>OZ005611.1:22085000-24485000 GCA_963930655.1 Myrica gale
TTTTTACTAGCATGCAATTTAAAACATTTAGATCTAACATGACCCTTTTTTCCACAATAATAACAAGTAGGGACAGATCTGGAATTTACAAAATAAGTTTGAGAATTGTTCTTACCATATGCAGCAGGGGGTATTCTCACCTTTGATTGACTTTGAACAACTGAAACTTCTTCTTTACTAGTAGCAGGAACAAAAACCGTTTTGTTAGAAGTATATGCATCAGAATCAGATCTTATAAAACCTAGACAAAAACTTCTTCTTTACTAGTAGCAGATGTTTAACACTTGAAGTAGTACCTATACTTAACATCTTGTCAAGTTTTTTAGCACCACTAGAAAAATATTGGAGTTGAGAATTAGACTTATCTAGCTCTCTTTCCAAGTTCTTCACCTTAAGATCTAAAGAATTATTACTGTTTTCAGATTATCAATTAACACAGATTGTTCACTATTCTTTGCCAATAATTCATCTTTTTCAAGATCTAAATTCTTAAGCTTCTTAGAAAAAACAAGGTTTTCTCTTTTCACCTTAAGACTTTCTTCGAACAAACTCTTATAGGCAGCTTGAAGAGATTCATATTCATCAATATCATCATCTAATAAATCATCATCACTTAGGCTAACATCACTAATAGCATTAATAGATGAAGTAAAAGCAATGTAATTAACCTTACTATCAGATTTATCAGAACTAGATGAAGAATCAGAATCAGACAATGTAGCATTCATAGCTTTACCTTTCGATTTTAAAAAGGTAGGACAATCAGCTTTAAAATGACCATAACCTTTACAGCCATGACATTGAAATTCTTGGGAGTTTTTCTTCTTAAGGTCTTTAGGGGCAACTTTGTCACCTTTTTCAGCTGATTTCCAGTTAGACTTACCAGTTTGTTTAGCTGAAGAAGAAGAAGGAATGAGTGGTTTCTTCCACTTGTTTTTCCTTTTGAAACCGAGAGCTTTCCTAAATCTCTTTACAAACAAGGCTATTTCCTCATCGTCCATAGACTCATCTGAACATTCAGATTCATCTTCAGCCAAAGACTTTAAAGCTATAGACTTAGATTTTTTGGCTTGAGGCAAAGATAATTCATAAGTCTGTAATGAACCTACAAGCTCTTCAATTCTGATTTTTTCTAGGTCTTTGCTTTCTTCTATGGCCGTAATTTTACCTCTGAATTTTTCAGTGAGAGATCGTAAGACTTTTCTCACAACTCTCGATTCAGGAATTTTTTCTCCTAGGTTAAAAGTTGAGTTAACAATATCGTTGAGTTTAGCATAAAACTCATCGAATGTCTCATCTTCATTCATTCTAATTTCTTCAAACCTAGTCGCAAGCATTTGAAGTTTAGAATTTTTTACTATCTTAGTGCCTTCGTGTGTGGTTTCTAAGATTTCCCATGCGTCTTTAGCCATTTCACACATGGAGATTCGTTTAAACTCATCAGCTGAAATGCCCATGAAAATAGCATGCAAGGCACGACTATTATAGGTGCATTCATTCATTTCTTCTCTAGTCCACAAACTAATGTCTTTAGGCTCAGCAGGGATTGTACCAGTTTCAGTAACTTTTGCTGCAGTCATGGGTGTCTACCAACCTATTACTACCGAGTGTCATACTCGTTCATCAAGGGACTTCAAGAAGACCCTCATCCTTACTTTCCAATAGGCATAATTATTGTCATCGAAGTAAGGAGGAACGGACAGCGATTGACTCATTTTCATCTAGGTAACAAAGGGTCAAGGATCTACTATAAGGCTCCGATACCAGTTGAAACTACGTTTAGACCCTAGAATATACCTAGAGGGGGGGGTGAATAGGTATTTAAAAACTAATACACCTTTCTTTAAGAGACCACAGAAAACCAAGTTCAAAAACTAGTACACTTGCACTATTAAAACCTATTCAAACAATATGATTTAAACACTTAACAGCAACCTCAAACAATCAAATTAAGAATGATTCAATCTTGACCAAATAACTGTTAGAGAACAATTACTGCAACAATCACTACTCAATATATCAAATACTCAAAACAGAAAAATCAAGATTAACAGTAACTTTGACAACTATTAATTAACAATAATGAGATATAGTCAGCAACAATATGATCAACTTAATTATGATTTTTCAGCAATGTAATATCTGCACCTCAAGAAATAATATCACAACAACAGCCTATAAAAATTTCAGCAAGCAACACTTAATGTATAAAGAATTTCTTGAACCTATTTCACACAAGAAATATTCTCAGAATCAACAATACAAATTCAAACTATTTAGCAGCAATATTCAACACTTCTAAGACTAATAACCAACAATGATTCGGACAGAATTCAACAACCACTAAGTTGACAATTTCAAGTTACCAAATCTTCCAAATCTGCAAAATGATCAACAAGAAATGGTTAGTTGCAAAAATATCAAGAAAGAAGAGAATAGAATCAACACATAAATTTTTGGTAACGAAGTGAAAAATTTCTCAAGAAGAACGTCTTCTGAGAAATAAAAAACACTCCGGGTGTTTCCACCAAGTTTTTCCACTAGAACGTCCGAATTTTACAATGGTGATCTAACCAAAAACCTTTTGGCCTCAAGACCCCTTTTCCTATGTAAAATCACCCAAATCCACCGAATTGGGTTGGTGCCCAGCACCCACTCGAAGACCAGCAACTCTGGTGCTCGTTCTACAGCAGATCCCACGAACTCGTGGGCTTGAAGCTCCTCTGAAACTTTCAGCAACAACTTTTCTTGAGAACACACTCAAGAAACTCAACACTTGGTGATGTGAATCTTCAATAGCAACGAACTAAGAACTTCCAGCCTTCAGTCGACGACAAGGCTCACTGATCTTCCACCAGAGGGAAGATTACTCACTCTCACAATCAGATCTGGTTAGAACAGAAATTTTGCACAAGAGAGAAAATGGGGGAAATCGAGTACAGAGAGAGTTCTTGAAGTTTCGAGAGAATAGACGATGAATAAGTATGTCCAAAGCATTTGGGAAAGTGGTATATGACTTTAGTGAGGGTAAATAAGTCAAAACGAAAAAGTTATGATGACTGGGCAATTTTCTAGAAGGTTATTACGTTATCTGCAGAATTCTCGCTAAGCTAACCCAAGGCTAACCCAGCCAACTGAAAATCCGTCTAACAGCTCCGTAACTGACTTCCAACCATTCTAGATGCACCCAGCACCTTCCAGAAACTTTCTCCTTAGCTCCACATCCTTCCAGACTTAATCAAGTTGCATTTACACATCTACAAATGGAAAATTACATTTAACAAAGGATTGTTTTGACCATGAAAAATTATGCCAACAATACAAACACTTTCACATAGGAAACAGGATCAGTTTATAGATCGATCATCTAGGAAGAAGAGCAGCAACCTACGAAGTTATTAGCTCGCATATGTAACATGTTATACCTTGATCTTTTGTCACAATATTGGTAGGAAGAAAGTAATTCGAAGAACACAAGATCGAGTGTTCTCCTTTAGTTAAAAGCAATCGCTATGAATGGATGCTCGAGCTAATTGATCATCTACCCACATATTTAAAACATTTTTCTACACTCCTATGTCTTGATCATACTTTTTCAGACAGCTCAGGTGGAAGAAGGGTAGTACGTACGAATGAATTATGAATAAATCTAGAAATTAAAGATTGGTAATTTCCTATGTGGTTGTCTTTTTCAAATCAGGGATTTTCCGATCTAACATACACATTCTTCATTCAGTGCCCATTGATTCATAGGTAATACGTATACCTCGTTTTTACTTCATGTTATTTATTATGACCCCTAAAATATTATCATATACTACAGTAGATCCCCTTCGCCAATGGTAATTTCCAACCTTCAAAAAAATTCTTAAAATTTTAAAAATATTCACCTAAATTTTAATAAATAAACGCCACCTAAGTCTGACAATGTTGTCTGTTCGCATCATCAGCTCACCTACTCCCTTAACTAAATGGTTTTTTTATTCAATTTTTGAAGTATCTGATAATTTATTATGATATTATAAAAATACCCAAAAAGTTGAGATTCACTCCACACAATCTGGGCACAGGCTACAGCTACCACCCACCTCGTGGCCATGAAGAAAAAGCGTCAGTTTCCATTGGAAATCATGCATCAGCAAAGTTAATGATTCCTGTGGCCACATGGAATTTTGAACACCGCGCTTTCTCTGCCAGTGTTTGTTCAACGGAATACTTTTTTTTTTCTTGGATCAACGGAATCCAGAAGGGCATATTATTTCTCAATTCACAATTTCACACCCCCAACCAATGATTTTCCAGAGAAAATTAAACATGAAATTGTAGGGTCTAATGGGCCTCACCAATAGCGACTGTTTCTCGCTTTACACTAAAGCAAAATGCAGTCCCAGATTTGTCGTCACCGTCCACCACCGGTTTTGTAATTCTTTCTGTTCGTTTTCGTCCTCTCGTTTGGAACCGGCCCACCTTGTGGACAGCAACCTTCCTGTCCTTCCATGACAAAGTCCCATTATTTCGACACCCCCCATAAAAAAAAATATTATTATTTTTTCATCCCATATTCAGACTTCACTTTGCTTATGCTTCCGTGGCTCTAAATTGCAATTATTAGAAAAAGGAGAGGGAGATTTCACTTTGTATTGTTGCTATATGTTTATATATATCCGGTCCAAGGTATTTTTATCAATTTATTAAGTCATTGGAAATATTATCTTCATTTGAAGTGAAAAAAAAAACTCAATTTTGCTAATTTGATGAATGGTGTTAAATAGTCTAACATTAGTAATTAGAGGAAAATGTGGCGAGTTATCCATTATTTGACATAAAAATGGGGATGAAAAGGTTGAAATAAAAAAAAGAATTAATTACACTTTGCATCCACTTATTTTATTTTTAAAATTTTTAGTTAATTTAGACAGAAAATGATTTTTTGGGAGACAAAATTGTCATCTTGCATACTAAAAAATAATTTTTTGTCTAAATTGGCGGAAAATTTTAACTAATAGTGCAAAGTGTCTGAAATCAATAGTTGATGGGTGCAATGTAATTAACAAAAAAATGTAACAAGCTATAATTCTCCGAGTGACTTCGATTTCGTGCTTCCACATTCATTTTATATAACAAGGTCACAAAGGCCTCTTTGTTTAGTGTCTAAATAATGGGCCCAAACGACAGACCCGGTGACAGAGCATGGTCGTTTGCAAAAGTATTCTAGAATACAACAGTATTCAACAAAATTTACAAAAAGAATATCCAAAATCTCAAAAATTTATACACAAATACCAATACATTTTACGCAATCTCCAATAACTTTTTCACACAAATTCCAATACATTTTCAAAAAAATGCAACCCTCCTATCTGAAAACAAAATAAAACAAAAAGTATTAAGATTTAGCGCGAGAGAACAACTACTTTTATTCCTTAGTTATATAATTTTTTTACACAAATTCCAATACTTTTCAAAAAAAAATGCAACCCTCCTTATCCGAAAACAAAAAGTATTAAGATTTAGCGAGAGAGAGAGAGAGCAACTACTTTTATTCCTTAGTTATCCTCTCCAGAGTTTGCATGTACATTAATTAGGCACCATTCATGGTCTCACAATAAAAAATTATATAACATTTTTCTAGTTGTCTCATTAAATATTAAATAAAATTTCTATATATATTGATCAAAGTAACAACTTCAAACGTGTTTTTCATCTAAAATAAAAAATTTTAAATTATCTTCAAAGAAAAAATGCTTACAATATCACTCGGGACTTTAAAATATATATATATATATATATATATATATATATATATATATATAAATTTAGGAGAATTCAGTTACATATATATATATATTAGGAGCTGAATTCTGTTACACATATCATTGGGTTTAACAGACAATTTAAAACCAGTTATACATGATGCCAAAGATTTTGAATTCATTAAGCATTTGATAAAAAGGAGACCGATTTACTCGAAACCAAAGATTTTGAATTCAAGGATTTTATATGATAGACACGAATCAAAACGATTTTTAGACAAGATTTCAAACAAACGGCAGAAAAAAAAACTAATTCCATTTTTCTTAGATTGCTTTAGTTGACAACGTCCGAATATGATTTTCATTCACCTGAATTATCACCGACGTCCCAGCTGGATTATGATTTTGTTTCACCACCGATCCTGGATTGCTCTGCCGTGAGACATGAAATGGTGGATTTTGTATCATTTCTGACTGATGATAGTAAGAGATCCGAAGCCGGAGGCTTCGTGCTGCTCTGGGTTTGAAACGGTACTGAGTACCGATTTCAACTGCATGTGTGAAGCCATCAAGACCATCGCTGCCGCTGGTATTGATTTCAATGCTGAGAGGGCCATGGCTTTGCCTTACTGCTTGTAACGTGTCTGTTCCTCCATTAACCAATTGCCGCAGCAAGTAAAAAACCTCTCTCTCTCTCTCTAGAGATTCCCGTAAAGGGCCTAACTGACTTGAATGGGCCAACTTAGCTGAAGCCCCAAATCTACTGATTCAATAGAGTTGTTCCGGTGCATTTAAGCCCAACCAAATAAGGCCTGACGCCCAGCCCATCCAGTCCTCGTGCGTCTGAGATCAATGAGGGAAGCCTTTTCTACACTTCTCAGTCACAGCTACCATGTTGTGGTCGTGGAGAGTCATTATTTATATACAAAAGTAGATGCAGACACCCATTTGGGCCTTTACACCACGTATACAGATAAGGATAAGAACTGCATTCCCCTCAATTATAGCATTAATATTATAATTGAATTGTCGAAAAGGACTAGCATTTATCCTTCACCGCACACGCACAAATCACAACAAACACAGACTGATCGCAACTCGGGAGGAATTGGCAAAGTAGGCGGCTGCGATTGGAGGCCTTGGTGGCTGAGTCGGGTTGGAAGCCGTCAGCGTGGTGTTGAAGATGACTTTGTTGGGAATCTATAATTTTTCTTACCGACGGATGAAAGGACAGAAATTGGAAGTATATCATCACAGGTGTCCATACGAGACATACATCAACCGATGCCATCATTAATAGATATTTTTTCAGGAAATGTCACTTTACCCTCTTTAATTACCAAAATAATCTTAACCACAAGTTATAAGTACCACATTTAACCCTGAAATAAAATTCAACCGTAAAAACTTCTATCACATGACTCATTTAATATATATATGACAATGACTCATTTATAATACATTTGACATGATTTTGACTTTAAGATCTTTTTCCGAACGTAATTTAATGAAATTTGGTAATGATAATGCCCAAGTGATAGTTTAAGCTCATAATTTTCTATCCCAACACGCAACACACATCATATCACCAAAGTTACCATGTGATATGACTATTCGAGGTGCCTTGAACCGCCTACTAAGCCTAAGCTTAATTTAAATTTGACTTCCTTAATTATTATTTAACGATGACTTTTATATAGGGTTATAAAGGAATATAATAGTGGTAGAAGACAACGATTCAATCACACAATAATTTTTAATAGGATAAAAATCTTAACATCTCAAAGAAACTAAGTTATAGAGATAGTTAATTACTTTATTATTAGTCTTGTCCTTTTTAATACTCAAAACTAGACCCAACAAAACTTAACCCATAACAATTCAAAAATAAAACGTAACATGATCAAATTCGACTCGTTGTTAAACAAATTGAGCTCGAATTGTTCATGAAAAGTTTGATTCATTTATTGTCCTAAATAAAATAATTAGGACCGACCTCATATTTGTAACTACCATACGGAGGCAAAATACAATTTTTAATGTATTTATTGTATAGATCATACTAAAATATGGTACGTAATTAATCACTATACCCATATTATTATGTTGTAATCGTAATCCTTATCTCTGTGCAACTGAAACTCTATGGAGAAAGATCCATGATCTCGCTTTAGGAATGAATTCCAAACATTATACAACTAATTAATGGATCTGATTAAGACTTTTGACATTTATTACAGTATTTAAATGTGCTCAATTACGAAAAAAAAATCTCTCTGAGTTATGGGTAGTTGACAATTCACACTTTAAATTATTAATTTTGAAACATTTCACTCTCGAGTTATCGAGTATTGATACTTTGCAATCTATAAGAATGATTTTTTATTGCATTAAATAGAAATTCAGACAAAAAAAAACCATAAGAAAAATTATAAAATTATCTTCATTTGACCATAAGAAAGAAAATAATAAAATAACAAATTAAATCGAAAGAAAAGGAAACCATAGAATTTCATCATTCTAAGTCGAAATTAAGATGAAAAATACAAGGGACAGTTCATTTTCCATCATATTCGGCGTTCAAATATTTAATCAAAATCGTATATATATGGCAAGTATCAGTAATTGAAAAATTTGAAGGTAAAGTATTAAAGGTGATAAATTAGAATGTAAAGTGGGTACTGTAAATGATGAATAAAAAAATTATTTTCTCCCAAAATTACCATATTATAAATTGTATAAATCTTTATATTATAATTATAGTGCATACTTAACACCTAAGTACATGTCTAAGATAGTTGGTTACAAGAGTTCTCATCACCTGCAAAAAGATCAGAACGGGATCCCGCAGGACATTGAAGAGGAAGTAGGTGCCACCGTGCCAGGGTTAGGTGGAATTCAAGCCAGAAAAGCAAGACCGAGACGCGAGAAAACGACAGCGTGTCGGGAAATACACGGCGCTAGTGGCTACAGTGTTTTCTTGCCACATTTTTAATGTTTCGCTAATTATGTAGTGTGGGCTTAGTCCAGCTGATCTATGACAAGGGTCTTTAGAGTCTAGACCCTTCACGAAAGAGAGAGCAGAGATTAGAGAAAGTATTTTTTTTAATCTATAAATCCTTTTTCAAGGGTTCTTTGTTTTTCCTACCCACATGGCCACCTCAAAGTTCAAACTAGGGATTTATACGCCTTTCAAAGCCTAAGAAAACCGTTTAGAAAAGTCGAAGCCGCCATTAATATGTCTTCCTACCTACCTCAACATTCACGAATAACTTTTGAACGAGCTGTGTGGCTATCTCTTATTGGCAACTTAACACGTATGAGAGACGTAATTGAATGACTATTAACCATGTTAATCATTTGTGATAAAAATTTAATATCTCAAATATTCGTGAGTTAGATTAGAAAAAAAGAAGAAGAGACGTTACATTCTCTGACTATCTCATCTTTTACAATTAGTACTTCATATTATAAAATCTAACATATTGTACTTAAAATTGTTAATACGCCTACATTTTACATTTACACCTCATATTTCACCATCGCTTTTTCTTTTCTGCTAATTATATTAGTTTGTTGTTTCTTATGATTTTTCTGTCTCTTGTGGGTCTTTGTATGACTTTTTAGTTACTTTGTTCGTTGGCCCGCCGACTCTTCGGAGTGTCTGGTTCGCCCTTTAGAGCGTGTTCATGAGGTTTTTCAACCTCTTTGATTTTATTAATGAAAGATGCTGCTATTATGATTAAAAAAAAGGGTAAGTTATTAATATGTTTTCCAAAATCATTTAACCTTCAGACAAAGAAGCAACTTTACACCAAATCTTCTCTTAAGCCGGTTCACCAAATCTTCTCTTAAGCCAGTCCAAGAGGGCCCCCGTTTCCTCGCATCATCCAATCCAAGCCATCCTGTATGACTGGTGCGAAACATTTAATTTTACCCGTATTGTTGGTTCCTGCAGTATCCTTTCTTTGTTTTTTCCTTTTCTGAATCATTAAATTAAACTAAAAAACTAGACCATATTATAGGAGAGGATGGAATAATAGACAGATGAACCTAACCCCCAACTATAACCCAACTCCATACCAAAATTTAATATCTACTTTGCTTATTTCACTAATCAAACGTCCACCTACACATGCTTATCCCCATGAAGAACTGATTTCTTGATCCCTGTCCTCATAAAATCAACAAGCCCGAGAAAGAAAAGAATAAACAAGGGTTACATAGTAGATAGAAAGGAAAATGTTTTTTTTAATTATTTTGATTTCCATAGAAGGTTTCTAAGAAAAAGAAGGCAAGTTTTTTTGGGGGCAGAGCTGGATACGTGGGAGTTCTAAATAAGAAGAGAGGAAGGGTTGGTCGACTACACCACCCAACTCACGGTCAAGACCACGCCAACCCTTTTAGCAAAAATTGATTCTTTTTTTTAATTGATTCATTCGTGATCGATGAGGGGTTTTTGTATTGGCATTTTTTAATAAAGTCACAGAAAGAGGGTAACTGACGACTTGAGTAGTTTGTCGTTTGGACAGACAGAGAGAGATAGGGGCGAGAGTGGGTAGCTGGGAACTACTACAAGTCTCCAACTAAGAATGAAACGGGCGGTGTGGCAATGGCAGTGGGCAGGTACCACGTGCAGCTCTCATTAAAGCCGTTATAGAACTTAAAGGACTCCAACCCCGGCCTCTTCCAAAACCAAACCTACCTGTCTCTCTCTCTCTCTCTCTCTCTCTCTCTCTTTCTGTATCTCTTCTCATTTTTCTACAATTCCTTGGTATACTTATAAAAAAACAATTCCTTGGTATCACTATTGCATGATCACTATATCACGGACACACCACGCATTCCGGGCCTGTGTTTGTACATAATTCTGTTGCTTCGTTCACAATGCTTCGTATGCAGAGAGCAATCTGAAGTAATTTGATCCCAGCCCAAAAATTTGCAACTTATATTCCTCTTTTCCAAGGTCTGACCCATTTCTTCTTTGTCTTCCTTGAGGTTGGCCTCGTGGATAGTTCTGCATCTGTCGTTTTTTCTCTTTCTGATTTGTGTATTGGTTTTCTCATATTAGTGTTTCGGCCAGAGAAAGCTAGTTAATTATTGTTTGGAATTGGCTACGGCACTTTTGGAGGTTGTACTTTTTTGGGTACTTGGTTTAGCGTGGATTTTGGAATCTAATCTGCACCTTTTGGAGGTTTTCTTTGTTAGAAATGCGAGTTTTAGCTTTCGGGCAGTGCCCTTTTCGTTACAATTTAGTGTATATCCTAAGGAACTCTACCCGTAGGCTGTGTTTCGTTTCTCAGAAGTGGAAATGGATGGTACACTTTACGCGCCAATTGAATATCGGATTCTATGTGATCATATATATTCTATGTTTACTGGAATTTTTTATTAGTGAACAGCAGAGTTCCTAATGCTACAACATCAGAGTTCCATTACAGTCAAATCATCTGCAACCAGACTCAGCCTTAGTTCACTTACATGCAGTGGTTTAAGTTTATATATGCTGGCAATTGGACGTAGTTTAGAGAATTCTGATTGGATATAAATTTGTCTACTTGAATTTTGTTCTCTGGAAGATACAAGACAAGTGTGGAAGACCTACTTATGCTTATAGTAGCTTTCTTCAGAATTAATCTGGCTAAGATTGTAGAAAAATAAAGTGAGTAGGAGAATCTACTCTGTTCGTTGAACTTTCAATCACCTGAACTGTTGCTTATGTTATCTGTGGCAGGGCAGCATGTTTGAATCCCAAGGGACATCAACGATGGCTAGTGTTGGGCGTGGGAATGGGTACATAAATGGGGTGGTTTCTATGAGGAGCCCTGCTACAATGTCTGCAGTAGATGAATTCTGCTATACTCTTGGAGGAAAGAAGCCAATCCATAGTATTTTGATTGCAAACAATGGAATGGCAGCTGTCAAGTTTATACGTAGTATTAGAACTTGGGCTTATGAAACATTTGGTACGGAGAAGGCAATCCTGTTGGTGGCCATGGCTACTCCGGAGGACATGAGAATCAATGCAGAACATATTAGAATTGCTGATAAATTTGTGGAAGTTCCTGGCGGGACCAATAATAATAACTATGCCAATGTCCAGCTTATTGTAGAGGTGTGAATCATAAACCTGGTCAGCATCATGATTACATTAAATCAAATAATTCAGGGACGAGTGTTAACCTTCTACATTTTTGCTAATAAAGTGTAATATTTATTTACTCAGATGGCAGAGATAACACACGTTGATGCAGTTTGGCCTGGTTGGGGCCATGCATCTGAGAATCCGGAGCTGCCAGATGCATTGATTGCAAAGGGAATTGTATTTCTTGGGCCTCCAGCAACTTCTATGGCAGCACTGGGGGATAAGATTGGTTCCTCATTGATTGCTCAAGCGGCAGAAGTGCCAACCCTTCCATGGAGTGGCTCTCATGTAAACCAATGTTCTCTTTAAAATTGAGGCCCTAGTATTTATTTGCAATGTCGTTTCATGTCTAATATGCAAAACTTTTGTTATCTAGGTGAAAATTCCCCCAGATAGTTGCTTGGTTACAATTCCAGATGATATTTACAGGGAAGCCTGTGTTTATACAACAGAGGAAGCGATTGCAAGTTGCCAAGTTGTAGGTTACCCTGCAATGATCAAGGCATCTTGGGGTGGTGGCGGTAAAGGCATAAGAAAGGTTTGCACCCTGCATGACAATATTGCATTCTACTGACAACTTATGTATGCTTCTGTAGCTAACATTCCACAATACTTTCTGTCTTATAAAGACAAAGTGAATGTAAATTATTTGTGTACATAAAAGCACTTAGTCACCTATCATGTCAAGGAACATCCTTGGACCATCTACGTGCCTTATTTAGCAAATGAACTGAAGCAAAATTCATCTGCATTTTTTTAGGTTCATAACGATGATGAAGTTAGGGCATTATTCAAGCAAGTTCAGGGTGAGGTTCCAGGATCCCCCATATTCATAATGAAGCTTGCTTCACAGGTTAGATCATGTACTACATCTTGATTTAAATGGCCAAAGCTATTGAAGTCTAGATCATGTCCTAATGATTCATTTGGTGTCTGTGATTAGAGCCGCCATTTAGAAGTCCAGTTACTATGTGACCAGTATGGAAACGTTGCAGCTTTGCATAGTCGTGACTGCAGTGTTCAAAGGCGGCATCAGAAGGTGAGCTCATATTTGCTATATGATAAATTCAGATATTGTGCATTTCGAGCAAATGGGTTTCTTTTTGTTCATTATGACAAGCATTGTCTGTTTCCTGACTCGGGGTTACTTTGTCTTTGTCTCTTCATATTTTTTTAGCTAATGAATGCATCTAATCTAGGCATCTATGTTGAACAGATTATTGAGGAGGGTCCGATTACTGTTGCTCCTCTTGAAACAGTTAAAAAACTGGAGCAGGCGGCTAGAAGGTTAGCTAAATGTGTAAACTATGTTGGAGCAGCGACTGTTGAGTATCTCTACAGTATGGACTCTGGCGAGTATTATTTCTTAGAGCTCAACCCTAGGTTGCAGGTATGTGCAATTTGGTCTAAAGCTTAATCCTGGTTCACGTGCTGCTCCTTTATCTATCAGTATAATTGTAATATGCTCCGTTGAGTGAGTTTCTGGAGTTCTATTTTGTTATGGATCTTTTGATGAAATAGAGCTGCAGTAGATATAAGAGTGCTGTGTGCCTTCTAGTTGTTAGCAAATAATTTAAAATATTTTTGTTTGCTAACAATGCATTTTAGGTTTAGCAATTTCTTGCGAAAAAATTATGCTGCTAATCATTGTTAGAGTTTTAGCTGGAGGATTAAAGCACGGGCAAGATATTGTGGAGACTGTTTTCGATTCTTGTTTTGGCAGCATAACTTAATTTCTACATGTTACTTATTACATAGGTGGAGCACCCTGTCACTGAGTGGATAGCTGAAATAAATCTACCAGCAGCCCAAATTGCAGTGGGGATGGGTATCCCTCTCTGGCAGATTCCTGGTATGATCTTCCTGTGAACTATAGTTTCCTCAATCGAGTTTCTTTATCATCAGCTTCATGTTTTTCACCTTTACTGCATGTGTCCCCTAATTAGAGATAAGGAGATTTTATGGAATGGAATATGGTGGAGGATATGATGCTTGGAGGAAAACATCTGCCCTTGCCACACCATTTGATTTTGACAAGGCAGAATCTACAAGACCAAAAGGTCATTGTGTAGCTGTGCGTGTGACAAGTGAAGACCCAGATGATGGTTTTAAGCCTACAAGCGGGAAAGTACAGGTTAGCCACCAAGGTTAAGACATTGTTGCATTGTTTTTGGTGTGTCTTTCCGTATCTTAGAAACCCGTAGTGACCTATACTCTTTCTGCAGGAGCTGAGTTTTAAAAGCAAGCCAAATGTGTGGGCATACTTCTCTGTTAAGGTAGATTTTGTTGTCTACTTTTATTTGGACTTAAACGTCAAACTCTTAGACTGACTTGTGGATGAAATTCTGATTTGCAGTCTGGAGGAGGAATTCATGAGTTCTCAGATTCTCAGTTTGGTGAGTGTTAATTGACAGTGGTCTTAATCCGGATAGTAGGATGAGTAGCTTAAGAAGATTTTAAAATCTGTTTTACAACTTTTGAAAGACCTGCAGAATGGTGTATTTTTGTATATATCTTTCAATGCTGTTAATTTGAGTCATTAGCGCAGCGATTCACATATGAATTGACTTGTAATTAATGAAAATATTTATTTATTCTAAATGGTGGCTATTTTTGAAGAAGATGAGTACTCGTGTATTTTTATTCATCATGAGACCGTCTATTGCTGAAGCCCTTGAATCATATCTCAGGACATGTTTTTGCGTTTGGAGAGTCTCGACCTTTAGCTATTGCAAATATGGTTCTTGGTCTGAAGGAGATTCAAATTCGAGGAGAGATTCGTACCAATGTCGATTATACGATTGACCTTTTGCATGTAAACCTCTCACTTGTTGACAATCCAATCCTATCCATTATTTAAACTAAAAAAAGCAGAGAAAGAAAGAAACACAAACTGATTGTTGTACACATGTTGTGCAGGCTTCAGATTACAGAGAAAACAAAATCCACACTGGCTGGTTGGACAGTAGAATTGCCATGCGAGTTAGAGCAGAAAGGCCTCCTTGGTATCTCTCAGTCGTCGGAGGATCTTTGTTTGTAAGCACGCCCATTTTCTATTATTTTCTGGTTTTCTACAGGTGTTCTGTTTGATTACCCTCCCTTATATTTTCTACTGTGTCCAACTCAGAAAGCATCTGCTAGCAGTGCAGCTGTAGTTTCAGATTATGTTGGTTATCTTGAAAAGGGGCAAATCCCACCCAAGGTATTAGGATGGATAACACTATTTCTGTCATGGTTCTGGTGTTCCGATAAATTAATTCACATCCATATTAATATCAGTCAATTGTTGCAGCACATATCGCTTGTCCAGTCTCTAGTGTCCTTGAACATTGAAGGAAGCAAATATACGGTATGATTTCCAATGATGTTGATTCATTAAAAACAGCTCCTTATGAAGTGTGAAGAATCTTGGAGACTCGTGGCTCATAGGTTTGATTAATATATGTCAGTAACATAATTCCAAACCGTTTCTAGATTGACATGGTTAGGGGTGGACCGGGAAGCTACAGGTTGAAGATGAACGAGTCAGAGATTGAAGCAGAAATACATACTTTACGTGATGGGGGATTATTGATGCAGGCAAGCCTTTTGTTTTTAACTTTCTGTATTTATTGCTGAATGGATCATTGCGGTCTTGGTTGCTTTTATATTTGTATTTTGTACATGGGTAGGCAAAGTTAAGCCAACAAGGAAATTAAATTCTCAATATTTATTATCCACTTATGAATTTTTACATCTAGGATATATCTATAAACTCCCTGTTACCATGTAGATGTGCTTGCTATGTCAAATATCTGGCTGTTGCTGTCTGTGATCATACGTGTGAGTATGTGATGCATGAGATTGTAGGAATTTCCATATGTAATATATGTATGTGAAGCTAATTATGTGGATCATCAGAGTGAATCCTAATAATTGGGCATTGAATAATACCACTATAGTTGCTTTTGTACAAAGTATGTTCTTGTGGGTTTTGAGTTTTTAATAGCATGGAAACTTCTTCTGGACCTGACAGTGCTATCGTTTGACACCTCATTCATTGAGCTTTCTACAATGTATCAGTGCATCAATGTAGTCAATAGCCTAGAAACCTTCGTATGATCGACTACTATATTTTGTCAACAAGGTTCCTCTTGATAGAAGCAGAAGCATACTGGTAGATCTTGTGTCAGTGACCATACTTCCATGAGGAAACTTGTATAGGCAGGAGCGATATGATGTATCTAATTCATCGGTTGTACCCATCAATATTTTGGAGGAAAAAGTGTCTTTCGTATATTTAGTAGAGCAAAGCCTATCTCTTATTCTAATATACTTTGGTGAAGGAAGATCGATTCATTAGTAGCTAGGGTTTGGTTTGTGTAAAGCACGGTCTTGAAATAAGAGTGCGGTTCCTTGCCAAGTTTTTTATTCCAAGTCGTGTATGCGACTGTGATGGTAGCATCAATTTTTGTTACAGTTGGATGGAAACAGTCATGTTATATATGCCGAAGAAGAAGCAGCCGGAACTCGCCTTCTCATTGATGGAAGGACTTGCTTACTTCAGGTGCTCCCCAATACAATACCCCTCTCATCACCTACCTTTCTCTGTCTTTCCCTGCCAATGTGAGATGGAAACAGTCATCACCATCTTGTTTCTTTCTAGAATGATCACGATCCATCGAAGTTGGTGGCGGAGACACCATGCAAGCTGCTGAGGTATCTGGTTGTGGATGATAGTCATGTCGATGCTGACATGCCATATGCAGAGGTCGAGGTTATGAAGATGTGTATGCCTCTTCTTTCACCGGCTTCTGGACTTATCCACTTCAAAATGTCAGAAGGTCAAGCAATGCAGGTAGATCATGTTCAACAGAAGTAGCATGGAATATTCAATATTTTACGGAAGTTGAGTGTTCACTTTTTTTACTTGTAGGCTGGTGAACTTATAGCTAGGCTTGATCTAGATGATCCTTCAGCTGTAAGAAAAGCAGAACCTTTCCATGGGAGCTTCCCTGTCCTGGGGCCTCCAACTGCAATTTCTGGCAAGGTTCATCAGAGATGTGCGGCAAGTTTAAATGCAGCACGTATGATTCTTGCAGGTTACGAGCACAACATAGATGAAGTAAGTACTTTGCTTCCATGTTCCCATCATAAATTTGACCTGAACAATATTCTAAATCCGTAATTCATTCCTGTATGCTTTGAACTCTGAGTTGGCCCCCATGTATATGGGAACAATATATGGTCTCATTTGGTAGTCAATGTTATCACTTCTTACCTCTATTATAGTTTCCCGAAGACCAGTCTGATAAAATAGTTTGACTATCTCAGGTAGTTCAAAATTTGCTCAACTGCCTTGATAGCCCTGAACTTCCTTTCCTTCAATGGCAAGAGTGCTTGGCTGTTCTGGCTACCCGCCTTCCAAAAGATCTCAAAAATGAGGTGAACAAATGTCTTCCATGTCTTCTCTCCAGTTTTATGCTCACATAGTGACTGTAGAATAATATTCAATATGGTTGGTCTTCAACCATGTAAAACTTTCAGTTGGAATCAAAATATAAGGAGTTAGAGGGCATTTTCAGCTCCCAGAATGTGGATTTCCCGGCAAAATTGTTACGGGGTGTTCTTGAAGTGAGTTTCCTATTTGAAGTTCCTAATTCTAAGTTAATTCTTTTTTTTTTCTTAGAATTGTGACACCCTAAGGTTATGTGCTTCTTTTGCCGCAGGCCCATCTATCCTCCTGTCCTGATAAAGAAAAGGGTGCCCAAGAAAGGCTTGTTGAACCTTTAATGAGTCTTGTGAAATCTTACGAGGGTGGAAGAGAGAGTCATGCCCGTGTTATTGTCCAGTCGCTTTTTGAAGAGTATTTGTCAGTTGAAGAATTATTCAGTGACAACATCCAGGTAAGTATGTCAGCATGGAACATAAATTTTTCTTCGATATTAGCATGGAAAAGAAAATATTCTTCCCCCGTGCTTCTACAGTGTCTTTCTATAGGCCATTTCCCAAATTGAATTTTCAGACAGCAGTCTGTTTTGCTTCCATAGGTGAAAAGACTCCTCAAATTGTTGCCTCCACGATCTTGTGATTTTTCATAGATTCTTTTCTTTTTCTTTCTTAATCTGAATTTAATAAATCCCTCATATGTAGATTTTCACTGAACTTTAGATTTCGAAATTATGCTCAATTGTGCAAGTTATATTTTGCTATGTTTAAATCTTTCTAAAGTTAGACTGAGGCGCAGATGGTTAAATTTGTCTTGAAGACTGGTCCTTATGCTTCAAGCTCTTTCTTAAGCCCTTAAAATGATAATTCTCTCTTACAAAGAGATTTGAGTGTGATTTTAGAAATATGAATGTTATTTCTTCAACATCTGCTAGTCAGAAGCTTCATTTGTAGTTCTCTTTGCCAGGCTGATGTTATTGAACGTCTTCGACTTCAGTATAAGAAGGATCTTTTGAAGGTTGTAGACATTGTGCTTTCTCATCAGGTATTAACGCATCATTCTCAGCTGGCTTGCCCCTTTTCTGTTTAAACTTCCGATGACATTGTCTGGGATAGTACTATGTGCATTTGTTTGCTTGCAGGGTGTCAGGAGGAAAAATAAGCTGATACTGCAACTCTTGGAACAGCTGGTTTACCCTAATCCTGCTGCTTATAGGGATATACTTATCCGGTTCTCTGCACTAAACCATACAAATTATTCAGAGGTTGGCTTTGCATAGAGTTACACAAGCATGAACAGATAACTTTTAAAATTATTTTCTCTGTTCTTAACAATTTTAAATTATGAAGACTCACATCTTACTTTTCCTTGGGGAAAGGATTTGTTGTTTTTCTCTTCTTGTTTTATCTTCCATCTAGAACCCTATGTATAAGTTTTTATTACATTTTCTAAAGCAAGGTTTTGTTCTTTACCTATAAACAAATTCCTTACTTCGAAAGTCATCTTATACAGTTGGCACTGAAGGCAAGTCAACTGCTGGAACAAACTAAGCTCAGTGAACTTCGTTCCAGCATAGCTAGAAGTCTTTCTGAATTAGAAATGTTTACCGAGGATGGTGAAACTATGGATACTCCGAAGAGGAAAAGCGCCATTAATGAGAGAATGGAGGATCTTGTTGGTGCTCCTTTGGCAGTTGAAGATGCCCTTGTAGGCCTCTTTGATCACAGTGATCATACCCTCCAAAGGCGGGTCATGGAGACATATGTCCGGAGGCTATACCAGGTACGATTCAAGTTCTTGTAACCTCCTGATAATTTTAGATTTTGAGTGTTGCCTTGTTTAACTTTTTCTACGTGTCATCAGCCTTATCTTGTAAAGGGCAGTGTAAGGATGCAGTGGCACAGATCTGGTCTTATTGCTTCATGGGAGTTTTTGGAGGAGCATATTGTGAGAAAGAATGGGACTGAAGATCAAATGTCCAAACAATCAACAGTTGAGAAACACAGTGAGAGAAAATGGGGAGCGATGGTCATTATCAAGTCACTTCAATTTCTTTCATCAATTACTAGTGCTGCACTGAGAGAAACAACCCATAACCTTCATGAAGCAGTTGCAAATGGATCGGCAGAGCCAGCTAGCTTTGGTAATATGATGCATATTGCATTGGTGGGCATCAACAATCCGATGAGTTCACTTCAGGATAGGTAGTGTATTGTACTTTGTACTCGCATTTAAATCATAACCATAAAAGCTTGGAGTTTACTTAGGATTTATGGGCTGGCATTATTGAGTAGGTAACATTATTGGATGATAAGCAATGGCTTAATTTTTTTTCTTCTTTTAATCTACTGGGCTCTGTTTTTTACCCCTATTCACCCCCTTTATTCTGCTTCTTTCTGTTTTTCATGTCAAAGATGTGCTAGATGGACGGAGTTTCAGATTTTGTCAGTCTACTGGTCAGAACCTGAGCTATAATTATACCCTTCTTAACCAGATTTATCCTTTGATGCTTTACAGTGGTGATGAAGATCAAGCTCAAGAGAGAATTAAGAAATTAGCCAAAATACTTAAAGAGCAAGAAGTAGGTTCTAGCCTACGTGCTGTGGGTGTTGGAGTAATTAGTTGTATCATACAGAGGGATGAAGGCCGAGCCCCAATGAGACACTCCTTCCACTTGTCAGAAGAAAAGTTTTATTTCGAAGAAGAGCCTCTTTTGCGGCACCTGGAACCTCCTCTGTCCATTTACCTTGAACTGGTCAGTAGATCTATGGTTAAGCCTGTGTATATGCTTAAAAATGACAAAGGAAAGGACATAATTGCACATTAATATTTTGTCCAAGAAATTATCAACAATTCTCTTGATGCAGGACAAGCTTAAAGGTTATGAAAACATACAGTATACCCCATCCCGGGACCGTCAATGGCACTTGTACACTGTGGTAGACAAGCCACTACCAATCCCAAGGATGTTCCTCAGAACGCTCGTCAGACAGTCAACATCAAATGAAGGGCTTACAGTGTATCAACGGCTTGATGCTGAAAAAACACGTAGCCAATGGGCTATGTCTTTTACTTCGAGGAGCATTTTAAGGTCCTTACTGGCTGCGATGGAGGAGTTGGAACTTAATGCACACAATACTACTTTCAAATCTGATCATGCCCATATGTACCTCTATATTGTACGCGAGCAGCACATAGATGATCTATTGCCTTATCCAAAGTAATTATGTTTATCTTTAGCTCATTATTTTTTCTTTCAGAATAAGATGGTGTACTTTCTTTCTGGGGGCTCTTACAATTTAGATATTGTTGCCAGGAGGGTTGACATTCATGCTGAGCAAGAAGAAAGTGCTGTTGATGCAATCTTGAAGGATCTGGCATATGAAATTCATGCATCTGTTGGCGTAAGAATGCATAGGTTAGGTGTTTGTGAGTGGGAAGTGAAACTTTGGATGGCATCTGAGGGCCTGGCAAATGGCACTTGGAGGGTTGTGGTGACAAATGTGACTGGTCACACCTGCACCGTGCATGTAAGTGTAATTGTTCAAGGTTTTTAAGTAAAACTTTCCACCCAGTTACGCCTTTTCAAGGCCAACTATGTAAAAAGATTTGTTTTCAAACATAACTAGAAAGTAGAGTGGCTACTGGCCGTACAGGTATGTAATTAGCATGACAGGCTAAACTCAGATTCACCGGTCCTTAAGTCTTACTGATGGATTAAGTATCTATAAGCTATTAAGAAGTTATCACTGAAGAGATCTATGGTTGCTACTAATAGTAAGTATATTTAACTGTTCTAATGAAATATGTCGAGGATTCCTCACCAATTTAATGGAGTGGATGTACACCATACTCAATTTATCTGTCGTGTTATGCCTGGTTAAAAGCCCAGTATAAGGATTTGAGAAACCATTTGGTAGAAGCATACCTCTCCACAAAAGCCAAATCTCTGCTTGACTAGGATTGAACTGCTTTCAAGAAGATTTATCCGAGATTATAGATCTCCTTGCTTATAGCCAATGGATAAATTAGAGAAAACTGTAGGTAAAGGTAGTTTGGGTCTTTCTTCAGTGCCAGGAGTCTGCAAAAAAGCATTTTATGTGGTCATTCCATAAATATGTTAAGAACATTGTTTTCCAATGAGCAAGGTATGAAATCGTCAGTGTTAGTAAACCCAATGGTAATAGAAGGGTTCTCTTAATTTAACATCTATATTTAGCAAGTTCTAAATAGTCATTATATCACTGTTTAATGCAATATTCAGACATATCGAGAGCTAGAGGATACCAGCACACACAGAGTGGTCTACCATTCAGTCTCTGGTTTGGGTCCTTTGCATGGTGTACCAGTTACTGCACAGTATCAGCCTTTGGGAGTTCTCGATAGAAAACGTCTTTTGGCCAGGAAAAGCAACACCACCTACTGCTATGATTTTCCACTGGTGAGCACTATGCTATGAATATGCTACAACTTTGTTTTCTGTATCAACTCTCACCTCTCCCTATTCCAAAGATTTAGAGAAGCAGATCAAATGTTCAACTGAGGCAATGTCACTTGCAGGCATTTGAGATGGCATTGGAACAGTCATGGGTATATCAATTTCCAGGTAATAAGAAGCCCAAGGATAAAGTTCTTTTCAAAGTCACAGAGCTCAAATTTGCTGACCAAAGAGGTGCGTGGGGTACTCCTCTTGTTCCTGTGGAACGTCCTCCTGCACTCAATGATGTTGGCATGGTAGCCTGGTCCATGGAACTGTCTACCCCTGAATTCCCTTCAGGAAGGAAGATACTGGTGGTGGCAAATGATGTGACCTTCAAAGCTGGTTCTTTTGGCCCAAGAGAGGATGCGTTCTTCCTTGCAGTAACTGATCTTGCTTGCACTGAGAAACTCCCATTAATTTATTTGGCAGCAAACTCTGGTGCCCGTATTGGTGTAGCTGATGAAGTCAAATCCTGCTTCAAGGTTGGTTGGTCCGATGAAACAAGCCCAGAGCGTGGATTTCAATACGTATATTTAACCCCCCAGGATTATGTTCGGGTTGGATCATCTGTCATAGCACATGAAATAAAGCTGGTGAGTGGGGAAACCAGATGGGTTATAGATACTATTGTTGGGAAGGACGATGGCTTGGGGGTTGAGAACTTAACCGGCAGCGGGGCCATTGCTGGTGCATATTCAAGGGCATACAAGGAAACATTTACCTTAACATACGTGACTGGCAGAACTGTTGGTATAGGTGCTTATCTAGCTCGGCTTGGGATGCGGTGCATACAGAGGCTTGATCAGCCCATAATTTTAACTGGTTTCTCTGCCCTAAACAAGCTTCTTGGACGTGAAGTATACAGCTCTCACATGCAGCTTGGTGGACCTAAAATCATGGCAACGAATGGAGTTGTTCATCTTACAGTTTCAGATGATCTTGGAGGTATATCAGCCATCTTGAAGTGGCTGAGCTATATTCCTTCCCATATAGGTGGCGCACTTCCCATTGTTAGTCCCTCAGATCCTCCAGAAAGGCCTGTTGAGTACCTCCCTGAAAACTCGTGTGATCCTCGTGGTGCTATTTCTGGTGCTTTGGATGGTAGTGGAAAGTGGATGGGCGGTATTTTTGACAAGGACAGCTTTGTTGAGACACTAGAAGGCTGGGCGCGGACAGTTGTTACAGGAAGGGCAAAGCTTGGAGGAATCCCTGTAGGAATAGTGGCAGTGGAGACACAGACGGTCATGCAAGTTATCCCTGCTGACCCAGGCCAGCTTGATTCGCATGAGAGGGTTGTCCCTCAGGCTGGGCAGGTATGGTTTCCTGATTCTGCGACTAAGACAGCTCAAGCTGTGTTGGATTTCAATAGAGAGGAGCTCCCACTTTTCATTCTCGCCAACTGGAGAGGCTTTTCAGGCGGGCAGAGGGATCTTTTTGAAGGAATCCTTCAGGCTGGATCGACAATTGTTGAGAATCTTAGAACATACAAGCAGCCTGTTTTTGTTTACATCCCAATGATGGGTGAGCTCCGTGGGGGGGCTTGGGTGGTTGTGGACAGTCGGATCAATTCAGACCACATTGAGATGTATGCGGATCGAACGGCTAAAGGCAATGTTCTTGAGCCTGAAGGGATGATCGAGATCAAGTTTAGAACAAAAGAGCTGCTAGAGTGCATGGGTAGGCTTGATCAGCACCTGATCAATCTGAAGGCAAAACTTCAGGAAGCCAGGAACAATGGGGCCCATGGGATGGTTGAATCTCTACGGCAGCAGATACTAACCCGTGAGAAGGAACTTTTGCCTGTGTACACCCAGATAGCCACCAAATTTGCTGAACTACATGATACCTCCCTAAGGATGGCTGCAAAAGGGGTCATTAGAGAAGTTGTGGCCTGGACTAACTCTCGTTCTTTCTTCTACCGGAGATTGCATCGAAGAATTGCTGAAGAGTCGCTGATCAAGACTGTAACCGATGCTGCTGGTGACCAGCTTTCACATCAATCTGCAATGGACTTGATCAAGAACTGGTTTTTGGACTCGACTATTGCGAAAGGCAAAGAATCTGCTTGGGTAGATGATGAAGCTTTCTTTAGATGGAAGAATGATGTCAACAATTATGAGGATAAACTCGAGCAGTTGCGAGTCCAGAAGGTACTGCTTCAATTAGCAAACATCGGTGACTCCATTGCAGATTTGCAAGCCCTACCTCAGGGGCTCGCCACCCTCCTAAGCAAGGTATCCCCTTTGAGTAAAAGATGATTTTTTCTGTAGTATTCTTGTTTATCTCACAAGGAACCTAAGGTAATTATCTGAATCTAATGCAGATGGAGCCAACAACACGTGCACGATTAGTTGATGAACTTCGCAAGGTGCTCAGTTAACAAAATTGGGCTTCACAATTGATTATGGTCTTGCAATTTGCTTGTATTGTTGCTGCCTAATTCCAGTTACATCTTGATAAGTCAGCCTTAGTACATTCTAGAAGGCCAACTAGTACTTTCCAATCTGTTAGTGAACAAAGTTGTTGGCTACAGGCAACTCCACCAGAAATTGAAGGTGGAGTTCTAGGTGCCAGTTTCATTTGTTGGGTTTGTAAATTTTGCTCGCCTTTTAAGTTTAAATAGAGCCAAGCATATTCATGTAGCTAGAGGACCAGCCTTGGCAGGTTCAGGGTCATTGGGTTTCCTGCTTGGTTGATACCTAATAACGGTGTAATTATCTTATTAATCATTCTATATATGAATGCAAACTCTTGAGGACTCTCTCTTTTTGAAGAGAAAAATGGCAGCCCTCAGAAACTTATTTGCCCTCGTTTATCTGGTTCTGTACAGTCATCATACACAGTACTTCTGTTATGGACCATTTGAGGAGTATGGGATCCGTCCCACATTGGTAGTATGGGATGCCAATGTGGGGTTTATATGCCTTGGGCTCCCTTCCCTCTTGAGCTAGCTTTTGGGGGTAAGTTCTCCTAAGGCATATAACAACTTCTGAGTCCATTGATTCTCGATCAATCTTTCTGAGTCGGGAGTTCGATCAAGATTTGGATTGATCTCCCAATTGGCCCGGGAGAGCCAAGCCATGGTTGGGTCCCGAGTTCAGTGCAACTTTCACGAGCTTCCTTGAGTTTTAACCAGTTTCATTTACAGCAGCAACTTTCACGAGCTTCCTTCAGTTTTAACCAGTTTCATTTACAGCAGCATGAAAAACATTTAGGGCGGCATAATGCTTATACAAATAGTAGGTTTTGTTTTGTTCATGATGGCTCTATAGCACGGTAAATTTGGAGCCAAAGACGCAGTCTGGATTAATCTAAGAGCTACCACTTCTAGCTTACAAAAATCAAGAAGAAGAGAGCAAAAGGAAGTGAGCTCCACAATTCAGCAAACGAAAAACTGAAAACAAAAACGAAGCCTGGGTGATTAAAGCGCGCAGAAGAGACTTTCACAAGTTCAGGCCACAACCTCTTTGGGATACATCGCTTCTTCTCTTGTGCTTCAGTTTCTCTTGCTTCTCTCTTTCTTTTCTGTTCAACTCTTCACGTCTCTTCTTTTCCTGGTCCTTTTTCCGCTTCATCTCCTCTTGTGCTCGTTGCTTCTTCTCCTCCTTCTCTTCTCTCCTCTGCCTCTCTTCCCCTTCCTTCCTCTGTTTTTCTTCTCTTTTTCTCTTCTGCTTCTCTTTGGCCTTCTTTTCCTCTTCCTTCCTCACTTTCTCCTTCTGCTTCGCTCTCTTTCTCTTGTCTTTCTCCAATTCGTCCCTGCTTAACGGTGCTCTGATTTTGATACACATTTTTGGCTGTGGAATTCACAACTCTTCCTGAAAATTCAACCAAATTCTGAACTGTAGAATCCTTCATGCATTTTATAAGTTGCATGCAAGTGGCAAAGCAGCCTCATTGTGAATCCAACATCCAATTATATCTTTTCGTCATTTTAGTAATTGCCGGCCGAGACCGGTGGAAGTGACTCCCATCCCATGCATGCATTTGTTGGTGCAATTGTCTTTCACATCGGAGTAACTCCACTATTTTTTTCTGTAAATAGCTATATTATATGGCTACAACCATAAGATTTGACTGGGGGATTGAATTTCTCACGAGTAGATGACTCCTGCATTTAGGAACACAAGCGTATATAGTTGTATTCCTAACCCTTTAGGCTTTAGTTGCACTAAACCGGTTGTATATATCTATTTATATTCCTACTTAATATCAAGTGGTTCCAACTCACTTCTAGAACATTGGATAAATAGTTATAAATAATGTATCGTAAAAGAAGGGGGTTTTGTCCTTTGGCTTCAAACAAGGTCGAATTTGATGTCATCACAGTATATTTTGTCTGCAAATGTTATGGAAGGACAAGAAACTACTGTACAAGAAAAAGTAAAATTTCACTTTTGACTCCTCGTTTATAGTGTAACATCACTTTAGTATTTGAACTATCAAAATTTATCAATTTTCATTTTCAGATAAGATTCAACAGTCAAAACCGTACCACATTGCCCATTTATAACACACTTTTTTAGTAATCAGATTTTATTTGAGGGTGCTAATTAATAAAATTTAATAGCTTAATAGTTTAATGTGATGAACTTGGTAGTTCGACTTCCAATAATTTACCTTCAATGTGAGATTAACCCTATAATTTGACTCTTTGAGGACGTGAGAATAACTTTTGGTAATTTGTATACAAGCACAATACAAAATTTTGTGCTTTTAATTATTCTCAGAATTGCCAACAATTTCTATTTGAGGTACTGGGAAATATTGGAAGGGCATTTCCAGAGATGGAAGGCACTAAAAGACTGAAGAGTGCTGTCATTTGAAACGTGACGGGTCATTTACGTTTCGGGAAAAACTATCTTTCTAGAATTTTTATGGTCAATCCTTGTGCCATGTTTGGTTAACTTTAAGAGATTGAGCTTTTTCCAGCCTTGTAAAATCTGCAATCCCACACACCTAAACTTGTTCCCTACTCAAATTTGTTTATCTTTTACCTATTTCCCTTTGTGTTTTTTCGAACTCTAGAATCTTAGATCTAAAATTTACTCCAGACCTCGACTTCTGGAAAGATACGATAGACCATAAAGCCGCATAATTCTTTATAAGTTTGAGAGCTTTCTATGCTTTTGGATGTCCATTGAAACTTAGTTGTTATGCGCAAGTGTCTAGTTAGCAAAACTCATCACACGAATGTCTTCTTTGGTTTCGAGGTGCTACAACAAATACCTAAAAGGAGGAAAAGTCAAGTTTAGTTAAATCAATTATCTCAGGCCTTCGATCCTCCTAGCACTCATCATGGGTGGCTTATTGCTAACTATCTACTTACCAATACAAAACTTGCCAAATATGTTGGACAAAACCTCTTCAGATATGTCTTCTCCACTTATCTGTCCTAGGGCTAATGCAGCATCCCTCAAATCAATTGTCCAAAAGTCAAGAGGCAATTCCTCCTCTATTGATGATTTCAACCGTGAAAGAGCTTCCTTGGTCCGAACAAGCTGCTCGCATTGCCTCTGGTAAATTACCAAATAACAGCATATAAAAACTATCAGATTAACCACACCACGATCTGAATAAACTCAATACACTAATCCATTTTAACAACGACCTAAAACTCCACCTATTCACTAAAGCTCAGAATGGAATGTAGGTGGGTCGGGGCATGGGGTTTGAATTCCAAAAAGTACGTATCTAACCTGGTTTACAGTCCATTTACGTCCCCCAGCAGGAATCCTGTTGAGGCCCACGATTTCTATTATTGCACTCTCCAAATCATGTATTCCTTCGCCAGTAACAGCACATGTGAAAACATGCTTACTAAAACAATTGCCATCGTTATCAACCCATTTGGTTCGAGCAGATGGAGCACGGTCTATTTTGTTAACTACAAGAATCACAGGGGAGGAGGATCCAGTTGATTTCTGCAGCTCAAAAATAAATCATGAACATTAAAAACTATTGGCACAAGATTCCTAGTTAAGACATTTATGATAGAAATTGAGAGACCAACAATTTAACTATCAATATAATAAGACAAGTAACGGACGTGAGATGTAAAGTTGAATGTGTGAGATGAGTTGCTCATGATACCTTATTAGCTTGAATCCTATCAAGAAGTTTGGTGTCTTCCGAGGTCCACCCATCTTGAGCACTCACTGTCATGATGGTTACATCAGCACCCATGGCGACTGCTTCAGATCTCTCCACACCTGTATACGATGGGACTCTCAGTACCAATTGACAATAGTAGACACCAAGAAGCCAAAACTGAGGACAACTTTTTATCCACACTAGCACACACCATCTATTTGATAACACTTATCCAACTGGCTCATGCTTCCAATCCTTTTTTGTCACATCTTCGTAATGTTCAAGTCTGACCCATTGAATTTTTGGTCAGTGAAAAGAGAACTTTAATTTTGTATGTAAATGCCCCCATTAAAAGGAAGCAAATCATAATGTGTGAAAGATGAATGAAATGACCATGTTTCTTTGAAAATCAGAATACTCTTAAAATGGCCAATATTGTAAGAAACATTTGATGAAAAATCATAAATTTATAATTTATTAGTTACAGATCTATTCTAGGACACGGTGAATACTTTCACTTCCCATCGATTTTCCAGAGCCCCCCATTAAGTGAAAAAAACATTGGGACCCAGAAGCAATTCAA
This sequence comes from Myrica gale, assembly GCA_963930655.1. Classification (NCBI taxonomy): domain Eukaryota; kingdom Viridiplantae; phylum Streptophyta; class Magnoliopsida; order Fagales; family Myricaceae; genus Myrica; species Myrica gale. The sequence continues at coordinate 22,113,480 of OZ005611.1, forward strand.
ATATGTCAAAATGTATTCCAGTAAATTGCATATGCAGTCCCTCCAGACTCCTACTTTTACCTTGAAAGTCAGGTTAACGAGTTTACTGTCATTTAAAGTTACACAAGACAGGAAATCTCACCAATCTTCTCCACAATGTCATCAGTCTCTCTAATTCCTGCTGTATCAAGAAGGGTCACAGGAATACCACAAACTGATACACTTGCTTCAACAACATCCCGAGTGGTTCCTGCAATTTCTGTAACTATTGCTCTCTCACTCTGCGCGCTAAAATTAAAACATTGTACTCAATAAGTTCTAACATTTGTGCTATTACATAAAGATAAAAAAACAAAATAACAGATCGAAGACGTGATAAACAAAACTCGTGTAAACATCAGATGTCATTATTTTGTCCTTTTCTAAAAAGTATATCTTGCTCCTGCTCTCAGTATCCTGCTAAGTCATTACCAACACAAACTTAATTTGATGAGATTATAAGGAACTGTGACTATGATTTGCTGGCGAGACCCCTTTTTTTTTATAAGTGATTTGCTAGCAAGACCTAATATAGCATCTCTGGTAGAGCAGCCAATGTAGCTCCAGAGCATTACTTTTTGCAAGTAAACTAAGTAAGAAGCAAAAAGCCTACTCACTAGATGCAGATACTGAGACTCCCTTAAAACACTGATGAAGTAACTATAATACATGTGAAATTTGATGCCAAACACAAATGATTATGCAAAGCCTCCATGGTGATTATAAAATGGTTGCAACATACTTTGCTCCATGCATTAAGAAGACTTGATTTCCCCACATTCGGGCGTCCAACAATCGCTATCTGCAAGAATGTGAATCAGAAAATCATCATCAAAAGCATGTAAGAAATGCAGATCACCCAATGCATTTGTATCCCCATTATTAACTCAAAGATAGGAGAGAGAAGGAAAGAAATAAAGAAAAGAAAAGGAGAAACCCAGCCCTTGCTGGAAAACAAGACTTACGCATACTGAACTTTAAATCCATTTAGGGTAGAAAACACATATAGCACTCTCATTCAACAATCTATATCCAGAAGAGCCCCATGCTACTGTAATGATGTAGTATGGCTATGAGGGAATGTAACTTCTTCATCAGGAATTCGTTTGTATATACATGTATATATATCAATCCAGAAGGTACCTGTAATCCAGATTGCAGAAGCTTGTCATAATTGGCTGTCTCCAGTGCATTCTCAACATCATGTGACATGGCCTGTATATTACCCATTATTAAGTTCAGATCTAGTGGTGGCATCTCATCATCGAAATCTATTCGAGCTTCAATTTCAGTAAGCATCTCGATGCACTGCACTCTTAGTGATTTTACCATAGAAGAGAAGCCTCCCTGTCAAACAAAAAATTGTATTTTAGCATTGCTTATCATGCTGTCCTTGTAACATAGACAGAAGAATACAAAAACTTCTGAAAAACAGAATAGAAAGCAAGAGAACAACCAATGGCAATTGAGTCCTGAAGAGACAACATACCTGAATTCCAGCCAATGCTGCATCTGCAGCAGCCAGTGACTTAGCTGAAATCAACTTCCCAACATCTTCGGCTTGGGAGAGGTCCAATCGGCCATTTAGAAAAGCACGAAGAGTAAACTCTCCTGAAAGACAAACAATAACTTGCATGAATGTTTAATTCTCTCTCCCACCTCCCACACCCCTAATATTTACATGCGTGAAGTTATGTGTTCATGCATGTCCATCCTTGAGCATTTTATTGACATTAAAACTTGCATTGATTGTAATAGTCTTGAACAGTATTTGACATCATATAATTTCACTGTATTATAGATTAATGCATTAGGCAAAATTCGTTCCTGTAATTCTAACAAGAGGATATCTCATCTAGGGAGGGAAACTTGAAGGAAGCCAACTGAAATGAACTTCCAACAATGTTCAGAAAAACACTGTATTGTAGATTAATGCATCAGGCAAAATTCGTTCCTGTAATTTTAACAAGAGGATATCTCATCTAGGGAGGGAAACTCTAAGGAAGCCAACTGAAATAAACTTCCAACAATGTTCAGAAAAACTGTATTCCAAACATTTCACAATCTGATTCAGAGGATACATATCTGGGAAAATCCAGAATTTTACAAATGATTCGACAACCATGATTTAGCTGAAGTTATTATTGATGAGAGCTCACCGTGAAGCACAAATGGATAAACTGAGGAAAACTTAATATAGCTAAAGCCACGTGCAAAGGTCACCACACAGTATGTTAGTCAAACTTAATCCAAGGCTCCTTTGGAAAGTAAGACCACTCGTAGCAGGCTTCATATGAAGCAAGCTTTGCACGTATTGATCTTCTCAAATTAATCCAATTCTCTAGGTTTCAATTTGTGTTCTACTTCAATCTGTCAAGCATAACCATCCTAGAATTTTTCTTTTCATCTTTTTTGTGAGTCAGTGCCTGGAAGCAATTCAGTTCAATAAACTAAATACGTATGAAAAAACTGACCTGGCTCTGCAAGCCTTGCTCCAGCTTCTAGACAAGCTCTCAACACACGATTAAGACAAACTTGGCTTCCATGACATTGAAGTTCAACCACATCTTCAAGAGTATAAGATCTTGGGGCCAACATCGGTACTGCTAAAACCTAGTTTAAAAGAAAGAATAAGATAAAGCAAAGAGTCATGATGGGCGGTTTAGAAGCCCCACCTGAAAGTTCAACAATACCCATTTCGACCATTTTGTAGCTCAAATGATAAGAACCTCAAGTTCCAACTTCATAAAAAATTTGAGCAGTTAGAAACTCAACTGAAAGTTGTTAAGTTGAAAGTCAATTCGTTAAGTTAGCTTATTCACTTCTATCTATATAAACCATTGTATTCATTTTACCAAAGATACGAATATACATTTTCTCTTCATCTCTGATATGGTATCAGCGCATTTTCTAAATTTCAAGCTTCCGCATCTCTGAACAAATTCTTACTCTGCTTTTGCACATCAAGAACTGATAACCTCTTCTGGTTCGACAGAAGAACTATCTGGTCAACCTCCCATAAATCGTCTTACAGGTCCTCCACCTCCTCATTCACCTCCTCACTCAAACCCTCACTCAACCTTCTCTGCTACACCAATGGACGAAAATCCATCTAACCCTTTGTATCTTCACCATGCTGAAAATCCTGGAACAATTCTGGTTTCTCAGCAACTTCAAGGTGCCCAGAATTACTCTACATGAAGCCAATCTATGCTGATGGCGCTTACCATAAAAAATAAGATGAGATTTCTCGATGGCAGCATTCCTAAACCTTCTCAAGATAGTTCTTACCATCACTATGCCTGGACACATTGCAATATGATGGTTACTACTTGGTTACTCAATTCAGTATCAAAGGATATTGCAGCCTCTGTTATGTACATTGATTCAGTGACACATGTGGAATGTATTACGTGAGAGATTTACACAATCCAATGGTCCAAGGGTTTATCATACACAGAAGAACTTTGCTACCTTGATTCAAGATAATGCATCGGTTAGTAATTACTTTACCAAGCTCAAGATGTACTGAGATGAGATTCAGTCTTACCGTCCAATTGATACATGTATTTGTGGATCAAAATGCAAAGCTACGAAATCTATCATTGTTGATCAAGAAAGAGAATTCATCCTCCAATTCTTGATGGGATTGGATGATAAATTCTCTCATGCCAGAGGACAGATCTTGATGTCTGACCCCATTCCAAGCATCAATAAGGTGTTCTCTCTTGTCATTCAAGAAGAAGAACGACTCGGTAGCAATCCTCTTTTGCAACCTGCTGCAATGCTTCTCAAGAATGAAACGGGTCGTAATTCTGGAGGGAAAATCAGTCACAAACTGTTGTGTACTCATTGTGGAAAGTCTGGCTATACCATTGAAAAATGCTATTGCCTTCATGGATTTCCACCCGGATTCAAGTTTACAAAAGGAAGAAATGCTTCCCCCTCACCTGGATTTTTTGCTCATAATGTAAGTATTGACCAAGAAGTCAGTCAAGCACCCGGGTTATCTACCCTTCAAGAGCAGTGTCAACACTTGCTTACTTTTCTCCAAAATCAGAATTTTTCATCATTAATTCCATCATCTGTTAACCAAGCCTCTGTTCCACTTGGTCAATCTATCAGCCCATCCTTAGTTTCAAATTTTTCAGGTAATATCAACATATTTCATTCCAGTTCTCATCACTGTTCTTCATATCAATCTGCCCGATGTCAGTCTTGGATTATTGACACCGGGGTCACAGATCATATGGTTGGATCCATAGATCTTTTAACCTCTGTTGTTTCCACAGTTCACATCAAAATCACATTACCATATAAACAATTTGTCATAGCTACTCATATCGGTACAGTCAAGTTCAATGATAAATTTGTTCTATCAAATGTTATGTACATCCCCCAATTCTCTGTCAACCTCAAATCAGCAAGTAGATTAACCTCTCAAATTTCCTGTTGTCTAATTTTTCTTCATGATCATTGTTACATACAGGACCCTACCCAATGGAAGATGATTGGAATTGCTAAACTCACTCAAGGCCTTTATCAATTACTACATACATCGCAAGCAGCTTCTGATTCTAGTTCAGTTTCTTCATGTATTCTCTTTTTTTATATATATAAGTAAGCACAGTTTTATTAAAAAGAAAAAGAGAAAGAGGCGAAATCAGTACAAAGACTGTACCAAAATAACTCAAAGCATACATATGAAAAAACCAAGGAAATCAAAATAGTCTAGAAAACGACCCCCCAACAAAGCATTAGCCCAACAAAAAGAGAATGAAACACAACGCCTTGCAAACTCCCTAGAGACCTAACCGAATTCTCAAAACACCTTCTATTCCGCTCCCTCCAAAGACACCACCAAATACACGCAGGTATCATCCTCCAAATTGCCTTGGCTGAAGGATCCACAAACTTCCGTCCCTAACAAGAAAGGACATCCACCACCCTTTCAGGCATTATCCAATGAACATTCAACAAATCAAGGACATGCATCCAGAGACCTCTAGCAACCGGAGTTTCTTCATGTAATCTCATTTCTTCACAACACAATTTTTGTGGCACTGTCGTTTAGGCCACTTGTCTCAATCTCAATTACAACTAATAAAGAATTCTTTAACTACAGTTGATTCTTCTAATACACAACTCCTTCTCATTGCTCAGTTGGTCATCTTAGTAAACAAAAAGAAAGCTTCCATTTTCCAATAGTACATCTCAAACTCAATTTTCTTTTCAACTTATCCACTGTGATATTTCGGGCCCTTTTTTGTTCCTTCTCATGACGGGTTTCGTTATTTCTTATCAATAATTGATGATCATTCACGTTGTACATGGATTTACCTCATTTGTACAACAAGTCTGACACCAGAAAACATATACAAGCATTATGTTCTGTAGTTGAAAACCAGTTCAGCACCTCTGTCAAAACACTAATATCTTTTTTTTTGATACGTAAGTTAGACTTTATTAAGAAAAAGAGAGTTAACAGTACAAGAGAAAATACTGAAAACACTAGAGCATACAAGCTAAAAAGCTCAGGAAGTCCGGAAAACCCTCAAAAGGAAAACCTAAAACCGAATTCGCCCACAGAAAAAGAGTGTACAACATAGAACCCCCCATTGATCATGTGAACTGGGATTTTTTGTTGTATGTGCTGAGGAGATGTGGGTTTCGTGAGAAGTGGTGTAGGTGGATTGCGTTTTGTATCTCTACCGTCAAATTCTCTGTTATGGTCAATGGCTCTCCTCATGGCTTTTTTGGGAGTTCTAGAGGTTTGCGTCAGGGTGACCCGCTTTCACCTCTATTGTTCGTGATTGTCATGGAAGCATTCAGCAGGATGATGAAAGAGGTGGTTGCGTGTGATGCTATTAAGGGGTTTGTGGTGGGGCGCGGTGGCAGTAATGGGGTGTACATTTCCCACTTGCTCTTTGCCGATGATACATTAATTTTTTGTGGGGACGAGGAGAGTCAAGTCCGAAATCTAAGATGCTTACTTCTGTGCTTTGAGGCGGTGTCTGGTCTTAGGATTAACCTTGGCAAATCGGAGGTTATTCCTATTGGGAGAGTTAATGATGTTCAGACGATGGCGGATATTTTGGGTTGTAGGGTCTCCTCGCTCCCGATGACATACTTAGGCCTTCCTCTTGGTGCTAAGTTTAAATGTGTTCATATACGGGACGGTATCGTTGAGCGATTTGAAAAAAGACTGGCGGGGTGGAAGCGCATTTATCTCTCAAAGGGGGGAAGGTTAACGCTGATTAGATCTACTCTTTCTAGCCTTCCCACATACTTTTTGTCTCTTTTTCCTATCCCGTTGTCTGTGGCCAATAGGTTGGAGAAGCTGCAAAGGGATTTCTTGTGGGGCAGTGGTGGTGATGAGCACAGGTTTCACCTTGTTCGATGGGCTAGAGTTTGTTCCCCTATCAGAGTCGGAGGGCTGGGTCTCAGACGTCTTCCTTTATTCAATCGTGCTCTTCTTGGAAAATGGCTTTGGAGATTCTCCTCTGAACGAGATAGTTTATGGAAGACAGTTATTACGGAGAAGTATGGTTGTGAGGAGAGTGGTTGGTGCACTATGGACTCACTTGGCTCTTATGGGGTTAGCCTTTGGAGGCACATTAGCAAAGGGTGGTCCTTTTTTCGAGAAAATATTAAGTTTGTGATTGGTAATGGCTCAAGAATCCGGTTTTGGCACGACAAATGGTGTGGGGAAAGACCTCTGCAATTGGAGTTTCCTCAGTTATTCTCTCTAGCTCGATGCAAGGATGCTTGGGTGGCTGATTGTCTGGAGCTGGGTTCCGGATCTGTTGTGTGGGATGTTCCTTTCGTGAGGCCGATCAATGATTGGGAGGCGGATGCTTGTTCTTCTTTTTATTCCTTACTCTACTCGATGAGTTGGAGAAGAGGGGGTGAGGATAAACTGCTTTGGACGGGTTCCAAAGGTGGAGCCTTCTCTGTTAAGTCGTGGTATTTGTTGCTTATAGAGGACTCTAGTTCAGTTTTTCCATGGCGTCAATGTTGGAGGAATTTGGTTCCCCCTAGAGTGGCTTTCTTTGTTTGGGAAGCCACTCATGGGAAAATTCTGACCATTGACAACTTAAGGAGGAGGGGAGTGTGCTTGACGGAGTGGTGCTATTTGTGTAAGGGGGACGGAGAAACGGTTGATCACATCCTACTTCATTGCACGGTGGCGAGTTGCTTATGGACGCATGTGCTGAGTATCCTCAACTATGACTGGGTTATGCCTCGGAAGGTGGTGGATGTTTTGTATTGTTGGAGGAGGAAGTTTCAGAATCCTATAGCCTCGGCTATTTGGAAGATGATCCCGGCTTGCATTTGGTGGTGTTTGTGGAGGGAAAGGAACGAGATAATGGATTGGAGTTTGACATGACAATTTTTTTTAGCAAAAACGGGATCATACATCAAAGAAGTTGTGCTTATACCCCTCAACAAAATTTAAACGTAGCTCACTCCCTCAGATTTCAAGCTCACCTCCCAATCTATTTTTGGAGTGATTGTATTGTTACTGCAATACACATCATCAATCGAATTCCTACATCAATACTTCAAAACAAATCACCATATGAAGTTTTATTTCACAAATCACCTAGTTATAATTACCTCAGAACCTTTGGTTGTTTGGCTTATGTTTCAACTAATTCTCCTACCCTAAATAAGTTTCAACTTGGAGCAATTCCCTGTGTTTTTCTTGGTTATCCTAGTGGTACTAAAGGCTATCGGTTACTTGACCCTGTCACAGATTCTATTATCATATCTCGACATGTTATCTTCCATTAAGATAAACTTCCATTTCTTCATTCCACTTCACCAAACTCCGCATCAGATACTTCACCTACTGATATATTAAATCAGCTTGTTCTTCCATCTTATCCTAATTCTACAACAGATCAGTTCAACTATTCTCCAGATTCTCAGTCCTTCAACATCATTATCTCAGCCATCTCCTATACCTCAGTCATCTCCTATACCTCAACCATCTCCTTTACCTACTCAACATATTTGAAGATCTAATAGAATCAAAAGAAAGCTTGCATATCTCAGTAATATCATTGCCAAATGGTCCAAACATCTCCTAGCAACTCACAATCACATTTGGATACAGGTTCTTCTCTATAAACTCCTTTATATCCTTTGTCATCTTATCTTTCATATTCACATTTATCTTCTTCCCATCGAGCATATACTCTAGCTGCTTCCAGTCACAGAACCAAATTTTTTTCATGATGCTGTTAAAATACCTGAATGAAGAGAAGCAATGCAAGCCGAGATATCTGCTCTTGATCTTAATAATACCTAGGTTCTAACTACTCTACCTCCTGGTAAAACAACAATTGGGTGTAAGTGGGTTTATAAATGTAAGTTTCGGGCTGATGGCATCTTGGAGAGGTACAAGGCACGACTGGTTGCAAAAGGCTATACACAGCAAGTGGGTGTGGATTACTTTGATACTTTCTCCCCTATTGCAAAAATATCCACTGTTCGATGTCTCTTAGCTTTGGCAGCCACACATAACTGAGATTTACATCAATTCGACGTCAACAATGCCTTATTACATGAAGAGTTAGAAGAAGAGGTTTTTATGAAATTACCTCCTGGTTTTTCTCATAACAGTGATGATCGAGTTTGTCATCTTAAGAAATCCTTATATGGCTTGAAACAAGATAGTACGCAATGGTTTCATAAGTTCTCATCCACCCTGCTCACTTACGGATTTCATCAATCAAAATCAGATTATTCACTCTTTATTAAATCTGATGGTTCTACATTCATTGCTTTGTAAGTATATGTCGACGATGGTGTTCAGGATGGTGGTTGGTGTACGAGGTACGTGCGTGGCTCATATGGTGTCAGCTTGTGGAAACATATTTCTAAGGGGTGGGATGTTTTTTCTGAGCATATTTGTTATGTGGTGGGTTCTGGGCATAATATTAGTTTTTGTAATGATCGTTGGTGTGGGGATACACCCCTTTCTATTTCTTTCCCCACTGTTTTTTCTTTATCTCAGTTCCCTCTTGCTCGGGTGGTTGATTGCATGGAAGTTGGATCTAACAGTTTGGGGTGGAATGTTCAGTTTACAAGATGTGCTAATGATTGGGAGTTGGAGGAGTTTATGTTTTTTTCAGCACTCTTTATGCAAATGTGGTTAGGAGAGGGGGTTCTGATAAGATGGTTTGGTTGGGATCTAAAGAGGGTGGTTTCACTGTTAAATCTTTTTATGCTTTTCTTCGTGGTGTTAGCTCGGTTTTGTTTCCTTGGCGTGTGGTGTGGAGGTCCAAAGTCCCCACGAAGGTTGCGTTTTTTGTGTGGCAAGCGGTGCATGGTAGAATTCTGACAATTGATAATTTACATCGAAGGGGACTTTGTATGATTGATTGGTGCTATTTATGCAGAGGAGCTGCAGAATCTGTTCACGCGAAAGGATTGTGGGATTTTGTTCTTTGTATCTTTCAGCTTTCGTGGGTTATGCCTCAAAGGGTGGGGGATGTTTTGCAATGTTGGAGTCGGATTTTTGAGGATCCATTGGCTAAAGTGATTTGGAAGATGATTCTTTTCTGTATTTGGTGGTGTTTGTGGCGAGTGCGCAATCGCTGCTGCTTTGAGGATTCTGCTACTTCTTTGACTCAGTTGAAGGACATATTTTTACTTTCCCTTTACTTTTGGGCTACTGCTGTCACAGGGGGCCTTTTTTAGATTTTGTCAATTTTGTTAGCTACTTTATTTGTATGATTTGAGTGAGTTACGTACAGCCTTTGTACTGTTCTCACTCTCTTTCTTCTCTTCTTCTTTTTCTCTAAGTTATTCATAAAAAAAAGCAAGTATATGTCGACGATATTATAATTGCAAGTAATTGTTCTGAGTCAGTAGCTGTCCTAAAGCTCTAGTTAGATTCTTGCTTCAAACTCAAAGACTTAGGATCCCTCAAGCTCTTCCTTGGGCTCGAAGTGGCAAGGTCTTCGAAGGGTATCTCTTAATGTCAGAGGAAGTACACACTTAAGGTGCTTTTTGATGCTGTTCTCTTAGCATCAAAACCAGCCAAGATAACTATGGATTCTAGTCTTTGACTTACTGGTTCTGAAGGTGATTTGCTTGAAGACCCCAGCTCTTACAGACGCCTGGTGGGAAGATTTCTATACCTTACCATAACCAGACCTGACATATGCTTCGCTGTGAATACCTTGAGCCAGTTTTTGTCAGCCCCTCGACAACCTCATAATGAGGCTGCTATTAAGGTTTTGAAGTACCTCAAAGGGAGTCCAGGCCAAGGCATTTTTCTTTCCAGCTCCTCTTCTATCCAGCTTCAAGCATTTTGCGATTTAAGGTTTTGAAGTACCTCACGGGTTTTGCTGTCTTCCTTGGAAATTTTCTTATCTCATGGAAATCAAAGAAACAAGTCACTATTAGTCGTTCTTCAGCTGAGGCTGAGTATCAATCGATGGCTGCTGCATGCTGTGAACTAAAAAGTGGCTTCTGGCACTTCTTCAGGATTTTATTGTGCCTCATTCCCAACCTGCCTCTTTGTTCTGTGATAGCAAAGCTGCAATCCATATTGCTGCTAATCCAGTTTTCCATGAAAGGATAAAGCACATCGACATCGATTGCCACCTAGTTTGAGACATGATCCAACTTCATTTGATCAAGACATTTCACGTGTCCACTGAACATCAACTTGCTGACATTCTAACTAAGTCATTATCCTTTGATCAGTTCCATTTCTTAGTCACCAAGCTTGGTCTGTTAAATGTACACAGTCCAGCTTGAGGGGGCTAATAGAAAGTTAGATAGTTAGAAACTCAACTGAAGTTGTTAAGTAAGTTGAAAATGTATATTGTATCTTTGATAAAATGAATAAACCATTGTATTCATTTTATCAAAGATACAATATACATTTTCTCTTCATTTCCGATAACTTTCCAACATAGTAGAGGTTCAGGCACCAATGGTACTAGTACAATGCAATGAGTATCAAAGACTAAAGCAGAAGAATACGGGAAGTTACAGTACCTCGTCGACCACGTTCCCATGAGGGTCCGAAACGACCCCGTACTCCACGACATGGCTGGTGGGCCGCCAGTCAGATGAGCCACGAACGAGGCCCTTCCTCTTCTTCGTCCTCACCGGACGGAACACGCGCCCTACAATAGGCACCGCAGAGGGGCCCGACAACCGTACTATCCCGACCGCAGCAGGCGGGCCACCCAGCGAAGTCACGATAGCCGCAATCGTAGCGCTCGTACTCTCAAGAGGCTCAGCACCACCTGGGCCCACGAAGCGCTCATCTTTTTTGAGAAGCAGCGTGGTCTCTTTTGGAGCTTTGGCACCGACTTTTACAAGGGTTTTGGGGGAGAGAGTGGAGAAGGGAGATGGGGCATTGGGAGCGTTCCGGTGTGAGACAGAGAGTAAAACAGATATTGCTGGTGGCGTCGGTCTGAAGGAGTAGTAGGAGTGGCCGACGAGGAGATAGCGGAAGCGGAGTGATGGGAGAAGAGCCATTGAGTAGTATCAGTACTGTAGAGTGTAGACGTGATAAGTCGGATAAACTTTTGGAAACGGGTCCCAAAATGTTTCCGGTGTGTTTTTCTATGCAGGATTGTACTGGTTTTTTGGACAGGCTATAGCTCAAAGCAGAGGAAGACCGAGGATGCATCAATTCATTGGGCTTCCAGTCCATTTAGTCTGGCCCAGTTATGAATAATTTTGGGCTAGCTTCGGAAAGTGATGGTATCGGGTGCTAACAGACAAGTTGCTTTTTGTTTGGAGCTTTTATGGTGGGTTGAAATACTTTTCAAAAGAATCTGGCTGCTTTTGCATCTACATTCAGGAGACAACTTTCGCGGATCTTGTCCTTGGCTGCTTAGATTATATCATTATCCATACCCGAACTAGCAACGTTAACGTTAACGATAATGGCGCCTAGTATAATGAGACAGAAAATAAGAATTGGGTTCACACTAACGCGTGCTTTGCGTTTAGAAGAAATTAAGAATAATAAAGGAAGATTTACCCCTCACCGGACTGCCTAGTGGTTAGGACTTATATGCATTTGTGTGGGTTAAGTGCATAGGTAATAGGTTCAATAATTCTTTACTAGGAGAATATGTTAACCTACTTAAGCGGAAGTCGTAGAAGTGTGGATGGGTCTGTGCTAATTTCTCGATAGCTTTTCGGAGTTTGTCAATGTGTTAAGTGAGTTTACTCAGCTAGACTGCCGCACAGAATTTTACTTGTTACACAAAAAGAAGAAGAAGCAAGATTTGAAGATAGCTAATACAAACTTTTTCTTTACTGAAATGGAAAAAATGCGTTCCTGAAACATGGAAAACCAAGAATTTGGATTAATGTAAGAGCTGAGACACAGTGAAGATTCAGTTAATACTTGTCAGGGTACAATGTTTGTGCATCTTTCTCCGTTATCTTTTGTCACGATAACTAACTAGTTAATTGCTAGAAGTATTTTATGATCATTATTGTCACTATTAATAAGTGTTAGATTAGAACACTAGATACTCCACTTGAAACTTGTATAATGATATCCTGTCCCACCAGACATTTATCAACTGGATGAGTTGGATCTGACACTTCCTGTCTCCACACTCCCTTCTGAGACATTGACTTCCTCCCTTTCGATCTATGTATGCATCTCATTGTTCTTGTGCAGCAAACACGTTTCCTTTTTCCTAGCTTCCCCTTCAACAAATTTCTCAAACAGTGTCTTCTACGTGTGGAAGAATTTGTCATCATCAGTCGGATTTTCCAATGGATAACATGAAGCTTGTCACACACAACCAGCCCAGGATTGTTCAGAGAAATCTGTTCAACAAGAACAAGAACATGAAGCTTGTCACACAACCAGCCCAGGAGTTTACATGACTCTATCCTTATCCTTTGTCCTTGTTCTGATGCCAACTCTTGAACCTCCAGAGGAGCAGTCGGCGGCTATACAAAAATATGAAGGGATTTGCGAAATAGTTCTCTCTTCTAAATACTTGCCTTACTCTCCCATGGCATGGATGCAATTGTTGTCGATATCAGGCTCCCATGCGCTTGTGGGTGCCAACAAGCAGGATGAACTTGCTTATGGGGCAACAAGTTTTGACAAACTAGGTAAAAGAAAAACTGCTTTCTTGGTTAATCTGCTGTACTTTCATTTGTGTTTCCTTATCCATCAATTACGCAAGGTTCTGCATGGAATTTTCATTTGAGCACTACGAAAAGCCGGCATGAAGCCTGGTCAAATTAACTTTAAAGATCACAAAAAGGCAGTGGTATACCAGATATTACTAACATAAATGACTTCTTGAGACCCCCCATTCCACAGGTTTCCAGCTGCAAGAAATCTCAAAGAAGAGCCAAAGTGATAACTTAATCAGATTATTCTAGCAACCCAAAATCTTAATCAAAGGAGAAACTCACCCTCGAGATAAATGCTCCAAAAAACTGTAGGATAACTGTCTTACAAGTAGTAAATGTTATGCTTTTCGTTGGGTAGGTGTCTTTCCACTGGGGACATGGGGTAATTTTTGACCTCGCATTGATGGGCTGTCAAAGTTGGGAAAAATAGCTCTGTAGGTGCTCCAGGTCTGATTCTTGACCTCATAGTAAATAAGAATCAGATCAATTCCACACCAAGTGAGCTCAATATATCTTGACGGTCGGCACCGTGTTACTCAGATTACAACCACATTGATGTCACGGTGTGCGGTTGATGGAATTGTCGTCTTGTACCTGGTCAATGGTCATAATTTAAGAATGTCTCATTCATTACCATCTTCTACCTGAAATGAAAGGCTAAAACTTGGTGTCTCCAGAAGATATATATGGCGTCAAGAAATAGAGTGCATATGATCCAGTGGAATTTCACCAGCGACTGAACTTAACATGAGCTCCCAATAAAATTGCTAAATTGCTATCGTTTAGTAGATGGGATCTGAAGCTATTCTCCCACTTTTCCGTGAGCAAGAATATATCCATTCGTGGTCTTTCCTTGACGCAGATTAAATAGTATCTACAAAAGAGGAATATATAATGCACGCAATACAAATCTAAATTAGGTTTCCATGTTTCCTTCTTTTTGAGCTGCCTGGAAGTTAAATGGGTCGGGATTCAGTCCAGACCGTACGGGTTCAGACCGTACGGACCCACGGTCTGGATTGATTCTCAACCCGTTCAAACGGCTTACGGAGCGAGTTTAGTTTTAATGGTCGGACCACTAAATGTACTGGTCCGACAACTATAGCTAAAAGAACGCACATGAGCCGTCTGACTGGGTCGGGATTCAATCCAGATCGTCAGTCTGGACCCGTACGGTCTGGACTGAATCCAGACCCTAGTTAAATATCAGGAAGTTACAATTTGAGTGAACTGTGAAGTTTGAATTTATCTGGTTTTCTATGTTGTCTTATGTTACTCCGTTGTATGACTCTGTGCATGAACTAAAAGAACCAGTAATCCCCGTCTTCCAGCTGCTTATACCATCTGAAAGCAAAAGCCCACTTGTATATGCACTCCATAACCAATGTAAGTACGTAGATCAAGTTATTTCGAGCAATATTCACAGTTGTTTTAGAAAAGTTCATATGCTGAGTTTCAGTTGAATGACTTCTGGAAGTCCATCTCCAGTAATCAGGTTCGAGTCTCAATCGTTCTTGTAAAATTACTTCATTTTGAACTGCTATATTTGAGTTCAGAGTTCCTCTGGTTTTATGCGTAGTGATTCATAAAAATTTTAGGGAAAGTGCAAATCTGAGAGCACGTATTGTGGCATAAATAAGAAGAACTCGTATTATATTAACCAACGTGTTCGACCATGGAACACAGACCAAAGTGCTTGGCAATGGAAAAAAAGAAGAAGAAGATGGGACTAATATGCTGGGCTTAGGTCAACCATGAGAAGTGTAATCATGAAAATTGGCCTGAAACACAGTACAAGCAGTTCCATCCACATGCATCTTCTAATGCCCTTTTCGATGTTTAAAGAAGATACGACGAATAAGAAAATTTAAACAAGCCTTTAGTTGCTTTTTCTCGTCAAGAGGTAATATATACATTCATCATCTAGAAGAAAACAAAGTTTGTCTATAGACTCGACAACAACAAGACTGAAAGCAAGTCAACAAAGCAAGCCAAGCAAGAGAGTGAAGTGCCCCTTGACATGGGGCACCAGCGCGAAGATGTAGAATCGGTACACAGAAAGTTAGAACGTGTCTGAAGCAGTCATTTCTGTATACTAGACTACCTCATCTTCTGAGTCACAATTGTGCACCTCTTTTCTTTTTTCTTTTTCTCTGGATCAGGATGACGGAGAATCCACTCACCCCCTTTATAATCCTGACCTTGTCTCTCCATCCACTATTACTCGAGTGTACATGTTCTCTCTTCCTCTACTTCAGCAACGTAGGTATTACTTATATGCTTCTCATTTATCCCATATAACCACAACATTCTATCTTTATCAAGCTTCTTAAACCAAGAATGGAGAACAGGCTGAGACCGCATCTGCAACCGTGAGGAAGATTCTGTCCTCCCCAATCAACTCAACAAAATTGGAAGTATGGAGCTTGTCAATCACCGCTGGACCAGGATTTGCCAGAATGAGCTGTGAAACAAAGGGGAAACTTCTGGTAAGCCAACTGACCGATAAGAAATTGTATTGTGCAGATTATATGACAAACTGTTATTTACGCATGGATGTGTATCTACCTGAACATCTCGCTTCATCAGACTTCTATGTAATTCTTCAAAGGCACGAATGCCGCTGGTGTCGATGTCAGTAACCGCTGCAAAATAGACGGAAAAGAGGAAGAAAAAAGAGTCAGTATGCAAACACGAGTGACGCGAAGGCCTTTTGAGTCTAAACACTTCAGTAAAGTAATTGCTCACGTGACATCTCAACTATCAAAAACTGGAATCTTGGTAGGAAGGCTGCTTTTTTTCGTCCTTCCTCATCGGTCAACCATCTTAATATCCTGCAAGAAAGTAGAAAGTTCAAAAAGAAAAACATAAGCATCAAGGAAGCTACTGGAAGTCTAACCAATTTAGAGTACCCAAAATCAAACTTATCCTAATCTTAAGTTCTCTTCATTGGAGGCAACAGAGATAGTACTAATAGTATTATGACATAAAAGCATCATACCAGAACTTAAGTGAAAAAAGACCCAACAGGAAAAAGAAACAGCTCAACCAGATACTTCAATTTTCAATTTTCATTCTTTTAGCTTGATCATTCTTCCCATTTAAACCGATATCCCTTCTCACCCTTTTCTGCTATGAATCTAACTTCTCCATGTGCGATTCTCTATCAGCTATAATTCCTTCATTCCTAGCTAGGTTAGATGCTTTCCAGGCCATGTCAATCGTCGATTGTGTTCAATTGGGGACCTGGGGTGACTATTGGAACTGCCTAGATACAAATAGAGTCATAAAATTGGTCACGTTGATTTCCAGATTTTAAGGGGGCAGAATGGCATGAGTTAGTACAAGAGAAAGACCATCTCTACCTCTCCTTAATGTAGTTGGAGTTGGAAAAGTAAATTGCAGAATCAACTCTCACAATCAGAATGCCTGGAACTTTAGTTGCATCCGGATATTGTCTAATATTTCTGTACACTGTGGTCCCAGGTATATTCCCCAGAGTTGCTGTATTTGGCCTGGTAACTTGTAACAGGATTTTAGCAAAGGAAATTGATACCTGCCACAACACAGAAGAGCATTTAGACCACTGCACGAGAACTCACATTAATTATCAACATCAGGCATTTAAGATTGCAGATATGTCAATTCTTACCGCAATTAATAGTCCAATCTCAACAGATGAAAAAAGTACACCTAAGAAGGCTCCCAAACAAGCAACAAAATCGAATTTATCGATCTTCCATATCAGAATTGCTGCCTGAAAGTCTACCAGGTTGATCACAGCAGATATGATGATGGCAGAAAGAATGGCATTTGGAGTGTACTTAAAAAGAGGCGTGATGAATTCCAAGGTTAGGAATACAACGCAGGACATCACAATATTGGAGACTGCAGTTTGGCAGCCTGCCATGTAATTCACGGCTGACCGGGAGAATGAACCTGTCAGTAGCATAGGTGAATAGTTATCACTTTGCATGCAATTTTTACAGAGTAGTAAATTTGGGGGTTCCACCTGCGAGGAAGCATCACGTATAACCCTCTGGTATTCAAAATATGAATATTTTTCACAGTTTTAATTATATATCTACTCAACCTTTGAAGTGTTGTGATATGGAGGATATCTATGCATTAGTTCGTGGCCGCCAAAAAAACAGGACATAGGATTCAACTCTTATCAGACATGACTCTTTTCCCAATATAACCAGCATCATCACTTTAAAGTAGGTTGGTTCAAATGACTTAATTTGTGAGTCATTCTCACCTGTTGCCACATAGCAAGAAGTCATCGAACCAACAACATTCATTGCTCCCAGTGCCACCATCTCTTTGTTTCCGTCAATTTGATAGTCTTTCATTGAAGCAAATGTTCTTCCAATAGCTACAGCTTCCTGATAGAATTTTCCCAAGATGGGTAGATAACAAAATTAGCTTAAATATGAGAATTGATGCTCATTCTCTTTTTAAAAGGAGATGTGTTGTGCAATGGCTCACCGTCAATGCTACCATTGCAGCCACGACACCAATCCTAAAACCTTTCCCAAGATTTTCCCCGCTGAAGTATATTTCATTTACGGATGAGGGGTTAATTCCTTTCTCTATATGTTTCACCTTTACATATCAACAACAATGTTAGTGTATGCTACTGTTCTAATTCCTACCATGATCAGAATTGACACTACAACTGTTTCATGCAGAAAAAGGAAGAAGAATGAGGAGATAAGTACTTACAATTGCAACACCTTTCTTTTCTGCATGGGTTATATACACAAAAAAGGTGGACAGAATAACAGAGATCAGAGGGGCAATTGCAGGCACCCAGAAGAGCTTTTTGTTCCTTTTTCCCTGCTCCCAAGAATATGTGAGAATCAGATACCAATTCACATCCTTCAACAAGGTGAATAGTGTTACAAAAGTTAGGAGCTCTTACAATGTATTTAGTGAATAGAAGAAAACTTAAGAAGGTCGCTCCAATAACTATAGTCTGCCAGTTCCACTGCAAAATATATGTCATAAGACTCAGTAACTTGGTTTTGAAGTTTATTTTGCCTCTGAGATTGTTAACGTCATAGCAGATCCATTTTAGATGTAAGGGGAACGAAAATAAGTGAGAAAGATATAGGAAAGATAGATCTTACTCCATGATTGACTGAGCCCCATACTGAGTGCATTACAGAGATAAGATCAGTCTTCTTTGTGAAGTTTTTTATGCCAAGAAAACCCTTAAGCTGTTGGAGAGCAATCGTGATGGCAGCTCCACCCATAAAACCGACAATGGCAGCATGGGATAGGAAGTCAATCAAGAAGCCCAACCTGATAAAACCATCCAAATCCCCATGTTATAATGCAGCTGATGGAGAGCTAGAAAGGCTTCAAGGGGCTGAAAAAAAAAGAGTAACACCAACCAAGAGTAATAATGAAGATATGTTTTTAATTACCTGAAGAACCCCAGGGTGACTTGAGTGATTCCTGCAAAAAAAGTAGCCGTGAATGCAAGCCGCCTATACTCTGTTGCATTTGTAGTGGGGTCAAACTCATTCTGAAGTAGGGTCCCCAGCAAGAGAGACACCACAGCCACAGGTCCTATGGCTATATCTCTTGAACTGCCCATGAAGGCATAAATCAATGGTGGAACAAAGCTGGAATCTGTACAGATATAGAACAACAAAAACCAGAGAAACCTTATCACAAGCCCTAGTAGTGCCGTTATAGGCAATGCATTGTATCCTATGAAGTACAGAAACTTACACAGTCCATATTGTGGAGCCAAATTTGCAAGCTTTGCATATCCAATGTCCTGTTTTAGCGGACAAAGCAAATATTAGTACCGTGAAACCGGGGTGCACTTTAGGTAGCTAAAATATATATTTCATGATGCAAATTTACCTGAGGAATGCAGAGACTCGCAATAGTAAGTCCTGCAATAATATCCCCTCTTAATTTGGTCAGGTTGTATCTTCTGCCCCACTCAAATATGGGCAAAATGGCCTGGATGCCCAGGATGAACTTTCGAGACTTAGTTTGATCCTTGAAGGGACCTAAAGGATCATCTGCGAAGAATGTTTCTTTCACGGAGGCTTTGAATTCCTGGAAAAGGTTTTGCTTTGGGGGAACTCCTACTTTGTGAACATAGGGCATGTTCTGTGTCTGATGATGTGAGGATGACAGACTTCTAGCTTCCACCTCTTTTGCTTCAAGTCCCTCATCAGTTGAATGACCCATTGAAGGCATATGCAATTACTTCACCTATAGCGCAAGAAAAGCATAAGAAAATCATGACAGACCATTAGATGCTGCCTCAAATGAGAACCAAATTAATGAAGCAAAAGCTTAGGGTGCTGCACCAAACTACAACTTATTCTGCATGGATTTTTTTTCCTTATATCGTTAAAATTCAAAGCTTCAAGGTTAAAGAATCAACCATCCTATATAGCTTGTGGTTCCTGATTGTGTAACATCACTCTCAGTGAAAACATACTCAGGTCATATAATTGCATAGAGGCACCCAGAAGACTATAAGTTAAAAGTAATAATGGAGGGCATATTTACCTTAACAAAGTAAATAGAAGCACGCAGAAGACTTGCACAATCAATATTTCGAATGAGCTTTCTTGATGTGAAAGGAAATTGGGGAGCTCTTGCTTATATACAAGTCCTTTGAGGATTTCTGGTCAAACTTTTCATGCTGAAAGTGAGAACCACATGTAGAAATTAGGTATGAATCTGGATCTGTTACATGTCATATACATGATAAACAGCAAAACAGATGAAGAACAAAAATTTTAATTACAGGCAGCCGACGCATGCATAGTACTCTTAGAGCCTTGCGACTGATGTAAGCAGGTGATCATCTTCCATAATTGTAGTGCTTGTGGATTAAAATATATGTTGCTTGAGAAAGTATTTACTTGTCAGTACAGATGGCAGCAGCTAGAAAACTAGAAGCACATCCACCTTTGACCTCTGTAACTCACACTCTTCCTTCTCTCCCTCTCTTTTTGCCCCTTTGGTGGGGAAGGAAGGGTTAGTTCTTCAACAGAGAGAACCCCCTTCAAGTGGTGCAGCTGCTTTAAAGTTTGGAAGTCAATAAGGGGTATGCAAATTGCAATTCCCGTCTATCAAAACAAGCTGACGGAAAGGCGCAGTTATAAACTTATACTCTTAACAGGGTGTCCTAAATCAAAAGACCGAATCAGGTCCAATGTCTTCTACATGGCCCCATTTTGATGTAAATGGCAGAATCTTACTGCAACCCATGGGCCAATTTGCTTTACAGAAAAATCTTCTCCTTGTATGGCCCAGAAAGCATACGAAAGCAAACAAAACTAAAGCCTCTTGATTTTCTTAACACAGGAGGTCAAGCAGTCGATGTAGCGAACTCCTTGTTATAGACGATTACAATCCAATACATGTTGCTACAGTAGGTATTGGAAGCACTATTAATTCTGATTGATACTGACATAAAAGACACAGCATCCATCCATTTTAGCTTTAACAGAGCATCGTAGAAAATATGCTATTCTCAAAATTAGGGATTAAAAATTGATAGAAGCCTATATAATTTAAAGTTCAAGAATCAATTATGTCCCTTTGGAATGCCTTAAAAGTCAATTTGATGGAGCTCTCTCATAAGCTGGTCACAATCAGAAACTTGATTACAATACGTTAACAATGCCCAAATATCAACTCCGCTATAACATAGAACGTAAACCGTAGTTTTCTACCTACATTGCACAAGAAAGAGGAATTTCCCAAGTTAGGAGAGGAGTCCAGCCAACCCACAGTACAAGGCATAGAATCCTCAAACACCGATGATATGGGTCAACAAAACCCTAGGCCAGAACTTTCTCTTCTTTTGTGCTAATGGGTCCTTTCCTGAGTTGCTTGTTTCGTCTAGAGAATAAAGGCTAAAACGGAGTCTATTCTCCCCTCCCTTCATACGCTTCTCATGCAAACCGTTGATAGTGGGTAATTGGATTACACCTGCACAAAACGGGTCCCCTTCACTTGTACGTAGCTCGTATCAACAAGAAAGAGAAAAAGATATGCAGGAACTAGCTAGGAAGAAATCGAGCAAATGCAAAAAGAACTAACCACTATAACATACAAAAGGAGATGTATCCAAAATCAGTTACCACCTACCCTTTTGTGCTCCACACTTGATGGTTCTCATTTTTTTTCAGAAAAGTTCATTTATTAGTTTATATAAAAGAAAATTTAGGGGGAAGAAGGAAGGGAAGAAGGGTAAAAAATAGAAAAAGAACCCAACTTACGTCCAGGTTCAATGAATCCGTAATTGTTTCTAAATCTCCTTCTACACCGTGGACTTCTGTCCCGTGAAAGGAAAAAAGGTTTTCCCAGTTATCAGATCTCAGAAAATAAAACAAACCGGCCGAAAGAACAGGCGACAACATATGCCAGTTTGTTTGACGGGAAAAACATGTACTAATCCCTTCGCAAACAAACCGAGTAGATAAATGAATGACAGTAAATTATACCAGAATTTTAGAATTCGATTCAGCTCAAATCTTGAAATATCTTCCGTTTTTTACTCCCCAATACCGAAATTCCTTGAACACGAAGTAAAAAATTGCAATCTCGTCGGCTCTTTCGGAGTCAACGAGGGGGTCGTGACTTCGAGGGAACTGTAGCGCTCCAGGTGTGTACGTCAGACAAAGGTAATCAGGAGGGACTTTTGCTCCTGGCCCCTCACTTTGTTGGGTAGAGGATTGCTGCCGATCTTTTCCTCTGTTGTTGATTGCGTAGGCCCTACAAAACCTCTGACATAGTTGCACACATAGGTTTGGATTGAACCGGGACGTGTTTGGGGCCAGGTTCGGTATGCTGGGGAGCGAGGACGTTTCAAACTTCGTTACGGATTTTCTTGAAACCGGAACCGTTGGATGAAAGCTTGATACGACCGTTCGATGCGACTTTTATTAGTGTAAATGCCTTCAAAATTAGAAACGGAACTTTGATAGGAAATAAAGAGGAAGTTGGTTTTGATGTGTTTTAGGATATGCTTAAATTTAATAAATTTACAAATTCAATATATTTTTATTTTTTACAATTTATTTTAATAAAAATAATCTACAACTAACAAACTTAAAAATTATCAATATCTTTTTTACATCCATTAATACAAATCAACAACTTCTACATAAACATCAATAAAATTCAAACATCACTTAAAACTCTCAAAACAATTCAAATTTTAAAAATCTCACCTATACCAACAAACCCAAAAACTGATTATTTACAAAAGATTCGAACTTTTCCATCCCTTCCTCATTTGTCGTGCTTAGTCTTTCAATGCACTAAATGGGTGGGTGGCTTTACCAAGGGCAAGGGCAGAACGTGACGGGTTTTGCAAGATCCTCCTTTTATGGGTCGGCATTCGTTTTGACCTTTCAATACGGCCAAGGAGCAAGCAAGGCCAACCGTACTAACATACCATTTGAGAGGTTAAAATGCAAAAAAAAAAAAAAAAACTTATAATGTTCAAGTTCAAAACTTTGGTGATGTTAGTTTACCACTTTTTTTAGAATTTGCATCTTTTTTTTTTTTACAATTTAAACATCACAAAACACATTTATTCCAATACAACACTTTATTTCATTTTTTACAAATATTATACAAATTTCTTCAATGGTTCTGTACCCAACTCCATTGGTCAATGTACAAATCTTGAGAGGTTTCATGTTCAAAACAATGGGTTATCTGGTGATATCCCAAATAGTTGATGGTCTTTGCCAAAAATTAAGCTCATCCGAGCTAAAAAAATAGATTTTCTGTAGAGATACCTGATTCGGTATCAATGGATGCTTAGTTGGAGCAAGTTCGGCATTTCCAGTCTCCCTTGTAATGATATTAGTTATGCATCATCTTCTGTTGTTGTAAGTTCAGAATGGAAACGCTGCGTATTTTCTGCAGCTAAATCAGTCTAAATGAGTTAAAAACGATATTATTTTGGACTACAATTCTATAGAAATTAGGACGGTGTCGTTTAGCAGATGACTTAGATAGCAGCTGACGAGTTCTTCCGTTAAACATCTCACGAAATCTTTGACGGAATGAGTGATTTGCTAAAAACGTATAGATGAAGGGTTATTTTGTTAGAGTTTATTACTTGAGGATTAAACGGTTGAAGGAGGAAAAATCTAAGAATGAAAGTGTCAACTTACTTAAAAAAAATATATAAAAGTAACCTTAAGAAAATTTCGGGTGCGTTTGCGGTAAAAATTTCACAAAATATTTCACCAACTCCTAATAAAATACTACAATATAATCTCTCTCTTCCATAAAAAATATAAAAAATTACAAAAAATATAAAAAAGTATCTATCTCTTCACTTTTTCACTAAACTCAATACCAATACTAAACCTAGTACCAAAAATTTTACAACACAAACATAACCTTCGTTTGCGAACAAATAAATCTGCATATGCGAAAATCACAAAGTTTTGCTCAAGACAGATCAAATCACTTGACTGCAGCCCACTATAGTACAATGATTAAAAGTTGGTGGGTAGGAATAATAGGTATAATCCCCTCTATAAATGTGAAAATCACAGAGTTTTGCCCAAGGTAGATCAAATCACTTGACTGCAGCCCACTATAGTACAATGATTAAAAGTTGGTGGATTAGGAATAATAGGCACAATTTTGGAGACCTTAGATTATAATAGATCCACAATTTTACATTTTTTCGAAGTTGCACCGCAAATTACCGAACTCAGCATGCACATTATATCTTAGATTATAATAGATTCACAATTTGCACTTGTATTGCAATCTTAATGTTAAAGTTTAAGGGGAAATATACTTATAATCTTAATGTTAAAGTTAAGGAGACAATGTTGTGTGGTGTACTTTGTACTTTTAAATTAGAGATAAATACAAAATTAGAGTCTGTTATGAAGTATTTTGAGGATTTTTTGTGTTTTGAAAATTTTTAGGTGATGTTAAATTTATTGGCATGCGTGCAGTAGTTATTTTTAAGTGATGTTAAAAAACATGTTCGGTTAGTGTATTCTCAGGATTCAAAAAATCTTGAAAATACAGGTAAATCGAACAAGCCCTTAGTCTTTGTCGTATACGCGGAAATCGAATTAGTCCTCGTGATAAAAAAAACATAAAATTAGTTCATGTAATTTTAGAAAGTGATAAAATCAGTCTCTTAAAAAGGACCGACAAACAAAAATATAATCACATAGACTAATTTTATGTTTTTCTAATCATGAGGACTAATTCGATTTTCGCGTATATCGCAGAGACTGATTTTGTATTTATCCATTTAAACTATCATATTTGAAGCATTGCACCTACAAATTGTTATCTCTAAAATATTACACAACTGATCTATTTTTTAGTTGGACGGGACTTGACTTTTTAAATGTAAATTATTGATTAAAGTAACCCTTAGAAAAAGTCACGTGAATAACATGATTTAAGGGTACTATAACCATCAATATTTTATTTATAAAAATCAATTTTTGTCCATTTTTTTAAAATGGGATGGTGTAATGTTTTAGGATTTTGGTAATTTGTTGATATAATATCTCAAATGTAATAGTTTTAGAGTTTAAAATATAAAATATGTTATAATTTGTAAGTAAAAAATGTATTTTTTCTTTAATTTTAACATTAAAATTACAAAGTGTATTTTCCTTAACCGTGCAAATATTTATGGATGTATTATAGGTACAATGTGACTTTGCGGTGCAATATGTGAGATCGGTAATTTACTGTGCCAAATTCTAAAAAGTGTAAAAGTGGCAAGTGCAAACTGTGATTTGTCCAAACTTATACCTATTATTCCTACCCATCATCTTTTAATCATTTATCATTATACGATAGTGGGCTGAAGTCAAGTGATTTGATCTGTGTAAAGTGTAAAAATTATAATAATTTATAAGTAAAAATTTTACTTTTTATTTTTAAATTAATGAAAAGAAGATATGTGTCATAATCTTTAACAGTTAAAATGTGCAAAGTTTAGATATATTAATAATTTAAATTATAATGTGTTGAGTTTAGTAATTTAAGATTCAAAATGCAAAAAAAAAAAATCATAATTATAAGCGCACAAATTTATTTTACGTATAAATTTACTTTAATACCATGATACTAAATACTCCAAATCATGTTCTTCTATTATTTTTTTTGTTCATTATAAGTACGTAAATATAATTGTTGAAGGAAATATATATATTGAGAAAAAAAGAAGAAGGAAATATAGATAATATATTTTCCTGCAATACCCAATTCAATCTATTAATTAACTAACAAAGGCAACACTAACAAATTAAAGCGCTAGTTTAGTGAAAAAAATGAGACACGGAAGAATAGTAATGAACACTAAACAGAAGCTTGCATGAATGCTACGTGAATGCTAACCCGAAAACCTCTAGAGATCTCCTTTTCCCCGGCATTGAAATTCAATAGATAAAACGTTGCTATCATCAGATGGATCATAATATATAATAATAAACATTAGGGTTATGTTCGTTTTGAAACTTTTTGTAGGTTTTGAAGAATTTTGTGAATTTTTAGGTGATGTTAAAATTGTATCGGTGTTTGTGTAGAGATTGATGATGTGTAACAAAATAATGATATTGTTTAAAGTTGTTTTTTTATTTCGAATTTATTATTTTTTATTAACATTTGAATATTTAAAAGTTAAAAAAAAAAACAAAAAGCACAAAACCGAAAGTGGCTGGGATGCTAACCGGTTGGATTTCTCATTTTCCTTCCGATTTTGCCAAATATGAAAAACGCAAAATTCAAATCCTGCGTTTTTCGTAAAACCGAACATCCCCATAATCATACTTCTTTTTGTTTTTTGTTTTAAGTTATCCTCAAAGCTGGATATGTAGGATAATGTATTATTTTTAATTATGAAAAAAAATTGTAAATAATATATTGCCTGTCTTTTATATGCTATTTTAGAATCGAGATCCATATTTTAAAATTTTTTATTTTATAAAAACTCACCCACTCGATTTGTCGTCATAGGTAACGAAAAAGTCTAATAAGTAATAACTCATTTAATCCTACATGACTTCATATATGTCAACAACATCAATAAATTAAAAAAAATATTAAAATTAAAAAAAAGGAAATCGGAGAGTGGGGAATTTCCCCGCTGGCCCGTCTCCGTCAATGAATTCTAATCCATTTCAATTCAGAGTACTGAACTTTGACCAGACGATTTTATTATAGATTCTTTAGAAGACTGTCGGCAATAAATTAGAACTTGTGGGTCTTCGGCCAGCCGTAGGAGAAGTTGTTCAACCTGTTACATATTCCTCGCTCTTCTTCTTAAAGTCCTCAAAAATTATAAAGTAAAGGTCCAGTCCAATAAGCAATCAATGTAGACGACCAGAGAAGACCTAGCCGAAACGCTTGCTAATCCTAACAAACGACAAATTTGCTTTATTTTATGAATATAGACTCTTTTTTCTGAACAAGGAAAAATAGGAGTTTGGTCAAGTGGGAAGCTACCGATTTGGATGTCACATTTTTAAGTTCGAGTCCCAGTATTATTATTATTGTCTTTAACTTAAATTGAGATGTGTTGGGTAAGGTCTTGACACATACTCTCAACTTAATTTATAAGATGGAGTACACGAAATGATCCGACTTTGAAAGTTCTTGAGTTATCAAAATAAATAAATAAATAATTTAATATGTGTTAGGTGGATCTTGACACATGCTCTCAAGTTGACTTGTAGTGCCACCCAACAAAAACAAAAAATGGTCTTCTTCGAACAAGTGTCGCTTGTTTTTGGTCCGCCACGCCATGCTTAATTTGGAAAATTCCAATGGATGGAGCATATGATATGCTACTCATCTTTCTCCGCTTTCGAACGGACACGATAGAAGTCGTGACGAGTTTGGGTTTCTATTACAATTGTATGGTCACCGGATACCTGGGAAATTTTGCATACATGCCCATATAGGCCCATTCTTTGACTTCTGGGGTTCAATAAATTTATTTGCTTCCTCAAAACGGACAAAAGTACAACAAAGAATTAATGTAAACAACACATACTAATTTTCATTGGGTGGAATTTTAATAAATAATGATATTTATTTTTGTTCTGTTTCTAGTCAAATCATCATGATATTTGTCAACAAAAGTGGTGTGCATGTCTATAAATGATGTTTAAAAAGAGGAATTTTTTTAAAAAAAGAAAAATTATTCGTTTGGTGATTGTGAAAGATATAAAATACATTTGGGAGGGAAGTTTTTGTGAGAAGAAATCTTTATTGATTTTTGTGAAAATTATTTTCATTTTTTTTTTGCATTTTTATCGTGAAAAACAAGGGTCACGAGTCACGACCATATAGAAAATTTTATTAGAGATCAAAATAGGCTTAATTGTTAAAAGCATGTTTGGATAAAAAAAATATTTTTGAAACCAATAAACAGAAATATAGAAGCAGCTCTTTACAGCAACCGTAACAGTTTAGGCTGATCAGTGATAAAAGCAGGCCCAATTTAGTTGGGAGGCCAGAGTTAGCCCATTAATTGTACTGCTTTTAGTTCTAGAGGCCCTTCAGACACAAAATGGGGCAGAGAAATTCTGCTGTATATATGCTGCCTGTCAACTTCATGGTGATAAGAGTTGAGGGGGGAATAATGTTCAAGAAAAAAGAAGAACATCAAAATTGGAAGATCCTTAGTTGGTCTATGTAGTGGTAAGATCCTCGCATATATATAATCCACAAAAATGGTGATCAATATCCAAATTAGTTTAACTTGTTCTTCTTCTATTTATTTTCATCTTCTGTTTTTGGTTTTCCTTTTCTTCCGTCCATAAGTGTGAGGTGGCGAGAGAAGCCAACACTAGTGAGAAACAATCATTAGATTAAAATTATGCTTAGTGTACATGTCAAATTTGATCTAGCCCAACATATGAGTAATGGACTGCTTCTATGTTTTCCTTTTTGCTATCGAATTTGCGAAATAAAATAAAGGGAATTTAGCAGTTTAGTTCTTATGTTTTACAAGCTTTTACTTTTTAGTCATTGAGTTTAATTTTCTCAAATTTTAGTCCTTAAGTTTATATTTTTTGACGAAATGGTCATTCCGTCAGTCTGTTATCCATATGCTTAACGGACCTCTTAATTGACACGTCAACAAATTTGAAGTGGTCGACCAGGTATATATTTTGAACGTGAGTGGTCGACCGGTACATGAAGCGGTCGACCGGTAAAATTTATTAACGTGTCAAAGAGCTCCGTTAAGATATTGATGACAGACTGACGAAATGACCATTTCGTCAAAAAATATAAACCTAAGGACTAAAATTTGAAAAAATTAAACTCAAGGATTAAAAAGTAAAAGCGTGTAAAACCTAAAGACAAAATTGCTAAATTCCCTAAAATAAAATAAACGGAACTTATCTGTGAGATGAACCTTCGATAGTTTAGTGTGTATAACTTGGTAATGGATTTTAGTGTCTTCATAAAGTACGTACCAAGAGACTTTTATAAGAGTGCTACTTCGTACGCTCCAATGGAGGGAACAATATTGGTGGAAACAGACGTATCAGGTCTTCTTTTGTTGCATACGGACCCCTTTGCAGCTGACTGGACGTAGGTAGAGGAAGGTTACTGCACAAGGTATCTCCTTGCTATGTAGCAGGAAAGATCCCATGCGGAGACTTTGAGTGGTTGGACGTACTCGATCGGGAGAAGGGCATCCTTGTGTATTGAGGCTCCGTGCGACTAATTGGACTTAGAGAGAGAGAGAGAGGTTTCTCTATGGGCAAAAGTTCTTTTCGACTGATAGGACGTGACTCTGTAGACAATAACATCTCTGACCCTTTCCCCTAGCCTACCTTTTTGGGCTTGGGGGTCCTTCCAGATAAGGTCGGGCCTGTAGTTTCTTCTAACATATGAACTTTTTTCCACGCGGCCTTCTTGTACTCTATTGGGATAAATTAGATTGAATGGGCCGATGATTCCATACCCATCACTCAGTAATGGCTAAACCAAGACATAAATTTGAAGCACGAAGCTGGCAAATATACCCCCAACAACTTTTCGATTCAAAGTTCATGTTCGATAAAATTTTAAGAATTTTAATAATAATGTGAATATTTAGGTGATATTTGAGTCGTATTAATATGATTAGCTAGCTAACCACTCCCGTTGCATTCTATCTTCGAATAACATACAATAGATCTATATTAAAAAAATACAATAGAACAGTTCATTTACGAAAAGGGCAGCGTTAGTTGCAGATATATATGCTAGAGAAGCTGACACGATGGAGCCAACAAACAAAGGAGGGAGTAGGAGTAGGAGTAGGGACTACGGCTCAACTTGCCGCTCACGTACTGTTATCTTCTTGTAGTTTCGTTTTGGATAACAATGACTTCGCTCGGAATTGATGAAGAAACTAGAAACTCTGTGACTTCCACTTGAGCATTAACCAATTGCAGAGTAGAGCATCTTTTAAATTCTTCGAATGCGTAGACGGTAGACCCATCCGGAAATGGGTAATTATAGCAGAAAGGGAAATAACGTGATCAATAATATCTCTCCACGGTCATCCAAGACCTGGGTACGTTCGTTTTCATCATTTTTTCAGGATTCAAAGTATATTCACAATTCTACCACCGAACATATTCAGAATTCAAACACAACAACCAATACATTTTACACAATCTCCAACAACTTTTTAATTTTTTATTCAACATAAATTTTCTCTCTCTATACTTTTTCACATAACTCCAATACTTTTTTATTAAACAATTACATCAAATCATTTCTCTCTCCACTTTACACAAACACCAATAAAACACTATTCAACATAAAAATTCACAACTTCTCTAAAATCCTACATTTTTTCTCAAAACGAACATCACCAAGTGTCTTTTCATGATTCAAAAAACCATGCCAATATTCTTACTTCTTCTTTTTTCTTTCAAAAAAGTGGACAGCAGGACAGAGCATGTATTCTTAGGCTGCGTTTGCGTCTTAAAATTTTACACACTCTAAAATTTTAACACAATAAAAAATTACAATATAATCTCTCTCTCCCCCATCAAATCACTACTATTCACTATAAAAAATATAAAAAAATTACCTCTCTCTTCACTTTTTCACTAAGCCCAATACCTTAAATTTTAAAAACACTAAAATTTTACAACACAAACACACCCTTACTTCACTTTCGCATGTATGAAGGATTCTTGTATATTCTAAGCCAAAGGAGGATAAGAATGCCACAGAAAGGATGTGGTGGAGGCCGGAGGGCGAAAAGGCTGCAAAATATAATATGGGTACAGAGTTACTGGGTCGGCTTCAAATGGCTGGGATGGGATCGTAGTGGTGCATGTTTTCATAAGCATGAGCACTATTTGTCTGGGCGAGCTGAAACCGTACGGAGTTAGGATTGAAACAAATGGGACCGTAGCACTAAAAGAGCACAAAGTCCTCCAGACCAACCATCTCCAATTAACCATCTCTATTCCTTGGCAACAGGAGGTGGGCAGACCACCGGCAGACTATATCCGAGCACGTAATGGTGCTGCTGCTTTATACGATTGAGAAAATATCCAACTTCCTGGGTTTTCATCGCAATCATTGGATAATAACGGCTACTTCCTGTCCAAGGACTATTATGGTTCTGTTTTCTCATTTTAAGGTACGTTTATTGAGAATGGCATGCACCTTTATCAAACTTCCCCAATGGTATGTCGATCGGTACTGTCCTCGTCCAATATCCACAAAATGCCTGTTCGATCTAAGGGGAGAAAGAGAAGCTATGATATTTCCTTTTTTTTCTAAGCTGATATTTCCTTTTGTCAAGTGAAGGAATAACATGCATGATACATGCCTGCCTATGGTTGACTCTATTGACAATTTGACAGTTCTATTTGCTTTGCCCTGGGTCTCCTCTGACAGACAGCCAGCTAGCTTAGGTTCTTCCAGACCCACCTCCACTTTATGACTCATAAAGGAATGATGGGAGTGATCAGCTTTTTCCGGGAGGTGGGTTCGGGAAAAAGAAACCTCCAGTACCAACACTAGCTTGATCCCCATCCAGACTCTCGTCAAAAAGTGAAGCGCATACATTTTTTCGGTGGTAATGACGCGAAGAATATATATCGCTTTCAAGAACCTTTCTAGCCTCAAGTTGGCAAGATTTATTAGTAGCATACTTTCTCCTATAAATGTACTAAAATTTGCATTAGACACGGAAAGGAAAAACCTCTTTCCAAGAAAAAGGTTTTATCTGTCCACGTGTGGGAAAGAAGAAAAAGGCGGTGCAAAACGTACCCACCATGAGATACAAGATCTTGCCCCCCAATAATTACTGAAAACAAGAGGAACAGTAATCTTCAGTGTTTATTGATATTTCTTGGAAAAAGCGTTGTCAACCCTTTTTTCTGTAGAAAATTTTAGCAGAAAAATTAGGAGGCTGTTCTATCAAACAAAATTCTAAAGATTTTTTTAATACAAAATATTCATAATCAAACATCATTTTTAATCCTACATAAAAATAATTACATCACGCATACCAATAAAATTAACATCACATAAAAATTCTAAAAACACAACAAAATCCTCAAAATACTATACAACCGAACAACCTCTGGGTCTTGCCACACAATTTGGCATGTGCACCCTAAAATGATCAAATTTAATGATGATATGCACATTCTAAATCTGAAATTAATCGTCTGCAAACATATTAGTAATTTATGGTACAATGGTTCAAGTTTAATAATTTAAAATATAAAATGTGGTAGTTTAAAATGATTACACTGAGTAAAATATAATTTTTTTATACATTTTCTGCTTTTTAAATGAGAGGAGTTTGAAAAAAAAGATAAACAGAGCGTTGATATAATTGAAGGATAATGCGGAGAGATGAGATAAATAGAAATGAATGACAAAGATATAAGTAATTTCATCTAAAAAGACCTATATCCATAATAAAAATTATCTTATTATGGAATCTTTGATATCATAATAATGTCATATCAAATCTTATAAATTGATTATAATATTATCTTTGATAGGGCTAAAAAAAATTAGATAGTAATAAATCACATTGATTTATTTTTGGAGTTAGGGTTTGGATAAAGCGGTTTTCTGATGATGATACTGATACTCTATGCTATATTAGAAAGTCTTCAAAACTTGTATTAGAAGATCAATACTCATGATACAATATGCTATATTAACGTGTCATGTATTGCTTCTCCAATTTATAAAATGTCCCGACTTGAAAATGTTCCTTGCAAGAAAACCCCATCATTCTGGTGCCTTCCTATCACTCTATTTGCTTGAGTGGGTGCTCTATGGTGTCCTCCAGCTAGCTTCTGTCTAATCTCGGCGTGAATTATTTGTTCTTATCCACACCCACTACTTGATTCAAGAATCGAAGTCTAGGCATAGTAATAAATGTTATTAAAGAAGATAAATGCCCTCCAACTATAAAAGGCTTTGATATCTTTCATATTTCACAGATATTTTTAGATACTTTACACGTTGCGTTGAGCTTTTCTATTGTTCTGCATGAAAAATAATTTGTTAGCATTTACATTATTTAATACTTTCAATATTAAATTTGGGACAATTTAGGCTCAACAATATTTGATGATTATTGTGTTCGTCTCTTTTTAGATTGTACAATCGAGCATGAAATTGATCTAACTTTGAGTAAACTCAGTCATTATAGGGAATGAGGTGATGTGTTGTCTAGATTAGGAACATTATGCTTCATTAAGTCCGACGATTGATGATTAGGAAGAAAAAAAGGTACCACAATTGAGCCCTTAAGAGATTAATTGGATGGTTAACTTGAGAATGCCCATATAGGCTATAGGGCATGAAACGGTGGAAAAATTCACGGGATGGAATTGAAATGACCAATTTCGATTATTTAAGAATATACTAGAATTTGTAATGGATGGAATCGAAATTTTCGAAATCAAAAATAATTTTTTTGTTCTAATAATTGAATATTTTTTAGCCAAATTATATATGGGTCATTATAGGTGAACACTCTTTTTAGGTATTTTGAATATTTGGTGTTTTTTTTGAATATTTAAGGACGTGTTCTATCCATGATAAATTAATTAAAATGATAAAACATTATTTAATTTTTACTTGTGAAATAACAAGATTAAAATAAATTATTATTATTTTAATTAAAGCTCAATTTAAAAAAAAAATCGAAACTGAAATTTCAGAAAGTTTCCGGAATTTTCCGACTTCGGTTTCGTAGTAACAGCATGCGGAACCAGAAATTTTCCCCACCCTTACCGACAGCATTAAGTAACGTACATTAACTGCCAGTATGAGTTAACCTCTGTACATTAACTGCCAAGACA
The DNA here is from genome assembly GCA_963930655.1 of Myrica gale. Classification (NCBI taxonomy): domain Eukaryota; kingdom Viridiplantae; phylum Streptophyta; class Magnoliopsida; order Fagales; family Myricaceae; genus Myrica; species Myrica gale. The sequence continues at coordinate 22,147,007 of OZ005611.1, forward strand.
ACAACAATTCACAACCACGGTGGGACCATGCCTCAATTTAATTTGGGTTTGGTTTTTGTTCCATTATATGTACCGTAATTTCTCCGAGACACAAATCTACGAATATATCTTCGGCTTGATTAAAAATAGTAGGATTTTAGAAAAATTGTGAATATTTATATCGAATAATATTTTATTGGTGTTTATGTAAAGTATAGAGAAAAATGATTTGATGTAATTGTTTAATAAAAAAGTATTAGAGTTATATAAAAAAATATAGAGAAAAAATTTATGTTAAATAAAAAATAAAACATTGTATAAAATATATTGGTATTTGTGTTTAAATTTTAAATATGTCTAATAATAATTTTATAAATATATTTAAATCCTAGAAAACGTAACTAACTCACGTATTCTGTCTTCAATTACATTGCTTGTTCTCGGGATAAAAGCCTCACTGTCAAGTCGAACCGCACAGATTCAGTGTTGGCCATTCAAAATATTCTAACAGTTGAAAGCAAAAAAGTTCACACCTGAAATATCGAATTTTTTAAAAATATTCAGTATAAATATTAATATCTATTCACATAAATTACAACAACTTTTTACGTAAATTTTAATAATTTTTTTAAATTCAATCAAATATTCTTTCTTTATATGTTGTCACGGAACTTTTATATTTGTTATCAAATTATCTTTTTCTTCAAATTTTATAAAATTTTAATAAAAAATTAATTTATAATCTAATATTTTTAAAACGTACTATCAACTTTTTATGAATATCAATAAAAATACAATATATATATATTAACGTCACTATCAAATTTAATTTTGAAATATTTTAACAACCAAACATGATGACGTCTCTAGCTTGATAAGACCATTATTAATTTATTGTTTCCCATTTGATAGCTTTTGTCATTTTAAAGAGGGGTTAATTATTAAAATAGTCTCGGTGTTTTATGTACTTTATCAATTTGGTCTCTGGATTTTTAATTTGGTCACATAAGTCCTTAAGTTATCCTCATTTATCAATTTGGTCATTGGGTTTCCAATTTGGTCACATAAGTCCTTAGGTTACCCTCATTTATCGATTTGGTCATTCCGTCCAATTTCTACTTTGAAGTCTCATCAAAATGAGCCACTACCCCCAAATCAATCTGCATACAGAGAGCAACAAATAGAAAATTCCCGACACGATTCAAATCTCAAAGATCACAAACGGCTTCAGATTGGATATCTCTTCGCTCCGTGAAAAATAGACGACCGACACGATTTATTTTGGTAAAACATGGATCTGGACTCCCTTCGTCGCGCGAATGAGGGGTCTCCCCCGTTCGATTTTTTTTTCTTTTTTACGAATATGCTAGGTGGACGTGAGTTTTTTTTAAATAATAAAAAAGCATACACGTGTCGCAATATTATTAGTGGTGACGTGGTCCACAGTTAGCTGACTGTGCACGGAGGAGACTGAATTGGATGGAAGGACTAAATCGATAAATGAGGATAACCTAAGGACTTATGTGACCAAATTGGAAACCCAAAGACCAAATTGATAAATGAGGATAACCTAAGGACTTATGTGACCAAATTGGAAACCCAGAGACCAAATCGATAAAGGACATAAAACCCAGGGACTATTTTAATCATTAACCCAGTGGAACTGGTTTTGGGGCCGGGCCGGGGTGTTTTATTCCCTCCTGCATACTATCATTTTTAGATCTGAATCCGAATAATACAGAACTGGTGTCAAATAAAGTTACTGAAGATTAAAAATAACTAGTTTTTAACATAAAATAGTTTGATTGAAATATCTTAATTTCAATAAAGTTATTATTATACTTTCTAGCGTTTAATTGTCACCTTAAAGATTTGTTTTTTAAAAAAACTATTACTTATTTTTTTTTGTTCATTATATTAAGGGTGTGTACCGAGAATTGGTGAATTTCAATTCCGATACTATCCGAATTAACAATTTCATTCATGTTCCATTTTAGAATGAAACTTGGAATTTTTAAAAACGGAATCCGAAAATTCCAGTTCCATTATCCTCCATTCTAAGTATAGTCATTATCACTTATTTTCACATATTTATGCGGTAGTTTATCAAACACATGTTAGACATTCAACTAAAAACTCATCAACCGAATTATTCTATGAAATAATCATATCTAATCCAAACTTATATTATTTAAATCCAATAGAATTAAAGTTGAGGGAGAGAGAAAAAAAATTGCATAAATGTGGATAAAACATGACAATCACAATCAAAAGAAAAGAAAGAATAAGTGATTCATGTACTATGCACAGTATAGATTCATGATTACAACAAGAGGAACGCTTGGCGTTCGCCTCGCGTTCTTCTGCCGAATAAAAAATTCGTTTCCCGTGGGCCCCGTTTTCAGCGTAAATGTTATGCTTTTTAATTTTTTTCTCCTGCCTCTTTACCTTCGAGGGTCTCTCTCTCCCCACACATTTTCCCCCAAATCGTTTGTCTCCCTCCCCGAGCTCCCGCCCCCAAATTTACGGCTCCCTCTCTCCCCGTCGATTTTGCCCCAAATCAAACATTCCCACGCGATATTGTGCTTGGCTGGGTTTCGGGCGGCTGGAAATCTACTGTAAGTCTTGGTTTTGCTGGGTTTCGCCCCTAAATCTACTGTCTCTCCCCGTCTGCCCCCAAAACGAGAAGCCACCCCCCCAAACCCTAGATCTCCCCGTCTCCCTCTCTCTCTCCTAGTCTGCCCCCTGAATCCCTAAATCTCCCGAGCCCCTCTCTGTTTCTCCCCGTCTGCCCCCAAATTGAAATGCCGCCCCCCAAACCCTAGATCCCCCCCGTCTCCCTCTCTCTCTCCGCGTCTGCACCCAAATCAGGCAGGGTTTGGGGCTGGGTTGGGGCTGGTTTTCGACAGGGGCTGGGCTGGGTTGGGGCTGGGTTGGGGTTTGGGCTGGGTCGGGGCTGGGGTTTGGGTCGGGGCTGGGGTTTGGGCTGGGCTGGGTTGGGGCTGGGCTGGGTTGGGGTTGGGGCTGGGTTTCGACTGGGGTTTGGGTTGGGTTGGGTCGGGGCTGGGGCTTGGGCTGGGTTGGGGTTGGGGCTGGGTCTGGGCTGGGGCTTGGGCTGGGTTGGGGTTGGGGCTGGGTTGGGGTTGGGGCTGGGTCTGGGCTGGGGTTTGGGCTGGGTTGGGGTTGGGCTGGGTTGGGGCTGGGTTGGGGTTGGGGCTGGGCTGGGTTGGGCTGGGTTGGGGCTGGGTTGGGGTTGAGGCTGGGTTGGGGTTGGGGCTGGGCTGGTTGGGGCTGGGCTGGGTTGGGGCTGGGTTTCGACTGGGGTTTGGGTTGGGTCGGGGCTGGGGCTTGGGCTGGGTTGGGGTTGGGGTTGGGGCTGGGTCTGGGCTGGGGTTTGGGCTGGGCTGGGGTTGGGGCTGGGTTGGGGCTGGGCTGGGTTGGGGCTGGGTTGGGGCTTGGGCTGGGTTGGGGTTGGGGCTGGGTCGGGGCTGGGTTTCGGGCTGGGTCGGGGCTGGGTTTAGACATGGTTTGGGCTGGGCTGGTCTCACCTGGCTGGATTTCGACTGTGTTTCAGTGTCAAATCTACTGTAAGTTTGGGTTTTGCATGAATTTTTACTGATTATGGCATGTAAAAATTATGGATTAATGTTCTGTATCTCATTATTTTGTTGGGTTTGCCTTGTTCATCTTGCCTTGTCTCTTTGTGGGTTTTGCTGGGACTAGGCTGGCTTTTGTGTAATTAGGTTATCAATGTGTCTCAATTTGGTTATTTTGACAAATATATGCTTGTATATATCTGATTGTTTCTGTTCTTTGACTTAGCAGATGGATTTTTACTGATTATGGGATGTCAAAATTATGGATTTATGTTCTGTATCTCATTATTGTTGTTGGGTTTGCCTTGTTCATCTTGCCTTGTCTCTGTGTGGGTTTTGCTGGGACTAGGCTGGCTTTTGTGTAATTAGGTTATCAATGTGTCTAAATTTGGTTATTTTGACAAATATATGCTTGTATATATCTGATTGTTTCTGTTCTTTGACTTAGCAGATGGATTTTTACTGATTATGGGATGTCAAAATTATGGATTTATGTTCTGTATCTCATTATTTTGTTGGGTTTGCCTTGTTCATCCTGCCTTGTCTCTGTGTATGTTTTGCTGGTATGAGGCAGTGATGATATGCGGGCATGTTTAAATCAGATGCTGGGAAAGGGTGCCGATTCTTGGCGGGGCGACTCCGAGCCTCCCGTGTAAAATGACTATCACGTCCTTTTGCACGGGCAGCTCGCTGTTGCAGCCATGGTCAGAGTTGCCCTTTCTCCGATGTCTGAGAAAAGGCGAAACTGAGCCTCCTTCTCCTGTTCGCCTCGCGTTCTTCTGCCGAATATAAAATTCGTTTCTTGGCGTGGGCCCCGTTTCCAGCGTAAACGTTATGCTTTTTAATTTATAGCGGTCTTTAAGCTTAGACCGGTTTGCTTCTCCTGCCTCTTTAGCTTCACGGGTCTCTCTTTCCCCACACATTTGCCCCCAAATCGTTCTTGTCTCCCTCCCCGAGCTTTCGCCCCCATATTTACGCATCCCTCTCTGTAATTGAATGTATGAGGCAGTGATGATATGGTGGCATGTTTAAATCAGATATCGGGAAAGGGGTCCGTTTGATGGCGGGGCGACTCAGAGCCTCCCGTGTAAAATGTCTTTCATGCCATTTTGCACGGGCAGCTCTCTGTTGCAGCCATGGTCGGTGTTCCCTTTCTCCCTTTCTGAAAAAAGATGAATCTGAGCCTCCCGTGTTTGTAACACTTTTCAATTGATAGATTCAACGAAACAATGTAGTCAATGCCAGAATGCTAATTATTTAATATGCTGAGTGTTGTACAATATATAGCTGTCTTTGCTCTGTTTCTGTAATTGACAGATTGAGGTGGTGATGATATGAGGCTTGTTTAAATCAGACATCGGGAAAGGGTTCCGATTGTTGGCAGGGCCACCCCGAGGCTCCCGTGTAAAATTTATTTATTGACAATTTTGGTGAATTACGTTGTAAGTTTATTTGTTATTTATTGTAAATTTTGGTGAATTAAGTTGTAAGTTTATTTGTTATTTATTGTAAGTTTTGGTAAATTAATTTGTAAGTTATTTATTGTAAATTAAGTTCTTTTGGCTAGCTCTAATATAGACCGTGCCAGTACTAAATTAGATTGTTATTTATTGTAAGTTAACGTTATTAACGAATAGAAGTAAGATTTGGGCAAAAAAAAAAAAACCAGTACAAGTAAGAGACTATCCATCTAAAAAGCCTACAGGGGCTCACAATTCATATTACAAGGCAAAATTTGGGCAAACGGGAATACATATATATGTAACTGGAACTCAAAAACAAGAAGCACCCCCACTCGTATAGAAGCACTCCAACATAATTGCAAGCAACTTTGATCCACATGACACACCAACACCTGATCTCCCTTCCAGCAGTCCTTCAAGGAGTGGTGAACCCTTGCTGCCATCAGCAATCACCAACACAAATAACATGTACATGGCGAATTCAAAATGAGAAAATTTCACTGCCCCCACACAAATAAATTCCACTGCCTTTCCAACTCGAATTCAAAATTAATGACAAAATGTCCCTGTTCTCATTATCATCAGAGAATATAATCATCATAGAAGTACAAAGTGGATATTGTAGGATTATGTCCTAAGTCAACCAAGAACCATGAGCATGGAATTAATGGCATGCAACAAAAGATGAATACTTGACATCTCAGCAGTACTAATTGTTGGCAAAGTACAGTGATTGTTGAGTATGGCATGAACTTGAAATAAGATAGGCCTAGCATGCATTGCAATTCCCGGATGAGTTGGAGTCATGGAGTTCGCCACGACCGTCATCCAAGCAATTCCAGCTCTGTCATTTATTTCTAACCTTCTCTTCACAGAAGCATCTATTTTCCTATGACATCTCATTAACCTTGCTTTGCCTGGACTTAGACTGTGGTTATGTTCAATCACAACCTTAGTCAACAACCACTTTCCATTCCCACATAACATTGCACAAATCCTGGCTGGACAATTCGTTTTAATTGTTGTTGGTACGGCATCACTTTTGGTTGTTCTTTGTTTGCCTTGCCTAAAACAAGCATAAGTTACGTGTCTGACAACCCCCCCACTTTTTTTAATCCCTCTTTTAACCACAGCAAAACCATCTTGCTTCGCATACTGTACATAGTAACGTAAAACTTCATCTGCCGAATCAAATATCATTGATTGCTTAGGTTCTTCACATTTATCAGCTTCATCTATCACCTCATACAGCACATCATTTTCTTCTTTATCACCCAACTCTAAATTACATAAAAAAAATTAAATAAGAAATGCAATTTTCAAAAAACCTTATTTGGGAACCAAAAAAATAATTTGACGCTAAATTATCAATATGACAAGTCTAACCAATTTCGGGGTCATCTTCGTCCGTTAAATCATTGTCGTTGTATTCAGATTCAACTTCTCCCTCCTTCTCCAAGCGTGAACTTGAACACTCCATTTAGAATAACTGCAAAAGCAAACGATTTACGTGATTATCTGCATTAGTTTCCAAATAGAAACATGTCCAAGAACTTTTGACATACTCATTACATTAGTTATAATTCAATCTAACACTTGCAGCGGGTAGAAGTTTACTATATTCATGCTCAAGTTAAGAAGTGCTACAATAAATATTAAAAAAAAAATAGTCAAGCTAATCTTAAATGTCCTACACAGATCAATATTCATGCTCAAGTTAAAACTCTTAAATATCCACACAGATCAAGCTAATCTTAAATGTCCTACACAGAGTAAAATTAAATGTCCCAGACATGATCAAGCTAATGGGTTCACCGTTCAAATTCATCTTATAAAGTCAAAGAACAGAAAAAATGCCTTAAGTATATATTTGAAAAAAAAAATTACAGTAGATTTAGGGGCGAAACCCAGCAAAACCAAGACTTACAGTAGATTTCCAGCCGCCCGAAACCCAGCCAAGCACAATATCGCGTGGGAATGTTTGATTTGGGGCAAAATCGACGGGGAGAGAGGGAGCCGTAAATTTGGGGGCGGGAGCTCGGGGAGGGAGACAAATGATTTGGGGGAAAATGTGTGGGGAGAGAGAGACCCTCGAAGGTAAAGAGGCAGGAGAAAAAAATTAAAAAGCATAACATTTACGCTGAAAACGGGACCCACGGAAAACAAATTTTTTATTCGGCAGAAGAACGCGAGGCGAACGCGAGGCGAACGCCAAGCGTTCCTCTTACAACAAATACTTAATGATTGGATTAAAGGTATTAAGATCTTTGAAATTCGCTTTGAGTTAAACCTTTTAATTATAATACTTTATCTATTGATTGGCGGACCATTAAGCAGTGATTCTTTTTTTTATAAAAAAATGAGTTACTCAAATTTTTTATAACATTCCATTTGGTACTCAAACGAGTTTGTTCTAAAACTTTTAACCACGTTAAAAAGGGGTTGCACTTTTTCACGAGTTCGATCCTCTGAATAAGCAAGGAGCATCTCAACATCAGCCAAACAATTACACAGAACTTAAAACACTTTCTAAGACGGGCTTATATCTGTCATAATTGCACTTTATTCCACTACTAGGTAGGTATGTAATTTTTTTTTTTTTTTTTTTTTTTGTTTTTTTTCTAGGTAATGGGGTGAGGGAAAGCAGCCAAAGCTGCATACACCGGGATTCAAACCCGGGATCAGCCTTTCCTAAAGGGAAGGAGGTGCCACTCGAGCTACGAGCTCGCTGGCAGGTAGGTATGTAATTAACTTCTGAAGAAACATTACAAGTAACTCACAGAGTTCACTCAAACACTTCAAATTCAGACTGCCATGGTTTCAGTTCCAACAGAAACCCGCAGTATGGAGGAGGAGCAGCAGCAGCTCGACCTTGAGTATTCTAGCCGGGTTCAGAGAGCTGAATGGGTGCTCAATTCTCCTGGCCCGCCGGGTCTATGTATTGAGCTCATAGGTTCAATCAAAGAGACAGTCTTTCCTCATGTAAACAAGCGTACTTCAGCGTCCCAAAAAAGAACTCCATGGAGATGCGCCGTTTCATTCTTGCAGGGTCTGTTTCCAATCCTCAGCTGGGGAAGGAATTATAACGCAGCAAAGTTTAAGGACGATCTGATGGCAGGTTTGACACTGGCTAGCCTTAGCATACCTCAGGTATACATAAGTTAATTAGCCCAAATCTTTCTTCACCAAAGAAAATATTATGATCGGACATATCTTGGACTAATGCGTTTTTTCCCCCTCGTCTCCCTCAAATACACGTTTGATGAAATTTCTTGCAGAGTATAGGATATGCTAGTTTAGCCAAACTTGATCCTCAATACGGCCTATGTAAGTTGCTTCAAGCTTCTCAATGGTAATCTTATGTATTCATTCTTTCACACCAGACATCATCTGGTGGAGAAGAAACAAATGTGTTGTTAAATTTGAATCATTGGATGCTTAGTTTGGAAACTTTTTTTTTTGGTTCACTTTATTTAGACACAAGCGTTGTCCCACCTCTGATTTATGCTCTAATGGGGAGTTCAAGAGAGCTCGCCATTGGACCAGTAGCGGTTGTTTCCATGCTGCTCTCCTCCCTGGTTCAGAAAGTAGAAGATCCTGTGGCTGATCCTCTTGCCTACAGACAGTTTATTTTCACAGTAACCTTCTTCGCTGGAAGTTTCCAAGCTTTATTCGGAATTTTCAGGTTATTAATCCTCCAAAAGAGCCCGTTATCTTTTCTTGTAATATGACTCTTGTTCATCCTCGGTTTGTTTTTCCTTGTGAACGATTTTTTGTTTCTCCTAAGGAGTTTTTCTCTCAATTTCTGTAGATTGGGATTCCTTGTCGATTTTCTTTCACACGCAGCCATCGTTGGATTCATGGCGGGTGCAGCCATTATAATTGGTCTCCAACAACTAAAAGGGCTTCTTGGCATTAGTCATTTCACCACCAAAACCGATGTGGTGTCTGTCTTGGAGTCTGTTTTTAGATCAATTCACAATGATGTAAGTTCTGCTAAAGCAGTATGGTTCTGGGGGGGAGGGGAAGAAAGGACAAAAAGAAATGAAGGAGTTCTATTTTAAGTCCACGTTAGCTAAACCCTGAGCGTTAGCTCAGTGGTTACCTCCACCCCTTAAGGAGGGTATTTCCGGGGTTCGACGCCCCTTATCCGCAGGCTATGCCTGCTGCCACTGTTGACAAAAAAAAAAAAGTCCACGTTCATAGCTAGCTAGAAGAAACGTTAATTATGAGCTCTTAAATTATTTCTATTCGGCTGATCTCTTTATAGTTTTAGGCTCTTTTATTGACATGACAAAAATTTGACAGTTTCATGTTTACTTGTGCTTTCATTAACAGTGTTACCCTCTGAATTTCGTCCTCGGTTGTTCATTCCTGATCTTCCTCCTATTTTCCAGGTTTATAGTAAGTAATTAAAAATCCTTGCATCCGCATTTCTGTTATCAAGGCCCTTTTTTCTGCTTCGCTCATGGAAGTGATCCTAGTACACCTGTCATATTTGCAGGGTAGAAGAAACAAAAAGCTCTTCTGGTTGCCTGCTGTTGCTCCTCTTGCATCTGTTTTATTGTCCACGTTGATAGTGTTTTTGACAAAAGCTGACAAGCATGGCGTGAAGATAATAAAACACATTGAAAGAGGCATAAATCCAAGTTCAGCTCATCAGCTACAACTCACGAGTCCACGTGTTGGACAAGCAGCAAAAATCGGACTAATTTCTGCTATTATTGCTCTCACGGTGTGTCCTCAATCTTTTTGCCCATATGTACTTTGATTTCGAGTATAAATTCCTCACGGCTATCCAACTTACATCTCAGGAAGCCATTGCTGTTGGCCGATCTTTTGCTGCCATTAGAGGCTATCACCTTCATGGGAACAAGGAAATGATAGCCATGGGCTTTATGAACATAGCAGGATCTCTATCTTCATGCTATGTGGCAACTGGTGAGCTCTCCCGTTAAGTTTTTTGTTCTCTTACTCATACTTTCACTCTGCAAGAAGGGCATATATATGTCTATATTACAAGTCCAGATATACTACAGTTTTGTCATTTTAGAGATTTTGATGAATTTCTGCAGGTTCATTCTCGCGGACAGCGGTAAATTTCAGCGCAGGATGTCAAACTGTGGTATCAAATTTAGTAATGGCCATTACCGTGCTTATATCACTGGAATTGCTTACAAGGCTCTTGTACTTCACTCCCATTGCTATCCTTGCTTCAATTATTTTATCTGCTCTTCCTGGACTTATTGACATAAATGAAGCATACAACATCTGGAAGGTTGACAAACTAGATTTTCTCGCATGTATGGGTGCATTTCTTGGGGTCCTGTTTGCATCAGTGGAGATTGGTCTTGTGGTTGCGGTAAACTTTGAAACGTTAACTTTTCCTCTTCTGCTAATTCCTTTTTAACTTCTTAGGTCTACTGTGAATGTGCTGAGTGGGATCCATTTTGTTGCATTCTTAATTAAAAAGGATCTCTCTAATACTCAGACCTAGAAAATGAGCCAATTAGTAAACAGACAACATCGTCATAATTGATTCATCATAAGTCAATCGTTCTAGGTAACGATTCAATATTTAATGCTCACATGGGGAAGTACCCAGAACAGTCTTGTGACTGGTGGGTTCCATCTAGGGCTGTCCAAAAAGCCGGCCGGATCGGCCAAACCGGACCAGTTTTGACCAAAACCGGTTTGACTTTTTTGAAACCGGGTTGACCGGACCGGTAAACCGGTGTATTCCGGTCCGGTTCCGGGTTACCCTCATGAAAACCCGGGACCGGACCGGAGTATACCTCTCTAAACCGGCCCAAACCGGAAATTGACCCAAAATGGCAAGGGCCAACCCCAAAACCGGACCAAAATGGCATGACTCAACCTAAAATGGCTTGGCCCAAACCGGACCAGACCGGACTGGCTAAACCGGGGACCGGACCGGTCATATGACTGGTCCGGTCCGGTCTATATGCTCTATAAAATTTCCGGTTTGGCCGGCCAAACCGGACCGGATCTTGGACAACCCTAGTTCCATCATGAGCTCAGCTTCATAATTCAACATCTATCTGACTAGATAGTGGTCACACTTTTGTGTCCGTAGTTCTTTGAAGGTAGCAGACTAAGGCCAAACCGGACCGAACCGGCCCGGACTGGATCTTGAACAGCCCTAGTTCCATCATGAGCTCAGCTTCATAATTCAACAGCTATCTGACTTGATAGTGGTCACACTTTTGTGTCCGTAGTTCTTTGAAGGTTGCAGACTAAGGTCAAACCTATTGTTGTCGTGTCCCGCTGTTCATGGCTTGTATCGACTTTTTTTCAAGATTTCCCATGCTTTATTGATGAGGTAGGAGCCCAGTCAGCTCAGACATGACTAGTTAAGCTCTGCATATAGGACATGCCCTTAGAGAAGTAAAGCACATGTTAAGATAGGGGAGCTGGATTTTAGAACCTATCAACTACTTTCAAGTAAGCATGTTGAGGTTTGCCGAGAAAAAAAAAAAAGTAAGCATGTTGAGGGCCTCTGTGCCCACTTGTTGAAGGCCTTGCGCCCTCCGTACTGCTTTTTATGCTTCACGAGCCCACTAGGTTTGTAGCTGCCCCTCTGGGCATTCTCTTTCACACTTTGAATACATCTGCTGTAACTTAGAAAAACAAAAAAGAATACATCTGCTGTAACTATCTCTTATTGTGACTTCTGACGAGTGCAGGTAACAATCTCATTTGGGAAAATACTGATTAAATCAATTCGACCAGGCATAGAAGAACTAGGGAGACTTCCTGGAACAGATATCTTCTGTGACATCTGTCAATATCCGAAGGCCATTAAAATTCCATCCATCCTGATAATCCGTGTCAACTCTGCCATACTCTGCTTTGCTAATGCTAATTTCGTGAGAGAAAGGTATGAATTGTATTCAACTTTTTTTAGCATCAGGAAAAAGACAAGGGAAAAAGTGTTGCTTCACATTAATCCAAGAGTGCCACTCGTTTCAGGATATTAAGTTGGGTGACAGAAGGAGAAAACCAAATGAAACAAGACGAAACGGGAAGGATTCCAGCCGTAATCCTTGACATGTCCAGTAATTTTTCTACCATTGCGATCGATTCATGGATATCTCACAGTCCCTTGCAACAAAACTAATGACTGCGTATTGAATTTCTCGTCACAGACACAGTGAACATTGACACTTCAGGAATTCTTGCACTAGTGGAACTACACAGGAAGTTGGTTTCTGATGGCATAAAAGTAAGGAAACGACAACCTCCGCACTTCCCGAGTTTCGTGATATTTCAGTTTCTTTGGTTTCTAGGCTTTAAAAAAGTTCTAATCTCGGTTTTCCCAGTTAGCTATGGCCAACCCGAAGTTGCAGGTGATTCACAAACTGAAGTTGGCCAAATTTATCGACAAAATCGGAAGAGAATGGGTTTTCCTCACGGTCGCTGAAGCTGTGGATGCATGTCTCAGATCTACATCGGCTAATCTTAGCGCCTGTTGATGACATCGTGAAGCAATCTCTGATGCTCGGTAGTGGCCCAAGGCTTATTGTTTTGGGTTTGTAAAATGTCTGCAGTTTTTTTTTTTTTTTTTTATCTAAACGTTTTTGCAGTTGCTATTTGCTGATGATCATAATTGATTAGGGAAAAATAGCATAGGTGTTGGAATAACCCATAAATCTAATCAAGAAATGTCTATGAACTGCATAAGATGTACCATTAAGAAATAAGCACACTAGTACTCGGTGCGATTTTTGGGGGTTAATATTAGTCTATTTGGGAAAAAGATAGGTATCAATGAACTTTGTTTGCACTTTTTTTGGGTATAATGTGAAAGTAATTTATTTGTACTCATTAAATTAAAAAGTCGTGAATGTTGCTGGAAAACACGAAAAATAATAATAATAAAAAGGCCCTATTTGCACAACATTTCCTGTCTTGGTCCTACAAACTAGGGTTGTCCGCCGGTTGGCCAACCTGGACCGAAACCAGATTGGTTTTGGCCAAATTCGGCCAGAACCGGACCGAGACCGGTATAATCTGGTCCGGTTTCGGATTACCCATGTGGAAAACCGGAACCGGGCTGGAGTATACCTCTCCAAACCGGTCCAAATCGGTAATCGGCTCAAAATGACATGACCCAACCCCCAACCCTAAAACCGGCCAAAAATGACATGACCCAACCTAAAACCGGCCCAAACTGGACTGGCCCAAACCGACCTAGATCTAACCAGTGAAACCGGGAACCGGACTGGACCGAAAAAGTGACCGGTCCGGTATATATACCCTACAAAATGTCCGGTTTGACCGGCCTGGCCGGACCGAACCGGTCAATGGACAGTCCTACTACAAACACAACACTAATGGTAAAGCTGACATATACCCCCGAACGTTACGTCACACCAATCCCTTCCTGCCACATCCACGATTAAATCGTAAGGTCGAATAATTTGTGTAATATTATAAAAAAATAAATACACATAAAATGAAAACCACATGGCAGGGTTTTTCTCTATAACTTGAACCCCTTTCTCGATATATTTGAGTGATGTTTTGGCAAGCAAAATTTTGAAAGTTTGATTTAAAAAAAAAAAAAATTAAGAAGAGAGAAGATTTGAGGACGAAGTCAGTGTAAAAAGTTTTTTTTTTTGTTTTGGTTTTCTTGCTAAATTTTTTTTCTTCTATCCAGTAACCATTGAACAAAGCGCGTCGTTTGGCTTTAGCCTTTAGTATGGCGTACTGTATATGACGAAGGGTAAACGACAATAGACAGCGCCGGACTGCACGCACAACGCGCCACGAGACAGACCAGCCGTTTGGCAGCAAGGGAAAGAAAATGGGAGAACAAGCGGAAGCGCAGGCAAAACAGGGTAATCAGAATCCAAGGCCTAGCGCCATCACGGAGGCTCAGTTCCTCTCCTGGAAGCGACAGAAGGTCCTCTCCGCCTCCTAATTCTCTGTATCTTAAAAAATCGCCTTAGGGTTTTCCTTCTCCCCTTTTTAGTTTATAACTTTAATCCGCTTCATTACGTTCTATGTCATTAAATTAGCAGGGTTTCCCTTTTAACTGTTCAAGGAGATCTTATCCATCAAAATAGACGATGGGGTTTTGTGTTGGTTCATTTTCTTGGTTTGGATTATCTTTTTTTTTGGTAAGTGGTTTGGATTATCTTATGTGGTTTAATTTAATTTATTGGGATATTGACTGATCGAAGTAAGAAAAAACGGTAGTCGTGAATTAGCCTATCTCCAAGTTGATATATCTCTACGAGGAATGATTGGCATGAGACATGCTTTTGATGTATTTGTGGTGAGGTAATATCATATTACTATATACATAGGGTGGAGAGATTGGTGATTTGGTGTATACACTCCAATCTTCCCTTTGATGCAGGGCCAATGCCCACGTGCCAAAAATGATGAGTGAAATTCCTGAGGGGTAGGGAGTGTTTTTTTTCTTCTTCTTTTTCCTTTTTGGAGGTGAAGGTTAGGAAGGAGTTGGTGGCACCCTACCAGCAGCCGTTGGGTAGCAACCCTGAGAGGGGGTATTTCCTTGCCAACCTCATGGAGCTATGTAATACTTAATTGCAACTCAAGCATTGCACGAGTAAAATTGCTGAATCTACACCTCGTCCAGGTGTTAGTTTTTGTACCACCCTGTAATCTCTGGTCAAAATTGACTATCTAGCCCTATCCCACTTCTTCCCCACATGAACGTGTATTGTTAATTCAAAAATTCTGCTGGTGTTACCCAGAGAAGAAGCCAACTCATTATGACCCCCTTCTGTGCTTCAAGACAATTTTCAGCATGTTATCTCCAGCTGTTTCTGTGAAGGCAATGGAATTTTATAAGGGGCTTATTCAAAAGTTGAAAAATGCACAGCTGGAGATAAGAGCTGGCCCCTGATGCACAGAGGTAACGCTGACTGTATTGTTTGTGACAGAGAGATTTTACTGGCCGATTGAAGTGGTAGATTTTCAGGCACCACTAGCTTGCAAATATCAGTTCTATCTGGTTCTTGCCACCACCAACTTTTAGAAAGTTAAATGGTTTTTTTGTCCCATTATTCAAAAATGGTCGTCTGTCTGAATCCATAGCAGAGGATATCTGCCCCCTGCTTCTTCTCCTAACGCGTTCAGTGAACTACACATTCCAGTTCGTACATAAACTGTTAGTAAGTAGTACTTTGACTACTGACTACATTAACTTAAGTCCTGACGCAAGTCAAGGAATTCGTGGTTATGGAAAGAGTCAAATCATATTCAAATACTTGGATGTCAAAATCTTAGCTTCTCCTAGCTAAGTACAATTGCATATTTTGAAGTGTCCAGCCATGCAATCTGATTTCCTTGACTTGCGTCAGGACTTAAGTTACATGGCCTCCCCGCTTGCGTATCTATTCATCATTTCTAAGATCCCTCGATCAGTGGGATATAATCAAGTATCTGCCTAGAATAACAACCATACAAATGTTCTTTAATGCAGGAGGCTGATACATCAGCTAGAAAGGCTGAAGCAGATAGAAAACGAGCAGAGGATTTGGCTTCGAGAGCAATCCAAATGAATGGTCGGGAGCTGTTTCTACATGAACCTTGGGTGTTTGATAACACTCTTTATTGAGGTTGATCTTAAGGATGGATTAGATATGCTACTTTGTATATTAAATATAGGTTACTCCCGTGAAGAATCATACTGTGATACTGATTCACGGTTTTGTCAAGGTCGGTTTCCGGTTTTAGATATCAGGACATTTTCTTGTTATTATGGTTTGCGTCTGTGGGATTGTACGGAAAAGAGATATGGAAGTAGATTTGGCACCGAGAAAAGAAAGGATTGGACCAGTCATAGGAGGACGAGAATCTGTTTCATGGTATTGACTGTTGAAAACAGTACTTATGGCATGTATTTGTTTAAGCATTGGAATAGAAATACCTGAGGATAACTGCGGTTCACCCTTTTTATCTTTTGTCTCTTATTTTGAGTCAATCCTCGTGATTTTCGTTGCTTTTTCATCAGATGCTTGCCTAGAGGAGTTGGAACATGAATTTTCAAAGGCTGGACACACAATCATCGACAATTGAAAAGGGAAACAAAACTTAAATATATTCTATCTTTAAGAGTTCAGAGTTAAGCAACAGTCTAAATTATTCAAAGGTCATATAGGAGTTCCTATGTTGATGATGGCCAAACTCGGCCGAGCTCACACTTGACTCATCAAACCCCATGGTGTACCATTTCCTGTGACATTTAAAGAATGAAACAGAGTAGACAGGTTAAATACATCACTATTTGCAGATCTACATATCTTGATCGTTTTTGTTTTGTTTTTGCTGAGAAAGTTTATGCCAATTCATTAACAATCACAAAGCCGGTAGACTAGCAGGCTCAATATTGAGAAACACATGGGCCATGGCCCAGAGCTGCCCATTTAGCCAACGATGGTGCCAAAGTATTCTGTTTCCTAGAGATCCATTTCAATGAAAAAGAAGTGTTCTGAGAAAAAAAGGGACCGCAGTTCTAAAACTGGGTCGTAAACTGGTGTTGAGGGTCAAAATGAAGAATCAATCAGCACGCGGAAGCATTTGTTTTCTTCTGAAATTCTTCAAAGCAACTATGTGGAGGCACTTATACCACAACTAGCTTGCAGAAAATAGCCGGAGATGTGGGTCAACAGGTAGACCGAGCCCCTCAAATAGTGGATCATAAACAGCATTCTTGATCATTCGCCTGAAACGATAAACCACACTGCTTCGTTTGGATTTCCGTAAAGAGTGATCAGAAAGAGAGCTTAAAAGGGAGACAGTGAATGTGCATGAAACGGAATTTTGACGTTCATATAACCTCGTCAGCTGAGAACGATTGGAAAGATTAGATTTTTCAACTTCAGTTCCTTGGGATAGAGAAGTCCTGTCCTGATCTTCTTTATGGCTGTAGGGTGTTGAACTCCTTTCTTGCCGTTTTGTTTCCCTCTACATTAGATCAAATTCACACACAGATATATAGATCACCTCATCATTCTGGCAAGTACAATGGAGAACTTCGCATCTGTTACTGTTAGCTTTAACATTATGTTTGTTTTCCGTGTTTCCTATTTAATCATTTTGTGTTTTGTACGTCATACCCTGGAGCGTTTAGATGGCAACTGTGTGTCTCCCTGTTCTTCCGACACGTCGTTTTCCTGCACGTCTGTCTCCTTCCACCGATTCTTTCTGAAACTTATATTTAGACATGTTAGTAAGCCACTATAGGAAGAGGCCGAGCTAATAAAACTAATTGAGTACTTGGATGTAAGTTGTAAGATAATCTTCACCCAAAAAGATCCACAACAATGTAGAGGATACCACTTTGAAGCTGCTCAGCAGTGTTTCACTCAGATCAGGGACTGCTACTTTGGTCTTTAGACCCTCAATTTCCAGCTGACAAGATTATAGATTATCCATTAGAAAAGGAGGAGAAGGAAATTCATTCTCCATTAATAACAAATCCAGTAAAAGATTTCTACCTGCTGAGATAGAGAGTTCGGGATTTGAGTTTGCTGGGTATTTGTGCCAGGAGTACTAAGGTAGGAGACACTTTGCCTAGCTGTATGATTCTGTAATCCATCAGTGATCAGTGTGCCCTGTAAACTACAGCAGAAGAAGAGAATGAAAAGTTAGTGCATGCATGTTTTAAATGTTAAACTAAATGTTGAAACATGTATCATCAACACAAGAAAATCTTGCCCCCCAAGTACAGTATACCACTAAAAAAAAAAGAGGGCTGAAAGAGCAGAACAAGCTGTGAACCGTACGTAGAAATAATATTTCATTAATTAGTTGCTGAAATTAATAACTTGAAGCAAAGAGATAATTCAGGTACCCAGAAGAGGTTGAATATCGAGGCGGTAAGAGGTTGATTGGTTCTGGATCAACGCCAATAACTGTCTCAGGAGCTTGATTGAGCAGTTGATGCTTGGAGTACAGCTGAGGCCTACGTTTAGAAGTGCTGAATGTAAGATAAAAGCTTGCCAAATTACGTGCATTCTATATAAGCCGTACGTATTCTGGCTATTTCAGCGCTGTTCATGATCATCACATGCATGCATCGATAGAAAAAAGTGAAATGTGTACCTAGAAAACATTGAAGTTCGAGGCTGCAGCATGGAGCCAAAAGGTTGTGAGTCCCAGGCTTGGTCAAGTTGATGCTTCTGACCGTACGACCATTGAGGCCTAAGAACAAAAACGACTTGATTATACTAATAAAAACATAACACAAGAAAGGAAGGCAAAAGACAAACTAAACGAATAAATTAAATGAAAGCATATTATTTACACTGATCTAAATGAAATATTGGAATTTACATACATACCTAGGCAACGGGAAAGGTCCAGCTCCTGTGGAGTAATGTTGCTGGGGATTGGATGCATAAGATGTCACGGATGTATAAGGATTAGACTGTCCATAGTGATCCACCTGTTGGAGCCTAAATTCAACAAAAAGGTAATGATGATAAGCATGTAAAGAAGATTTATCAGACACATAGGTATTGATCTTTGGTCCGTTTTGACCAATCTTAATGTTGTTTCTTTATCACATTTACGAGGCTTTATAGTACTGCAGAGGTACGCCTACCCAGAAAGCATCATCGGTTCCTGCAGCATGGAACTGCCAAGTTGTGGATAAACATTAGGATTCCATTGAGTGAACTGATTATGTTGTTGTTGATGTCCATACAACTGCGGGAGCCTAAACTCAAAAGTTTAGTAGACATTGAGTTCAGAAAGATGCTATATAGACCAAGTTACCTTCACTGAAAGCTATAGCACTTAGCACTATCTTAGACGAAAAGGATGAAATCAAAATTAATGTGAAAGCATATCTCGTTACTGACGACTTTTGTGTTGTCCAGAGCTGGTTGACTTGTTGTTGATAGTTTGCCTGTTGGGAGAGCCTACATTTTCGAAAATCCTTAACACAGTTACACTCCTTACTTAGGTACAGTGGAAAGGGAAAAACAGAAAAAGACCTAGGTCATTAGCAGATCTACGTTAACTATTCCAGACAGAAGCAGAAGTACCTGGCCGAGACAGAAAGCTGCTGATCAGGCAGCAATGGGTACTTGTAACCTTGCGGATCGCATATGTTAGGTTGTACCGGGACTTGATTCAGTTGAGGATACACGACACTTCGTGGCCTATAATCGGAATATCAGTAAAACAATTTTCATTGTGGGTATGCCGGCCAAGCTTTGCTTAATTTTATCGAAGCTCAAGTTAGCACTATATAAAGTACATAAGGCAGACAAAGGTACCTAGGAGGCAGAGAGAGTCCAGGTTGCATGGATTGATATTGAGGACCAAATGCATTTGCCACTTGCGAGAGTTGGTTAGGTTGTCGCATGAGCTGCAGATTAGACAGCTGTTGGGGCCTGAAACATAAGTATATCAATTAGTCATGTGCTTGTAGAAAAAAATGTGCACGCGTGCATGGGCGGCCGGTATTGATAAGCAATTACTTGAAAAGCACCTTGAAAGCGCATAATTAGCTTGAGGAAGCATGTAGTTCAAACGTTGCGGGTCATACGCATTAGCTGTTATGAGGTCAGTTGCTTGGGGCCTGAGTTCCAAGATTACATAGTAAATCAAAACAAGCATCTGAACAAAATACCATAAATATTGCATATTCATACGACAGCCTTATGCATAAAAAATTATGAATATGAAAAGTCATATACCCTAAAGGAGTCGAGGGTCTGTATGGAGCGTTCTGGTTCTGGGGGAGTAGAGTGGCCCGCCGTTGGTCGACTGGCAATGGTCTTTGATTTATTGTTTCTACCCCTATCTGCTCAAAGTGAACAACTTTGACTTAGTCAAACAGAAATTAACGTCATAAAATGAAGCTAGCTGAATAAAACACAAATTGATGACGTAGAATAAAGGTCTGAGTTGCAGTACGCACTGTGTTTTGAGGGCATAAAGTGGGTCCGAGAGGTGGTAATTGCTGGCTGATGCTGGGGAAATTATTTCCTGTGATGTTTTGCAGCATTTGATTGTTTGCTCCAAAATCATTAGGTTGACCCAAACTTTGGGACCTATAGTCAGGATAAGTGATAGTGAACAGCAACCGAGCAGAAGAGGAGAAGAGAATGAGAGAATATACGAAAGTAAATATCAGTACGTATGAATGCGATGACTGTGATTCTATATCGAAAAGAACAGAACTTATTGGCATACCGAGTCATATGCTCAAGTTGAGTTGCATTAATCCCAGGCGCAGTATTCATCTGCATCTGATTGGGGTAGATCATAGTACTGGCCTCATTTTCAGCTTGAAATGACTGACCAGCTCCATCTTGTGCGACAAACCCGACCTGACATGATCATAGTCAGTGGTGATCTTTTGCTCTATGGACATAATAAAGGACTTTGAACCACATTAGCAAAAAGAAAGAAAACCAGGGCTGCAATTATAAACCCGCAAAGAAAGATAACAAAATCACGTGTAATTAAGTTTATAATGTGAAGTGTATAGTCGCTTGAGGATATTGTTGTAACGTTCTTGAGAATTAAGAACTAAAGAAGGCTAAATTTGGTTGCCTCACATTTGGAGCGGTCATGTGTGGAGCATTAAAGCTCTCAAAACTTGAGAGTGCAGATTGGATGAGGTTCTCGTTGAAGCTTGCATTATTCAGAAGGGATTGATTAGTCGTTCCAGTTGACGACCTTGGTTCCGTATTCTCCTAGTAAACAAAAAGAAGATTAAGAGCAAGGGGCACATATCAATGCATAAATTAACTACTTACTCGGTTATCTGTTGAGGACTAAAAGAACCTTACCAATATTGGCTGAGGAAATGGTTGCGACGCTCGCATTAATGTTGTAGAGAAGCTGGAGGATGATCGCAACTGTGCAAAGCTTGGAGTATCAACAACTGGAGGGCCCGGGTTTTCAGGAGTAGTACAAGCATATTCTGAACAGTCCCAGTAAGGGCTCCCAATATTAGGTTCATGAGGCTGACAATATTGTTCGTCTGCTGCAGCTTCGGTCTCCACGAAGTCCTGGTCAATTAAGGGGACACGAATGATCATAGAATTGGCTTAATAATGTGAGGTGAATATATACATTTCTGCGCTCAAAACCATTCAAATAAATGACCCTAATGTATATGGATTGAGATATAGCCTTATTAGGTCAGATTCTAACTAGCTGATCTGTACGTAGTACTGTACTACTAGAACTAACATATATAGTAATTGTGAAAGTGCTACAAATTAAGTCATTTAATGATAATGAACACATTTCTCTACTTAAAGATTGCAAAGATGAAGTGTACTGTTGCTGGATGGTAGCTTTGTGATGTCTCTATTGGTGAAGGATTGAACGCTACGACTTGCTGTGCTGAGTTTGGAGCATGTTCAAGCTGTACTCCTGTAGGGACCTCCGAGATGTCGCTACTCAATGTAGAGAATGTAAGGTTCTGCTTCGAGTTTGTTTGGTTAATCAGCTGCTGATTGCTTCCAGATGATAAACGCAGCTCCACAAACTCTTGCTAAAACATAATTTGACAATAAACATCAGTAAATGGGCTATCCACCATCATGAGTACTATTGATAGGCTGAATTTGTTCTTCTTTATTTTCCATGGAAATGCACATGTTCAAAAATAATTTACTCTTTTTTTTTTCACTAAGAAAGGTTCGAAAGAATTTCGAACTCATGAGAGTCAGTGCACTATATATGCATTGAAAAGTCGTAACGATCAACGTACTGTAGAATAATTTGAGGCCGTTTCGCTCTCTGGATGATTTGAAGGAACCTGGGTATTGGGATCCTCCATTAAGTTTTCTTCAACGAAGGCAAGTAAGTCGAACTCCAAATTAGATGCTTCTACGTCTTGACCACCTGAGACTTGACCAGTCTCCATATTCTGAGTTCGTTCTCCACAATTTAATCATGTTAGTCCCTTGATGATCAATAATATTGAACTTACAAACTACTAAAATCGTACAATAATGATTAAGAAAACAAGGTACTAGAATGTTTTCCATTTGCAATCTCTACCAAAGATGTAGCAAACTGAGTTTGAGGGTGAGACACAAAAAAAGTGGAAAAAATTAGAAAAGTAAAGGAGCCCTGACAGCTATCAGCCTACTAAGCACGAGTAAGAACTAACGTAGCAAATTCATTTCCTTCTTACCCTATATCCCACATTACCAATAAAGGGCAAGGTGACAACTAAGCAATTGGCAACTAGATAATATATACGATAACTATGATCACACAACATATTCATGAGATAACAATCCATTCTGAAAACACTACGGCTATAGCTGCAACTCCACCCTCCCCCCCCCCTCTCTCTCTCTCTCTCTCAAGAAAGAAACAAACATGACCCATATACCTCCAAGTGTTCGTTTGTAACAAACCTTATTGCAGATTGGATCAGTATTAGTTTAAATATGCATCCATCCCTCTGAAACTAATTTCTTCTTAGTTTTTGTAGCTATTTCATTCCATGGATTTGACATGGCTAGGTACCTTGCAACAAGCTGTTTGCCATAGAAAATTAAGCACCCACTGACACAATAGAATGGGTGGACTATGTCAGCAGATCTTTTAGGGAGCTGCACAGCAAAAAGCAGGAATCACATCCTCCGACAAGCTAAGAAAAGAAACGTATATCTCTCCACCGAACTTCAAAAACTTAACTCTGATGTGGGAATCGCGATACCTTCATGATGCTAGCTATCATCGACAATGACTCCGACGACCTTAGTCACGTTAGAAAAGTTAAATACCCCCAGATAATCTATCACTGGGAGAAACCAAAGTCGCGCTCCTTAATTACGATCTCCGAAGCATCCTTTCGATCCGGACTCATCAACCTCGTCATGGATGGAGGCTCCTTCGACGTGGTCTCAATCATCAATATTGTCTACAGCAGTATTGAGTCGAAGATAATAAAACCACCGTCACCATTGACATCCTTAGCCTTCTTCAAAACGTCTCCCTCCTAGTGCCTTTGTAAGCGTCTATTGGATGAGTTTTCTTTCACAGAACCTAGCAAGATGGGCAGCCTCCATCTCTAAAGATGGAAGCATTGGCATTTCCAGCATGTCCCCTAGCATTCTGTCTTCTGAAAATCCATTTGATCTCTCATAATCTCTTCTGGATTGTACCTTCCTTTATTTCCAACTTATCCAAAAAGATCTCTAAAACCCAATAATATATATTTCTTTATATATTTCAGGCTCCCAAATAAATAGAACAGAAAACTATTATACAAGCATGTTATTGAGCAACATTATTATAGCGTAATATCTAAATCTAGTGTACTGTGATCTATAAGTTCATGTTTAATTAATATCTACAGGGATTTGTTTGTAGGGTTATATTACTTTTAGGGTTGACCCTTAGGAGAAGTACTGCAGGTCTCCCTCTCTACCTACCTCTTTTTGCCCCCGTACACCACTGTCCCAAAAAACCTATTAATGAAAAGTATGTCGTTGCCCCTGATCTACTCCATCGAAAAGAGCCTATCTTCGTCTCTCGATAATTGGTGGCACAATCAGAGAGTCACAACCCTCAACACCAGTCGGCATCCGTGAAAAGGTAATCTCATCTGATCATGTACGGCCGTAACGCTACTTGCTATGCTTTGAGTTTGTTGTTCCATGATGTACTCCACGTGAGATTATTGAAGAGGGATGATTTTTACGTCGAGCCGATGGAGTAAAATAATTGGGGCTGTAATTAAACATGATAGGTTGTGACAGGTCAACGCCAAAACTAAGATTCTCCCGTCCAAACCAACCTACCAAATCACTTTCTTCGGTGTCACTATGGTTTGGCATCCGCCATTAATGTTGGCTTGGTTCTGGAGGGATTTGTTGACGCTAAGTACATCTCTCGCTTCCACCATAGGAAATGGGTGAGAATCGACCTAAAAGGTCCCAAGTCTATAGTCCTAAGGAAGAGTACCTACAATTTCGTATTACAGTATTAATTAAGCTAATCAGAAAGGGCATATTGTGTACACGTTAAAACAAGGGTCTTGTGGGACCCCTTTGTACACTTGGCTAAGTTTAAAGGCGGGGAATAATTTGACTCAAGCCACAGGTAGGTTCAATGGTTTCATTGCTCAGGTCCAGGGCGGATTTCCTTGTAAGACCCCCCATGACCGTCACGCTAGGAGACAAGAGGTATAACTATCTGAACATCTGCTAAAAATGGATAATGCCATGAGACAAAGGAATCCAACGGTAAAGTTTCACAAGGCTTACCATCTCTCTCAGGCGAATTTTAGACTGAACTCGCAGATCACTATGAGCGAAATGTGAATCGAGGGCTAAGAAAGGTACACCATATAACTCATGTTTGGTTTATGATAGTTGGTAAAAAAGCTGAAGAGGTGTGTATGTGCTTTCGTATTAAAAATTGCAGAATTAAAACGACCGGCCGGCTATCCCCAGGAGTAACAATCTGACGTCCCAGCCCAAAGTACTTTTTTTTGGGTCTGACAGTCTATGAAAAAATCCTCCCCAAGAAAACCTGCCTAAAAAAGTAAAAGAGATGAAGAAGAAATAGGCCGGAGAGAGTAAGAGGAGGGAGAGATCCGAGACCAACAACACATAGAACTGCATGAAACAGTCTTCGCATGTTCTTTTTGACCTTATGTCATTTACCTGGAAATCCGACATAAAGATCGCTTACTGGCTTAGTGGCTTACACACGAGCACGATTTCAGATCACCTGCAGACATAAAAAAAATGATTACATTATATATGAAGGTGAAGCTTCAGATGTACAGTAGAAAGTGGAAAAGCGAACAAATTTTATCAACTTTCGCCGGCATGCAATTTTATCAGGGCCTCGGTAAAACACTATAGAAATTGTACCGTAGAAGGATATTGAGAAGAGAACGCATGCAGGTTGTCGAGCCAGCTGTTGAGAAATGGTGTGCGAAAGAAAGAATCGTAACTGCGAAAAGGAGAAGAGGTGAACTAAAAAACAAGCTCTCTGCAATATCTCTAAAAGTGAAGCTCTGGAGAGCCAATTTATAGGAAACAAAATAGGGTTATGTGCCACACAGATAGAGGTTGTAAATTTCCTGACATTGATATCAAACTTTTGCGCTGTCGTTAAAATTGAGACTCTTTTAATTTTTTTTTTTTTTAAAATAAATTGTTTAGTGGTTCTGTAATCTTCAATATATATATATATATATATATATATATATATATAGTTTCAGTAGACAGATTAGGCTACACAATTGTAAACAGGCGAGGAGCGATCACTTGCAACTAAAAATTTGTCCAAAGAATATGGCCTTATATATATGTTTAGCGTTTTGCCAGAAATTTAATTAGTTATCAGTGATTACACTACTAATCACTACCGGCCTAATATATACTTTGTACCAAATAATTATCTGGCTAATCGTTAGCAATGGGGTGGATTCTAACGCAGGTTTTCTCCAGTCTCACGTGCGATGAGAAGGTAGAATTTAATGTTCGAACATAATTAGTAAGCAAAAATCTTGATGTTCTGAAGAGTACCAAACCACTAAAGTATATATTTGACAATGATGTTTGCTTACTAATTAGATCTAATTAGTGGTTCTGTACTCTTCAATATATATATAGCAATTGGCCAGAAATTGAATTAATTATCAGTGATTACACTACTAATTACTACCAACCTAATATATACTCTATACCCAATAATTATCTGGTAAATCGTTAGCAATGAGGTGGATATTAACGAAGGTTTTCTCTAGTCTCACATGCGATTATCATTATCTATTACTAATCATGAGAAAGTATAATTTAATTTTCGGATCTAATTATTAAGCAAACATCGTTGTCAAATGAATATACGTACTTACGGACCCAAGTTTAAGCAATCCACAAGTAAACCTAAAATGTGATTAACGTTTTTTCTCTCTTTCCTAAATAACCAATATTTTTTTTTTCTCTCAAAAGGTTTATGTCATCCATTCTGAGAGAAGGTGTCTATCACATTGAATCTACCCTACTACAATTTGGCTTTAGAAAATGGCCTTATTGCCAAAAGTTGTAGTGAGTACATATATATGTGTACTTCTTTTCTTTTTCATATGACATTAAATATTTTCGTCTTTTTACCTCCTAATTAATTATACCAAATAATGTATTATTCAAAACCATTTTCGATGGTTTTGATGCTTAGTTAATTAACTGATAACTCGGTTCCAAAATGGGTTGGCTGGTAATTAGAAGATAGCTAGTGTTGAGTCTCTAGAGAAATCTGAGTGTGAAAGCCTGGAGTATAGCACGGGGCAGGACATGCATCATCCGATGGGTGACATGCGTGGGGATTTGCATTTGCATGCACGGTTGTGAACAAAGTAGAATTAATTACTTGGCCACGGTTTGACATTGGTAAAGTGCTGTCTAAGTGAAGGGTGGTGCGAACAAATTAAGAAGACCTTGGCTGTGTCAGACCTCCTTAATCTGCCAAATTTTCAGATTTTGTAACTGATAGTGAGAAAAATCACTCTCTTTCCTGCCACGAGGCGAATCTGACCAATTGGCTCACTTTTCACAGAACAGATCAATAACTCCTATCATTGCTGTGGTTCCTGCATGAGAGTTTGTCAAAAAGAGAAACATAGAGCGAGCGTGTAAGAGTTGTCTTTTAGTGCTGAGAATAAGGAAACAAACAAAAGAGAGTTGTCAGCTTTTAGGATTACTGTCATACCAAAATGACGTAGGATGCAATTGTTTTTTAACTATTTAGCAGATATTACTACCTAATTCTCATCACCCTCTTCACTGTCGCTTTCTTATCCACACAATTTGCTTTTGACTCTTTTCATAATGTATTTAGGAAAAAAATGACTCTTTTCATAATGTGTGAATGATTATTTTTTATTAAAAAATTAAAATTAATATGGAAAAAAAACTTATTCCACGTTACTACAGAGGACGATCCGGGAGTAACGTATTAGGTATCATCATCTCTTTTAAAAGTGAGGTATTTTCGTAAATGGTATGTGAATCTATTTTTCCTTACCCTATAAGAAAAAAAAGACCCATTAGATCATTATCATTAAAATTTTGAATAATGCACTCTCCATTTATTTATTACATGAAAATAGGTAGAAAGTGGCATGTGTGGCTTGCATAGATCAATTCAAATCTAAAAATACAGAAATGACCTTTTAATGTGAAATTATCACTTATCTCAAAAATTTATTCTCTTAAGAAGATGTAGATTTTATTATTTGAATTATATCTTTTAACATTAAACAATAAAATATATAAATAAATTGAAGAAAAAAAAAGATAACGAAGAATGAAGACTCCACACGCGACCACCATAATAGGTGGCTACAACGAGGCGATAAATTCTATAACAAATATGGATTTCAGCGACTAAGTATCTGGTCATCCAAATTCTAAATTTTGTCATGATAAGACATATAGCGGCCAAATGGAATGGTCGATATATAAGTGGTCGGAAATATTCCATGGGACTCCATCCAGGTGGTGTGAGTTGAGGGATGGGCAGTACTAAATGTGGATGGTTTTGCTCCTTTCAACGTGGGGGAACTGCCTTGACTTCCACAGCTTGAGGGCTTTCTCAAACTGCATTGATAGCATTCAACTCGGACCAAGATTCTCAACAAAATTTTTTTTTGGATTGCACAGTGCAATCCGGAGAAAAATAGACCAAGCAAGTAGACTCCATTGTAGGACTCCTGTTGTTCGGAACTTTACATGAGTATGGTGTGAGGTCCACTTGCTCGGTCTATCTCTCTTCGAATTGCACCGTACAATTCAAACAGAAAATTACAGAGAATCTCTATCACATTCACCTCTTCCCTAGAAAGGGAACACCAGCTCTAACACCTCCTGTCTTGTAATTCTTGCCCTTCTTTTCTTCCCTGCGTGTTTAGTTCGAGTACAAGATCATTTATGGTCATTCACGCCTGAATATGGCATGTGCGAATCACGTGTAATTTTGACACATTTTTATATATACAAAAACTTGAGATGAGGATCATCACGATCGAGCTTACACTATTATGGGCATTATTCGGAATGGATCAGAGTATTAAGGTTCATCAACCAACAGCATATACTTCGAGTCGATATTCTTGATTTAATAAACAAAGATACGGAAAAACACACACACACACCAAAAATTAAAAGGGATAATCATCTAATTAGCAATTCCAGGGGTGGTAATTTTTACATTTCGAAAGCTAGCTGAACTGGACTTACAAGTTAGTATAGGGTTGACTTTGATAATCCTTGGGACCCATTTGAGAACCCATGTCCACAGCGCAAGCTAGTAAATATAGGGTTGACTTTGTACAATCTATGTCCTCCGAAATTTTGATACATACAAAATTCTGCAGATTTTTTATTATACAAAACCTTCACTAGGGTATACTGTTCGTGTGTATATATATGCAGTCTCTGAATTGTACAGGTCATGTTTTCTAGTAGCGGCCCAAGCTGACACTCGAGCCGCTTCATATGATACATGAGAAGTCCCTCAAAATATTGGGGAATGAATTTGGTCTCATAATTAATTTGCAACTTCATCGCCCACTTGAACTTGGGAGCCGTTGATTTGGATCTCCAAGTGCTCATGTGGCATCAATCTGGCATTTCTAAGCTCACCATTCCATGCTTGTTGCGACATCAAAAAGGATAATCAAGACTTGCACACCTCGAATTAACATAAGATTAATTCTAATATATGCAGAAAAAAACAATCACTACAAAAAAAAGACCTATAGCAGCGGTCGTAAACCGCTGCTATAGGTCAAAAAACCGCTGTTATACGTTATAGCAGCGGTTTTTTAGCGGTGGTCGCGACCGCCGCTATAGCTCAGTCGGTATAGGTCTATAGCGGCGGTTTCCGTGACCACTGGTGAAGACCTCGGGTCTATAGCGGCGGTCACATAGCAGCGGTCACATAGCAGCGGTCGAAACCGCCGCTATAAACCCGAGTGCAGTTGTGCTGAAGGTCTGTAGCGGCGGTCATACTTACTATGACCGCTGCTATAGACCTATAGCAGCAGTCAGGTTCAACCTATAGCCGCGGTCAATGACCGCCGCTATAGGTTAGCAGGGTCAAAAAAAAATTTTCCCAGGCCCAAGCCTCCGCTCCATGGACTAAGCCTCAGAAAAAATCTCATTTCAAACTCCAAAAATAGATTATTTTGTCCATTTACTAAAAAAGCAAAGAAAAAAATCATACACATAAATTGACTAGGAAAAGCATACTGTCTCATGTGAACAAGTAAATAACTAACTCATGTGATTTCCTCTAACCAGCCTAATGTCTCAGTCACTGTTTCTTAAAGGAGAATACTTACTTCTCTTTGGATGGTTGGATGAAGTATATAGCATCAATGGAGGGTAATGGCTGTCTTCGCCTGTATATGTCTTCCACCACTGCAAGGAAAATAGAAAATCAGATGAGTTCAGAGCAATTAAACCAAGTGATAAGACAAATAAAACACGAACCTTGTGATTGGAGGAAGCCTTTTAAATGCTCATAAACTGTGAAGTACACCTACATATGAAATCAAATAAACACCTAAACAGCTGAACAAGCCAATTTGTCACCCTACACGACAGTGGCATAGAGGACCAAAATACTCCCCTTCTACTACACTGATCTAATGAGAAAGGCAAGTTCTGTTTGATTATCAAATGAACTTAAAACACTTCTACAATTAGGAAACATCCTATGATGCTGCTTTTTGGATATCATGACAACAACTAAATAAACCAAAGCATGCTAATGAACATGAAAGACGTCCAGTTAAAGTCAAGTTGCTGTATGAACTAACAATTCAAGCATCTAAAGATAAATATATAGCAAGAAATGGTGATGATGTATAACCTGGACTTTGGGGAGCACATTGAGAAGTGACACTACTGATATCAGACATAGCAGATGCATTCCTCCGAAGTGCCCTTCAGTAGCCCTGCAGATAAATGAATGCACTGGTTTAAATGAGAAACCTGACATGTTACCAATGTTGAATTGTGAAAAAATAGTCAAAAGTGACTAAACTCAACGAAGCCATATATCCCAGCAAGTTGGATTGGAAATAACATATTAGTTAATATAACTATAACAAATTGAGACAACCACTACAAATTAAAACGGATTCACTAGAAAGAGAGCTTTCTTATCCTTCGAACAAAAATGCATCAATTAGAGATAGATTAAGAGCTTGAATTCTTTTTCATACGGTGTGCCAAAGAAGATATCAAGTGCAGTGCAGAAACGAGCTCGTTTGTGACATCAAGCAACAACAACTTTGACCCAAAGTAATATGCTAAAGCCTTGGATATTTAACTTATGCAATTTAAATGTTGTTTGAAAACCAGCTCTACAAGGACATCACAAAATCAAGAGCGACAAATATTTCATCAAGTTAACGTTGTGAATCATATACCCATGAATCATGATAGACGAATCATCAAAAAACAACCAGGCAATAAATCATTTATTTTCCCTCTTTAACCGTCCCGACAGAACAAAAGTATCAAACTGCTTCACATACTTCTTAATATGCCGAGCACACTCCCATCATGCCTTCCATCCCTCCCAAGCCTCCCAAGCCTCCTCCCATCAGGCCTTCAATCCCTCCCATGCCTCCTATCCCTCCCATATCACCAAATTTCTGAAAATATGAAAACAATTAAGTAAAAAAACACAATCAAAAGGGAAGGTTTAATAAGAAATTCCCAGAAGCTTCCCCACAGAAAAATCCATTCTTCCCAATCTACTTTGACAAAATGTGGCGCCTTGCCATCTTCACGCAGAAGCACGAAAGAACAAAGGCTTCACCTTGTCCGAGAGTAAACTTGAAAGACGTTCCCCTATCACGGCTGGAATCGAACTGAGTCCCATCAAGCAGAGCTCCCGTATAATGTACTCAGACAAAAGAGGTACTGGAATTTGGGCGAGAGAAGGCGAGAGGGTAAAGGGGAATTTGGGGCTGGGCGGGAAAGGGAGAATTTGGCGGAAAGGAAAGAAAAGGGGGGAATTTGACTTCGGGAAAGGAATTTGGCTTCGTGATTTTAAAGCAACATTTTTTTTTCAAATTTGTAGTTTCTCAAATTTTTTAATAATAAGTTATAAGTCAAATTTTTTTAAAAATCTTAAATAAATACATAGCTATGTACTTTATTTACACTCTTTTTTATAATCAGTAATCATATATAATATTTATAATTTAAAAATATAAACTACCATAACAATTATGCTCAAATATTAAGTTATGTACTTTAATTATATAAGCTAATTAATCTCACAATAACCAATTCAAAATAATCGTGTATGTCCCAAACACAAGTTAGAGAAGCCTCCAGAAAGCGGAAAATGAGATAAATATAAATTACCTGAGCAAGAATTTAAAATTTCGCATTTTGTAGTTATGTGGGTGGAGTTCACGGGGGCCTTAAAGAAAATTGCAAACATAAAACTGAGTTTCCCGCCGAGTGCCAAAAAAGAATATAATTAAAATTGTATGTCCCCTTTATAATATTTTGTAGTTATGTGTTTTTAGTAAATTAAAATCAGTTGTAATGTTTTAATAATAAGTTGTATTTTGTAGTTACATTTACTTTAATTTTTAACTAGTGTAATAATTTTAATTAAAACAAGTTCAGAGCAAAATTATGATCAGATATCAAGTTATGTACTTTAATTGTATAAGCTAATTAATCTAACAATAACGAATTCAAAATAATCGTGTATGTCCAAAAAAAAAACCACAAACCGAGCAAAATTAGCTAAAAATAGGTTTTTGAGAGGGAAAACAGCGGATTTAGGGCTCGAAACGAGGCGCATCGAAGCATAGCTTTGTGCCCATGACGTGCGCGCCGAAAAGAGCTTTCCGAATTGGGGTCATGGGCTCGAATCGGATACTTGTATCTAAAGTTATGACCAAAAAACCGACACGTGTGCGAAAAGTGCCCAAATTCTATATAACAACTTCAATATTCATAACACTCTCTCTAATTTCATATTTTATTAAGTAGGTCTCTTAAATTTTTTTTAAAACATGTGACAAAATAAAATTATGTATAAAAAGGAATAAATAGTCAATAAAACAATTTTTAACCTTAAATAACACATAAAATTTTATTTTTCTATTTTTTCATTTTTTTTAAATTATACCTATAGCGACGGTCACTACAAAGACCGCCGCTATAGGTACGAGATTCACTGACCGCCGCTATAGACACCCCTATAGCGGTGGTCAGTGACCGCTGTTATATCGACCGCCGCTAAAGACCCTCCTTTAGCGGCGGTTGGCTAAAAACGCGACTAAATGAGGGTAGGGGAAAAGAACAATAGCACTGCTCTAAATCTTTTAGTAGGATAAACGTTACATTTGGGATTTTGGAAAAAGGCCATGAGATATATCATGAATCCTCTCAAGAAAAACTTGTGGGCTGGTGGAGTCTGGATGCGCCAGAGCATTCAGTAATCTCCTCCAGGGAGGCCCAGGGGTGCCTCGCTGCTCCCTGGTTGGTTCGGAGCTTTTTTTTTAGTTTTTAATTTTTATACTAATGTGGTACAGTAACATTGATCTGGTATTTTTAAATAAGTTTTTTTACGTGTGTCATTTTTTAGTTGGTCATGATGTGTTGGGTTTTGCCCTTGTCCACTCTCGTGAGGTAATTTCCTAGACTTCCCTATCTTTGAGGGACTGCACTAATAGCATTCACCACCTTCCTATTGAAGAGCACCTACTATGTAAGGACCAAGAAAAACGCTAGCCACATATACGTTTTAATTTCAAAAAACTAGTTAGGTTTGCTATTAAAGTTTCTTGGATCATTATAAAGTTCAATTCAACCTATAAGGTCACAATGTGAGTCTTGGTAATCTCTCATTCCTTCTTTTCTTCCATTCCATATGAGAAGTATCACCAGAGATGAAGCCAGGGGGCTGGGAGGCCACAACCACTCCATACTAGGCCTATTCATTCAGTCTGGATACCGTTAGAGCTCCAACTCCAATTCTATCACGGATTCTAGAAAGGTGAGGTCCGTAGCTTCTTGGAACCACAATCGGAGCTCACTTTGGAGACTTTCTGGAGGCGGAACCTGAAGCGGACATTTCCACTGGTTAAATGGAAAACCGGTTTCTTTTGTTTTTTTATTCTTCCCTTAATATTTAAAAGAAGTCGTTCCATAGTTGTTTTTAAATAAAAAAATTAAGGGTTAATTACAATTTCCCCCCACAAACTTACACCATAATCTCAATATCCCCCCTAAACTACAACTCGTGACAACCCGCCCCCATTATTTACGTTTTCTGTTTCAACCCCGTTTGGGACCCCGATTCGGTGTTAAGTCTCACGTTATCCGTCACACGTGACAATCACGTGACACCCATATGTTGCGAAAAGACTTTAATGCCCCCAATGATTCCGGGTCCCTGTCCAAATCCAAATCCGGTGCGGACACGGTGACAATCAATATTCAAGTGGAGTGACGCAGTTCGCCGAGTCGAACCCGTCAGTGTTTGCACTTTGCAGCGAGAGAGGAGGGAGAGAGAGATGGCGTGGAGCGCGACGATGGTCGGAGCCCTATTGGGATTGGGTACCCAGATGTACTCGAATGCCCTCCGTAAGCTCCCTTACATGCGCCGTAAGTATCAAATTGCAAAAGGCCCTTTTCTTCTATCTTTGTTCGATTTGTTTCATTTCCCAATGTAATTTTGGGCTGAAGGTTATATTGTTATGTTTAGATTCGTGGGAGCACGTATTGGGAATGGGTCTGGGGTCCGTGTTCGTAAACCAGCTTGTCAAATGGGACGCCCAGCTCCAGGTGGACCTCGAAAAGATGCTCGACAAAGCCAAGGCCGCCAACGAGCGCCGCTACTTCGGAACTTTCTTTCTTCTCTCTGTATTTCGGATTTGCTCTTCAATTTATTTCACGTGGGTCACACTCAATGCTATCTGTGCTGACTTCCTGCGATTGATTGTGAAATTGAGTTTCCAGATTAGTTGGGCTTGAGAAATCCCAATCAGATTGTGTTCACTTCGCGAAATTGCTTTTCCTTCGTATCTTTTCTCGTACACTGTCGGTAGCTAGAAACTCCACCACCTGAAACTCCTATTCGAGTTTAGGACTATTCATTGGGGCATTAAAGTCTTTTCGCAACATATGGGAGTCACGTGATGGTCACGTGTGACGGATAACGTGAGACTTAACACCGAATCGGGGTCCCAAACGGGGTTGAAACAGAAAACGTAAATAATGGGGGCGGGTTGTCACGAGTTGTAGTTTAGGGGGGATATTGAGATTATGGTGTAAGTTTGTGGGGAAAAATTGTAATTAACCCAAAAATTAAACATGTTGTCGTTTTGATCGAGGGTTATAACCATACGCAGATCGCCCTCTCGGCCTTTCCCTTGCTCAGTCACTTGACTCTCTCAACTCTCAAGCTCTCACTTTGAACTGTCGCGTCGTTGCTCTCTGAACTGCCACACTCCCGCGTTGTTTCCCTCTTTCTCTTTCTTTGGCTGACAGATGCAACATTTTGCCAGTCTCCCATCTCTCTCAAGCTCAACCATTTTATTCTTCCCTTAATCTGTGATTTATGTTTTGATTTTTTTATGTTTCATTTTTTTTATGTTTGGCTTTCGTTTGTTTTTTGAGACATATGCTTTGGCCTTTGGGTTACGTTGGATTACTTCAAAGAAAATGTTGTGATCAAAAGTCCTTGTATCACTTGCTTAAGGTAAACATGTAAATGTTGGGCTCAAAATATACCATCTGTATGTATATATATCATGTTGAATTCCTCCATGTAAATACCGAGTCTTATGGTAACGAGGTGATAGACAATGCAAGAGAGATGATGACTTTTTGAGGAGGTGAACTAGGAAGCCATGGAACAGTAGAGCAAGGCTGATGTTCCATTCAAAGTCCTCTTGTGTTTTACAATTTGGTACATGTGCTTTACAATCCTCAATTTGTATGTAATTTCAATAATGAGTCAAATAACATCCTTATTAAAATGGGTGTAAATAGTGGAGTGCGGACAATGGCTGCATAATAAAAATTAACGAAATAGGTTAAATAATATCATTATTTTCAGTAAATAAGGCCTAAACGGGTTAAAAAAATATGGCCCAAAACATTACCAGAATTCCGATATCCAATTTTCCTAAGTCCGTTTCTGTTTCCGCTAAGTCTAACAATAGCCGGAAGCGGAAGCATAATCTATTTTGGGCATCTGCTAGTTAGTGAACCAGATGTTGTAATGTTAAATCACAAAAGACTATTCACGTTGGCATCTTTTTTTTAAAAAAACAACATTGAACAGGGGAGGGAGGCCACCCCTTCGCGTGATCTGGGCTCCCTCGAAGGGGTGGCCTCCCTCCCCTGTTCATTATTTTTAAAATGAGGATGCCAATGTGGACAACCTTTTGTGAGTTTTTTTTAGCGGGATCTTATTAGGTGTGACGTGTTCTACCGTTACGTTAGCCCACTGTGCATGTAAGAGACATAATTAGACGGAATGATTAAATAGACAAACAACAATAACTTAAGGACTGAATTGAGCAAATTTAAAATCTATGGACCATTTTAAAAAATGGTGTAAAATTCAGAAACTAAAATGACCATTAACCCTTATTATTATACAAAACCTTCACTAGGGAATACTGTTGGTGTATATATATGCACATTCTCTTAATTGTACAAGTGTTTTCTAGTAGCCATACGTCTAGGACACTCAAGAGTCGATCCCCTTCCATTTATATGTGATACAACACAAGTCCCTCAAAATATTGGTGTCATTCCCCATTACGCCTAGGGATATAATTTGGTCTCATAATTTGCAACTTCATCGTCCACTTGAACTTGGGAGCCGTTGATTTGGAGCTCCATGAGAGCTAAGCACATCGTGTCACAGCATACCATTGGAATAAAAAAAATACTAGTAACGAACAAATAAATAAATAACATAATCCAGGTTTAATTCAAATCGCAACTATCATCCTGATTTGTTTTTTTTTTCTATATTTTTTACATAGTTAACAATGAAATTTTCTTGCAAGTGTTACTAAACATTGAGATAGAATTATATCTGCAATAAGTATATAAATATATCATCGTCAGTGCATGAAGTAAATTACTTAAGTCATTTGCCTCTATTCCTTCTCGTCTTATCACAATCTCATAAAGCAAGGCATGCGTTTTGTAAATTAATTTTCTATTTTAAAACTTTTATAGACATTTATATACTGTTGGAGCTATTTTAATAATTTTTTTATATTTTCTCTATTGTTTTATTTATGTTTTTTTGTAATAATTTGGATAATGATAATATTTTCTAATTATAGATAAAAATATAAAATTAATATTATTTAATTTAATTAAACTATAAATCATTTCAAATTTTAAACAACCAAACAATTCCAAGGGCGCGTGTTTTTCTAAATCCTTTTGGGTACCAAGAAAAAATATTCCTTCTGGGTAAGTGTGCTTTATTCAAATGCAAGTTTATAATTTAGAGGAAACCTGGATGTGAGGGAGCAAAGTGGGTGGCAAGAAAGCTGTGGAATGGTGCGCCGTTGAGTTGTACCCCTGAGACCACTGTGTGAGGTTTCCTTCGCTCATGCTGCGTGGATCCGTGTTTGAGCTCGTTCCTTGCGAGAACGGATCATACACCGTCGATGATAGCTCCCTGTAAATGTAAGTCTGAACTCGTTGGTCATATTGAATCTAAAAGCCAATTGATTTTTATTCATATAATGAGACACTGACGCTGAAGTTTGTTTGAATAAACCAAAGTAATGCTCTATGACGGCGGTCTAGTGACTAGAAAGTGATAGCGGCCCGCCCCATTTGGAGGAAGGGATTAGACCCACAAGAAGGGGGTCGCTTGGCTCCTAGGTTGGGCTTAAACCATAGAGAGAACTGAATGTTGATGTCGACGATGTTCACCAGATGCCTTGACAGAGAAGATGTTTAAAAAGTTGTGGTATGTGCTAATTTTACTGCATATGCATATATATTTGTTTTCAGAAGCAATTCTAGGAGAAAAGAAAAGAGGTTGTGTTGGATATTGTTCTATATTACTGTGTTTGAGTGAATTAGAGAAATTGAGATGCATTCGCCAAATCTAGTTAAGATTTTGAAGTACTGCAGATATACATTACCCAAAAAGTTCTACGAAATAGAGAGACGAGAGAAGGAATTAGACCACGAGGAGTCCAACCAACACATCTTTTGTCTCGTTCTTCAGAGCAATGGAAAGTGAAAAGGTATGCTTTCAATTCTCTTGGAAAAGAATGTGGTAGTGTGATGCATGGACAAGTTAAGCAGTAATGACTAGTTGCAGGCTATTTACACCCTGTTCATGAGCTATATAACACCAGCAAAAATGGAAGTATTGCAAAATATTTATAGATGGCGTTTCCAATGGTTTGTTCCACAATATGATTAAGGAATGGTCCATAGATTCTTAAGCTAATTTAGCCACTCCTTGTGCTTTATCTAATTTTGATTTTCTGTCCTGTACTTTTGCTTCTCAGCTTTAATTCCCTTATAAGAAAGGGGGCATTGATAGCAACCTAAAAAAACACCTGATGCCACCATCACTCAGAGTGGGCAGGGATCCTCATCCCCTGATCCTACTAGGTATTCGGTTTTCAACTTTTTTTCATCGTTGAAATGGAGGGGAATCCTAACAGGATGGGTCTCTATTGATGCCCCTTATCATTCGGGGTTAAATCTCAAAAGCAAAACTCAATGGGGTTTGGCAAATTTGGCTACAAGTCTCTATCAGGTTTTCTTTGCTAGATATGATTAGGACTTTAAAAGTTGATTCTTCATTGCTAATGGCTGATCATTGTCTAAGCAGCATGACAAAAAGCAGCAAAAAGGGAGATATCTATCAAGAGGTAAACACATGTAGGGTACAAATGCTGCTACAAGTTTAATCATCTTTAAGACGTAATTCTTTTAAAGGTGATGACTTACCTGAATTGATTGAGAGAAGCAGATGGATCAAAAATTTGTCCATGGCTCTGACCACCATCGGGCAACCAACTGACAACTTCATTGTCGAAAGAGGCCGGCATCCCTTGCTATTTTGATTTTATGCTAATTTGATTTTTAATTGTACTTGGTGGTCTATTTTGCTGTTCTTTAGCTTAATTACCTGCATGCTGGATGGATCATACGAAGATGGATGGTTGCTCAACAAATATTCCTACAAAATATCAAATAGTTCTGGTAAGATGGAAGTTTAGATTGAATCTTACTCATTCAAATGAATTGACCTTTGTTTGCAATTAACAAAGAATCGGAAACCTTTCTCTGCATGACTCGAGCCATGGTGTCAACAAGATTTTTCTCACAGGATTCGAGCTCTCCAATAGATGTGATCGTTAGAGGGTCAGGCTCATATAACCTACAGCCAAAGCAGTGAAGCTACCCTTAAAACTCTCGACGAAACAATCAATTCCAAACATGTAACTTTTGTCCCAGATTTTTGTAGGACCTGATCTGTTCTTCAGCCATTTGGAGTTGCTGCTGTAAGCTACCAATTTCACGTTGGAGTTCCTAGAATCGAGAACGATTCACTGCAGTCAAAAATCCTCTGAAGCCTAATAACAACGAAACTTAATAAAGGTGACAAAGAGACGGATGACCAATATCTCTGTGTTACCTCAATTTCAGAGTTAACAGCCGCCGGACTTTTGTCGAAGCATTGGTAACACATCGTCAAAGAGGAAGAAAAAAAAAGGGAAAAGCATTCAGCAACATTAGAAAACTCTTGTTCATTTCTTGAAAGTAGAACATACACATTAGGGTTAAAAAAATTATTAAAGAAATGATATGGGAGGAGAGAGAGAAAGAGAGAGACAAACTTGGCAATTTGAAGAGCTATGTCAGTTTCATTCCTTAGTTGCTGTAGGGTCCTAAGCAAGTACTGCTGCAATGTAACATTAAAACATGATCAATTTTTATTGTGCTGCCTTTTTTTTTCCCCTTTTCTGTTGAATTCAAAAGGGTAGGAGGGTATATTGCTTGCACCCTTAAAATTCTCGACATCTGA
Source organism: Myrica gale (assembly GCA_963930655.1). Classification (NCBI taxonomy): domain Eukaryota; kingdom Viridiplantae; phylum Streptophyta; class Magnoliopsida; order Fagales; family Myricaceae; genus Myrica; species Myrica gale. The sequence continues at coordinate 22,186,128 of OZ005611.1, forward strand.
ATGAGGTTGTCTTACCTCTTTGTTTTGAATGTCACTGCAAAATGGAAATTAATGATTAAAGCAAATGGAGGGACAGAGAGAGAGAGGATTATAGATATATGCTAAAGGAGAAGAATTCTGATGACATTAACATACCAATGCCTCCCTTTCTCAACGACAGCTCTGAAGCAAATAAAATAATGTCGTTAATCACATTAACAAGCCCATTACGTGAAGAAGCATTTTTAACTAATCCCGAATAGAAAAACATAATTCTCAAGATCATACTGTTCTCTTTCTAGGTCCGGAAGATTGATGAAACGAGTAAACACATCCTCAATCCTGCTTTACAAGACAACAAAAGACCATCAAGGAAAGTCTTATAACTCAGTCTCGTACTTCAAAAGAGAGACACGATTAGACTCGTAGCATGCAAATGATGGTTAGAAACATATCAATCAATGGATCAGATGAGAAATGAAAAACAACAAACAGAAAAATGAAGGAATGCAAGGATAGGGACATTTCGGGGGTCAACTGGGAAGCTAGGACACGGTATAAGTTCCCAAGCTGCATAGATATGACTAGAAATGAACTACATTTCTAAAGCTCCATTTGTTAGAAGCTTCAACCTTTTTCCAGGGACATAATTTAACAGGGCCGCGGTGAGGGGCCGAGGGCGCAAGACTAAAAAGGAAGTGGTAAAGAAACAAAACTCAATGGATGGAGAAAAGACTCCGTAAATCCCCTCAACTCAACGGAGAAAAGACTAAAAATGGTCTGGGGAAAATATTGTATTCTATATGCACAATTGCTGGATTGTGAGAAACCCAATTCTTGGTTAGAAACATAAATTAAAACCCTATTTCAAACATTATCAATAGGTAAGAGGATAAAGAAACGCAAAAAAAAAAACAAACAAAAGCATGCAAAATATGAGGTGCTGGTAGGATAGTTTGAAAAATCTATGGTACACCTTTTGCTAGAGAAGTGGCTGAGGCGACCGGAGGGAGAGAACATGATCAGAGCAATATCAATGTCACAAAGGATTGAAAGCTCGTAAGCCTTCTTAATGAGTCCATTTCTACGCTTGGAGAATGTAACTTGGCGATTTGTGTTGTTTTCTATTCTCTTTATCTCCAGTTTAACGCGACCCATCTTGATCTAGCGTCACCTATATCTATACACGACAAAAGGGCAATGCAGAAGTTTTACTTTCGAGAGATTAAACAACTTTTTGGGAACAAAGTATGTACAATGGCCTTTATATACAGAGACACGAGGAAATGAACTTAAAGGGAAGGTTTGTTAGAGAGAGAGAGAGAGAGAGATGGTTATAAATGGGTGAGAGGAGAGATAGGACAGAGAGATTCAAGGATGTAAACAAAAGAAAGGGCCAAACTTGGGGGAATTTGATGGTTGATAGGGTAGAAGTGTTACCGTTGGTTCTTTGAATTAGCTCCTAATCTAGGCTGTTGTCAAGAGGAGAGCCCATGACAACAGAAAAAACCAAAACCATCACAAAGAGGGAAAAAACAACTTGAGGGTCCAAACCAAGTGGAGTTGATCAGTATTGTAAGTTCAATCTGATAAGGTGATCTAATTATAATAGTTTGATTACTATGAGTTGACCTTGATCTCATCAATCAGCAAAATAGGGTTGTGCAAATGTACCAGCAGTGGCGCCACCACATTCGCACCGGTAATAGGCAAACCGCCGATTACCGGTATCGGTGCTGTTGTGCATTTGCACAGATTAGCGGTGTTGTTACCGATAATAGTAATCGCCCGCTAATCTCTATTTTTTTAAATAAAAACGATGCCTTTTAATTGTTTTTTTAAAAGTAGTAAAATGCATCGTTCTCGTAAGAACAACGTTGTTCTACTAACAATACCTTAACCCTGTTACAATCGAGATTTAGTTTGATTGTCTTGTCTCCCCTCCCCCTCCACGCAGCCACACCCCAATCCCCACAGTGCCCACTACCTAGCTCCCTCCAGCCCTCCCTTGCCAGCACGCCATCGTCGTCAACCAGGTTGTCGTCGCCCAGCTCCAGCTTCACCTCCACGCGGCTTGAAATGTATACCTTCAAGACTTCCCACTTTTATAAACTGCACTTCTTAGACTCTTAGTTGCTAATGTTTTTTTTTCTTAGACTCTTAGTTAATTAGTTGCTTATTTATCTTGTTTTATGATTTTATATTCTCAGTTGCTTATTTAAGGTTCACTGATCCATTTTTTTGCAGCATGTATTATTGGAGCCCCTTAAATGGTCCAAACAGGCCCAACCAAAACACCCATTAATAGTCCAAAAAGCCCAAGAAAAATAGTCCACAATAGAAAAAAAATGAAAAGCAAAAAAAACCTATTTTTACCGACCATACCGCTAGACGATTTAAGCAGTTATCGTACAACTGTTACCAGTAACAACGATACCGACAAGGCCGGTTATTGTGCTTTACTGGTATCTGTTGGAAGAGGAGTTTACAGCACAAAGGGAGTAAGACTTTTAAAGTAGAGCAAATTTATGTGGAAGAGATAATGAGAAGGGATATGGAAGAACACTCTTTAATTTCTCAAACTTGGCTTTGCTTGGCAAACTTGGCTTTGCTTGGCTTGTCTTGAACTTTCTTGATTTCACTTAAACTTCTACAAAATGGTGGGGCTACATCCCTTTATATACGCTTACACATTCAATCTTAGCCACACATTTCATCTAAAATATCTAGATATTTCTATGACACTTTCTAGAGAGACTCTAGATACTTCCTAGATATTTTTGTAGCACTTTCTACACAAAAGTACTTCTGCTTATTTCTAGATATTTCTAGAAAATTATTTGATCTCCCATACTCTAGAGATTTATAGAACTCTCTAGAGAACTTTTTGATCTTCCTTTATCTAGAGCACTATAGAACTTTCTAGAAAGATTATTTCTCTTCCTTTCCTCTAGAGATTTGTGGAACTCTCTAGAAGATCTTCATCCACCATCGGGCCAAGACTAAGTTTGGAGCACATTTTGGGCCCAAATTAAGTTTAACTTTCAACATCCCCCCTTAAACTTGATTTTGCTACTCCAAGGCAAGTTCTTAGATTGCAGAACACGTCATGCTTGAGTGGCTTTTGTGAGGATGTCAACAATATGCTCCTGAGACTTGGTGTACTTTAATTTCACCTCCTTCTTTCCAATGCATTCTCTGATGAAATGATACCTTGTATCGATATGTTTGCTTCTGTCGTGAAATACTGGATTCTTTGATAGAGCAAGTGCTGACTTGTTATCAACATAGATCTCTATTGGTTCAAATTCTCGAGCCATGGCCTTCTCTTCGTAGTCAATGCCAGGACGTTGATTGTAACCTTTGGCGACCAATCGAGCTTTGTATCTTTCAACTTCTCCTTTGGAATTCTTCTTCGCCTTGTACACCCATTTGACTCTGATTGCTCTTTTCCCTTTAGGAAGTGTTGTAAGCTCCCATGTATCATTCTTCTCAATGGCCTTGATTTCTTCATTCATGGCATCTCTCCATATTTTACTTTGAACTACTTTCTGGATGCCTATTGGTTCACAACCAGCAAAAAGACAAAAAAGAGTGAGGTCATTTTGATTTTCTGTTACCTCGTAAATTTTTTGTAAGCTCCTCACTTTTGGCGTCCTTTCTCTTGAGCTTTCTCCGAGAGATGATGATGGCGATGAATCTCCTTGAGCAGATGATGCAGGTGATGAAGGTGGACTAGTGGGCTCTTGTTGCTCCTCATGCTCTTTTGCTTCTTCTTCGAATAAAGGGAAGAAATCATAATCTTTTGCTTGGAGGCCTCAATTTCATGTTCCTTCTTCATCGAACTCGACATCTCTACTTGAGATGATCTTCCCCTTGCTAGGATTATATAGCTTGTAACCTTTGGAACGATGATCATACCCGATGAAGACAAGCTTTTCACTCCTATCATCCAGCTTGGATCTCTTTGGATCTGGGACATGTGCATATGCAATACTCCCAAACACTCGTAAATGGGAGATGTTTGGATTTCTCCCACTCCATGCTTCTTGCGGTGTCTTGTTCCACACACTTCTAGTAGAACACCGATTAGTTAAATATACTGCGCAATCAACAACTTCAGCCCAAATTCCTTGGGCATATTTTTGCTTTTCAACATGCTGCGGGCCATATTAAGAATGAATCTGTTCTTTCTTTCAGTAACACCATTTTGTTGTGGTGAGTATGGTATCGTCAATGGACGACAAATTCCACTGTTTCACAATATTTTTCAAATTATTTCGAGGTAAATTCTCCACCTCTATCATATCTCATGACCTTTATGCCATAGCCACTTTCTTTTTCCACAAGGGCCTTAAATTTTATAAAAGCCCCAAACACTTCTGATTTTTGTTTTAGAAAATAAACCCAAGTATTTCTACTAAAGTCATCAATGAAAAGAACAAAATAATTATTCTTACCAAAAGAGCTTGGGTTGATTGGCCCACATACATCAGTATGGATAAGCTGAAGTGGCTCTTTAGCTCTTGTGGTTGCTTCTTTTGGAAAAAAATTTCGAGAATGTTTTCCAAGTAAGCATCCTTCACATAATTGATCCGCATGGTTAATTTTAGGCAATCCTTTCACCATTTTCTTCTTGCTTAACAATTTCAAGCCACCAAAATTAAGATGCCCAAATCTCAAGTGCCAAAGCCAAGATAAATCTTTAAAACATGCCTTCAAGCATTTAACAACATCATTATGAATGTTTAATGCAAACGTTCTATTCCTTGTCATTGGCACTTTGGCAATCAAATTGTTCTTTTGATCTCTTATCGAAAGATTATGATCTTTTAGATGAATATCATAACCTTTCTCTAAGAGTTGGCCCAAACTCAAAATGTTAGTCTTCATATTGGGCACATAATAAACATTCGAAATAAATTCATGATTTCCATTCTTAGAGCGGATCAAGATCTTACCTTTTCCTTTCACGGGAACTTTGGATTCATCTCCAAAAGTAATATTTCCTTTCACCGACTTATCTAGCTCCATAAACATATCTTGCTTCCCGCACATATGGTTGCTCGCTCCAGTATTCAAGTACCATGTGCTCTTGTCTCCATTTTCTGCTCTTTTATATGCCAACAATAAAGTTGGTTGCTCCTCATTTTCTCTACTGACATAATTAGATCTCTCCTCCACATTGTTAATATTACTTCTGCACTCAGAAGCATAATGGCCAAGCTTTTGACAATTAAAACATTTAACTTGAGATTTATCGTACCTTTGTCTTCCATTTTGCCTTGAATTGTTTCCTTTTCCCCGACCTCTTGGAGAATACGAACTTTGGCTATATTCTTCCTTCTTGAATACACCTCTTCTGCGACCTTGGCCACGTCCTCTTCCTCTTTGGCTTCTTTCACTGCCAGAGCTTCTTTCTTTCTCATTCAAGGTGAGTTTCATCTGAAGAGCTTGATCTAGATGCTCTTCTTTTACCTTTTTCTTTAATCTTTCTTCATGGGCTTGTAGTGAACCCATGAGTTGATCAACAGTCATAGTATCTAGATCTTTAGATTCTTCAATAGCTACCACAATATAATCAAATTTTGAATTTAAAGACCGCAATATCTTCTCAACTACTCGAGTGTCATTCAAATTTTCACCATTTCGCCTTAGTTGATTCACAATAGCCAATACTCGAGAAAAGTAATCAGAAATTGATTATGATTCTTTCATATGCAAAGATTCGAACTCACCTCAAAGAGTTTGGAGTCGAAGTTTCTTCACCTTATCAACTCCTTTGTGAGAGTTTTGTAAGATCTCCCACGCTTCCTTGCTAGTTGTTGCGCCTGCCACCTTCTCGAACATACTCTCATCCAAGGCTTGATAGATGAGAGTGAACGCCTTCTTGTCTTTCTTTTTCATATCTTTCAGACTATCCCTTTGAGCTTGGGATAGGGTGGCCTCATCTTGTGACTCCTTGTAGCCTTTCTCCACGATCTCCCAAACGTCCTGTGAACCGAGCAATGCCTTCATTCTAATGCTCCAATTGTCATAGTTGTCTTTAGTGACTTGAGGGACTTGGAAGGGAATCATTCCACTTGCCATCTTCTCACTACAATCTAGGCTCTGATACCAGTTTGTTGGAAGAGGAGTTTACAGCACAAAGGGAGTAAGGCTTTTAAAGTAGAGCAAATTTATGTGGAAGAGATAATGAGAAGGGATATGGAAGAACACTCTTTAATTTCTCAAACTTGGCTTTGCTTGGCTTGTCTTGAACTTTCTTGACTTCACTTAAACTTCTACAAAATGATGGGGCTACATCCCTTTATATAGGCTTACACATTCAATCTTAGCCACACATTTCATCTAAAATATCTAGATATTTTTATGGCACTTTCTAGAGAGACTCTAGATACTTCCTAGATATTTTTGTAGCACTTTCTACACAAAAGTACTTATACTTATTTCTAGATATTTCTAGAAAATTATTTGATCTCCCATACTCTAGAGATTTATAGAACTCTCTAGAGAACTTCTTGATCTTCCTTTATCTAGAGCACTATAGAACTTTCTAGAAAGATTATTTCTCTTCCTTTCCTCTAGAGATTTGTGGAACTCTCTAGAAGATCTTCATCCACCATCGGGCCAAGACTAAGTTTGGAGCACATTTTGGGCCCAAATCAAGTTTAACTTTCAACAGTATCAAATGTGTGATACGGCTAAATGCAGTGACAGTGACGATTTTCTCCAAACCGTCACCTATACTACCGCTAATCAACCCTATAATAAAACATAAAATAATTGAGTTAAACAAAGTTATATGGTAGCAATTGTGTTCTTTTTTTGTTCAGGGAAAACAAGTAAATGATAAGTATATTCTCAAAAAACGTGTCAAAGGGCAGAACCCACTAGCTTGCGTTTTTTCCGGTCCTTAACATAGCAGACTACCTCATTGAAAACATCCACTAGCTTGCTTTTTATATAACCTCTGATTTCGTTCTGTCCAAATTGCATAGACAGCAGCTGAGAGAGAGCTTACGTAGGCGAGAACGGAAAAGGTGTTGCTTCCTAGCATAACTGATGCCCAAGAAATGGTGTCCTTCCAGCATCGAGGATCACGATATATTTTGGAGGGAAATTAACTTTATGGCTCCCAAAGTTTGGTGTCAGTGGTACTTTATTTAATCAAGTCATCCAAATTGATCGATGCACGTCTTTTAATAAGATTTTACCGTGGATATCCCCTAGTGTTACATGAATAAACGGCAAATTATTTTATATTATTTGTTATCATCTTTATTAAGAATTTGGATCATCTGTTGTTATTCATGTACAACCATGGTTCCTTCTTAAAAAAAGGCAAAGGAAAATTGAGTCATGTTACCATAAAGTATCGGAAGTAAGGTATCCAACACAAAAGTTTCGTTCATACATATTGGACCACACATATTGGACAATACTGTATACATATATGACCGTACATGTTGGATAGCACCGTCTCTGAGCATAGGCTGCCTAGATAGTAGCCCAAGGCTCCAACTTCCTATTTTACTAAATATTTAATAGATCTCAATTTCTGTTCAATATTTTAACTTAATAAAAGAAAAAATAAGTCTCAAATCTCATTAAACTTTTTAAAATTTCAGGATTCAAAGAGTTGATAAATAATTATGCATCTCAAAAAACAAGAATAATAACTTTAAATTAAAATTCATTAAAATTTTATATTTTTAATATAATAGTTTATAATTTATTAGGAGACCTCTTTTTATGAGTTTCCGCCAAGGCTCCCATTATCTTAAAGACGATGATCTTGAATATATATACCCATGACTCTGCCTCCCACGAATAAGTACTATGTCTTCTATTTTTAGAAGCCACGTATTTTGTTCGTCAAATAGTACGATGGCATCGGAGAGACAAAACTGATCAGTAGATACACGTTTTGTTGGCTCTTCCGTAGATGACAATACAAACCAAATTATTGTACAAATGAGTCCATCTTCCACCGTCTCACTAGCCGGCCGGCCAGCAGCTCTTGATCATATATATATATGCTGCCCTCAATTCATCAAGATTTTAATAACCATGAAATGAAGAAAAATTGACGAGATTTTGTTTCGTAGCTTGTACGTATTATATTGCAGGAGGACAAAAGCCTCAGAAGGAGTCCAAAGTGGAAGGAATTTTTTGGAAAGGAAGACTTTGTTTGCGCGCGGCTTGTCACGAATATCGTGCCAAGTTCCAACTCCAATTTGTCTTCTCTACTGCCTTCTGCACTTCTCCAGCTTGTTTTAACCTTTCCATCTTCCTGGGGTTTAACTTGGGCGCAGATGGTTCAAACTACAAACTCGGTTCAAGGAACTTCCAGCAGGTTTGGATATATATGGTCCGAGACTCCGACGTATCCAGCTACGTGCCAATACTTCTATTCTGTCTAATTTTTTCAGGACAACTGCAGCATATATACTAGATTTGGCCTTCCCTAGTTAGTACATCTATTTTATATTCAACGCCAAATTATTGGATTGAGGGAAAGCCTGCAGCTTAGAGTAATATGGCCTTTGGACTCGTCGAACAGTCCTCGATATAAGATGATTACAAAAAAACAAAAACAATCAGCAGAATTGACAGAACAAGAACAATTACTATCCAGAAGTTGGAGAATGGTAATAAAGTCTGATTTCTCAAATAATAGCAGATTGTTACAGCAATTTGACATCACGTGAAAACAAACAAGGGCATTTGAGTACTTTGTGTTGGTTCTAAAAGCAAAAAGAGAAAGTTGGTTTTTATGTAAAGATGCATGACCACGTGAAGGTGCAGCAAGGGTGCTCTGGTCATTTCCCTTTATTAAAGAGGAAAGTAGAAGCTGCTGGAATTCACAGGAAGATGTTTACGCGTGAAATTAAAGACTTGCATAACAAAATGAGTTTTTCGGATATAACTTCTAGATCTGGCCATTTTCGAGAGGGCTCTTCGATTTCGTTGTTTCAAGTTCATTTTCTCCCTTCAAGAAAGTCTTTCTCCAAGAAGTGCGCTGATCGTCTTTACTTCATGATTCTTGTAGAAAACTTGAGTTTGCTGAATAAGGTTTTGCATATCAGATCTGAAGGAGAGCTTGGTTCTTTGATCACCGATATACATTCATTACGATTGATTGAGGCTTCCAGAGGTTCTGGAAGAGTGGTTGCTGGAGGTTCCAGCAATGGCCATTGATTGCACAAGGTTTGTGTGTGAAGATCAAAAGGCGTTCGAGATTGTGGTTTCCATTTGGATGTAGAGGTTCTACGTCGGTAAGATTTAGAGTGGGTTGATAGGCTAGGTTAGTCGTTTCAATAGATCACTTTGTAAATCGATTGGAAACTAGTGGATTCGAACGGCCTACGGGCCCGGAGAGTTTTTCTCCTTAAGGACGTTCCTTAGGGAGTTTCTCTTCGTAACCATTCTCGGTGTTTCGATTGTGTGATTATACTTGTTGTTCTTAATTAGTTTAATTTGTTATCTTTCTAACAAATCTTGTTCTTTGTGATTGAGAGTTCGAATCGTTTTGATCTGAGGCTTTTATACAAAGGACGTCCAAGATTTGCTGTTTGGTAAGTTGCTGATAAGAACTTGGTATTTGGTGAGTTGATGAACTGGTGATTAATTTGTTGAAATTTAGGATCTGTAATTTTCGGTTATGTAGTTTCTTCGGAGTCACTTACAGTTTCTTCGGATTCCCCTGTTTTACAGATTCATGTTTTATGTTTTGTATTGATTTGCATTTAATCGTTTTGCTGATCTTTAAAGTATCTTGGCATATTGAAAAACAGTGTGGTTGATTTGTTTTTCAAAGAATAAGTTTGTGTCTTAAAAAGGGAATAATTATTGGACAATTTTTTAAATATACCTATTCACCCCCCTCTAGGTATTTTCCGCATATTTGGGTCTAAATCGGTTTATTCACAGATGATACTCAAGAAGCAGAAAAAAAGAAAGAAAGAAAGGAGATATCATAGTATCTGTTGTTTGGTTTCTCTGTTAAGCCCAACAGAAATTCATGTATTCTCGTCCATTAAAATATAATTTTACGGGTATTTTGGTCATTCAAGAAAGTTGTTGGCTCACGCGAGGACACGCGTTTGTGTTTTGTCGAGTTTAACGGAAGATCAGATAGTAAGTGCATACGTTGATTTTTTTTTCAAACAACCATCCCTTTATTCAACTCAAAACAAAGCAAATTAAGAAAAAGAAATCAGGGTGGATCAGTCCCTGCATAGACCCAAACCAAGTTCGGATAGTGCTCATTAACATCGGGGTGACCTCCTAACTCAGGTTGAAAAGCAGCCCAACGAGCAAGATGGTGCGCCTCCACAATATCACCTCTTTTAATAAAACTAAACGTACAAGAATTAAACCAAGAGACACACTCAAAAGCCTCTTCAACTCTACCAAAAATCCTCCAATCATGCCTCACTGGGTCTTTGCGAAAAGCATCAATAGCAAGAAATGAATCACCTTCAATGATAACATCCTGAAAACCATAAACCCGAGCCTCTTGAATACCCACCACAGCAGCAGAAACTTCCCTTTCCAAAGGCCCAACTACAGAAAATTTCTTCACTTTAGCCCCCCACCACTCTACCCAAATGATTCCGAAAGACAACAACACCCACAGCAAATTTCGGTCTCATTGCTACATTAAAATTAACCTTAATCTTCCCACATAAAGGTGGTTTCCATCTTGCAAGCTCCACAATCTCATCTCTTCGAGCCCAAGCAGCAACATGTTCCCTTGAAGATCTACTAATCCTTAACATCAAAGCAGTAATGTCCAGAGTAGCTCCATGATGAACCATCTGATTTCTAGACCACCATAAATGATCCCAAACATTCAAAGCAAAGATCTGAAAATACTGAAAATCATTTGAAGACAATCCAGGCAAACGGGATGGGTCAATAATAGTCAATAGCCAAGAGGACATAGGCTCATTAGTAAAAATACTAATATCCAAAGCCCACGGTGAAGATTGCCAAAGAATCCTACTAACACAACAATCAATTAGCATATGTTTTGTAGTCTCCACCTCTTCCCCACAAAATACACAAGAAGCCTCCTCCACATCTACGGTACACCCCATTCTACTTATTACATTGCCCTTTGTAAGAACATCATCCCACAACAATTTCCACAAAGGCAAGTTAAATCTTTCATGCACTTGCATCCGCCGTAGTTTCTTCCACCACCCAACCTCCACAGGAGAAGTAGGAAAATTTTTAACTTTCATCAATTCCCAATACATTGTCTTTACCAAAAAACATCCAGATTTATTAGGAATCCACATCAATTCATCCTTTCGATTAGACCTCCCTAGGTGGATTTGCAAAATAGCTTCAGCCTGCCTTATCAAATAATCTCCAAACTAGTGATCTATCCCACTGACCCAAATCAGAATCAATAATATCAGCTACAACAGAAACCAACAACTTAGCATCCAAATTACTAGAAGAAGGTTTAAAACCTTAAATTGTTGGAATCCATGGATCATCCCAAACCGAGATATCTCTCCCATTTCCCACAACAAAACACACCCCACAGTAATTAAATCTTTCCATTTAATGTTACTCTGTCATACCCAAGAATTTTCCGGTCCCCCCACAGCCTCCCTCAACCCAATATGATTCAAGTATTTGCTCTTTAACAAACTGACCCAAAGACAATCAGTATTTGTTAAAATATTCCACACAAGCTTAGAAATTAAAGCCCTATTGAGATCAGCCATACCCCGAATACCCAATCCACCCAAAGATTTTGGAACACAGATAGAGTCCCAAGATTTTAAAGATAAATTTCTGGTTTTCTCAGGTTTGAAACCCCACCAAAAATTTTTAAAGCCCCTATCCACTTCAACACACCATCGTTGGGGAAAAGCAACAAAACCCATAGAATATGCAGGTAAAGCAGATGCAACACTCCTCAACATAGTGGCCCTCCCTGCTTGAGAAAGTAGCCGAGCTTTCCAACCACCAATCTTGGCAAAAATACGCTATTTCAGATCAGCCAAAGCTTTATACTTAGAACGTGGAAAAAGTAAAGGCATTCCCAAATGTTTTGCCTTAACCGACATCTTTTTCAGACCAAGCAACTCACTAATGGGCATAGCTGAAGGTCTAGATAAATTTTTACTAAAATGAATAGAAGATTTACTTCTATTAATTTTTTGCCCAGAACATCCCATATACACTTCAAGGCATTTATCCATAGCCAAAACATTCCTCACATTTGCTTTTGCAAATAACAAGAAATCATCCGCAACAAGGAGGTGGGAAATAACCGGAGCATTTCGTCCCACTTTAATACCAGTAATATTGCCAGCAACCTCTTCTTTTAATAACAACCGAGATAAAATTTCAGTGCACAAAAGAAATAAGAGCGGAGAGAGTGGGTCACCTCGACGAAGACCACGAGTTGGTGAAAATCTCCCAAAAGAACTAGCATTCGGTATAACTGAGAATTGTGAAGAAGACATACATTGCTGAATCCAATTAATCCACACCGGATGAAACCCAAAATTTCTCATGACAACAAGAAGAAATTGTCATTCCACCCGATCATATGCCTTTTCCATATCAGCCTTCACCGCCATCCATCCACCCTACCTCTTTTATGGTTCATTCTATTAAACACTTCAGCCGCCACAATATAATTGTCCTGAATCAACCTATCAGGCACAAAAGCTAACTGAAATGGAGAAATAAGCTTCGACAATACTTTCTTAAGCCGCTCCGTTAAAATTTTAGAAATAAGCTTGTAAATCAAATTACAAAGGCTTATAGGTCTATACTGACTAACCAAAGAGGGGTTGTCAACCTTAGGGATCAAGACTAAATTTGTAAAATTCAATTCAGGCAAAAGACAACCCTGCACAAAGAAATCATGCACCGTAGCAATTACATCATCCTCAACTATCTCCCAATATTTCATGAAAAAAATATTGTCATCCCATCAGGACCCGACACCTTATCCAGAGGCATTATTTTTAAAGTTTCTCAAATTTCCTCCCTATCCGGAATACTAATCAGCTTCTCATTCTCTTCCATCGTTATCATATACTCCACTAGATTATCCAAATTTGATGGAATAATAGGTCTGCCCGAAGTATACAATCCAGAGAAAAAGAAATCAATTCTTGTCCTATATGTTGTCTTCCAGAAATCCAACCACCATCTGGATCCTTTAGTTCCACAATATGATTCTTACAACGCCGAATAACCGTAAATGCATGATAAAACTTTGTATTCAAGTCACCTGAAGTCAGCCAAACCACTCTAGATTTTTGTTTCCATAGCATCTCTTTACGTTGGAGTTGCTCATCTAACTCCGCCAATAAGCACTTCTCAATCTCAATATTCTGCCAAGAAGGTTCAGATTGTTGAACAGAACACAACTGCTCTTTTAACCCTACAATCCGAATATTAATGTTCCCAAAAATCTCCAAATTCCACTTACGTAGAGCCCCCCTCACATCCCGTATTTTAGTGAATAAAATCCTACTGGGAGCTCCCCTCCTTGGCTTCCTCCATGAGTCTGCAATAACACCAAAACATGAAGCATCCCTAGCCCAAATTTTTTCAAATTTAAAACAAGTAGCCACTCGAGCTTCACTGCCAAATAAATGGAGAATAATAGGCACATGATCAGAATTTGTGAGACTATAATGGCTCACACTAGCATTCGGATAACTAGTTCTCCACTCCACATTGACAATACTTCTATCTAGTCTCTCCTGAATATTTGTCATACCCAACCTCCCATTATTCTATGTAAAAGTACGACCAGAGAAACCTAAATCCACAAATCTCATGCAATCCATGAAATGTCGTAAACCCCAAGAAGAGGAACCATTCACCAATCTGCCCCTATTTTTTTCCTTTTGATAGAGAACATTAAAATCACCAATACAAACCCACAGAACCTCAAAACACAACCCAGGGCGCCAACAAAAAGCCAACCCACCCTTGCATCCAACTGGAGGAAAAGATAGAAAAAAGAGAATCCAAGTCGACGTAAAATCACCTGAAGGCGATCTTCCTTTATTTTGGTTTCAATAAAAAAATACCCACAGGATCCACCTCATGCACAAGCATCCTGAGGGCACGCAATGTCGCAGGTCTTCCTAGAGCCCGACAATTCCATGATACAAGACTCATTGTTACGGTGGAGGCAATATATAGCCCGTCGCCCCAGCCTTGTTTGTAGCATCATCAGAAAATTCCACCACATTCACACCCTCCATAATATTCTTCTTTCTCGACAAAACCGTTTCTTCCTTCTTGAGACAGAACTATCACCCACACCAGAAGAAAAAATAGCAACCAATGGCCCATCCACTAAAGAATCAGATGGTTGTTCCCTATATTTCTTCATCGAGGAATCAAGAGAGTCAATAGCAACACCATCCCGCTTCAAAGCAAAATGACCACCCATGTCTACTTTGGCCCCCAACAGGCTAGAAACCACATCTACCGCCACACCACTACTAGGTGAAAACTGGACTTCCTTAACAATCTCAACAGTGTGGCCTTTACTCAACCCATCCATATAACCCTGCACATTACTACCCGAGCCCAATTCCCATCCCAAAACCTGCTGGGAATTATCCATATTCTTCATTCCTCCATCCTTTGTTGTACATTGAGAGACCAAAACCCCCACAACCTCCGAAATATCTGTCATGGCCTCCTTATCCTTTCTATCGGCATCACACCACCTTCAAGTGGGCCAAATGATCCAGCACGCCATTATCCATAGATTCTCATCCCCTTAATCCCAAATTTTTCTCCATCTCCATACTTCCTGCCCCTCCCTCCTAGATCCAACTCTCAATCTCCCCAATTCAGCAGAAAAACCAGCCCATCCTCGACCCCTCATCGGAGCCCTCCCTCTGCCCCCAAAGTTACCTTGTCTCATACCCAAGTTTTCAGCGCTCCTATATCCCTAATCATCCACAGGTGCCATCCCTCGCATCTCCTCCCCCAAAGCAAATTGGTAGGGATGATCATCATCAGTACAATTCCCCATTGTATGAGTAATTCTTCCACAAACCAAACAAAAACTAGACAACCTTTCATATTTGAATGCAATCCACATCGGATTACCTACAACTCTCGGCAAATAAAATCCAGGTTGTAGAGGCATATCTATCTCAAATTGCATTCGAACCCTTAGATAGGGTTTATTAACATCCACCTCCTCCACTTGACATTCCCCAACTTACTGCCTAATAGATAGGCATTCTCAACATCCAAACGTTCCATGGGAAGACCATGGATTTAGATCCACAATTGAGCATGAGAAATTTGCATGTCATTAATAGACTCTCCTTGCTTCCATTCTTGTAAAATCAACAGAAATCCTTTAAAATTCCAAGAGGCTAACCTGATCACTCTTTCCTTTTCCTCCATCATCTGAAAAGAGAAGAGAAAACGATTTGGCCCTGCATCCTCTATTCACAGATTCAGAGAAAATCGCCAACCAGCTCTTATCAGAGGGAAAATGACAGGTTTAGGGAAAATCTTCCGTGAAACCAACCTCCCAACCAGAGTCATTGCTTCAAACTCCCGAGCCCTCTCCTTATTAACCTTGAGTAATCCAGAGACATCCTCCCATGACAGATTCTTAGTTTTCTCCATTAACTCTTCCAGATCCCCTATCGATTGCTTTGAAGAACTCATATGCCAAACCAAATTAAAGAATTCTTTCCAACAATAGCTTGTCGTCCACCTTAACGTCTTAATCAAACCTCCAAAATGAAAATCCAAGCATCCAAACCCCACAACAATCAGAACAATAATAGAATCAAGAAGATTAAGGTAACAATAGAGAAGAAAAATGGCTAGATCTGAAAAAATAGAAGACGAAATGGCTTCGAGGAAGTGTAAAAGAGACTGAGAATGACATATTGTAGAAAAAGGCGGAAATGAGATCGGGAGGAAAAAAGGTGTAGTAGAACCAATGGATACGATGATGGGGCCAGAGGGAAGAATGAAATCATTGCAGGTGGGACCAATCAAAGAGGAGAGAGAAAGTACATTTTGCTCAGCGAGAAAAGGGCGAGAAAAGAATATTCGGCGAGAGCATTTTGCTCGGAGGCTCCTGAGAGCGGTTTTCAACTCTGTTTTACAATTTGGACACAGGTGCATACATTGATTACTTGACAAAAAAGATGCGTAAATGGAATTAAACGTACCGGGCGCAATTTAATTTTGGTCCACATTTAAAGGGCGTCTTATAATATTTTTCAAGTAAAATAATAAATTATATAAAGAACAAACTAACAAAATTTAAAAACACGCTGACCACTCCATGGAAGGATGAACATGAGAGATATTAATATAGCTAAAGTTACCGAACTTTTCCAATAGAGCAAAAAATTGATAATTTGATCACTAGGTTTATATCATCCATACAAAATAGTCACTATATTTACTTTTTTTTTTGTCACTGAGCTCATACCTACGTGATGATATAATCCTTCTGTCCATATTCCATCACTATATCTAACAAAAAATATGAACACATCAGCATTTAAACAACTCAACGTCTCATTCAACAAAACGCAGTGTCAATGAACCACGTCAGCTGCCCATTAAACAAAACGCTACGTTGTGTCATTTAAGTTAAAACCATGCCCCATGATAAACGACACAACACACATCATTCTCCTACTCCTTCTCTAAGCGAAACACGCCATTTAACTTGATCCAACATAACCCTCAAATAAATCGACCCAAATTTCTCCCTTTTTTGTAAACCCTAGATGGAGAGAAATAGCAAAAGCCTCTCTTTGCACTATCGAAGAGGCGAACTAGCAGCACGATGTCAACAATATCAGAAGGAAGGTAAGCAATTTCTGCTTCTCTTTTCCCTTGATTCAATTTCTGCTGATCGAGATAAAAGCCGAACACATATTGATCATGTGTCATTGCTAAAAAGAAAAATCATAATCAGATCTTTGTCCATGGCAAAATATGTTTGTATCTTTTACCAAAACAAAGACATAAATAGATACTAACCATCACCAAATCCAAAACAAGGTATCAAATTGTCTTCGTCTAAAAGGAGTCAAAGTTAGACCAATTATCGAAATTACTTGCTCATATGGATTAGGTGTGTTTCCGATTGCATGAAGGCTTTTCCTGTGGAACGAATACTTGCAAGCTTATGTTCAATAAGGGAGGTTGAACCTTCAACAACTGAATAACCTACACTTCATACTTCCAAGCATAACGTACAATTCAACTACAGGATGACTCAAACTAACTACAAAGCCTTACACAAAACGATAGGATCATTTATCCCACCAAGAGCATCCTAAGGTAAAAACAGAGCACATAGCATCAATATTCCTGGGTCTTTTCCCATTTTGACTTTAAGAACTGAGTTTCTAATTTGCATTATTGAGACCCTAGTTTTAGGAGATCTATATATCAAGACCCCCCATTTCATTTAAATTAAGGTGATGTTCATTTACCACTTTTTTTAGGATTTGCATCCTACTTTTTTTTAACAATCAAAATATCACAAAACATACGTATTTCAATACAACACTTTATTACTTTTTTACAGACATCAATAATTTTTAACAACTTCTGCACGCATGCCAATATAACTTTAACATCACATAAATATTCACAATTTTATTATAATCCTACAAATTTCTTCTAATCGAACATCCAGCTCAACAATTTCAATTATAAAAAACTTCGCTCTGCATATATTGAAGTCGAATAGAACTTCGAAACATACAGAAGTTGACAATACAAGGCATATTATCGAGCACTACAAATAAATCACCAAAATAGAGGGAGATTTTGGTATACAAGCAGAAATTGAATCAAGGGTAGAGAGAAAAGAAATCGTTGACATTCCTTTGGATATTGTCGACATCGTGGTGCTCGTTCCCCTCGTCGATAGTGCGAAGATGCTTATGCTATTTATCTTCGTTTAAGGTTTACATAAAAAAGGAGAAATTTTGGTTGATTTATTTGAGGGTTCTGTTGGATCTAGTTAAATGGTGTGTTTCGCTTGGAGGGAGAGAAGGACGAATGAGGTGTGCTGTGTGTCGTTTAACATGGGGCAGGGTTTTTACTTAAAGGATAAACGTAACGTTTTATTTAATGGGCAGCTGACGTGGTTCATTGACGCTGCGTTTTGTTGAGTGGGACACTGAGCTGTTTAAATGCTGACGTGACCATGGTTTTCGTTAGATGCAGTGACGGAATATGGACGGAAGGATCATATCGTCATACGTATATGGACTCAATGACCCAAAAGTAAAAAAATGAAACTTAGTGACTATTTTATCAGCGTGGTATAAACTTAGTGACCAAATTATCAATTTTCTAGAGAGCTTATATTCTATTTTCTTGGATGGAGAATAAGATAGCGCATGCTTCAATACAGACAGGGGTGGGAGTGATAAAAATTTTGTGAATATCCTCAAGAGAGCCAAAACAAAAAAAACAGAAACACCAAGATTATCCCTAACATTGGAACGATCAAAACATGACTATACAATAGCCATAGGCCCCCTAGCCTTAACATTGTAAGGTATACCTTGCTTGAAATTTGGGTACTCTGAACCCCTTCTCAAATCATATTTGTAATTATAGATAGGCCTTGTCCACAAACTATTAGGCCTAACTAGTTGGACTTCAATGAACCTAAAATATACATACCTAGAGTGCTCCAAACTTGGGAAAATAGAACAGGTTTGCAGCTGAGCAGGTGCGAGGAGAGAGCATTCTACGAATGCAAAATGGGTTCCTGATCTTTTTGTTCCAATAACGAATTACATAGACTTTCAAGGTAAATGGGTTCTCTGCTGCTTGAGAGGCGCTGACGCCGGTGGAGGCAACCTGCATTGACACAAAACAAAGACATGGATGAGACAAGGAGACATAGAAACAGAGTTCGAGGTCCAACAAAATGCGAAACACTGACTGAGATGCAGAGTGCTTATAGTGAGAGATCAGAAAAAGATAAAGAGGAAGAGAGCAGTCATAGGTCTGAGTTTTTTTTTGTTTTTTTTTCTTAAGTGGAAGAACAGAGTGAGCATGTTGGTGGGTTTGTTAAGCTGTTGTCGGAAAAAATTGGGAAAAAAAATCAAGTTGGTTGCTAACTTAGATTAAGGTGCACATGCCAGATTTTTATTAGTGTTGATGTGACCTCGTGGACTAATTTGTCACAAGGTCATACCACACAGACTTACTGTGCAAATTAACCCTAAAATAAAAGTAGACAAAAGAGTTTAGAGAAATAGTTATTTGAGAATTATAATATATTATTTATATGGGATAAATGCAAAATTGGTCCTTATGCTATACGCAAAAATCGATTTAGTCCCTGTGATATGAAAAACATCGATTTAGTCCTTGTGATTTCAGAAAGTGATAAAATCAGTCCCTGATGAAAGACCAATAACAAACGAAAATAGAATCACAGAGACTAAATCGATGTTTTTCATATCACAGGGACTAAATCGATTTTTGCGTATAGCACAGAGACTGATTTTACATTTATCCCTATTTATATTTTGTTAGGTATATTTACAATGAATCGGATCATGTGCTTAAGTTGATGAGACCGGCTGGTGAAGCGGTCAATCGGTCTATGTTTTGAAATAGATATGTTGAGTTCTGACATTATGACCGTTGGGGTAATGGTAACCTACAACAGTCAACCGGCTCATGTAGCAGTCGACCGACTCGTCTTGAATTTTGACAAATCGACCTCTAACGGCTATAAACAACTAGTTTTCTTATGAGGCCTATAAAAAGACATCTCTAAGTCTCATAATTGAAGGAGATCGACCACATATCCTTTCTATAGCTTGAGAAATATCTTAAACCTTCTTATTTCATATTTCTCATATCATTCACATAAATCACATTTTCTTATCCTTGTCATTGTGTGAAGCAAAGAGATAAAGCTTTCCACTTTCTTATCCACTATTTGAGAGAGTTTTATTCTTGTATCTTCCTATTGAAAAGAAGTGTTTCCTTTAGTGAGGTTGTTCACTAAGGAAGAAGCTTAAAGAGGCTATATCTCAAGCTTAGTTGAGTTGTGAGTGGTGAGTTCGAAAATCACTTGAGTTGTGAGTGTTGACCACCCGGAAGCTAGAGTGTAAACTATTTGAAATATAGTGGGAAAACCCCAAGGCTCGGTAAATAAGTTTGTGGGGTGGATGTAGATGGGTTTGTCGAACCACCTAAAAATCACGCGTTTGCTTATCTAACTCTACTCTTTACATTTAGCACTTCTTAACTTGTTGCATCAATATATTTGTGCTAAACTAGTCTTTACTTTGCCAACACATTTTCGGGGGTTAAAAACGAAAAAGTTTGGAATCTCAATTCACCTCCTTGGATTTACACATGAATTATTGTAAACTCTAAAATATATTGTAGAAACCAAGATGTATTTATAGAAATCAAGATATAGAAAAACTAGCCATCCACAAGGAATCACTAGATTCATAACACCTCATGCATGCATTCTACATTTCAAAAAGGATTTTTTTTAAAAAAATCGGCATTTTAGTCCCTAGGTTTTACACCTTTTAGCAGTTTGATCATTAAGTTTTAAAACTCCAAAAAAAGCCTTTGAACTTCCCTCTTTTGACAAATAAGTCATTTCGTCAGGGTTCTGTGTGTTCTCTTAATGGTAGACCCACGTCAACTGCCAAATAAGCAGAAAAATTGACATTTTAGTCCCTAGGTTTACACCTTTTAGCACTTTGATCCTTTGGTTTTAAAACTCCAAAACAAAACCCTTGAACTTCCCTCTTTTGACAAATAAGTCCTTCTGTCAGGGTTCCGTGTTTTCTCTTAACGACAGAACCACGTCAGCTGCCAAGTAAGCAACCCTTCAAATGACACCGTCCGACGCCTTCTATCTTCCAAACCAAAATGACGTCGTTTTGCTTAAGTTTGATGCTCATCGTTTTGAGCCTTCATGATGCACACTGTTTTGAGCTATTTATAAAACCTTCTCATATTTGAATATGAGAGAAGCCCCCCTTTTTATATGAATCCTAAACCCCCCATTAGCGATCATCCCAATTTGTTAGACTTGAAATCTCACCCTTTTCGTTAAATTTGGACGACTATGCTTCAGAGGAGGTTCAAGAGATCCTGGGGATCAAGCTATGGAGGGGTCTGACCGCACTTAAACTATGTCTAAGAAAAGGTAAAACCTTTTTTTTTCGTTGAATCGACCATAGAGTTGGGTTTTGGTTGGATTGGTAAAGGATCTTCTTCAGTTGGATTTGGTATTTGCTTATTCTCATATTCTTTTTTCCAAAACCCAGTATTCCCATGTTGATTGGGTAACGTTTCAAAATGCATGTGTGAATTCTCCAGTCTAAAGACTAGGATTTTTGTTGCTACAATTTAATTTTCCAGTTTACAAATTTATGTTTGAATCTTGCAATTCAACTTTCCGATTAGATAGCTAGTGTTAGTTGCTCTTTGATTTGAATTAACTTGTATTTCTCATCTCCGATGTATAAAAGAAGGATTTCATGAATAAGATGGTAGAGAAGTTATTGGAGTTTACACACACAGAAACCCGACGAAATGACTTATTTTTCAAAAGAGAGAAGTTCAAGGACTTTTTTTTGGAGTTTTAAAACCTAAGGATCAAAAGGCTAAAATGTCTAAAACTTATGGACTAAAATGCCAATTTCACTGCTTACTTGGCAGCTGACGTAGTTCAGCCGTTAAGAGAATACACGGAACCCCGATGGAAGGACTTATTTGTAAAACCTAAGGATCAAAGTGCTAAAAGGTGTAAAACTTAGAGACAAATGCCAATTTCCAAAAAAAAAAAGAAATTTATGTTCTGCACCCCCAAAATGTTAAAATCAGACAAAAAACAGACCGCATAGCAACTTATATCAATGACCAAATATGTATTGCAAATTAATCAAAGGTTGTAGTTTGGGAGTAAAATTTATCCCAAGTTTTAGAGTTCTATGTGCAAATTGCAAATCATTCGATAACTTAGGGATGGCAAATGCAATTTCTTCATGAATGAAATGTTACCTCTTACCTCTTAGGGTGTGGACGAATTGGCTTGGGATACTACATGTAAGCTAGCAGGTCCAAGTTCAATCCTCCACAACTCCTCCCGTGACTTAAATGCTATGTGCGAGGAGGGACTTTGGCATACATATGTATAGAGGTTTTTCGTGCACTCTCTACTTGCTCAAAGGTCCGACTCAAACGGAACGCGAGAATACTGCACGATTTCATTCGTTACCTAAAAAACGGTTATCTCTTTGCCTTTTGCGCAAAACACATGCATCGACCAAATAAATAATCTAAGAATTCGATCCTGGAACTTGTACGAAACACTGGATCAGTGGGTTGCAGGATTTAAACCTTGGCCCTTAACATCACCACAGTACCAAGTAAAACACGACATGGACACCGTACAGCATAATATGTCGAAAACTTTTGAGGGGATTGAGAAAAAAAAACTGGTATATATTTCAGATAAGCATGCACATCACATTCACAGTCTTCAACCTTATTCAATATCAACAAGGCATATTTAAAAGCACTGTTTATACTTGGTCTATGGACGGTTCCTATTGCAGAGACGGAGCTTGGGGGCCAGATCGTCTCCCTAAAATAGGCAGAATTATCTTTCCTTCGGCAAAACATGGTGTTCTTTTTAAAAAAAAAAAAATTATGCTTTTTACATTTTGGCCCTCCCAAACTGTGTTTCTCTGAAATTGATTGTCTAATTTCTAATCATAACTTGGTCCCTGGTTCCTAATTATATTACGGTGCTAGTAATACGTCTCCTTCAGGTAGTTGTCGGAAAGGTACGTTTTTTCCAAACTTTTCTGGTTCCTAGTAGTACAGTACTGGTATACGTCTCCTTCTGCTAGTTGTCGGAAATATACGGTTTCAAACTTTTGTCGTATACGTACGTGAGTTCCGCGGTGGCTGGTCAATAGTTGTCTTTTTTTATTTATTTTTTATACGCAAATGGTGCGAAAGCACCAGGATACAATCACACAAACACAGGCAAAAATTACCTATGATTATAAATCAAAAAAGGAGTTAGATCTTTTTTCTTGATGGATACGGGGGACAAGGCCCGAAGGACGCGCGAGCTTCTTTCCAATTTTCTTGCGAATGGGAGAGGTAAGAGTGTAAGACACAATGGGAGCCCAGGACCGCTTACCCGTAGCTGTAAGCATGTGTGATCTCCTCAGCAATACAAGCACAGCCAAAAAACGAACCACCTCATGAAATTAACAGGCTAGGCCCCCACGCCACCAAAAATTAAGGAAAAACTTTTTAATTTGGCCTTCTTTTTATTTTTATTTTTCTTTTTCTACATTGGCCTCCACAAAAATAATTATATTTGTAATTTGGCCCTCCAAAATCCATTTGGTGCTGGCTTCGTCTCTGTTACAGGTATCACGGCTAAAATGTGGTCTCGAAGTGCCATTATTACTTTTATTATTATGGTTGTTGTCCAAACAGAAGCCTTAGTTAATTACTTGCCATCATGCAGGCATTTTATTAAAAACTCCAACTAAGGGAGAATGTTCGAATCACACAGTAAATATATGCAAAGGAACACAACTAGAATCAAAAGAGCTTGAGATATGTGACCTTGCAGCCCAGTGCGCCTGGTTGTTAAGCCTACGAGAAATCCAGCAGAAAGACCACTCGAGATAGAGACCAAGCTCAGCACGTAGCAGGGGAATAATATAAGCAATCTTCCAACAAGGCATGCAGCTGTTCCACCCGAGAAACATCTCAAAAAGCAGAGAATCAGTCTAAAAAATAGCCTTATCCCACCCATGCTGACCAGCAAGTTCAACAGCCCAAGTTTCGCCCACTAATGGGTCTACAACCATGATTCGCTCTATGTACGCAGTATAGAGAGAGCTAGAGGAGTCTCAACAAGAGACGGCTTTGTGTCTGGCATATCGTTTGACCTTTGGTTTGTATAAGTTTTTTCCCTACCCTCTGAGCATGCTCTTTGTTTGTACTGGTTGTTTTAATGCAGTTATGCAACTGTTAAAGTCTCACACTGATTAGAGATCATTTAATTTTGTGCTTCATATACCTGTTAGGTCACCTCTTCCTATTATCAATAATTGGTTATGAGATGAAACTTGACATGGTATCAAAGACAACTATTTCTGAGTTTGGCCAACTTGTTTGTGTTCCTCATTGTTATCTACGTGCATGAACCATGTTCATTCAGCCTGCATATGATGAGGAGTGTTAGAGTCTCACATTGATTAGCGATCATTTAATCTTGTACTTCATATATCTGTTGGGTTACCTCTTCCTATTCTCAATTAGTTATAAGATAAAACTTGACAATAACATGCATGAATATGCCGCAAGTCGGCCTTTAACGTACAGTGTTTCTTGGGTATGCAGCTTCCTTTACATATGGTGCCTAGCGTAACCTGAAAGGGGCAATCGTCTTGCCAAACGCGTAAGAAAATTCATCGACGCCATGCAAAGATATACGGGAAGACGGCAGACGTCTATTAATATACAGTCGTGATGATCAGCAAAGCACAGCATATTACTCAAGAACATTATATTCCATTCTCTAGAGCTGATTTTCACAGCAAAATCTCCACAGAAAAATTCAGCTAAAGGAAATATTAACATTATGAGAGACCCTACTACTGACAAAACGAAAATCGAACTAGTACTATTCTTTACAATCATCTAGTCTTTTTCTTCGGATTTCTTGATAGTCTACATGATAGAGCAGGCATTTGGGTTTTCATCACTGAACATAATGGTGTAGCTGTCATCCACAGTGGTCTCGTTTATTGTTGCAGTGTTGGGAATTTTCCTGACCATATTAGGCGGTGCCTTCTTGTCATAAGCCTGAGAAACATAAGGATGAGCCACCATTGTGTATGGAACGTAAGGCCACAGCTCGACCTTTTTCTTGGTTGACTGAGCTGCCTTCAACACCTTCTTTGGCTCAACATAACCGGTCACTGTCGCCTTCTGCATTTTCATGTCCACGTCCACCGATTTAGCCCCTGCAAAAAGAAATTACATGAAGAAATTAAAGGAGAAAATGGTAATATCTCTTGCCCCATGATAAAGCAATCACTGACATGAAATGGTAAAAGTGTACGGAGATGAAGATGATAAGAAACAAAAACGAACCTTTTACCCCAGAGAGGATATTCTTGACCTTACGCGCACACCCCTCACAGTCCATCCTGATTTTGAGTGCTACGGTTTGTGTTTGCTTCTTCTTCTTGCGCTTTTTGGCACTGCTAAGCAAATTGAAAAAGTACTCCAAAGTTCCTTGAACTCCCATTTCTTGTTTCTTCAAACAACTTTAAGGAACTACTCGATGTTTGTGTTGGACAAAAGCTTCTCCGAGGCAGATAGTAAATTAAGCAGACTGCAGTACGTACAAAAGCTTAAAGATATATAAGCTTAAGAATTGAGAAGCCGATAAATTAGTGTGTGGAAAAACCAAGACAAGGGGGAATATGTTTAAGCTTGACAATAGACAGGGACTACTACAAACTTCTTTCTGCAACGCGCCAGGAAATAATTGCAGGAGAAGAGAAACGATGGGTAATGACGAGAGTAGGGGACTCCAGTCGTGGGGTCTTGATGGCATGCAGTATAATTGTATATATTTATAGATATATAGTTGCCTTAACAATGGGTGAATGAAAGATACGAAGATGCATGTATACATGAAGAGAAAATAAATATATATTAATTACATGATTACTGGATGTCCTAGAATCTGCAAGAAACTTCCTCCAAGACCTTTGGATGTATTCCCTTCTTACCTTCTAATTAAAGAGGACAACCCCACAAGAAAAGCGCGCACTTCCAAGCTTACCCTTACGTACGTCTTAATCCTTCGGGCTTTTGCTGGCTCCTTTGAGCAACTCTTTACTACTCCCTCTTCTTATATAGGCATTTCGTTATGTCCTAAATAGAGGTGGTCTTGCGCCCCTTAAAGACAGCTTCAAATTAAAAGCTTCTAAGAAGACTTTGTATAATTTCCTCCAAAAGTTCGACTTTATTGTGCTTAGAAAGAGAACTCGTCAGGGGGCGGCTCTAAGGTAATTGGAGCCTTAGAGCCAAACTCTAAAGTGGTGCTTTTATGAAAATTTATAAAATAATATATTTAAAAAATAAAAATTAATTAAAAGTATTCAAATTACTTATAAAAGTTTTATATTCTAGATTTGTTAAAATATTATTTTCAATTGATAATATTACTAATCCATTTAATATTTCTTTTGCCATACTTGATCTTAAGTAAGATTCTATTAGTTTAAATGATAACTAAAACAAATACAACTTAAAATTAAATTAAAAAGTTTAAAATAACAGTAACTAGAGATTTAGTGAAAAGATAAGAGTTGAGAGCACCAAAAAATAAGAATAATAAAGATAATGGTTGAAAGAAGATTTTTTGCAATTTTTATACTTGACAGATATTGTCTCAAGTAAGTTTAAGTTCTTTTAAGGATAGATTTTTAGTTGTTAGTTAAAGCTTAAACAACTAGCAATATCTAACAGAAAAAAATTAAATAAATTGCCTCAAATAATGTTAATCTAGATATGAAAAGTTAACCTCAAGGAGAATTTATATAACTTTTTTATTAAAGAGATTGAATCAATTATGGGAGACTTTATATGGTTTCTTTGAATTAATTACAATTAATATCTTTTAATAAGAAGATTATAGGCTTAACTGAGATTTTATAAATACCACAAAAGCGAAAAGTTAATACTCCTTCAATCAAGGAAATTTAATAGGTCAATTAAGCTCTTCAAGTTAAGTTTTTGAGGCCTTAATATTAATTTTTTTCTTTAAATATACAATTAAAGAAAATTTTGAATTGGAGGCCTCCTAAATTTAATGCTCCTTCAATCAAGGAGATTTAATATACCTATTCAATTAATATATTTAAACTCAAGTTTTTTAGGCCTTAATATTAAATTTTCTTTAAATATACCATTAAAGAAAATTTTGAATTGGGGGCCTCCTAAATTTAATGTTCATTCAATCAATGAGATATAATAGGCATGTTCAATTAATATATTTAACATCAAGTTTTTTATGCCTTAATATAAATTTTTGTTTAAATATACCATTAAAAAAGAGAAATATACAAATATCACACTGAGTTTTAACGCCTTTTTTGAAAACTCACCAGTATTTAAAAAATTTCAAACTTCACTAGGTTTATCATTTTTGTATCAAAAATCACTGAACCCAATGCCGTTAGACCCGTTTAACGGAAAATTCATCACGTCCAATCACAATATGACATGTGTCACTAAATAAATAAAAATAAAAAATTAATAAAAAATATTATTAATTTAAGAAAAAACAAAAAAAAAATGAAAGGATTGGGAGCCTCTGGGGGAGGAGGTCCACCCACGCCGACCGGTGGGTGGGGGTTGGGGGACCTCCCCCATCCCGCAACCCACGTCGACTGGTGGAGGAGGTCCACCCATGGCTGCCCAAAACTGGGCGGCCAGAGGTGGAGGGGGGATTCGGGGTTGCCCGATCCTTTCGTTTTTTTGAAAAGTAATAATGTTTTTTATTAATTGTAGATTTATTTTTATTTATTTAGTGACACGTGTCATATTATGATTGGGCTTGATGAATTTTCCGTTAAACGGGTCTAAGGGCGTTGGGTTCAGTGATTTTTATACAAAAAATGATAAACCTAGTGATCAGTTTGAAATTTTTTAAAACCCGGTAAGTTTTCAAAAAAGGCGTTAAAACCTAGTATGATATTTTTATATTTTCCTAAAAGAATTTGAATTGGGACCTCCTAAATTTAGGTGCCTTAGGCAACCGTCTATGTTGGTTATAACTGGAGCCGACCATGTACCTCGTGAATGCTTAGGGTACAAGGAAGGTGAAAGTAATCAACCCTTAATTTTGAGGGCTGTCTGTGGAAAGATTAGACTCTTTAAAAGTTTGAGAAAAAGAAAAAAAACAACCCAACTAAAATATATGCTGCATAGAGACGGGGGGCAACGTGGATTTCAGGATTTGGATGGTATCCTTCCCTGCCCACGTAGCAGGTGATCCACGTGACATGTGTATCTGAACTACATCAATGTGTAGAACCCTAAACACGTGGCATCAAATACTCGAATCAGCCGGCGGCAGTTGCTTCAACCTGTTGAACGAGTTGTTCCATTATTGGACTGTATGGGGGATTGGAGGTATATTATATGCTTCTCCTCACAAAGGAAATTATAAAAAAAGGTATAATGGGGCGGTGGGACTGTACTAGAAGAGATCAGGGCGAAGATAAAAGAAAAGAGAATAAACAAAGCCACAAAGTAGGGTTGGCTGCAGCGCCAGCAGCCACCGTATTTTAAAGCAACATCTTTTAAAAATTTCATGAAAACAAAAATATGTAAAGTCTCTTAGCTAATGGCTATCTCTCTTTCCATGAAAACGAAGTTTCCATACATCATAGCTATATCTTTATAGGCAGTATTGTTCACCCACGATCGATAATTTTCCCTTCTACTTCTCCATGGATGAGAATGCCTAAATAAAAGACAACCTGCGGATGCATATACTGGAATTTTGCAGTATCCGATTACTATGCCGGGACCTTGAACAGTACAATTAATACAGCTCCAAGATAGATGACTGATCAGAGGTAGGTCAGCCTGATTACTATACCTCAACTGCCCTGATTTAGACGTGAATTGCTTAAACGAGAATCACGACCAATTCGACTATATAGGTCAAATCAAGAATATCAGTATCTGATTTTTAAACTGATATTGGAAAATCTGTACACTATTCACCAATTCGACTATTTTCCGCACTCCTGTTGGAAAATCTGTACACTATTCAGGCATTCATGTATGTGATTTTGAAACAACAAGAGTACAAATAATAAACACGAATTTAATTTGCATTAATTGTTACCATCGCAGAGATCGATCGATCGTCAGAGACGTACATATATGGAGGTCGGCCGAGAACAATATTTAGTAGGGGGATATTCTGATATATATTAGTTTCTTGCTTATTTGTATACTGTATGATGTATCCGCCACATATTTGTTAAAGAAGAATAGATTGAATGGAAGCAAGTGGAGGTTATTGTTATACTATTGTAGTAGGTAGCTTTCTTGGTGTTGACCAAGCCAGACAGCACCCACTTCTGTAGACACATCACACAAGTCCCAGCCAATAGGATCACCTATTGACAACATGCATATCCGGCCGGTGCCTTGATGGTAGACGTGTGTCGTGAGCACTATCACCATCGTCACCTCCACTGACATCGACCGCCAACAACTGTACTATAAGCTCGATCCGGTCATGTAATCCTTCTGTCGTATGTATGTAACCAGCTGTGTCCTGCTAACGAGAAACGTGTTACAACAAGCAAAGACGTATTACGAATAAGTCCCCCTACTTATAAAAAAGAAAAAAAGAAAAAATAATAAGTCCCCAATTTGCTTTGATGATTTCTTAATCATTCATTCATCCATAATAGTCCAGCTAATTAGTGACACCAACTATTTGATCTTCACAAAGTTTTTCTGACAAAATGATAAAAAATTCAAGGATATATATATAAAGTTGGTCAAAACAGAACTTGAAAATCTAATTACGAATACTACTGGTGATCGAATGGCTCTAACTCAGATATGAGCCATGTCATGAGATCCAATGGCGTCTAGGCATGGGGCCAGAGAGATAATTTCTCTCTTATTTTTCAGGCGTGGATCGAGATCAGAAGTGGCAAATGTAAAGCTCACTCAAATTATTGTCCACAACAAAAGCAGTGGGCTACTATAGCAACGTCCTACGGCTGCTCAAAGCAGGCACTGAAAAAGACTAACGCTTTGAGCAATGATCAGTCTACACGTACGTACGTATCTTTTATGAAAAGCAAAAGAGCTGATCTAGAATGCACGCCTTTTCCCAAGCTTCTAGCTACTACAGATTAATTACTTGTTATGGGGATAAGGTTATTTCGACAGCAGATGTCTTGGATAGATAAAGAAATTTCCTCGTCGATCCAATTAGCTTTGATGCCGTATTGGAATGGGAAATGTCTGATTAGAAAATCTTTCGAATAGCTAGCTAGTCACGGGTTCCTCTTGTGTTTGGTTAAAAAGATTTCAGAGGGACTCCGTCAAGTAAGTCTAGATGACAGTGTGTGCCTTGCTCATAAGTTTTCCTCTAGTCCCCCATGGTTTTATTCTTTCTTCTTCTTTTTTCTGATCAGCTCCCATGGTTTTATTCATCCGATGTAAAGAAATGGCTTTTTGACAAAAATGTAGGGACCTGATCATGTAGAATAGCCATCTGTCCAATCAACATCTAATATTTGTTTATTAGAAGTTCAGAGTAGAGAAAAATGGTTTCCATAAATATGCAAGAACCGACCATCCCACACTTCCATCAATAAAGCTAAAAACATAATCTGGATTTTCAACTTGATCCTGGAGTTCCGGAGCATCTAATAAATAAATTAAGATTTCCGATTACTTTGTGACCGGTGGGTTAGGATCCCTGATCAACTCATGCTAAATTCTCAGAAAACTGTTCCAAATTTCTTCTTCAACTGTATACTCTCTTCATAGACTATGATGCGTGGATTTATTTCGATCTCCTTCCCCTTAATTAGGCAAAGAAAAAAAAGTCTCGGTTAGATCCGAAACAGGTAGCCCTTTGAAATCCAAAGCATCTCACCATGTTGATACTAACATTCTACCGACTAATTGAAATCTGCCAAAGTCCTGACAGACAAAACTAATTAAGATGAACAAGTCCCCAGCAAGTTTCTTGTTCCTTAGGATTAATCTTTGTCTTCCAACCCAAGGGTTCGGTTATGGTGCTGGCCGGTTCTGGTGGACGGCTGTGATTGAATTTTAAAGATCCAAGGGTTGCTGATAGTGCCACATCAATTAATAAGGGTTGACCCGTTTTACTGCTGACCCGCGAATGAGATCCGGTCTACCGCTACAAGTATCGGTCGACCTGTTAATGTAGCGGTCAACCGTTTCATGAACAGATCGATAGCTATATTAACAGGTGGACATGAACAAGCCGA
Source organism: Myrica gale (assembly GCA_963930655.1). NCBI lineage: Eukaryota > Viridiplantae > Streptophyta > Magnoliopsida > Fagales > Myricaceae > Myrica > Myrica gale. Next base: position 22,217,237 of record OZ005611.1, read on the forward strand.
CCTGTTAATGTAGCGTTCAACCGCTACATCGAGCGGGCGACCGCTACATTAACAAGTCGACCGATACTTGTAGAAGTATATCGGATCTCATTCGCGGGTCAGCAGTAAAACGAGTCAACCCTCATTAATTGACATAACATTATCAACAGTGCTTGAATCTTTAAAATTCAATCATATCCATCCACCAGCACCTGCCAGCACCATAACCGAATCCTCCAACCCAATTCCTAGCCCGTAACCCACCTCCCCTTCCCCCAACAACAAGGAAAAGGAGAAAACAGAGCCACGCCCCTGACCTTGCAGATTTGCAGTCTATACATTGTTGAATATGTTGAACGCTCAAGCAGGTGGATATGGTCTTTTCCGCCCTCGGCCAATCAATGGTAATTGCTTAGGTCCAATGCACAGACATGCAGCCGTTAAGGCGTTACCACCGACTAATCCTTAAAAGGCCGTACCAGCTGCCGTGGGCTTCTTGGCCGTCAAATGTCTTGTAGTTCAACAATTTATATCTTAATTTTCCTCGGATTCTTATAGATCATAAAATCTAGTACGGTGTCTCTGCTGTGCCTAATTAGAATCCTTATCCATTTGAATCGTACACGCCATATAATGTTAGGCATATATCAAGTTTAATATTGTTTCCATTTATTATCCTGTCACGCTCTAGACTCTACTTGAAAAATCACACTAAGAAATGTCGTCCTCACGACAATTAAATATTAAGTGGTTGAATCTCATTAGATTTGCTAGAATACTACTAAAATATTTCAACCAAGTTTCCAAACTTGTAACAATACTTTAAGTATTTAACTTTGTATAATCGCTATTGTTTTGTGATAGTGCCAAAAATGATCTGACCCAATTTCTGCATACGGCAGCTTGTAGCGTCTACAGGTAGAAACGTCTTGTGATTGGCTAGCCATGGATGGCTTCTCTCTGCGGGAGTTCTTCGAGCAATTTCGAGAAAGAGATGCGCTGACGTGTGGAGGTTGGAGCCCCCCTCGGCTCTCTTCCCAAGTCTCTCTTCGAGGCCTTTTTGGGGCCCTTTTGCCATTAATGCCCATGAGTTTCACGCTCTCTCCCAACCCTGTGGGCTTCACTGGTAGGGCCTTCCTGTCCCTTTGCAGAGCCAGACCGGGCCAAGTGGGCCAATCATTCTTGCCCATCAATTTGATACCAATAATGGTAATAAAGGATGTATCCGCGAGTGAAAAGAAAAAAATAATTGTATATTTTAACTATATTTACGTACCATATCGAATATATGAAAATAAAAAAATAAACATACCTATTATCTTACATTTCATTCTGATGAGGTATTATATTTATTTGATCTAGAAAATGAAATCACAAAATCTTCTTATTTATTCGTCGGTCTGAATGAATCATACTTTTTGTATAGGATACCCGAATCGAATTTCAAAAATTAAATTGATTAAAGATTATTAACTATTAAGCATTTTTAAAGAAATTAAGATTATTTTTTATATCAAAATTTAATGAATGAAATTATTATTAATAATCAAGAAACATATATATCAATTAAAATATCTAAAAAAAGACAATTAATCTTTTATGGTAAAAAATATTCATTCATCTCAACTATTTGGCAAGAGTGGGCAGTACCATTTGGCCCACGTATGGATTTTGAACTTCGTGTATTTTAAATTGGGCTTAGACACCCAGTTTTGCTCTCTTCGCTCGCTCTTTGGATTAATTGTTCACTATTGATGTACGAAAATTTTACTTGAGATGAATGGGCTTTTTTATTTTATTTGGGCCGAGACACTGGCTCTCTTCTCTAAACCCTAGAGGCTTCCGCCTAGAACCCTAGATATCCTCCTCTCTTGTCAGAGGCTATTTGCCCTTGCCCTCTGCAGACGCTATTTGCCCTTGCCGCTGCTGGTCACCCTTTGTGCTTGAGCGTCAACAGCAAAAATGGTGACGGCAAAGAAGACGGTACCTCTCTCTTCTCTCGGAAGTTCCACTGTTATTTATTTATGGGTTTTGGGGTTTAAACCAAATATGTATCCTTACGATGCAGAAGAAGACCCATGAAAGCATAAACAACAGGCTCGCACTTGTTATGAAGAGCGGAAAGTACACTCTCGGTTACAAAACCGTCCTACGTTCTCTCCGCAGCTCTAAAGGTTTTTTTTTCTTTTCAATTTCTGAATTTGTTAAATGTCGTTATTTTTTTTGTTCGAATGTACGTTTCGATCGGTTGTGAGATTCTTTTTTTCTTATTATTAAAAATTTCATATTCGTGATTGTGATTTGTTGGGGAAATGCAGGGAAGTTGATTATACTGTCCAACAATTGCCCTCCTCTGCGCAAGTCCGAGATTGAATACTATGCGATGCTTGCCAAGATTGGCGTCCACCATTACAATGGAAGTAAGTGTACTCGTATGCCTCTCCCTCTTGCTTGTTTGTTTGTTAATTAAGTAGGGAAAGGCAGAGACCATTCCTATCAGTAAGATCGATTCCTTTGTGTGACCATAAACCAATTACTGGATCTGATTGACTATTAAAAGATCTCTTTTGTTTATCCGTTCGCGTAGACGAGAAAGCGATCCATTTCATTCGGGATGCTTTGATGCTTCTTTTAAAATTCTTTCAACCTTTTAATTTCGAAAATCCCCTAAACACCAGCAAAATTTACTGCAGTTTACGCATGTCGTTTTGTTATAAATGTGTGCAAAATTTATGGAAAGTTCGACTCAATATTTAAACACAGATTAGGGACTTACTTAAGTTTTCTTTCCAAAATAAAAGAAAAGGGGGAAACCTCGTACCATATTTATAGAGCAAAATTAAAGTTTATTCCGTTTTGCTTTTTTGCTTTGTGCATTTTCTAGGCTTTACTTTGATTAGTGAGTTTATGGTAATCTTGAGTGATTGGAAGATTAGGTGCCCATAAGACTTGGATGAATTTGTGTGTTTATGGTGCCCATTGGCTGTTCCTAGAGCCCCATCTGTAGTAGGTCTCGCGTGAGGTTGAGATGCTTTAGCCTCCACAAAGCTCGTTTGATGCTGTTAATTAGTTTCCTTGTATGTTTCGTTTTGTGCGGACGATAGAGTCAATTTGGTTGTGAATCAATATTTGCCACCCCTTGGAGATCTGGATTACTGTTGTTTCTTACCTTAGGAGCATGATAGAGAATGGCCGACTTTGTGGACGTGATTCAGACAAACTACCCTGTTTCAAGTTTTTGCTAGTTGTGTAGACTGCAGCAAAGGTTGTTGATTGGTTTGGTGTGATTGGTGAAAATGTTGTGTTTCTACTTTGTAAGCATAATTTACTAGAAAAGGAAGTTATTTTGAAGCTCTGTCTGGAACTTTGCTTAAGTAAAACAAATTAGTAAAATCTCAGTGGGTTGATGTTTCTCTTCCCCTAGATAATGTCTAATTATTTTTTATGTTTGTTTTTTGGTATGAGCTTAAAAGTTGCAGGTTCAACATTGATCAAACTGCAACCACTGGTGTCCTATAATGTGATGACCTGGCTTAATTGGTTCACCATATAAAACAAGTTGGTGGGTGGTTGAATTCCATAAACCTACTCAGCAATTCCCACTGGGAAATACAACTATGCTCATCCCAGACATGGATGTTTAGTTGTGATAGGATGGCTTCAGCAGAATGCTATCAAAGCTAAAACAAAGGCAACCAAATTACCATAACAATAAACAGAGGGCTACGCAGCAATCAAAAAAAACCCAAGGGAACCACAGATTATACACCACACATTATAAGCATATTAGAATGAAGGTTCCAGACATTCAACCATTTGCATATTCTCTGGTGTTGAGGGAAGTTTCAGATTAGCAAGTCTGGACATGATCTGAATCAGAGAATCCTTCAACACAATAGCACAATCTTGACTTCCTACCAGGGAGCTGATTGTTCCTCTCCCTCCAGAGGGTATAGGCAACGGCTGCAAATGAGATATTCGTGATTGTAGCACGTATCAAAGCACCATAGCAATTTTTTTCCATACACTCCACTATAGTATCTAGGAGGGGTGTTGGGGAAGGAAGGAGGGAGAATGTGTAGGATAAATGGGGGAGAAAAAAATGGCTTCGCTAACCTAAGCCAAACGAAGCCAACATTGTCTCAACTATGTGGCCCATAGATTTGGTTTTTAAAATCCCGACCCGTGCTTAAAAGAACTTTGAATATGGCTTCGCAAAACCCAATATTTTCCTTCGAATATATACCCAAACAGGAGTTTCACATGAAGGATAATTTTTACTTACATGGCAGGAATCTGGGCTGTTGGATTTCATTCACTGTAAATTATAGTATCTATCTCTCACTAATTTCCCTTTTTCCCTTGCTGCTTTTCTATGCTTCCAGACAATGTGGATCTCGGGACAGCTTGTGGAAAATATTTCCGTGTGTCATGCCTTAGCATTGTTGATCCAGGTACCTCAAGTTGCATGCTCATTCAATGACTCCCATTTGTGACTGATTTGTTCCGACTCTTTTTCCTTTTGCTTACGCTCAGGTGATTCAGATATTATCAAATCACTCCCCGGCGATCATTGAGATATGCTGGTTATAATGCCTCAGACCTAAAACTAGTGTAATTTTGTCTTTCGAACTTTTTGATTGAGTTTCCTACTTTTCTGTTATCAAAATCCAACACTGCAGCGTTCCATTAGCCAAAAGCAGTTTATTTTATTATGTTTGGGGTGACCCTGAGATCTACTTTTGCGTGAGGTTGTCACTGTGACCTGAATTGATGCCATTTTAATTAAAATGATTTGCAGTACTTTTAAGGGTGAAACTGGAACCGGATGGGTCATTCCGGTTCCGGTTCCGGTACTCACCGGAATGGGATTTTCCATTCCGGTTCCATTCCGGAATTTACCGGAATTGGAACCGGAATTCCGGTTCCTTATATGGGCCTAAAAAAATATATTTAGTTTAGGCCCAACTTTTTTTAAAAGCCCAAAGCCAAAATTTGGCTGTTTTTTTTCCTGAACAAATGTCTCTTTAATTATTTTTTCCAAAATATATAAATACAATCATGTATAAACGAAGCTAGAGTTAATTGAAATAGGATACAAGCCACTAAAATACTAAATAGATCATTGTGCTTGTCCAACTGATATCCTCAAGTTCTCCATCTCTACAAAAGAAAAACAAAACAATTATAAGAGAAATACTAAGAGAACCAAATAATCAATTAACAAAGCAAAAAATTGGACCACCACCACTAGGGCAAGACCCTACATTTGTAGTATGTGTAATATTAATCTCATCCATCTGACATTAAAAATATTTGATTTTCAATTCATTTGAATAACAAAAAATAAATGTAAAATGACTCAATCTATCTAAATGTAAAAATAAATGTAAAATTTTCAGTCTAAGTATCTATAGTGTCGACACATAATACCATGGTGTCGACACATTGGTCACACACCAGAAGACATGTCCCAGGCCAATATGATGGTGTCGACACATTGTACAAAGGTGTCGACACATTGCACTATCAACAGAAAGCAGGCAAGCTGATGGTGTCGACACCTTTGTCCAATGTGTCGACACCATCATATTGGCCTGGGACATGTCTTCTGGTGTGTGACCAATGTGTCGACACCATGGTATTATGTGTCGACACTATCAACACTTAGACTGAAAATTTTACATTTATGTCTTCTGGTGTGTGGCCAAACTTCACAAATTATTCTCATGAGCAATCAAACAATCAGCAAACAATCAACAATCTCCCATAGCCTACACCCTAGATATATGATGAACAATTATAACCAAATTAGTTTTGGTTTCAAACCAATTTTAAACGTAAGAACTTGAAATTTGAATTCTGAAACTCTATCCTGTAAAATGAACTAATTTGTAATTTGGCCTGAATTAATGAAGTGAATGCTACTAATTTGTAATTTGCATCTCCATTTTTATGTACAATCAGCAAACAATCAACAATCAGCAAACACAGCATACCTTGGTGAGACTTGAGAGTTAGTGCCCAAATACTCAATACCGAATCTACCAAAAATCACAAAATTAAATTAACAAAACCTAAAGTAAATTAAAGACTAAATATAACATTTACAAAACTAAAAATAACAAACCCTTGGTGAGAGAGAGTTAGTGAGAGGTTAGGCCACAAAAACCCAACAGATGTCGGCAGAGGGCTGAGAGAGTGATTTCGGGAGAGGGCTGAGATCTGTGAGAGAGATTTCGGGAGAGGGTTGAGAGATCTGTGAGAGAGAGAGAGAGAGAGATGTCGGCAGAGGGCTGAGAGTGATAGATCTGTGAGAGAACTGAGAAAGAGAGAGAGAAGCAGATTTCGGGAGAGGGATGGTTAGGGGCTAGGGGTTGTTGCTGTTGCTGGCGGCAGTCGGCAGAGGTGAGAGCTGAGAGGAGTCTAGGTCGAATGAGTGAACTGTGAGTCACTGAGTGTGAGCAAGGCTGCAAGGGCCAAGGGGAAAAAACACGCAGAGGCAGCGAAGAAAGTAGAAACCGAGAAATTTCGTGTGGCCTGGGTCGTTTTGACCCAGGTCACACACGTATTTTTTTTTAACCAGGGCTCAAAAGACACCGTTTGAGCCCTGAATTTGTTTTTTAAAAAAAAATTCCGGAACCGGAAAATTCCGGGTTTCCGCCGGAAATTCCGGTTCCGATTCCGGTTCCGGAAATTCCCTAAAAAGGGTTCCGGTTCCAGTTCCGGAATTGGCCGGAACCGGTACCGGAACCGGAATTTCCGGTGGAAACCGGATTAATTGATCACCCTTAAGTACTTTATGTCTTCATCAATATTGTTTACCTTATAACTGCTACAATTTTTGCTATGTTAAATAGAGGAGCTATGGATAAAAAGTCAGATGTGGGACAGTTCTCTCTGTTTCTTTATCTATTTTTTTTTCTTATTGTTGGTGGACGATAGCTGAAACCTGAACTGGACGGGACGCTTCGGTTTATAGCAGCGAGATTGTGTTAAGGATTTGGCCGTGTAAGATACCAGACCCTCAAGAGATAAGAGAGATAGTACCGGGTTGCTCAATGCTTAATTGCTGTCTATATCAGGAAATTTAAAATGTGTAGGTTTACTGTATCGGGTCCGTACAATCTAACGTGTAGATTTCGGGGCGTTTGTTTCCTAAAATTTCAACCTTTCAATATTTCTAAACAATCATAAAATAATCTCTCCTCAATAAATTATAAAATAATATTATAATATTCAATTAAATCTTCTATTTCCTCACTTTTCATAGAATACTATACTTTTTCACAAACCCTAATGCCCAAAATTTCTAAAACTCCAATATTTCCACAAACAAACACCATGTTCATTTGGCCGTAAATTTTGCTATAAAAATGTACACTATCAACAAAAGCGGAATTTTTTAAGGAAATTTCCCAAAAAGAAATCTCCGAAGGAAGGAAGAAAGAACAAAATAAAATAAAATGAGATGATTAATGATTGTTTTTGGGTCCACGAGTGTTTCAGTTCTATATAGTATTATGTTCATGAAGTACTTTCTTTAAATATTGCATATATTTTTCCCTCTCAAGTCGCTCCCACAAACTCGCGATGAGGAAAGTGGAATAAAGAGAAATTTTGCTCGACTTCCTAGCCGAACTTCTCGTACGAATAGTACTTCAATCTGGTATACTAATTAATTTGCCCTAATAGTAGTATAAATATCACGCCCCACCCAGAGAGAGCGCGAGAGTCTGAATACGACGACATTTTTACCCTCCTGTCTTTCAAACAAAAGAGAATAGAATCTCGGTGGGTCTCTCTCTTTCTCCCTAGATTCCGAGTTGTCGTCTTCGTATCCCTCTTCTCCACCACCCTCTCTTATAGTTATTCCGACGGCGAGAGAGCATACGTCCCCAGAACGTCGCCCCCGCGCTGGTTAGTGGTTAGTTATCAATCTCCCTATCTCTTTTGTTCTTTTTTCATTTTGTTGATTTATTGTCCTGTCCCCCCCCCCCCCCCCCACATTCTTTTATCTCCATGCTTCTTTCTAGAACTCAATGTGTTTGATGATTTGCTCTGAATGTGTATATATGCCCTGTAAATGTCATCTTTTCATCTCGGATTGTGGGATCCGTAGTCTTTTCTCCTTTCTTGAAGATTATTTCGCATTCTTGACACTGTGTATATATGTTGTTAATGTCATCTTTTCGTCTCAGATTGTGGGATCCGTAGTCTTTTCTCATTCTTGAAGATTATCTCGCATTCTTGACACAGTCGAACAATTCAAATTGCTCGTACAACTAATCATTTTTGCCTGTTTTGAGTTTCTTGGGTACTGTTCATTATTCGAGTCGGCATAAACGGCTGGCTTGCATTGAAGTGAAAAACCATTCAATTCATTTTCTTTTGCCATGCGAGTTTCTGACACTCTAACATCCCTTCTTCTCTGTCGGTTAATGATATTTCACTTTATTATCTCACAATATTAGAGTAACTTCTCAGTTTTGAATGTGCACTGTTTTTCTTTTTTTTCTTTTCCCTTCTCTCCTTCGACATGCATATGTAGAGTTTGAAAGAGACTTTTCAACCTGTTACGACTTGTTTGACTCGTCAAGAAAACAAGAAAAGGAAAAAAAAAACAAGAAAAGGAAAAGGAAAAGAAAAATGGAGCCCCTTTAGTTTTGTATTTATGCCTTTCAGGTTTGCAAGCCAGATCTAACCCATCTTCACCGCCAAGCGTTTTGGAGGCGTGTACGCTTCGTATTGTGTTGTGGCTGTATGTTAATATCTGTTGCTAATATCGTGGTTACCGCATTTAATTATTTTGGGACTAAAAACTCTGCTAGCTAGCTGTGATGAGGTGCCCGTCATTTTTAACCCAATGTATAATAGTATTGTCCAGTAGATCATTGCATCTCGTTTAAGGAGGCTAGCTCAGCCTGCCAGAGGAGGCTAGCATATATAGTTTGGAACTTTTGAGGGTAAAAATGCATGAGATATTGCCAACACGTGGTGCCATATATCGACCCACGTGTACGGGGTAAGGACCATAAAACCAAAATCTGAATGTACCTCAATGCATGGATGTGTCACATGTTATCTCTAGCTATCCTATTTAAGCAAAGCTAATTACATTGTATTCCTTAGAATAGTCATTGATAATCGAGTTTTAAGATTTCTTAAAAACTCTTTTAGAATTCATGGTTTTATGTTTTTTTATGTTTGGTTATATAAATATCTCCTTTTTTTCTTTTGTTAATTTTGCAGGCTAGTCAGAGAATAAATTCATTGATACCACATAAAAAAACCCAATCTGGACGTCACAGATATTAGCTGTCTCTGCTCTATCTTTCCCAACCTTCAATGCCACCCCTCCTCGAAACCACACATCATCTCTCTGCCCCTTTCATACCCTCATTTGAAAGCTGAAACACCGTATTTAACAGCCAGCCAGACTGCCAACATTGTTTCCCCGCATGCAGTACTAGATTGACACAAAACCTTTCACCTATAATATGCAGTCCCCCAACGCATCCCATACCCAGCAGCTAGAAGTAGCCCCGATACTTCCTCCTGAAGAACACCGGAGGCCTTATAGCTGCCAAAGCTTCGACAATATGTTATCTTCCACTTCGGCGTATTCCGTGATTGGGGACTATATTGGCATGGAGAGCTGCCTCGATCTAGGAGATTACGAAGAGGTATATTCATTGAAGGGCGCGGGGGGAGATTCTGAGAATGAGTCTCGAAAGGCTCACAACAGGAGTCGTGGAAAGCGAGATCAAAGGCTGGCTAGCAAGAAGAAAGAGTTTCCACCACCGATACCGATGCTGGCACAGACGGGGAATCTGCCTTCCCATATGCCGTGGGTGCTGAAGAGGGAGTACACCAGCGATGGACGGTTGATTCTCACGGAGGAGAAGGTTAGGCGCCACGAGTACTTTCAGGCACACAGGGCTAATGGGCGTCTCACGCTGCAGCTTGTGCCATTAGACGACGAGGTTTGGCTTCCATCCTCTGCTGACGAGCAAGACAATTATACCACAAATGAAGAGCTACAGAGCGATTCTGAGGAAAAGGCGGAAGCCCGTGATAATAATACGATAAGTGTTGGCGGGGCTGAACTTGCGAGTGGGGATGGCGATGAGGTTCAGAAGGAGATCGTGCATGAGAGTCGCAGTGTGTTTGAAGCTGATTTAAAAACGAATGGGAGTGCTGCCTCTGGCATGGGTGTTAATGCTGCAGGAAAGTGCCTAAACTACAACAATATGGCATCTGGGTCATGTATTTTCGTGGTGCCAGTGGGAGCAATCAGACCAGTTCATTAATTAGGTAGCAGAAACCTACATTATCGAGTGAGGCTGTCGATTTTGCACGCAGTAGCTAGTAGAGCTTAATATTTGTTTTGTGCTACCTAATGAACTGGTCTGATTCTAGATCACTCTCATGCATTAATTGATTTCATTTGGCTTATAGTGTTGGCAAATGAAAGGGCTATGCTCATGGTCAAATTTCTCACTCGCTCACTTCCCTTGATATCTAGTCTTCTAGAAGGTTGTGCACCAGTGATGAGCCCGCAAGCCTGCAGTATGGCCAAAGAACTTCCCAAATCCCACCATACATTACTGGCCCAATTCAGTTAAATAAAGCGATGAAATAGCCAATTTGAAACTAATGGAGGATGGGTTAGAATTAATTTATAGGTACGGGCGTCGATTTTGCAAAGGTGGGGCTGTCCTCGACTCCTCGTTGTCCTATGACGGATTGTAATTGCGACCTTCAACCCATTCCTGGAATTCAATGGGGTTGGGCTTCAGGGACCTGTGAAAACACCAAGTAGCTTTCTTCACCTAGGGTGTGCCCAGCAGCAAGAGTCAGAAATTTTTTCTTAGATGAATTTAAGAGAGTACAAAAATTATCAAAAATAACCAACAATATCCGAAAACATGCATATTCACATGAACACAAAGCTCAGTCTAATTTTATATATCGAAAAAACACTACCAATTTTGTTATGTACATGATCAGTATAGGACGGATGAATAGAATTTTATTTTTATGTAAAGATATATAGACATAGAGGCTAATAAAAAATGAATGTTACCTTATAAATGACTACTTTTAATTAATACATAAATGCATAGATATGAAGTACTGTAAGATCATTAGTGTTTTGGCATGTTTCATGATGTGAGTGTCTGTGCAGAGTTTGACTGGGGTCTGACGAAGTTCAATGAGCAAGCTATAACATAATCTTGTTTTAAAGGATGTGGGTTCATTTAATATTTTCAGTGCCTCTAAGCTTCGTGAAACCTCTCCTAACCCATATAAAAGCCTTTCTGATTATCTGTAAATTACTTAGAACGAATTTATCAAAGAATTTACATACATTCAAAGATTCCCTCCAAGAACCCATTCCTAATCTTGTATACTCTGTTTTTGTATTGTCGAGAGAATGTTCATCTGAGTGTGTGGATCAGAAGTGTAAGAGTTCTCTCTGTTGATCACAAAGGATTCAATCATATGAGACACGTTTTAGACCCTAAACTTACTTAGAGGGGTGAATATTAAGTTAAAAATTTCAGCACAACCTATTACACCCTAATGCGGAAAACGTTATACAAATCTTAGTACAAAGAAATTTATTGAATCTATCTAGATCTGGAAAATATCACACAACCCTATAAATGACAGAATTTCAATATATTTAGTCAATTTAAACAATTCTAAGATCACCTAGATAATATCACAAACACTAGCAGTGCGGAAAATCTTTGATCTAATCTTTTGAATCAAGAAACATAACCAACCTATCAAGATTCGTATTTATATTAAGCTAATCAATTAATAAGCAAATATAAAAAGAATTGAAACGCAAACAATCACAATACACGAGAGATTGTTTACGAAGTAGAAAACTCTTTGAAAGAACTCATTCAAAAGGGAAAAACCACTCCGGGCTCACCGCCGGTTAACCAATCCACTAAATCAGAGAAACACTTATAGTCGGTGACTTTGTTTACCATAAAACTTTTGCTACTTAACAAATTCCGAAAGAAGCGATTCGAACGACACGCTCGAACCCGCATCAAGCTGTAGAAACAAAACATTTGAATCTCTCTCTCACTTCAATGAATCTTGATCAAAGCAAACTTGCTTCAAGATGATTGGAACTTCAATCGACAAACACCGGAACTCCGATATTTACCCACTGCAACAATGAGGTTTTGTTGGTGGTGATTGATTTCTTTATCAGCACATGGTGGAGGACAATCAGAATCTTGATTCTTTAAGTCTTCAAGAACAACCTCTTCTCCAATCTTCACAAATCTCTCTCTAAAAGGCTTCGTTCAGTTTCAAATCTGTTTTTCATCTATTTTTGTCGAAGTCTACTTTCCAGCTAACAAAAAGTGTCTTTTAAATGATTGGGTAATCAAACGTGATACGTCACTTATTATTTCTCCGCTTTTGGGCTTGAGCCTCAAGCTAGCTCCAAATTACAACCTGACTTCTTCAAGCTCGCCTCAAGCTAGCCCAACCAGCACCGCACTTAACCACTTTTAACAACTTTATAACTTCCAGATTTCTTCACTTCTAAGCCCTTTCAATTGAAAACATATTCTTCATCAATCATATTCAAGACACCGTTTCTATACTATATACATGTCACGGAATAAAGCCAACATTCTAACCTTAGGAACTAACAAATCACAAGATTGAGAAGAGACCTTCGGAGTTGTTGGAGTTTGAAAGAGTTACTGGAGTTCTAGCACTGTTTTAGAGCAGCTGCTTGAGTTCAAGTGTGAGGGTTGTCTCGTGTGGAAGGATCAGCCTCACTCGATAATGTAGGTTTCTGCTACCTAATGAACTAGTCCAATTGCTCCCACTGGCACGGCGAAAATACATGACCCGATGCCATATTGTTGTACTTTAGGCACTTTCCTGCAGCATTAACACCCATTCCAGCACTCCCATTCGTTTTTAAATCTTCAAACACACTGCGACTCTCATGCGCGACCTCCTTTTGAACCTCATCGTCATCCCCACTCGTAAGTTCATCCCCGCCAACACTAATCGTATCATTATCATGGGCTTCCTCCTTTTCCTCAAAATCGCTCTGTAGCTCTTCATTTGTGGTATAATTTTCTTGCTCGTCACCAGAGGATGGAAGCCAAACCTCGTCATCTAATGGCACAAGTTGCAGCGTGAGACGCCCATTAGCCCTGTGTGCCTAAAAGTATTCGTGGTGCCTAACCTTCTCCTCCGTGGAGAAAAAAGTTAGAATGAATAAGAGAGAGAAATAGTAACAAGAGACGGATATTTGAGTGGTTCGGTCTAACCTAATCTTTGAAGGATCAAAGGAAGAGAGACAACAAGAAAGTATCTGTGAGGTAAAGTTAGTAAAAGATTAAATTTGGTATATCTAATCTATCTTGAGTTGTGACAAATTGGGTTGCATTTCATAGTGTTCTGTTCTCTGTCACAGTTTGATCATAGTTTACTGAAAATGTATTCTATTGATAATTGTGTTTGAGTTCTATGAAAATTAATTTGTGATATATAGATTGTCTCACGGATTGATTAATTGCATTTAGAACTTACATATATTCATCATAAGTTTTGAAAGTATCTTATTAGAATTAATAACATCTATATCAAATTACATTGGAGTGAATATTGTGCATATCACAGTATCTTTACAAAGGGTGATGTAAATTTTTAAAGTAACCTATTCACCTCCTCTAGGTTTGTTTGTTGTTATTCGGGTCTAAAAGAGTTTGTTCATGAAGAAATATTATATTAGTGAGAACAAAAATGATACATTATTGAGTGAGAATAACTTCTTTTATTATGTTTGTAGCTCACAGTTTGCTACGTCTAAAATTAATAAAAATATAGAAGTCACAATAAATTTGGTGAAAAGAATAGAACAAGATGTAAAAAAAAAAAAGTTAAGCAAGTACGAGTTGCAAGAAAAATTAGGATTTATTGACTAAATAAAAACAAAATAAAAATTTTAAAAAAATACAGATATAATTATGTTTATTTGTGAGAATTTTGTCTCATATATTTAATTGTATTATTTTATTTTCAAAACTTGGTGTTAGTTCAAAAAATATAAATTAATTATACTCTTATTTAATTAAGATTTATAATGGTTGAAGATCCCAACACACAAATTTTTATCTTAAAATTTAAAAAGAAAGATAAAATCTTATTTATTCTTTTAATTATTTTGGTCCAGAAAGGTTATAATTCAAAAAAATTAAGGAGTGCTAATGTAATTTGTATGGAAATTTTTTAAGTTTGGGCGGGGGCACTGCCCTCCCCCTTGTCTCTGCCACTGGGTGGGCCAGTGATTGGTCACTGAAGATGGAGATGGAGATGTACGTGACTATGCAAATAAATGTAGCCCCAAGTACCAAGTACCACTAGATCTGAAAAAAAGATTGGGTCATAAGCTCTTTGTATAAAGATGTTATAAGAGATTTTAGAAAATAAATTTAATGATCAAAGTTAGCAGAGTCAAGTCAAATTAAGTCAATTTTTGTCTCATCTTATTAAATGGAATGACAAAATTCAGGTCTTTGTATTTATTTTTTTAAAATCATGACCGGTTTGTATAATAACAAACAAGGAAGTAAAAGTTTAGGAGAAAAGAGAAGGGTGGAGGTCAAGATCAGGTTCAGGTTTGAAAAGGTTAAAGGGAAAGGGCATACAACGACACTAAAGATCAAGATCATATATGATGCAGAGTCGTGGAGGAGAGGATCAGGTCCAAACCCTCATGGTTGCATCATGCATGCGAGGTGCGCAGTAACAAAACGGTCCTGCGCCTTTTGGTATACAAGGAAACTGAGGACTAGAGGTAGGTGACGAAGAGGAGAACGGATTGGGTCCGACCCCCAATCTGTCCGACCATCCGAATGGATGGCTGAACTTGAAAGTTCAGCCATCCAACGATGGAAATACCAAGGGGTGCACCTGCCGAGCTAGCGCTCGGGACCCACACCCCTTGGTATTTCCACCGTGAAAGTTCAGCCATCCATTCGGATGGTCGGATGGATTGGGAGTCGGACCCAATCTGTTCTCGACGAAGAGATCAGAGAACGTTTCGTGCTCTTTTATACTTTCGCCCAATCAAAAGTTAAAAATATAATGGTTTACTGTGCCATAACCATTATACATGAAAATAATCATCAACGCAATATTCCTAACTATGATCTCTTCTCTAAAGTGAAAAAATTAGTAAAAAATTATTAATATTATGAGAAATAATCTTATTAGACAAAAATACGATGCCCTATATGGCTTCAGTACCTTTGGATGTTCGTCGGTGTAAGGGGTGGAGCGCACCATCTACTGTGAACTGCAAATCCTTCCCTTGCTAATGAGAAACCAGAGCAGTCTTTGACTCTTTACTTCTTTTTTCCTCGAAAAACAACCATTAGATTAAAAAACTAGAACCAACTACTAACAGGACAGACAACACGAACACAACAAAACAAACAAGACAGACAACAGGACAGACAAACCAGCGAGACCCTCGGACGGATCAAAGGAACCACTATGAACTCCATGCAGGGCAGAGGGAGCGATGGCCGGACATAGTAGGCAGAGCTACTAGGACCTGGACAAGCAGGTAAAGCGCCACAAACGACGCGTAGCGAGACCCAACAAAGGGTCGGAAGAGAGCCACAAGGACTTGGATAAGTCCATGGAAGGGGCGGACAGACGACCACAGACCAAGACCAACAAGAAGCCCTAAACAGAGGGGCAGACGCAAACGGGCGAAAACACGACAAAACACAAGCCCTAAACAGAGGGGCTGGCCCAAACGGGCGACAACAGAGCAGCACACAAGCCCGAAACAAAGGGGCAGACCCAAACGGGTTTATTGGCGGTCGGGACGGCGGCGGCGGCGCGTGGTGGACTGCAGTTGGGAACCACAGTGGGAAATGGAGCGCATGGACCACACGTTCCACGTCGGAGGAGAAGAGCCGGTTTCGGGGGACGACGGAGCCTACACGCGCGGCTTTAGACTTCGGCGCGTCAGATCCACGCGCCGCGCGTGTGGCGCCTGGATCAAGACGCGCCGCTGGGTGAGGGCTTGAGAAGGCGTTCGACGAAGCGCACTTCGTGCGGAGGCCGACTAGCCGGCGCGTGCAAGTCCAAACGGGACGGAAACCGCCGAAAACCGCTTGAACTCCACCTGCAAGAAAAAGTCAAACAACCGCCCAAACAAATCTCATCTGACCGAACCTGAGAGAAAAGGAGGGAAGAAGGAAGTAGGGGTGAACAGAACCGGACCGCAGACCGGACTGGACCGGAAAACCGGACCGGATTTCCGGTCCAGTCCGGTCTTTTTTCTTAAAATGCGGTCCGGTCCGGACCGGACCGGATAAATCCGGTTATCCGGTCCGGTCCGGTCCTCTTTTATAATAAATGCGGTCCGGACCGGACCGGACCGCATTTATTAAAAAAATAAAAAATATATATATTTTTATATTTTTAATACAAATTATAAACATAAAACGTTTAATTTTTATCTAAACTAAAACTTAACATTTTTATATACACTTCCCATTTGAAAAAAATTTTAAAAAAAATTTTAAAACATTAAAAAAATTGAAAAAAATTAAAAAAAAAATTAAAAGCGGTCCGGACCACTTAAGTGGTCCGGACCGGACCGCATTTAGTGAAACCGGACCGGACCACTTATACGGTCCGGTCCTATATTATTTAAGGACCACAATGCGGTCCGGACCGGAATGCGGTCCGAAAAACCGGACCGCATTCCGGTTGTGCAGCCCTAGAAAGAAGAGGAAGAGGAGAAAAGACGAAGAAAAAAAAAGGAGGAGGGGGATGGAGGCGCCAGAGCTCCCCCTCCTCCGTAAGGCTGCTGGCTGGCGGGGGTAGGCATCGGCTGATAGAGAGAGAGAGAAAAGCGCCCTCTGTTTTTTCGTTCTGTTCGAAAATTTTGACTCTTTATTTCAAGTCCCATCAATAACTTATGGGAAGAGATTAGCGGGGCCAGCTAGCTACCCTCCTCAAAAAATCCACTGGTTCTGGCATTGCCAGAGTCGAGTACTGCGGGCGCAATTTCCGAGGTTCTCTTTTTGATGATTTGATTTTGACGTTCTTTTGAAATATGTAATGATCGATGCTTTCGGATGAGATGATAGTGCTAACTCCAAATATCGATGACTCATGTCAGACCTCATGATTGGCCTTCGGCGGCTGCCTCTCCCCCAGCACTTCTGCAGTTCTCACTTCCGGAGGGTAAAATCTGATCTTCGGACAGACTGAACGGTACGTCTACCAATGCTCACGTCCGCTTGTCGTTTTCCTTTGGGTGGTCCATGTCTGATCAGGTCTCTTTTCATTTCACTCTTCGGTATTTTTTGGGTTCCTTTGTGTCTTCCTTCCTTTGATATTAATTGATGATACCTTATTAAATTACTGTTTTCTTTTGCTACGTATAATCCCTTAATTTATACATTGAAAGAACTGATCTCTTTTACTTCATAAAAATTTACACTTGAGTGTTTGAATTGGACAAATGGATTTATTTGGACAACGGAGTTTGATAAATATGCGAGAGAAGTCACTACGAGCGATTTGGTCAATTGCGGTGAGCCCACGAGCGACAACAGAATATCTGTCCCCAAAAGCCGCATACCAACGACGAGTTTCTCTTTTTGTAGCCCTAAAAAAAAAACCAACGACAAATGCCCGTCAAACATCACCGGCGGTGATTCACCGCTATTTCGCTCTATTACTCTCAACCCCTTTCTTTTTCTTTTTCTTTTTCTTTTTGTTCTAAGCACTCTCAACCCCTTTCTAATGCTAAACAACGACGATATTTTACAGATGTTGCTACGCGTCAAATCGCCGCATCTCACCTCCGAATACCAACAATTCAAAATTTGTCACTATTATTAACTATTTCGGCGAACTATGCCGGCACTCGTCGAAGTCACTTATTAAGAAAATCTCAAAGTAATTACCACCTCGATTTAACATTTTTGTTAGAATAAATGAGTTATTGGCATAGGGAAAAAAAGATGTTGTGTTTAGCACAATACAAGTAAATGGACTAAAGATTAAGATGAAGGCTCATGAGAGGTGGGAATATTGACATTAGAAGTCAATGTCTTCACCAACTCAATGTGGTGTGAAATATGAATGTCCCATTTCATTTTAAGTTAGTTCAAATTTGAAGCTAGTTAATTAAATCATATCAAATGGTTTATTTTGAATTTTGGGATGTTCTCAAGTTAGTGCAAATTTGAAGGTAGTTTATTAAATCATATCAAATGGTGTATTTTGAATTTTGGAGATGTTATCGAAGTTATTGCATCACATGAAGATGGTGTAGACTCTTCATTTATTTAGAGGCCCAATACGTAGAATATTTGATTAAAAGGCCAGTAGAAGTATATATAGAGTCATATCTCGAACAACTCTAGTAATATGATATTATGTGAATCTACCATTTATAAAAAAAAAACGTACACATGCATAAGAGTTATTTCTGTAGAGTACATAAGAGCATCTGGGTATTTCTTTATTTGTTGGGCACTTCTACATACGCACCTCTGGATTTCCCAATGTCTGATCGGTTACCTGTTGAATCATGCATGGTAATAGGCCGTGTGTCAAGAGGAAGGGGATGACAGATTGATGTAAAGAAACACAAACTCATGGACGTGGCCAGACGTCCCAGCCCCCCCCCACAAGATGAGTCCACTCAACCGCCAGCTAGAAGACATAACAGAGGAGTTTCAGGAAACACGCAAGTGTTAATATTTATGGAAGTGAAAATGATCAGGAAAACCCGGTTCAAGGTACTTGTAGAAGTAAGCAAACTAAAACAATTGCCCAATTTAAGTCTATGACGTTCTACAATTTAAAATTTTAGGGCAGACATGTCAAAGTATTATTGAGATGATATTTTTTGGTCGTGAAAACTATTCAATTGAATGGTCTAATCTTTATAAATACAGCTGAAATTTAGTATTAATTATTTTGGCGATAACGTACGAAAAATTCAATTTGTTCCCTTTTAGTTTTATATCTTGACAATAATGACAACCTATAATTCATGGATTCTCATAAATTTGTACTTCAAAGTTGGGGGAAATGTATATTAATTAGATTGTGATGTTATTGAACGTAGATGAATATCATAACTCATATGGTCCTTAAATATGTATACCAAACTTGCTCGAACGGAGGTTTAAGGCAATTAGTTTTCAAGTAGCAATATTTGAAGTTCCGGTCTGTCAACCGCTAAGTTAATTAGCGCCTTTGGGGGCATTTGCAACATTATTGGTTACTAACAAGTTCTATGACTAGCATACTAGAATAATAATTTGACATAACCAACAACATTCTCGAAAACCTCATTTCTATCTACGTCTAAAAGTACTAAATAAACTTAATTTCAAGGGTTGGCTTGGGTGGTCAAGACTTGGGGTGTACTCTCCCTGAGGTCTTAGGTTCGAACCCTCCAGGTGTATACAATTTCTTGGGGCCACTCCCATAGCAAAGCTGGACTTACCTAACATATGTGACTTGAGAGAGCTAGCTGCACGTACGGCCCGAATTTTTCTCGTTACCTAAAAAAAGAAAGTAAACAAACTTATAAAATTGTTAAATTCAAGTATAAATTCTTTATTTTAAACTTTTGAAGATACTTCAAAATAAGTTATGGAAAATGGTCAAGACAACTTTTCAGATGAATTGTCTTTAATACAATTCAAATTTGGTATCAATATTATACGATATGGAGAAATTAAATTTGTTCCCTTTTAATATTAGGATTAATATCTTCTCGACCTATGTAATACCTTACTAGAATTGCACTGATGCAATTTGAAGAAAGATAAACACAACAGGTAAACTTAGCATAGGACTCACACTACCTATTTCTTTATAAGAATATCATTAAATGATATGAGGTCCATCTATTGTATCTTTATCTTTTCAAATTACTCCGTGCAATTGAGACTGAATATTATAAAAGATCATGTTCATAGTTTTATATCTTTACTATAACAACAAACTAAAAATTCATACATATTTGAATTTTTCATAAAATTTTATACAAACAATATCGTAATTGAGTGTTCGGAGTCTACCATATATGCCCTCTTTTAACTTTATCCTTTAGATATTGAAAAACCGAAAGGTTTAAATTTGTTGGTACTTCAAAAGTCCCTATTAGGAGAAAATATATCTGGGATTGCGATGTTACCTAACAAAAATATTGTTCATAATCCTTCTAAATATCTCATCCCAAAAGTGTCTCCACAAACTAGCTCATATGGAGGTTTAAGGGGAGGTTTAAGTAGCATTTGGCATGGATGAAGAAAATTAGAACCGCACTGAATACTTATGATTTTTCATGAGAGCTATCCACTAGGATTTGGTTCTTAAGCACCTCTAATGACCTCATGACTTCATAAAAAGAGAGAGAGAAGATGCATCTGCCAATAATTGTAGCACTGCAAAAGAAAAGCAATGCGGTAACTGTAGCACATAGAAGTACTCCCCATTGTAATATCACGGACACATTATTAGAGAATACATCATCTGCAACATTTGTTAACAAGTTCTACACTTATAAGTAGATTTTTGGCTTGGATGAAGAAAATTAGAACCGCACTGAATATTTAGATTTTTCATGAGAGCCACAATGATTTGGTGCTTAAACACTTCTAATGACATCATGATCACCAAAAAAAAAAGAGAGAAGGAAGATGCATCTGCAAAAGAAATACGCTATAGAAGTATTCCCCATTGTAATACCATGGGCTCATTTAGGGGTGTTGATTTGCACCGACGGTTACCGTTTTAACCGCTAAAACTGCTACCGGTACCGATATCGTTACCAGTAAGGGCGGTTATTGTGCCTTAGCGGTGTGGTGACGATGTTAAATATGTGATTCCGTCAATTGCGGTGACGGTGACGGTTTTCGTCAAACCGTCACCTACACTACTGTTAACCACCCCTAGTTGAGACTTGAGATGATTATTGATTATGTGACATGTTTTTGTTGGGATTTTGTTGGAATATGTTAGTTGGTTTATGTCGCATTGTTTGACACTTTTATTAGACTTTAGTCTTTATGTTTGAATATGATATTATGTTATACTTTTAGACAACTTTATATTTGTTATGATTGTTAATGATTATGATATTATATTTGAATATGTTATGATATTTTTCCATTTGATATGATTATTGATTATGATATTATGTTGGAAATTTAAACCGCATAAAACGGTGAAAAAATGAAAAAGCTCAAGGAAAAAGTTTTTTTTTTTGCACAACGGTTATACGGTTTAAGCGGTTATCGTATAACCGTTACCGTTAATACCGTCACAGGCAATAGCGATTATTGTGCCTTAGCGGTGCGGTGACGGTATCAATTATGTGATTCCGTCAATTGCGGTGACGGTGACGATTTTTGCCAAACCGTCACCTACACTACCGTTAACCACCCCTAGGCTCATTATTAGAGAACATACACCATCTGCAACATTTGTTAACAAGTTCAACAACTAGGATACTTGAATAATTTATCTTTCTAAAATTAACGATATTATCTAGAATGGACATCGGTTAGATAAATTGCTGCAAGGAATTGGATAACCCAATTAGTTAATTCATAAAAATCCAGAGGTGACATTAATCCTGGCAATTGCGTGCCGTTATTCAGTTTGGAAATCAAAATTTAGTAACCATATCCTATGCTTTTTGAGAATATTTATAGGGATAGCATCTGTGATCAATTGGATAAAGATAACTGTGGACGTTATCTATATTGCGCGTTAAGCTGTCGATTTCATCCTAGTGATTTGCAACTTAGGGTTTGGATTCGATACATATTGTATGATTCTAGACCTCTATAGACCCACGGTCTTGATCGCTTCATCAAGATCTAGCGTCCCTCAAGCCACCACGTCATTTAATGAGGCTCGACGCTCTTTTTCGCCTCCAACATCGTACCGGTGGAACCACTTAAATTAACATGTAACCAGTGCTCCAACAGATACAATGGGAACACCAATATTAAGCATTTTTTTCCAACTGTCCTCATTTAGAACTTAAGTTCTAGGGGGTGGAGAGTTGACAGTAGAACTTTGGGGTTTAGAAATTGGGGTCCGAAATGGGGACATTTGTGGCAAAATGAGCAATATTGAGTGTTTTCATTGTACCGATTGGAGAACTGGTCTCACGTTAATTTAAGTGGTCTAACCAATACGGTTCTGGAGGCGGAAAGGGGTGTCAGAGCCTCATTAAATTAAGTGGTGTCTTAGGGGACATTGGATCTTGAAGAAAAGATCCAAACCGTTGGTCTAGAGAGGTCTGAATCCTTTCCCACCCAACACACTTGATATAGCCGTTATAGGCTCATAAACTAAAGTTAATTCAGGCCCAAGCAGTGAGCTAATTTGGCGACGAATGAAAACTGCAGTACTTAGAGAGCTTGATTATTAAAATTTTGGCCCCTAATTAAAAAATTATAAAATAATCTCTCTCTCCCTTATTAAATTATTCTTTTTAATTATAATATTCATTTAAATATTCTCTTTCTTTACTTTTCACCTATTTTCATAAATTATCTTCATTTTTTACCAACTCTCGTACTCCAAAATTTTAAAACTGGCTCGAATATTTGGTTTAGACAAATTATTATAACATGAAGAAAATATATTGGATGGAATATATATATATAAGGAAAGTTATACGTGTCCGATAAGGTTGTCAATAAAGGAAAGAGAAGCTGACCTGGCGTTAAACATTGATGCCAGAGCTACGGTACCAAACAAAATCAGGTGATGGATGTTTCATTAATTTGTGATCCTCTCTGGCCACATGATCTGCGCTGGTTTTTAATTATATTTAGTAGTTTCTATGTTCACAGAGGCAGTGACCACTACAAGAAAAATGGGCTATAACAACCAAATTTTTGGCCACCATGTAAACGTGGTTGCCAATAATTTACTTTTAGCAACTAAATTCCATAATGGGTTTGCATGGATGCCAACTCCCTGTGCGAGTACACGTTTCAGAAAGTAAAGAAAATGACCTTATTAGCCCTCAAGAGATGTGTGTTGGCAACGATATGGCAGGCTAATTATAAGTTCATCAAGGGCAACGCGGTATACTTAAAAAATTCCCGGCCAAACGTTTTCTGTATAAATGGGCAAGCTATTTGGGTAGGTTAGAGAAAATTGCAGAGCGGGGGTCTGGATTTCTTTGTCTGTGTTGAGTTGAGTTGAGGAGAGCTTGTGTTTCTCTCTCTTTTTCTTGTGGGAGTAGGGAAACGGAACGACACAACAATGCGCGGCCGTGGAGTAAGATATATCTCTCGATCTTCCTTATAAGGCCTGTTTGTCTTTCTTTTGTCTTGAGGACTTGATCTCCATTTTCAGGTCACAGAGTACTCTATAGTGCCTGAGTTCTGTGTTGAATCGTAATTTCATTTGATACTGACCAGGAAAACAAATTAATTTCAGAAATTGTTCTAATGTAGGTGACTGCATGCGCATGTTTTTCCTTATCTTTTGATTCTATCGACAGCTCAAAGGAACATCCTTTTACCATTTACTCTCTTGTTTTCAGTGAGATCTTCCAGTTTAAAGAAATGCGTATGCATTTACGCAGTTTGATTTTATCCAGAATAATGCTATATACATGGTAGAAGGTGTTATTAATTGGTAAGGGAATCTTCATCATTGCGCAATAAGAATAAGGCTATTCTCGCAGGGGGGGGGGGTTACAATCTCTGGTCAAAGGTGATCTTTTTTCTTCTTTTTCTTTCTTTAGTCAATTTTAGAGCGTTTCTACACTGAGTAAAACTAAGCGGACATGATAGGG
Organism: Myrica gale; assembly: GCA_963930655.1. NCBI lineage: Eukaryota > Viridiplantae > Streptophyta > Magnoliopsida > Fagales > Myricaceae > Myrica > Myrica gale. The sequence continues at coordinate 22,241,097 of OZ005611.1, forward strand.
ACGTAGATAGGTCTGTACTAGCTCTCCAAAATTTACTTGGGTTAAAATAATTCACTTAGGTGGCCTGTCGCACAAAGTTTCTCCTCATTATGCAAAAAAATGTTAGTCTTTCTCTATATATATATGTTTATTATTTTCACGTACGTTTTTTTGTACATTTAGAGGCTGAATATTAATTTCCATCGTGGCCGTTTATTGTGTTGACAGAAAAATCAATCGCTTGGATGAGCGGTGCTGAATGTACACAAAATTGTTTCAGTGATGCGCAAAAGAGAGGAAAAGTAATTCTTCGAGGTACCAACTTTCATTTTCAGTCAAATTACACATCTAATGGGTTTCTTCTTGATCATCTTGCAGGCTGATCACTGTGTTGGTAGGAGAAATATTGGGGGCGTTTGTTTCCCCAATAAATCGGGGTTCGAAATTTCCAACAAAACAAACACACTCCAAAATTTTTAACTTTTACACACACACACTACTTTTCACAAACCCCAATAAATCTCAATAAAGTAAAGATTCCTAAAATTTCGGGAATATTCCCCGAAATTTCCACAAACAAACACCCCCAATGAGTTATTGTTTCATAGAGCCAAAACTATTCCGAGATAACCCTACAGATTCGTAGCCGAAAGAGTTATTTTTGGCCTTCTACGTGTAGCATGGATTTCCCGGGCGAAGGCTTCCTTTGTAAGGCTAAGTCCATTGTTTCATCCCTTCGTGGAATTGTGCTATGGGTGACAAAGTTAGCATCTCCCGTACAATCCCACAAAGAATTGACTCGAAGACATCATTGTCTGCAACCTGGCCTCAAAACCCTAATTTATCCAGAAGCAGAGAGTCCTCACGTTTCACGTCATTCTGTCGACAAATCTTCGTCGGGATCACCACATATTTGTCCTCAATATTGCCTCAGCCCCTGACTGGTTCTTCATCTTCTTCTTGGATTAAGGGCGATTTGATTGGGACAGAGAGCGGAGTTTACTTGACCTCTACTGAAGATGAAATAAAAGCAATGGAGAAACCAGAACCTTGCAACGTCCGTGAACATGACAAGCCGAATCAACGGTGTGCAATGACGAGGGATTACCCGCTTCCAATATCCCTGCTTGTTCAGACAGGTAATTTGCGAGGTCGCACGCCTTGGGTTTTAGCGAGACGTTATGTTGATGGAAAGCTCAATCCTGAAGTTTGAGAGATCGAAGCATTATGAGCACCTCGAATCACATAGAGAAAATGGCCGGCTTGTCTTAAACCTTGTAAAGATTGAATATCCTAATACATGTCACTGCGGTGTTCACGAGGAATATGGCGAAAAGCTTGAATTAGAAGAATTTCAGTTTATTGAAGATACTGAGACCGAGGAAGTGATAGATCAGGAAGAAGAGGAATATACACAAACTGAGGCTGCTTACTATGGTTACGAGGACGATGTTGATATGACCGTGGGCGAGGATATACTCATGGCTTCCTTGGCTTCTTCCATGCCTGCAAAATGGGTGGATAATAGGGGTGAAATGACTCACCCGCCAATCAAAGGTATCAAAATCTGCGGAAGTGCTTCAAGTATGCGCGCGGGTGTTTTCGATTCAAACTCCTTCGGCACCGCTAATACTCGCGAACACCTTCGAGCATACTTAGCACTGCCGGATTCAGCTCCTGTTTTTTCCAATTAGGACTGCTACTGTGGTGTAAGTTTTGGGGGTTATTTAGAAACTGTGAACAGGAGGAATTTAAACTAGCCTATACATATGGGTAGAGGGTGAGGAATATGGCTGGTGCATCTTTGTCAAGAAAGATGTTCTACCTGGTTCTTTTTCCTTCAACCAATGTAAGCAGATTTTCAGGTATACATGCAAGTGGAGAGCTTAATTATGAATTAAAAGATGTTGATTGTCCACCTTCTTCAAATGTCTTCCGAATATCTTCGTTGATTTCGAACATGACTATGACAATTGAATGTTCTTATATCATTGTGGAACAAAAATTGCACGATCTCAGTGCATAAGACGATTTTAGTGTGCAAGTACCCTTTATCCCAGCAGCCTAAAATGTTAGGCAGAAGTAGATTTTGATTATCCGAATTATATTTCTTAACACTTCTCCGGCCCTTCCGTGTGGACCGGACTATCACATTTAGTTTAACCGAACAAAGGGGGCAAGAAGCAATCACAAGCCAAGATTTTCATCAAAGGGAGCCAAGAAAAACCGAAATTAAATTTCTTTCGCATGAGTACCGAACATTAATAGAAGAATATCAATTAAAAAAGTCTTGTACAAACAAACGCTAGAAGAACCTTCTCCAGCCTAAACTTCCTAATTAAAATCGATGATGTATCCTTAAAATCTAACAAATTAAGCACTTTCTTCAATATTAAAGATAATGTTATTGAACTATCTGCAAGACTGCAACCCCTAACACCGAACCCCCCGAGACTAGAAGAATATATAGCCGCAAACCAAGGACCTAGATAGGCGTTTAAAACATGTTTCGTTCTTGTTTCCATCCTCTTATTCACAAAGGAAATGACATAATTCACAAACCGTGCCCTGTGGAAGGTGATTAGCTTAGTAGTGAAACTTTACTCTCTATGGGAAGTCATCATGAGTTTGAAGTCCAATGGATATTATGCTTATAAAAAGGGAGGAGACTTTTGGAAACTTCAAAAACTAATTGCCAGTCTGCCGGGACCCTGTTTTTTAGCTTCTTCTAGCTAGCTGCTAGATATATCCTTATTAGAAGGCCGGGGCCTGATCATATTTCCATGCCTCCAGCGCCCTTGAATATAAAGATCTTAAATTGATCCTAACCTCATTTCAAAACAGAGTCTCCATGGGAGAAGATCAAGGAAATATTCTTCATACATATGGATAGAGAAGTGTAAAGATAGGGGTTCTTTCCAGGGGATCTATATATATATATAAGAAAATTGCGTTTCTTGAGGATCCTGCAGCCGAATCCAAAGTGAGAAGAGCAAAGAGTAGTGACAGTTTAGTGACGAGCATCAATGAGATGAACACAACAAATTGAACAATGAAAATTTGCCCTGATCTTTTTCATGTTTACTAAATCATACAACAGTTTGCCTGCGAATGAGTTGATTCTTGATTAACTCTAGTGTTGGGCCTATACTTTTCTCTGATATCGGGTCAAGTACCAATTGGGCGACAATATAGTTTGGAATGGTCGTACTGTTAAGTTTTGGTCCTTCACAAAAATTAAAACACGAGCAAATTGACCTCTCTTTTTTTCTCTTTTCTTTTTATTTTTTCTTTACGTACCCTTTCCCAATAATCTTCGATAGGAGAATTAAAGTATAGGAAACAAAATCCAAGGAGAAAATACCAAAGGCTGCGATAATGTTACAAACCATGAATCTACAATAGAAATTTTGAAAGTAGGGGAGAAGCATATGGTATATTGTTCATTTCTTAAGAGGATATAGTTAAGAGAAAAATTGCATTCCACACCAGATTAATGATGATTTTTATTGCAGACCGTAATATTTTTTTGAAGTAAAATTATCATTTTACTGATAAAAAATTATTTATTTCATCCAAATTAACAGCGAAACGTGCAAATATTACAAGATATGTATTAACTTTAAGTGTCGTGCCTCTTTGACAATTGATTCTCATTTAGACTTTACAATATTGGATTCATCGACATCCTTAAATGCTATATAATTATCATCTGGATTGAAAAGAGAGGACAGGGAAGTGTCACTTACAGTTTGGAAGAGATCAATGTTATAGCCGACAGGGTGGTTGAGAAAATAATGGAGTGACATGGAGCGGGGATATGAAGGAGACTTGATAGTGGCCAAGGGAGGAGTGGAGAGTCGTGCGGTCCTATAAGCTACGTTGGTGTTGGCAATGGACGAGCCGGGATTCCCTGCATGTGTACGTTGAGGGCAACAAGTCAAGTTTTTTCAAAAGATGGCCGGGCTTACATTGTTTTAAAAGCATAAGCCATTTTCCAAAATTCTTGCAAAGAATTAACTTGTGTTGACTCACAAAAAAACAAGTTACATTGTTTTATAAGACTTTTTTCGTTTTTATTCCAAACATTGTGAAAAATATGAAAGACGTTCATATCCAAACAAACCTTAATGCCAAGAGAAGGAGAGAAAAAAAAACACTTACAAGCAAGTTTAAGAAGAAAAAAAAAAGAGTTTTGTTATGGGCGCCAATACAATCTAAAAAAAGAACAAGAAGAAAGGAGAGAGGAAGTATATTGTGTGGAAGTAGTGTTGTAGGCTATGGTAGGGGTAGAGTGACATGTATAGGTTAGCTATAGAAATGTTAGAGAGTTTATGCAACCACCTAAAGACAGTGTCACAACGTTAGTTACATTTGCGTTTTAATTTCAAAAGAACTATTCAAAATTGTTTTTAAAAGTCAAAGCAGAGATGTGACTGATACTATCCTTAGGTCGTTATAAATGTCATCAAAACGGTCTTAATAACCGTCATTGTGGGTTTGGTGAACCTAGCGAGGACATTGATGATTTAAGGAGCATACGAGATTGTAATACCCTTCATGAATCCAACATAAAGTGGTAGAAAAAAAAGAAATGAAAGATGAGTTCTATAATAGTAAAGTTTTACATTGAAATCTTATTAGGATGAAATGGGCTTTATAATAATATCAAATAGTTTCAAGAATAATTTTAACTAAACTTTTGAAGTCGAAACGCAAATGTTGTTAGCAGTATCCAAGATAGTAATAATAAGCAACCACCTTCTGTCATCTTCCCTTTTTAAAGAAGGTTTAAAGTTTGTAGAATGAAAAGGCAATTCTATAAGGTGAAAAAAAGGAATTAATTTATAATGTAAAATATCTAAGTTCAGGGGCATAATTGGGGCCAAATATTTGGGTTTAATACTAAAAAAATTCATCACATAATTTTTTATTATTATAATATTTATTAAAAATCTTCTCTCTTCACTTTTTCACCAACTCTCATAACATATCTTTACTTTATAATATTTTACAAACCTCAATACCTAAAATTTCCACGCTCAAACATCCCCAATTTGTTTATCCTTTTTTTCTTCTTTATTCGAAATATCTGACAAGGAAAAGTGTTTATATCAAAAAGAAAATGCGAGCACGTCGTCGTCCAGTATAAATTAGGAAAAACAAAAAACAAAATTTGAATTTGGGTCATACGAGGCGGTCTTTAATTGGGCCTACAAAAGGAAACCCGGTTCCACAGACAAACGTGCCGGACGCCACTCAACAACTCCAAATAGGAACCAGAGAATCGGAAGGCTATCCAATATTGACCCGTGCTGCCCAAAATCCAAACCCACGCGAACGCGAAAACGCATAGTAAAAAATAGGGATAAATGAATATATGGTCCCTGAGGTTTCTCATAAAATCAAATCAGTCATTTAACTAATATTTTCGTCAACCCAATCCCTAACGTTTACCTTCTTTCATGTGAAGCCATTCCGTCCAAATCTATATGCCGACTTAACGGCAACTGTCACTCTTCCATTCCAAATCACCTTCTTCGCCAGCTCAGCACCCTCATGTCCCTTATTAAAACGATGACGCTTGCATGAGTGATGGGAAGAAAGTACAAAACGACAAGATAACGGATGGAGAAGTGGTCCAGGAAATGCTTGGCTTGCGGTGAAAAAAAATAGATCTCGAATTTGTCTACACTTAGTGGCTTCCCGAAGAAGAAAGAGAATTTTTGTTGCAGTGGGTAATCGAATTTATCTATCTATTGAGATTTGGTTTGCTGATATCTGATATGGGTAGTTTTTATCCATCTATTGAAATTAGATCTCAAGTTTTATGCATCTGTGGAGGAAAGTTGGTAGAATTACTTGCAAATCCACCACGGTCCATGTGATTGCTTTTCAAACATAGGGAAAATTGAATGCAGAACAAAAGCGTAGTACAACAAGCAGCAAAATATTTTGCACATTTGACCCAGCAAAAGCATAAATATTCATTAAACATCTAACAAGCAACCACATTGTCAGCATCGTTCAACAATTAATGAACCACATTTCCAGTATTTCTACCATTGAAGTGTAATGGCTCTAAAAACAGATGCAGTTTCAAAAAAACAAAATATGAGCTTGTGGCCATTTCCAAAAAATAACATAAGTTGTCCATAACTTAGTTGGACCCAAAAAGTTGACCCAAAAAACAGAATATAAGCTTGTGGTCATTTCCCTGTCACTGCGTTGATGACACCCCTTCCCCAGGTTCTTGTGAATGTCCTGTGGCCTGCATGAAAGTGATATAGGATGTCCATTATTAATATTACAATAAATTCAATTGATGTCTATTATTTATTTTCAATCAAATAATATAACATACATGTCCATCCATTCCATATTTAGAAGTCCTTTTACTACCGGTACCCGTGCCAAGTTGTGAAGTCTCAATAACATTTGCTTTGGCAACCTATTTCAGATTTAAATGCACAGCAACGTCAGGGATATCCTAAATCCAAACTAGTGAATTTGAGATAGAGGTGATCTGATACCTTTTTCTTCTTCCCATTTGATATTGATGTAGTGGCTTTCTCCTTCCCTTTGTTCTTCTTCTGTGGGCAAGTCCTAGCATTATGGCCCACGGCCTTACATGTACCGCAATGAAGGTCATAACCTTGTTTGGTCACCTTGTATCTCTCTTGGGGCTCATCTGGGGCTCTTCTCCTTGCCATTCGTGGCCTGCCAGGTTGGTTTCAAATAGTCCTTTTGAATCGAATATGTCTTAAGAACTTTTTTGAATTGATTGGGATCTCTAAACTTCAGCCCCACATGCAAGTGAATCTGAGCCCTCAAATCATTGCTATCGTGAAACTCGGGATATCTACGCCTCCCCCGTCCTTCTCCTTCTTCATCGCCCTCTGACATGCTTTCCAATATGTCACTGTTACTTGCATCAGATCCAATATCACTGCCCCTATCTACTGCCTCAGTTTCCTCCCCACCAAACCAATTTTGTTTAACAAAGTCATTATCTGCCGCATTGTTATCATCAGTACATAATACATCTTCATCATCTTCGTCTGTTTCAAGGAAATCAGATAGAACAAATTGCTCAGGAGCTGCTTCAACTTCTGCCTCCTCACCAGCTCTACCCTCTCCAGTTTCATCTTCATTACCTCCATCCTTTCCAGTTTCATCCTCATTAGCTCCACCCTCTCTAATATTTTCATCTTGATTAGCAGCCTCCGCACCACCCTCAACATCTGCCTCTACAGCAGCCTCTGAATTTGCTTCCATACTAGCTTCTAAAGATGACACCAATTTAGCTCCCACATCATCTTTTTCATTTTCAGCAAACTTTGTCAGGGCAGGTAGAGGTGAATGAATGTCAACTAAAACAACTTTGTCAACCCAATGCTCTACATATATGTGGATTACCTTCACTGCATCAGATTCCACCTTGTTTATGATATCAATGACGTCTTCATCAATGCTAACACGCTTCAAGTTAGTGTGTATGCTCTCGTTGTCAAACAAGTACCAATACTGGTGCTTTCTAGTGTACCCAAGTAAATGCATGACATCCCAAATATCGACGAGAGTTAGAAAATCTGTATCAACTCTCCCTGTATCATATGTTTCACCTCCATTGTATGTCAATGGTGAACCCTCCAGACTCCCACCATGATGGACTAAGATTCTCACTCTCATATCTACATATTGAAGACCAAAAAAATAAAAATATACCAATTATTGATAGTATCACATGCATATACCAATTTCAGTAGGACTTTAAGGACTTATAATACCACAGGTATTTACCAGTTTCTGTCACCCACGTGCAAAAGTCTAAGACCAAACCAATTTGTCAAACGAAAGCTATAGATAAACAAACAAGCAGCAAGATCTGGGACCACTTCGAGGATAGTGGGTAACTGGTGGGAGCATTTACACTTCAAGACAAACCCCACTGCTATTAACTAGTTCAAACTGACAAAAACACTTTAATATCTCTTCAAGACAAACCCCACTGGAAGACAAAAGCTTTGTAACAAAAAAAAAGCAAACACACGGGACCACTTCACCAATATATGAGTAGAATATTCAAGGTTGACCAAAATAGAAGACAAAAGCTAAAGCTTGCAAGAAACAAAAGCATTGGAACAAACAAAAGGACACAGTATAAAGCACTAATAGCAGAACAAAAGAATGAAAATGTGGTGCAGAGATATAAGATATTTACTGTTGAATTTGTTAGGGTTCGAAGATCTTGAGGGATTTTCGTGATTGGGGATTTTGCTAGGGCTCGGGAATGTTCGGGAATGTTAGGGCTTATAACATTGAGGTTTAATTCGTTGAGCCCTTATTCGTGGCGCCATTTCCCATCCGTTATCTTGTCGTTTTGTACTTTCTTCCCATCACTCATGCAAGCGTCATCGTTTTAATAAGGGACATGAGGGTGTTGAGCTGGCGAAGAAGGTGATTTGGAATGAGAGAGTGGCAGTTGCCTTTAAGTCGGCATATAGATTTGGACGGAATGGCTTCACATGAAAGAAGGTAAAGGTTAGGGATTGGGTTGACTAAAATATTAGTTAAAGGACTGATTTGATTTTATGAGAAACCTCAGGGACCATATATTCATTTATCCCTAAAAAATATCTACCCCATGCGCTGCACAAATATAGGTGTGGAGAATATACAGATCCACGTCTTCATTAACCAATCAAATCAAACCTCCCACGTTATATGTATTTAAGTCCCGGAGACGGACAAAGCATAGATGTCTGCTTCATAAAGATGAAGGTGCAAGACAAGAATGCAACATGAACACGGCCCTTCGGATTTCGCTGCCGAGTTAGGGGTCTTAAATTTTGCTTCTTCCTGCCCTCAGGGTAAATCTGATAACGATTTTTTGTTGAAGTTGTTTGTTATCTACGTCATCTGTAATTATGATTACGAAATCCGGGTTCAAATATGGTCGCTAAAGTCAAGTGAATTATCGTATTCTCGGCATTGTTATTGCTTTTTAGGGTTCTATTGGATCACGGGTATTTGTTTGTCAGCATGCTTGTTTCTGTGGGTTATCCATTTCATGTTGTTTGTGTATCGGTGTGTGATTTGTTTGGATTTAATTTCATCGTGTTTGTGAATTTGTTGCTGTTTTGGTTTTGCTCTGTGTATGCGTTTCCGTGTTTGAAAATTTCCAATGTCTGGTTGTTATAGGGGTTTTGTCCGTAACCACTTTGTGATGTATTTAGCATGATGTCCGTGTAGATGGGGCATTGGCATGGCAGACAGCTTGATTTTTCGTCTCACAGTCGTGAAAATGAGGGAAGCCATTGTATTTAGATTTGGAGGACCACAGAAGTTGTCCTGAATACGGCTTGATTGTTCTTGGCCAATATCCTCTGGTGCCAAAATTATGCCTGGTTTAGTTTGTGAAAACTTGTGTTCCATGAAGGATTTTAGTTGGTCTTTTAAAGGAATAACTTTCTTCTCTTCTTCTCTGTCATTTTGCAAAACTTGGAAGCACGCTTTGGTAGATCTCTATATTGTTTGAATTTTCTGGAAATATTGTGTAAGTCATGAAAATTTCATAAATTTCATCTAACAGCTGTCTCCGTGGAATGCTTCTTGGATGATCTTGATGTGGCTCTCTTCTCCTCTCTCTCTGTTTATTTTCTGTTTAGCTTTTGCATTGATGGAGAGACAATACACTCGCATTATTCGTTCAAATTTGGACTAAAGCCAATTTCAAGATAGATCTCTCAAGGGTCTTGATGGGGCAATTTTTGAGTTTGGGTGGTCAGAAGTGTAGGACAGGTGACTACACCAAGGTCTCTCAGAATGATACCTACAAGAGACAAAGAATGTCATCAAGCTTTACCGAGGAGAGTGCAAGGCTGATTCCAAGTCTTCCTGATGAGTTATCAATGCAGATTATTGCTAGACTACCTAGGATTCACTATTTCGATGTACGGTTGGTGTCACGGAAGTGGATGGCAACTGTTATGAGCCCTGAATTATTCAAATTGAGAAGGGAACTCAGAAAGACTGAAGAATGGCTTTATTTACTGACCAAGGTTGAAGAGGATAAACTTTCCTGGCATGCTTTAGACCCTTTATCAAGAAAATGGCAGAGGTTGCCTATGATACCCCATGTTGTTTACGAAGATGAATCTAGGAAGGGTTTCACAGGGCTTTGGATGTGGAACATGGCTGGTCCCAGTGTTAACATTGCTGAAGTTGTTAGACGCTGGCTTGGGCGGAAGGACTCGTTGGATCAAATGCCATTTTGTGGTTGTGCTATTGGTGCTGTTGATGGATGCCTTTATGTGCTTGGTGGATTCTGTAGGGCTTTGACCATGAAATGCGTCTGGAAATTTGATCCAATTAAACATGAGTGGAGTGAAGTCACTTCCATGTCTACTGGTAGAGCTTATTGTAAGACTGGCATTTTAAATAACAAGCTTTATGTGGTTGGAGGTGTTAGTCAGGGCCGAGGTAGTTTGACTCCTCTTCAGTCTGCTGAAGTTTTTGACCCCTCAACGGGTTCATGGTCCCAAGTACCAAGCATGCCATTCTCAAAAGCACAAGCTTTGCCCACTGCCTTTTTGGCCGATATGCTAAAGCCTATTGCCACGGGGTTAACTCCATACATGGGAAGATTATGTGTGCCTCAGAGTTTGTATTCATGGCCCTTCTTTGTTGATGTTGGGGGAGAAATTTATGACCCTGAAACAAATTCATGGATTGAAATGCCAAATGGCATGGGAGAGGGTTGGCCTGCACGACAGGCAGGTACAAAATTGAGCGTTGTAGTAGATGGTGAATTGTATGCATTTGATCCTTCTAGTTCCATGGATAGTGGCAAAATCAAGGTATATGACCGAAAAGAAGATGCTTGGAAAGTTGTTATTGGAAAAGTCCCTATGCATGATTTTGCAGATACAGAATCTCCATATCTACTTGCTGGTTTTCATGGGAAGCTTCATGTCATCACAAAAGATTCTAGTCATCACATTGCGGTTCTGCAGGCTGATTCGTGTTCTTCGCCATCAAGCTCCAGTTCTCTTTTTGCTGGCTCATTAAATGAACATTCGGGCTCCATGGCAGAATCTGATGCTGTTGTTTGGAGGGTCGTTGGTGCTAGAGATTTTGGGTCAGCAGAGATGGTCAGTTGTCAAGTACTTGAAATTTAGCCTTCATGAGTGATCTAGATGGCGAATGGCAGCCTCCAGGGCATTGAGAAATATTATATAGTATGTTGTCCAGTGTATATGAGACAATGAGTGTGGTTTATATGAACCATATCATGAGGCAGCTACATGCATGTTTGCAAAGCAAATTACAATAGCCAGGAGATCACTGGCAAGTTTTACTTCTTCTTGGCCCATAAGATTCCCTCCTTCATATTACTCTGCTACATATGGAAACCAGGTGAGTCATTGTATGTGCAATATCAGTGATAATGAATAGTGTTACCTTATAATGTTTCTAACTAGGACAGAAGTATCACTTTGGTTTTCATAAATAGACCTCCATTCACTTAATTCAATATCTTTTGGTACATGCAAACTGTGTAATTTATGCGATTACAAATTTACCTTGAAGAGAGAGAGAGTAAACGAGAGCATTCTGTCTGTTTGTTGCATCACTTTCTAAACCCATCAAGTCTCGAACTTCAGTGGCTTCTGTCCTCTGCAACAACGTGGCCTCCATATGTTATTTATATCATATGTGGCTATGTGCTGCGCATATGGGTGAGATTGACAGTGGATTTCTCTGAAAGGAAAAGCAGATCTTTCACATGAGTATAGAAGGTGAGATTCATCAGTGTAAGACCTGCTGGGTACGTGTGCAATGTATCTAATAGAAAAAGTAAAAAAAAAAAAAATCGATGATAATTTTTGCATATATGCATGTTTTTCATCTTCTATTTACGATTTTAGTTCATCATTTTGCTCATTTTTATACGGTAGTCACATCTTCATGATAAATATTTACTTTAAATAATAAGCCTATAGCTTTTAACCCAATATGTTCAGGGTTGATGTCTTGAACCGAGTTTCGAGCTGCAATTTTTTTTTCTTTAACATCTGTATAAATGAGATTAGGTTCCTCTACGATTTCTGTTCGATGCACTATGCAATTCAGAGATAGATAAACACAATAAGAGGTCTCTACACCATTTAATGTTGCTCATGTAAAGTTTTGGGCAGCATGAGCCCTACAACGGGTTCTACCTGTTGTGTCTGTCTTTTTCTGAATTGTATGGTGCAATTCGGGTATGAAATTGCATTAAATCTTGATCTGCATAAACATGTGTGTAATTTTTTTAGTTTTTTGCTTTCCCTTCTGCAATTCACTAAAAGGAGAGGTGTAGTTTAAGCATATTTTGAGCTTTGTTTGTGCTAACTACACCAGATCCTACGTGAAGACTATCCTTTAGTTCTTGTAACTTCTGTGAATCCAAGAGGCCACATCTAGTACATGTCTAAACATTTAACCACTCGGGTTTGTATCTATTGTGATTTAATCTTATTGAAGCTACGTCGTTGCTGATAAAGGTGGGTGTTTACGAAGACTCAGCAAGAACCAACATGGAATAGTTCAAGGGCTTGTTTGGTTGTGGCCTTGTGGGTTAAGGTCTTGGTTCTGAGGTTCAAACCAGGTTTTGAACCCAATTTATTGAACCAGCGTTTGGCTGGGTTAAGGTCTATTGCAACACACGCACGTGTCATCTGCTAATTGGCATGGTTGGCACATAACAGCTTTAACGTTTACCTGTTATTCCGACAAAAAACAAATCGTCGAAATCTGCTCTCTGACATATTATAGATACAACACAAATATCTTTAGGTAAATAAGACGACTATGGTGTTTGTCAACTTTGCTCGCGCACAAGACACACATTCTCTCTATGCCCTTATCGGCTTGTATATTCTCACGCTAAAGCCCTTCTGATTCTCCCATAAGGAGGACATGTGTTTAGAAAGAGAGACAAAGGGAGACAACTTTATAGGCCTTGAAAATAGCACCTAGTTTTGACAGTGCAGTGTCGAGCCTTCTTTGTGTCGAAGACAAAAGCATTGTTGAAGGTAACGATTTACGGGGCGTGGAGGAGTTTGAAGTCATGTGGCTTCACCGGGATCATCGAAACCATCACCAAGACCTAGGCATTGGTGGCGGCGATGCGCTGCCATCACAGAGTGACGAGTGTTTGGATTTGATGGTTGAAAAGGAATCCCAGCACTTGCCTGCTGCTAATTATTTGAAGAGACTACGAAACGGGAATTTGGACTTGGGTGCTAGAAGACAGATTGTTGAGTTGATTGACAAGGTGGGGTTATGGATCATTTTCATGGGTTTCTAGCATTTCAAATTCGATCTAGTAACATCTGAAAAAATCAGCCACCAAGGATGAAAAAGGGAAACATGTTGTGGAAATAAATCAAAACATAGGTGCACAAATTAAGATTTGATACAAAATGAGACAGGACATATTTCGAAGGAACACTAGTGAAATGCGAACTTATGGAGGTGGCTGCTCGATGAGGCAAAGGAAAAAAAAAAGGAAATTGACATTTTAGTCTCTAGATTTATACCCATTTGGCAAAATGGTCCCTCAATTTTAAAAATCAAATCTAAGGCCCTTAAACTTAATGCTTTTGACGTAAAAGCTCTTCCGTTAGGCTTCCGTCCATCAGCTTAATGGAAGGACATTCCACGTCATAGGAGAGGCCACCTGGCAACACATTACCCCAGCTCACTCTTCTTCCTGTTTTAATTTTATTATCCGTGCTGCGAGTTGACCCTTGCTGGGCCTTGCATTTGGAGAAGGATTTATGCACTTCAGTGTTATCTGCAACAAGTTCACCATTCTTTATTCATTGGCATCTTCTGAAAGTAGTGCTTCATCGAAGACTTCGACGGTCCATTCCTCTTTAACTACTGAGTGCACCCATGTAGACAAAGCAAACCCACAGTTCTGGACCAGCTTCCCCATGAGCAGCTCGAGAAGTATCACACCGAAGGCATAAACATCAAGCTTGAAAGGGCTGTATGAATGGCCTCCACTTGTATTTTTGTTTTTGACACCCTTGCCTTTGGAAGGAAATGTTTCTTCTTGACTTTCAACCGCCATTAGACCATATTCGCTGATGCGCGTATGCATATTTCTGTCAAACAAAATATTTGTGGATTTTAGGTTGCCATGATCAATCCCGTCTTCATGCAGCTCCTTGTGCATGAATGCCAAAGCCTCAGCAATGCTAGCTGCAACACCTAGTCTGCTTCACCAGTCAAATGCGTGGGCATCTTTTGATCCTGAAACCAATGAATGAACATACCAAACTTGAACTCGTTGGATGTTTCACTAGGCTTATCGCTACTGATACGAGTGATATCCACAGCCACTTCTTCTTCGGAACCTTTTCTTCTTTAGACACCTTTTTGCGTATTAGTTTAAGGGCCAAGAAGACCACCATAATCACGCCAAGGACTATATAGCCGGAGTATATAAGAAACTCCTTGGAAACGTTGAATTCTTCGAAGTTGGAGAAATCAACGAGGGAAGGAAGGGAAAGGATCGGAAGACAGCAACAAGTGTTGTTTTCGAGTTTGAATATAAAGGGGCAAAAGACTTTGTTTGGTGGAGTCTAAGGTGACTATAGTCGCATGTGGCGCCCTCTGTACGCCAGCATTGTTGAGAAGAAGTGGCTTGAAGAATGCCAATATTGGGAGGAATTTGCATCTCCATCCAGTGGCAATGTCATGGGGCTACTTTCCCGATACACCTTCATCCGATGCGTGGCCAGAGGCCGAGAAGAAGAGCTATGAAGGAGGGATAATGACAGTAATGTCTACAGTTGCTGACAATCACGATGGGTCTGGATATGGGGCAGTGATACAAACACCTTCTTTGCATCCCGGTACGTTCTTAATTTTAACGCCATGGCTTTCCGGCATAGATATGAAAAATCGAATGCGCATGTTTTCCAGGACTGCCCATATATTTGCATTGGCAAGGGATAAAGGTTCAAGAATAGTGCTTTCACCGAGCATAATTAGTTACTGAATGAGAGATGTCGATCGTGAGAGTCTCAAGAAAGGTCTCGAGAAGGCACTGAGGATATTGGCAGCAGCCGGAGCCGAAGAAATCGGAACCCATCACTGCAAGGGGAAGACCTTAAACGAACTAAAAACGATTTCATTGCGAAATGTGTTTTAAACGAAGTGTGAGACGGCGTAATATATTGCCAGGTGGACTCTCTGCTGATGTGGATTGTCCTTCCGTTAAGCTGATGGACGGAAACCTAACGGAAGGGCTTCTACGTCAAAAGCATTAAGTTTAAGGGCCTTAGATTTGAAATTTGAAACTGAGGGACCATTTTGTCAAAGGGGTATAAACCTAGGGACTAAAATGTCAATTTCCCAAAAAAAATAAAAAAGGAGAGAGAGAGAGAGAGAGAGTAGAAATTTGCAACTAACGTTTGTTAACAAATTTCAAAAAAATTCTTATAAGATTTCGTACAATTTATGCGTGGTAGAATATTTGCCATTTATTTTAGAATGAACGGCTCAGATTATAAGATCATCGTCCCTGATATCCATGTTTTTTTTAATGGTGTCAAATGAATTAATGAATCTGTCGGGTAATACTGTGTACCATCTCGAGGGTGAGCGGCAAAAAAAACTCCTGAGCCTGGGTCCAACATATAAAACCAAAATCTTGACTCTGAACCAAAACCAGAACCCGCAAATAAATAAGCCCCAACAGGTCTAAAATCCAACTATTTGGTAGGAGCTGGTTTTGCTCAGCTTTGTTCTAATCAATGTGGGTGGCTGTGACTTGTGAGCTTGTGACTGCGGCCTGTTAATGTTAATTTCCTTTTGCTTCGAACTTGCACACAAAAAGCTCCTAATGCAGAAAAGTGTTGCTTCCTTTAACGGGCTTGGATCTTCGTTTTCCACAACTTTCTCCATTCTGCATCCTGCATCATAGTATTGGTGTTACAAGTCCAGGGCTTAACAGGTGTTCTTTTCGGCTCTGTTTTCCAAATTAGTTTGTCCTCCTCATTGGCAGTGAGCCGCGGGAACCTTCTTATAGCAGCTACTGCTTAGAAAATCAAACAAATCCGCAACATGGTTAAATATTTTGTGGGATTTCGACCCCTTCCTGACAAGTAGGTAGGCCGGTGGGCATCGTGGGAATCCAAGGAGCTTTAGGCATAGCCCGTTTCTGGGAAGGAAACAGAGGCCCTGTGCAAGTATGGGCCGTGTACTCGTTCTGCTCTGCCAAGTCCCTGACGAATTGTTCTTCCTTTCAGCCCTTAATACATCCGGACCTGGGGTGTATTGGGCTTTTAGAAATTTCAACCATTGACTCTGAGGTCTACTATACATAAACCAACCCAGCTAGGCGACTAATGCTCTGTTTTTGTCACACATTTTTCGGTGCCCCTCCACCTTGGTCCTTAGGGTTACAAATATATTTCCCAGATTTTGGGGTGTAGTGTAGATTTTTGTTTTTTTGGTGATAATATATTATTATATAACTGACTATAAGGTACAATAAGAGGAGGTAGGGCACCGCTACAAACATCCCAAAATAACCCGGAGTGAAAAAAACAGAAAAGAGAGCCAACAAGCTGGTTCGGTTTCATAGTTTCTTGATCAATTTGTCAAGAAAAGGACCACAACAAAGACGATTTTTGAGATTATCTACATGTTGGATTGATGCACGGTAGTTGAATGCTTTGAAATGATTGACAAACATCTTTGCTTCCTCATTTTAGAACGAATTTTCCTCCACCTGCAGCATGTAGAGGCAGATTCCTAAATCACGCTCTGAAGCCTTTTTTATTTTTATTTCTTTCTCTTTCCTTTCGTTGAAACGAGTGCAGATGGGCTTCTACCCAGTTTCAATATCTTGGAACACTAACTTTTATCTTTGGGTGCAGTGTCAGATTTTTCATTTAGAATGCCAGATCTGCTTGCCCATCATTCCAGAAAGTAAAGGGTAAATATATTCATAATTAGGGGCGCAAGTTGTGAATTTGAGTGTTTGAGGTGCAAATTGCAGAAGGTACGGTGGGTGCAAAATATAATTTTCTCCAAATAGTTCTTTGAGTGCATCTTAATGATAGGAAGTTGACTAGGTACTGCAACTTCCTTTTTTTGAGCTGGTGATTGTTATTCCCTTATCCTCTGGCTTGTTTTAACCATGTAGGAAGTATTTTTGTGTTGGGAGGCAAAGGCACTATGTATGGACACTGTTGGTGGACTTAGCAGAAAACAATGTTACCACAACTTGGGGGAACAAATATCAGAAAATCGTTGGTACAATGATAAGATATATAGGCTCAGTCTGTCAGACATTTACTTTTGCCCCCCTAGGGGAGAGCTGTCCTTTTGCTTTCTTTCTTGGTTCCTTCTTCAGATCCACGCCAGAATAAAATGAATTTGTCCCTCAATTATATAAGCCCTTGTAAAGGAGGATGAGTACGTCCTGTCAGGTTTCCTCATTATGCTGCCTGGCACTTTGTACTATTCTCTCTGTTTTTTTCCCTTCTCAAAACTTTACATTAACCCAAGACCAGATCAGATTCTCTCCTTCTCGTCTAGGATTGGTCGTTAGTATAAATGCCATGCCATTAATGTTCTTATGCTCTTTATTCCACTTAAACTGCCTCTTCTGCGGGCCATTTTGATTGGATTCCAACAGTACAAGAGATAAGGCGTAACTTTTTTTAGCCGTTTGAATTGGAGTTCTATCCGTTTTCCTTTTTGGCTTTCATGCAAGTGCTCTGAGGCATATATTCTTCAAATTGGTTTTTAGTTTACAAGGCCCTTCAGTTTATCCCCACTGGAGTAACCTAAGGATGGCTAAGCCGATTTCTATCGAGAAGAGTTCTGCTTTTGCATGCTGCGTAAATTGCACTCTACTTGGAATGCATCCAATTTGGTAATCCAAGTACACATACAAGAATGTGAATTTTGAGAATGCGGATTCTCTGTAATTTTTTGTTCAAGCAATTCAGAGAAATATAAATACAAGTGAACTTCATTGTAAGATTCATTTTATCCGAAATTTTATATTGATAACATTAAATAATATAGGATCTACTCGTTGTGTTTCTCTCTCTATGAATTCTGACAGAAAATTACAAATAAAAAAACAGGGCTGCAATGAAGTTGACCGCTAAACATAGAATTGGCATTCAACTACCCTTGAGAAATTCCATTCCACTTTTTACTTCCATTTTCTCTGCTGTTGTGTTGCGGAGAATAGCTTCTTGAAGAAGATTACTCAACAGTTTCTCGGACAACCTTTCGCACGCTTCCTCCCAATAGCAAATGGGAAGTCCTGATCACCAAGGTGCCCCCTTCATAGCCTTTTCCAATCGGCCCAAGTCCTACAGCTTGTGGTCTCGAGTAGCTTTGGGCAACGTTTTAGGGGAAAGCTCGGGGTTCATCATTATAATGGAGATTTAAACTGCTTTTCCTCTTAACATATCTTTAACAGTGTTAGTTGGTGTGATATGGTCAAATGCTTTGTCGTGTTGTTATTACCTGGATAATGGTTGGCCTTCCGTGACTTCGATCCTCCATTAATGTGTGATTCGAGAGTTGTAGGTGTACCCACCTATTCAGACCACGACAAAGAATGACTCAGCTGTGAACCAAGCACGAGTTGGGATTATATCTCAATAAGACACCAAATAAGACTCGGAGGTTCTGTGGTCGAGACAGCACACCTTAGTGAGGATTATTCTTAACAGACAAAGTTTGCTTCTAATTCTCGTGGATGAACGACATTTATATGGCGATTTCTAAAGGAACATATATGGTTACAGAATCCATCTACCTCATACTTCTGCTTGGCTAATCGATCATTTAAGAATGAGTCAGTTCAAATCCTTCCATACACGTCTTTATAGTGTCGTGGTCCTTTATCATAAGCAGTGGCGGATTCAGGATCAAAATCCATAAGGGTCGAATTTTAAAGACGAAATGATAAGAAATTTTTTTTCCATGCAAAAAACTGTCACTACAAAAAAAAGGGGCTATAGGCCAAAAAAACGCTGTTATAGGTCATATATCTAACGCGGCGGTTTGGGTGACCACTGGTGAAGACCTCGGGTCTATAGCGGCGGTTGCGACCGTCGCTATAGGCCCAACCGTGGTTGCGGTTTTTTTGGCACTAAAGGTCTGTAGCGGCGGTCGGTGACCGCTGCTAAAGACCTAACATGACCGCCGCTATAGACCTATAGCTGCGGTCAGTTGCCACCTATAGCGACTTTTTTTTTTGCCTGCATTTCCAAATCACCACTAATTTTTTCCTATATTTTCTATACATGTTTTTTTAATCGGTATACAAATTTATTTTAATAATCATAATTAATTGGATGTAAAAATTTAAAGACCAAGGATAATAAAACAAAATATACTTCATTATTGATTAATAATATTTTACAACAAACACAAGAATCTTTACAAATTAGGAATAGACTGTAATAAGATGTAATTACAAGCTTTAAAAGAATATCTATTGGACATGTTCTTAAAACCTTGTTTTTCTCAATCTCACTAGCTTTGCGCTTCATATGATCCTTGGTTTCATACTCCCCGAAAATGTCTTTCCTCTTGCTTTTTGGTGTAACCAAATTGTCTCCCATTTTTCCTATGTTGAACGGTTCCTCCAAAACTTCCATCATTTCTTTTATTAATCATTCCTTTGGAGTCTGAAACCAGTACCTGTATGTGGCAGAGAAAAATCTCTTAATACCAAAACCAAATGACAATTAATACCCAAACCAGTACCTGCAATTCCAAATAGTCTAGTTTTTGTATCTTACAGGGTATATTGATAGGCGAAATAATTATGTTGAGTATTTCAAATGGTCTCTCACCACATCATAGAAAGCTGCATCAGGGGGAAAAGTATTCACCTGTCTTAAATCAAGGGCAATGAAGACCAACTTAGGTGCCAGAAGATCTACTTTACCGTCTTTGTAAGGCTCAAAAACTGCAGAATCAAATATAATTAGACTAGAGAATAGACACCTCACATATTCAACTTGTTTCCCTTTACTATTGCTGCAAACTATATATGTTGAGGAAAAAAAACTCAAAAGAGCTGATGCAGTACAATAGATAATCAAACCCCCAACTCCCACACCAAAAGTGAACTGCATACAAAATCGGAATACCTTTTGGGTTTTATCAAAAAAAAGGGAACTCTAATAATATACCATGAAATCAACAACTTATTTCATCTTCGTTTGTTGCACCGTGAAATATTAAAGCTCTTATCCACTCATGGCCCAAATGGGGGTCGGGGTGGGCGAAGGGGGTCGGGCCCCATAGGCCCAGGCCAACGTATGAATAATAAAATAAAAAATAAAAAATAAAAACTAAATGAAAAAACTTTTTTGGGGATATAATGGGGGCGGCCGCCCAGGACCGCACCCCCTACATCCGCCTCTGATCATAAGTAAAATGTCTAGTCAAGAATAGCAGACTTACAAGCATGTTAATGTCGCTGTTCGTTTATCATTTTCTCATTTGGTCTGATTTTTCTAACACACAAATTAGCAAATCTACCACTTTTCTTAAAAACTTAACCAAATAAGAAAAGATAATTTTTATTATTTAAATTATATTCTTCAACAAATTTGTGTGGAAAATGAAGGCCCTAGAACAAGTCGCAGGCTATGGAGTCACAAACCAGAACGGGACAAAACATTCATCGTAATTGAAGAATTCTTAATTGAAGATGGTATTAAAGTCATAAGACGTGCCTTATCCATCCTTGCAGGTTCAGTGGTTATCTAGGAGGCAAAACCAGTTGTCACATACTCTGGTTTCATGTGCAGCAAATAAAATAAATCTTTTGGCTCTATTCCTGCAAATACTACCCGTCTCGATGTAACTAGTATAGACTTCGTATTATCTTCACCTTATACCCGTATAGACTTGTGTTTTGATCTCCATATTGGTTAATTTGGATGGAAAATGATTTCTCGACATGTGAAATGAAAATTTTGTTCCCATAATTTTTTTTTAGCAGTTATCATTTTATGAGAGTAATATCGTAATTCTAGAGAGCAAAAAATAAATTTCTGTCCAAACTGACGAAAAATTTTAACAGATGATGCTAAGTGTCTAAAATCATTAGTTGATGTGTTACGTGTGTGGATTGGCTTTTGAAAAGTCAAGACTCGCATTTTTTTGTCTTCTTATGACAAAAGGTGAAACTTTTCACGTGGATGAATTTTTATTCAACGTAATGCAAATTGTGCTTTATGTTGGTAGACAAGTTATCTAAAAAGATGCAACAATTAGTTTGTACTATTAATGTTAACTATGTACAAATCTTAGAGTAGAGCTGCTTAGCCTCTGCAACTTACCCCCTCTCTTGTTATTGGAAGGAAGAGCACTCAAGTTCTGAACTTTACTTTTCGTTTAGAAAGTGAATAAAAAGAGAGGACAAGTTCAAATATTCGACCTCCAAGATGGTACAGAATGCGGATCCAATAGAATATCAAAAGATTGAACATGTCCTCTTAAAAATTTCAATTATCTCAAGCATACTTTGTAGTCTACAAATAACATCATAACAAAAGCAACATCAAAATCTTATAAGCACCAGAGATCTTAATCTAAAACCAGCATGTAGCCTGGTTACAGGATGCATATTAGTTAAAAATAAATAAATAAATCAACGTTTTGCATTAGGTCAGGGCCCTGTTAGCCACCCCTCCCTCCTTCATTGGATGTGACCACAGTCTTTTATGATAGCCAGAGCACAATACATTTGACCAAAAATAAAATGTATCAGGAAAGGACTAAACATATTGATGTCAGATATCATTTTCTTCGAGAGGTTATGACACAAAGTGTGATCATAGTGAAAAAGATCGCTACAGCAAAAAATCCAGCGGATATTTGACTAAGCTAGTTCTAGTGCTGAAATTCAAGCATTGCTTGGACTTGATTGAAGTTCACAGTTTGTGAAGGCCCTCAAGGAGTTTTGGAGGAGATGACTTGAAGAGATTTGGTTTTGACGAAATCCAAGCTAAGGTGGAGATTTGTTAAGTGTGGCTTGGCTTTTGAAAAGTCAAAACTCACATTTCTTTTGTCTTCTAATGACAAAAGGTGAAACTTTTCACGTGGATGAATTTTTATTCAACGATATGCATTTATTGTTCATAAATACATGTCATTATTGGAATTCATTCTTACTTTCACATATAGGCTATAGATGTCTTATAGCCACAGAGCGTGACTTTGCATTTATGGAAATGCAGGCGATGTTCGCCGAGTGCAACTTTAAAAGGAGAAGAGTTGTTTCGAAGTGAAGGGCAGTGAGAAAACCCAATAAAGAGACGAAAGAAAAGAGTCGCAGATTATTGAGAGAGCTTTATTATTATTCACATCTCTTTTGTGTATGAGGAATTTGGGTGTATTGGGATTTTAGGCAAGAGTATTGTGTTACCACACTTTGTACCAGGGATGGGCAAACCGGGTTCGCGGTCGGGTTTGCACAGCCCCGAATCCGAAGGGTGCGGGTTCGAAATTTTTAACCCGAACCCGACCCGAACATGAGTGAAGAACCGATCCGGACCCGTATTTCGGGTTCGGGGGGTTTGGGGTTCTGGGCCTCAAAGAAGGTGGCCCATAACGTTTTGGGTTTTGAAGCCCATAATCGTTCCGGCCTCTATATTTGGGGCCCAGGGCCATATTTTTTGGACCCAAGACATCCTGGGTCTTTATTTTTCAAGCCCAGGACGCTATGGGCTGCCTTTTTTAGCCCAAAATGTCCTGGGTCTTTATTTAAGACATGCCCAAGACGTCCTGGATATGCCCTTCTTGGCTATAATGTTGAGTAATTTTATGAGCAACCATTACTCAACATAATGTCTAATAAAAACAGAAATTCTAAGTAATAACTACTAAGCATTATTCAATATAATTTCTGCCAATTGCGAAACACAAGTCAAGCAAATCTAACTACTAACACAAGCCAATTGTCATGCCAATGTTTACATGCACAACAAACAAATCTAACTACTCACTTCTAAGCAATAGATTAAAAAAAATCAGCAAGCAATAAACATAATTCCTTAAGTTATTAGTCTATTACAATGAAATTATGAAAATATAATAATTCTAAGTTCTAACTATTACAATAACTTGCTGAGATCAAATCACAATGAAAGCAAATAAAATATTCTTGAAGACTTGAACGATTAGAGCAAATGAATCATCTTCTACCCTGCACAACAGTATACACTTTAGACTTTACAAATCACAACACAATTCCATAGAAAATATTATGAGCATAAAAATAATCAATGCTAAACAGTAAACAAGTTACATTGTTTTTGTTTCTTTGTTGTAACCATACTCCAACAGTCCAACTCCACGTTCATAATCATTATTCAAGAAGAATCCCCAACTGATCGTTCTCTAATTCTAAAACAACAACAACAACCAATACAAATGAATTTAACTTCACTCATTTAATACTTGAAATGAAAACAATTATAATTTAACAATTACATATTTACAATGAATGAGAAAGATACCTGCATCAAACTTGTAACTCTCAATATCATCTAACTCTTCCTCTTGATGAAAGATAGGTTTGGACTTCAACCAATTTTGGGCACATATAAGAGCATTCACCGTTGATGGAGCTAATGAACTTCGATATGAATCTAGCACCCGACCACCAGTACTAAATGCAGACTCAGACGCGACTGTAGTGATGGGGATGACCAATACGTCTCATCCTACTCGGGCCAAAATAGGATATTTGGTAGAATTGACCTTCCACCAAGTCAAGAGATCGAACTCAACACTCAGAGTCTCCACATCCTTCAAATAATACCGCTCTAATTTACTTCGATTTTCTGTCAGATTTTGAGAACCACAGAATCGACGGTACTTATTCATTGCAAATTTGTTTTGACTCAGTCCTAATGAGGTAGAGCAAGGTTAGCTCTCAGTTTCACTCCCACTTGTGTAATCTGTACATGAGCTAGAAGAACTACCACCAATATGAGCCTTCCTGGCATATTGCCTAAACAAGTGTTCAATGTCTTTCTTCAGAGTTTTCAACAAACACTTCTTTTTTCTCATCCCTCATTTCGTCCTTGAACCAAACTAGGGTATCTAATTTGTTGCGTGGGTCAAGGACTGCAGCTATAAACCACACTTTATTGATCTTCTCTATGTCTCCCCAATATTTCAGATACTTAATCATCATCTTTCTAGCCATAGTACTCAACACAAGATCATCACTATTAGTATATTCTGTAAAATGACCAAGAATGTTAGATAACTCTTCAAAATACAAACTTGATGTGGCATACTTGGTACCAGACATTCTCACAATCACTTCATAAAACAGTTTTAAAAACTTGATGAAAGCTCGAATTGTGTCTCAATCATCATCAGTGGGAGGTCTCAGACCCTTCTTTCCCAACCCATCCTCCATTACTGAGCAATACAGAGGCTCATCGTCTTCTTGCAGAAGCTCAAAAGCTCGCTGAAATTTCTGTGCAGATTCAAGCATGAGGTATGTCGAATTCCATCTAGTTGGAACATCAAGTTTTAACAAACTTTTGCATGGAATTTTTTTCTTCTCTGCACAAAACCTAAATCTCTGAAGCCTTGCAGGAGAAGACCTCACATATCTTACAATATTCCGAACCCTAACAATTGAATCATCTACATCCTTCAAACCCTCATTCACAATAAGATTCAAAATATGAGCACAACACCTCACGTGAATGTATGCATGTCCACTAATGGTTCCTTCACTAGATAGTGTTCGTTTCTTCAACCAAGCAACAACAGTATCATTAGATGTGGCATTGTCAACTGTAATGGTAAGATACCTCTCTAATTCCTACTCCAACATACATCCTACTAATTCCCTCACAATTTTCTCTCCTTGATGATTTTGCACTTTACGGAAAGAGATAATTATTTTATGCAAGGTTCAACCACAATCAATGAAATGGGTAGTGACACACATATAATTCAAATTTTGAATAGAAGTCCATGTGTCAGTGGTGAAATAAACCTTAATATCCTCTCTGAGAAACAAATCCCTCAACTTCTCCCTCTCCTCTTCATACACGCGTATACAATCCCTCATCACGGTATAGCGAGAAGGCATAGGAAACCTAGGCTCAATAACCCTCACAAAGTCTCTAAACCCAACATCCTCTACTATACGAAATGGTAATTCATCAATAATAATCATCCTACCAAGAGCTTCCCGGATCTTCTTCTCATTATACTTGGTTAATCTCATAGTCTTTTCAATGCCACTGCAATCTGATGACTTTGAAGCCTCAAAACTCAGGAAGGACTGACCCTTCTCACACTTAGTTTTCACCCGGTTGTATTTCGAACATCTCTTTAAGTGATTCAACAAGGAGGAAGTGTCTTGGTTTTTCAAGTGACACTTGAGAGATGCACCACAATAATCACATATACACAAAGGTTCAATGGGATCAGAGGTGGGATCATTTGTGAAGTGATCTCACGCTTTGGATCTATTACTTTGGGACCTATGTAGTGGTGGTTGTCCACCACTACGCCTAACCTCAGTAGACTGACCCCCAAAAGGTTCAGTAATAGTAGGCGCTACATTTGCCGCAAGGCCCTCAAATTGAATGGGAGTGCTAGGAGGCAATGTCGAGGGAGAAGCATGATTAGATCCAGTTCCCGATGTAGGCATACTAGTGACGAGCATAATCTCATCAATATCCAAATCGAGATCATCCATCTGGTATTGAGAGAATAAAACTCATTTAAAAATTAAGACATAAGAACTAACAAGCCAAAAAGATTAAGCTACAATGCATGCTCAAGACAGCCCCATACAAGCCAAAAAGAAAAAAGGGGATTGTATGCATTAATGGATTATATGCATGAAAAAAGAACTAAATAGCAAGATTCAATATTCAGCAAAAAAAAACCAGCAAGATTCAATATTCAGCACAATTTCAAAGAAAACCAAATCCTCCAATCAATCTCATCCTCCACAGTTTTACAACCTATGAACTACAATAAATAATTAACCAATCCTACACAATAAATATAATTGGCCGAAAGTGAATTTATTTGTACCTGAATCAATGCACAGTGCACCTAACACGAAAAGAGTAACAAAAAGTACCCGAAATGGTGATTTTTATCAAGGCAGTATCAATAATAATAATTTAGAATCTTCTATTACCCAAAATTCAAAGGAAATACATTAATTAGCAATTAACAAGTTAAAGAGGGAGACCAGAAAGTGTACAAAATTTCACATCTCAACATATACCTTAATGTGTACAACCATATACTTATGTAAACTGACTTTAGAATGGGATGAAGGCAAATAACTTCTAACATGCAAGGAGGAAAAAGGTTATCAACTATGACTATGGAGGCTAACTCAAGAGTATCAGAATAAACTGAAACCTCAACTCTCAGTATCTTAACCTATGTTATGTAGAATGAAGATTAATCAAGAGAGTTACTGGCCACTTTCAAAAGCGTGGTCGGAAAACCCTACTGATCAAACCTTATACTTTATAGACCTGCATCCAGTTACATTTAGGTCAGAAGTCCTTTGAGATTGAACCATAGATTTACATCCTCATCCTCATCAATAAAGGCACCATACCAAATGCTAATAATACAAATATTTTTCCTCTTTTTCTCCCTCTCAACAAACTACTGCTTCAAATATTATTTGAAGAAATTAAAGACAAAATAGTCATAATCAAACTGGATTGTACAGTCAGCTTATCTTCCATAGTCATAGTTATCTCAACATATACTCATGTAAACTTTCTAGTTAGAGGAACTCCGGACATACAAGGCAAAGAGGTTTTTTTTTCTTTGAATATTTGAGACACGATGACTCCCTCCTACTGCAACTAAAATGGTATCGCCAAGCCTGTAGATGTAGATGTAACTTTACAAATAAGTAGATGTAGATGTAAGAATGACGAATAAGTAGATGTAACTTTACAAACCTTACCGCAGAAAGGGAAAAATTGATATTGGGGAAAACTCCCAGCTCAGATGAATCTTCAATTTTGTGTTCATGGAGACGACGGCAGAAGGTGGAGCACGGTGGCCGGGACTCGGGCGCGAAGACTGAAGAGGAGCGGCTGGAGGCAAAATGTGAAGAGAGGTCGTGGGGGGGGTCGCGAAATGCGAATGACCTAAGGGCTAAGGGTATTAAATTCGTTTTAAAAATATATATCCGGGTCGGGTTCGAGTCATATATCGGGTATAAAACTATACCCGAACCCAAAATTCATATTTTTTTTACAGTTTTAAACCCGACCCTGACTAAACCCGACCCGACCGGGTCGCGGGTTTTTCCCCCACCCCTACTTTGTACTTCACCTTTCTTATAGTGAATTTCTTCCTGAATTTCCGTTAGTGATAGGCTTCAAAGTCGAAGCACTTAAATCTTGGTGTTTTGTGTGATTGTTGATTATATTCTCATTTCCCAACTACTTACAATCCTAAATATATATTCTGTCAGAACATGATGGGTGAAAAAAAAATCAGAAATTTGACTTCTTTTCTAATATATTGGCATGCATCATCATTCAAAACCCAACAAATTTCTAGCAACAAATGGATTAATTTTGAAAGATCTTTCGCTACTTTCTTACGCATGAAGAATGTGCTCCAAATTTGCTGCCGAAAGAAACAAAGAAAACTACTCTGTTTTCCAGTTTCGAATGGTTTCTGCAGTCCCTAAAAGGATGTTAATTATCTCTTTCCCTATTTCCTACCAACTACTAACGTGTAGTAAGTCTTTTACGTAGAGATTTGGGAATTGAATTTCCGTTGAAAAACCGATTCAGCTTCAGGTTTCTTCAAGTGCATGCATTCGGAAGTTGATACGACAATGCTTTTCACAGCACAGATTATATAGAGATGCCGTCGCAGCTCAACAGAAGATCATGCCAACAACGTCTCTATTTTGCATTTGATGAATTGTTCAGATACATTATATATGTTTTAAATATGAGTAACTTGTCACGTTCACATATGAAATAACATCAACTTGATAAAAAAATAAAATAAATAATGTCTTGTAAGTTGTAATCTCTTCTTCTTTATAAAATATTTAGTTTATTTGTTTACTTTTTAACGTGGGGAATGTAACCTTTATACCAATTCAAGCCCTACTTACTGGGCAGATCTTGGGCTGAGTGGTGGCCCGGTGGGGCCAATTATAGAATTCTCAAATGCTCAAATGATGTTTGATAGTGCTTTGATACCAAGTGAAAAATAGTCACTTTCTGTGAGACCATAGCGTTAGATTTTTCAGTTAGATTCAGGTAAAAAGATGTCACTTGGAAAGTTCATATTTAGGTAGTTCCTTTGTTCCATTTTACTACAGGATTTTTCTTTTTTCCTCTGTTTCATATACTCTGTTCAGTTACTGTTATTTGATTGACATCCAAGAGAGTGGATCTGGTGTTCCAATATCATCAGTTGGGGGAAACAGTGCTTCTGTGAAGGATTCCTTTAAGTCATTTTTGAAGATTTCAATTCGGTTCATTTGGTAAATTTTATGAGAATTGATCTGGGTTCACAACGTTTCTCCTCCTTTGATGTTGATTTCATATTGCAAGAAGGAATTCCCTAGTTCTCGGCTCAAAATCTCGAGGGAAAGAAAAGGGTGTAACAAAGAGAAAAGGGGTGTATGTTAAGGAATTCCTTACTCGTTTGTTGAATTGATGCCGATTTTGGTTTGACAACTTGAGGTGGGTTTATGGAGGGAGGTTCATCAATGGCAAGTGAAGATTTGGTTGAACTCAAATTCAGGCTAGCTGATGGCTCCGACATCGGCCCTACAAAGTATAGTACAACCACCACTGTGGCATCTCTGAAAGGGAAAATAGTAGCACAGTGGCCTAAAGGTTTGTAAAATTTGCTCATCCCAGTTGAATTTCTATGCATCTTTTGTATCTGCGTTTTCTTTTTCTGGGCACTTTCTTCTTTAGTTTTGGTTTTCTGCGTAGTACTTCATGGTATATACCATGAACAAATCATATTGGTAATGGTGGGGTGTCTTGAAAGTCTTCTACAAATATATATCGATTTTCTCATTCTGTCATGAACAGAAGATGTGGGTTTTATCTTTTTAGTTTTGTTTTCTCATTCTGCCAATTGAGAAGGGAGAGGAATTGGCACAAGAACTGAAAGCCTCAATACATGTAGTAGATAGGCTGCAAACCAGAGAGTTCCTAAAATAAAGATAAGGTTACTAGTATTTAGGTTGCCTTTATCATGGAAGAAATAGACTAGTAGATGCAGAAAAGGTATTTTGCTTGAAATGTTGACCTTTTGTGTAGTTTTAACAATATTTTCAATAATTGGATATTGGATTAGCTTATGTTTTTTTCAAATATATGGTTTTTATATGGTAGACAAAGAAAATGGTCCGAAATCAATAAACGATGTGAAGCTTATCAATGCCGGAAAGATACTGGAAAACAACAGGACGGTTGCTGAGTCCAGACTCCTAATTGGTGAACTCCCAGAGGGTGTGATCACTATGCATGTGGTTGTGCGGCCTCCTCTTTCTGACAAGAACACTGGTAATTTATAAAGCATATGGCAATATAGTTGCTCATGTATCGTATATCTGTTTGCTTTAAGTCATAACTGCTGCATAATTTGTAATAATATACATCTGCAGAATAGCTCTTCAAATAACACTATGTTGCATTTCATTACAGAGGGACTGCAAAATGATTCTCCAAAGAAGATCTGCTGTTCATGCTCCATCTTGTAGCTCCAAGAAACTAGATCGACAGGGCTTCTCCAATTGTGTCAATGTCTGCAATGTTGTGGTGTTATATGCTTGCTGTGGCCCAGCACAGAAACTCAGTTCCCGATTTTGAGCAGATGCAGACATTAGCAGCTTGGAAATTTCTCCAGAAGTTTTATCTCGTGGTCTCCTTCAGCACCACCTTGTGATTCATTCATCTGTGTGTCAAAGATAGAAAGGAATTCCGCGAATTTCTGGACTTGAAGTATAAATTTATCAGGAGTTTTCTTGGCACGGTGGGATAGAGGAGAAAGTGAAAAAAACAAAAAAAAAAAAAGGTTTAGAAGAGACTTTTATTGGTTTGAGTTGGGGATCTTTTATCATATAGTGCTTGAAAGAATAAAATCTCACATGAAATTGAACTTTGGAGGGGCCTCTGATGGATTTTATCAGCTTGATTTCATAGAACATGACAATAACATGATATTCAGAGCGAAACCTAACAAAATAAATATTAACAAAAAACGAGATAAAATTAACATTCTGATCCACGGATTGCTGATAGTGATGGTTTTTGAGAACTAGGAAATTTCGACACTTGAGCGTGTCCCATGAGAGAAAAATTAACGAAAGTTCTACCAGAATGTCCATGCTGCATGGTAATCGTGAATGTTGGGACCAAATCTCCAGCCGCTGAGACCTCGATCCACGATTGCAACTATTGGTAACTAATATGTGCAGTCTTGCTAACCAAATCAATTTGATGGAAAACAGAGTACCTTGACGGACCACGGAAGGGGGTGAGAGACCCTGTTCTAAACCCTTCAAGCCATATTCGGCCAATTGGGTCAGTTTTGACAAACAAGATTACTACTTGGTTTCTTCTGGGCCCGTCACCAGAGTTCTAATCTACATTGACGAAGGATCCTAAATTCAAGTGACAATTAGACGTTTGTTTTTCCACGTTTAGTCTTTTCTTATTCCACTCTCTGGGTTTGTTAATAAAGTGATTTGTTAGCAACTTTATTGTCTTCTCGGTTTTTCGTTGACAGTTTAAGATTTTCATCTCTTTGGGGTCCTCAGCAACTTTTGAGTTGAGTATATTGTCGACTTGTTCTGATAACACTAGCGTTCTGTTTTCTCTCCTCTTTTGAGTGTTGAAGGATCCAAGAGATCAACACATTCTTCTCCTTTCGTAGTAGAACGCATTCTGCTTTTCTCCATCTGTATTATGCTTCCTGGTCTTTTAGAAGTTCGAGATTTGTAAATCATTTAGACCAAAAAAGGAGAAACATGTTTTTTTTAATCCTTTTTTCTATATTTATGGGGTACTCGACCAATAAGCCACCCATCTTCATAAGACAATATAGGGGACAAGCATCTGCAACGCGAAAAAACTGAAAGCACTGTCCAACGAGGAAAAAGAAAACAGCAAGTTGCTGTGATTCTTTCACCAACAACAAAATGGAAGGCAGAGAAAAAATGGGGTGGGGCTACAAGTTGCTGTGATTCTTCTGAAGATTTAAATATAATTATTATCATTCAAAAAAATTTGATTTACTGTACAGCTGAACGAATTGCAACGGTGAAACAGAAAGCCAAGATGTTACAGGAATCTATATTTTTTTTATCCTAGCAAGGGATTTAACGGCCAGCAAGCACAGATTTATTTACACAAGTACCTGCTACTTCGCTTTTGACATCCCATACCAAGCTTGAAAATTGTTTACCATTGCTGATTTGCTGTAGCTTCCCAGTCCTAGGATGTTCGCGGCATCTAGGGGTATCTACTTCTCAGCCAGTAGGGGTAGGCTTCTGGATATTCACTTGCGAGCCTACGAGGAATTTTCCCCCAGGGACGCTGATGAAGAGCGATTCAAGAGTAGGGCCTTCTTGGATGCCCGAACATTCTTAAGAGTCATCATGAGTTTCTGTCTCTCTCCTTCAACCTCGGCAAATTGAAGGCTTAGCTGAGAGTATCGGTCATGCATCTCTTTTAGTTCAGTCTCCACAGCCCCATACCTTCCTTTGAGTTCCAACATGTCCTTTATTAGCTCATTGATATCCCTGAAGCTTTGCAATACTGCTTCCTCGTCACCATGTTGTCTCAAGAAAGAACTGGATGACAGGAATGGAGTGTCATGTTAAAAGATAAGATGTATACTTTGTCTATCTAGTTATCAGGTGAACCACTTCTCTTAAATTCTATGAGACCTTTGTACTCTAAAGTTTCCGGTGGATCCTGTTATGCCGGTAAAGTTAGGCATCCATGCATGTTTAAGAAAACTCAAAGCAGTAAACATTCACAGATAGCTGAAAATTACTTCAAGGGGCGTAGTAAAGTGCAGCACATCAACAGAAAGCTAACTGCAGAAATGGAGGGTCTTAAACCTGGATTCACTTGTAAGAATTTATTCTTGGACAAGAAGTAAACCAGCCCCACTTGCAGGACTTGGGAGGCCAAGACAAAACCAATTGATGTTATCCTAAAGATGGACCTATGGGCTAGCCACATACAATTGTCCATAAATGATAACGGGAAAGGATCAATGATGTGAGATAGTACACCTTTTATCACCCAAAAGTTTAGCTAGTAACTACAGAGGCCCAACTAATACATATCCAGCCCGCACATTAGCTGAACTGAGACAAACAAGCCTAAGCACCCGAGGAAACCAATACTTATCAAACCACTTTTTGCCACTGCCTTCACACATACGATCCAAAAGCTTAACGAGTTGTGCATAAGCCCATGTCAAGTCCCAAGCCCAACCCATGTGGGATTAGTTAAAAATCTGTGTTGGCTATAGGAATGTGTGCTAGAAACAATGTTTATGACACCCATTATGAATAACGTACCTCTGAAAATGGATGCTTGATTTCTTCTTTGCCTGAAGTGCTTCAGCAAGCTCAATTTCCAAAGCAAGTACCCTTTCCAATGCATTACCACGGCATGAAAACTCGTTGAACAAAGGGTGTTTTCTTTCCAATTCTTCATTTGCCTGAGAAAGAGGCAGAAATGAGTGTGTATGGTGTGCGACTAACTTGCTGCAAGGTGGTGAAGGCTGTAAATTAAATTTACCTTATTTAGCAGCATTAGTTCTCTTTGTAGACCCGGAAAATTTGAGAAAAAATCATTGTCATCTTGGGAAAGAATCGAATTCTCATGTTTCATCCTTTCTAACTGCAAGCACATCACTAAACAAAATTAGAAGGATTGTATTGGACTATATACGTAATAAATTTAATGTCTGGACCTAAAGGCTCCAAATAATGACAGAGATGTTACATTCGCACCCCCATTCTTTCCATAAATCAATAGGAAGTGATAAACAGGCATGTTATCATTTTCCTGCACAGAATACCATAGAAATACCTCCTTATTTAAGTGGTCCATGCTAGACTTTAGACACTGGGCTTCGCGGGGATCACTGGTAAGAGCTAAATACTTTTTGTCAGTCTGCAGGAATTCTTCTGGATTTACACGTCCAGGTACAAGGATATCCTGATGAATGATTATTCACATGAAGTGTTATAGACCAATGTATCTTGGCACAGAATACATCCAAGATGAAAATAAAAGCACAATCTTTTCTTCACACATGCACTCTCCTTTGGGGAGAGAATAAAAAACGAGCAGCAAAAAATGTCATAAAAAATATCACCTATAGATCTTTGTCAGCAAAGTAGACTGATTTAAAACATTAACTTTTGAAAGCATTGAGATTCATTTCACCAGTTCCCTACAGAAATGTAGGCATCATTTAGTCACACCGAAACTTTCAGAAAGCAGTCAAATCTTTTTTCCAAAAATGCGTCTAGAGTTGACTATTATGGATCCAACGCCAAACAAGCCTACGAGAGGCGCAAAATCATTTTTCATAATAACAAGTTGCAAAACCGGCTTTGACTACTAAGTTCAACAAATTCATGACTTTTTCCGCCCTTTTAGGAACATATGAAAGCACAAGCAACTATAAATTGTTATTCGACTAGTCTAAGGAGGCCACCCTGATCTCTCTTCCATTAGAGTTTGGAATTACAACAATTAAAGTTCAATTGTAATTGTCCTGTGCGGATAGCAACCTGAGCAAGAACTCCAACAGACTAAGAGGAAATAAAAGGTCGCCAATCTTAAGGTTAATGAAAAAAAAAAATTCCTTAGAACGCATGGATTGACAAAGAAGAAGAGGCAAGCCCAGAATTTTGAGCTGTCAACAATAAAACCACTGTTATGAAATTTGCAAAGATTTTTTGTCCAAATTTACAAGATTGGGAAAGTCGGAGAAGAAAAGGTTGATCTCTAAAATCACTGTTATGAAATACTTGCTACTAATCTAAAAGAAGAAGCATGGGTGTGAAGGAGCTGGGATATAACACAAAAACATTGTCACTGGTTTCAGTACTAGATTTCTTACATGATAAAAAAACTAAGAGGAATTGTATGTTTTCCCAGGGGTGTCATCTTTCAAGTGAGTGTCCAAGGCAAGACTTTGATTTTTAAGGGAATTTGGGATCCACATGGGAGATGAATCAGAGAGTTGTTCTTTTCATGCCTTTGATGCACCATTTACAGCGGATCTAAACACATCACCATTTATTCAACAAAATTGTAAACTCCATTTTAATCATTTAAACCCCAAAATTCCCTTTTACACGACGAGTGTCAAGCAAATCCCTTAAACTCACAAATGCTAGACAAAACCTATTTTGCAGATCTAAAAAAAAAAATTTTAATCTTGCAGATCTGAAAAATCACATGAACTCCTATGCTAGAGCTACGACTGTTTTGCTTCATGCAGTTTTTGACTGAATATGGAAAAAATCACAAAAGCTGTCAGCCTCTATTATACATGAAGCAGTTGATGGGGAAACAGAAGAAGAAAAAGAAAAGAGGAATTACACTATAACTGGTTTACATTTTTGGGTTTAGTTGTAATCTGCCCTCCAATTTAGTCAGCAAGCAGTGCTTCTTTACTGTAAATTTAAATCCCAGCAGTGGAGTCAGTGCTAATGTGATATAGTCTTATACATTGTACTCACAAACCTAATCAAAAGACAATTACCCCAATCTTATTCATTGAAAATCCATATGCCCCTCTTTTATTTTACTTATATTTATTCAATCTTTCCTTTCAACTTCTAATTCAATTACATAACGAATCTATTAAATTTATTCCAGTACAAAATACATTACAAGTACCAGCGTATAGTTAAGCTCTAAACAGTCTCCACAGGAAGGCAAAAGGCAAATCTGAATTGTAAGAAATCAGGAGTAAAATATTCCTGAAAAATGTTGAAAAAAAAACTCACTACATGATCATAAAATACCACAGTTCCTTGTCTTCCCTAGAAAAAGGTCAACCAGAAGCTAGCCTGATAACAATTAGGAAACTAAACCCAGATGATGATGTTAAGGCAACAACATCAATGTCCTAAATGTTTGTCTTTTCTGCACCAACATATTTTGGGTTCCCCAACCCACATGTAAATAAGACATTAAGTCTTAGCTTACATGCAAAATTGATAGGCATTTCATTAATATGCTCCCCTAAGACAATGAAACCAATTTTCGTGTCAAAGTAAATTTATACCAAGCTACACACATTCTATAGATAATTTTTAGTACCTATTTGCTGGAGTTATACAGGTTTATAAAAGGACGAATCCATCAGAAAAAAATGAAACTACCTGCATGTGTAGCACATTAATGAGGGCACTAGGATCGTCACTTTCATCTTTTGGTGTTGCACGTGCATACTTTGCTTCTTCACAATTTGTTGAACTATTGTGGTCAGAGAACTTACGCAATGGTTCCACAGATGTACTATTCCCAGGTGTGGTGTCTATACCTACTCTTCCATTTCTAGGACCACCCGAAATTGTATTTATCTGGTGGAACCTTCCAACAACTGGCTCATCAGGCACACAATCTGGTTTGAGTAACCTATCATAGGCATCCTGCTGAATAGTTACCAGGGATGTAGAACTTTCTAGCAAATCTTTCATCAAGGTAAGCTCTGCTGCAATTTTGGATTTCTCATTGTTGCATTTTTGCAAAGAAGCTTCAAGATCTTGTTTTTCCTCCTTACAGCATTCCAGGCTTATTACTGAGCACTCTTTTTCAGCCTTCATCAGGTCACAAGCCTTCACCAACTCACGCTTTTCAGAAAGAGCTGAATGCAACTCAACTTCCAATTCAGAGAATCTTAATCTCAGCTCTTCATTTCTTTTTAGTTGAGAAGCCTCACATTTCTTCCTATTCTCAACTTCATCAATCGCATCTTGTAATTTCCAGAGCATTTCCTCGCTATGCTTTTTGGAGATGGAAATCTGGTGTTTCATTTCTTGCAACTTGGTCTCATACTGTTCTTTGATAAATGCAATTCTCAAAGACTCTTGCATGGCAACCGGTGGTCCTTCAGGTTCTTTTCTCTCACGAGCATGGAGACACTCAGCATCAGCCTTGTCTTTAAGTTCCTTCAAGTGGATGGACAAGTTCTT
The DNA here is from genome assembly GCA_963930655.1 of Myrica gale. Classification (NCBI taxonomy): domain Eukaryota; kingdom Viridiplantae; phylum Streptophyta; class Magnoliopsida; order Fagales; family Myricaceae; genus Myrica; species Myrica gale. The sequence continues at coordinate 22,277,386 of OZ005611.1, forward strand.
AAACTCTTCTGTCTTTAGAACCTGTTCAGCAAGCCTCTGGGTAATCTCACCACATTGCTTCTGCAGCACTATAAGTTCGCCTTCCAGCAAGGTTATATGACCATACTGTTCCTCCAACTTGGATTTAAGCACTAAAGATTTGACTTCTAGTTCCTCCTTGGAGAACAGCAGGATATCAGCATCTTCTTCAGAAGTCATCAACTCATGGTCTCGCCTTTCAATCTCAAGAGCATGCCGACTTTTCTCCACATCGAAAGTAGCCTCCACTCTTTCGGCCCTTTTCTTGTACTCCTCCAGCTCAGAAGTCAAAACACTGTTTCTATCAAGAAGCACTCTGTTCTCAGCAAGACAAGATTCTAACTCAGACGTCAACAAGTCAACATTTGTCAACAAGCCAGCTTTTTCTTCAACATAACAGGCTTCACTAGCAAGAAAACGATCAAGCACCTTCTCATCATTAAGATGCTTATTATGAAGTTCAGCAAGGTACTGATCTGCAGATTGAAGTTGCTGAATCAGATCTCCTATCCAGACATCATACTGAGTAATTGTGAAAATGAGTCTAACATCTACATCTATTGAAAATCCGTGCACATCAGACAGCTGAGTCTCTAAAGAAGAACATTCTTCCCTAACACCTTTAAGACATTCCTCAGTGTTCAATAAAAGGTGGACTACTCTTGTTTTTTCAAATTCGAGATCTGATACCAGTCGCTTGAGATGGATCAGTTCAGCTTTCTGCTGATGATAATTCTGTAATTGGCATTGCTTCTCATCTAACTGGGAATGTAGTGTTAAAACTGTACTGTCTAATTTACCTTTGGAACTTCTCTCGATATGCAACTCCTCCTGCAGAAATTGCAAACTTTCTTTCGCATCAGTAAGCTCCAATGCAAGCTTGGCAGATTCCTCAGTTTTTTCCCGTAGAGAATTCACCCAAGTATCTTTTTCTTCCATAAATGCTGCTATGGTTGACTTGCACCTATCAAGGTCATCAATTACGGTCTCTAATGCCAAGATTTCTTGGGCAAGATCCTTGTTTTTAGAAGTAAGTTGTTGCAGCTCAATCTCCAAATGATCAAGATCAGAAAACAGTTCTTTGTGCTGCTCTGCATATCTTTCTTCAGCTTCAGAGCTAACCTTGAGTCTGTTAGCAATAGATTCAACTTCAAATTGAAGCTTTTGCAGTAGGGAGTCAGACACATGTAGTTTACCTATCATAGCTTGTATGTCCTGTTCGAACTTCTGTTTCATGACCAAATTATCTGATTCTGCTCTTCTTAAGGACACCTGAGCCAAATCTCTTTCACCCACTAGGCCTTTCTTCTCTTCCATGAGTTGGAGAATCTTTGTAAGTGCACTTTGATGAAGATCTTCGAATTGCTGTACAACCCCTGAAAAGTTCTTTGACTTCAAATCCAGGCAAAAAGATTCACTTGTGAGAGACAGGCCACCACACTTTTTGTCATAAGATGCCAATAGATTCCACAGCCTATCTCGTAGAAAGTCGATGGCATTCTGTAGATTCTCCTTCTCAGAGCTCAGGTCACCAAATTGAGTTCTGACTGATTTCAACTCCTCCTGAAAAGAAGAAATATCATTTTGAAAATTTTCATTTTCTTGGGTTTTTTTGTTTAATGAATTTTCCAGATTTATTTTTTCTGCAGTGCAGGCCTCATACTTTCTCTCATAACTTCTGCATTCCATCATCAAGGCTTCCCATTCAGTAATCTTTTGTTTGAGAAGAAGATTTTCACGGGAAACATTTTGTAAATTCGATTCTAAAATTTGGTTGTGCTGAGCCAAGTCCTTGCATTTCGCAATGCAAGTGGCCTTGTAATCATTAAGGGAATGAACATCATCCATAGCATCCTGCAGGCTACGCATCATTAACTCCTTGGACTCATTTGAAAGTTCCAGCTGCTGTGTACATTCTTCCAGCTCTTCTTTCAAGAGTCTAAATTCAAAACTTGCTTCAAGCAAACTCTCCTGTAGGGTTTTAGAAAAAACATCCAAGTATACATTCAATAAAAGCATTTTATAGGCTTCATCTTCAACCTTTTGGAAAAGCCCTTCTTGCACGCATAGTGATCGTTTCAGATCCTCTACAACAAAATCTCCACCCAAGTTCTGTTTATTTACCACTGTATTGTTATGCTGATACTGCAAGAGTTTGGAGGCACAAAATTCCTCTGAATCCAATTTCTGGTTCTGCACTGTTTCTGGGGATCCCTGAAAGATTGGTTCCGGAGAATCTGCAAAAGTTTGCCTGATAAGGCTCTCATTAGTCTCAAACATAGACAAAACCTGTAAAGAAAGCAGTTCAAGGTCCTTCTGTAACTGGTTCACAGCAATGGAGTAATTCAAGCGTGCCCTCTTGAGTGCTGCTTCTGAAGTAGCAGCCCTTCTTTCAAGCTCCCTGTTGAGAGATTCCAAATCATGCTTGTCTGTAGCAAGACGTATTAGCTGCTCATTCATGTCTTGATGCATAGTCTCCATCTCTGCCTTAGTGGATGAGATTGTATACATGCATGTAGAATGATCGTTTCTGAGACTTTGCAACTGTCCCATCATCTGCCTCTGAGTTTCCTCGAGTTCCTGCACAAGGGCTTCATAGTAGCATTCCATCTGGTCCATTTTCCTGCCAAGGCTCTCCCGATCAGCTTTTGACTCATCCAACTCCTGTAGAAGTTCAGAGAGTTTCCCTTTCAATGAATCAACAGAATCAAATTCATGAGACACCAAGCTAGGAATTTTAAGACAATGAAGGATGCCTTCTGGCTGATACAAGCCCGCCTCAACACCAGCTCCTGGTAAAACTAGATCATTTTTATGTAAGTTCATTTCTCTGATCTCTTGGACACTTGTCACGTTGAGCCCCGAAATTGCCTGTCCGGTTCCTTGTTTGAGATCCTGCAGAAGACCAAGCAGTTCCTCTAGCTCTAAATGCAGGAACCTGAGATCTCCTTCATGTGGTCCGTAGCATGTCTTGCTTTGAAGCTCTCTAATCTTGTCCTCCACCAATACAAGCCCCTTTAGACATCTGACATCTAACTCTTGGAATAAGTGACCCTTGTCTGTCTGAATATAATTTCCACTAGCAAATGGAAGACTTAGTTTAAAATTTTCAAGCTTTCCAAGATCATCTTTGAACTTTGAACACTCTAATTTCATTATGGAAACTTCCTTTGCCAATTCTTCTCCGGAAGCAATCTCTGCAGCAAGTTGCTGGGCTAACTTCTGTGTTTCAACACCTACTTCATCGGCGTGACTTTGTAATGCACTTACCTCAAGCTTAAGCTCAAGAAGAGAAGATTCGGCTACTTCCAAGCTCCCTCTAAGTCTACTATTCTCTTCATAAGCAATTGCCAAATCATTATCTGCAGAATAGTCAGAACTCCAGCCATGAACCCAGTCGTTAGTCCCTTGAGCTGAAAACCTATTCTCAGAAGGGTCCCCTTTCTCTGGCCGAGGACTTTGACTAAAGGTCAGTCCACCTAAATCGCCTGACACTGTACTCTTAAGGCTGTCAATTTCATTTGTGCTGGACACGTCATGCTTCTCAGTATATAAACTTTCTGAAGTGTTAGATGAGCCATCAAACCCAACAGCTGAGTCTGGATACTCTTCGTTCAGCCCCACCTCTTCTTCAAGTGAAGGGAGCTCTTGAGATTCTTTTTTGAATCTAACCCTTGCATTAACCTACGAAGAATCAAAGAAGACTAAAGTACTTTTCGATCATAAAGAAAATACTTGAGTAGAGAAAAGTTCTTTTAAAATTGTAGAGTTCAACATTGAATAATGTAGGTCACCCAAAACAAAAGACTGTAAGATATGACCAATAATAACAAATTGGTTGTGAAAATCTGGAGTTTTTGAAAAAATTTCTAAAAAAGTTGAGTATATTTGATATATAAACATGACCTTAGAGGCAATGTATTTATTTTTCAAAGGATAGAGATAATGCCCATCGTCTTCCCAGGTTAGCTTGGGACTGAACTTTTGTGGTGTTTACTTGTGTTAGTTGTTTTGTGATCATTGAAGAGCATAGCAGAGATTCCATTGCTAGCTTTCTTAGGAAACATGAAATGCCTTGAAAGCCAACTTTTTGTTCATGCCAGACCATAAAGAAAAACAATATATTTCCTGGAAACGCACATGAAACACCTCAACAGCGTTGATGATTTTAAAATGTCTTTTTAATTAACATGGTGGCAGCCAGAATACATGCGTCGATTGGAAAAATCAAGAGAGAATTTTATATTGTTCTCCAGAACGAAGAGAGACACAGAGAAAGTAGGAACCACATCTCAGAGACAAGAAACATTGCATAAGATATGCACAGGAATTCTTTCCACCAAAAAATAAGTTTAGCATTGTTGAAAGAAAGAGAAATATAAATGATGGTTTTTGCATAGATTAAATGTGGACAGCTACAAAGAAACAAGAAAATGGTCAAACCTTATCCATCTGATCATAGCCAGTTTCTCCGGAAGAAATTCTCCTACCGACAGATTCATGATGGCTATTGTGTTCAGAAGTTGTCTCCAGACCTCTTTCTCTGAGTTCCCTCTGCTGCTCAAATTCTCTGAAAGCCAACACATAGAAATAAATGGAATGAAAACAGCAAAAGCACGAAGAACACATTACTAAATGCAGTACCTGAAACCAGTTTTAGAAGTTAGCAGCTGTACAGTGACCTGGTATTGGATAACAAAACCAATAAAAGATAATGAGGGAAAATTTCAAATATCTTCAGGAAATACTCTACAGCAGGCGAGCTAGAATAAGATACTCTTGCTGCAAGCTGTAAAGAAAGTACTAGTTATCCTTGGTATATGACCTAGTAAGCAGAAAATTAACAAAATCCTATACTCAAGACTATATTATGTCAGACAAGCATGAAACTTAGAAATCCTCACATGCAAGGTAGTTCCAGAGTCACATCCATGAAGAGGCAGTGCAACAGCAGAAGGCTTTAAGGCATCAGCATAATCAGCAAGGTTGATGTTAGCCTCACCAAGGATGCTGGAACGTGAAGAACCCTAGATAGAGGGCCAATATAAAGTCAATGTTAGTCATTAAAAAAGAGCAGAAAAGAAAAGGAAATTAAACAAAATGAAAGGATCAATGGATCACTATGAAGAGGAGAACAAATATCATTACGAAATACCAGGTGTACTATATAGCTCAAATGTCAATTACCATTATAGAAAACAACGCTTGAGGTAAGAATATAGGAGGAAATTACCATCGCCACCACAAGTTTATAGAGCTTCTCATCATATTGCTTTGTCTTGATGTCTTGAAGAAGTCTGGTAGTTTCATAAATAGGATCTGCCCATTTGCAGGTTCCATTTCTCACGTTTGCTTTTGTTGTCTTTGCTGTTGTCTTTACAGCATCAGCGGGAATGAACGATATAAACAGCTTATCCCATCCAGTTTGCGGAATCTAGATCATGCCAAAGGAAATATATCATTCAAAGATGTAACAACATCCAGATGGACAACCAAGATCCACATGTCCAGCATAAAGTGTAGAAGCACTTTATCTCCACTGTAACAACAAGCACAAGATGGAATATCTAAAGAAACGTGCACCTGCCTGACGCAATTTAAATATTCCCAACAACGTGCAGGGTGAACATGCCCATATCAAATTGAAAAATCCAAGACCTTTGGGACACAAAATTCAGTAATGTTAAAACTATCCTGATTCATTTGCTTATTTAATTTGGATTAGTAACAAAAGCTTTTGAGTGCAGGAAATCTAGGAACACGCCTAGTGCGATAATAGCCCCAAGACTTGCAACAAATTCAAAGGGGTCAAATAATATAACAGAATATGAATTTCTTTTTTTCTTTTTTTTATTAAAGACAGAATCTGAATTTCTGGATACAAGAGACAATTCTTCAGAAAGTAATATCCCAATAATACAGAAGATAGTGTACACACGCACTCGCAAATAATTTAATGCCCAGAACCAAATTTTGGTTCTGTACAAAACATAAAATGCCTGCTCATCATCATATGGGTAGAGTTTTCAGTAATATTTGTCTAGCAACTTCCAATGTTTGTTAGATCCTTGATGAGAGTTGCAATGTTCTTCAATACAGCATTGTCCTTATGATAAGACGGTTAAGAAGATACAACTAAATGTCAAAATCAGGATAATTAAAACCTATCTCATTTAATTGGGTATGACTGCTATCACCCTAAAAGACAGATTCCCCTATGACTCGAATCCAGTATTTTCCTGAGGTTGACAGTGAAAAGTTCCCTGAACAGTAGAGTAGCTCCAACATTTTTGCTTCCTTTGATTATTATTTCCCTTTTCTTCTCAGGGGAAGGTGAGGGAACTGAAGGTGATGACTTCTGAGACGCAACTAGTGTTTAAATTTGAAGATCAAATCCGAAAAATATGAATTTCTACAGGTAACAAACCCAACTAGATAACTGGTTATAGTGTCCTACATAGACCTAGATGCCAAGATCAGAAAATTTGCATCAGATCAGCTGGCATACACGCATACACACAGGAAGAGAGAGATTCAAGAGAAGGCAAAAGAATGTTTATTCCCTATGGAGAGTGAGAACTGAAACCTAGACCAAGTGGTAAAGCCAGGATTTGCCTCTGTCGGAGAAAACTTTAAACAAATAAATGAAATTGACATTGCATTTTGTTTTAAAAAAAAAAAGGCTTCTATCTCAGATCAATTACATTAATTATTGTCACTAATGAATTTCACTATTCTGAATGCATGCAAGATTGCCTTATAATCAATCCATAACTGGTTCAGAAACAACAATGTAACAAACCTGAACACTTTTAGAGGTTTGAAATTTATGCATATCATTGTTACAAGGCACAGATACAAATTTCGTATTAAAGTACAATGCTAAAGAAAAGTAAAAAAATATGCTGTCTAATCAAGAAAGTTCCTATTCAAAAACTAAATATCAAAAGACCTACAAGATTCTAATTGAATTTCCTACAGTAATTATTTACTGCAATTACCCTAAATAAATCATCAAAGGCATAATTTCCCTAAAAGTAGTATCTTTGTCAAAAACCAAACAATAAAACACATAAACAGGTAGAAGCTGACCTAAAGCTAAAACACCTAAAGGAATAAAAAGTGGGCAAAAAAAGATTGATTCAAATCTTGACATCTTGGTGACAATAAAATCTCATGAGATAAGGGAGCGTTTGATTGCCGAAATTTTGGCACCCCAAAATTTCGGGCCTGATTAAAAAAAAACTACAAAATAATCTCTCTCTCCTCCATCAAATAATTCTTTTTCATTATAATATTCATTCAAATATTCTCTCTCTTCACTTTTTCATCAACTCCCATAAATTATCTTCATTTTTTCACCAACCCACATACCCTAAATTTCCACCACCCCAACATTTCCACAATCAAACATCACGTTAGAACTCCATTGTGAATACACCTTTTAATTTCAGAAATCCCAATGAGGTGGAAATATAGATAATCATAAAAACAAACTACTAGCCAAACCTAAAATTTCTAGAAATATCACTGAACGTGATTGCCGATACTCAGCCATGCTTGGCCCCACCCAAGCAAAATCAGCACCTTTGAATGATTGACACAACTTGTATTTGGACTCACATGCTTTAATAGAGGACCTTGCAGCTTTCCAGTTCACCTTACATTTCTGTAATTTTGTTCAATGCATGTTAGTGTGCGGGTGCCTCTTTGAGAGTATTTTAAGAAAATTCTAACCTATGACACAAATTACCAGAAGTATGCATAATACCTCCAAGGAGATCAACTAGGTTATCAACGAAAGAAAATGATAAAAGTTACGTAACGCCTTGCAATTGCATAAATTTTGACAATGTCAAGCCAACTTACATGTGTAGCGTGAAACTGGAGCCGGAAGACCACCTTTACTTTTGTCTTCTCAAGCTTCCACTTTGAGATCCTCGACATTAGTGGACACTTAATCTATGATCTGCGGCATAATATCAGGTTCCAGTTCATTCCCTCTTCCATTTATTCTAAATCATCACAACACAGTTTGCACTTTCACACAAATAATGATGCTGATGAGTGAAAAGAAGAAGAAAAATGTGGAAAAACAATAAAGTTGCTGTCTGCTGGATGACAAACACCAATACTCTAGCAACCTAGTTTTAGAAAAAGGAATGATGACAGATGTAAGAAGGCACAAATGCTCCGTTGACCCGGTTTGTAGGTCACCAATAATTCTAGAGAGACCAGAACCAGCTACAGTACTTCAAAGAACTACAAATTTTCGAAAAGAATCCATTACTCGAGCTTGTAAAATTAAATATGCCTTAATCCTTCAAAAGTTTTAAAAAAAGAACATCCTAAAAGGGGAGGGGGGATCCGTCTAGCAAATGAGACACGCACCAGAAAGTAGACCGATTTCACAAGAAAAAGAAAATGAAAGTTCAAAATATCAGATTGTCAAATCTAGTACTATCATGGTTCACACGTTGAATAATCCAAAGGAACACAGAATCAAATGAACAAGGTGAAACAGAACGTACTCATCTACAAGAAATGTTATGATCACATTTCAACAAAAGAATCGAAAAAACACCTAAGGAAAAAGATTTTAGCATTGAGGTCCTACAATTCCGTGGACCAGAAAGAAGAAGAAGAAAAAAAAAAGAGAATGAGACTGGTAATAACAACCATGACTAGAATCCTTAGAGAACTCAAGACAAAATGCCGATTTATAGTTTTCCGATCTTCAAGTTACATTATCAAACACTAATTGCACCGTCTGGTAGCTGAGAAAACAGACATTGATATGACTTTGAAACCTATAAATGTTATCCCTTCGGAATCTTAACATGTTGCACTCAACTGGACCTACTACAACTACTTGGTCCAGCTGGGTAGAACGCAACATTTTGATTTCATTTCAACTACTACCCTCCATTTTCTCGGCAACCAAACAGACTGTAAAAACATTAGGGGGAAATTTGAACTGGCAACCAATCTGGAAACGGAAACAAAAGCTAATTCCAAAGCTCGTACCTTGTTTGACGAGTTATTAACTTTCCCAAAACGCCACACGCAGAGACAACCAAAACAACTTAACTTGGAAACATCCCCGGATTCAAGCCCTATTAAACACGGTGAAATCAGCTTTCTCTTTTTCACCTCGGAAAAGAGAATAGGAAAACGACAAGAAAAGACCTAGAAATACGAAGTTCAGACAATGCTAAAGGACTGACTGAGTCACTGAAGGTAAAGACTCGAATAGAATCCAAAACCAAATGCCTAGCCTAATGTGGAAAAGATGTAAGCTGAAAGCTAGAAAATCTACCAGACTTGATACGTTTGGACGTCGAATTTAAACCAAACTATACAATGAAGAAAACGCCAAAAGAATGTACAGTTCGCTGATTTCTCGGCACCGAGCCAGTGATGTAAAATGAACAGAGGAAGGGAGAAAGAGAGCTGAGACAGACACCAGAAATTGTTGACATTTAAGTCGTCAAAAATTTAAATAACCCAAGAAACAGGAAAAATATACTATACAAAGTGGGATTAAAATAATGTGGGGGTTGCAGTGAGGATAAGGTACCTAGCTGCGGATCTGCAGGTGCTTGGGGCAGAAGGAAGAGCAGGGAATCTTTAGTGGGAAGGTTCTATGACTCTCAAGAGATTTGAGAGACTGTGAGAGCGTTGCTTTGTGCAGTTAAGCGGGAGGGGGCGGTGGCGTAAATAAGTGGTGAATGTAAAGGGTATCGCCATTAATAAGGTGAAATTGAGCTTCAGATTTAGCTGAGATATCAACCTCAAAATCCCGCCAAACCCTGTGATTGGACTCCATTGTTTTTCATAATTTAGGGACAAATCTAAGGGCGTCAGTGTAGTGTTTGTTTCACTTTTTACTGGTGTTCCGGGCGTCGGATTTACGGAAATGCCCTTTCCCTTGACTCATCTGGGAATGGTTGGTTCTGTCATCTGTGTTTGACAGACTCAGTACGTATAGCGTACAGTGTATAGTGTATCCTCCCCTGTTTTACGTATGCTACTGATTTGCCCGCCCCCCCCCCTACCCCACGTCAATAAAAAATAATTGCAATAAATAAAATTATCCTTTCTCTGTTCCAACAAACTGATAAAAAGACATACATAATAACTGAGTTTACATCTGACAATTATAATTAATATTATTGGTCGTGATAATGTACATCCTAGTTGACTATAGTCGCTATTTAATGTTCAAACTATACGTGACATAAAAATATACACCTGACCATATTATATGCTAATGAGCATATAATTTCCAAATGGTTATCATCATAGTACATAGAGATGTAGATCAAAAGATGGGAAAAAAATAGAAACAAGTTTACTTGCTATTTCTTACCTTATTCTTCTTTTTCTTTTTTCACCCTCCCTTTGATCTCTTTTTGACCACGTTATCTTACAATTTTTTATTCTAAGTTAGAGAATATTCGGCTATGTTTGGTTTAAGTCTTGAAATATGTTTTTGTATTTTTTGAAATTAGTGTAGATTTTTTTGAGATTGGTGAAAAGTGTGTTTAAAGTTGTTAGAATTTGTAAAAAATTATTGAAATTGGTGAAAAAGTATTGGAATTGATGAAAAAGTGAGTAGATACTTTTTGAAACATGAAACAAACATAACCTTCACTTCTGACTTACGAATTATTATTTAAATATTATTTATTAGTCTGAATTACGCGTTTAATCATATTTAGCTTACAAACTACCAAAATGCAGTGACGTTTGTCCTTTAGTAAGATTTTGTTGTTAAAATATATAGAAAATAAGCTATGTGGCATAATATCGATAGATAAATCTTATGACAGAACAAATATGGATAGGTAGATCTTTAAGTGCTATGATAAACTAACGCACATTTAAAAAACTAGCAAGTAGATGAGCTCCAGCTAATTATAATTTTATTTAATAAGTATCTTCAAATCAAAGAATAGTCCAGCACATAACAAAATAAGGTTAGGTTTTACCTGCTTTGACAAAACCATGGCAGTAAAGGAACTGGTGGGAAACAAAAGGACAATGGGGTGTAGCCAAGACGCAACGACGCATAGAGCTAGTGCGTTTTGCTCGGCCACACCGGCCACGAATTTGGGCATGAGATCATGGGGGCGTCGTGGGGTCGCCTTTAGTGGCCCTTAAGGAACACCATGCACATGGGTTTGGTACCGCAGGGGGCACAATGTTTCAGAATTATCCAGTCAAGAGTGGGCATCATCGTTTCACAGCTAAGATCTGCATACCTTTTACCATGTGATAAGTTTTGACATCATGTGTTAATGCACGTGATAGCATCAACCCTACACATGAATCAGTATTGCCTTTATGTTCATATGATTTGTGAGTTAAAGATGGATCGGCAAGAAAATGGGTGATTAGTAAAGTGAAAAGACATTTACAGATGGCCAAAACGAGCGAAGTGTCATAAAACCCTTACACCTGCATCAACATGGGATTTGATGTTACATAAGGTTGAGATCTTTTTGGGTCCTACACAAATGTGATTAGTCAGCAGCACTTGAGTTCCACTTTTGATTTTATAAAGTTAGAATTCATGATGAGTACAAGCTCATAAACCATATGAACAGCCAGCTAGTTATACTCTAGTTGTTACTATCTTATATTCACTAGTTCTCAAGTTAAAAATTTGAATAACATGAGTTGAAACCACTTACGAAAATAAAATTTGACCTTAAGCTCAATAAATGGATTGAGACTGACTAGTAGTTAGGCTGGTATTGCGGTGACGGACTCGCCCAACGGACACTAGTTATAGAATTCTTAGCTACTTATTTAGACAAGACAAAGCTCTCTAAATTATATATCATTTCTTACCTAATAAAATTAAAGAAATTTCCTTTGCCAAGTCTATAACAGCACTTACTAAAATCAAGCATCTTATATTCATCATTAGAGAATCACTAATCCTTTGTAGATTGCTCTTAGCTAGGTTCAACTTTTAAGACAGAAAATGACTAAGAGAGGAAAGCTAAACAAAATAGCATTCAGGCTTATAACAAGCCACCATCTCTTTTCGTCTTAGCAGTTTGATGGTGGAAAAGCTTTTTTAAAATAATAATAAATAAATAAATAAAAATCGGTAAATTTTGTAATATAACCAGCTAAAGATCGGTAAGTGAAAATGAAATCTAAAAAATAAGAAGGTAGTAATAATAAAGGATAAATACAAAATTAGTTCTTGTGATATACACCAAAATCGAATTAGTCCTCGTGATAAAGAAATCATAAAATTAGTCCCTCTAATTTTAGAAAGGGATAAAATCAGTCCTCGATGAGATGACCAACGAAAAACGAAAGTGAAATCACATAGACTAATTTTATGATATTATTATCACAATGATTAATTCGATTTTGATTTATATCACATTGACTGATTTTGCATTTATCCCTACTAATAATTACGATGTCACTCTAATCTGGTGCAATGTAAAACTCTCCATGAATAACTATTTGGAAAATTTGTTTTTTAGTCCTTAAGTTTTGGACCCTTTTAATTTTAGTCCTTAACTTTTAACCTTCAAATTTGTAGTCATTGTGTTTTCTTTTGTCGAATAAATGGTCATTTCGTCAGTCTGTCGTCCATATACTTAACGGAACATGAAGCGGTCGACAGGGTATATATGTTAAAAGTGAGCGGTCGTCCGCTTCATGTACCGGTCGACCAGTACAAATTTGACGGCAGACTGACAGAAAGACGAAATTTTACAAAGATGAAAATTTAAGGACTAAAATTTTGACCCACTAAAATTCATAACTAAAAATAAAAAGAAAGTATAACGCAAGGACTAAAAAATAAATTTCACTAACTATTTAGATAGTGTGGACCGCAAGAAGAAGATGAATATTGAATAATGACCATTTGTCCTTTGCAATTTTTTTTTTGTCCTTTGCAATAATTGATCATGAATACAGAAACGTTTCACTGTCAATCAGAAAAAAATAAACCCATATCTGTGCCCTGTTACAGAGAAATTTTACTCCAAATTAATTTTTTTTAAAAAAAAAATTGGGGAGTCAAAAATACATGATCTTCAACAAATGGAGCAACTGTGTGCAGCTATCAACCTCTGCAATCCCACGTTTCCACTTCTTTTCCAGGAGAACCCACCATCGGAGAACTGCTTGGATGGATTTTCTTGAACAACCAGAATAAACATCCACTGGGTTTGTTCTCTTGGCACTCAATCGCAATATCTATATTTGGTCTATTTTCTTCTTCTTCTGTTTTCATTTTCTCCTTGTGGATCTTTCTCAGCACGTAGATCTCAGCAAGACCGTGCGCCGCTGCCATTACGCAAAGAATATTAACATCTACTACCGGGCTAAAAATCTATTTGCGTAATTGGCTGGTTTTGAAGGCCTCCAGAGGCTGATTAATTTATAGGCGTTTGAATTGGCTTGGGGATCAAGCAAAAGTAGTCTTTATTTGGGCATCAAGCAAAAGTAGTCATTGATTATTTGTGCCGTGAGAGGCTTTGCGTCTTCAAATCATTCGATCCGTAATTGACTATTTTTGTGGTGGCACGGAAGTCTGCAGTCGGAGACAAAACTCAGCGATGGAGAGGTGCTTTAATTGGTTGGAAGTTTGTGTAGTCTTGGGGACCAAGGAAGCCATCGGGTCTACCAAATTTTCCAAAGTGTTGATGGTTAACAATTAGAAGGCAGTAGTCGGCCGGCCATGTGCAAGTTGGGATTATATAAAAATTGAAGAAATTTTGTGTTACCTCAGCAAAGAGGTCAAGGTGATCTTATATTGGTTTTGCATCACAAACACGTTTTGAATTTGAGTTTGAAAATTTCTCATCCAAGGATGTGTTTGGATGGAATTTTTTTTTAAGTAATTTAAATTCTCTTAAGATTAGTGAAAATATATTAGAGTTTGTGAAAATATATTAAAGTTTCATAAAAAGTTATTATAATTTAAAAAATATAATTTTAAAGTCTCAAAAATTTTACACAATTATCAACACATTTTCACACTAATTTTAATATCTTTTCATAAAAAAAATTACATCAAATTTTATGTTTCATAAAAAGTTATTATAATTTAAAAAATATAATTTTAAAGTCGAAAAATTTTACACAATTGTCAACACATTTTCACACTAATTGGTATCTTTTCATAAAAAAATTACATCAAATTTTAACTCTTCTTATTTTATTTTTTTAACAAACTCCATTATTTTTTCATTAAAAAGTTTTATCAAATACTACATTTTCTTTAATTTAAAAAAAAATAAAAAATTATTTTACAATCAAATATTTTAAAATTATGTTACCAATATTTTACAAACCCCCCAACAATTCAAATTCTCAAAAAAATTTCCTGCAAATTCAAAATTGTTAAATCTTTTGCTTCCAGCCCTTATATTACGTTTTTTTTTAAGCCCTTATATTACGTTTAAACAACTGGATACCACTTTGATACAATGGATGGCGGGTCCTACTTCTTTGTCCACTGCCCGGTCCTCCAACTTTCCCATTCATTTCTTTTTTTTTTTTGCGCCATATGATTCATTCTCATGTGAAGATTGCTGAGCGGAGGTTAGTTTTGAAAAAATTTATTTAGTTTTAAGAATAATATAAATATTTATGTGATATTTGAGATTTATTAGTATGTATGTAAAGGTTGTATTGATGTGTGTAAAAAATATAATATTGAGTTGTATTAATATGCGTGTAGGAGTAATGTTAGGAGCATAAATTTAAAAAGTTTGATTCAAATTCTAGAATTTTTAGCCAAACGAACATACCCTCAATGTTTACTTGTTGATATAGCTTAGACAAATAATTATTTCATTATTTTATGCGTCTCGTAACTTATTATTTATCAAAACACATATGTCATATACAATTATTGCCAACAAATAAAAAATTAAAATATTTTGAATATCGATAGAGCAAGCAAAATTTTTAAGAATTTTAAATTTATATAAATTCTTTTTGTGAGAATTTGACTTTATACGAAAATGGTAAAAAGTTGGTGAAAAAGTTTAAAAATATTTAATTGTATAATAATTTTTGTAGGAGTTTGTTAAAAAAAAAAGAGAGAAAATTTATTATAATTTTTAATAAAAATAGTAATAGTAATAGTAATAGAGTTTTCTGAAAAGTAAAAAGAAAAGAATTTGGTATAAGTTTTTTTTTTGTATAAAAGAAGTATTGAAGTTGATACCAACTGTGTTAGAATTTGTGTAAAGTTTTGAAATTCAATGTTTTGTTGTAAAAAATTTAGTTTTTTAAATTTTTTTTCTTAAAAATCTAAAATTATTATTATTTATTTAAAAATAAAGAAAAATCTTTAAAATAATTTTACATTGACAAAAATTATGAAAAAAATATCTCCTTTCTTACCTTTTCAAGCTCTTTAATCTAATAGCATATTTTACTCATTTAAGATCTGGAAAATATTTAAATATTAGTTTATATTACTGAAAATTACTAAAACCTCCTTATCTCATGTTGTTAGCCCTTATTACATGTGAAAAATTCATTATTTCTTCAAAAATTTTGTTTAGTTTACATTACTCACTTAATTACCAAGATTGAATTTAAAAAGATGAAATTACACAGCTAACCTCGTCGTTAACAATTTGTGTGGGAGACTGCAAGTGTAACCGACATTTTAGGTCGTGAACTTTCAAACACATTACGAGCTGTTCGAAAGCCCTATACACATCTCAGATTCTCAAGCGTTCAAAAAGTTAAATGTCCAGGTTATAATTTATTGTTTTTTTTATAAATCTAAATTAGATTAGAGCCATATCATAGCGAATTCTTCAGAAAAATGTGTCTTCCACGGTGTGATTCGAATCCAAAGGAAGTTCTGAATGTCAAGAAAAAAGAACAATGAATCTTGGAACGAAAGGGATTTTCCATGAAATGGGAAATGAAAACCTCACACTAAAATAAGTAAATAGTTAATGATATGATCAACTAAGAAATTATTAACTTAGTTATTCTATTATTAACTTAAATATTCCATTGATAAGATTTATACAGTCGTAGGCAGAGGAAATTTCCGGTGGAGCAGTGAGATGCCTTATTAGTGAAATGGCAAACACGTGAGACTCAAAATCTCGTGTTAAAGCGCGTGGAGGTTGTCAAACAAGTATTAAAGAAGCATTAAAATCATTACCTATTATTTCAACCAATTATAGGTTAAATAGGAAATCTGGTAAAAAAGAAGATAGTGACCATATTTCCATCAATAATTACAAAAATGGATCATCACGAATCGACGATCATAACCAAGAACAAAAAAAAAAAAATCACGATCATTAGTCGACATTCGGATGATTACTATTATTATTTGGAAGGATGTGATCAAGTACTATTAACTTGCACGAGTAAAAAGGAAAAATGGGTTGGGAGCTCATTATAAAATAAAGGGAATTTGACAATTTGGTCCTTGGGTTTATACCCTTTTCACAAATGGGTCCTTGAATTTCAAAATTTTAGTCCTTGGATTTTCGTTGTTTGACAAAATGGTTCTTTCGTTAGTCTGTCGTCCATATACTTAACGGATTTGAAGCGGTTGACCGCTACACGTCAGCAAATTTGTACGGTCGTCGGCTATATGAAGCAGTCGACCGTTATATGAAGAGGTCGACCGCTTCATTGTAGCGGTCGACCGCTTCATATAGCGGACGACTACTCACTTTTTACACATATATCCGGTCGATCGCTTCAAATCCGTTAAGCATATGGACGACAGACTAACGAAAGGACCATTTCGTCAAACAACAAAACCCTAAGGACTAAAATTTTGAAATTTGAAACTCAAGGACTCATTTGTCAAAGGAGTATAAACTCAAGGACTGAAATGCCAAATTCCCTAAAATAAAACTCATATATGTTGACTGCTACAGATGGAGCATCAGTATGCAGCTATCAACCTTTACAATCCCAAGTTTCCACTTCTTTTCCAGCAAAACCCACATTCCAAGAACTGCTTGGATGGATTTTCTTGAACACCCAGTAGAAACATCCACTGGGTTTGTTCGCTTGGCATTCAATCGCAATTTCCATATTTGGTCTTTCTTCCTCTTCGGTTGCCTTCATTTTCTCCTTGTGGATCTTTCTCATCACGTAGATTTCAGCAAAACTTTGTCCCGCTGCTATTGCGTGAAGAATGTTTAGACTTCTACTTAGTATTATTCACTTGTCGTGGCCGGACCTCTGCAGTCAAAAGACAAAAGTCATGTGGGGAAGGTGCTTTTGGTTGGAACTTTGCGTTGGGTTGGTGCCACGTAACATATTTTTAATTGATTTTTTAACCTATTGGGTTGACGAGGATTGATCCAAGCCCTATCCACTTATGAATGGGCTGATAAGTAGAATCACACTCCCATACACAAACCCAATATGGAAAGTAGATCCTTCCCAGTAAGTGGGACATTACCGGTGTTTGGTTAAAATTTTAGTTTACGTGAATTAAAGAAAAAGCAAAGAAAGAAATGATATGCATGGAGTTTCTATGTCTATTATAATGAAAAGAGATGATTGAACGGGTAGATAGAGATTACTTTAGAGTTATTTTATGAGTGGTATTAACTTTTAATAAATTAGTCTTTATGGTATAAATTTGAACTGAAAGGTGATTGTGGTCTATTTTTCATACATATGAGTCTTTTTGTTCACCAAAATTTAGCCGACTAATAGAAAAATAATACGGGTTCAATTTTGGGGTTGCATAAATTCTAGATCTTTATCTCTTTTAGTGAGCTAACTTTTAATAGACAAAATGACTTGTATATTTAAAAAAACAAACCATAGGAACCGGCTCATTTAAGGTTATATCCCGAAATTGTTTTATTAACAATGAGTAACACGTATAGATTGTATCAGTAATTAAGTCTTATTTTATTATACCAGGATTTTGGATTTTGGAACTCAAACACCACACTCCACCCACAGCACTGCAAGAAAGGAGACCAATTTAAAGCTAGTATATGGTATTAATTAGTTAAGCACTCCATAAAAGAGAGCTCTTCATATAAACCACTATATACTTCTCAGCACAGAGCATTTCCAGACCTTACACCAGTCACAACTTTTGTTGAAAGCAGTACTCTGATCAAAGCTGGCATCTTTGTGAAGAAAACGAAAGGAACCTAATCGGAACTGGACAGTAGCACAGATTCTAGCTTTATTTGAAAAAAGGAATGGTAAAAAACTACGTCATTTATAAAGACTTTTCAGCCTCCTCGAAGCTTCCAGTATGCTTTCTCGGTGGCCAAACGCACTGACTCGAACAAATTCTTCGCCACCAGGACCGAATCCTCTACCCGGCACCGTCAGTATGTGTGCTTTGTCCAGCATTTCACTGAACACATCCCAGGAATTCATACCCGGGAAATGAACCCACAAGTATGGAGCATTCTTCCCTCCATACACCTTCATCCCAAGTGATGCAAATGCACTAGTAATTATTTCAGCATTCCCTTTGTAGTAATCGATCACTGCACTCAAGGCCTGAAAACAGAGATTTTAAATTAAAGACAAAATTAAGATAGAAAAAAATAAAGTGGATTCAGTAGGGTACTGGGTGGATATGACTAACCCGGAAGCCCTCTATGGAAAGGCATGCTAATCCTCCTGCTTGAGCAACATTTGATGCGCCATTGAAACAGGTGCAGACAATGCGATTGTAATCCTTAATGACTGGATATCTGTTCATGTACAGAAGCTCTTCAGGGACCACTGTCCAACCAAGGCGAACGCCTGTGAAACCAGCAAACTTGGAGAAGGATGAAACTTCGATGGCAACCTGTGTTCATCAATGGTCCAAATAGTTATGTCAGATACAGCAGCAGGGATAGCTCATAGCTTGACATTGCCAGTGAGATGATTCATCCAAGAAACAAACAAACCTCTTTGGCTCCAGGAATTTCATAAATTGATCTCGGGCTGTCATCTGATATGTAACTAGCGTAGGCAGAGTCATAGATAATTATCGATCCATTTGCCTTAGCAAACTCCACAAGTTGCTGTAATTGCTGCCGCGATGCAGCATAACCAGTTGGATTGTTCGGAGAGCAAAAGAAGATGATATCTGTTCTTGATGTAGTTGACAAGTCCGGGAAGAAGTTGTTCTCTGGCCCGCACTTCATGTACACAATATTTTCATACTTCCCTGTTTCATCTTGGGGCTTCCCAGCTTGACCGACAATAATACTAGAATCTATGTACGCCTGTACCAAACAGGGATTAACACATCAGGGATGTTGTTGGAATATGAGTAGTCCCACATTGCTTAGCAATGTGGGGTGTGTGTGTTTAGGCTTATAAATATAAGCCTCCCTTTGTAACTTCATTTTCATAAATGAGATGTAAACAAATCCAATTGAGTTTTTCCATTAGGTGTCTCATTTATCTAAAGTTAAATTTTTTTTTTATTTCTAACATGGTATCAGAGCGAGGTTTTCGGTTTTAGTCTGGTTACCACCTGGCGACCATTGGCGACCATTCGGCTTAGTACCGGCTTTCTCCCGGCTCAGTACCGGCAACTTTTCCGGCTCAGTACCGGCTTTCTTCCGGCTCAGTATCGGCTTTCTCCCGGCTCAGTACCGGCGACCATCCGGCTCATTACCGGCTTTCTCCCGGCTCAGTACCGGCGACCATCCGGCTTAGTACCGGCAATTTCCCGGCTCAGTACCGGCATCCTCCCGGCGCAGTACCGGTGACTTCCCGGCTTAGTACCGGCAATCTTTATAATTATTATTATTTTTCTGTAATTTCTTTCTTGTAATTATTTTTGTAACTCCAAACTCAAGGTTTGTCGGTTTGTCCACCTTGAGTTTGCGGGGGAGTGTTGGAATATGAGTAGTCTCACATTGCTTAGCAATGTGGGGTGTGTGTGTGTTTAGGCTTATAAATATAAGTCTCCCTTTGTAACTTCATTTTCATAAATGAGATGTAAACAAATCCAATTGAGTTTTTCCATTGGGTGTCTCATTTATTTGAAGTTAAAATTTTTTTTATTTATAAGAGATGGAGCTCCCCACAGATCAGCCGCAACAACAACAAAAAATCCTCTTGGACAAAAATAATAGTTTTTAATGATTTTCTTCATATTTTTTTTCGCAGAATTACAGGGAGAGATTCTTGGAAGAAAGGGGAAGAATTACCGGAAAAGATGGATCCTGTACAGACACTGACACGTTCGATCCCAGAAGCATCTGCCAAGGAAGAAATTAGAAGCAATGAGGATTCATACCATATTTTCCACTACATTTTAATAATATAGTGGAAAAAATAAAATAATGGTCCTTGGTAAATTACCCTGCTGAATTGGTCACTTCAATCAAAATAGAAATAAATAAATAAAAAAGTCATTCACAAAATCTGATTTTTCTTGCCTGGAGGCGGGAAATGTCACTTTGTGCACCATCTGATACGAAAACTTCATTTCCTGTTACACCTACATCTTTGTAGAATCTTAATGCAATAGCCAATCTCAATGCCTGCATGCGGGAAGAAACAAAAAAGTTCTGAGTGGGAAATTTCAGAACTAAGCAATATACCAAAAATATTACAACACAAACACAATTATCCCCAACATTTTATCTCTCTCCTAATAAAATACTTCAATATAATCTCTCTCTCTCCCATAAAAAAATATAAAAAATTACAAAAATTATAAAAAATTATCTATCTCTTCACCTTTTCACTAAACCCAATACCAACACATATTCCCATACCAAAAATATTACAACACAAACACAACCCAAGAATATTCTACTTCTTCTTTTCTTTTACTTTTTTCCCTATTCAATATTATTTTTACTTTATAGTCGCTTGGTAATACTATGAAGGATGACAGAACAAAAACATCAACCACAAAATAGGATAAATAAGGCCAAACAACTTACAGATTATTCGTCCTAGTGAATTGTACTCCGATGAGTCAGATCAGTAGCACATGTTGTGTAGGGACCAAACATTTAAGGTAAAGGTCAATTGCATAAACATAGTTTGCGGGCCAGAATTGATCAAACATAAAGAAACTGCTAAAACAAAGTAGAAAAACTCCAATGAAGATAACTTTTTTTCCCAGAAATTGTTGGGGACAGGAGAGAGCTATGCCCTTATTTATCCTAATTGTTGGTACTCCGGAAAATCAAGGTAATTGAAGGTTATATATATTCTAAGTCGTCCCAGAGGAAATTAAGAATAGAAACTGAGTCTTATAAATAAATTCTACCTTCTGTATGTGGAGTCAAGAATATTCGTTTATTTTAATAGACCCTTTTTTCCTCACTAAAGAATTTTCCTTTGTGGAGTCAGGAAATTGAAGGGAATGACTTCAATCACTCATTTTTCTTCGTTTTTTCCCCTTCTTTTTGAGTCACTATCCATAATTGTTGAGCTGTATATATGCCAACCAAAATAAATGAGGGAAAAATTATGTTTACAGAGCTAAAAGTGAGTGCCCTGTACCATGTTGCCTTGCTCGGCTCCATACCCTTTATAACCTTCAACCGTCGATAGAGCACGAGCACGCTGCAAAATAAAAAGAAACCAGCACAAAGTTAAGGGATTGCTCTTAAAGTAGCCCTCCCACCCAGAGGCTTCCATAGGTCTGGGCAAAATGGTGTTCAATCAGCAGACTCGTGCGCGCCCTGGTTAGAGCATGATCACTAGCTGCATCAGTGTTACAGGTAAAGGGGATAAGCACAGAGAATCCAGCGTGTCTTTCTTGTTGAAAAAAACGTCTTTCTGCTCACTGTGTTATGTTGAATGAATGAGCAGGCACATATATATTAAAAAAAAAAAGAGCAGACAGATGCTATATGGGATCAAACCACTATATATTTGAGATATATTGCTCAATAATTTACTACAGTCGGTTATACATAAATACATATATATATCAAGTGGTATGCAATATAGTTCTCCCTGTGACAGGGTTACTGAGATTGACAATAATAATAACAATTGACTTGGTTATCCAGGTCAGTGAAAAGCTTCTTGGCCTCTAGCGATGACAGCTTCTCTGCAATTCAACGTCGAAAGCTTACAAAAGGAAAAGCACTTGTACGTTGAAAATAGTAAGCCAAAGAACAAGAGCCATGCGCACAGTCATAGGTTCTGTCCCGCAAGTTGGACTGAACGTGGGAATCGAAACTGCTGATAACATAGACGTAAACTGTGAACTGATATATATCTTCCTCAGTGGAGAGGAAGGCACAAGGAGACAAAAAACTACTACAGATATACCAAACCAACACATTAATCTTATACTTTCGATCTATACACAAAACCTTGAGCTACTGGCCTTGGTTCGGTGGAGAGAAAAAGATGGGGAGGAATGTTTTAGTATAGCTTACAGAAAAGAAAAAAAGATGGTTAAATCTATTGATGGAAAACACTGAATTTACCTCAACCATAGCAGATGTTATGATATCAGGTATTGGCTCCGTAGTATCACCAATGCCAAGTCTTATTAACTTCGCATGAGGATGCCTCTGAGAGTGTTCAAACTCGCGCATGCATATCTGCTTGAGTTAATATATATATAAGGGATCTTAGGATTAAACCAGCAATTAAGATTCATATTTGACAAATCTGAAAGCCGAACAAATGACCACTGAAAGACAGTAATGGCAATCTGATTGAAAGTAGATTGGAAACGAGAGTCGGAAATCATTTGAACCAGTAGGGTTCACAGATGAAAAAACGGTACCAAAAGGAGGCGGAAAAATTACGACCATGGAAGATTTCAGAAGCGGCTTACCTCCGGGAACAAATATCCACTCTGCAGTTTCTCCATATTGACATTGCGTGGTACTCTTGTGCAATGGCCTCTGATATTATTGCATATGAGTCGGTCTGCCATATAACGGGGAGCAAAATTCTCTTAGTTCTTACGTAAGACACAGTTTGCAAGTCTATAAAATAATCATTTTCGAGTTAGTCGAGGAAGGAGATCATCTACAGAAAAGATTAGAGTGCTTCTTTGAACAAACAAATATAGTATATCTAGGGAAAAGGCAGACGCACTGCAGTAGCTTACCAGCTGATCTCTTCTCATTGTTGAACTTTGAGCTGTAAATTACCAGTAAACAGGAATGGAACTAGATAAGTACCATAAAAAACAGTGGCTTAGGAGCAAGAGAAAACTTAGTCATGCACGATAATATATATCTGATCAGGAGTACTTCATTAAGATTTTTAAGAATAACCTGGTCCAAATTCTTTTCGGTTGCAATGAAACTGCATGAGGCATACAAATGCACGATAAAAGTAGAGAGTATTGCATGATTTGTTTCGAAGTCTTTCTTCGATATCAAACTCCTGTTCTAAATATGAAGATATAGTGATCGAGTGGTCCAGTTTGAGAGTGCAGTAAGGAAGCTATTTATAAGCAGAAAGAGGTCGGTGTTATTGCACGATCCTGTGAGGAGTTCAAATTGGATATTAGAAGAATTTTCCTTGGTAATTCCAAGAAGCAAACAAATGTGGAAAGAAGCTCCGCACGCATGCCAGCCACCGGTAATTACAATGTTTCCGCTTTTCCACTTCCTGGACCATGACATCCATGAATGTCTGGTCCAATGAGCTTCCGAATAA
Source organism: Myrica gale (assembly GCA_963930655.1). Taxonomy (NCBI): domain Eukaryota; kingdom Viridiplantae; phylum Streptophyta; class Magnoliopsida; order Fagales; family Myricaceae; genus Myrica; species Myrica gale. The sequence continues at coordinate 22,301,026 of OZ005611.1, forward strand.
ATACTTTCCATTTGACCACTTTATGGGTACGTGCCGCCTTCTTTTGTGGAAAAACTCATACAGAGCTTTTCTCTGAACCTATCCATATTTTTTCCAAGTGCCAGACTGCCTGATGAACCCACACAGATGAGTCCTCCGACTTTCAAAGAAATTGGTCATATTACCGAAATAATCTGAAAATGGGAGGGTGTCGGGAATTGCCTACAGAAAGGTAATTAAATTATTAATATTACGAGAGATGGTTGATGCCTTCCCCGCTGGTCATTCAGCTTCAGCAAAGGTCGACGACACTGGCCAACATCACCTATAGAATTCTAGAATATTCGGTTGTTGGGCCAGCTCTTTGTTGCCCTTTTCTCTCTGCTACGTTGCTTATTGTACTGTGCTGAGCTGGTAGAGTTTGTTTCGTTTCTAGTATACTCTATTGCGAAACTCTGTTTCACCATTTCTTACAATCAAAGTGCTAGTAATGAAAAGAACATTTAGCCACCTATAGCTCAACTGACTTTCTAACCTTAAAGTATCGCCATGTGACCTAAAACCACAAGCCCAGGTGGTGATTGGCTGCTAAAAGAAAATTGGCCAGACGAATTTTCCTCCTGAAGGAATCGTGGAGCATTTGGATTGGGCGTCACATCAAGCTGCATGCACATGGACCAATTTCACTGTGATGGCCACCCACCATATTATGAGTACGAACGAAAGCCTTTTCAAGTTTAGTTTTCTTTCTTCAATATAAACTAACCCAAACCTCTCATTTCATGAACCTGCAGAAAACTGGAACCACAATTACTCAAAAAATTAACAACATTATCATATTTTGTGCAAAAATGTATTATATATCTTAATTTCTTTCACTTCGTAATGCGAGAACGTGAGGCTTGTTATACCTTCTACGCTACTCTGAGCCTAGAATTCTACTAGGACGTACGTCTTTGAAAAGTCTCATCTCCCCAGAGAATAGAAACCATCATGAGGCGCATCACGCCGTAGTACTAAACATGAAGCCATTGCTTAGAAAAAAAAAACATGAAGCCATTGAACAATATTCAATTAACAAGAACTCGCTTCTTAGGGCGGTGGTCTAGCGGTACAAGACCTTGTCATGTTGGAAGGGCCGGCTCAATAAAAATAGGCCCAAGCCCATACTAAAAATTAGGCTTTTATATAAATTTTTTAAAAATATATTTAAAATTTTATTTAAAAATAATTTTTCTAAATTTTTGAGATATAAAATTACTAATCGATCAAGTGGGCCTAAATCTCATTTGTTTTTAATTTATTTGTTCATCATGTATTTAAGGGCCTTTTTATTTTTCTTTCAAATTACGGGGCCTCTTGCTCAAAGTGGAGCCTTAGGCAACTGCGTGATTGAGCCGGCCCTGCATGTTGGGATCAAGATGTCCACAGTAATTCAAACCTTGCGTCTTACACTTTGGGTTGCAAGCTTTCCGAGAGAGAGGAGATGTCGTCCCTATCGACTGTTATCTTTATTTCATATTAAATATTTGAGTTTAATATGATCTCGTTATTATAAATACATAAATTTAAATTTAAATATAAGAATATTATTTTTATATAAATAAAGACTATATTGATATTAATATTATATTATCTCTAACAGTAAAGAAGTGCCTTTTTTGGAACGACGAGTTGAGACAATTATAGTAACGACCATGTATGGTGATATTTGATAATATTTTGGGATATCAAATTTTTGAGAAAATAAAATACATTCTAAATTTTTTAATATTTACACTTTTTTTTTATAAATACTAATAAATTTTAATATCCAATAAATTCTTAAAATTTTAAAAATATTATCTAAAATATTGACCACCACACATCTCGTCAGCTCTCGAACACAAAAACAAAGAACAAAAACTCGCTAATTGTGCAGAACAGCAATCTTGACTTCGACTTGATTGATACGACGTTGGACCCAAAAATTCTAATTATAAGCTGTCAAGGTGGTTTATAAAGTCATAGTTAGCCATGTGATCAGAATGGTTGATGATCTTTCTTATTGGACCAGCTGTTAGGCTTTCACGTGTGATAAGATGTAGCCCTAGAAAAAGAACAAAAGTGTGATCACAAGATGTTGCTCGGAAAAGAAAACATTTTGATTAGATGTTACATACAAATTAATGTACCATTATTAACGCAAACCCATGAATATAAACATGAAATATTATCAGATTATTTTTTTGGTAAATAATATTAAAGAAAAATATACTTTGCACCATTGTTAAATTTTTCCCTTATTTTTTATCGAAATTAATTTTTTAACTTCTAAAATTATAATTTTATCCTCATATAATGATTACTGAAAAAAAAAATATGAAAACAAAATTTTCATTTTGCGAGCCAAAAAATTATTTTTCGTTCAAATTAACATAAATTTTAGTAGAGTGTGTGTGCAACGTGTTTGAAATTAATAGTTGATAGGTGCAATGTGACAAAAGTAATAGATAAAAATGCAGAGTGTCAAGACCCTCAAAATTTAAGGATGCAAAGTGTATTTATCCCATAATATTTGTAAGATTATTTCTAGCAAATTTAAGCAATAACAATCTATAAAAAGAGCCTCTAAATGATAAAACAAATGTAATATTACCAGAAAATTGTTAAAGCAGCAAATATCAAGCACCAATCAACATACTTTATAGTCTTGATTTAGGTTTAGGTAACCCTAATCAAGATCCTCTATAAATTTTTACTTAAATGCATATGATGCAATTTCGAGAAAAATAAATATAATGAATATTAAATATTATAAAACTCATACTGTATTAAGCTTAACAAAGGCATGCATCATTAAATACACTAAGGTCCACGTATTATAAAGAATCGTTATCCAAATAATTCATGAAAGTCTAAAATTAACAAAGGACCAATCAAACATCCGCTTTGACCTTCATTGGTGTAGAATTTATTCAAGGCCAATAGTGTCGTGATATATATAAGAGTTAGCGTCCGTGAAGTCAGGAAAACCTATAAGGAATGTACAATAAGTCTATATATTCCCAATCGGTATAACGAAGAAGACAAAACTCATAGATAGGCATAGTTGTCAATGTATTTTCGTGCCCGTTTCTTAGCACTTTTTGGAGCATCATTACAAAATAAAACGTGATTTTTAGTGTAAGTCTACCTTTCTTGGTATTATTTGGCGACTTTGTCTCAAAAATCGCTTTCCAGCCTCTTTCTCTCTTTCTCCACTCTCACAACGCAGTGTAGGGGTGGGCAAATAGGGTTCGGGTTCAAAATTTTAAACCCGAACTCGACCCGAAAATATCGAGTTTATCTATGAGGAAACCCGAACCCGAAAATATCGGGTCGAAACGGATCGGTCCGGGTCGGAAAAAATAGGCCACGAGTTGAGGCCATTATATTTTCGGGTCGGGTTCGGGTTTAATTTCGGGTTTGTTCATATACCCGAACCCGAAAAATGGTTTTTATTCGCATGCAAACCCGAACCCGCCTAAACCCGACCCCGATCGGGTCGGAAACGGTCGGGCCGGTTCGGATTGTCGTGTCTCGGGTTTTTTGCCCACCCCTAACGCAGTGCTTGTGCGCTTTAGTAATTTAGCATTATGTCATCACAGGTCCTTATGATATTATTATTTTCCTAGGTAACTAGGGGAAAGGGATTGAGAATTCCACCCTCAGATTAGACCCTCCCAATAAGGAAGAGGCGTCAATTAAGCTACAAGCTCACTGATAGATACTTATGGTATTAGTTTGTGATAAAATTATTCCTCACAAACGAATTTTGACATACAAGTCCCTATAAATTGTAATGACCAATCCGTGACAAAATGAGTCCCTTCATCCTTTAGAGTCAACTCCACAATGGACAATACTAGTATGTTTAATTAGAGGCTAGAGCCTCCTCGTTAGAACCAATTATTATTTTTTATACTAATATGGCATTCTTATTAGATGGTGTGTGATGTGTGATGTGTCCCATCACAAGGAATTTTGAAAAAATCTCCCAATGGCCATCCATGCTACACAAATATTGAAATTTGAAATTTCAATTGAAGTTGATTTTTTCAAGCAAATATTGCCTCTAAGTTTTTTTAAGTTGTTTTTTTTAAAACAAATATTATCACGTTTTCTCATACACAGTCTCTTATCAAAATCAAAACTTTTGATCAACTTTTGGAGGTAGACTTTCTTTTAATGGTAAATTATTTTTCTATTCTCAATCTTTTATCTTTTTCAAGGCAGATTGCATGTCTGACAAGCCTCAAAACTTGAGAAAGAAATTGCTGCAACTTTTAGCATAAAACTGTTGATAGATATATTTTATTCTTTAAAACATCGTCGAACTCAATTATGATAGAAAATTTATAAAATCATAGATGTATTGTGTTTGATTTTTTTATGTATCTAAATTAAAGTTATTATAAAATATTATCCGTACTTTTCGTTTGTTATAAGTTACCATTCACATATAAATTATAAATAATAAAAAAATTAATTTGTCTCAATGTCCTGACTTCGCCACTGCGAAGCACAATGACGGATTGTGACATATAATTTGGATATACATGTCTGCAATTTTTGTTATGGATTAGACACTTAAAAGACAAACAAAAATTGACCATTTATCATGGATTAGTGATCACATAAATTATTATGTCGAAATTAGTACTACTTTAGTCTATTTTATCACAAGCTAATACTACAAGGAGTGTGGTGCAATTAAAAGTTCACACTGATTCAAAAATGGTTTGAAGTTGGAATCCATTCCACGCAGTACAGTGGAAAATACCAATAAAGGGACAGCCATTCTTTCTCCTGCCCTTTTCTTCTCCACTCACCGTGAAAAAAAAAATTGACTTCTCCCTTTTCTTTATATATATGTCAGGGTGAACCCAAAATTAATAAATACTACTACAAGGATGTTCGGTCGGTTAGTTTTTTGAGAATTTTTAGGTGATGTTAATTTTATTGGTATGCGTGCGATAATTATTTTTAGGCGAGATTAAAAAACATGTTCGGTTTGTATATTCTCAGGATTCAAAAAATCCTGAGAAGACAAATACTGAACAGCCCCTAGAAGTGCGGTGCACACCCAGAATTTTAACCTTAATAAATAATTATAAAGTTTTCCCTTTATATTAAATTATTAATTATTATTATTATAAATAAATATAAAAATTATTTATTTTACTTTTTCACTAATTTAAACACTCTAAAATTTTAACAATATATCGTAATTAAAAATATAACTTTTTATTTGCTCTACCATCCGAAGGAGGACGGGAGGAAACTGTAATTTCAGAAACGGGAGGTCAGAGGTGGGCTGCCCCCCAGTCCAGTTTCCCCTCTCTCATCTCTCGCAAAACCCTTAAACCTCTGTTCCTCACCGAATTCTGTCTCTAGTCGATCAGGTCAGATTCCCCCACCGTCCTCTCCTCTCCTCTCTATGCGTATTAATATATCCTGTTTGTTAATTATGAATTTTGGTAATTCTCACTTAATGCTTAATGATCTACTCGCATATTTTACTGAAGAAATGCATTCCTTAGCGAATTGATCTGTTTAATATCATTGATTTATGAAGTTATTAAACTTGGTTATTGTTATCTTCATGGTTTTTGAATATGTGAATATTCGTAGAAAGAAATTAGACAAGAATCTGAATCTTCTTTCGTTTGTTTAATTGTCTTTGCATTTCGTATCGAAGAAAAGACCTGCACTTTCTGATATTGAGACGAGTTGTAACTTAATATTTGAATATACAGTGTCAAATTTATATTCGTAATATCAACTAGACAAGGACCAATTTCGGCCAACTTACTCAATTTAGCTAGCAAAATGAAATTCCCTCTATCCCTTTGCTTAAAACGTAACAGGAATTTAGGAGAATATATGAAAAACAACTTCCTCCACTGTGCATCGCATTTCAGTGCTCAAAGCAGTATCAGTTACAATGTTTGAAGCGCATAGCATGGGTAGGTGGTTTTGGAATTGAGGAATGAAATCGATTCAGTAATCAAATAGAGGTCAGGCATCTCTCACAAGTTCATATGCATCTTCTTGTTCCATGAAAAAGCTGGTTTAATTTAAGCACTCTAGCTTCAAGTTGCAAAACCCATTCACGGCTCCCGTGATCTTGAAAATGTATTGGTTTCTTAGGACTTTGGATGCTGGGAAGGAAAATAGCTTAAATATCTGGAGTGATAAGAATATTAAATACCTATGGATAGTTTAGGTGCTAATCCATTTATGTCTTTCTTACCCTCCAAATGTTTGCTGCAATGTTACTTGCTTAAGAATAAGAACATTATGGGTTGCAACTCCTATAATGATTTTGCTACTTATCTTCTTTGAATCTTTTGCACTTGGTTTATATAACATATAACAGGATTCAAAAACTATTTCATCCAAAATGGAGTTTGTCTTATATATGATTATCGTGCGTCTATCGTCTCTGTGCTTGGTTCATGGAACTTTAGCTCTTTGAATTTGTGACATAAGCATCATTTATTATGCTTGGTCTTCTGCAGGGTTTTTTCTGATTGTGTTCAGACTTTCTTGTTGATGCTTCATAGTCTTTCAGGAGCAATTAGATACATAGCCTTTAGTGCACTCACAGATGTTCAGAGGCGCCCTCATTCAGGAATTTTCAGCACTATGAGAGAAATCAACATAAAAGGTGCTTCTAGTTTGTGCACTGTTGTATCTAATGCAGAATCGCAAGTTACACAATCTGTAATGGATAGTAAGAACATGGGAAAGCCATCCTTAAGTGCAAAGTCGACCCCTGAAATTGAAAAGAAGTATGTACATCGTGTTTATGATGCTGTTGCTCCCCGTTTCAGCTCCACCCGGTTTGCCAAGTGGCCAAAAGTTGCCACCTTTTTATCATCTTTGCCTTCAGGATCTCTTGTTCTGGATGCAGGATGTGGAAATGGCAAGTACTTGGGTTTGAATCCTGATTGCTTTTTCATAGGATGTGATATAAGCACTCCCCTTATCAAAATCTCCACGGATAGAGGGCAGGAGGTTCTGGTTGCAGATGTTGTGATTTTCCTTATCGAACTAGTTTTGGTGATGCAGCAATCTCTATTGCTATATTACATCATCTAAGTACAGAGATTAGGAGAAAGAAAGCGATTGAAGAATTAGTTAGAGTTGTCAAAAGGGGTGGCCTAGTTCTGATAACAGTGTGGGCTGTGGAACAAGAAGATAGATCATTGCTTGCAAAATGGACTCCACTCACGGAAAAGTACGCTGAAGAGTGGATAGGACCAGGTAGTCCTTGTGCTCGTGGACCTTTATCCTTACCATTACAAAGCATCCCGGAAAGTGAGGAGAATGGTTCAGGGAAGCATGTAAAAGATTCCAATGAGAGTTCAGTGGAGAATATGCCTGAAGTTACAGATCTTACCTCTCAAAGTAAAAAAGATTTAATGGCCCTTAAACACGAAGATACCACGAATCAACAGGAGTATTTTGTTCCTTGGCATTTACCTTATCATCGTGCAGAAGTAAGTGGTGCTTCTGCTTGGGCTCTTGCAAATGGTCTGGCTAATAAAGACGATAAGAAGGGTGCTGTAGTGTACAACAGATATTACCATGTTTTCAGTGAAGGCGAGCTTGAAAGGTAACCTATTGCATTTTTTCATCTGTTTTCATGTGGAATTTATTAGTTTCAATCCTTCTCTATTAGTTATGTATAGTACAGTTGCTTGATATGTTCGATTATCTATCTCTTGATATGAATCGGTCAAAAGGAATTCTGGTCCTCTCTGTCCTCGTTCTCAAATTGTCCTACATGTAGTTAGCCGCTATAGAATATGTGCCCAGTGTATCTTGTGATTTGAGAAAAAGTTAAATCCAGAGGACTGACAGATTAATTATTAATTACTTATAAAAAAAAAGAATATGTGCCCAGTGGGACTTGATTTTGATTCTCTACAATATGGATCTCTGTCATCACGGCATAGTCCGTGCCAGGCTTGGGGATTTTAACATATAGAACATGTGAATGTTTGGGGATAACGTGGAGATGCTTTGGGAGAATGCAACAGAAGATATATAGAGCAACCTACGAGGACTTGCATAGAAGCGATATTAGTAATGAATTCTGGTTTATGACATCTAGTAAGCACTCTGGTCGGCCAATTTTATGAACTTGTCTTTATTGTTGGAGATTTGAGTTGCTTTTTATAGGGTAGGAATATGTGGCTGAGAATTTTCATTTTCCTGCGTAGTATGAATGTTCATTCAAGTTTGTGTGAGAAGACCACTATGGTACGGGCCAATTTTTCTAACTTAAAAGTCTTCAATGGGTAGAGGGTTGATGTTAGTGGTGAAGAAACTTTGAGGAAATCCTTGGAAGTTCCTGGTAGCATTTGATGATCTTAACAATTTTCAAGAGTACAACTGGACAGAAACCTCCATCGTTTTTACGGGGTTTTTTTTGGTGGGGTGGGGTGGGGTGGGGAGAGGAAGTAATTTCGGGGAATATTCTCGAAATTTTAGAAATCTTTGTTTTATTGAGATTTATTGGGGTTTGTGAAAAATGGAGTGTGTATGTGTAAAAGTTGGAAATTTTGGAGTGTTTGTTTTACTGGAAATTTTCATACCCCGAAATTTCGGGGAGAAGAACACTACCTTTGAGTCCTTTAACTACCAATGCAATTTGAAATATGGGTCTAAATTCCCTCTAACTTTCACAATTAATCAAATCGTGCCTTAAAATAAATATGACAGTCAAAACCATGCCACATGGTTCATTTATAATACATGTAACACGAGTTTGATAGTTGGATTTAGTAGCGGAAATTGATGAAAGGTGAAATTTGGTAATTCTTATGCTCAATCTGTCAAATGTGGTACTTGAGACCCATGTTTAAGATTGTTTTGGTAGTTTGAGGGCTTTTTTGTAACTTTTTCCTCTCTTTTTTGTGTTATTATAAGATTTCTACCTCGAATGTATTAGAGATTTGGAGTTTGTTTTGAGTGTTTTTTCATTCATGCCTTTTGACATGCCTGTATTATGCACGGTGCATGATTTTTTTCTCCTTGTTTATGATACCATTCTGCAGGCTAGTCTCCGGTATGGACAACGTAGTCATTGTTGATCGGTTTTATGACAAATCAAACTGGTGCATCATTCTTGAGAAAATATTATGACGAAACAAACTTTTTTTTTTGAGACATGGATCTATTTGTACGGTTGATCTGTGTCTGGCAGGGGATGCGCTGTTTAACTTGGGCACCTCACAAGTTGACTTTGTACTGTTTCTTACGTTTATGGTGAAGGCCTGGTCCCCATTTAGAAGGTTGGGAAACATAACTTTTTTCTGTCCATCTTGTTGGTGGCAGAGGGGAGACTGAAGGGTCTTGTGAGCATTGTCTTGCCCTTCAAAAAGACGCATTTTTACTTTACATTTAAGTCAGTGTTTTATTGCCAAGCATTGGCCTCATAAGAGATGTTTCTGAGGCATTTCAATGCGGCTCCCAGGGAAAGGACTTGAAAAGCAAGAAAAGGTGATGCTCCTGTGCCTTGACCAGCCTGGGCTCAATGCTCGAGGGAAAAAGGAAAACTCATCTTGGTTCAAATTTCTCTTCTTTTTCCCAGTTCCCCTGCAGCCAGCAGCTACAATCTTGTTTTCGGCCCATTATAGTCTACCGTCTCTAGGATATCATTAATATGTACAAAATTTGAGAAGGATGTGCAGAATGTAAAGAACAAAAAAGAGTGAATAATATTTTGTGTGAAGATACTGCAGTTGAAATTTTGGTAAAGAACAAAAAAGAGTTTTACCAAAAATGTACCTTTTGAACTACATTTCGATTGATTGGTTAATTCCTTCCTATCTTTTTTCCTTGCGAAAAACTCCTTTGGTTAACAATATATAAAAAATTCTCTTTTGGAGGAGCAAGAGATAAGGGCGGGGGAGTCCACACACTAGAGCTTCCTAGGTTAACTATAGTAGTGTGACCACTTGCTCTCGGAGAGCCGGAGAGTTCATAAATGTAGAAGAATCACAAGCATATTCCTTCGAGAGAGAATGGATAGCACACATGGAGGCTCAAACTCAAGTACACAATTTTTTTCATTTTTTTTTCTTGTAATGGAAAAATTACTGGCCGCCCTTAACATTCCGTGGTCAGACGGATCTAATTTAGGGGCTGTTTGTTTACCATGAATCCTCAGGATTTTTTGAATCCTCAGGATTCTACAACCAAACATAATTTTTCACATCGCATAAATATAACTACAACACGCATACCAATAAAGTTAACATCACATAAAAATTCTCAAAACACAAAAAATCCTCACAAAACACCTTAACCGAACACACTCTTAGATTAAACACATTGCAAAGCATTGATGTTCAAGGTAAATCCTAAACATTTTAATTGTCCTCACAACACAACTTAAGTATCAATCATCCTTGTTTTTTTTTTAAATATATATATATATATATATATATATCAATCAAATAAAAAACTCTTCAAGGCGATAAAATTCGATCTCAAATCTACCCATTGCATTGGATTCCTCTGAGTTCAATCATTGTGTTCTCATGAACTATCACTTCCCTCGGTAATAGGAAGGCAACAGCATTTATAACATGGACACCATTGCCTTGGTAGGTAAGGAATTAATGCTAGCTACTCTTTTAACCAAAAAAAATATATATATTTGATGAAAATATTTGTTGTAAGCATAAACTTTAAGGTATAATTTGTTAAGCTATAATTTACACAACCCACATCTCTTATCTTCCCCTTTATTGTCAAAACAAAATCTCACTAAATTTTTTTATATAAAAAAAAAAGTATTTTGTTTTCTTATTTTCGGGATTCGCCTTGACTATTGAGTGGATCTGCTCTTCTCATCAACTTTAAATCATAAACAATTCAAATATCCAAATTATGTACCGGTGTGTGTTTGGTGGCACAATAGTACAGCACTTGGTCGTCTGGGCTAATAATTGAATCAAGCGAATTACGTAGAATCAGCACATCACACACACAACATATGCTCCTAATTCCTACAAAAGCAACATGAGTACGTAGCTCATTCTCGGAGCCCTGTCTCTTCTATCTGGTCGACCTTCTGTAATTTTTGTTCGAATTAAATTTATATAAATAATATTAAATAATATAGAATGAATAAACAAGCACATACGAGGAGAAAGAAAATCGGTAACTCGTTGGTCGGCTGAAAACGAAATTTGTCCACGCGTACAGGAGGGAGGATATGCTTGAGCCTTGAAGGTGTGTAAAGATAAAGGGTCCCTGCCTGTCAACTAATCTGGGTTGGGTGAGCGTGAGAGGTAGAGGAAACAGTTGAGAGCACTATAAATGTAAGTAAATGAAAGAGGGGACTCTTTACCAACAATTAGGTGAGACCACATAAAGAGGACGATGTGATCATGTGATGTATCTTAAAGGGGTAACGTCTGCCGCGTTGGAGTGTGGTGACTTATTTATGAAAATATTGAGTTTATTAAACAAAAAGTATAATTGCATCCAACGTTCATGTTTGTTTTCATCATTTTTTTAGGATTCTAAGTATTTTCACAATTCTACCACCGAACATATTCAGAATTCAAACACAAAAACCAATACATTTTACACAATCTCCAACAACTTTTTAATTTTTTATTCAACATAAATTTTCTCTCTCTATACTTTTTCACATAACTCCAATACTTTTTTATTAAACAATTACATCAAATCATTTCTCTCTCCACTTTACATAAACACCAATAAAACACTATTCAACATAAAAATTCACAACTTCTCTAAAATCCTACATTTTTTCTCAAAACGAACATCACCCTAGTTATATTGAAAAATTGAAAATAAGCCCTCGAGATAAGAAAAACGTCAAATATCTCCTTGTTTCATACGTTAATGGTGACTTATTTATAATTTAAATGTACCCAAATGTCTATTTTTAATTTTGTTTAAAAAGGAAAAAAGATGTAATGAAAAACGGTAATGGTGACTTATTTTTAATTTAAATGTATCGAGAGGTCTGTTTTAAAATTCTGTTTAAGAAGGAAAAAGATGCAATGAAAAAAAAAAGGAAGAAAGGCAAAAAAAATTAAATTAAATTAAATTAAGCAACAGCTTTGAACAAGGGTTAGCTTTTTCTTAGGCAGAAATCTCGGATTTCGCAATAAGTGCTGAAGTGTCAAAATCGGTGACCTTTGTTTCAAACCAACGGCCACGATTAGAAGAATTGTACCCTCTGCTATGCGTAGGCCAAAATGCGCAGTGAAGGCAGACCACAGTCCCCACTGTTCAATGAGGAGTAGCTGGAATGCTAACGTGTCCAAATATTAATGAGACAAAAACAATTTGTAATTCAAAGGTTTCCTGCCCTCAAATTGTTAATGTTCGTTGAGAAAATTGGAAGAATTTTTAAAGTAATATCAATATTTAGGTGATATTTAAATTTTATTGATATGTTTATAAAAGTTGTTGAGTTGTATTAATATGTGTAAAAACGTGTAAAAATAATATTAAAAGTATATATTTAAAAATTTAAATTTAAATTTTAAAATTTTTTTTGAGCAAACGAACTGTTACGAACATCCATTAAACGTCACCGTAGTGTATATATTTTTGCATCCTGAAATCAAAAGAATATATAAAAAAACCAAAAAAGAAAAGGAAATGTGAAACTGAACGTATAAAATAACAATAGCAATAGCTACCCACCTACGAGCAATAGCTACGTATTCACACAAACTAGCAACGTGGCGAGACTAGTCAATTTGGGTGCGTTTGTAAACTCTATAATATTTAAGAAATGTTCGTGAAAATTGATAAAATTAGAATTATACTTGTGAGAAAGTATTAAATAAATTAAAATAAAATTTTATAAGAGTCGGTGAAAAAATAAAATTTTATAAGAATTGATGAAAAAATTGAGAAAAAAAATTATATCAAAATTGGTATAAAAGTGGAGAGATGATTCGAGTAAATTTTTTATATTTATTATAAATAAAAAATATGATTTGACCCAGAAAAAATAAATTAGTTTACTTGAAAAAAAAATTTGAATTTTACTGGGGCAATGTTTTGCAAACGCGTCCAAAATAGGAACCGAACTCTCACCATTTCTGTCTCTTCCGGTCCTCCGGACAAACATTATCTCGTGAGTTTTATATTTTTTTTTTCGTATTTGAACATGATTTGTGTTGTATAATGATGTGTCCTAGCTACTTATTTTGCCGGTGTCATTTGAGAAGGTTTCCTGTCTTTGGAGTAGATCATTTAGAGTAGTTGAAAACATATGTATGCACCAAGAAACTCATGAAATTTATAAGGTGGGGACACTGGGATTAAAAAGTTGTAGTTAAAAAAAACCTGCAGCACAGAAAATGAGGTTGGTAAAGGAGGGAGAGAAGCTTTCTACCCTCTGGTCCTTTTCCAAATGAGTCACACCTACCCATGGATTGTCCAAAAAAAATTTTACACTTATTTTTTTTCATAAGTTGGCTAGGTCCAATACCCATGGATTGCTAAAAAAAATTCATAAGTTGGCTAGGTCTGATACCCATGAAGTCCAGGCCAACTAGACTTAATGGGTATCAGATCTAAAACAAATTTTTTTTCTGCATTGATTTTGCTCCTAGTACTATATAATAATTGAGGCAAATATACAGTTACAAAACAAATTTTTTTTTCTACACATTGATTTTGCTCCTAGTACTACAAAATAATTGAGGCTAATATACAGTTACAAGTTCTTCAATTGAGGGGTAACTTCTTGCCATCTTCCTAAATTTATGTTAGTAAAAAAATTATTTACTCTTTACTTCTAATTTGCCACAATCAAGATCACTTCATTTCTTTCTCCTTATGTTGATTTATTTCTTCATTTTTATTAGATACCTCGAAAAATGTTGTGTTTGTTTAGGATCCTTGTATAGGCATATGCTTATCTAAGGAACTCTTTTACTAAATTTTGTTTATCCTGAAAATTTTGTTTTTATTATTTAGAGCATGATTTGTCATCAATTGTTGCTTTGTGTGTGAAAGTTGTTTTGGAAAATGTGAATATCTTTCAATTCCAAATCCATAGAACCTAGAGCAAGTAAATTACAAATGCATCTCAGTAACCTTTTGTCAAAAGAAAAAAAAGGGTAAAAAAAAGAGACTCCAATTGTGGTAGTAACCAAAAAATGTAAGAAAGACAACCCCTAGTGACATCAAGACCTCAACCATCAGAATCATCTGTAATTTGTTCTCAAGTTTTAAAATTAGTACGAAATTAACTTGGATTAGATCATCAAGAGTGATTTACGTAATAGGATGAGAGATAAATGGATGAATGATTGCATGTTAGTGTACATCGAGTAAATTTTTTTTAAAACTATTGAGAATGAAGTCATTTTGTAACATTTTCAGAAGATGCAAACTCGTATGATCCAATTGTCACCTCTCAGTCGCAGTACATATTACGGTACATGTATTTTAATATTTTTAATGTTTTTAGTCCTTAATTTTCGACATTGTAACTCTAAGACAATGTTTTGCATTACGAAAAAAAAAAATTTTGTCATTTCGCCTTTAAAGTTCGACACCCATGAATTTTGTTCCTGGTTCCGACACGGGTCACACGTGGTCCGTCTGAAACGTTAAGCCAGAACCATCTGATTCTGCACTGAGAAAACGAGATTTATGAGGAAGGTGTGATTTTCTCTTCTTATGTGGCCCATGCATCAGGGCCGGCTGAAGGGGTAGGCAGCTTGGGCGGCTGCCTAAGGCCCCTACCTCCAAGCAAGGCCCCAAATTAGTTGATTAGGCGAAAAAAAATGGCTCAAGTAAAAGTAAGAGTGAAGTTTAGTGAAACAAAAATATATTTCATATATAAAACTCTCTTGTGAAATAATTTTTTGTATTAAGGCCTCAAAAATTATTTGTGCTCAAAATTTATAGGTAGCTCTATTTTTGTGAAAAAACTTATTTAATTTTTATTACATAGAATACAAGAGCATTTTAAAATAAATATCTATTTGAAATATATTTTTTTATTATGTTAAAAAATAAAAAGGCCTCGCTTTTAATCTCTTTATGCCCCTATTTTTATTGAGCCGGCCCTGCCATGCATCTAGTGAACCAGCTTCGATCCAGGCTGCTCAGTAGCTGTGTATGAATTCAAGTGTCAGAGAATCCATACATAGATCTTACTGCATAGACCCCAGTGAAGGAGAGGGCATGGCTGGCTGCTAATTCGCTGGCAGTTTCATGAGCCTCAAAGTTTGGTCCGGACAACCTTATAGAAGGCAAGCTAGGTAGTTTCTTGAAGGAGAGGACAGGAACGTTTACTGTTATTGAGAGTTGGAACAGACGGTCCATCGACTCCATCCTTTACACTATCAACAGTAAAAATAGCTCACAAATAGAAGCTAGGTAGTTGTGGTCCAGCTAATTCTGGACGCCCAACGAAATAGGAAAAAACAAAAACAAAAACAAATCCCCCCCCCCCCTCCGGCGAAAACATGCAGTATAACCATACCTTTTCCTAGGCAGAAAGGGAACGGGGGAAGACCAGTAGTTGGAAGCCCTAGAGGCCAGAAGTTATGAAGTAACACTATAAAAGTTCATCATTACCAAATGCCTAAATAGCCAGTAACCAAGAATGGCTAGAAAGTCGTTCCCACAAAAGGCACTGTCTTTCTTGTTTGAACTTCTGAGAAGGCCACAAAACCTGTCATCTCCTCAATGGAAGACCAGCAATGGCGGCCATGCAAGCAAGTTATTAAAATATCAGAAATACAGTTCCTCTCTTGCTCATAGAGCAGAGGAACTTGCAAACCAAACAGTGGTTTTTGAATCAGAGGGTGCACTGTTGAAGTCATCTTCATTGTTCCCTTACTTCATGCTTGTGGCGTTTGAAGCTGGAGGGCCCTTAAGGGCTCTCGTTTTCTTTCTTTTGTACCCTTTCGTTTGTTTGTTTGGTGAAGAGCTCGGGTTGAAGATAATGGTTTTCTTATGCTTCTTTGGAATCAGGAAGGAAGGGTTTAGAATCGGAATAGCGGTTTTACCCAAGTTCTTCCTGGAAGATGTTGGGCGGGAAGGCTTTGAAGTGGTGATGAGTTGCGGAAGAAAGGTGGGAGTAAGTAACTTGCCCACAGTCATGGTTGAAGGGTTTTTGAAAGACTACTTAGGGGTAGACGTTGTTGTTGGAAGAGAGTTAAAGGTGGTCAGTGGGTATTTTGTAGGGATAATGGAGGCAAAAAAGTCAGATGGGACTCTTTTGAATCAGATTCTTGGCGAGGAGAAAACTTGTTCCAGTGCTATTGGTATCGTTTGCCACAGAACAGTTCTTGATCAGCATATCTTTGCTTCTTGCAAGGTCCTAACTCTTTCTCTCTCTCTCTCTCTCTCACTCACAGACATGATCGATATATGCACACCTGAGCGCCCGAAAACATTTATTTATGTTTGGTACTTGTGATTTTGACAATGTTTCCCATTTTGATCTAGGAGGTGTTCTTGGTGAGCGAAGCAGATAAAAGGGACTGGCATATCCTGCCGAGGGAAAAACAACCGAAGTCATTGATCTTCCATGATGGAAGATTGGCGTTCAGGCCAACCCAACTGGCCATCTTAGCCATGATCATGTGGATTCCGCTTGGCTTTGTCCTTTTCCTCGTCAGATTCAGTGCTGGTCGGTTATTAGCTCACTGTATGTCCAGTCCAATAATGGCCTTCACAGGGACAAGGACAACCGTTTTAATGCCCAAGTCCTCTCCTACTTCGACCAAAAATGAAAACAGATCGAACGGCGCAGTCTATGTGTGCAACCACAGAACTCTGCTTGATCCACTCTACGTCGAGCTAGCCACCAATAAGTCACTCTCTACGGTCACATACAGCCTAAGTAAATTTCACGTGGCAATTTCTCCGATCAAGGCTATCCAGTTAACAAGGGACCGGGAAAAAGATAGAGTCGCAATGGAGAAATTGTTAAGCCAAGGTGACCTTGTGGTTTGTTCAGAAGGGACCACATGCAGGGAACCTTATTTGCTGAGGTTTAGCCCTTTATTTGCAGAGCTGACAGATAACATAGTTCCTGTTGCGATAGATGTGCAGGTAACTATGTTCTACGGAACAACGGCTAGTGGGTTTAAATGCTTGGACCCTGCGTTTCACTTTATGAATCCATATCCTACCTACACTCTCACAATCCTTGACAAGTTACCGAGCTCACAAACGTTGAAGGGTGGCGGAGTATCCAAATTTGAAGTTGCCAATAATGTACAACATAAGATAGCCGAAGCTTTGGGCTTCGAGTGCACTGGTTTTACAAGAAAAGACAAGTATATGATCTTGGCAGGTAATGAGGGAATAGTTCAGGATCGTAAAAGACGATGAACAGAAATTTCCAGGGTTTTAATTTCTTTTTCTTTTTATTCCTTGTAGAAAACCATTTGGGTATCATTTAGAAGGATAATGATACATTAAGTAGAAATCTGCTACTGTGCTGAGGCCCTTCACTGATAAGTAAGCTCTCTGTTATTGTGTAAAATTAGATGAAATAAAGTTACATGTAGCAACTGTAGCCAGACGTGCTGTTGTCTTTTCTCTCTCGACCTTCGTTCCCTGTTTTTATTTTTCTCGAGCAAAAGCAAGCGCATTGGAGTGCTGAACTTTTGATAGTTTTATGGTAGGAGTATCAGAGGGAAGTGCAGACGCACAAGCCACTCTGCTAGCTTGTCGTAATTTCATCTGTTTCTACATGATTTTTCTGGGCGTCGATCCCTGGAAAAGCTATGTAACGTGGGCAATAGCAGCATAAGTTTCTTGCTACAGGCCCAAAATAACCTGGACTCAAGATAATTAGCAATAATAACTAACTTAACCCCTAAAAAAATATAAATAAATAACAACTGCCACCAACTTTGTATTAGTTGGGAAATTTGATGGCCTCGCACGTGGAATTTATATGAAACAAGTAAACTTCTAACGCCCTTTAGTTCAAAATTTGAAAGAAAAAAAAAGTGATACTTGATCCACTGGCTAGAAAAGATTATGTATAAAGACAAATTGTGTAATGGCATGTAAGGTGACGACTGTAATTTAAAGAAACAAATCCAACGTTCTAAGGCTATCTACGTCATTTAATGAGCAAAGCCAAGACTGACCACATTATATTTTGTCTACTCATTTTATTACATGGCGTTTGTTTTCACAATTTTAACCCTCTAAAATTTTATCATCATTCAAAAATTTCTCTCCTTACTTTTTCACCAACTCTAACACCCTAAAATTTTACAAACAAACACCATGTTATGACATGGTCAGCCCTAGAACTTGGATTTGTTTTTTTAAATCACAGTGTTACTTTACATGACTTTGCACAATTTATCTTTGCACACAATCCATTCTATTCCACCTGTTGCCTCTTGAATGCTACAAATGGTTAATGACTGAATCCTAAACCTACCATTTATTCCAAAACAATGTCACTGTTATAAATTGCTAGATTTTATTATTTCAAATATAGGATTGAAACAAAGGTGGAGTGCATAGTTAGGTTTTGAACTTGGGACATTAGTTTTGATCAAATATAAAACTATATTTGTCTTAAAAGTTTAAGTTTTTTAAGTTGTTAAGAGGTAATTAATTTTTACTATTTGAATTATTTTTCTAACAATAACGAACTCTTAGAATCCTGCAAGAATATTATCAAGCATGCAAGTAGCCCTTCTCCACCGTTTCTATAATTTATAATAGAAGGAGAGATTTTCATGGGAGGATTTGAAAGTTGGAAGAGGTTTCAAGTTTAGCTTCATTCAAGATTAACTCCCACGATAAAACGTTTTAGATGCCTACCCGGCTGATTCTCACCCCACGCATTAAATGCCCCACTCGTGTGACATCAGCTTCGGCCAAATCTCGCATACCAGTTGCAAAGATTGGGCTAAGATCACTAATACGAGGGGCCAAGAGAGAAAGCTGCATGCTCTAAAGGACTAGTCATACCATTTGAAGAGGCGACGGGCCAACAAGCAAGGGGGCCAAAAGGCCATACATAGACCCTCAAGGCTCAAAGGGCAGAAAACCTATAAAGGACAACAAGCTGAAATGACTAACGGAAAAAGAAAGTCGACGGTGAAGGAAAGCAGCAGAACCAGCCAAAGGAAGAGAGGAACCGGCCAAGAAGGAAAAACGCCGAGCAAGTGAGATGCATGCGCCCCCACGCCCCTATCGGCCTACCACCAGGAAGAGAAGAGATCAATCCCATGACGTGTGCATCCCGGAAACCACCACCAGAGCTAAGATTTGGAAGAGATTTGAGCGCGTGAGATCCACGTGTGCGCCTGAGAGCGCGTAGGACCTCACACACCGTCGTTTTGGCTTCAGGTTGAGATAGAAGTGGGCGCTTGTTGATGTTGAAGCCATCCATGAACTTCACCAGAAAAAAAACCCTCCAACAAGGAGTCGAGTGGATGGATATATTAGATAGCTCGACAACCAAATAGCAGATCGGAAAGGAGGACGGCAGGAGGGGACAGAGCTCCTCTCACCACCAGAAGGGAAGGTTAGAAAGGAGGATTCTAGAGAGAAGACAGAGCTTCTCTCTCTAGAAAAGGGTGATATTGCACCCTGTAGCTAAAGTGGTTGAGGAGAAAGCTGTCTTTCAGTTGATAGGAAGAACATCCCATGATGGAGAGTGAAATCTATCAGTTGGCTCACCTAAGAAGAAATTGCTCAAAACTGTAACGATTCAATTTACACTCGAGGAAGGATCCCTTTGAAATCCTTGTGATAAAAAATTTAAGGATCCCCCTGCACCTATCACCCATCATTTAGATTCACTCCAACCCCTTTCCCTCTATACAAGGCTAAAACTTTGGAAGTGATGCATTGGATCCGGAATTAGAATATTTAACTAACTACATGGTAAAATGTAAAATTGTGAATGAATTCATCAAGAAGAGGAAAAAAAGATTTCAAAAAAAAAGTTCCATGAGATTAAACTTTCCTCGCGCTTACAACCTGGTATATCGAGCGAGCTGACACCATATTGTTCCCAGAAACAGATTACTATGCTCTGGTGGGAAATACAGATCAATGGAACAATAACAGGTCGTCCAACACTTCATGCTGATGTTTCTAAAATTCTGGAAGCTATTTCAATTGGTATTGGGGTGTAAGAAACGTAAAACTATAACTAACACTAGCAGTTCAAACCCCAATCGTAGGGCTGATATATCACCTTCAACTGAGAGTTCGCAAGCAAATCCAGTAATGCTTCAGAGTTAGCTGGGTTCAAGTAGTTTGACGCGTGCTTCATTACCTCTACCTCATTCTTGCCAAAATCCACATTAAACCTGAGCATCAATGCAGGTAATAGTATTAGATATCAAAAGTTGCAGTCTAAATCAATCATTAAACTCAGGATCGTATATATGAGAACTGCATCTCTGCCTTGGTTTTTCTTAGCCTATCATCCAATTCAATGACAGGCATGCGGATTTCCTTCTAATGCATACTACCATGGTTTCCCCTAGGTAGTATGCACTAGAAAGTTAAGATTCGTATTTTTCAGATATGTCGCTCAAATATGATGGCTTCACATAACAGACCATGCCATGTGCATACATGTGTGTTCTTCCATACCAAACTGATCCATGAAGGTTTAAAGGAATTTCGAAGTACAAGGATCAAGGCCTCTTAACTTTTTGGAACAGACGAGAAACGACAAAAAGTTCATTGTTAGAAAACTTACCATTTAAGGATCTGAGTTGCTGATGCAACCTTGGCGTTCATATCAACCACAACTCCTCCACTTCTTAGAAAATCACGGGCTGCATCCATCAACTCTTTATCGATGTTCCCCGGTGAATAGCATCGTAGTGCAGGCCCAGATCGGGTACCCCAAACTAATGCGAAGTGTGTTAACGGCTCCGGATAAGGAAGAGCTACCTAGTATAAAGTGGACATGAGGCAGAATCAAACTGCCGATCAAGAGACTAACCTAAACCTTGAAGCCCAATGAAACTTCTTTCTGGCTGTGCTTCATATGAACTTAAACAAAAATTCAAGAACTTTTCAATTTAGTCACATATAGGTCCCGTGTCTTGTCCTCATCACATTCTGCTCTATGATACATTTGGCATAAGCAAAATTTGCTTCTATTACTATGCTATCGCAAATTGTTTTAGTAGTAGAGATGCATAAACATGACAAAGTTATTACTCTAAGCACAACATATTCATTTTAGTACAGGCAGGTATTAACCACTTAAGTAGGTTCTGGACATAAAATCATTTTAAATGTTCCTTGTTTGCTCTATCATAGATGTTCCTTGTTTGCTCTCCCACTATAAATGCCATATAACAAAAAAAATCTTTTTCTCCTGGACAGAGATGGCCATGTGGCAGATAGACGTCTAAATTTGCCCATAGATAAGGATAGACATTGATAATCGAGAAGATTATACTTTGGCTTTCTAACCTTGGAGCGTTGATCTTTTGCACCAAATGGCTTCATGAGATTATATGGTGGTCGCTGGTTTCCCCTTAAAATGCCATTTTGAATGGCTGAAAGTGAGTAGGTGGCCCCACCAACAACGTACTTGAAGGCTCCAAACAACTTCCTTCGTTCCAGAGGCCCAGCCGGATGACCCAACACCAATATTGCATGGATGACCATCAAATTATATAGATTTATAAAGAAAGCAAGCTTCTCTTCCCTCAGCATATCCTGGACTTCCACTCTCTGAAGCTCTTCAACTATTCTCAAGTACCTAGAGAATTACACAAATAACAGAAACATAAAGTTTCCGATATGTTGATCGAGATTCTGTAGTGAGTTTTGCCCACAAGACATGAACAAACCTTGCAAATTCCTCACTTCTGTGAATACTTCTGTAATCCACATGCTTTCCATCCTCTGATGTGTAGGCTTCGAGAATTCCATATGTCAAAAATCTGAGCCTTGATGCAATCTCGATAATAGGCTTTGGTTTCGCATCAATTATACCCCTTGGGAAGTTGTAACATTGAGATGAGACAATAGGATCATTATCCAGGAAGCGGTACAAGTGGTTACCATCTTCAAGCAGATTCTCACTGGAGCAATGTAACAGACCAAGGGTTGAGACAAATAGAGAAGAATGGTTAATGATAAAATAAACAAATGTGACCAAGAGTTGCAAAGTACAAAGATCAAGGATTACTTCAAGAGACTTACTCAAGAACATGTTGAAAAAAGAGTTTGCTGGCAAGCTTTCGTCCAAATTCAATAGCCTGAGCCGACACACAAGAACAAGACAGGAAACGAAAACGTTTAAAAATGATATAATTCAGCTAGGACACTTATGAATGGAGTAAACCAGTTTTTTATTTACGTTTTTCTAGTATTTTATTTTTTGGCAAATTATTCAAGAGGGTCATTCGTAAAGGGAAAACAAAAAGATATTGCATATCTTTCTAGACCTGAGACACTGCGCAGAAAGACTCAGGATCTATCTACAATATTCAAGAATTCAAGAATGTCTGGATTTCTTGTTATTCTAAGGTAAAGGAAGTCAATAAAAGGGTGTTGAAAATTTAACAAGTTCAGAAAGGGAAAAGATTCCGCTGCTGCATGATCTAGACTAGGATTCCATATAACACCACAACCCAATATGGCCACCCACTTACACTACAGGAAATCAATATATGATTCAGCCAATGATAACTAGTACAAGCTTTGACCAAAATTTGAGTTCTAGAGATTCGAAATATTTTAGGAAGACGACAAAAATACCAATTATTAATAGGGGCATCTATAAGTATTTAAGATGACATGAATAGAGAATACACAATTGAAATATGAAGCATGATAATTTCCCTAAAGCCAAAGAAACTGAGTGACCAACATAGAAGCAAGACTTAGTCATTACAGCGATAAGGCTAACAAAGGCTACATTTTTTCATTTTAAAAGAGTAGCGCCCAGAACAAGGGCAGGCTGCTCATACATTGATTGTACTATAATAATAATAATAATAAGACAGAAACCACAAGGATCAAAGCATCCATACGCAAAAACTCTGAAAACAAAAACAAAACTCTAATGCAAAGAGCATCCTGCTGCACTTGCTATCTGATGAGGAGTAAAAAGCTTAGAATCTTTAGGTGTACAACAAAGTAAGCACACAGCTACAAGGTAGATCATCAATCACATCATGGATAAGGTCAATGGATCCATCATCTAACTGTTACCCACCCTAAAGCAAGATCATCTATTTGATCAAATCACCTTCAAACTAAGGTTTTAAACTCTAATCATGAAGTTTTTGTGTCCAATTTTGAGATATATCTTAGCTTTTGATCATCAAGGTTCACCAAAATTTCATAACTATAAACATGCCCATCTGTTTTGTTGTGACTTTTAGACAAAAGGAATGGTCATTCTTTTAATTTGTGGTAACTTCTGAAGATTGAAGTGAAATCTATTCTATCACAACACTATGATGCAATTAAGGACCAAACCAATTTTGTCTTTCAGAAATTCTGAAGACTGTAATTAATGGGATAGTTAAGGTCATGTGACTTAAGCAATTCTTCTAGTCCCAACATAACAAATAATAAGGCCCAAATACCCTTTCACATTTTGGAAACTGGGGCCATCAGCTAACTGACTTTCTGCAAATGTCAAAATAGAATTAACTAACCTCTTCCCTTTCTAAATACTGATCTTCTGATAAGAAATCCACAGCCTCCGAACCAAGGAAACAGTTGGTGAACCTTCGCATTTTATAAAATCGGTCCTTCACAACAATAGATTCTTTCATTTTCCGGACGATTAAAGCTAGTTCGTCAATAACCCCACTACTTGAGAGATCATCTTCCCCGGAAAGAGGAGGTAAAGGAGCTACAAATGATGGTGCTTCATTAATTACATAATCAATCTTTTCGTCAAGCTTTCCAGATTCATTCAAGGTCTTTAGCTCACTCACACCACCGATGAGGATTTCATTGAAGAACAACTTAGGAACAGCTGAAGACCCAGAGATCCTCTCTAACTCCAGCTTTCTACTGGGGTAGATATCAATGTTAATTTCAACGTATCTAAGCCTTTTCCAGTACAAAAATGACCTAGCCTCTTTGCAATCAGGGCATCCTAATCTTGTGTACACTATTATTCTTCCTTTCATGGCTGTAGGTTTTGCAGATCCTTCAATGACTTCCTCCCTCAGCTCAGCTTTGTTGTCAGCATCAGCATCATGCGATGTCCTTACATAGCTTAAAGGATTCCACGTAGATCTCTCAACTGTTTTCTGAGCAACTTCTTTGGCATCGCTGTTTCCAGTGGAACCAGCTACATCCTTATCTTCATCTCCGGGAATATCCTGGCCATCGTCATCTTTTTTTCCAGAAAGACGACGCAGAACACTTGACACTGCAACTACACTCCTGTCCTTAACAAAGTTTTTAAGTGCCACTGCTTTCTCAACTACACCCTGCGTCTCTAGATCAGCTTCCAAAGAAAGGGTAGATGTGCTCCGGCTAGCTTCCATCCCAGGAACCTCTGTTCCATCAAAGACAGGCTCCTCTTCCCTCTCCTCACCAAGAACAGCATCTGAACTTTGGTCCTGAACCTCTTGAATTTTAGCCCGCAAATCCCTATTCTCAGTGATCTTGTTCCCCAAATCCCTCTCCACAATCATCTTGCTACCATAGTCAATGTGGCCAGTATCATCGTCCAACTTTTCTTCTTGAGCTTCATTCTTCAAATCCCTAAGACCATCCATCTTACCACCCACCTCATCTTGCTGATTATCATGGTCTAATTTAGGACTATCCTTGCCAATGTTTAGATATTTCATCTCCTTCAATTGTTCCGCTCGATCTTCCTTTGGAACAAGAAGTTCTCCCTCCAATTTTTCAGCAGTTGGAGCTGCCCTACTTTTCTCAGTTGATTCTTCCTTTTCCATAATGCCAGCAAACTAAAGACTGAAAAAAATTTTTTATCAAAACATGGCCCTACAATTTTAGATATTGTTGCACGCTTGCAGATAGAATTGAAGGGGTTAATGCATGCTCCTACCAGAAGTTAAACAAGAGCTTAAAGATGCCATTATTTTGCAAACATATGCATACGAAAATAACAAATTAAGCCATTAAAATCTATGACTGCAAGATCTAAATGCATTGATTGCTATTTTCGTCCAACCAATGAAACCTTGAATACTTTTTTTTTATAAGTTGAAACCTTGAATACTCACTCAAGACAACCTTACATATCACATTTAGAAGGTAATAATACAAACTTGAGACACCCATAAAGTAGTGATATGACAAAAAAGGAGAACCACAGAGTAAATTATTCAGGTTTCTAGAGTGCCATATGTGATTGGATATGTGTTTGCCCTAGCCCCTAGCAGCATCTTAAATGATACTATGGCCTTAAAGAGAAGTGACCCAGAAGACCGTGGGAAAAAAAACGCAATACCCAGATGACAAATATATTAGATTGCAAGAGCAAGACCAAAGACAGAAACCACCAGGCCATCAAGCCAAAACACAAGCTAACATTGGTAAATGGCGAAAAATCAACAGCCAAATACCTCCATGATCCTAGTCAGAAAGACTCGTGCTTAAATGATTAAATCCCATCTAGACTATTGCTTAAATGATTAAATCCCATCTAGACTATTGCTGCATACATGAATCTACATCTTGTCAAGAGATCCTCAGACCAAACACCTTCCGCAAAAAGAAACCCGACCGTATTACTGCCCATTGGGCGCACTTAAAATTATCATTAAATGACCCGGTCAGGAGCTAATACAAAAACTTAGAACGTTAGAATCCTAAATTATGATTCCAGAAATCAAAGAGAGACACTCAAAGTTTGTATATGTCACACAACAAACTGCCAAGAAAGAAAAGGAAAAAAAAAACAGGATAAATGCACAAAGCAAGAAAGAAAACAAACAAAAGGCACACCAGTTCAAAGAAACGACCACAGAAAAAAAAAACTCAGAAATCCCACACAGATTAGAAAAGACAACATCAAAAGACTTCAATCTCACGAATCCCATTAGTAATACAAATCACAAGCACGAAACTAAGGAACATTAGAAGTTGGCAACCAAAAATCGTAGCAAATCCAGATAAAAGTCCCAATGCGATAACAGAAAGTGGGAAAGAAATCTCACAGATCTGAGAGGACTAAAGCAACTGTCGTGGAAAAGAATGGAGAAGTAGGATTGGTGAAGGATGTCTGGATAAATAACAATTCCGGCAATAAATATCTTGAAAGATACGAGTTCTTTTGTTCTTGGGAAGGGGGAGCCAGGGGAGGATTTTCAGATGGACAAGACGATCGCGAGAAGCGGGAAGTCCATGGGCTGAAAAGTATCAACAGAAAAAACGTAAGAACGGGTCAGGCATTTGGACCCCACTCTTTCATAGACCGCTAGACGTGGACCTTGATTTGGAAAATGTCAATGTTAAACCCTATCATGTTTTTACTTTTTCTAATCATGACATAAACCCTAACATGTTTACTACTGCTCCACAACATAAGTATTAAGAGTTTTAAAACCTACGTGCTAGCCTCTAAAAACTACGACACATGGAACTACTTTTCTTTTTTTAATATTCAACTTGAATGTTCTAAATAATTTCATAAACCTAAAAGATTTAATCGATGGGCGAAAGGAGGAGGGGGCCCAATGGCCCATTGCCTCTGCCTCGGGCTTCCCCAGAATTCAAGAGAACCCAAATATTTAAAGGTTTTTTTTCTCTCGAAAAACAACCATTGCATTAAAAATTAGAAAACACAAAGAACACAAGACAAACGGACAAACACAACAAAGAGAACAAAAAAAACACAACCAGCAAGACCCCCGAACGGATCAGAGGAACCACTATAAACTCCATGCAGGGCAGAGGGAGTGGCGGCCGGACATAGTAGACAGAGCTACTAGGACCTGAACAAGCCAGTAAAGTGCCACAAATGGTGCGTAGCAAGACCCAACAAAGGGTCGGAAGAGAGTCACAATGACTTGGATAAACCCACTGAGGGGTCGGACACACAACGACGAAACACAACAAACAACAAGCCCTAAACAAAGGGGCGGGCCCAAACGGGCGAAAGCACAACAAATAACAAGCCATAAACAAATGGGTAGACCCAAACGGGTTGATGTCTGGTCGGACTAAAACTGGCTACAGCGCGTGGGTGACGGCAGAGGGGATCCGCCACGCTGGAGGAGAAGAGCCTGGTGCGGGGGGCGGAGGAGCAGCCACGCGCGGCAATGACAGAGCTATTAGAACCTGAACAAGCCAGTAAAGCGCCACAAACGGCGCGTAGCAAGACCCAACAAAGGGTCGGAAGAGAGCAACAATGACTCGGATAAACCCACTGAGAGGTCGGACACACAACCACGAAACACAACAAACAACAAACCCTAAACAGAGGGCCGGTCCAAACGGGCGAAAGCATAACAAAAATAACAAGCCCTAAACAAAGGGGCAGACCCAAACGGATTTATGTCTGGTCGGACTAAAAGCGACGCGACGACGGCGGCGACGACGCGTGGGTGACGGCAGAGGGGATCCGCAGTGGAAAATGGAGCGCATGGGCCACACATTCCATGCCGGAGGAGAAGAGCCTGGTGCGGAGGCGGAGGCTTCTTTTTTTTATTCGTATTGATCTTGGCTTTGCAGAAAACATGAGATTACAGTCAGACCCCAAATTCATATTTTCTTTTTGTTTTTAAGTAAAATGTGAGAAGGTTAAGAGTTTTTGAATTTTCGACCTAATTCCCGAATGGAGCTCATCAAGAGCCAAGCCCACTGTTCAAAGTCGATATCAATGGGCTATCCCATAGAACATGATCCTCTTCGCATTAGATTGAAATAGGATTTTGATCCCTCCGATTGACACCAAAATGAGTTGAAACACGATTCTCGATGACATAGTGGCAAAATCATGCTTACGTTGCTTGTAGTTTTCCTTTTTCCAGTTCAAAAGCATGAGAAATTTCTCATCTCCAATAACTTTTTATGAATTCTTATCACTTTTTTTAAAAAAAATTCTTACTACTTTTCAAATCTTCAATGCATTTTTTACAAACTACAGCATATTTTATACAAAACTCAATAAAATCTACACTTCTTCCAATTAAAAAAATTCACAAAAAAAAAACCATCCAAACAAAGACTAAAAGTTTGTAAAAGAAAAATTTGAGTTTGAATTTTATGGAGTTTGTAAAAAGTTAGTGATAAAGTTGAATGTTTTATTGTAAAATGATTTTTATTGAAGTTTGTTAAAAAGTAGGGAGAGAAAATATCTTCTTTTTTTTCTTTTATGAAAAAATATTGAAGTTAGTCTGAAAAAATGTTAGAATTTGTGTGACAATTTTGAGATTTTGATATGTGGTTGGAAATTTTTTTATTTTTAGAAATCAAACATCACCATATTTGTTAGAATTTTTAAGAAAAGTAGAAACAGTGTTCAAATTACCTTTTTACAATTGGTAAAAATAGGTTCAACTTTTTTTCATTGCCTTTTAGGTCAAATAGCAGTGCAATCTCTCGCTATGTGGGTAAAGAAATAGAACGTAGAGATATTTTACCAAGGAACTTCAACAAACCTGTATGCCACAGATAAAGAGAGATTGTCCAGAAAGCATTATAATTGGCTTCCGGTCCCATAGTACTTCCTACAAAGAGCACCCGTACAATTTACTTACTTGTCTTAGGTTGTGTTTGTATGTTAAAATTTTAGGGATGTTAAAATTTTAGAGTATTGAATTTGATGAAAAAGTGATGAGAAATTATTTTTAATATTTGTTATAATGAAAAGTAATGATGTGATGGGGAGATAGATTATATTGTAATTTTTTATTGTGTTAAAATTTTAGTAGGTGTAAAATTTTAATTAGCAAACCCACCTAGTATGACGGAAAATTTACATTACTAATACAATGAACCTGTCAAGTGTAACGCCCTGTTACTGATACGAGGTTTGTAAATGCCATGGGAAAATCATGTGGATCAATGAGGTGAATTGGAACTGAACCCTTCTTCTTTCTTCCCTGATTCTAAGCGTTTGCGTCCTAAAATTTTACACACTCTAAAATTTTAACACAATAAAAAATTACAATATAATCTCTCTCTCCCCTATCAAATCACTACTATTCACTACAAAAAATATAAAAAATTACTTCTTTCTTCACTTTTTCACTAAACTCAATACCTAAAATTTTAACAACACTAAAATTTTACAACACAAACAAGGAGTCCGAATAGATCAGCCATCGCCAATGATATCCCATCAATTGATTTACTCTGCGTTCTTCCCCGTCGTCCACAGAAATCTGCTCTAGGGTAGTGCATATATAGCTGGTCTGGGCAGTACATAGTTCAACCATCGCTGTCTATGGTTAAAAGATCAACTAGACAGCAAGCAATATTCAGATGAAGGTTCCATATCCCACTTCATGTCTCCACATGCTGTGAAAACTGTTGCCATGATGTAATCATCCACCTCAATACCTTCTGCTTTCATCCTATACATGAGCTTCAAAGCCTCTTGGCAGAGCCCATTCTTTGCATAACCCAAAATCATAGCCTTCCAAGAGACTAAATTCCGTTCTGGCATGCTGTCAACCACACGGAATGCCTCCTATACATATCCACATTTCGCATACATATTAATTAATGCACTACCTACATATACATTAGACAAGGCAGGGTTCTTGTTGGCACGGCAATGAATCAATTTCCCTTGATGGACAGCTTCCATATTAGCACACGCTTTCAAAGCCGATGAACAAGTGAAAGAGTTAGGATCCACACCTTCCTCCATCATTTCTTTCAAGAACTTGAGAGCCTCGGACTCATGCCCAAGTCGTGCACTACCAGAAATAATGGCTGTCCATGAGACAACATCTCTAAGAGGCATCTGTTGGAGTACCTTGAAGGCATAAAGGTACTCTGCACACCTACTGTAAAACCATACTAGAGTGCTTCCTATGTATATATTCGTTTCGACAGAATTCTTGATTATTTGTGCATGAAGTTCCCTCCCCAATAGAGGAGCCTCCATTGAGCCACAAGCCCCAAGGACGCTTACAATGGTCAACTTGTTAGCATGAATATTCCATCTCTTCATCACTCTAAAAAGTCTAATGGCCTCCTCACCAAGCCCCTGTCGAGCGTATCCCGCTATAAATGATGTCCAAGTAACCGTGTTCCTATTCCTCATTCTGTTGAAGACTTTTCTAGAATCTATCATCTCCCCGCATTTTGCATACATATCAACAAGCGAACTACCTATAAAAACAACATTCTTACATACTTTCTTCACTATAGCACCGTGTAACTGCCTCCCGAATGTTAATGCCTTCTCCTCTCCACAAGCCTTAAGAACACCACATACTGTGAACTCATTGGGGGAAAATCCGTTACTTAACATTCGCGAGAACAGCAAAAAGGCCTCCTGTCCCTGCCATTGTTGTGAACAAGCCGTAATCATTATCGTCCAACAAACCAAATCCCGCTCTGGCATCCGATCAAATGCACGAAATGCACTTGGCAGCTCCCACATTGCGCATAGAAGTGAACAACAGCACTATCCAAAATCAAGTTCCTAGAACCACATTTCACAAGACAAGAATGAATTTGACGTCCCAGCTCCAAATCCAATCTCATGGTACACAAATTCAAAACACAAACAAACATCTTCGCATTTGCTCAAACCCCGTTTCTAATGGAATTATCAAACAACCTCAAAGCCTCATCGTCCAAACCAACGCCCAAATAACCATCAATGACAGCAGTCCAAGTAACCACATTCTTGTTTGGAATTTTATCAAACACTTACGAGCCTCAACTAATTTCCCGAACCCCAAATACGTACTTATCAAATTATTTCCTACGTATGTGACTGAAACCCTCAACAATTTCACAACTACTGCATGTATTCTTTTGACCTCTTTCAAACTGCGACTTGATCGAAGCCAAAGCGTGAGCCGGCCAGCACTGACCCACTGGCTCTCTGACTGGTCCTCAAGGAAATCGGCATCTGGGCTTCCATGGGAGCAGGATATATTGCTTGGTTTCCGACAATGGGACGCTGAAGTGGGATTTTCGGTAAAAAGGCAATGGAAACTGGTGGCGGCCCTGGAATGATTGTCGTTCTTTAATTTTGAATTCTTCCTTTGTGATGAAGAATTGGATGGTCGAAAAGAGAAAAATGAAGGTGGTTGGGAAGAAGAGAATCCTGGTAAGAGGAAAGTTGCCGAGACCATTGCCTAGTTTTGGCTCAGAATTCCCGCGGGAAAAGATAAATTAAAAATGCCCTTTGAGAAGCTGAGCTTCGCTGGGCACAGTAGTAGTAGCCGTCCGTTGTCTTGGCTCCGTTTAACTTTCACTTCAATAAGGTACTAATCGACCCTCCCCGGCCCACGCCTGCTTAGGAAAATGGCAGTTGTGCCTTCAATCCAGAAATCCGTCCACAGCATACAGTTTTTTTAAGGGTGGGTTTGTGTTGAAAAATTTTTGGTTTGTTAAAATTTTTGGTATTGGGTTTAGTGAAAAAGTTAAGAGGGAGGTACTTTTTTATATTTTTATAGTGAAAAGTTATAATTTGATGAAAGAGAAATATTATATTGTAATATTTTATTGTGAGAGTGTAAAAAATTTTGTAAAATTTTTGGGTGCAAACACAACCTAAGTAATGTTGTCCTCCAGAGACCCTCTACAAATTCCGGTCCAAATTGCATGATGCGAGATAAATATAATAAAACATTGAACAACGTTAAATACTATAAATTAATATATTCTATTTTTTTTATTTCTAAATTTTACTAGGAAGATAACGAATTATAAATGATATAATACATGATACACTCCCTTTTGTTAAAAAAAATGAAAGGTTAAACATGTGAATAAAAAGAAGACAACGAATGTGAATCCAGCACACGACGAATCTTGTTAAAAAATAATACAGCGAAACATCTATCTTTCAAAAAAAAGATGCCTTAATAATTATATTTTAATTATAAAAGACGATACCTACTACACAATGAGGCATCGATCATAGTCGTTCTTCTCCTCTCCCCATTGTAAACACTTTTTATACTACTACTTTTCTCTTTTTCTATTTTTTAAAAAATTATCAAGGTCGCTTTGTAAATTTACAATTCCAAAATTTTTATGTTTTCCAAATATGCATAGTGATTTTTAGTTGGAAATAATTTCTTATTCCAATATTATCCTATGCATATTACTCATGCTCATATTCATCTTACTCAACACAAAGAGTTAGTTGAAATACTTCTACTTACACACCATAAGCTTTTCACCTCCAAAGCGTGGTGAAAGTATTTATATACTTGAATATACCCATTGGGTATATAAAAATTTAGAAGAAAACTTTGGTGAAAATCCCTTGAAGCTATTGACGAACAAGCCTAGATTTTGTAGCTTAAAATTAAGGGATCCTAGTATTATTATTAGAATTAAACCCATAGTCTTTACAAGACAAGACAGAAGATTTTGATACACAAATCAAACAACTTCTAAGAAAAATAGTAACAACCATATGGGGGTTATATATTTTTTTTATTAATTTCATTAATTCTCCTCCTTTTACCCTCTCCTAAAAATTATCCACTCAATTAAAAGATGTGCAAAATCCTGTAATTGAACACGAGGCACATCGCCCCTACTCTGTATGATTTATACTCTCCATGTTTCTTCTAATAAATCTTTCTTTTGTCGTTTTGATGGTAGCCTACTCAGATAAATTACTATACTTTGTTATAATGTGATTATTACTTTATATACTAGTTCTTCATATACCATCAAGAGTTAGCCTAGTTGTCGAAGGCTTGGCTCGGTAGTTTACTTCTTCTAAACTTTTAAGTTTAAAATCTTATAAGTGTTATTAACCCTTTGAACCCACTTTCGGAGTCTTTGACTAAGAGTCTGTTCGTTTACAAAGAATCCTCAGGATTTTTTGAATCCTCAAGATTCTACAACCAAACATCATTTCTCACGGCACATAAATATAACTACAACACGCATACCAATAAAGTTAACATCACATAAAAATTCTCAAAACAGAAAAAATCCTCACAAAACACCTTAACCGAACACACCCTTAGTAATTACCTGATTTTGTGTAGAATAAGGAGATTAGTTGAGCTGAACATAAGTTGTCTTAGCATCTTGTTATAAAAAATAAAATAATAAATTAATCGTAGTAATTGATACTTAAGAATATATATTTTTATTTGTTTGGCATGAACATTCAACGGGCTTTTTGTTAAGTACATATCTCTAATGTGAATTAAAAGTATAGGGAATTGGAGAACTCAAGAATTTTTTTTATTTTCCTAGTAGGATATTTAATTTTTGGACATGCATTATATTATATAACGTGCTTATCAACTGAAACTAACCCACCATTACCGGAATCTGGAAAACGACGACGGTTCCCATGGCTTCATAATATCAGTGTTTCTTTTCGACTTTTCGTGTCCAACTCTCCGTATAGGTAGATTAAAACCCTCCTCTAGGTTTAGTTGACTTTTTCCATCTGAAACCCTAAACTCCTCGTAAAAAAAAGGCAGGGTAATTCTCAGCTGTTCTTAGAAAAAAAAAATTTATCAGCAATTCTTAAAAAAATTTGAACAATTTTCTTCAAACTACTAGGTATGGATTTCCTTTCTGCGACTCTCCAGGCCTCTTGCTCTTTCCCAGTAAGAGCTCTTACTATCGTTGCCACAGGAACTTTTTTCAGAAACTCAAACCGAATTGCCTTTTTTCCCTCTTCTAGAATCAAAGGTAAGAGCTCTTCTTTGGAACTTCTTCACTTAAAGTCGCAATATCGGAAGCTTTCTTTAGGAAACCAAAGAAAAATTGACAAATTTCCTGTATAGTTCTTCCCATCAGATTCAGAAGCCTTTTTTCTAAACCTCCCAGAGATTTTAGTCGTTACTTTGGCGCTAACCTTCTTTTAGTAACGGAGAAAACGTGTTGGCATACATACCTCTTCTAATTTCTGGACGTGAAATGCTTTTAAGTTCAGTAAATCAATAAATGTTGCTCTAGTGCTTGGTAGACCTTTTCTCTTGCATTCTTCTTTGTTGGGTGCAATCTCTCAGTTCAGAGTCCTTTTTCAACTCTATCAAATGTTCTATTAGTGTGACCAAACGTTAGGCGCACTGTATAAGTGATGATTATTTGTTTTTTCAGGTTGTCGTTTGGTTATTAATCCGCACAGGTTTCCATGGTCCACTACTCTTGCTGCTGTTGTTGGGGATACAACTGCAGTACCAAATAATTGTCGTGCAGAGGAGTCATCAGTTTTCAGTGCTTCTCATCCCGTGCAAACTCAGGATGAAACTGGGAAATGTGATGGAAAGAAGGATGGGGAGGATGGCACTGAGGGCCCGGATGATCACAAAATGATCCGAGTATGTGACAAGTTGATTGAAGTTTTCTTGGTTGACAAGTCCACCCCGACTGACTGGAGAAGGTTATTAGCTTTCAGTAAGGAGTGGGACAATATACGGCCTCATTTCTATAGGCGTTGCCAAGATCGAGGAGATAGTGAGGATGATCCTGGAATGAAGCACAAGCTACTCAGGCTAGGAAGGAAGCTGAAAGAGGTGGGCTGTGCAATCTATCAATTGACCTTTTTGAGAGTGATTCTTTCTCCCTCAGATATTGTTCGTTCTGATTTCCGAGTGTCAAATAGTCTATTGGTATCGTCTCGGTATATGGGGAAGATGAAGAGACACCCTCTTTTCTGATGAATCCTATGAGCAGTTGCACGCTGCAATTGTATATTTTCCTACCTCTCTAGATATTTGTTTGTACACGAGGGGTGCAAGATATTTACGACCTCTAGATATATCTATGTGCAGGATAGATATTTGCTAATGAATCCCTCGCATATTCCTTGAGGAAAATAATCCACTTTTCTTTGTCACATCGCGAGGGGGAAAGTTTATTGCTCTGTGATTGTTCTTTCATCAAGAGATGATACTGTGATGTCAGGGTTGGTGTTATATGGGAATTTATCGGAAATGTCTTTTCAACAGATTGATGAAGATGTGCAAAGACATAATGAGCTTCTTCAGGTGATCCGAGGATCACCATCAGATATTAGTGAAGTTGTTGCCAGGCGTCGTAAAGATTTCACAAAAGAATTTTTTGTGCACCTTCATACAGTAGCTGAATCCTATTATGAAAATCCTACAGACCAAAATGGTGAGAATAACTAAATCCTAATTGTTGAACATATATCAGTTAATGTTTCTTTCCATTAGTTGATGTTTAATTTTATATAATTTCTGTGCTTAACAACCCATGCCATTGCATGGTTTACGTATCACTAAGTTCAGGGCTAATTAGCTGGAATTTTTAGTCCTCGTCTTTGGTTCTACTTAGAGTTTAAAGGAATAGCAGTGATATCTGGATCACCTATTGGCTTAATTTTCCTAATAGAATATAGAACCAAATGCGTATTTGAGTGATTAGTAAGTCCAAGACTGTTGCTATCCACCTTCTTGACCATATCATATACATCATATCTTCCGGAATAATAAAAATGCCACGTGGTATATGTTTCACTCTTATTGCTATTGAAATAACATAAGATATTACTTGCTCTGTAGTTGCTTCAGTTATGTAACTTGGAATGGCAGTTTATTGGCCTGGATTTCGTAGGCAAAGTTCAGCTTAAAAGGAAACAAGTGAAACTAATCTGAGCTGACATTGGGCCTTGAAATGAGCCAGTTTAGGAGGCCAGACTGCACTTTCAACCTTAGACAAATGTCTATTACGTGGTCGATAGCACTGATAGTATTTATTTGTTTTGTATGACTAGCTCTGGCGAAGCTTGGGAATATGTGCTTGGCTGCTGTACAATCCTATGATACGGCAACTGAAAACATTGAAGCACTAAATGCTGCAGAGTTGAAATTCCAAGATATTATCAATTCTCCTTCTGTAGATGCTGCTTGCAGGAAGATAGACAATTTGGCTGAGAAAAATCAACTGGATTCAGCATTGGTGCTGATGATCACAAAAGCTTGGTCTGCCGCCAAGGAGTCAAACATGACAAAAGATGAGGTAAGTGCTTCTTAGTCTCAGAAAAGCCCTATTGCTGTCTATTTTATCTTTTATCGTTTGTTTTTCCTCTTCGATCTTGGACATATAGTGCTGCCTTTGGGATGCTGGTAACATTGTAAAGATTCAAATGAAGTAAAACTGTTCTCTTTATTGAATCGTCAATTACCAATTAGCAAAAAGAAAACCACTGATAGTGCTAAATATAACATATCTGTCATTGTGTTCAAAAGGAGTTGCGGAGGATGAGAGATCAATCTAAAGGAAAAGGAGGAGAACATAAGTTTCTGCTTATGGGGACTTGGGAGAAAGTGGGAAGGAAGATCAATTTTGTTGTTCTCGTACTGCAAGGTCAATTCAAATTTAATCATAGGGGCACTCAAAAGGAAAACAAAATCATCAAATTGAGCTAATCTAGCGCGTAGAAGTTCTACAATATTTCCCTACCATTTCATAATATAGTTTGACTCTACAATTTAGTTGCTACGCTGTACTGTCATTTTCTGGTGTTGTAATGCTGTTTTAGTATTAGTACTTTTTTCTCTTTCATTGCAGGTAAAAGACGTATTATACCATTTGTATATGACGGCCAGAGGCAATCTTCAGAGGCTTATGCCGAAAGAGATTCGGATAGTTAAGTATCTTCTCACAATCGAGGATCCTGAGGAGCGGCTGTGTGCCCTACAAGACGCGTTTACCCCAGGACAAGAACTTGAAGGAAAGGATGTAGATAATCTGTACACGTATGCTTTTGAAACTTATGCGCACAAATTATATTTTTTTGCAGTTCAATGATCAATCTGCTAGATTTGGGAAATTCACCCACCGTCCGTTGTTGTCTGAGGTTCCTTTTTATTCTATTTGCGTACAAATTTTGCAGGACACCCGAGAAGCTGCACACCTGGATAAAGGCTGTGGTGGATGCCTATCATTTCAGCAAGGAAGGCACTCTCATAAGGGAGGCTAGGGACCTGATGAATCCAAGGATAATTGAAAAACTGGAGGAACTTACGAAGATAGTTGAAAATAAATTCATGTGAGTGAGAGCTTAAATTATACTTTTCAAGATTTTTCGTGCGTCTCTTGCGCTAGATATTTTGAAAACTAGTAACCAAATTTGGAGTTGCTTAGCTATTACACGTTTGGAACTTCGAGATGAATAGAATGTAAACTAGAAGTGTTAAGTTATCCACCTAGAAATGTTAGAAAAGTCAGGATGATCCCTACTGTGAAGTTTCAGATAGCGAAAATATATTCTTGATTACTTGTTCAGTTGATTGTGCTGTAGGTTTCGTTTTTGGTGTACTTTTTTTCTCAATATTTTTTGGAGTTCTTCACTCGTATATACGAGGATACACCATTGGGGAGCATAATTTTGTAAACTTAATTTGTCATAAAAGTTCCATGTGAATGATTCATCATCAATTAACGAATGAATCTCTCTATCCCTCTCTCTGAAGGAACGTAGGAAGTCCCAAACACAGCCCTGGTTTCTTCATTGCTAGCATATATGCATTCGTGTATCGATGAGTGAAAGTTAAACGTGCAGTCTCAATCACTTAGTGGAGTCAGACAGTATTCTGATTTTCTAGGGAAAAAGAAAATGGAATTGAACTTCCCAATTCCCAAATCCGGACTATTGAACTCCGCTAGGAAGGAGGGTATTCCCCTCACTCCGCCGGGGCGTGTGTTTATAGATATGGTGTTGACACACTTGCACCCACGGACGGTCATGTATTTTTTTTTAATCGAACGGCTTGAGGCATGAAAAGCCTCAAACCAGACTTTAACATTAAATAAAACCAACGTCAGTACAGAGTTACTACAAAAACTACATAAAAACCAACAATACAACAGCAACCTAAGGGCGATCAGACCCCTCAAACACCCATGAAAGACACTGGCGATGCCCACGGAATTTGGGAAAGCATCCCTCCCTAAGGGAAGAAGCAGCCCATTGGGCAAAATTGTGTGCAGCAGAATTCGCACACCTGTAGATAAAAGAGCATGAGAAACTAGAAACCTCTGCTAGCGGAGACTGAATCAAAGTAATAATAGGCTCAACACGCCATGGACAATCAGCATGGGGACGCTTCACCAAATCAATCACAGCCGAAGAATCTCCGTCAAAGATAACAAATGGCCAAGAATGTTGATCAACCACTTGGACACCCAGCCATAACGCCTCTGCCTCCCTAACAGTTGGATCTACAGATGAAAGCATCTTGGTAGTCTTTTGTTATTTTTAGGTCCAATAATGGTGGCTTGATCCTTTTTCATTTTGAGTCTTTGTTCCGGTGAAGGGACGACAACAACCACCATGACAGGGAGTCCTCTGGCGAACACGCTCCAATGGCCGACATCAGCAACCCCAAATATACGACGTCGACTCTCTTCAGCAACATGACATCGTCACCTGACACTCCATGGATTTGACACGCGTGGCTTGCTTTGGGCGGATCCGGCTCCTCTGCAATACCTAGGGGTGCAATAGAGGAGAGAGAGAGACACAAAGTGTGGGTCCCACGGTGGAGATTAAAAATAAATAAATCAACAGTTGATAGAAGTACACATCATTTAATGAATAGAAAGACTGAGCCCCAAACCCTCTTTAATCTTTTTTCATTAAATGATGTGTACTTCTATCAACCGTTGATTTGTTTTTTGTTTTTAATCTTCACCTTCCCTTCGGTAGCCTTTGGAAATCCCTCATTCAGAGGGAATCCGCTACCATCAATCACCTCCTTCTCTAACGATGCAAACTGTTGTCCACTGCGTGGATAAGAAGTGCGGGTTTGTGGGTCTTTTGAGTCGGTTTGATGAGGCCTTTGTGGTCAGTTGTGTGGGACCTATACGGTCCATTGGTTCGTGGCATTTAAGGCCTTCTGTTTTATGGCCTTTCAAGTCCTTAATATTAATATAGTGGACCTGTATCCCATTTAAATGTAACCGGCCCTATTTTCTGCCATTATGAAATGAACTCCACCTTTGCTTAGGAAAAAAAAAATAGAGGTGAACCGTGAGCC
Source organism: Myrica gale (assembly GCA_963930655.1). Classification (NCBI taxonomy): domain Eukaryota; kingdom Viridiplantae; phylum Streptophyta; class Magnoliopsida; order Fagales; family Myricaceae; genus Myrica; species Myrica gale. The sequence continues at coordinate 22,340,154 of OZ005611.1, forward strand.
TTGTGAGGAGATGCAAGATTCATTGGCTTCTTTTTGGTGTGGTTGTGTGTAAACCATTGGCGGTGTCAAGAATTTGTCTTAAGAGGAGTTGAATATTTTAATTTTTAATTATATATTTTATTATATACATATAGATAGTAATAATAATTCTATAAATATAATTTTTAAGATAAAAATATATATTAAATTTTTTTGAACATATTTATTGATTTAGGGACTCTAGTGATAAAAAAGCTATAAATCATATATAGTAATGAATACTATTCTTTATTTCTTAATCCCATGGGTTGGATTGCCAAGACAGTGTAGGGCACCCACGTTCGATTTGGATTTCCCAAACAACAACCCACCCCTCAGGGCCCCAATAACTCGGATGATTATGTGCATTTGTGAACTGGACCGAGATTGGAGCTGAAGTATTCTGGAATCAATTAATTGAGATCTTGCGCACTACAAATCAATTAATGCTGGAGGAAGAGAATTAAGAAAGAAACATAAGATAATTTAGAATCATAAAAGAAGATAAATTTCTTCTCATATACATGTATAGAATTAGAAGAAGCTCTATGATTCTGTACTATTAATTCACGGACAAAATTGGATGCCCATTTCTATAATTGGGCCAGTGATTGAAGATGTTGAGAAGTGAGACTCTGGTTTTGGCTAGACACCTTGAAAGGCGTTCAATCACTTCTTCCAAATCTTGAATGCTCGACTCCAACTTTCCCAGACAGTCCTGCACGTTCTCCACTTGCTCGGTGGAATCAGATTTGCTTGTTTTCTGATAGCTTCTCAAATTCATTTGCTTCTTCGTCTTCACACGTTATACTTTTGGGATGCACCAGCTTGGAAACCAAAGACCAGCTGCTTGACTTTGATTGCAACTTTGTTCCCACTATAAAGGTCAATAGGGATTCAAAGGTCGTGATAGTTGTTGCTGCTTCTACCTCCTTTAACATGGTAACAATGGGCAGAGAGTCATTGTTCTTCTGCTTGAAATTACTTCGCATTCTCTTCGAGGCCTTTTGCATTGCCTTTTTCACCTCCTTCCTGCAGGTCAAGTATTTTTCAACCTCCTTTGCAAGCTCCATTCTACTGCCCCGTCTTCTGCGCAGAGTTGATTGAAACTCTTAAGTATTCTTTCCTTTGTTTGAAGCAAGGCATCTCTTGCAGCATTACACACATCCAAGAGCCTATGAGATCCATCCAACAGTTCATTAACCCATTTCTCTTGCTGCTCATGGGCTACAGCTTGATTGAATGGCAACAAGAGCAACTTATCAACACATTCATGCAAATCTTGAAGGCCGTTAAGGCTCTTGCATATTGAAGTAGATGACGAAGAAAGTTCTTCGGAATCTCTCAATCTGCAAAATTGCTCATTGAATTCTGAAATGAGCGGGTGCGTTCTAGTGGGAAAACTGTTAGAGCAAGTATGGTGATGAGATTTTGGGTTGAAAGGAGAGACATCCATTTTTACCTTCCAACTAGAAAGAGGGGATCTTTCAGTTAAATGTACAATTTAATTTGGAAGCAATTTATCTTTCTTCAGTCAACATTTGCTCAGTTTATATAAGGAGGACTGGGGCAGTGACAGAGTTAAGGTTGAAGTCTTAGGAGGCAGAGTCACAGAGGGGAATAACATTGAGCCATAATAAATATTCATTTTTTTTTAAGAAATACTCAAAATGTAAAAAAAAATTACAACTAAACATCCAAAATTTCAAAAAATTCAATACTACATCTAACACATTTTCACACAAATTACAAGACCTTTTAAAAACCATACTATCAAATCATTATGCAAGTTCATCACCTAACAATTATATAGAAAATAATATGAATCTTTACTCAGGATTGAAGTTGGCAACTAAAAAAGGAAAAAAAATTGAGATCGAAAGGGATTTGAAGTTAAAAAGAGAGAATGAATTTACATAAACCGAAACAACGTCAAAAGAAAACAAAGAAAAAGCCAAGTTAGAGTTGTCATATGTAAAGAAAATAAAGAAAATCAACTTAAAGTTGTCATATGTAAAGCGCAGAAAAAACTTGGTGGATTAGGTTATTTCTTTATGTTAATTTTTTCAAATGTGAGGTAAAATTGATAGTTTTTTTTAAATAAAGATGAAATAAATAAATAACAAAATAGAAACAAAAATAGGTATTTAGGTAATAAAATAAATTGCATCTAATGGTAAAATTTTAATTCCATTAGCATGGTTGTTATTTTAAACTATACTTTAATTCATTTCTTATTTGTTGTCATTTTAAAGGGTGTGATTTTTAAAGTATTAAATTTGTTTCATTAATTTTGAGTGATAAATAGTATTTAAATGGGTAAAAAAAGATAGTATATTTGACCTTCCAAAAGAGTTTTTTTTTTTTTTAAAATATTTAGGGGAAAAATAGTATTTAAAAGTGTAAAATTGGGATGAGATAATATTTTTGGCCTTAAAAATGTTTAAAAGAAAAAAATTTCAAAATTTTGATCCTTTCCTTCATCCAATATCACCTACTCTTAAGAGGATGATCAATCAGTCCACGATTGGGACACTACCTTAACCCACTTGATATTTTAAAATTAAACATTTTTTTTAAAATTATTATCTAAATTGATAGATAATTATAGAGAAACTCAATCCCACTTTGTTTTGTATATTTATTATTTGAGAAATGGACACTTTCTACGCAAGGGAGACACCTGTTTTTTTACGTACAGAAAGGAAAGTGAAACCAATTTTTTTTCGCATGGGTTTTGAGGAAAACCGATTTCCATCCAAACAAGCCCGTAGATCATGGAAAGGCATTGATGTAAATTAGAAATACCAGTAGTCTGGCGTTGCAAGTTATAAATTTTGAGTGCGGAAATTTTGAGTATTGAGATTTGTGAAATATTATAAAGTAAAAATATGTTATAAGAATTGATAAAAAAATGAAGAAAAATAAAAATTTTGAATTTGATTATAATAATTAAAAATTATGTGATAAATTTTTTAATATTAAATTCAAATATTTGATTCCAACGGGGCTCAAACCTACCCAAAAGTATCCCAAGAAATCTGGTAGGAGGTCCAAGCAATTTACCAAAACTTTACATGTTGTCCAAAGAAGCAATCTTATTGGCCGAAGTGCAAAATATCGTGTAATCTCGAAATTCTGGCCGGAACTAAATTCTCCAGATCCCGCGGGACCCCCGACTCACGGGGTCACGCCCAATGCAAAACTAGATAAAATCCTCCAAATTCGGAGTCGTAACGACTTGGAATTTAAAAACTTTGCGCGCACATAAAAAGCCCTAAGCCAGATTACCCGTTCGCCGATGAGGCAGAAGTCTCCGGCTACTATCTGACCGTCGTCGATCTGCGGTGAGTATTTTTGTCAAAATTAGAAGTCGGTCAAAGTGACTGCAGATTCTGAGTGTTCTTAATTTGATTGATTCCTAATGAAATTTTGAAGAATTTATTGCGCTTTTGGTCGCTGAGAAAGCGATGGGAAGCAAAATACTGACGAAAATTTGATTTATCTGTTTGAGAAATAGATCACCCTTCACTCCCTTTAAATGAGCTAAGGTTTGTGTTGAAATTTTTTTGGTATTGGGTTTTGTGTTGGTATTGAGTTTAGTGAAAAAAATGAATAGAGGTAATTTTTTTATAGTTTTTGTAATTTTTTAATATTTTTTAATGGGAGAGATTATATTGTAGTATTTTATTGTAAGTTGGTGAAAAATATTATGATATTTTTGGTGCAAACGCACCCTAAATAGTATACGTTTCTGTTTAGTGTTATTTTTTCTCGCTTTCAAAGAGATTGAACTTGACGTGTTGTCGTTCGTGTGTAGAGAATTTTTTCGGTACCGGATAATGAACAGAAAAACCAGTAGCAGCAGCTGTGCTGTATGTGAGTGTTCAAATCATGCTTCAATTTGCTCCGTTTGTGTCAATTACAGGTATTGCCCCTGAACTGTAATGCCTTTCTGTACTATTGTCTGTCGCATCTGTAGTTCTGGTTCATAATCATGAAATTGTTATGTGTTCCTGGATGTCAATGAACGAAGCTTCCTGCGGTTTGTTTTGCTTTACAAAAATGTCAATGTATCCTTCCTGCTGGATGCTTTCACAGCTGGAGATTATAATAGAAGTTCATTCGTAGGATTGTCAGTGTCTGTCATGTTGATGTGGCCTATGTTGTATTGCTTTCATTAGGTTATACTTGTTTACTAGCTCCAGAAACTATATTCAAACTTACTGATTTTATTCTATCTGGTCTTTGGTTTCTTTTTTCAGATTAAATGAGTACCGCAATTTGCTAAAATCATTGAAGAGTCGGCGGGATTTCTTGTATGGAAGATTGAGCGAAGTGCTAGTGGCAAAGGTTTGATTTATGTCTAGTCAATTCTCTGTCCACTTCCTTGCTTCTTTTTGTTTTTGTTTGACTGCACCGTGTTTACTTTTTGCAAGTATTCTGATATGCTCTCCCTCATCCTTTGCTTATAAGAACAAGTTGGAGAGCAGGTCATGGTTCTTGGTTTTGTGGTAACTTACCAATCAGGACAATAAAATAAACAAATAAATTCATGATTGGAAAGCTAGGAGATTATCTGTTCCGTAGACAGAACCCCTTTTGCGGATGCCTGTGGAAACACATGCTTGGCAATAACAAGAAAACACAGTGACGATTGTTAGAACTACTGAAAAACTCCAGGTCAAGCTATATTACCATGGCATCCATCTTGAGAAATACTAAAATTTGTAGTTGGTGTTGCACTGGGTAAAATATATGATTCTCAACTGTGTATTATCTGACCCTGGATTTATAAACTAAATCAGGGAGTCATCTTCATAACTCTTTCAATTATAGACTTTTATGAAGTATGGTCTCCCTCAAATGTCCTCATCGTGCCCCTGGCTAGTAAAACCAAGAATTGGAAGTTACGCCTAGCAGAGCAGCAAAACCTTCTCCATAGTTGTTCCAGAGAATACTTCTGCCCGATGTAAAGGAGCTGTGAGTGAGCCGATACCAGTACCCATGTAAAGTTGCATTCTGACAGGGAAAGTGGTTCTACAGGATGGAATACCCCTTCTATGGCCAAAATGATGCTAGTAAATGAAAGCACGTAACCTTGTTCATTCAAACAAAATTATATCTCAGATTGGTGCCATCAAAGTGAATCGAGTGGTTTCTATTATTTAGATCCACTTCAAATGTATGGGTGGATGCCAATCCTTTTGTTCTTTCACAACCATAATTTTTTATGTCTTCTCTGGTTCTTCTGTATATCAGTATTATGTAAAAGGATTTAATAAGGCATCGCTAGTTCTTTATTTCTCTTAACTAGTTGTTGTAATATTTAACAGGGGAAAACAGATGACCAAACAAATTGGAGAGTGCTTCATAATGAGAAGCTTACAAAGCTGCGGGAGAAGCTCCGTCGCAATAAAAAACTACTAGTGCAAGGTTGGTGGCTGGCAGAAAGTTGTTCACTTTTAGTTTTATAAACGTGCTACACTCATACTTGCCCTTACAGGGAAAGCTAATGTTGGGAAGATGTCCTATGATTTAAAAGTTAAGTATGGGGAGCTTGAGTCGGCCCGTTCAACGGTATAGATTTTTCCTCAACGTTATTGTTGATACTAGTGTAGAAAGTTAGATTATTCTGTCACTACTACTACTTTCGTGTTTTTCTGTTCGCATAAACAAATATGGTTCATTGATTGGTTTTATCTTTGCAGTTGAGAAAACATCGTGTAGAACAACTGGAAAAGTTCTATCCTAACTTAATTTCCACTCAGACATTAGGGCATGTAAGTGCAATTGTCCTTATCACTTAATTTTGATTCTTTTTTCGTGCATTTTGCATTGGTGGGTACTTACAAAAACATTGGAAACAGAGAAACTAGTCTTCATTTTTAGGATAGAAAGGGAGATTTATTTTGTCCTTGTAGTTTTTTTCTTTTATTCTAGATAAATATGTTTTCCTTATCTAAAAACCGTTGATGATGCTCAATGCTGCAGATGGCAATTACTGCTGAACGGCTTCATAAACAGTCTGTGGTCATAAAACAGATATGCAAATTGTTCCCCCTACGTCGGGTAAGAACGAAAGAAATGAATTTATCTTGTTTCTGCAGTCAGAAAGCGCTTTTAGTTCTTCTAGACTCATATATCAACAATGTTTGGTTCTGATTTTTAGGTTCATTTTTAAGTATATCTACAATTTGGGATTCTTTTTTTCTCCCCAAAAGCAATAGGAGGTCCCCTTTTTGTTCAGATACTGAACTCCAGTTTGTTGGTCAAGAACTATTTAGAACCATTAGCATTTACATTACCTTAAACAAAATATATGGCCAGTGTCTCAAAATTTCTTTTGCATTCACATGCCTCTTTTAAATAAAATAAATAAAGTCACTTTCTGATAGGTCCCAGTCAAGAGCGTGCAAAAAATATAGCTAAAATTCTCTTTGGGTGAGAATGTACCACAAAATTAGATAACTTTTTATTTGTTGCCCTTCAAAGTCAACGTACATTCCAATTTAAATTACAATAGCAACAAACTATCCTCTCTGTGATAACATAGAGATGATATGTAACACTTGAACATTTTGAGCTTATAGGATGTGGTGATCAAATAATCAAAGAATTGAGAAAATGTGGATTGCATAAAAATGATCTTATATCGTTTTGTAAATACAACATTTCATAAGGAGTTTTGGAGTCCCAAGTAGTTCACAATGGTCATTATTAGATAACTGGCAAAGAATTGTTGAAAAGGATAAAAGTAAAAAAGCTGCTATATTAGGTTACATAACATAGAAGGGATAAATCAGTTTAACATTACAATATGGTGCTCAAATTCAAAACAACTACCTATTTCAATGGTGTTAATGCTCTGATGGGACTTGACCATCTCTTTTCTCACTCCATGTAGGATTCGGAGTATCACATTGTGACACCCCGAAAAGTAAGAACTGAGACTTACAATGATTCAAGAGGCTTCAAAAAATGACCTTGAATAATCCTTTTGAAGTCAAAGCGCAGATGTGGCTAGCGCTTTCTTGGTCGTTACAAATGGTATTAGAGCGGCCTAGTAACGATTAATGTGGTTTTGGCTGGCTCTGACGAGGAGGTCAGAGATTTAAGGGGGGAGATTGTAACACTTTGAGTCCAACATGGAATGAGAAAAGAGAAGTAATGAGAAATGAATGGTATAAGGTCAAGTCTCACATTGCTTCCTTACTGGTAGAACTAAGACTTATAATGATTCAAGGGGCTTCAAAAGCAATCTTGACTAGTCAAAATGCAGATGTGGCTAGTGCTCCCTTGGTCGTTACACTCAGGTTTAGCTTTCCCATCTGCATTCGAAAGAGAGATTAAATGCTTCTCATACCAAAATTTATGTTTCTCATTCTAATTCCACTATTCGAACGCCATTTGTGTCATTGGAATTGTAATTTTTCTAAGGTTAGACTTAAACTCAAATGCTGTTCAAATACTAGTGAATTGTCTTGTTAAAATAATAAAACATTTTGCCTTATAACTTAATTGTTAATGTAGAGTGGTCGCTGATAAAATGGCCACTTCGTTTGAGGCCCAAAGTTTGAATTTGCTTTCATAAGGATCAAGTTATCTGTTTCCTTTAAACTTTTTATTTTCTTAATTAAAAGTAAGACCACTTCTGAATGGTGAATGTCTTTGAAAGTCACTTGACATGACTTACACATGTATGTTTGTTGACATGACTTAATTGTTTGTTGACAAAAAGAAATGTGATTTAAAAAAAAAGACTTAAAAAGCCTCACAAGAGGAATACAGGTCATTTGAGATTTCTTTGGAAACATGCAAAAATGATTCACTTTGGATGCTTTGGCTCTTCGGAGAGATTGCCTAGTATACGAATCATGTTATGTCTTAATCCTGAGGTCATTTTGTATTTGCCTTTCCCTTAAGGCCTGCTAGGATAAGCCTTGTGGAATGCCTTTTCAATTACTTAAACATTTACTAAGTTTTTCCCTCATGGTATATGTGCATGTCCTTTGAAGAGCCTTAAGCCTTCACAATTGCTAGTAATATGTATACATCAGTTAGAAGTATTAATTTGTAGGCAATTTTAATTGGAAATGGTCCAGCTAGAAGCTTAATGTGAATGTGAACAATGTGCTTTGGCGATGGACTGTAAATATTTTGCCACAATCCTGATATTGTAGGAAAACGGAAAAAAAAATTCCTCTAAAAGCAAGATAATGAAATTAAGTCTTGTTTGTTTTCATCGTACATATTCTGTGCGAAATGGCATAATTATCCCCAAGTAATCTGAGGGATACTATTACACATGAGATCATGTTTCTGTTCAGGACTACTTTTATCAACAGTATGGTTAAATGTGGGTGCATTGGTGTTTTCTCAAACCAAGGAAATTTTTTTTTCATGTTTTAGGTGATCATAGAGGGCGAAAAGAAAGATGGTTCTACAGGTCAATATGATCAGATTTGCAATTCACGCTTACCAAGAGGACTCGATCCTCACTCTGTTCCATCAGAAGAGCTTGCTGCATCTTTGGGGTAATTTTTCTCTCTTGAGGTTATATGTGTACGTTTATTGCAGACTTTTGTGGCCTTCCTGAACATTGGTGCTCAATGTATTGTTCTGCTAAGATTCTTCAATATACTCATCATCTGGTGTCATTAGATTACTTATCCCGAAATTTAAGTTAGTTTTAAAGTTAAAGAACAATGGAACTTTACTAATCAATAATAACAATGGATGTATAACAGATACATGGTGCAACTTCTGAATCTTGTTGCTCAGAACTTGACTGCTCCAGCACTTCATAACTCTGGTTTCGCTGTAAGCATTTGTTTACCTTTCCCATACTGGTTTAGAATTTTTTTTGTTTGCCAAACCATGAGTGTGGTTTCTTTAAGTATTCTGTGCTTTTCTGGGTGACTGAGGTTAGGGTTGTCCAAAAAACCGGCCGGACCGGTTTTGGCCGGTCTCGTATGAACCAGACTAGTTTTGGACAACCTGGACCGAGACCGGTATACTCCGGTCCGGTTCCGGGTTACCCATATGTAAAATCGGAACTAGACCGGAGTATACCACTCCAAACCGGCCCAAAATGGCATGACCCAAACCCAAAACCGGCCCAAAATGACATGGTCCAACCCAAAACCGGCCCAAATGGCATGGCCCAAACCGAACCGGTGAAACCGGGGACCGGACCGAACCGGACCGATAGAATGACCGGTCCGGTATACATGCTTCACAAAATGTCCGGTTTGGCCGGCCGGACTGGCCAATGGACAGCTCTAATTGAGGTTTTTATTTGCTAATAGAGATGACAAGGCAACAATATTGAACTTGAAGTGCTTCTGGAAATATTTGCGAGTCTCTTAATTGACATTCGTGCTAGCTTTTATTGAATGTATGACTTCCATTTTAGGGTCAATTTGCAATGTTTTGAAAGCATTATCAGAAAAACAAAGATTACAGTTCATTTTTTTTTCTATTCGATAATTTTCTACTATATTATGCAATTGGCAACTCCCTGATTTGGCCTGTCAACTAGCTTACCTTCTTCCTCTACTCGTCTTTTTGAATTTTTATTAGCCACAATAGCTTGGAAGTCTATCCATCTAATTTTTAGAACCTAAATATGAAGACAATTTTGTCTTCTGAACGATATCAAGAGCTATCTATTTCTCTCTTGGTTGCCAATATAGCCAATATGAACCATTTTTTCTTTAGGACATCTAAAACATATATGCTTTGCAGTTGTGTAGGTGGATTTTTTCCTTATCTTTCTTTGATGTAATATCTGTATCACGATTTTTCCCAGGGTTCATGCTCTCGAATATGGCAACGAGATTCTTATTGGGATACGCGTCCATCCTCTCGAAGGTACTTTTGTTCCCCGGTAAATGTATTTGACTTCATATTTTGTTGCATAAGATTGTTGAACTGAATATGAAAATCTGCTATGCAGCAATGAATACCCCCTTTTTGTAGCACGACAAAATTACTGCTCTGCTAGTGGGGAAAATTCCTGGTCTGATAGAAGCTCAAATAATTTTGGTGTTGCTTCAATGGAATCTGAGAGGAAACCACGCCTGGATTCTTCTGGAAGTAGTAGCTTTAATTATTCATCTGCTTCTCTGCATTCTGTTGAAACACACAAGGACTTGCAGAAGGGGATTTCGCTTCTGAAGAAAAGTGTGGCATGCATAACTGCATACTGTTTTAATTCACTATGTTTGGATGTTCCGTCTGAGGCCTCTACTTTTGAAGCGTTTGCAAAGTTATTGGCCAAGCTATCTTCTTCCAAGGAAGTTCGATCTGTTTTCTCAGTAAAAATGGCTTGTTCAAGGTACTGTCCCTGATGTCTCCTCTTGTATTTGACTTATGATATGCCATCAGCATTACCTTTCTCCTAACTTGATTTGCTTTTGGGCAATACCTGATACTTTGAAGTTAATATCTTAGGAGGAAATGCTAACGAATATATGACTAGTACATTATATTTGTAGCTTCTGAATGGGCCGTACATGCTGCCTGGTTGGGCTTGAGAATGAGCCACCTGGCTAGAAACAACGAGAAGAGGGTCAGGCATTGGAATGGTTTAGGTTTTATATGGCCTTTTTTAAAAAATGTTTCATGCTTGAAAGGACTGAAAATGAACCTATCTCTTATGTTTGGTGTGTTTCAGGCTTTTATGAAAATGAGTATAGTCACTGTTATTTTTAAGTTCACTCCTCAAGGAAATCATTAGGATTCCCTGCAAGCAAGAATGTAAATGGGGGGAGTGGGAAGGAAATATGTACATGCCACAGAAACTGATTGAAGAAGACCCTTTTAAGCCTTACTGTTTACTTGCAATTTGCATATGCAAAAGTTTTTGAAGTTGGAAGAGTCAAGTCCTAGAAAAGGGATCACGAATAAAGAGTGATAACTTTTCCTTTGATAACAGAACTTTTGATTTAGCCTTTTACTATGGTAGACCAAACAAGTTCTAGAGAGTTCTGACCCACTCGTAGGTTACATTGATCAAGATGTAAATGGGCTTTTCTGTTTTCAATCTCTTGGCAGAGTTCGAGTCCCTCTTTGTCCCTTTTACTCCGAAATGTATGAGCCTTTCTTGATGCAAGTCAAATTAGTCAAACAACTGGCATATAAAATCCATGATGCTGTGGTTTGCAATTGTATAAACAGCGTTGTGTAATGCTAAAAGTTCTACCCTCTGGCTATTGTCAATTTGACAATTATGTTCCTGTCTTTGACTAAAAAAAGATAATCTTAATATTCAATTCTTTCATTGAATTGTATCTACTAACATGTTGTCAATGATAAAATTTCATTTGGTAAGATTTGGTTTGTAATACCCATTATATGGAAAGATTATCTCTATTGTGCATGACATTAGCTGTTGTAATTTTCAGGTCTTCTAGACAAGTTGAACAATTGAGTAAATCCGTATGGAATGTGAATTCTACCATTTGCTCAACCACTCTGTTGGAAAGTGCACACAATCTGCCTATAATGGTATGAACTTGCGACTTCCCATCTTTAGTCTGTTTTGCTCGTTTCTTTGTTTTGCTTGCCGACCTGAACACCCAGTGCCACCCGCCCTGTTCACACACCTGAGGGGGTTTGGGTGGGAAAGTTAAGGTACCTATGATTGTGAAAAGTCATTTCTCATCTGTTGATATTGAATGAGCAATGGACCAAAAAAAACTGATAACCTGATATGGTGATCTATATGGACCTTAAACCAAATCAATTTTAAGGCATTTGTGGCTGTTCCGAGTAGATGCAACATAATTACTACAGAAGGAACAACCTTTTCTTGTGTCACTTTATCGAGAAATAAAAGGACAGTATTTCTACCTACCATATCTTGATTTAAGGGTCAATATGGGCAGATGCAGTTGCGTTTTGCTAGTGGGGATATTCTAATTTGTGTTCATCCCTTTTCTTTTGTCTTGCAGAGAAATTTTTCTGATAACCTTCCAAATTCTGCTGCCAGTTTTTTTTTCACCACTGAGTTGTCTGATGTTGGAAAGAATGAATGCATCATTGAAGGTTGGGATATTGTGGAGCATCCCACTTTTCCTCCTCCCCCATCACAAATTGAGGATGTTGAACATTGGACTCGAGCCATGTTCATTGATGCTACAAAGAAATGATCTGGCTCTGTAACAGTCTTCTACTTATTGTAAGTCACTGATTGTATGGTTATACCTCTTGACAATTGATGCTCATCACTTGTGATGTCCACTTTTTCCAACACCTACAGAAAATTCGACTGTCATCCGAGTCAATTGGCATACTAAAGTACTTTTTTTTCGAAACGTTTCTAGGTGTCGAGTTCATAAATTGTACTATGTTGTTTGGTATACACTCAAAAGCACAATCTTTCAGTGTGAGAGGCAGGCCATCTATGTGAAACTCCTCTTCCTATTCATTGCTTCTCCGGAGTATGATTTTCTCGATTATAGGTAGGGTTTGACAAGAGGTTTGTTTGGAAAAAGTAGAAGTTCCTCATCTGTCAAGTATAGTTTACTCGAGAACAATATTGTTGTTCATCTTCTGTAGAAAGTGTATGTCTGCCACTACTCCAATGCTCTGAAAGACATGGTGAATGAAAAGCCACTGATTCTCTTGGTTCGAATTATTGTCTCTTTTGTGTCTAATGAATTTCTTTTTCTGATCATGAGGAAGTAGGAAATGATTATGAGTCTTATCAGAGTGGTAGACAATTGAATGCAGATATGTCACATGGTTTTTGTGCTTTGTTCGCATAGGTCAAATTATTCTTAGTTCTCTCAGAATGTGTCCTTGACCTCCCCAAACAAATAGGCCTAGATCTATGCCCCTTCATGAATCAAATGGTCCTTCGACATTCATTTGATTCTGAAGGCCGGCCCCTCTCTCCCCCCACCCCCCGCCTTTTTCTTATTTCCCGTCTTAGCAACCAATCACTAGCATTATCTAGCCATTGTTTTTTTCCTTACTGGTTCTGAATTTTATACCTTTTGTCTTTGAATTGATAGGTACAGAGAAGAACACAGGAACAAGAAAGAAGGAATGGAGGATTAACATGTAAAGCTTGAATTAACATGTTTGGCCTTTGAATTTTACGCGTAAATAGAGAGAATACTCTGAAGCTCGTATATAAGAAATTAGTGAAATTCATCCATGATATGCTCTTTTGCACCAGCAATACTCTGAATTGAATTCTTAGAAGAAATCTAAGCATATACTAATTAGTTTTCTCTTTGTTTAGCTTTAATTAAATATATGATGAAGTTGAATTGATTTCCTGGTTATCCTTCCTACAGTATATTTGCTTGATTAATGGTACTTGAAAAATCGAAGGCACAGGTCCTAACAGTTAGAGAATTCCTTGGGAGAAGCAAATCTTCCTCCCAATTTGGCCAGCTGAGGCAGATTGTATCGAAGCAAAGACAATTTTTAGTTTGAATTTCATATCAAGGCATGGATCTATGTGACGTCCGGTGAGTGGTTGCCCTGGCGATAAATTTTTTTTTTTGATAAGTACCCTGGCGATAAATATTGAAGAGTTGCTGCATCTGTCTTCTCCTTTCATTGACGTGATAAACTATTTTCTTAGTGCATAACACACTATCAGACTTAGCCTGCTGCATGTGTAGGGCTGGGGATGCTACGTTCAATGTCTAGTAAGTAATTTTGACTGTTTTTACTCATTATTAGCATGACTGTCAAGTTATTCTTGCCAGCCATAATATATGTCCAATGGAAGGAAATAAGTTCTTGGATGTTTTAAGTTAAGCAAAAAAACAAAAACAAAAACGAAAACAAAAACAAAAAACCCTGAAAAAATCATTCATGGATTATCAGTTGTATTTTTGCTGAGTCATAGTCTTGCTGGATTATATGCATCGCTGTGGTGCAGGAAGTTGGTAAAGAAATGGGGGGCTTAAATGAAAGCATTCTGACAGTATCTGTAACTATCGATACCGTGCTATGCTCTCCTCATCCCTTGTGTACTGGCTGGAATTTGGGCTATTTGCTGCTCTGCCATTTGTATTACTCACCGAGTAAGTAAGTTTTGGTTTCATGTTATATTTTGCTGGTTGGTGCTTGTGTTCGTGTTTCTACTTTATTTCTATGTTGGTTGTATTGCCTTCTCTGTGCTCGGGCTATTAGCATCTGTCCTGCCTTTATGTTACTTACAAATGGTTGTTCTTTTTTTTCTTCTAAATTACAAATAATTGTTCAGCGGGTGGTTAATTATGTCCAGTTGAGATCAGGTAAAAGCGAAAGTGTTACTTTAGGTCCCAATATTGACAAAAATTAAAATGTCATTGGACTTGGGTTCACGTCAAACATGAGTCACTTAGAAAAAAAAATAAGATTTGCAAACAAACAAGCGACAAGACTGTGAACTTCGAGTCAAACTCTCAAGAGTTTTCAAAACTAGAATGAAAGGGCTATGCCGCATAATTGACAACAGTGCAGAAACCCTGAATTTGTTTCTTACTTCTTCCTCTTCTTTGGGGGCTGGAGGGCCTCCTCTTCTTCATCCTCTGCTTCCTCCGGATCCTCTTCTTCCACGACATCCTCCTCGTCCTCATTCCTGACTTCATCATCCTCATTGTCTTCGTCGTCGTCATCTTCGTCATCATCATTATGGTCATTGTCATTCCCCTCATCTTCCCCATCTGCATCATCATTATGGTCATTGTCATTCCCCTCATCTTCCCCATCTGCATTATCATCCCCGGCTCCAGCACCAGCAGCCTGTTCGTCAACACCCTTCTTAGATTTGTCGCCATTGCTGTTGGGATTGTTTCCATGCCCTCCCTCCTCGGAAAGCTCCTCTTCCCCTTCTCCAAACCCACCATCCCCATCATCACCATCATCATCCTCATTACCATCATTGCCTCCACCTCCTTCATGTCCGCCATCGACTGGTTCCAAGGGTGAGTTTCTGACATGGTCCCCTTCACTTTTGGGTCTACAAGTCGATAACATCCCAGAAGAGTCCTGCAATTATTTGAAAGCCGAACCAAGATAGAGCAAGCAGTCCATACAAACTATTAACGAACTTGCATTA
Organism: Myrica gale; assembly: GCA_963930655.1. Lineage (NCBI taxonomy): Eukaryota > Viridiplantae > Streptophyta > Magnoliopsida > Fagales > Myricaceae > Myrica > Myrica gale. The sequence goes on from OZ005611.1 coordinate 22,355,245, forward strand.
GGAACAAAGTTGTTATTGCTTCGATCCAAAGCGTGTGTTTGATAGGAAAACCGGCTATTAAAACAGAGCTGTGCACATGTAATTATCAAAACATAGCCACGAACCAACCCAGTTTTGATAGCGTGTCAATAGTTATTATACAAAAAGAAGTAAAAACTCACAAAGGCCGTACTATCCTCTTCGCTGGAACAGGCGTCGATTTGCAATAGTACGGTTCCCTAAGGTTCGTACCCATGTTGCTCGCAAAAGTCTGGTTCCAAGACCCATGGGGCCTAATAAACAGGTATTTCTGAAACCCGATCGAGGTCATTTCCAGATCGAAAGCCCATCAAGCCCAACAGACCCTCTAATATCGTCTATCTAAAGTTTGAACTTAGAAACATATATTATAAAATAATCGATTGACTCCCAATTTTAACTGCTCTTCTAACTTCCACACAACGTTTCTGGTTCCAGACAACCTCTGCAGAACACAAACTGAATCAACTAACTAGACACCAATAAACGTGGGAGTAAACCAAACCCACTACGGTAAAACGCACGAGCACACCAACCCAGTGAAAACTTCTTCCCTGCAAGAGGGAAGAAATTACAGGACCAATAGAGCCTAACGGTCATCATCATCTTCCAACTATAAAATGTCCATGTCAAGCCAGGGGTTTATATTAAGCATCAACAAGTGCCATGGCAAGCAGAATCGCAACGAATATTCCATTAGCAATCAACTTTTTCGGATAATAAATAAAAATAGGTGGTATCGGACAAAAGAAAAAGAATCTTCCGAAGAAAAATATAAAAATGATATTTCTTTTCCGGGCTTTGACTTTTCAATTTACTTTAAAATTCCTTACAGAGTATTTTGATATTTTGTTCGAAGCGGGCCCACCAAAGAACAGTGACTTCTCTTCCAGTTGCAGTCACACCAAGAACAGTGACTGACACAACCATATCTACGATATGAGCAACTTGTACGGACGTCGGACGTTAGCAAATGCCCGAACCATAATGGAAAACGATTGGCACAAAAGACAAAGGCCAAAGAAAAAAATATTAAAATTGTTTGTTTTTTTTTCTAAGCAACTCATGAAAAAAGGGAAGGGACAGCGAGTAAACTTTACAGCGGTCGATCTAAGTATCCTTCAAAATGGTCTATCCTTTGAGGAGTGCCAACTTATAAAGCCATCAATCCCGCCGCACCTTGCCAACATGAGATTAAACTTTTCTTTTTCTAAGCAACTTAAGGGAAATGGGAAGAGAGAGTCACCACGGTAAGGACACAGACAAAGACGAGCAAATCTTACAGCGGTCGACCCACACATCCTTCAAAATTGCGTTATTTTGTTTTGAAAAAAAGTGGAGATTTAGATTTAGATTTTAGGTTTACTTCTTGAATCTTATGGTATCAGAGCATAGAGGAAACATCAAATTTATTTAATTCTAAAATAAAGCGTAATTAGAAAACTGATGAAACTTGCCTGCTGAGCTGAAGAAAGTTGAGCCGTAAGCAAAGCTGAGGTGAGCAGAGTGGCTACAGTTTCCCAAGCGTACTTTAGCGACGAACCCTGGTTAAAGTTAACCATAGCGTCAACAAAGCTCCTTTCGTTCTCCATTTGTACGGCCCCTGGTCCTGTGTACAAACATCACGCAGCACCCACCTTAGTTCCGCTCCCCGGTTCGGTCCCACCGGTGGATATCTCAACAAACGTAAAAAGAGGAAAAGAAGAAAGCAAAAAGAAAACAAAATGATAGCAAAAACGCGGATTCTCAGAAAATTCAGGAACTATAAGAAAAGGTGCTAATATATTAGCTTCCTCCCAGATCTAAGAATGAATAAATGTAAATTTCCTTAAATTGAGAAAAAAAAAGCAAGCAGAATAATAAGACAACATAAATAACTATCTGTACGGACAAAAGCTGCCAGAACCGGAAGGGAAAAAGATTGGAGACCCGAGACGAAGCAGGAAGAGAAGTTACCTGAAAGAGTCCGGCTAATTAGTTTGAGTTTTCCGGGAAATTCGAACCCAAGGCAGCTGAGAGTGAGTATGAAAGAAAGTTGTGCAAAAAGTGAGGAAAAAACAAGCAAAAGAAGAGAAAGGACGCTTACAAAAAAAAAAGAAGAAGAAGAAGAGAAATGACAGAGAGAATCGAATAATTCTGGAAACGTTATCGTGTGGAGAAGAAGCGCACCTTGAGGCTGGATTTGAGAAATGCTGCCGAAGGCGCAGAGAGAGAGAGAGAGAGAGGCCGTAAAGTTTCGGTCAGTTTTAGCACCACCAATGGGCAGAAACAGTACTAAGTTCTGGCTGCCCAATATAATGATAGAGATTAGAGGGAGAGAGCGAGGAAGACGGAGAGAGAGAGAGAGAGTAGTCTGTAGGCAGACTAGGTAGAGTACAAGAAGACCCCATGAACAATGGGCTGCAGCGTCTGGTTGGTTGGTTTGTCTGGATTCTGGAAAAGAAATTGGAATCGATTCCAGCATATCGCCGCTTTAACCGTCTTAAATTAACCATTATTTGACCATTCTAAACCCCAACCAACTTGATCATATTCTCTATTCTCCTCAATTTATTTCAACTTAATCGTACTATAAGCCTTAAATCTACGGATCTACCGTAAATTTTTTACATATCCCCTCATAAGTTCGTGAGTTTTAAATTTTCATGGAGAGTCAATTCAGAATCTGAATAAATCAGCATATCGATTTTGTATGCTAAAAATTCCCTCCGTTTTTTTATATACATGTTTTTGTAGGGTGAGATATATTTTACATCTAATTTATTATTTTTATTACATTACACTCATCAACTTAATTCTAAAATTTTTGCACATTTATTTAAAAATTTCAATCAATTTAAAAAGAAATTTATATTTTTACCTCAAAATTATGATTTTAACTCATAAAATAGTCGCTACAAACAAATTATGGTGATAAAAATGTTATTTTGCACGTTAAAAAATTATTTTTTGTCTAAATTAATCGAAAATTTGAATAGATAATGAAAAATATTTGAAATCAATAATGGATGAATATAATATGATAAATTTTAATAAATTATAACAAAAATGTCAAGAATCGTAGATTCTCTATATTTAATGAATTTATAGACATATTTTGTTTCCTTAAGCATGAACTTATAATAGTCATATGGTTCTAAAAAAGTATGGTAGAAAAGAAACACTGTTTGACCTGGTGAACCACGTGCCTTTATTATCTATAAAGGGAAAAATACATTTTGCATCTACAAATTATCATAGTTTTTACACTTTGCACCATAAATTACCAATTTTGATATATTTCACCATCTAACTACTAATTTTTGATACTTTGCACCATTTGTCAAATTTTTAGACTAAAATGACGATAATGCCCTCGACCCATTTTACATATATTAAAGATATTGTTGTCAATTCATTAATTTATAAATGATATTATTGTCAAATGAAGGGTGTAAAATATTTAATATTAGTAGTTGGAGGGTGTAATTTGTCAAAATTGGTAGTTTAGGGTGCAAAGTGTCTAACATTGATAGTTTGAGTTGCAATGTGTCACTACCCGGTAATTTGTGAGTGAAAAATGTATATTTCTCGTATATAAATGTTTTGGGGAGAGTAAAGAAAAATAAGGAAAACAAAACGAACTAAAAATAAAAAGGATGCATGATGTATCCACCCTACCCGCCACCAAAGGTATGGGAAAGCGTCAAAATTCGCCAGAATTTATTCCAATGGAACCTTGGCCTGCATAGCTTGATTCTTCCTTCACTGGTTGGTTCCACCACCAACAAGGCATCCCTGGAAATTCACTTCTTTGCCTGCGACTACTGGGTCTCCATCCTCCAGTTTGGTACGGACACTAAACAAAATCCTTTTTTTCCTCTTAAAAGTATTATGGATAAAATAAATTATTAAATTTTATAAACTTTGAAGAGACTAAACAGCTTATAACAATCTAGACTAACAGTTAGTCATCAATTTTATCTTAAAAAATAATCGAACTCAAGACTCTGCGCCTCATTCCTATTACCTCTAATTTTGCATTAACCACATCTAGACAAGTCGTGGTAGGGTAGTCACCTACAATTTAATCGACGGGGAGGCACAGTTGCAGCAATCATAGTCTAGAGTAGGTTCGGATTTGCCAATCAACCCTAAGGGTAGGTGTCAACTGCCCTTCACCCTGCCCTGCTCTTGTCCAGCCATATCCACATATTCCTTGTAGTCTATTTCTTGCTCTTCTTCGTATCGTGAAGCATGGTTCAACTACTCAATCTGGTGACGCATTGCCAATCAACTTAATTACGTGAGGATCTTAGCATGAGCCGTGAGATCTCTGCAGTCAGCTGGCAGACAAGGACTAAAATCCAGAAAATAAATAGATCAGAGCTTGAATGTTGGGCTGATAAAAATCCCAAGAAAAACAAAGTGTCTGATTATTATCGGTGCCCATGGTATGTTTCTTGTTCTTTTGCTCATGGCTCATATTTTGGGTCATACAGATGTCACTGGGTGTGGGGCTTTCTTCTAGTCTAGACTCTAGAGGCCGATACACAGACTAATCAAGACGTTCCTTCTCGCCAAACATCAACCAAAACTCGCGCGACAGCCCAAAGGAAATTTACAGGCTGGTCGACAGAATGAATGAACCAAAAACAAAAAACAAAATTAAAGAATAGCTATCTATGCGTAAAAGTAGGAAAAAAGGTCAAAAAATAAAAGAAAAGGACGAAGCTAGAAGGAAGCTGAGCTGGTCCGTCGCAATTGGTATCTGGGCGTGCGAGTTGGATTCGAAGATAAGAGTACCTCCACGTCCTGCAACATAAGCACCAGCAAGATAGAAGACAAACGATTACCGATCGACAAACTCTGTTTGATGAGCTCCTGGCTGCTTTGTGCTTAATAGTTTCACGCCCTTGTCTTCCTAATTTTTTTTGGTTGATTACAATTTTTTTCTCTCAAACTATCACTCGATTCTCAAATATCCCTACAAATTCTAACTCGTTGCAACTCACGCATATAAATTATAATTTTCGTTGCGATTTTATCCCCCAACCTGCTAAAGTTGTTCTATCGAACAATTTTCATCCCACGTGAACGACACTTAACCTGTTCTTACTTGAAAAAATAAATTTGACCAGCTCGATTTTAAGTGAGTCATCTTTTGTTTTTAATAAAAAAAATCAACTAACCACATATTATTTTTTTGTTCTACGAATTGATAGGGGCACTATAGAAGGCTATAGAGCACTTAAACGAGGATAAATTTATCTTTTCAAATAAGGAGAAAGTCACGTGTTGTTCAAGTAGAACGAAAATCATTCGATATAACAACTCCAATAGGTTGAGAGATGAAATCGCAACTAGAAGTATAGTTTATAGGGATATTTGAGAACTGAATGATAGTTTGAGAGGGAAATTGTAATTAACCCTTTTTTAAACAATCCTTGATACATATATTAATATCCTAGAACATTACAACAAAGTAGAATTCAGAAAAACCTATTAGGGTGGGTGAAAAATCTAATCAGACCCAAAGCCCTACAAGCTCAGCAAAGGGATTAAAGCCCTTGATGAAGGGGTACAGAGGCCCCCGTCTTCCTAGCTATCAAATATCTTAAACAGATTTCTATTTGGAAGAAAATTCTGGACATTCTAGTATAAGAACAGAAGATGTAACACTTAAAACAATAAAACTAAGGCATGTTGCCGTATGTACCTATATATATTTGCATTCCTAGTTTTGATTGAAATGAGAAAGTATTTTCTGAAAGGTATGAATAATAATACCTTTTGCCTCTGAAGCAAGCTATTTGCTTTTCTTAGCTGAAAGACTTCATTCTCCAAGTGATTGGTATAAGCCTTGGATCATCAAATAAAATGGTTCTCAGAAGAATACCCTTTTGAGGTTAATAAACCAAATAGATCACAGAATCCTCAATTAAGAAGAACACCAATGTAAGTACGTACTAGCCGAATGTTTACCTGCTTCCTTGCCCTTGACCTAGCAGCCGACTCCCGGTTCTTGATCATCCTCTTCTGCCTCCTCTCAATAGTCTTCTCCATAATCTGATCTGAACATCTGCGCTTCCTTTCAGCAGCTACATGAGAGTCTGAACGTGTTGATGATATTGCTGGCACTGGCATTGGCATAGCCAGTTGGTTCTCCGAGTAACCAACATCCACAGCAGGGTTCTCGTACACTGACTCAGCAACATCTAGATTTGAATCCAGCGCTATCATCTGCATCTCCTGCTGCTGCACAGCTGCCATTTGAAACTGCAACCAATCTGTCTGCTGTGACACCATAACCAGTGGATCAATTGCCAATATCGGCTGAGGGTTAATGATACCAGCACGAACTAGAAACTCCTCAAGCGTTGTTTCTCCAAGAGTTGATCGTTGCTGGACCAACCGGTTGTCCACCTCATTCATATGTTGTTGGCGAACAATTTCCTTCCATACCTCATCGACTGTCTTCTTAGTCAAGGTTCCATTCAAATTAAGATTCCCAAGAAAGAATGGCGGAGAAGAAGAAGAAGAGAAAGCTTCTTCAACCAATGTCACATTCCTTAGTAGTTCATCCAAATTCATACTATTCAAAGGTTTGTCTATGTTTTCGGCCAGTTGGCTCTGAATTTCATCGAAGGTGAGATTGAATAGAGAGACTTGTCTGGCCAGAACAGGTGGAAATTTCGGCACCTGAGCTTTATTTGAAGACACCACTCTTCTATTAGCCATATTCACCCAAACACTAAATTTGTACAAACTGTTGGAGATTTCTGAGGAAACCAACTTTCCAAACGATAGAGAATACAAGCTATAAGAGTAGTCAAATCTACAGCTACCCAAAATAGTTAAATTCCAATGAAGAACTGTACAGATTCAGAACATATGATGGGGAACTCACGCAGAGTAAAATGCTGTGAGCAAAAGGACTGCGTTCCGTAGAGCACACACATAAACTTCTCATAAGCGAAATCGGAGCCGCAAGAAAGACAGACGAACTCGTGAGAAATGATCTTGCAAAGGATCCTATTTTAGTGAGAGAGGAAGTTGTGATCACCTCAACAGCCACTCCTGATTTTCATGCTATTTTGGTTGGGATATAGACCTGATTTCACGACTCAATCACTGCGAAACGGCCGTGCACATCTCTCTCTACAAATAAAGAACGTGTACCTTTTTTTGTACTCTAACTATATACGCCTATATATATGGATATAGTCTATAGACATATATCAGTACTTCCGGATTAGGTTCTGGCTTTTCCCGCTCTTACAGTCCCTCATTAGAGAGGAAAGAGGCGCCGTTAAGACCGTCAATTTTGGTGTTTCATGGCGGGGGAGGTCCAGTGGGGTCATAACTTGCCAGGTCATATTAGACCCTACCAATCCAGGCTGGGCTTGGGTCCTTTCGGACAAAAGATCTGATCTGTGAGCTTCGGAGCCCATTCTTTTTCTCTTATCACCCTACACAATAAAAAGAGAGTAGCCCAGCCCGTTACTAAAAGCACCCTAAACAGATATTCAGCAATATCTGTGATCAAATCAAACACAATCGCCCACAGTGCCCTTGGGTGGCTGAACGCTCCTTGGCCTCATTTTGCCGGTGCTGGCATATACAAAGCTCTAGGAAATGGGGAGACCGAGGTGATCGGACCTTCTATCCTTTGGCGACTGAAATCTTCATTTACGACAGGTTATAGATTTAGAACGGGTCTCTAGACCTAGCTAGGTTGTGTGGGACCTTTGGCCCAGTTGGTAGTGGCTTTTAAGGCCGGTAGGCTTATGGCCCTTTGTGTTTGTGGTTTGATGGCCCTTTGGGCCTTCTCCGTAATGGGCTTTATGTCCTGTGCTTTGTAACCGATCCCAGAGGCCCAAATATGCTTAGCATCCACAGTACTTGCTCTATTTTGAAATGAACTCCGTAGTTTTCCCGTTATGAAGGGTGGGTTTGTGTGGTAAAATTTTTGGTATTGGGTTTAGCGTTGGTATTGGGTTTAGTGAAAAAGTGAAGAGAGAGGTAATAGTTTATAGTTTTTGTAATTTTTTATATTTTTTTATGGAAGAGAGAGAGATTATATTGGAATATTTTATTAGGAGAGAGATAAAATTTTGGGGAAAATTTTACATCCAAACGCAGCCGAAATAAACCCCCTTCATAAACCGCGTGCTCCCTCCTTGGTATGATTTTTTATTTTTATATTTTTTATACCGCCACCATCAAAAGCACCACCCTACTGCAAAAAAGGGAACCGGTCCTGTCACTGCCGTGAGGCAATGACTAGCTTTTAGTATCGGTGGTGGTTAAACCGGGCACCAGTGATTTGCACACTCAGTCCTAAATAATTGGAGCTCCTATTTTATATGTTATATTGCGCTAATATACAAGTAAAGTTCAAGTATTAGGAGCTGTTGATGCATGTTCCAAGTATAAGTAAAGTTTAAGAATTCGCACTTCGGTGTATAATATTTACTCAGTGATCGAGACGTTTCCGAAAACGGCAATTACTTATAAGAAAAACACCAAGGGATGTATCGCCCCCCCCCCCCCCCCCCCCCCCCGATTAATGCAAGTGGCAATCGACCCTTTTCTTTTAGCGTTCAATCAGCAATTTAAGTGGAAAGGCTCAGTCGGGAAAAGCGAGCAAAAGTGGATTGCTTAATGCTTAATTTGATTGCCTCTACCTACAGCACTCCCCGTTTATTGGAGGTGTAGTGCGTTCCTGACGCTGACATTTTCTTTGGTTGATACTCATTACCTCCTAACTTTTATTTATTTTTGGCCAAAAGACCGAGCAACCAAAAGCTTATATTAGTAAGCCACAAAAAAAAAGGACCCAGCAAGATTGTAGTCCAGTCAGTGCCATCCACATTCAGTACTATGCTCTAAGGTCATTAAATAAGTTGAAAATGCTTTCGAAAGTATAATCTGACCTTAAATCTAGAAGTTAGGATTGAAGCTGGTTGGTTGATTTGCTGATGGTGCTGTGGTGACGAGCATGTACAGTGAAAGACAATTATGGTTCAAACCGAATATTATTCCGCTTTTTGTGCACAAATGCTCTCGTCCTTGGCTTTAAAAGTTCCCTACTCATGTGGCTCATAATTAATCTTTGGACTTTACTCACTTGGAATTCCCTACATATTTGACGCCAACTTGGGATTCTGTTTTACACTTTCAAAGACGTACGTGGACTTTTGGACTTGAGGCGACACCACAAATGGCTCATAATCTTTGTTTGCTTGGACCACCAAAACTAGCACATATAGAATAGAATGGAATGCAATGGGTACGTACGTAGTTGCAGTGGATTATACAAGAAGAATCAATATTGCCTGAATATTAGTGAATACTGATCTCTGTTTTTGTGTCTTCGTTAACATGTGAACCGTCGGTCCATAAGATCCGTCTTTAGATCTATAGTCCGACCAAGTTTTAATTATATCTTACATAAAAATTAACTCGAAGACAAATATATATAAAAGTTGTCTTTTCTCCTCCTTTGATTTGGTACTTTTAAGTGCCACTTGTTCTCCGCCTTTGAATGTTTAATACTTTTAAGTGCCACTTGTGAAGGAATGTTCTCTTTCTTATCGTAGGAGAAGTTGAAGTTCGACTCCACTACAAAGAACAGTTTAATGGTGGTACAAGCACTCAAGTTAGATTTTTTCGCTGCAAACTTTTTTCTTTCTTTCTTTTGGGAGGTTTGAAACTTGACTTCTAATTGATGTACAACATATCCAATTTATGTATTCTAAAATCACCTTAGGTTCCGTTTGTTTGGTTCTAAAACTATTATTTTACGTAAAAAAAACTTTTCATCGTTTACAAGAAACAAATTTTTCAGTATTTGGTTATTCTTTTAAAATATTCACAAGAAAATATTTTTTGATGTTTGATATGCTTAATGATTTACGTATTTACAAAAAAATACTTAATTACCGTACAAGTATATGTACTTTACACTTGACATCTCAGTCTCTCAAATATCGATTTCAACCTTTAGGTTTCTGAGGTAGTTTTTTAAACAAATCGATTATCGTCTAATTGTCGTTAGCTAATAGACGGAATGATTCTTATATAGATTTTAGATGTCATCTCAACGCCAATTGTAGGCTGCCCCGTGGCATGATATTTTCTCTCAAAATTTTAATATTTTAGTTCCTAAGGAACTGATTTCAATGTGAAGGTCATTGAAGTACACTTTTGCAATAAAATTGGTTCTCGTAGTACAATTCTTGTTAGTCAACTAAGGGAGAAGTGTCCACGTGGCCTAGAAGGAGAAGAATATAAAACTATCATATGCAACCTTCAAATTAAATTTTTATTCAAAAAATATTACTTTAGTTATATATCATTTTTATTTTTTTAATAACTTTTTACTAAATTTAAATAATTTTTTTTTGGAGGCGCATTCGGTAATTTTGCATGTGGTTTAAAGAACAAATCAAACGGAAGACAAAAATTGATTGTTTTTGAAACATATGTGGCAGAATAAAATATTTTGAAACTTGAGGGAGGCTTACTGATTTTTCCCCAGAGATATGGGGTGTACTATAATGTTCTCTCAAGGAAAAATTTGGTTTACGGAAAATTTGAGCTTAGTTTGTTTTATGAAAAATAATAGTTTTTACCGTTGACTTGAAAACGTTTTACTTTGACCTCATTTTCAGGTGTTTGTCAAAACCTGAAAACAAGTAAAACAAATTTTTATAAGCAAAAAAATTAACGGGCCCTTAAATTAAGGAAAAACTTCATTTTTTTTCCTCTAGCTAACTATTAGAAAAATGTCATTTTAAGGTTCAAACCATCAATTTCATTACAGTCCGCCGCTTTTGAACTACCGAAATCCATCAATATACGCCCTTTGATACAGATCCCTTGTTAACATTATGTGACATTGTCTCTCTTTTGCTCATTTTAACCGTAGCATCTGATTAAGGTACGCAAATTAATGAATTTCGATACTTCGAGACTGAAATATGAAGAAATTCATGTTTTGGACTATAAAATAACATTTGTCTAATAATTAAAGAGCTGAAAAGTGAAGTTTTTCTTAAATTAATAAGGAATAAATGCAAAATTGGTCCATGTGCTATACGCAAAAATCGATTTAGTTCCTGTGATATGAAAAACATCGATTTAGTCCCTGTGATTTCAGAAAGTGATAAAATCAGTCCTTAATGGAGGACCGATAACAAACGAAAATAGAATCACATGGATTAAATCAGTACTTAATGGAGGACTGATTTAATCGATTTAGTCCCTGTGATTTCAGAAAGTGATAAAATCAGTCCTTAATGGAGGACCGACAACAAACGAAAATAGAATCACAGAGATTAAATCGATGTTTTTCATATCACAGAGACTAAATCGATTTTTGTATATAGCACAGGGACTGATTTTTGCGTATAGCCATAAAGAATCATTCTCCCTTATATTTTATGGGTACGTACTTGATCGGGATAGGCTCATATATACTCATAACACAGTTAAAAGTTGCATCCAAAACCTGGCCCTAACACAATTATTTATTCAAGGTTTTGAACTCAAAATCTATGTACGGGTTATTGAGTTATACTCGACAAGGATTATATGATGTACGTACTTAACCAAATTCGATTTGCCACTTAAACTTTAGCCTAAAAGTTTTCACATATGAATCCTTATTCTCGAAGGAATAGTTACTTCAAATATTCCACTTATTAAGGGGAAATAAGCAAAGAAGCTGCTGTAAAAAAAAATGCTAGGCTTCTTTTGTTAAGCAATGGCCGAAAGCAGAAAAAAAGTTTGCCTTTCCATAGTATATATTAGGTTTAATTACTGGCACAATTCCTGTGATATTAACATTTAACAAATCAGTCAATGAGGTACAACTTTGAACGTGACGGTTATTGTGATTTATTTTTTAGACATACAAGTCTTTTTGTCTATTAAAAGTTCACCTACTAACGGGGACAAGGTCCAAGATAAGTTATCCGACTCTGAAAATGGATATCTCAATCCCTAACCTATGTTGGTCTTTCGTTAGTTGACTAACTTTTCGGTGGACAAAATGATCTATATGTAAGAAAAATGAACTACACAGATCATCTCATTCAAAGTTGTATCTAATGACTGATTCGTTAAAAGTCAATACCATAGGAACTGTAGCAGTAATTAAGTCTAAAAATTACCCATCCATTCCTCTCTCTCTATATATATGGTTTGGTATGAAAACCTATATATAAAAAGTTCAAACATTATATATTGCTCACATTTTAGGTTTAGACTAGTGAACGGCCTTATATCAGAGAAGAATCTCTATACCATTTTATGGTCTCGTTGAAAAGGGAAAATTCAGGAGTTGTTGAGATTGTGACTAATCCATTACTACTCTAATTGTAAATATATGCTTTTTCTTTACAATGTGTGCGATACCCGAATCATACGTAGGTGAGTTCTATAAGATGGTCAAATTTCAGATTATGACCTAATTAATAGATAAAATTATGTCTTATAATAATTTCAAGAAGCTTCAAAAAGTAACTTTTACCAATTATTTTGAAGCAGAAATATGACTAGCGCTTCACTGGGTCCTAATTGCTTATTATAGTATACTAACTTAAAGTAAACTCTAATTACTGCAAATTGTGATCTTATAGTTTTAAGTATTTAATTTTCAGCCAACAACAGTAAAAGAAACATATATATGGACTTTATTCAAAACGGGCATTTAGGACCGGATATCCTCCCCCGAGTTTCCTTAATATAACATCCACCTGTCCTGCTTTTTTTTTTCTCTTTGGTACACTTTACGAATTACGTGTACTTTATGTCAATTTTTTGGCAATAAAGGCTACATGCTTCTTTCAAGCATGACAATCAGAAAAAGCTACGTTTGTCCAGACTAATGGATGTTATAAAGGAGATTCATTTTGTTTCTTTCTTCTTAATATGTTATCTTAATATCTTGATCTGTTTGATATTTTGTTTAGTAAGCAATAAATTAAAGACCACTTTAGATTGCGTGAGTGGTGGGAACGGGGAGGAAAAAAGCAGGCCATTGGATCGGGGAAAATTAAAGGCAAAAGAAGGCAATATCTTCCACCTAGCTATACGGCCATTAAAGCGAAAGCGAAATCCACTTCGCCTGACCTAAATTTAGGTGGTGGGTGTGGCCACACCAATGCATAGATTTCACTCAGGCACAGACACATGCACGCACACAGAGTCTTATAAACAAAAGCTCCGGCTCCCACAGTCCTAGGCTGATAGGAAAACCATATCCATTATCCAGTACTGCTAGATGTACGTGTATAGTCGCTTTTCCTTAACATGATCAATATGAAGTACTCTTTTTGTATAAAGATATCGGAATTAGTTTTAGTCTGATCGATCGAATACGTCTCCTGCATCATAGAAGAAGAGGCTTTTCACTCAGAATACGACCTTCTGATCAGCGGTGGTCATGCGTCGAGAGAAAGCTTGAAAGTTGGCAAATGGCTGACCGTCATTTGTGGTTACCACCTAGCAATACAATTCTTCTTTTTCTACCTTTTTTTGTCGGTTTTTTTTCCTTCCAATTTCTTTATTCCTTCAATGCGAAGTTGACTCGACACCTTCTCTCTCGTCCCTGTGGGTTTTAAAAAGGAGAAACTATTTTGCATGGATGCTCTTTTTGCATGCTTCCTCCTATGAACTATTTAATGTTGTTTTAAGTTTTAATCTTGTTTTTATTCAACGACTATCTTTTTTTTGAGCTTTTTCATCTTGTTAATATATATGCTCTATGTAGCTTCCCGAGTTGCGAATGAGCTCTTCTATTTGTATTCCAATCAACTTTATAAATAGAGAGTTTAATTTTCAATTGCACCTAGTTGAAGAAGAAAGTACTAGGAAAAACACCCACGAAAATTCTCTGTATTTGAATGAACAGAAATGGGTAAGGGAGAGAAATCCAGAGGGTTAAAATCTTTTATCTCAATGTGAACATGATAGCACCATAACACACTGCGAAGCCCCCTTATCAGGCAGGAAGTTAGGAACCTACTAGGAGTAATGTCACATTACACCTCCTAATTATAAGCTTTGGGGATGTTTGACACCCAACAATTTTACCCTCCAACATTTCCACCCAATAAAATAACTCCCCAAAATTCGCTCTCTCCTCGTCAAATCATCTCTTTTCACTCTAAATAAATATAAAAAATTCATTTAAATCATCTCTCTTCACTTTTTCACAAACTTTAACACCCCAACATTTTTACAATCAAACATCACCAAAATCAATCTCGTCTTCCTAAGTTTCAAAACAGTGATTTGTGTCCCTTTGTTTAGAACATTATCAATCAACGCTTTCCGTTTGAGTTGGCCGAAAAAATATACAAAATGACTGAAATGCTCATCTAAGACAAAATTTAAATAAATAAATAAATAAATAAATAAATAAATAATTCAAGAAATAAATTCAAGATAAATAGATTATTGAAATAGAGTTTCAATATTTTTATTTAAAAACATAAATTTTTTATATATGATTTTTTATTTTTTAAGATTTTGTCTTTCTATTGAATGATAGCCAATTGCATGAGTCATCTAATATAAATTGGAGAATATAAATGCTGAGTAGATTAGAAATGAATACGAACAAATAATAAATACATGGAAGCATCTTTGATATTGTCCCTTTCTGAAATGATGCATATATATAAAGTTGATACGTACGAACTAGGATTAAACACAGCATATGCTACGTACCATACTATCTTATATGGCCACATGTAAGATCGAACTTTTACGGCCAACACCACACCATCATAAAATCTATAGCTCGCTCGCTCTCAAATTATAGGCCCAAGTTTTTCTCAATCGATGTGGTCGATAGAATAGACAAAACATGGCCGGTAAGCACCGAGTCACCAAAACCAATCGATTCGATAATATTCCGACAAATGCTGTCTTATTTTTGTCGTTTGACAGTTCAGTTTGATGGCTTCTAGTATATGTATTAGTTACTGAGGACCATTGGGTTCGGTAGTCGATTTCGATGTCCAATACGACACAAACGCTTAATCTCTCTCTCTCTCCCTTTCCTTCTAATCGTCTCTCCTTGCTAGAAAACTTATTGCTAACGTTTGTGTTCTGCCTCTTGTCGTCCATCAATCAACCTGCGATGTCGATGCCCCTTCTCTCTCTCTCTCCTGCTCTCATTTTTAGCGTTTCTCATGCGTAGAGAAATTGCATGAGTTAGTTTGCCAATAAGCTTTCCTTAATCCCTCCAAGTTCATCTCTCTCCAGGTCGAGTAAAAAAATCAATATTTTGGACAAGAAACACATGTAGACAAATGGGTCGAGGTTAAAACGATAATCTAGCGGAAATTGCCAATAACCGTTGGGCCAACGGTTTAATGGCGGGTGGTTCTGCATGTGGCCGACACTGAAGGGACTTGGAGTATCAAGAGCCACCCAAAAATAACCGCTAGCTAGGGTCAGTACTAATTTGCCTGCCCTAGCTAAGATAAAATTCTAACAAATTCCACAATCTCGAATGCTTAGCTTCTTCCAGACAACTTATGTCGACGACTCCCATTAATAAAGATTCTGAGTTTCGCTTTCTTTGTGGCAAATCCAATTCAGATGTCACGAATCCCTTTCCCACTACAGGGCTGATCCGGACTTGTTGGAATATTTTTTTCTCTATTTTCTTCATCTTTCTTTTGAAAAGTACGTGCATGGGAAGTTCCTTTCATGAACTCTCCCTCTCTTTCTCTCTCCCCTAGAGATTGGGAAAGATAACTTTCTGGAGTTGGTGAAATCAACTGCAAGTGATCGTCATTATGTTATTGGGGAAAAAAGCTCATTAATGGCGTGCTAGCCTTAGTACGATGCATTTTCCTCTAGCTACAAACTAATTCCCCGAGGGTTCTGTGATGATGCAACTGTACTCTTGAGAGAAAAAGTTTTAAAACAAAAAAGAAAAAGAAAAGCTCATAATAATTAATTAAGGAACATAAAAGAGGACCATTAATTAAGGAACATAAGAAAAGCACGTTGTATTGTTGTGGCGATCGAACTCTAAATTAACCTCATGATGGCATATAGCAAAAGTCGGCTATGAGATTACACACAAGGTCTTAATTAATGAATGTAGTGGTCCTTTACCTTACTATATATATAAGAGGGTAGGAATTAAGCCCACCTAATGGCTAATATTTGGGTTCTTGAGTGCTTCCTTGCCAAGTATTCTTGCTCAAGTTTTTTTCTTTACAAGTTGCCAATAATTAATGGAAAATCAGATTTCTCTCTCAAGCTTTAACTAAAAGAAGTGAAACAAAATTAAATATAGACATCTTGTTACTTAAATATTGGCTCTTAATTTAAAGCCTATGTAAAATAAAAGTATTAACACAAATAGGTATAATTTGTATGCTCTAATCTACTTCGAATTGGTGCAAGTAATTAACTCTCTCCTCTCATACAGAAAGTTAAGGGCCAACATATGAGAGCACATATTTCGTCAAAGATAAATTCAAGCAGATATTTTGCTCTGTCACCAAGAAAAAAAGGAAGCCTACCTATTTTCCCATTGCCTAGAACTTGAAGGCAAAATACTTTTTGACTGAAAATCATTGCCAAAGATTTGCAGCATAATTATGTTTTGCATTTCAAGAGGGGTATAAATTACTATATATATATATAAAGACTCAAATCAAGGTAACCCAAACCAAAAAAAAAAACAATAAACTTCAATATTTTATAAAACTTTTCCTCACAAACACGTGTAAATGGAATCTTAGTAGATCTGTAAAGGATGAAGAATATTATAGACCAATCTTATAGTAAATTGAGAAAAAGATATATTATATTAAGCTTCCATCTTATCCAAAACAGCTGATAATTATAATTAAAGAGGTTACCTATGGGTTTAAGTCTCAAATTTAAATTCCATAAAATATGCAAGTATTTGCAATTGGCACCTTATAATAATAATCTTATCCTGACTTTGCACGCGTGCAAGATTGCAAAATATGTAACGGTGGGTTATCGGCAAAAGAAAAAAAAAAAGTAAAAGAGAAAAAATTAAAAAATACCAAAAGAAAAAGTATCTTCCATATCTTACCCTCCACAGGCGTAGCAAAAACTATCTTTTACGCTCCATTTCTGGAGACAGATCACGCGCTTGTTTGGACTTTCTGCCAGGCTCTGACACAAGTGATTACGTGTACAACATATTCGATAAAATCACATAAAAGGAAAATGCAAAATTAGCTAAAAGGAGGGATTAGCATAGCTTCACAGCCTCGAAGCTCACAAAGCAACCAAGACCTTCCACGTATCATGTGCCAGTCTAGTTGGCGAATCAACCCCTCTGTAATGACGTAAACCGAGGTTCTCATGCGTGACAGTATGGTGAGGCAGGATAAGGGGAGGTGTGCGTACGGTAGGTGATCTTCCAATCGTTCTCTCTCTCTCTCTCTCTTCTGTAGCTTTCCCTCGGTACTGTTTAGGGAACACGGAGTCACGGAGACGTTAAAGTTTGACTGTAGCGTTCAAATAATGAACCTAAAGTTTGTATAATATATTGTATTGTTTTATTATTTTTTATATAATTGTATAATGTTTTGTCCGTATTGATGTTGTTAACTCGCTTCCGTTTCTATAATCTTTTAGTCGTTATGTAGCTTTTGGTTTTTGTTTGCTTGCGGGGAATAAACGGTATTTAATTCGCTGAAGATGAGCTTAAAACAGTTTTGAAGTGTGGAATTTGGTTTTCCTGAGCTGAATTTGGAGCTTGGTAGCTAAATCAGAATTTAGCAGGTCTGTTTCTTCGTTGTTTACAAACTTCACTTTGTTGCTCTGTTTTTTCTTCGCACTGAAACTGGGTTTTCATGGAAGACATATCTGTTGTACTTGTGGGGCTTCTTGTTGATCTAAGTAGTTCTTTATGCACTACTTATTGGCTTGGTATAACTCTGGCTGATTTGAGAACTTTGTTGTTTTGGTCAGTTTTTGGGAGGGCTATGTGGATTTTGGCGCCATTTTGCTGCAAAGGACACATTGGAGCGTGTTGGGAAGGTAAGCATACTCTGGTAACTTGTTTTTGTGAACCTTATCTGGATAGTAGACGTTTACTTCCTTTTTTTTCTTCCCCTGATTTGTAAGTAACACACAGCTACCACGCTGCCCACCCTTAAGTAATGATGGCGGAGGTGCTAGTTCAGCTAGTGTGCGTGGGAAGTAAATGTTGAGGTTCTGCTATGCAAATCTTTGTCATGTCTGTTGCTGTATTTTTAGAATCTAAACTACGAGGCTTCGGTTTCATTTGCATGGAATTGGTGAAGTGATTTGGAATCAGAAACAGACAGAAGTGTGACATTTTAGGCAATTGGATAGATATGACGTCTTTAAGTAAGGCATCAAAGTGTAAGTCCAGTTGAAGTTCATGATGATAGTATATGTTTTTCATATATTTTATGGTTTGACGAATTTTTGGTTTGCTTGTTCACTTAGCTATTTCTTGGTAAGGCCTTACAGTCTGATTTTTTTAGAGATTATGTCATCATAAATATTGGATGTCCCAAAAGGAAAAACTTTTGGTATAGGTTGTTGTTGCATTTGGTGTTAGAAGATGGGCAAAAGTTTAGCAATATAAAAAGCATAGCAACATATCTTTAGGATTTGGCTCACTTTCAATCCGATTTGTCAAAATGATTATATATATTTTCCATGTTCATGATTCAAGTTTAGGCGAGACAACCAGGGCTTAGGGAACTTTTATGGGATTTTGTATGGTTTGGTGTTGGAGAAGAAAAGCAAGTTTTGGTAATTACCCTTGATTGTTGTCATCTGTAGTATTTGTTGACATGTAATGGGATTTCTAGAAACATAGACATAATGCAAGAGAGGATTTATATCTTCAGTTCTGAGCGCTACTACTTTCAGCATTCGGTTAATTTATTTTTAAACAAACAAGGAGAGCACCTAATGTGAGGGTCTAATGCAAGGTAAATGCTAAAGGACTGGCTGAGTATATGCACTTACCACTTTATGTGCTTTGTATAGATAAGTTTATTTTGACCAGAAGTGCTGCTTATCTTCATATAGCCAAACTTTAGTAACTACGTGTACAACCATCATTTCTGATCTGGAAAATAATGGTAGACAGGTTTCAAAAGTAGGCTTAGCACTTATTTGTTGGTTTGTTGGTTAGAAGTAAGATTGAAAATGTGATTTTCCTTTTAGTTTGTACCTTTTTTTTGTCATCCTGTTGATCACTTATGTTTCCCAGACATTTCTAGTCTACCTTTAGGATGACATGTCCAATGTGATTTTCCTCGTGCAATGCTGCAAGCTAAGTTTTAGTGATTTGCCTCTCTTTTTTCTTATTCTTTTCTGTTTCTTTCCATGTTAATCAAAGGTTATGAGCTCTGCTTCAACTCAAATTGTCACCTCAAGAAGGATGGGCATATATGATCCATTCCAATCAGTTAGCATGTGGAGAGACACCTTCAAAGGTGATGGTATCCCGAATACAGGAGCTTCCACAGAGGATGCTAGGTTGCATAACAAGGTGAAGATAGATGAGCCGGACCACTTTGTTTTAATATAATTATATTGTGTAACTCCCGAGTTTAACGATTTTCTGAAATGGTTCTCTAGTCTGAATTTGTGCCTCATGAATCGATGGGACCTTCCAGAAACAGTCAAGAAGGAAACAATTCTACTGATAAGGTTAAGAAATTGGCCACATGGTCTATCTCTCCCCCCATGCTCAATTTTCTTATGCAATATATTTGTTTCATCTGCTTATGTTATATATTTATCATACAACGAGCATGATACTGTTGTCAAAGTTTGTAGATTGTGCATAGAATGTACATCAAAGAATTGCTCCTTGTGTGGATTGCTCATCAAGAACTTTTTATTATGCTTGATCCTAATTCAGTTAGGTGGTGTTTACCTCGACACTGGGCACATAATGATCTGATTGAAATATGGCATTAGTTGCCAGATCAATGATGATAATGTAGATGTACATATCTTTGTACAGGTACAGAGACGCCTGGCACAAAATCGTGAAGCTGCTCGTAAAAGTCGCTTACGGAAAAAGGTAAAAAGAACTGGATTACTGTAATAGCTTCACATTTGGGACTTGTCAAGCTCATGAAGCTTTGGTATTTGTTTTATTCTCCTAGGCCTATGTTCAACAGTTAGAATCAAGCCGCTTAAAGTTGGCACAACTGGAGCAAGAACTTGACAGAGCTAGGAAGCAGGTTAGGTGAAACTCAACCTTTTCTGTTTTCCCACTATCATCAAATGTCTTTTCTCATTGACCGCACACTCAAATGTCAGTGGCCATCTAATAGCCTCTGAATGTATGATTGCAGGGTGCGTATGTAGGCAGTGCGCTAGATACTGGTCATGTAGGATTTTCTGGAAATGTAAACTCGGGTTTGTTATTCCTACTGATGACAATACCTTTCTATGCTATATTGTATTCATCCACCTTCTATGTCCTGCTACTCTTTATTGTTAGATTTATTTCTTGTGCTCATTTCTTTTGTATGTTGAGGAGCCTGAATTTTGTGTTTAAACCATCTTAATTCAGTATGAGATAGGTTGCGTTATAGAAGTATGACTATCTATTCATTTTTTCCATCTTTTTTCACGAGTACAAAAGGCAAGTTGGGAGGAGGAGACTGGAGGTTATGACTCTTTTCGGGCTTGACTATAGTAGCACCTTTACTCGTTGGGAATCTCTTACAAGGGGCCTAAACAGACTCCCAAAAACCGTGCAATGCAGTATTGATGCGAGGGAACTGCAAGCACTCCCTCAAGAAAGACAAATCATAGACTGATCCTAGTCCCTCCTAAAGTATAGTAGGGAAAGAGTTGGTGGGTGGGGATCGTGGACATGAGTCTTTTCCCCTTAGTGTTGAATTTATGATCTCTACCAAACTACATGGAAATCAGTTTTTACTGCTAGTAAACTCCTCTCGTGATTACAAGTAGGAGTAGTATAGCTTCTTCATGAACTGAAGTTTCAACTATGAATTTATGTGACGGTCCTAAAAACTATGCCAGGAATTTATAACACCTGTATCAATTTTGAGTTCTTAGTGATTATGAAATATGCATGGTGGGCACCAAAAAACACTTTAACTTGGAAATTTTCGTGAGAAAATCACCTAATTTTGTGTTACTTTTAGTCTATTTTTCTAGACTTTTCGCATTAAAGCTCGTTCTGTTCTTTAAAATAGTCTCAACTATGAATCTTGCAGGCATTGCTGCATTTGAGATTGAATTCTCACACTGGGTTGAAGAGCAGCATAGACAGATTTGTGAACTTAGAAATGCGTTGCAAGCTCATATAACTGATATAGAACTTCACATACTTGTAGAGCATGGCATGAACCATTATCATAATCTCTTTCGCATGAAGGCAGATGCTACAAAAGCCGATGTCTTTTATATAATGTCTGGAGTGTGGAGAACATCGACAGAACGCTTTTTCCTTTGGATTGGAGGATTCCGCCCATCAGAACTTCTGAATGTAATGAGTTTGGTTCATTTAATCTCAGCGCTTGAAGTTTACTCTTGTGTTACTGTTCTAACAAGTTGTCTCTTTATTTACTTTATTGTCTTTTTCTCTGGGATTGACTCTCTATTTTACATCACAACTATCTGTAATTGCATATCTACAACCACGTACTATCATAAAATGAAAAACTACTGTTTAACTGCCATATTATGGAATTTGTTTTTCAAAAAGTTTTCACATAGCACAGGGTGACCTTGTTTTGGCAGATGACCTCTAGCAATCTGCACAATTTCACGGCTTTGAAGGTGTTTCATGGCAATTAATAAGAGTAAGGTGTTACTGAAAAGCATAGCATTTGGGACATGGTGGCTAGTGGTAGTGCACTTCAAACAAAGTTTTCAACGTCAAGCTGCTGGAAATGCTACTTTAATAAGTAGCTTCAGGAGTTTTTTTTTTCTCTAAGCAAGTAGCTTCAGGAGTTGCACCTGAAGTTTTCTCTGTACTGTGTAGTTGTTTTCTCGTTAACTATTTGTTCTTCAAGAATCAACATTAGTATAGCAGGACAGTTGATTCTATGCTAAATTCCTTCACCACAGCTAACTGTTTCCCTTTTAGACCAGTGTTCTTGGTTCATTTAACTGTTGTGGCTCACATGCTTTGAATATGAGATGACTAGGTCATCATGATTTGTTGTGCTATAACGCTATTCATAGATGTGTAATGTCTTTATTCTTTTGACAGGTCCTTATGCCACAACTTGAGCCTTTAACTGATCAACAACTTCATAGCATAGGCAGCCTCCGACAATCATCTCAGCAAGCAGAAGATGCCCTCTCACAAGGAATGGATAAACTCCTGCAGAGTCTGGCCCAGAGCATAGGAGCTGAATCAGTAAATTCAGGTAACTATGGGTCTCAGATGGCTGCCGCAATGGAGAAGTTGGAAGCACTGGAGGGATTTGTGAACCAGGTAATACATTAAAGATGCCCACCATGAAGAATTTTATTCGACCTCAGCATTTTGAATCGTATTTAGGGCAGTTAACTGACTATGTGAAGAGAACTTCCGCTAAATCAAAATTGGCTTCTTGAAGATTATAAGTTACTACTGGGTATTTGAATGAATGAAGAGCATCCGGACCTTTGGGCTCCAGAGAATAAGTTACTATATATACATCAACCTGTTAAGATTAGGATATAGCTCTATTGTCAATGCTTAGTTATTTGAGGAAAGCAGAAGGTGTCCTGATAATCTAGCACTTGAGGAACAAATATACGATTCAAAGGAACGAGGTTTCTGCCGTAAGGGGTTTTGTAATGTCCATTGCGTGAAAGTATGCAATGCCCTTATGTATGTATTGCTGACATTTTTTACTTTTTGTTGCCCTTCTACAAATCAGGCAGATCACCTTCGGCAACAAACTCTGCAGCATATTTCTTGCATCCTAACAACCCACCAAGCAGCTCGAGGCTTGCTCGCATTGGGGGAGTACTTTCATCGTCTTCGTGCTCTCAGTTCACTTTGGGCTGCTCGTCCTCGTGAACCTGCTTAGCCAAGACAGTACCCTCTGGAATCACCATAAAGACGTAAATGACATATATAGGTTGTAGTTGCGACCCTTGTTCACGCCTCAGCTTCAAAGGGATTGAATACTGTACTTTTGGTCGCAAAACAGTTTCTCTAGTTTGATAAGGTGTAAATATATATCTCAAGGTTGTGTATCGAGTAGTGTTAGGAAATATAAGTTTATTTTTCATGCATGTCGTTTACAATATCGTGTATATTTGATAAGAAGGTACATTTTAGATTAGTGCTTGTCGGGATACATGTTGGTTGAGATGATTGTCTGCAGCGTAAAGGCACATCCAATGCAAACACCCTTCCTTTCTTCTCAGGGGAAAAAGGAAAGAATGCCGTTATCCATTGGATGCTTTAGAGACAGGACATTACCAAAAAGATACAGATATTGTGCTCCAATGTTTTACCTTACCAATTGTGAAACTGTCAGGAGTTGGGTCAAGCCAGCCACAACACAGACAAAGCGAAGAAACTCAGTTGAGCGGAGGAGTTTATGTTGTCTGTACTACACTCACCTAAAGCAAGAGAGAAGCAAAAAAAGGCTGAAGCTGCAGAAGTAGCTAGTGCTGAAAAACAGGAAAACAGCTGCACCTGCCATTCTGGTAAGTTCTAAGGAATCAGCTTAAAGATGCAGTTTGGTTTCTTACAAAGTTTAAGGACATCTTAGACAGCAGGAAACGTTCCTTTGCTCATTCACAAAATGTGGCATTTCTTTTCTTCCAAAAGCACGAGCAAGGCTGCGGGCATTCGATGGCATAGAGATAACAAAGCATTTCTCCTCTATTGCCATCCACCGACTAGCAGACCCTCAATCTTACTCTGAGAGAACATCACACTGCTCAGGGGCTTCCACCATGCTCTCTGTCAGAAAGGACAACTAAAGAAGAAACGTTTCTGATCCTCAAGAATCTCATTGCATATGTCGCAGCAATTGCTAGGTGATGAGTCCATATCTAAGAATCTTGTCGTGAGAACTGAAACACAACCATGGATAGGAAGCCAGAGGATGAGAGCATTACAGAAATGGCTTCAGAAAAACAATCTACTCTGAACTACCATTCTTAGCGATTGACGCCTAAATCTTAGTCAAGCAGTACTTTTGAAAGAGTAGATCCTTGGATTACGCGCCAATTGATCCATTTCATTTTACACTTCCAAACTCAAGGAAAAAGTCACTTTGTGCTTCAAAACAATCTCAAACAGGGATTTCAACTAACACTTTTGACTCATTGAACCCATAAATATTTAAAATCAATCAATTTTGCACCATGAAATAAAATCCGACAATCAAAACCGTATCACATGACTCATTTATAATACACGTGTCATGATTTTGACAGTTAAATCATTTTAAGGGTGCAAATTTATGAAATTTGATAATTTTATGGCTCGATATATCAAAGATATTAGTTGGGAACCATAACTGAAATTGCTCTAGTAGTTTGGAGTGTAAAATGACTTTTCTCCTACCACTTTTCTACTAGTTGTCCCTTCAATTCTGATTTAGCCCAAAAAAAAGAATAAATTTTTTTTACAATCTTTATACAACGAAGACCTTTATATATAATTAAGAAAATCAGAATATAGTATGCTAGTAGTACAATATTGTGATGCTACTGAACAAAAGAGATGGGTATGATATGGGGAATTTTGTAAAGTGAGATTCACACTGAACTGGTCGGAACCAAAGAGAACTCTAAGGCGATGTTCGGTTTGTAAAAAACACCAGGAATCGAATCCTGGACTGCAGCATGTTCGGCAAAACTCGTTTTCAAGCCACCATTTTCGCCTGCAGGGTGTCAGTGAGCTGTCTATCAGCTGCTCCTCGTTTGCAGCAAATTTTTTTTTTTTTTACGAAATATACTCAAAAAGGAGGCGACAGACATGCTGCCATGCGTACTGTGCATGGCAGCATGTTTGTCAACGAATTTTACCATTTTTTTTTTACATTCAAAAAATCAAATATTAATAAAAAAATAATAAAAAATAATAATTTTAAACATCATCATTACTTTTTTACACCTCAACAACATTTACACAAACACCAATACAACTTTATCATCACCTAAAAATTCACAAAATTCTCCAAATTCTACAAAAACCTTCAAAACGAACATCACCTAAGACAGCGAAGTTGTTCTCGACACAGAAGAGAAGCTATCAAACTACCCGCGTGTCCACACACACAGCCTGCTTTGTTATTTTGGGATGAGGAGATGGGCAAACTGGTAATAAAGCTCTCACTAACTGTCGTAGGACAGGAATCCCAACCGTCCACATAGTGCAAAATTTCAAAAATAGTACCAAAATACAAAAGAAAGATATGAAAATTCAGATTCTGTCAGATTCTCGTGTGTATGTAGAGTATCGGAACCTCTTTTCACTTCCTTCACGTCTTCAACCTTAGGAGCCGAGCAAATAGTGCCAAATTGGCACTGAATAGGAAACCCTACCTGTTACACAGAAAAAAAAAGGAAACCCTACCTGCTCGTTCTCGATCTTCTGTTGACTGCGGTTTCTGAGCTCGAAAACGCTGAGAAACATGAGCAATCTGAGAACAATCTGCCGGCCTCACACCTTCTTCTTCTCCTCCTTCGTAGCTTGCAGACAGAGAGCTCGAGCGAGGGTGTCATTTCGAGATCCTAACTGCATGCCTCGCTTCTCGTCTCCGTCGTCCTTCTCTCCCTGGTTTGAGTCGTTGGGTTCGAATGGGACTGAGCCGTGGTTTCGTGTGAGCCAGAGGAGGACTCTGGTTAGGGCATCGAATTGGACCGATCAGAAATCTCCCTACGAAACACTTGGTAATTCTCTGTTTTTTCATTTTTGTGAATTTTTTTTTCCCTATAGAGATTCTGTTGAATACATTTTTTAGGCAAAGGCCTTCTTTTCTACCTTATTTATTTTCATATTGGGAGATTATATACTTGGTGCTTCGTAGGACCTCGGATAGTAATAATAATTAGAGCCCGGCCATTATGTGTTCATAATACAGAACTTTTCAACGCCCATACGTATGCTTGTTTATGAATAATTATATGGACAGCCCCATATATATGTAATAGTAATTTTCAATACCCAGATGCAGATGGTAGGTTCTTATCTGAAAGAAGGGCAAAAAGAGCAGAAAATACTGCGGCTTGCTGTGCTCGGTTCCGTGCATTGTAGAGAACTGGGTTTGGACGAACCGACAGCTACAGGTCTCTTAATAGTAGTCATGGTAGGAATGACGTCTCTACTGAATTTAAATGGTGACTGCATTAGAAAATTTGTATACCCACCCACGGAGACGTGAGTCAGTTGCTGAAATTTGAATGGTATAACATCTTGGCGTACTGTATAATTGAGCAATCCTTAATAAAAAAATCTGAAAAAAGTAAAAGTCCATCCGCTTAAAAAGTGTAGTTTGAATATATGCCTGCACCATCATACATGCACTCATTATTCAAACGTATGTGCTGTTAGGTAACATTACTTTTTGTCATGTTTATTCTGGTCTTGTCTTTACAAGTTGTTAACAAAGTACATCTCAATTCTATTATCGAACCTAGAGTTGGAAGGCGATGCTGATGAAGAGCGGATAAAGTTTGCTTACAGACGCTTGGCCAAATTTTATCATCCGGATGGTTCGTCCCTTATCACAACTTCGCTTATTTTCAAGTTCCATGTGGAGTGTATCTAGATTTTTTGGTCATTTTATTCTAGATGAACGTTCTTTGAAACTTAGTTCCTGTTTTCTGTTGTGCATTGATGCTTCCTTAAAAGTTGGTCCCTAGTCGTGGGCATTGTATTGATCCAGTCATAATTCCTGTTTCCAGTCTATGATGGAAGAGGGACCCTTGAGGAGGGGGAAACAGCTGAAGCTAGATTTATTAAGATTCAAGCTGCTTATGAGTTGCTTGTAGATGTGGAGAAGCGGAGGCAATATGATATTGATAACCGAGTTAACCCAATGAAAGTAAGATCTGCAGCTGATATTTTTCTGTGTCAGTTCATTTTTCACTTCAGAACTTCTAGACGTGAATATCTTGAGTACTTTTGGGAGACATAGACAGGGTCCTATATAATTGAGACATCGTTGCACCTTCCTTTTCAAGAATATTTGAACTGTTCTCAGTGATTATATGTCTTATCGATCTCTTGTTCCTACTTCTGCCTATCCTTTGTGAAATTCCTGAGTGCCCTATAATTATCATAGTGGTACCACTCCCCAGCTGGTTTGGAAAATTATAGGCACTATGCTCATCCTCTCACAATTATTCTATCAGTTATTTTTAAGAAAGTACAGTACTGGAGGATTTCTCCACCCTAACTTAACCTGAGAATGAGCAAACCTGATGATATATGAATTTTTAATTCCTATTCTCTCTCTTTCCCAATCTCTCTCTCTCTCTCTCTCTCTCTCGCCCCCCCCCTTTGCGCTGAAATAACCCTAGCTCCACAGCTCAAGGTTCTCCCTGTTTACAGATATCTAGATAAGATGAAAGATATTTAATGATGTATTTTGTCACCATTAGATTGGCCATAGTGCACTATCATATTATCAAGAAAATCCTTTAGGTCACACAAATGTTTTTATGTTTTTGAGCAACAGGCTAATGTTGAAGAATGGCTTACTTTCGTCGTCTCGTGATTGAGGCGAAAACTTTTCAGTTCTCTGTGAGTTCTTTTGGTAGTGTTACTATATCGGAGTTGAGTAGAAGGTCAGAGAGCTCGATCTCCTTAGGTAGATTTGGGTTGGTCTGGCTGGCCAATCTTTTTGGTCATCTGGTGGAGGGGAAGGAGGCCCGTTTGTTTTCGAAGAAGTTCAACGAGTCATCCCGGGCATTCTTGGCTCAGGGATGCTCAAATAAGCATGGGTGCTACGTTACCATAGCAGAGTATGGAGAGAAACGTCCGCGTGGGGCTGTAATGATTCCGGAAGGGAATGCTGGTGCGGGGTGGCAAGCGTTTCTTCAGATGAGTGAAGAGTTGATTGCTGCTGTTGGGGTGCTGAGGCGCAAGAAGAAGGGGTCTGCTCCTTCTACAATCACGTCAGGCGTTTCCTTTGCTGCTATGGTGCGTGCTGGTTCGTCAAAGATGAAGGTGGTGGCGGCTGAGACAGAGTCTCGCCTGGGTATTGTTGGTGGGGGTAGCGTGCATACAAAGTTGGTTGGAGTCCCGAAGGTGGCGCATGTAGTAGAGGGAGTGGGTACTGTGATTTCCCAATGCAATCAGGTTGGTGAGGAGTCTGGCGTGCCGGCTGGGTCAGAGGGTAGACTGTGGGTGCATTTAATGAAGATTCAGTCTGAGTTGGAGTGCCTGGTTGGGTTGGCTAAGTCTCTCGGGTTGGACCAGAACCAGCCTTCTTTGCACCAGAACCAGCCTTGGTTGGCCAAGCCTCTCGGATTGGACCAGAACCAACTCGTCACTTCTAAGTGTGGAGTTGGGCCGGGTCTTGAGTCTCAACATGGTGGGCCGGGCCCATCTTCTTTTTTGGCAGCTGGTTGTGTTTCGGAGCCCATCTCGAAGGGGCTGGGGTCAGTCGGGGCAGTTGTGGATCTTGTGGCTGAGGCCCAGTTGCTGCCGGCGAACTGGCTGGTGGACTCCGACCAGCCTGAGGTGTCGCCGTTCACGTCGCGGAGGGCAGGTGGTGACTGGGGACGAGTGGGTGTGGGTCAGACGTCGCCGGCGCACTCGCTGGTGGCCTCTGTTCCCCATGGGCTGTCGCGGACTTCGCCGGGGAAGGTCGTCGGTGAGCTGGGTCATGCGGTTGTGGACCAGACGACGCCGGCGAGTCCTCTGGTGGCCATTGCTCCTCCTGGGGTGTTGCGGAAGACATCGGGAAAGGTCAGTGGTGACCTGGGGCTTTCGGAGGAAGGCCAGATGGCGCCCGAGCGTGGTATGGTGGTTCCCGATTCACCTGGGTTGGGGATGCACACGTCTGGGAGTGATGGGTGTACCTCTTCTCTAGTGCTTGAGGACCTAAAGAGTGATGTTGTTCAGGTGGAGCCAGAGGGTGGGATGGTGGTTTCGGATGAAGGTCAGATGGTGCCAGAGAGTGGGCTGGTGGTAGCTGTTGAGAATGGGAGTGATGGGTGCGTCTCTTCTCCAGTGATTGAGGACCTGAAGAGTGATGCGGCTTGTGTTGAGGTCTCTTCTGGTAGTTTGGGAAGGGAGATGGTAGCTGTCGCGTCTGAGGAATCTGAGTTGTTTGTTCAGCCTCTGAGGGTGTCTTTGCCTTCACAGAAACCGTCGAGCTGGGTTTTGCAGATGGTTCAGTCTTTTCGGCATTTGGTAGGAGTTTCTTGCATGGGGCATGAGGCCGATTTGCTCAGTCTGTTCACCGCTTTAGAATTCGAGAGGGAACAGCTTTCTAGCAAATCTGTGGGGAGAGCGAGGGGTAAGTTGAGGAGGGAAATCAAGGCTTTGGGGTCTACGGTGAATTATGATTCGATTGCTTCTAGTTCTCGGAGGAGTAGGAAGTCAGGGAGGGCTTTAGCTATTGTATTATGAAGCCTAGGATTGTCAGTTGGAATGTTAGGGGGCTGAATGATGTTATGAAATGTAAGGGGGTGGGGAATTTGTTACGAGGGTGGAAGGCGGATCTTGTGTGTCTCCAGGAGACTAAATTGTCTTCTATTTCAAGGGCCTTGGTGAGACGTGTGTGGGGTGGTTCTCATGTTAAGTGGTGTAGTTTGGAGGCGATGGGTGCCTCGGGTGGCATTTTGATTATGTGGGATTCTCGGGTTATGGAGATGGAGGACTTGTGTATTGGTTCCTTTTCTCTTTCGGTGTTGTTCAGGAATGTTGAGGAAGGAGATGTTTGGGTGTTCTCTGGTGTCTACGGATCGAATGATGACAGTTGTAGAAGGCTCTTATGGGATGAGCTGGCGGGCATCTCTTCGTTGTGGTCTTTCCCGTGGTGTATAGGAGGCGATTTTAATGTCACTCGTTTTCCTGGAGAACGGTCAGGGCGTAGGGGCAGCAGGAGAGCTATGTATGAATTCTCAAACTTCATTTCCGAGTGTGGTTTGGTGGACCTGGCGATGGTGGGTGGGTTATATACTTGGTCTAACGGTAGAGATCATCAATCGTGGTCTAGACTTGATCGCTTTCTGGTTAGCTCTAGTTGGGATTCTATGTATCCGGAGCTTATTCAAAGGAGGTTACCACGGTTGTACTCGGATCACTTTCCTTTATTGTTGGAGGTCGGGCGGTGGGGGAATTCTATGAAACCGTTTCGCTTCGAGAATATGTGGCTCAAGGTGGACGGTTTTGTGGAGATGGTCAGGGAGTGGTGGCAGGGTTATGTTTTCAGTGGTTCGGCTAGCTTTGTGTTAGACTCGAAGTTGAAAGCTTTGAAGAAGGATCTTAGAATGTGGAACAGGGATGTCTTCGGAGATCTCTCTGTTCGAAAAGATTCTTTCTTACAGGAGTTATCTTCTCTTGATGAGTTGGATGAGAGGGGTAGTTTGGATGCGGAGGGTAAGGAGAGGAAGTTGACTGTATCCAGGGAGCTTGACCGACTAATTGAGTTGGAGGAAACGAGTTGGAGACAGAAATCTAGAGCGTTGTGGCTCAAGGAAGGGGATCGCTGTACTAAGTTTTTCCACAGAGTTGCTAACTCCAATCGGCGAAATAATTCTATTTCTAGCTTGGAGTTGGAGGGGGAGATGGTGGAGGATCCGTCTGTCATTTCAGGAGCGATTGTTGATTATTACGCTACGTTGTATCAGGAGCCTTTCGGTTGGCGCCCGGTGTTGGACGGGTTGGAGTTCGATAAGATCCTGGAGGTGGAGGCTGAGTACATCGATAGGCCTTTCGAGATGGAGGAGGTGACAAGTGTGGTGAAGAGCATGAATGGGGATAAGGCGCCGGGCCCGGATGGCTTCTCCTTAGCCTTCTTCAAATCTTGCTGGGATGTGGTGAAAAGAGATGTGTTGTTGGTGTTTGATGCTTTTGCGACTGAGGGGAAGTTTGTTAGGAGCTTGAATTCTACTTTTATTGTCCTAATACCTAAGAAACCGGGCGCGGTTACTCTTAAGGATTTCAGGCCTATTAGTCTTGTGGGAGGTGTGTACAAAATTTTAGCTAAGGTTTTAGCTAACAGATTGAAGAGCGTTCTTGACAAGATTATCTCTCCTTCTCAAAATGCTTTTGTGAAGGGCAGACAAATTTTGGACTCTGTGCTTGTGGCCAATGAGTGTATCGACTCTAGGTTGAGGTCGGGTGAACCGGGTATGCTTTGCAAGCTGGATGTGCAGAAGGCCTATGATCATGTGAATTGGAATTTCCTTATGTACCTTTTGCGGAGATGTGGGTTTAGTGAGAGATGGTGTCGGTGGATTTTCTTCTGTATTTCGACGGTTAAGTTTTCGGTGCTCCTTAATGGATCTCCTTATGGGTTCTTCAGAAGCTCCCGCGGTTTACGCCAAGGGGATCCTCTTTCTCCGTTGTTGTTCGTTATTGTGATGGAGGCTTTTAGTCGTATGATGGAGGCAGTTGTGGTGCACGGAGGGCTACGAGGTTTTACAGTTGGAGGGGTGTCCACTGAGGGGGTTGTTATTTCCCATCTTCTTTTTGCTGATGATACTCTAGTGTTGTGTGGGGCGGATGATGAGCAGTTTCGGAATCTCAGATGTCTTCACTTATGCTTCGAGGCGGTTTCGGGCTTAAAGATTAATCTCTCTAAGTCCGAGGTCATCCCTATTGGCAAGGTGGAGACTGTCCAGGAGTTGGCGGCTATCTTAGGGTGCGGTGTCTCTTCCTTACCTATTACGTATCTTGGCCTTCCTTTGGGTGCCTCCTTCAAAAACATTCATATTTGGGATGGGATCATTGAGAGGATGGAACGTCGGTTGGCGGGATGGAAGCGCATGTACCTCTCTAAGGGTGGCAGGTTAACTCTTATCAAATCTACTCTTTCGAGTTTACCCTCATATTTCCTCTCTTTGTTTCCTATCCCGGCAGGAGTTGCAAGTAGGTTGGAGAAACTTCAACGGGATTTCCTTTGGGGAAGTGATGCTGAGGTTCATAAGCTCCATCTCGTGAAGTGGAATACGGTGTGTTCCCCGTTGTATGTCGGAGGGTTGGGCATTCGCAATATTCGGTTGTTTAATACGGCGTTACTAAGCAAATGGTTGTGGCGGTTTGCTACGGAAAGGGATAGATTGTGGAGGAGGGTTATTGCTGATAAATATGGTTGCATGATTGGAGATTGGCATACTTCTGTTGGTCGTGGCCCTTATGGGGTTAGCTTGTGGAGGTTCATTAGTAAAGGTTGGGATGCCTTCAGTAAGCACATTCAGTTCAAGGTGGGGAGTGGTGCCCAGGTTAGGTTCTGGCATGATGTTTGGTGTGGTGAGCAACCTTTGAGTATCACTTTCCCTATGGTTTATTCCGTATCTCATTGTAAGGAGGCTATGGTGGCGGAATGTCTGATGGAGGATGGTGGGGCTGTCACTTGGAATGTTCCGTTCTCTAGAGCTGCTAATGACTGGGAGTTGGAGGAGTTTGAGGCTTTCTTTGCCTTAGTTTACGGGGCTATCACTAGTCGCGGGGAGGAGGACGTGCTTGAATGGACGGACTCTAAGGATGGCAAGTTTTCTGTTAAATCTATGTATGACGTGCTTAGAAGAGGGGGTGATCCTTCTTTCCCGTGGAAGGATGTTTGGCGATCGTTGTGCCCTATGAGGGTTGCTTTCTTTGTGTGGGAGGCAGCTCTTGGTAGGAGCTTAACTTTTGATAACCTTCGTCGTAGGGGTTTCATCATTGCTGATTGGTGTTTCTTATGCCGTTGTAGTGGGGAATCAGTTAATCATGTTTTGTTGCATTGCCCCTATGCTTGTGAGCTTTGGTCCCATGTGCTTACTATCCTGAATCTTCAATGGGTTATGCCAGAGACGGTGGAAGAGATGCTGAGGTGTTGGAAGAGAAGACTCAGAAACCCCTTTGCGCAGGCTATTTGGCGAATGATTCCTCATGGTATCTGGTGGTGTCTGTGGCGTGAGCGTAATAGAAGATGTTTTGAGGATTGTTCTATGTCCTCGGATAGGTTGCAGGGTGTCTTTCTTTCTTTGCTGTTCACTTGGGGCAACTCCTTGCTTGGTTGCCCCTTTCTTGATTTTGATGATTTTGCTTCTTTTCTGGCTTGTTTAGAATAGTGTTTGCGGTATAGTCTTTGTACTGTATACATTTTTCTAATGAGATTGGCTTGCTTATCAAAAAAAAAAAATATGAATTTTTAATTCCTAGTTTCAGGGTAAAGTCATTTGAAGCATGCATATAGATACAATGGAGCCACTTGTATATTTAGTCGCCCTCTTACAGGATTGTCAGCTTATCTGCGACTAGTTGGTCTAATTCTTAGAAAACATGTTAGTTGTCACTAAGTCATAAACCTGAGAATTATAATTTAGCATATGATTTGGCATTTGTATCACATATAACAAATACATTAGACAATTCATCAGCAAATTTGATTTGCTGAGTTGGGGTGAAAGATACAGGGTAGACAGATTTCAGAACTGCCCAATGATTCTAAAGCAACAAAAAAATATTATTATCAAACAAAGAACTATCCAAATTCATGCTTTTGAAATAATCCTTTTTTTTTTCTTTTTGGTTCTAATCAATTATATCTTATCCATTTGTAGTGCTAAATAACTGATTAGAACTCGGTTTTACTCAAACTGTTCTTATCCAAAGCTATGCTTTGAGTTTACCACACCCTTAAGCTCGCAACTTATTGTGAACTTCCAGTCTCCAAATGGACATTATTATATTCTGTTCAAATACATAAAGTAGATCCATCAATCTTCGGTTGCTTAAGTCATACAAGTATTTGTCTAAAAAAAATCTTGGTGAGATAATTTTCTAGTCGAAGGTAAGTTTCTGTCCCTTTAGCTGCTGAAATAAAGGATGTTTCTGTGTTGATTATTACATCAGGCATCGCAAGCATGGATGGACTGGCTTATGAAAAAGAGAAAAGCTTTCGATCAGCGGGGGGATATGGCCATTCAAGCTTGGGCTGAGCAGCAGCAACGTGAGCTGAATCTTCGTGCCCGCCGTCTTTCTCGTTCAAAGGTATTGAATTGAATTGAATTATATCTACAACAAGTTTTTGTGACAAAATAAATGCTCTTTGGATCAATTTTATCTTTTGACAGCCTGTTCACCTAGGTCTTTGATCTTGTGTAGTATTTTTGTTTTAAGGGGTATTACACTTTGCACCCTCAAAGTCCCACACTATTTGCATTGTGCATTTCAAAAGCACTATTTGTAGTGCATTGCATCTCCTACCATCGGACAAAACAAGATCAGTTGAAATTGATTCTCAGCTGAATAGAAACTATAATTCAAACAAGAGTTCTGATTAAATTATAGTTACACAGTTCAAAAAATTCATAAAAAAAAAGTTAAGAGTTTAAAACTAAAGATAAATCTTCTCTTCAAAAGATTCGCTGGATGCTGAAAGGCCTTGCCTCAATATGCTATGGGCATATTTTCTACTGTATGTTTTGGGCAATATCTGGAAATTGTATCCTTCATCCATCCGCATTCAAAATGATGGCTATAATGACCGTCTTTGTATGATGCCACTTTTTGATTAATAGAGCCCTCTATTTAGTGGCCACATTTTCTTGATTATCCCTTAGAATCTATTCTGGAATTCCAGGTCGATCCTGATGAAGTGAGGAGAATCCTGGCTAAAGAAAAAAAGGCATCTGAGCAGTATTACTCCAGCACCCTTAAGCGACATACACTTGTCCTGAAGAAAAGGGACTTGATGCGGAAGAAAGCAGAGGAAGAGAAGAAAAAGGTTATCAGTCGGCTCTTAGCTGCAGAAGGTCTCGAGCTCGACACAGATGATGGTGAGGCACTGTAGACAATCGCTTCACTTACTGTACCATCAGATATCCCACATCTTATTAATCAATACATTCTGGAATATATGTTAGTGATACACATAGTATTGTACGGAAAGCAAAAGAAAAGTTGTATATAATACTCCTTCCACAGTTGAAAAGAAATGAATGAGAGCTTGCCATTCGCAAATGGAGCTTCTCTCTCTCTCTGTGAGCATGTGTCCAGTCAATAGTTCGGGATCAGTCTCATTTTGTTGGCTTGCTCTACAATCACAGCTTTGAATGACCTCAGTTACTCTGGAGCTGTAGTCGCCATGATGATTGTGCTGTAAGCTTTAAGCAGTGGCCTAACAGGGCTCGTGGCAATCCAGTGAGGAGAAGAAAAGAAAAGAAAAGAAATTTGTCCAAAACGTCTGTTCTTGGACAATGACTGATGGGTTGAAACAGAAATCACGAGTTCACAAGTAATATAGGTAGCTATGGGAACAACTGGGTTTTTTTTTCCTAAATGATACCGCAAGGCTTTTATTGCATATGAATCTTCGGTACAAGATACAATAAAGATTAAAAAAAAAAATTATACATCCAAACAAAAATAGGCGGTAAAATAAGACTATCAGAACCTAAATGGATCAACAAGCCATAAATGCTCCATGCGGAGTAAAAAGAGCAATTACCCAATAATGGTATTCTAGAAGTATAACCATCTTATTTCTTCTCATTCGTGACGAGCAGCTAGACAATACAAACACGAATCCTCATTCATTAGTGCATCCATTAAGTCAGAAATGCAAACTGCTGTATTCAGAAGCTGCTACCTACAGCCACTGAAAGCGATTGGGAGAAAAAGACCAAAAGCGAGAGAGAGAGAGAGAGAGAAGTAAAACGAGCACTCCAATTACCAATTACTACATCACTTCAACAAATTTTATCACGAATTATTTCCACATTGGAGACTTAAAGAATATGAATTACTAGCTAGACGAAAACAAAGTGGCTCCAGCAAGTTACCGCCTGACTATTATGTTTTCGGTTAAAGAAGATTTACCACGTCATTTCTAGGGAACCTAAAATAAGGAAAAAGTCACTGGATACATGTCTTCACAGAGAAGATGGAGAAAGCTCCCTCCAGGTACCAGGAACGAGTAAGCCACCAAAGAGATGTTTAGCAACGATCTGCGTTTGGCCGAACAGTTCACAACTGGCAAGCTAGACTAAGAAGCAAAATTATTTTGCCAATATCTTATTTTTCTGCATCTTTGTGATGAGGTCCTGTGTC
The DNA here is from genome assembly GCA_963930655.1 of Myrica gale. Taxonomy (NCBI): domain Eukaryota; kingdom Viridiplantae; phylum Streptophyta; class Magnoliopsida; order Fagales; family Myricaceae; genus Myrica; species Myrica gale. The sequence goes on from OZ005611.1 coordinate 22,391,474, forward strand.
TAGGATCTCTAAAACTGACGCATCTCATACTTTCTCTGATAGCGCTAGGCCTACAAACTTAATGCCCTGATTTTAGGGATGTTAATGTGTTGTAGAACACGGTTTAGTAAATTCTAATGCAACAAAAAGATGTCTCAAAATTACAATTTTACCCTACTAAAATGGTCAGCAGGATAAAATCGTCAATTCGCAAGTAAAAAAACATTTTCTGTTCAAATTGATAGAAAATTTTAATGGAATATACAAAGTGTATGAAATCAATAATTAGTCTAATGAAACAAAAATAATAGATTCGGGATAAGAAATAAGATCAACATTCTTTGATAAGTCTCCTAGGAATGCGTAAATAGATAATCTCTCCATCTTATTAAATAAACTTGAAGCTCTTCACCTAATTGGCAGTTGGGTAAGGCACAATCTCAACTATCCGATTTTTATTTTGTGCACTATCATTACATAACCGTACCATGCTATATGATATTCCAAAAAAATTGCATCAATGGAGCATACAGAATTTTACATCCAAGATTCACGTCTTTGAGACAGTATAGCAAAGAGGAGTAACGCTTTGATTAAGACACACAACAAATTTATTCACCTCAAGCTCACAATTCTTCCTGACAATGAGCTACAGAGTACAATTTCTTCCTAAATCACACCTAACAGGTTAGTTGAACATTTCGCTTTGATATGTGAGCAACAAATGCTTCGCATTTTTGCTCAAAAAATAAAGTATACCAGATAATTGATAAACAAAACAACATAGTAAAAACTTGCACCAAGGCAACAAAACGAAAGCTTGGGTGACACACTGAGGATCCACTTTTATTCAGGGAACTGTTTGCCATAAGGGACCAGCGACCCTAAAGGCATTTTCGGTTAGATGTGTCTTGTGTAAATAATCTATCTGTGCTGTTAGGCTTAGATGTCAGAGTCAGGATTCTCGACATAAGCTGAATGTCTCTTCACAATAAGTAGTATCAGGGGATTCTCCACGTCACTGCCAACCTGAGTCTTGTCCCGGCGAACTGGTATCTTTTTATTGCTTGTAACTACTACAACCTCCTCTTTGCGGGACGAAAGTTCATTTGCCACAACCATATGCATCTTGTACTTTTTTAGAGCCATACCAGCCTTCTCTAAAAGAATTTTTGTATCTGTTTCTAGCTGTTCAACCAGGCAGGAAAACATTTCAGAACGAAAACCCTATTTACTTACAGGTACTTCTCCATTATACTTGACAAAACTTTCAACAAAAGCTATAAAGGACACTTTCCACAATCACATGTATCACGCAATCATCCATGGGGAGGAAGAGCAACATGCCCTCCACTTTCTGTGAGACATAAGAGGATAATGAAAGAACAAACAGGCTAGTCTGTCTTCAGCCCCCTTTCCTATTATGTGATTTAAATAAACAAATAAAAAATGAAGATAGGAACATGGAGGTAAAAATTTCTTTCGAGGCCAGGCCCCAAAGGGGCCCATGTAAGTCCTCCACGGGTGAGCCAGCCACAATTTTTATGGACAAACAGATGATATTTCTATCCAAATCTCCTTGACTTGGGGCAGAGAGGAGGGGGGTTAGGACTACAGAATTTATTGATGCATAAGATGGTGTCTCTCTCCACCTCTCCTCATGGTTGATATTAATGAACACACTTATTTCCATCATCGTTGTTGATTCTGCTACTGGTCAAGTGATGTTTTACAGGTATTTGCTTAAAAACCTATGCTCGTCACCTAAGTGCAATTAATTAGCAGTCGCAAGATATCTAACCTTGAAAGATATGCAGAAGGCCATGGGAGCCCAGTCTTTCTTCAGCATTGAGAGCATCTTTGGCACTTGAACTAGCCGCATGTCCAAAGGACCAGATGCTGACTGTATCTTGTGCTCCACCTGCAGAAATATAACATGCATTTTATAAAGAAAAGTATGCATGACTTGATATAGAGGAACATCTTCATGTATCCATAGAAGAGCAGTCTAAAATTGTGGGAGGGGTTGCTATTTCCTAGTAGAGGAAACATCTGCTAAAGCAAAAAATGGCACAGGATCCAACAGGGCTAAGATAAATCAATCTGAGTTAAGGAGCTATGAGGCGTCACTTCTGCTGCTATCACCATAAACATTATGCTAATTGGAGTGGAAGTTGAATTATTTAGACAGCCTATTATTCAATGTGCAGCTTAACAAGAAAAGATTGCCAACTAACTCCAAGCCAAACAATGTTTAATGCATTCATGACAATCATTGGATTTTCAATCTGTTTATTCAAGATGACCTTGGGATTCCATGGCCAAGATAAAATCCAAAAATTATTGAGGGGCAACTTGTGTAAGGTAGTTTTTGAAAAACAGAGAAAATGACCTGTCATCAACACATGAACAATACATTCTTCTGAAGGCCATATAGAAAAACTACACCCAGAACAGGCAGGACAGGAAAAACTACTATACATACTACACCATTACCATGCTCGTCCAAGGAACATAGAAGTCAGACACTGCAGCTGCAAGATAAAACATTGCATGTGTCCCAAGACTCCTCATTGATATTGCTGTAATCTGTAGCATCTGCTCACATACAGGCACATTAGTCAATCCATAGGAAAACAACTATTATGTCCAAAACCACCAAAAATGTAACCTAGTTTACATTGCCTAGGCACTTCTACAACATTATAGTACCCAGAAGAATAAGTAGAGTCACACTAGGGAATGGGGAAACCATATACAAAGAGCAGTTTGCACCCTGACAGATCAAGCAGAATCACGAAATACAATCGAGTGCCAAAAACAAATATAAAGAACGAAAAAATCCCCTAACTGATAGAATGGGGCGTAAAAATTACTTCTAGATGAAGTAATAGTTATAAATGAAGAGCTCCTAATAGAAATAAAATCAGATAGTCCCAGAATTTCTTAATACTTAAAGCCTTTGATCCTCTTGAGCAGTCTATAGTAGCATTCAATGAAATTGCATCTCAATTGCACAGATCTTGCACTTCACTTGGAGAATTGAATACACCTATCCCAGAAGGCAGCGTAGCAGATGTTGATTACTTGGGGGGGGGGGGAGAGAGAGAAGATGATTGCCACGATGGACAAAAAATATACTCCCGTATACTGACATAAAAATCCAAGAAAAAGCGTATGGATATATAAATATAATCATGTGTGTATGTGTTTTCATTTAATGAAAGTATGCACATGATTAGTGCTAAGGGGAAGAAAAATGATAAACTGAATCTAACCTGAAGATACTCAAATATGGTTGTAAAGGGAAGCTTTAACAGGAGGCCTTCTGTGACTGCCTGCAAGAGTAAAACCACAAAGTAGCTCACTGTTATGTTCAGCTATATCTTCTGCCCATTGCCTTATAAACCAAGAGAACCAAAACTCAAAACATAGTGGGAAAAGGGAGAGAAAAACATGCATGGATAAATATCAAAAGTCCATACAGAATGATGCTCAGTGATGGCCTTCTTCACTGCTTCAGAATATGACTGGTGCACTGAAGTACGAAATGAAATTCGGTCATCTCAGTAGGAATTGTCAGTACCATATACAATATTGATCATAAGAGTTTGACAAACTAATGTTCTCAAAAAGATGCTGGCACAGTAGTGACCAGACTCCCACCAACACCCAAACATCGCCTCCATTTATGTCCCTCTACAACTACAACAACCATTATTTACAAAATCTTTAGTTTTACTAACCACTTCAAACAGAAACTACAGACCTTGAATATTCGACTGATTAGTGATCTCAAAACATTCAAGGAAGGGATCCTCAGGAAGAGATCTGCAGTATGGTTGGCAGGTTCCTCTGCATAAAATCAATCAAGAGCCACGATGTGTTAAGAAGTATTGAAATTTCCCGTTCCAATCTATTGACTTCTTTTGGTGAAGGGAGAGGAACAGAGCATTGTAAAACAGGAATTCACCTGCGATATAAAAAGATAACTGCATATCCAGCCTTCAGAAAATACCTGCATGACCAGCTTGTCCACATTGTTAATATTGCATTAAAGTACAAAAATCAACGATCTCCTGTTTGATGAGGTGGAACATGACATACTCTGTGGATGCTGCTCCTCTATGGCCTGAGCTGAAGTTATCAATGTATCGAACACACCTTCGCTCCAAAGGAACTGTGGTACCACCCGATGTCACACACACAATCCTCCTAGCTCTTCCGTTTTCTGAAAATAGATTTCGAAATAACATGCACAGGGTTTACCTTATTCAATATCTGAGGGACCATGTGGAAGCTAAGGAGTAAAGTTGCATATATGCTATTCAGTAGAGAGCAAAATTGCCTGAAAGTAGTGAATTCCTCTCGATAAATCCCTTCAATGTTTCACTAATATCCTCACTGTTTTTAAGAGGAGGAGCGGATTCAAAGAATGACTTGGTTTCTGCATCCAGTGTTTCTTGTGGAACTCCCATTCCATTTGGTAGATCCATTGCAAAATCCCTACAGCCAATTTCTTGTCATTTAACAAAAAAAAACCCCCACAATTTTGATTTCACACGCAAAACACATAGCATAAACCACAAACTACAGAAAGAGGCGAACAAAACCCTCGCCTTTCCGAACCGCCATATAAGACTACAACATACAAAATTACATACACGAATCAAACGGCTGAAATTGGTCGAAATCGAACCAGAGTTGAATTGAAAATGTACAGAATATTGGACTGTTTTGAGTTCGCGGAGGAATTCAGAGCGCCGCTCGTGCTCAATTCGCAATTGGCAGTGTGGAATAAGGTCTCAGGTTGTCCAGTTATATATAACCGCGATTACCTTATTCGGATTGGGAATTGAAGGGATTGGTTTATTCGCCTTGTCATTGCAAAATTGAATTTCGACGGGTGGGATTAAGACGTTAATTAATAGCCGTCGATTCCCGCTAATCATAAAAACGATTATTGGAATGAGCCGACGAGCCGCCATGGCCCACCCAAGTTGACCAAACTGACTCAACTGCCAACTTCCACCTTCCGCCCTTTTAAGGAGTCTCCCTCTCCCCTATTGTCAAAATAGTTTAAAAAATAGACGAAAAATGTAGATTGCTTGGGAACAAACAGAATTGGATCCAAAAGGAATAAAAAATAAAGAAGAAAAGAAAAATAGGAATAAATTATCCCATTTAAGGGAAAAGTAACAATACTGGCAACTATTTAATGCCACGAATCAGATATTGCGGCATGCCAGGATGGATCATATTCACGTAGGTGAGTCTCGTTAAGTTAGGTACGGATGAAATGGCCAATGGGATACGAAGTACGAACTAGTTTAGTCTAATTTCTTAAGGCAGTCCAAGCCTTTGAGAAAGGACAAAAAAAAAGATCCAAGCTGGGTAGCTATAAGCTTCGGGGTATTGAACCCGACGTGAATCGAACACGCAACCTTCTGATCTGGAGTCAGACGCGCTACCATTGCGCCACGGATCCGCTTGTTGGGAAGCAGGTCTTGATAAATTTATTTATTTAATTACTAACTACGAAAGCGAGAACTCAGTTATACTGGCTTTTTCTCTCCCCACCAAGCTTAGCCTTAGCGAGTCACGACTCCCGTTACGAAACAGTTCAAAAGGTCCTCCCGCCAAACCCAACCGTTTTTAGAAACAGAAGCTGATAGCTCCCACTGTCTCTCTCTCTCTCTCTCTCGCTCTTTTGCAACTCCAAGAAACCAACCCCACCTGCTTTGCATCCGAGTGTGGAAATGGCGGATGATTCCAAGTTCCAAACCCATATAGAAATCAAGGCTCTTCCACCGCCGCCACCTGGTCCAACGGCAGTGCAACCTTTATCCTCCGACCTCGCCGACCCCACTACTGCTCTCCATGACCGGAGGATCCCGTTCTTCAGGTCCGGCTCTCGGCGCCGTGGAGGCGAGGACACCTGGGTCATCTCCGTCTTCGTGATCCTCCACTTCGTCGCCTTCTTCGCCACCATGTTCGTCAACGACTGCTGGACGAACTCCCACCAGGACTGCGCGCTCAAAGTGCTCGGGAGGTTGTCTTTTCAGCCTCTGTCGGAGAACCCCCTGCTCGGGCCGTCCGCTTCCACGTCAGTAAATAAAGCTTCGAAGTTATTTCCTCTTCGGTTCCTTTTCTTTTTGTTATTGGTATCTTAACAGTGATTCCTCTATCGGCTCTATGGTTCACGAAAACTTAGAGCTTTATGAATCTCTCTTTCCGAGAGCTACGAAAAATCATAAGGAAGATCGGGAATGGTTTTACTTGACTGTTTTATCGGCAGCCACGAATCTATTATGCGGAGTTTCTGGTCTATTGTAGAATTATCTTTTCTGGAAACCTTATATTGAATACGATTGGGCTTTTTGTTGATCCTATGACTATCTAAACTCTGTTTTAATTGTCTTTCCCATTTGGTTGCCAAGATAGTTCAAGAAATGGAAATTTTTTTTCACATTTCTATTTATGTAAAAGCCTATCCAATTCCGGAAATAAAACACTATGAAGGATACATTTATCTATCGTACAAGCATTCACCACTTTCATTTAGGTGTAGAAGGGTTGTCTGATCCATCCAATTGTGCCCATTGTGTGATTTCATCCTATTGGAATTGAAAGCTTTTACTAATGTTAATCAGGTGCTTTCTGTGTTAGAGAAGACCAGACATTTTTGTTATAATCAAAACCCGCATAGTGTGAAAAAAAACGCTGTTTATGAGTGATTCTCAATTCTATTTTACTGAAATTGAATTAGATCCACGTAAGTCAGGGCCAATAACCTATCATACATCTCAGTATTCAGCATTAAAGATTTTATTTCAAGTGGAATGTCTTAGACAGTTCTACAGCCCAATGCTATAACTTGGGCTCTTATCTATTTGGTGCTTTCCATGTGTGCTAAATTAATACACTGCTGCAGGCTAGATGAGATGGGAGCTCTTGGACGGAGATTTTTGACAGAATATCACCAAACTTGGCGTCTTTTTACATCTCCATGTTTGCATGCTGGAGCCATCCACCTTGTCATCAACCTGTCCAGTGTTATCTTTGTGGGGATCCATTTAGAACAAGAGTTTGGACCATGTAACTGTTTGCTTCTTTTCGGTCTTCAATTTGCATGTTCGGATGATTGTACAGCTAAATCTTGAAAGGACTTTCCATAATGTTTTACCTTCTTTCTTTTTCACCTCTGCTCTGCAGTAAGGATAGGACTAGTTTATATCTTCTCGGCTTTTGTTGGTACCTTGGTGGCTGCACTTTTTGTCCAAAACAACCCAGCAGTCAGTTCTTCAGGAGCTCTATTTGGATTGCTTGGAGCTATGCTTTCTGTACTCGTTCGGAACTGGAAAATTTACTCCAATAAGGTCCTTTACCTTGTTTTCTCACTCGCTACTTATCAGTTTGTATCATTATTCTGATTAATTGGTCTAATAATTTCTTTGTTCTTTGATTGCAGATTGCAGCTCTAGCATTGCTTTTCTTTGTCTCCGCGATCAATGTAGTCCTGGGTTTGTTACCTTATGTCGACAATTTTTCAAGTGTCGGAGGTTTTGTGTCAGGGTCCCTGCTTGGATTTGCGATGTTGTTTAGCCCTCAGCCCAGGAAAGTGGCTCAAAATAAAGTAGGCCTCTTTGAATATGGTAACAAAGGTTCTATCCAATTGAAGTTGAAGCAGAGTCTAGACAGGCCGATCCTAAGGACTGTCTCTCTTCTTCTTTTTGGTCTTATGTGAGTTTTACCTTTTCTTCGTATGGCAAGCTGTCTTCCACTGCTGCTTGCTTGTCATTTTTTAATTATTTCAGATCTTGAATAAGGAGCTTCTTCCAAATGCAGACTTACTGGATGTCTTCTAGGAGTTCTTCGAGGTATTAACATGAATCAGTATTGCAAATGGTGTCGATATGTTGACTGTGTTCCTTTCAACCGGTGGAGCTGCAAAAACAAAGCCACTACGTGTGAGGTATAGATTGACTTTAAGCATTTTTTTCTTCTTTTGATCTAGGTAACCACAATTCGCAGCACCAGTATGAGATTGAATCCATGACTTCACCTTTCACTCCCTGTTTATGAAGGGAGGAGATGCCGCTTAGTTCCAAAAACATTGGCCAATTTTAGCGATTTGGCTGTTTCTAAAGTTGAAGGTAGGCATGTAATTCAAAAGAAGTTCTTAGAAAAAATATATACTCTTGGAGAGGAGCCCACAAAGCCTTTACTTGGATTGCAGTTGCAGTCAACACTTTCCCCAGAAAAAGTCACCCATCTCTTGCCCCTTCCAAATAGGAAAAGACAAAAGAGGGGAAAAAAAGGGACAGACAACCATCTACAGATTTGAATTGTGGAGACTAAGGTCTTATACGCCTTTCTTTGGACTGCACAAGAGCGAAAGCAACACCTTTTACTGAGTGTAGAGTATCCATTAATATCACTAAATTTTTCTTTTGGCAAGTCAGATTCCTACTCATGAAGGATGATTATTTCTTTCTAGTTAAGAGAGATGGTTTCTTTTAACTCCATCTTCCATCAATTGGGGTCAACCTCACCCATATCTTTGTGGCTACAAAGTTGGGCTCTCTTGCTCAGTTGCTTGTTTCAACTCTGACTTCATCTGCAACTTACATCTCGAGTTTTCTGTTTGGGGAAGAAAACATTTATTTTTGAAGTATCTCCCTCACAAAAATATGTCCTGTATAAAAAATTCTTCCTTCAATTCTCTGAAACGGAGTATAGCATGTTCTTGTATGATTCATGGGCTCTATAGGTTGATAATCCATGCTAACGATGCTGGTTAAATGTTAAATGCAGACCATGGTGAGCGATGCACAGTTGACATTGACCTGCCTCAGTAATGGAAACTTCAGGGTTTTCCCTTTTACTACAATTTCGCAAGCAAGGATAAAGGATTTGTGCACTCTGATATGCTCATAAAGACTTGTTTCGTTGGTTTTCTGGATAAAAAAGTGGTAGAACTACACAAAGGATAAGGAATTGTGCAATCCTGATATATACTCGTGAGAACTCCTGACTTGTACGTTTTGAAATCAATATTTGGTTGATTACTGGTAGGAATATTTGCAACATTGTGAAGTTCGCTACATGTAGCAATCGCATGTTATCAATGTAATCTCACTTTTGAACTTGGGGAATCTTTTTTCCCATAAACTATAAGCCTTTCACTCACTCCTCAATCCCTTCACCTTTGAGAATGATTGCCCAAGAAGTCGCCACCATGCTCTGATTTGTAGTTCTTTCCATAACAAAGGCCCACTTTCTAAACAGATCTCGGGCCGCCCATGGCCTAAATTTCAAGAAAAAAATGACCATTTCGGAAGAACATAAGCTAAAAAATGGTCTGTTTTTCGTTTTTGATCAGGACAGTCTAAAGTGTATACCTACATTTCAAAGCTGAATATTATTTAACATTTTTGGTTTTCAGAAAAAAATATTCAAGATTTTTAATTAAGAAACGCCATCCACAATTTTATAACTGTATACATAATATTATAAAGAGGGTGAACGGGCTTTTGCCTTAACAATTGAGAGAAAGGATCTAAACGATGTTTTTGGTAAATTATAAACAATTTTTTTTGTTAATGATACTGAAGAGAAGATACATAGAGAAAGTATCCAAGCGAGTATTGCAAAAAAACTTTAATTTAGAGAATTGATTAAGAAAAACGTGACTTTAGAAATTTCACGTGGTCATCAAAATATTAGTCGATTTCTAAGATTCTATTTAACTCTGAGAAAAACTATACCAACAAAAATAAAATAAAAAATGGGTTAATTACAAAAACTTCCCACGAACTTATACTTCAATCTCAAATACCCTCATTAACTCGAACTGTTGCAACTCACCCCCACAAACTATACTTTTCGTTGTGATTTCATATATACAGTTATAATTTAGAATCAAGTTGGTCAAATTCGTCTTTTCAAGTAAGAAGAAGGTCACGTGTCGTTTAAGTGAGACAAAAATCGTTCGATATAACAACTTCAGTAGGTTGAGGGATGAAATCGCAACGAAAAATATAGTTTGTGGAGGCGAATTACAACGAGTTTGAGTTTATGGGGTATTTGAGATTGAGGTATAAATTCGTAGAGGTTTTGTAATTAACCCATACAAAATCCTAGATTAATATTTTCAAACAAAAATCACTTTTTTCTTTTCGCTAAGCAAAGTAAAATTGATTTTACCATGTTTTCACATGCATTACTGAATTGGTACCCTTTTTTTTTTGTTCCCTTTTTCCTTCCGCGTTGAAAAAGGAAAATATAAAGCAGAACGCTCGTGTCTCCAAATCAGCCCACAAAGCTACGAAAGTATTGAGTAGTGCTTGTAGGACAGTGTCAGGCCGTAAGTTGCACACTTGACAGACCCAATCCAAAGCCACCAGTTCTTCTCCTTTTATACTTTGGGGATGACAGACATGATTGAATGCGGCGGTGCTTGGCCTACATTCGCCGCCCTCACAAGGCCAGCCAGCCGCATTGGTTTTAAATGAGTAGAACCTAAAACTTTTGCAAGCATTTTTTGCGGGCCTATTGCCCACCTAAATATTTATTGGGTGGAAAACCCTGTAAACCTAAAGTCTTTGTGATTGGCAACTGATCCATTAGGTAATTAGAATAGGTGATCACAAAGTAGGGCAATTGAGTAATTGATGGGTTGAGCAGCCCATAGGGTTTGATAATTAGGAGCAATATTCTCTTCATTTAGCTTGACTGCTCGAGTTCTTCACTACCCAGTTGGGTTATTACTGCAGCAAGATAGTTCCAAAACACCCCAGAGAGAGAAAGAGAGATAGAGAGTCTCTGCGCGTCTGCGCCTGTTGCTTTTGGGCTGCTTTTGCAAGACTGCTGGTTTGGAATGAACTTTTTGGGCAGGGCTGCACTCGAGATCAAACTTGGGCAGAGAATTCAGACTTGAAATTGGACAATGGTATCTTCAGCCGAGACCCGAGATCTTGGACCATCGTACTTCGACTGAAAGTCTGAAACCATAAATAGACAACACATCGCTAGACTGTATTATTACATACGGGTGTAGCTTTAATAGTATTTCTTTTCCAGGAAAAAAAAAAGATGTGCAAAGGTTGCTACTTTTCATTCTAGCGTGAAGTAGAATCCCGGAAGTGCGTATAATTTAGTATTATTAGATTTCTTATAAAAAAAATAGTAACTTAAATTAATACGTATTTAATGGGTTGTATACTGTGACCAAAGAGGAACTAATTATAATTGGGAGGATATTAGTATTTTTGAACGAAATATATGCTCTGTTTTTGTGCTAAAAAAATTAAGCAAGCTTCCATTAGAAAATTCTTACTTCTATTCATTGCTCAAAAAGGATCAAATTTTTGACCTAAAAAGTGACTTGCGAGGCTGATTATTTCGAGAGGTTTGAGCAATTTGAGTTGGGTCACAAAGATTCTCCACAGGCACCCATTGAGATTGGAGCCATTAATTTTGTGCCATGGCATGTGGCCACTACGGAAGATGCAGGGTGAGGTAATGGTTGCTTTAAACCCTAAACGGAATACGAGTCTTAGAGATATCAAAATCAAAATGATGAAAAAGGAGTCGGAAGGTCCCCCGTCCCCGCATCTAAAGCCTAGAAGCACTAGCTAGCACTCTTTTACAGTACTATAAATGTTTACTTGATGGTTTCAGCTTGTTAGCTATTTTATGCCAACTTTAGAAGGCTCCCTCTTTTAGGGGAGGAGAAAAGGAGGGGAGCTATAGTGGGAAGGAATCCCAGAAGTGGGTTTTGCCTAGTTGAACCAAAAAGCAAAGCCATCCTTCTTGCGGCCTTTCACGATCAATGTTAGTCAAAGTGGCTCGATGGGTTGTATGGCATAGACCCTATGGACTTCCCAAAGGATATGCTAATCAGTTGACCCTCCAACCCCTCTCTCTCTCTCTCTTGCTCTGTAGAGTTGGGGGATTGACTTACACAGTTATGAAACTGCAAGAAACAATAATATGGGAGTCTTTTATGTATGTTTTAAGTGTGCATGTTCCGCATCATATAATCATGGCAATGCAGGGATTAAAAACTAGGTCAATTATAATTTTCTCTCTTCAAATATCACCATAAAGACTCATCCTTACAAATTATATTTTTCGTTGTGATTTCATCCTCTTATCTGCTAGTGTTTTTATATAAAACGATATTCGTCCAGTGTGAACGGCATATGGCGTTATTCTTACTTGAAAAAACAAATTTAACTAGTTCCATTTTAAGCAAGTAGATTTTTTTAATAACAAAATACAAGCTAACTACAATTTTTTTTTTGAGTCTATGAATTGCTAAAAGATTAGGCAAGACTCAAACGATGTTAAATTTATCTTTTCACATAAGGAGGATGTCACGTGTCTATTACGTGAGACAAAAATCGTTCGACATAATAATTCCAACCGGTTGGAGAATGAAATTGCAACAAGAAATATAGTTTGTGGGGGATATTTGAGAATCGAGTGGTATTTTGAGAGAAACAATTATAATTAATCCTTAAAAAGTAATAATAATGGACTGTATTATCCAAAAGCAAAAGCATAAAAATAAGAATCATACACTACAAGAATTTATGCACTTTGCTACCATAAGAATTAAGAGGAAGTCAATTGGGAGACACATATATGTGGTATGCCTCTATGCATCTGATAGGTTACCTTCGATATTTTTAGGCTACAATCGGACATCATATATACTCATTTATCAACTGCTGAAAATAACGGACCTTAAGAAAACGAAATTAAAGAACCCTCTGTCCTTCAGTTTTTCATATATTTTTCTCCACTCGAACCATTAATCTCCTTGGCCATGTAATGGGGCATCCCGACAACAATATATATACCTTCTTATTGTCTTCTAACGTGGTTGTCAACGATCCTTGTTCATATGATTCAGAATGTATGAATAAAACAACTATCCCACTCTTTTTTTATAACGAATTTGATACCCAAATCATTCTGCAAAGGAATACCGTACCAATTACAGTCCATGAGAAATAATTTTATAATATGCTATAAGTTGTATAAATAGCAAATCATCTAGATCATCAATGATAATGAGGGATTCCATTGATCGGCCGCCTGCGATTAAAAAAAAGCAAGAACGATTCTCTTAATCATAGATGATTATCTTGGACCGTCTTCAAGAAACTTGTGATTAATAATAATACAAGTATTAAGAAAATGGTATGACCCTCTACGAACTCTATGCCCCCATTCCATATATTAATCAAGACGAATACAATGATGAGGAGGAAAATACTCAATATATATATAGTTTAGTACTAATTAGTCATATTATAAGTGGAGTAATATAAGTGTGGAACTGGAACTTTTCCGACTGAGAATCTGCCCACAGAATGGAGCAAGAGGGCCCAGCCGAATTACCAACCGGACCCACTCTCTGCAGCATGGTTGGCTGCACGATATTTGTTTTTGTTTTCCACTTTGAATATAATAAAAAATGAGTCCCGAAGGCTACCTACAAATTTTCCCGAGAAAAAAGAGGCTCGTTAGGTGGCCCAGCCGGAAAGGGGAAAAAAAAATCTCTCTGCTTTAGAAGGTTGAGAATATGATTATCAATCAAAATGTTTAGTTTTATGCTCGCCACCTGTCCTAGAATGGCATAGGTACGTGACACTTTTACCCAACTTTAATTTCCTTTTCCTTTTTCCCTTTCTCCAAACACAGCAGTGATTTTAATTTCCCTCTCAAGTGGAGCACATTCTTTCGAGAAGGACAATAATGATTTGGATAACTCGTCCAGTCTACTGTACAAGACAAGGATGGATGGTTCTTTTAAACTTTGTAACGAATTGTTACTTTCCATTTGATAACTTTGATTTTTCATTTGAGTAACGAAGAAATTCGTTTTATTTATTTCTGTGTATAAAAAAACCTAATTCAGGTAATTTATATTTTATTATTCAAATGTTTCTTATTCATGTTTATATAAAATTTAAGGATAAATATAAGGTTGGTCATATTATTTGAGTTAAAACCAAATTAGTCCCTCAACTCTAAAATCTATTAAGAATTTAATTTTTTCGAGATTTTTCAAAATTTAAGAACTTATTTATTTTTTAAGTAAATAATATGAACTAATTTTATATTTATTCTTAGAATTTATCATCTTACTTCTTCGTTTTTTGACAAGGTAAGCAAATTTGAATAGTTCAAGTTGGAGCTATTTGAGTCATAATGTTTTTAAACTTTTACCATATATCACATGACCATATATTAGCACTTGACCTATTATGTAATAGTTAGAAATCTGAACCGACGAAGTAAGTGATTTTGCAAGTATGACGTAAATTATAGCGTTTGGTTATAAAATTTTACCAAAATTTTGTTAAAAACGAGGTGTATTGAAATTGATGAATAAATAATAAAAGTAAAAGTAAAATTTTGAAGTGTATTTGATAAAAGTAAAATTTTGTTAAAATTTTACAAACGAAACGCCATGTAAGTAGTGATTTGTCCATTTATAAATTTACATGACGTTTATTAACTTATAATGTTAACGAAATTTTAATTTTATCAAACATATTTCAAAATTTTAATTCTATCACTAATTCACTAATTTTAATATCACATCATTTTTTTTGTACCAACATAAAAATTTTAAAAATAAACCCGCCGTGGCATAATTTTTTAATTTTTCCTTATTATTAAAATAGGAAGCCTACACAATGAGCTCTGACTTTTATCTGGCAAATCGGGCTCTTTTTCTCCAGGGCAAACGCTAAATAGGAACTATTGACCAAACAGAAAGCCTCAACTTTCCGAGATTTCTAGGATTACAATGGAAGATCCTCGTTGTTTCTTATTCGAGCTTTTCGATTCAAAAGTTGTCACATCAATTTGCATCATTCGCCGTCCAGAACAGAAGTAAATAAATAAATAAATAATTGGTACTGTCTTTGATAACTTGTGTGAATTTTCTTCGGTTAACTCTACCCCAGGTCACTGCTCAAAATTTGACCGACAACGGTAAACTCAGACCGGTTTGAATCGCGTTAATATTATACTTGTAACTTATTTAGGGCACGTTCGTTTAGGAAGAATCTTCAGGATTTTTTGAATTCTCAGGATTCTACAACTAAACATAATTTTTCACACCACATAAATATAACTACAACACGCATACCAATAAAGTTAACATCACATAAAAATTCTCAAAACACAAAAAATCCTCAGGATTCTCCTTCACCGAACACACTCAAAGGCTGCGTTTTGCAATTAAAATTTTACTCAAAATTTTATCTTTTCTAATAAAATATTTTAATATAATCTCTCTTTCTCATTAAAAAATTACAAAATATATAAAATATTACATCTCTCTTCACTTTTTCACTAAAATCAATACCAACACTAAACTCAATACCAAAAATTTTACAACACAAACACACTCTAGTAAGACAGATTGGGCATTCACCTCTTCAACAGTAAATCAGACAGTTCACTTGTGTTAGAAGATAATATAA
This sequence comes from Myrica gale, assembly GCA_963930655.1. Taxonomy (NCBI): domain Eukaryota; kingdom Viridiplantae; phylum Streptophyta; class Magnoliopsida; order Fagales; family Myricaceae; genus Myrica; species Myrica gale. The sequence continues at coordinate 22,406,968 of OZ005611.1, forward strand.
TAATGAAATTAAAGATTTGATATAATATTATTATTATCACGATATCGAATTTAAAGGTGATTGATATTCAAATTTAAATGTTAGAATATTTTCTTTTATATTGTCTCTATAAATATAGATATTTACTTTGTTATCTATACGGCTTATAATAAAAAATAGAGTCATAGAGGGATTTCACAGTGGACGTAGGTCTGTTAAACTGAACCACTTAAATAACTTGTCTCTTGTTATTATTTATCTCCCCTCTTCGTTCTAATCTTTTTCTTGTAGTTGAAATAGATCGTACTTATGACTTATTTAATGGGAGAAGTCGAGAATTCACCTCTTCATCCACGATTTATTTGTATATTATGTGTGAATCACCGTATATGATTTTACTTATTATCAAAAAAGGAAAAAGTCATAGTGAGCCTTGTATCTATACGGTAAAATCAATTTTATACCTGCAATTATCAAAACAACGATTTGAGTTATTTATCTTTTAAAAATTATCAATGTACGTCCATACAAATTAGACATTAAGTGAAACGGAAAAGTATATAAAATAACCAAAATGCCCCTACAAGACAAAATTTCTAAAAAAATTAAATATATATATATATAAACAAATAAATAAAACCATTGAAACTCTATTTTAATAATCTATTTATTTTTAATTTATTTTTTAAATATTTTTAATTTATTTCTTAAAATTTTTATCTTGGAGCGATATTTCGATAATTTTGCATGTTTTTCTGTTTAATTTAACACCTAATTTGTACAAGCGTACATTTATGATTTTTAAAAAATAAAGGGTTTGAATTTCCGTTTTAATAATAACGGGTGCGAAATTAATTTTATTCTGTTTATAAAGAAAAAAGAAAAAAATTGTTTGCATACAAAGACTCCATTGCACCAACGTCATGATTTGAAATTTATACCTAAATTCAAGACAAATGTCTAGTCAAATTCACTCCATTCGATGCTCTAACATTGGTTTGGGATAGTGTCCCATTTATCGTGCAATTTTTTGAGGTTTGGAAAAACACTTATGACTTATCTTTAAAAGGAGGAGGCTCTTAGGGAATCCCCTTATCTTCATTAAACATCAATACGAAGAAGAATGAAAAGAAGTGTCAGTGGTCCCCAAGAAACCCCCCAATTTAATTCGGAAATTAATGTGATAAGCAACTTGTCAAAGACTAGGCGTCCTAGAACCACCCTCCCCCCCCCCCCCCCGACCCCCCCCCCCCCCCCCCCACTGATGGGATATCTTCCTCCTCCTCTTCTCTCAATGCTCCCCAATTTTTCTTTCTTTAGAGACTCTGGACCATCCAGTTGTATACGTCTATCTAAGATCATTAAGAAAGAAAATGAAACATTCTCCTATATAGACTTTATAGGTGGTAAATATCATGCTGGATGATAGGAATATTCCCAACCAAATCCAACCATCCAATTCTTTTACTCCCATGCCATTATGGGACCCACACGAGGGTAGCCATTTTTTTTGTCTACACTCATTAATTAACATGGTAAAAAAAATATTTTTGCCCGTCTTGATGGTTCACTCAATAAAAATGTACTATAATTTTTTACCCCAAACATATGGTGTAAATCAAAGATTTTTTTTAATATAGCAATGATAAATAAGACATAATGAATGTTAGACTTTAATGGATGTTTTTCTTGCATTTGGCGAGAACTCTTTGACATGTTCGTGTCGTAAAAAAATGTACGATTCTAGTAGAATTGTGAATATTTATGTAAAAAGTGTTTTATAAGTGTTTGTGTAAAAGATAGAGAGGTGATTTAATGTAATTGTTTAATAAAAAATTATTGAAATTAGGTGAAAAAGTATAGAGAGAGAAAATTTGTTAATTTTTTTTTAAAAAATGTATTGAAGTTTGTGTAAAAAGTTATCGGAGATTGTGTTAAATGTATTGATGTTTGTGTATGAATTCTTTAGATGTTCGATAATTTGAATCTTAGAAAAAATTTGAAAACAAACATGTCCTATGTTTCCCTTCCGCAATGTTTTACCATTAAAAAAAAAAAAGCAATCCCTCACCCACCGACAGCAAAAACCAGATCATAAAGTTCGTACAGTGACCCGAGTTTAGCAGGCAAAATCGAGATTCCTAGTAGTTAACTTTGTTTGCTTGGCTAATGGAGGAAGCAGTTCATGTTTTTGGATTTGGACAGAGTTAAGAGAGAGTGCTGAGTTGTTCTGTTGTCCTTTGTCAATCAATTCAACGTATAATTCAATTGCCACGCTCACCGATCGAGCATGGTGGAAATATGACAAAAATTGCATCAAGAGAGGAGGTCTTTGACAGGTACATAATTCATTTGCTACTTAAAAAACAAAGAATTTTTTTTTAAAAAAATGAAATAAAAAAGTAAGCTTTATTTCAAAATCAAACGTTACTCTATTTTTTTAGGCAAATAATAGAGCAGGACTTAACCTGCGAAAGTAGAGGATTCCAAGGGAGGATGTGCCAGTTGAGCTAGAACTTACTGGCAACTGCTACTGTATTTCATTAGATACAATTGGCTCTGAAAAGACTTGGGGCTGTTCGGTTTTTTAACATTCTCAGGATTTTTTGAATCCTGATAATACACAAACCGAACATGTTTTTTAACATCACCTAAAAATAACTACCGCACGCATACCAATAAAGTTAACATCACCTAAAAATTCTCAAAACACAAAAAATTCTCAAAATATTAACCAACCGAACATCCTCTTGTTCTTCGAAATAAATATCATAGAAAAGTTGGCCTCGATTATTGGTAATGACATATATGTCACTGTTACGTCTTACCTTAGCCAATCATCTTAGGATTATCTATACGAGCTTGTTCCCCAGCTACCACATGAAATGCGCCAGACAAAATCCCAAGTCAAATATAACAATTAATTAAACTAACCCAGAATCGAATCCCCTTGACAGGCCAAAGTCTATGGTAAACCAGACTTAATTTTGGTCCTTCCATTCTACAAGTTTGAATCCCCCTCCCCACCTGCCTTACTCAATTGAGATTTTAATGGGAAGAAAATATTCTGTAACCCAACCTTTCGGCCAAGACCAGCAGAAATGTACACTTGTAATTATATATAAAAAGTGAAATAAATAAATTGAAAGGTACAGTGGGACATGCACTCTTTAGTTAGACAATGGGCAACCTTAGAATAAGGTTGGGGGTTGGGCGGAGGGCGCTGTTGTGTACGCATGAATGAGGGCGCCCAGATCAATGCCCCCAAAAATAATGGCTATTGGCCACTTAGCTCCTTGTTCACTTTCCAACGAAAATCTTAAAAGGACCAACATACTCTTAAGACGTCCCGTTCTCCGAAAACCCACGAGCACCCGACTAAAGTTCCAAACAAGTTTTTAGTAAAAAATGTTGCATTGAAAATAAGCCCTTATATAAACTATCTCCTGGTCCCCTCTCCCCCAACTCTAGCCACAGAGCAGGAATCTCTGTTTTTAATTACTTACATAAATATTAAGGAAATAAAAATAATTAAATTAAATTAATAATAATACTTGACTATAATTCTTCCCAAAAGAATAGCGCCTACATGCATTGTATTTCCGTCTATATAGAACTAAACCCAATCAAGCGATTCAAAATCCATTTTGGGACCCCCAATACATCAGCCGTTCTAGACGAACAAGAACAGGAACGGGTAAGTACCCGAGCCTTCCACTTGAAGTGCCACGGTCACGTCCTCAAGCATGTTCTGAGATTCAAGAAAAAATGGATAAACGCTTGGCAGGTTGAAAAGCTCGATCATTATCCCAAGCAGGGCGTACTGTACCCCTTCAATCTGTGGCAATGGCTCTCCCCTCATATTATATGTCTGTTTTTCTTTTGCCCAAACAAGTGTGCAGGAAGGTTGATGCTCAAATGAAAAATTTCTGGTGGGGCTTTGATAGATTGTCACGCCACTTTCATCCCAAAGCTTGGGATCATATTTGTAAGCCCAAAGAATGTGGTGGTTTGGGGCTTCGTCGGATGGAAGAGTTCAATCGCGCCTTGGTGGCTAAATTGGGGTGGCAAATGGCCTCAAATAGTGACCGGTTGTGGGTGTCGGCGCTCAAGGAAAAGTATAGTAGGGTGCGACAGTTTATGGCAGCATCGGCTCCTCTAGGGGCATCTTGGATATGGTAAGGTATTATGAAGACCAATGAGCTTGTGAAGGCGGGATTATGTTGGTGTGTCAAGGACGGCGCCGCCATTAATTTATGGTGCGATCCATGGGTGCCCGATCTTCCTGGGTTCATTCCTTCTCTTAAACAAAATGTCTTGGTGGATCGATCGATACATACTGTTAAAGATCTTATTGACCCTTTCTCTCATACATGGAGAACTAGCCTGATTCACTCCTTATTTGAGCCCGGATCGGCTGAGGCAATTATTAACATTCCATTGCCTTCTTCTCCTCAAATTGACACTTTGAAATGGGTTCTGGACCCGAAAGGCGTGCTTACAGTGAAGGCTGCCTATCATTATGATAATAGAGCAAAACTTTCCGTCCATAGGAACCTTCCCCCTGAGGTTTGGAAACGCCTATGGAAGATAAAGGTGCAACACAGATTAAGATTATTATTATGGAAGGTGGCAGCTCATGCATTACCACTTCGGGGTTGTATGGGGCAATTGAGTGGCCTCCAGGTAATACCATCCATGTTATGTCCCATCTGTAAACTCTATCCTGAAACCATGGAGCATTTATTTTTGGAGTGTTCTATTAGTTCCATTTTATGGCTGCATGGTCCATGGCCAATTAATGTAAATCGGTTTGTGAATTCTCTTATCGAAATATGGGTGCAATTTCTTTTAGACCCACGAAATATGCTGGAAGCTGACAGACACTCATGGCCGCATATGATTTTGGCTACTACTCTCACGGTGGATACTATTTGGAATACTAGAAATAAATGTGTGCATGAAGGGCTAGTCCCTGATATAATGGAGCTTATTCGCTCAGTTCACAGGAGATATATAGCACATAGGGAGGCCTGGAAGGATACTGAGGATAAATTTGTTCAATGGCAGCCTCCACCTGCAGGGATGCTCAAAGTTAATTTTGATGTTGCTATAAGGAATAACAATATGTGTGCTGCTGCCGTCGTCTGTGATTCAAAGGGCTCGATCCTTAAGGTGCGTATCTCTCATTTCCTGGGTGCGGCGCCTATCAAAGGCGAAGCTAGAGCAGCGAGACTAGCTTGTAGTTTTGCTGCCGACTATGAAGGGCGACATATTCTCCTGGAAGGTGATTCCCTTGGGCTAATTAATCAAATTAAAGACACGCAGGTTGCGCCGGATTGGCTTATCGAATGCGAAATCACCACTTATAGACAACTTCTTTTTCAGCATCCTTTGTGGCAGATTACTTGGATTCCTCGTGGTGCTAATGTCTTGGCTCATAATGTGGCTAAATGGGGGCTGTTTTCTGGTAGTGTTGGGAAGTTCTTAGCATTGATCTACCCCCTATCATTAGGGATTCTGAGGATTCACTCGGGGGTGGTTCGTTTGTCTAATGTTACTCCCCGTTTACTTAGAAAAAAAAAACTTGATTTCTAGCTATGGTTGGGGGCATGAAGATCATATCCATTTAGTCCTAGAGAAAAGATAACAAATTTTCAAAAAAAAAAGAGAGAAAATGTGGCCTAAAAAGACTGATTATGCATAGTAGATGGTTTGGAGGAACACGTATACAAAGGAACCTCATCATTCCAAATCCTCCCTTTTTGAAAAAACCGACAAAACAGGAATTATCTAGGAAGAACAAAACCGCAGATTTCAATAGAATAGAGGCGAAGTAAAGGAGCAAAGTCAGTTGCTCGAGGAAGAAAAAGAGGGAAGAAGAAGCCAAAGGGACACTCAAATCAAAAGCAACAGTGGCAAATCTTAAGGAAAGTGGTAGGAATTAGAAGAATAGTAGGAGAAGCACAGCCCCAGTCAATCCAGTCAAACCTTTTGTAACACTAAAACCTCAATCTAACATCGTAGACCAATGCCAACTATAAAACTAGATAAATGGGTATAATTTATTTCAAATTGCGGATATACTTTTTAAGGGTGGTGGGAGATAAGAGACACAGGAAAGGGAGATACTGGAAGTGAGCTTATGGTCTTGGCTAATCTTTCTTAATCTCTTATCTCTTTTCCTTTTGCTCGAATTATTTTTCTTCCTTTTTTTTATTTACCAGGGCTTTATTTATGGGGTTTTCTTTTCTTTCTGCCCATTAAAGAATGAAAATGGCATATTACCAATCATCCTTTCCCCTCTGTAGGAAACACCCATCATTGCTCCCAACAATCCTTTTTCAACCTTAGAAACCAGAGCTGCTTCTAAGATATTCCCTCCCTTCCAATTCTTCTATTCTCCTCCTACTCATGCTTCCTTCCACAATTTATATATCTTCTCTCTTGTAACTTTTTTTCTTCCCCCCTCTCACTTCACCCATCCCTCCCCCACTTTTTTTCCCCCTTATAGCTGCTCTCTTTCCCCCACTAATGGATCCTTCTTCTACCAACTCCGTCAATGGGTTCTACTCCTTTCTCACCCGTGGGATCGATGATCTCGAGCGCGTTTATCTGTCAAACAATTTCATGTCAATCCAATTCCTTCAACGGGTACTTTCACTTCTCCGATCCTTCCACTCCCAACTCACCCTCCTTGTGCAGAAGCTCCATTTGCCCGTGGGTGAGAAGTGGCTGGATGAGTACATGGACGAGAGTTCTAAGCTCTGGGAAGTCTGTCATGTCCTCAAGTCCGGTATATCTGGCATGGAAACCTACTACTCTGCCGGCCTCAATATAACTTCGCCCCTCGACAATCATCGTCATCTAAGCCCACAAGTCTCTCGCCAGGTCCATCCCAAAATCACCAACCTTTTTCGATTTCTTTTGTCTGCTGGTTGTGAAAAAGAATGAAATTTCATAAATTTATCTCTCCTTTTTTGTTATGTTGAATTCTCCAAACAGGTTATCCGTACAATTTCCGGGTGCCGCAGAGAATCTCTGGGATTGGAGGAGGAGAACAGAGCCTTAATGGAAACACGAATCCAACCGCTGTCGTTGCGGTTCGACGAGAAGGTCTCCATCGAGTCGAAGCTCAACGGGTTCAACGGGTTCAGGGGAGTTCTATACGCAATGAGGAACGTGAGCTCGCTGCTGCTCATGATCTTGCTGTGCGGATTGGTGTACTGCTGGCCGGAATCGAATTTCCTTCGGGGTGGATACGAGGGGCGCCTGTTCTTCGGATCGGGGTTCATGATATCGACGGCGAGGCTGCAACAGAGGGTGGCGGCGGAGATCAACCAGATGGGCGGGAGGCCGGGGATTCTTCTGTACGAGTTCCGGCGATCGAAGGTGGCGATGGAGGAGCTGAGAGGGGAATTGGAGAGTAGGGGTTCGTCGCAACCAGGGGGAGTGGTGGTGGAGTGGGAAACAGAGGTTGAGATAAGGGAGAGAGTGGACAACTTGAGAGGGTGTTTTGGGGTGTTGAGATCTGGTGCTGACAACATCGTCGGGCAGCTCGATGATTTCTTCGATGAAATCGTCGAGGGCAGGAAGAAGCTTTTGGACTTCTGCAGTCATAGGTAGAGACGTGATAGTGCTGTAGAAAATATGCTTGGATGGAAAACCCCAAGAAAAAAAGAAGAATATTACAAGTAGAGGAATCAGTCGTTGAGGGGTTGTTGTGCCTTTAAGCCTTCTCTTTCTCCCCCTCTATTTTGTCTATTTATTTTTTGTTATTTGTTATTTGTTTTTGGTTTTTTTCCTCTTGTGGTTTTGCTGTGCTTACAGTTAGTACAGTTGAAGCTTTGGAGATGGCTTTATTTCAGCAAACCAACCCAAAGAGGAAGGTTCTTGAATTGGAATGTAACTCTTTAGGTTTCAGAAAGACTTTAAATGAGAATCCCAGAAGAGAAATTCAAACATTTAGGACCATTTTTTCATGCGGGACCAAGTTCTCTGCTCCTAATACGAAACACCAGCCTCCCATGACCATTTAAAAAATTGGCTTAAAAGAAAGAATCGAAGCTTCTTATTATTCCCCATAGGGGAAGACAAAACAGCAATATTCATCTTCCTTTTAAATTGTTTAATTGTTAAGATTTGCCTTGTTTATTTTATAATTTTGTTTTCCCTTTAAAAGTTGTGATGGTTTTTTTTCATAGGTAGTGCTCCTTTTTTTTTTCCCTAAGTCATAGGTAGTGCTTCTTAGTTGTTATAGTAAATGACTAATCATTCTAGCTGTGAGAGAATGATGAAAAAAGGGCGGCTGAGGACTCTGTAGGCGGGCGACTGTAAGATTCCTTGGCTGCTTTAATTTCAAAAGCAGCTTTCTTTTGCTCTTAGGAAGCTTTTGTCTGATTCGGTTCGCTTTGAAAGCAATGGAGTCGATGATGAAAGCTTCTCACCACATCTACCTTCCTGACATGTCTCTTCCAAACTCTCTCTTTAATTCTGCTGCCAATTTCTTCTCCTTCCCCCTCCTTTTTGGTGTTTTTGGGCGTATAAAAATATTGAACAGAAAGAAAAAAAAATTCCCAGAGGTCACTTTCTCATTTCTAACCGTGTCTCATGCTTTTTGTCCCTTGCCGGAAATTCATGCCTTGCCTCCCTCGAGGGGTTCCACATGAGCATCGGGTGAAAAACAATAGAATAAAATATATGCTGGACAGGAGCACAAGGACAAAAAACAATGAGTAAGCTTAATTTAGTAAAAAAGGCCAACATGCCGTATGGCAGAAATTCAGGCAGCAGCAAGACCTGTGTTCCAACAAACCAATTGGTAGTCTTGGTCACGGCCATTATCCGTGAAACAGCACACCATGTTTCAAATCTATCAGCAGAGACCATGATTTTGATACTCTAAAGAGGAAGAAAAAATGGGGAAGGAAAAAGATTCACCGCTGCCACGAAAACAATTAGCGACTTTTCAGCCTTAGCTTCTACTTACTGTTCTCCATTGAATTAACAGAACTCAGACAAGCACACGATACAAACTGTAGATGCAGATTGTTCATCATGATTAGCAAAATCGACCAGGGTGAAATGGTTAGAGTTTCTACACCAGAACCAATGAACACTATCACCACCAAAATAGAGCGCCTTGATTATAACCAAGCAACCTGAATTGCAGACAATTTGTTGCAATTTCTAATGCAAAATTCACATATTTCCGATATATAAAGCCATTGGAACATACATCTGCATGGGGGGAAAAAAACTCATTTGGACTAGCAACTTTCCATATCTACCCAATTATGTAATTGCTTGTGTATTCAGATAAACAATATAGGCTACACACCAACAAAACTTAGTGAAAGTAGGTAACGCTTTCACAAATATATCAGAAAGGAGAAACGATAACTTCTGTGGTATATATATTACAAAATCACAACAACAAAATCCGTCAGGGACTTGCCGAGTGATACGTGTAACATTTTGGCAACAGAATCTGACTGTTGAGGCTTGTTTTGGGCGTAATTTACAGGAGGGGATTGGAGAAAAATGGAAGGGTTACCCTGTGAAGTGTGGGTAAGCCACGGGAGCAATATGATGATGTTACAGATGCAGGCAAGCTGCCTCTTTCACATATTCATGTCAAAGCCTGGCATTGCAAACTGGGAAGCAAATGCCTCAACCCGATTTCGAAGCTCAACAATATCTCTATTGTGCTGCAGACCCTTGAGAAAATCTCTCTGTGATTTTCCATGTTCCCTCTGCACGATACTTGTAATCTGAGCTGCCCTAAGAAGAAAGTCGGCAATAGTCTCGAAGTCAGCCTCTAGACAGCCTCTGGATGTCATAGCGGGAGTGCCTGAAAGAATAATTAAGAAAGTCGAACAGAGTATTCAGGCGGTACATTTAGATACATGTATTCTTCAGCAATGACTAGTCTGCTACACAGTATTACAGTACTGATATTAAGATACTCGCAATTGCCACATTAGGATTCAAAAAATGGTGACATGCGAATTCGGAAAGCTTCAAGAATTACTAGAGGGAGAAGCATGCTATCAAAGCATTCTACCGTTGTTGATTGGACATTGGAATCTCCAAGTTTTAGCATGTAATATTTCAAATAACATCTTTATTGGAATATTATATGCAAAACAATAGGTCTTGAGGCCATTGCTTCGACCTCCACCCCATTCTTACAGGGGGAAGGTTGTGCCATTTGAGCTAGAGCTTATCCGCAATAGAGTGAATAAGGGTATACATGATCAATAAAAAAGTGGAACACATGTTACATGACACATTTTCTGAGCCAACAAAGCAATATGAAAGCATTACTCACCAATTCTTACTCCTCCAGGTGAAATAGAACCATTATCATCGCATATAGCAGTTTTATTGAGAGTGATGTGGCACATCTCACCGACCTTCTCATAGTTCTTGCCTAGAAAATGCGCAGCCAAGGAAAAAGGTCAGAACATGCAGTACAAATTTAGGCAGGTAGTTGAGACATTTTTACCCCAAAAGCAAAACAGCTAACAATTATACTGCAACACAAAAGCAAATGAAGCTAAAGATATGTTCCTAGAGTACATATAAAAAAAATGTTTCTAGCGTGGAACTTTTCCATTGCTTGTTGACTTTTTTCACTTTTTAAATCAAACAAGAAAAAAGTATTCCCTTGTAACGACTTTCTGGTAACATTAATCACAGCAGTTTAATTTCTCCTATATTTGGCAACATTTCAACAACAATTATACTTTTCACACAGGTAAATCAGTCACTTATCTTCAGATTCAAGACAAGTATGTCTACAAACCCAAACACCAGGGCCTGTGCAAAGTGCAGCAGGGTTACACATTCCTGAATCATAGGCTACTAGAATATTTTGACAATCAACAATATTCGTGCACAAGAATTAGACTGGATCTCATGAGCAGTAGATTAAAACCTAAACCACATCAACAGTAGACACCAATTGCCGCAGAAGTTAAGAAATTAAGACCAAACCACAGTACATATTCATGTCCATAGACCATAAAAATCTGATGATTTGCTAATTGATTACCCAGATTTATACATTTTAGTCTTTCATACGATTCCTCTCCTTCTCCAATGGCTTAATGGAATGAAGTCATAGGTCGTTCAATGAAAAAGGAGCACTGTTTTTTGTACATGATCCAAAAAAGAGGGGGAGGAGATCAGGAATATAAACTGCCAAACACAAACTTCAAGAGAGCTTGCTGTTATTTCAGAGACAAGATGGGCCAAATTGAAAACAATAAGAAGTCTAAGAAGAAACAGATGCAATGTGAAGTTTACCCTTCCCAATATATTTCTCAATAGGGGGGGGAGGGGGGGGGGGATGGAGCATGTAAAAATCGGAATACCTGTTAAGCCTACAGTAGTTAAATCCCAAAGCAGCAAATGATTGTCGGTACCCCCAGTCACCAGCCTGCAATTTCTTCTCAACAAAGCAGATGCCAACGCCTGAGCATTTTTCTTAACCTGTTGCATATAGGCTTTATAGTCCGGAGTAGCTATTTGTTTTAATGCAATGGCAAGAGCAGCAATGTGATTATTGTGAGGACCCCCTTGTAACGATGGAAACACAGCAAAGTTAATCCTTTCCTCGAAATCATACTGAACACTACCATCTCCGTGATTAAGGTGCAAGCCCTGTTTCCTTACTTTTGTACCTCTCCTGTAAAAGATAATACCTCCTCTAGGTCCCCGGAGACTTTTGTGAGTCGTTGAGGTGACAATATCACAGTATTCAAATGGACTTGCACATTCCTGCGACAACAGACAAAGCTAAAGTAAGAAGTTCGGACTTTTCAGATAAAGAATACCATTGGCACAACATCATGTATAAACTCCATGAGAGTTGTGAGAAAATATGTAGAACCCCCGCATAAATATTTATAATGGCGGCGTATCATTTTAGTGGAACACCGTTCATTTTCACTTATATTATAACTTAAGGATCACTTATATAACTTAAGGATTCACAAGCACGAGGAAACAAAGTGAAGAATAACAAATTTAATACTTTTTTGTAATTAAACGTAGGCTCTCCATTTAGGCTAAAACAAAGTCAACGGGAATTTTCTGTCAGAATACGCTAAAGAAAGTGATATGAAAAATAAGAAGAAAAGAAAACGAAGGACGCAGCTCCATGTGAGTATATAATAGAAGTTCTTCAGCTTCAGAGGTCTCATGTATCAATGCACGCTTCTAGGTATATGTTCATTTGTGAACCCAATATGCTCGTGTTTAACTCTAGACATTTGGCTGTACATACATTCCTACTAAGTACGTTTGGATTGATATATCAACAATATAATTAAATAGTTGTTCTAGAACAAGAAGTCAAGAGTCAGCACATGGAAACAAATGGATCAATTGCTTGTGACCTAAGATAACATCACACCATTATTTAAATATCTATTACATGAGAACAGCTACGAGAACTCTGAACTGCGCCACTCCTATTACTACCAGTGTACTCCATGAAATATGCCCTCAAACCACATGGAAGGCCATCTACTTAACAAGCCTTATTATGTTTTAAACAGTTTCAAATGCACTGAAACCATAATATAGAGCACCTAAGTTCAATACTATCAAATTAAAATCCTCAATTTTCAAATCAAGTATAAAATGACCAGAAGAAGCTTAAACCTTAGCTGCAACGAGACCACTAATTTGAGCCATGTCACACATCAACACCGCTCCACATTTATCCGCAACATGCCTAAACCTCGCATAATCCCACTCCCTCGGGTATGAACTCCCACCGCAAATAAGGATCTTGGGTCGAAAATCAAGAGCCTTCTCCTCAAGCTTTTCGAAGTCAATGTAACCAGTTTGCGGGTTCACTTTATAAGGGAGACTCTCAAAGAATATCGAAGTAGCTGAGATCTTCTTCCCGCTCGGAGTATAATAACCATGACTTAAATGTCCCCCGGACGGCGAATCCAAACCCATAATCCGATCATTTGGAAGCAAAAGACCAGTGTAAACCGCGAAATTTGCCGAGGTACAAGAGTATGGCTGAACATTCACGCCCCAGTTCTCGGGGTCGAGATTAAAAGCTGCCAATGCGCGCTCGCAACAGAGTAATTCAATCTGATCAATATGCTGATTGCCTGTATAGTACCTCGCACCAGGCATTCCCTCCGAGTATTTGTTAGTCAAATGGCTTCCCAGAGCCTCCATCACAGCCCTGCACACAAAATTCTCCGAGGCGATCAATTCTATTCCTTTGAACTGTCTCCGCCTCTCCTTCTCTATAATGGTGTGAACCTCCGGGTCCGCCATCCTGAGAGGCTGATTCCCCCAGGCCCGGACTGCGGCTCGCCTCGCCTCGAGCCCTGGTTCGATAGCAACACGCTTCGGAGGGTATGGACAGACCAACGATTGCCTATCTCTCGGCCTCTTCAAACACATAGAGTGCCCTAGAATGCTGAATTTCTCATCTTCGCTTTGGTCTTCCCCATTTTCGAGCTCAATTTTCTCTTCCTTCTGCTCAAGCAACTCCAGCGCAACTGATGGCATAAAATTCGAAGAATTGCAAAAACTCGAATCGAATTTAAGCGAAATCGGGCCCTCGGCCAGAGACGCTTTAGAAATCGGTGCTATGTGTGAATTGAATCCCAAGGAGAGACCCGATTGACCGTGCGGTAAATCCATAAATCACAGAAATACCAACAAAAAACAAATTAGAAGGCTAATGTCGGAACTGAAGAACTGGAGAAATTCCGAGCCCTCCTACGGATAGCTGTAGAAGCAACAGAAACAGCGACAACAGCGCCTGAAGAAGCCGCAGTGGAAGTAACGTAACGACGATCTGCGAGAGGTTGCTGGTGCTGGAGCAGAGGTTTCCATAGAAGTTCAGAAAACACCAGCCCAAAATTCGGAAAATGTCGGAATTATTCTAGATAGCTGAGAGCGAATGAGACTGAGGGAGAATAAGGAAAGGGGAATGGTAGACAAGGCGGGGATGAACCTGGCGCCGATAATGGAGATAAGGGGATTATGGCCCGTTTGGGCCTTACGGGTTAGCTAGGGATTCGGGTAGGCTGCGTTTTCACGACATTTTAATTTTAATAAAATAATTATAACTTTTTTCGATTAAGGGCAAATTATTACTTTTTACGATAATAAATATAAAAAGTTCATTCAAATAATCTTTTTTCGATTTTTCATTGATTTTAATATCCTAAAATTTTAAAACTCAAACACAACCGTAGTGTTGGAGACCAAAAATCTCCAGTAGCGTGTGTCTTATGTTAGGGTGAAGCAAACGTGGAAGATAAGCATAAGGTCTTCTTTTCAGGTAGGATTGTTCAACCCTAATATAAATGTCGGTTTTTAAATAATTGTCATATATACTTACACCATTAAGGGCAAAAACCGGACCTTAGCGGTGAAGGTTTCTGGTTATCTTACATTCATATTGGTTCTTTTTTTTAGCATTTTACGCACTTGGCTCAATATATATTTTTTTATTTTTGTCAATTAATCACATAACAATAAAATCTAAACTAATGAAATCCAAATTCCAAAATCAATAAAATTAAACATCATCTTAAAAGATAATATGAGAATTTAAAGTCCAAAGTAATAAAATCTAAAATCAATAAACTTAGAGAACATCACAATAAGATGAGGGAACAAATAGGGGAGGGGGTCTGGGGTTTAAAACAAAACGATTCTGTTTTGTTTTGTTTTTTTAGGTGGGGCCTGAGGGAATGGTTTTGCGCGGGGGCCCGGGGGGTTGGGCCGGTGGAAAAAAAAATGTGAAATGGTTAATGGTGGAGGGGGCCAGGAGGCCAGGAGGGGGCCAAGGAAAAAACGTGAAATGGGGTAGGGGCTGGGAGGCCAGGAGGGGGCTAGGGTGAAAACATGAAATTGGGAAGCCCGATAGGCCGGGAGGGGGCCAGGAGGCCCCAACAGTTCTCCTTTGCCCGAGCATGTGTAGGTCCCGGGCGAGACCCACCACTCTCTCATTCTCTCTCCTAAATTGCATTGCAATTTGGTCACCCGGATTGCAAGCGATCTTGATCTTGGCGGTCGAACCCTTAGCCCGATGCACCAAAATTTCAAAGAGAACGGAACGGTAGTCAACAATACAACCATCATCATGCAATAACAGAAAAAAAAAACTTTTAGCTATGTTTATTTGTGTTTATAAAATTATTTTTTTGTAATAATTAAAAAAAATTGTTGAGGTATGTTCAGTTGGTGTATGTGAGAATGTTGTTGCTAATAGAAAAGATGTTTGGAAAGACAAATTTTGAAATTTATTTTATTTTTATAAATATGAGAGTAAAAAAAATATGTTTTGATAAAAGATTTATACTATAGTAGTTTTTTTGAAAAAAAATATATTATTTTTTATAGAAATTGAGATCAATAAATAAATAAAAAGTATATTGAATATTGATTTTTTTTTTTTACTAAATCATGTTTGAATTAAGACCACTCATCACCATTTTAGGATTCGGCTCCTTCTCCATTCCTTCTCATTTTCTCTCTTGTTTCTGTGTATTATTAGTTTTTATTTTTTTTTGTTGATTTTTAGTCAAAGACCATATCTACCACTCCTAATAGCCGAACATTATACACGCATCCTACCACAATCCTCTTGATCCTTCGATCTATCACTTTTATCTTTTTAGGGAGTGAATCTCACGCGCATTCCCTATTATAATTCTTTTTAGGTTTCGCCTCTGGTTAATGACCATTGCAAATGACTCCGAAACTTTTTAGGGTGCATTCACCAACCAAAATTTTGGTTCTCTAAAATTCTGTCATCATCACAATAATTGCTCTCTTTACTTTTTTTTCACTTTTTCATCACTTATCATAAAATTTTTTTACTTTTTCTACAAATTTTTTCATTATTTCTCCTCATTTTTTTTATCAATTCTCGTACCTAAAATTTTATCACTCAAACATACCATTGAGTAATCCACAACCGCCTTCACGATAGCCTATCTTGACCATCAAATTTGGCCAAACACCTGTTTTCTTTTTTCTCTTTATTTTCTATTTAGTGAGATGGTTGTTTTAGGTATTTGTCTGGGTACCCCACTCCTAGAATGTATTGACTTTTGGTATGAAAGATAACCTACATTGCTCACAAAAAAAAAAAATCAACATCATGCAACAGTCCAAAAGCTTATACAAGGAGAACTTAGGTTATACCGGTCAAGACAGATAAAAACCTTAGGTTATTCCATTACTCTGAAGTTGGGAAATGGAAATTGTGCATTGCTAATGAATAGTTGTCCCTTTTATTGATTATAGAAATGACCAAATGATCAATCACTAACCTTCCTTATATTAATTTTTAAGGGCTAATGTCTGTTTACTTATAACAAAAAGAAGGCTCAAGTTACAATTTTGTCCAGAATTAACAAGACTAAAAGAAAAAACTCTAAGAAATAGCTTAACACGATTTTTTTGTTTTAAATTTCGGCTTGGATGACCGTGTTACAACTGCAAATCCCGGGGTTAAAAAACAAAACAAAAAAATTATATATATATATATATTTCCTAAAAGGGTTTTTTTTTAATTATTTTTGGAGGACTGGAGAAATAACCACCCTAACTTCATAGCCTTCATCCCTGAGTCCCATCGGTGCATTTGTATCGTAAAATTTTACACTTTCTAAGATTTTAAAACAATAAAAAATTATAATATAATATATCTCTCTCTATTACATAATTATTTTTCACTATAATAAATATTAAAAATAATCTCTCTCTATTTTTTTATCAAACACAACCGAGCCCGTCTTAGCTTTGTTCGAGGCTTCGAGCACACAACAAAGATTCAAACGATACAAGGAATTTGTTTCGTTAATTGTTATATATATATATATAAGACGGGCTCGAACAAAATGAATGACCCAATTGTTCGAGCCCGTCTTAGGCTGTGTTTGCAAAACTCAACATTTCCAATATTTTATCTCTCTCCTAATAAAATACTCCAATATAATCTCTCTCTCTCCCATAAAAAAATATAAAAAATTACAAAAACTATAAAAAATTACCTCTCTCTTCACCTTTTCACTAAACCCAATACCAACATTAGTGTCCTCGTTCTTTTTGGTGACGATACGGTAGTATTTATGTGTAAAAATTTTGGAATATGATAATTGGTAAAAGAAATGAGAAAAATATAATTTAAATGAGTTTTTTTTATATTTAATATAATAAAAAATATTTTATAATTATTTTATTAAATAAAAACTAAAAAATGTTGCCACACAACCTCCACGAAACTGTTTATAAAGGCTCCACCTCTCGGGCTTTGTTTTGGTTGTTAGTCATTTGATCTACTGGACCTACCAATAGGAGGGACCCATTGGGCCTCAAAACGAACACTCGGTAGGGACCTATAGCCTACTCTGACCGCTATAAGTACCAGATCCAAGCCCACAATACCAAGGCAGATACGGAGGACAAACGCATCTCCAATAGTTCCAAAGTCGGACATCGGAGAAACTTGTTCGGCTTGTCCATGGAGTCCTCGTCCTCATCTTCTCCGCAATACTCCCTTTCGTCTTCGGATTATCTCACGCTATACCTTCTCCGCCCTGTCTTCGCCGTCGCATTCGTTCTCTCCTTGATTTTTCTCGGTAACTATTTGTCTCTCACTTTGTCAATTCTATTATTGTCTCTCGCTGTCTTCGCAAATATTTGGTTTTGTTGTGGGCTTCATTGTTTTAGAGGTTAATCAGGATACGGTTTTGTGAGGATTTTCTCTCTGAATTTACGAGTTACTTGTTGGGGTTTGCGTATAGGTTGGTGGTTGGCGTGGAAGTTAGTCCTAGTTCACGTGCCTCTGGTACAAGAGATATTCGGTTTACGAAAGAAAACCTTCAAGCCGAAACCCCTGACACGGAGGCTATCCAAGATTTACAGTAGCATGAATGCCCAGAAGCCAGCTTCTTGATGGTAATGTTTAGTTTACGCCTTTTTCTTGGTTTGACTTCGATTGCTAAATTCTTGTTCTACGCATAAAGAAGATGTTATCTGTGTTTACTTAATTGCACCATCCCCATAGTCCTCTATATTTTGGATTCGTAGTGTAACAATTGGGAATTACGTAAATATTGAACCTTTAGAATTGAAGATAGTGACCTTAAACGTTATTGTTCTACGTGTTCTAATGCATAAGGAAAAATAATGTTCCAAGCATCTTCGTTTTAGGTAGGTGATAACGGGTCTTAGGAATAATAGCACGGATCATCAAAGTTTCAGGTCATGTATTAAGAGGTCGATAATGTGCAGCTTAAGATATGAAGGTAGTTTTTGCATGACTTACATACTTGGAATGAGATGATTTAATTGGTTTTCCTCGCATTCTATAGGCATGCATCTGGTGGTGGTGGTAACATGCTTACATTGCCTCTCCGAGAGCTATTTGTTGCCGCTGTGAACGGATATAATGGACTATTGACGTTTATAACTTATGTTTGTGGATTCATTAAAACTATCAAAAGTTGGATGCACGTTGTTTTGGGTGCCAATCTTGAACACTGTGCTATTTCTGTATGTCTGAATTGTGTTGATGGCTTAATTCAGTCATACTATAGTTGCAGATTCCCATGTTGGAGTCTAAGATTGATGTGGCTAATTGGGTATGAGGCTTGCAGAAAATAAGTGCTTTTCCTAAAATGCTATAAGCCCAGAAACTTTTTCAGAATTTGTTCTGACAGAAAGGGATGAATGTTAGTAGTCTTGTTGCATTTCACTCGGCGTACAAATTGTGTATTAATCATATGCTCGTCTTATTGAAATGATTAGTTCCATGGCGGATGTGACATGGGAGACAATAGAAAAGTAGAACCACAGAAAAGTGTTATATGGATCAAGATGTAAAACTTGTAATTGCTTATATGGTGGAATACCTGGAACGGTCTGTTTTTATTTTATCTTATTTTATTTTGCGTGTTGGGGGGGGGGGGGGTTGGATAAATTTGGTTCAAGGAGAGGGAGCTGGAAACAGAAACCAGTGACCTCTGCTTTTTGAGGCTTTGATTGCAGCTCAATGTGCTAACCCCAAGGGATTGCCCATGCGAGTTCATAGTTTGCATAAGCCAAACATGGTTTCGTGCTTATTTCCCGAAATGGTTTTTGTGCTTGCCTGCGTGTTTACCTCTACATGTTCTTAGTTTGCGAAGGTCATGAATACGGCTCTCTTTCCCAAAAGCTAAAAATGGTTATTGGCTAAGGGAGTGTTTGTATGTTCAGTAAAGTTTGGGGGTCATTGATTTTGGATGTCATTTGAAGGCATGAATCTATTACCATGATGCTCTCCACTTCTTGTTTAGGTTGAAGGTGAAGCAAGAAGCTTGATGGTTTACTTTTGCATAACAATGGTTCTTATTTTCTAGAATGTCCCTTTTTGAGTGATGTGCGTGGACAGAAAAGACTAGTAAAACCTGGAGTTGCAGTTCAGTTTCGGAATACTTACATGTGCAGTTTTAGTAGATGGTTACTTGAAGATCTGTTTGTTGCGTATGGAACCTAATGTTGGCCTCAAGGGGCCTGACAGAAAAGACAAACAGATTTGTATGATATGGGAAACAAACTTCTGAGTCTTTGCATGCCCGGCTGGGTAAGGATTGTGGTGGAACACACTGGTCGTTTGATGCAATGAAGATGTTTGATGCAATGAAGATAGTGGTGACTCCAAAGCGTGAAGGGCATTGTAATTTGTTGACTGCAATGCAGCTGTATATATATTTGTGATCTCTTTGAAACAATGATTGTAAAAAATCACATTATTGAAAAATTAATCTAATCTGTGGGATCTGACTTTCCATGTCGAATCTGAGTGATTGGTGTGATTTTAGTGCCATAAAATGTGTTAATGGTATTTATTTATCTATTGTAAGTTGGGAAGAAGGCAGAAATCAGTGCCTTCCAGAGGCCATCGTAAGTTGGGAAAAAGAAGAAGAAGAAGAGGAAGTTGGGAATGAAATGTGGGAACCAGTTGGATTCGTATATAGAGGACAGCATCAACATTGCAAGACTAGAACAACTCGAATCTCATGGCAAAACCCTAGAGTCCAATGTTACGATATAAAAAAAAATGCAACGACAAAGATTAAGATTAACAGTTTAATTCTCCACTCGAATTATATAGTAGAATGTTCTTTATATTTATTCATATAAAGTTTCAAATGGTATAAGTTTTGTAATAATTTATAATGGAGTATATCTATTATGTATGTCTTTCTCTTCGAATTTACCATATAATTAGAGCATAGATAATTGTAGATGATTTCAATCAGTATAGATAGCGGCTAAGAGTGTGGGAAACTTTTTTTTTTCCTAAGCAAATTGTAGAAGCAGGACTAAAGCCTACGGGATATGGGGATTCGACCCCTGGATCTAACCTTGGAGGAGGTGACAATTGAGCTAAAGCTCACTGTCGTATGGGAAACATTTTGGTCGTAAAGAAAGGCGAATGAAGTTTGGTCGTAAAGTGAAAGATTACAAATTTTATACGGCATGCAGGCTGATTGCTGTTCGCATGCGCAGGCCGAGTAACTGAAACTTGATTTGTTCGACATCCTTGTTTGCAATGGCAATTCTACAGAACGGCTTGGTTTCTCTCCCTGACGTTTCTTTCGCTCATAAGCTCAACATCTTCCAGCAGAAACCCATTTTTCAAATTCGAGCTCAAGCGACTACTTTTAATGGGCTCAACGTTACAATCAGCCACAAAGCCACCGGCACTTTTAGTTCAAGCTCAGACATTGACGCTGACATATCTCAGTGTCTTTCTCTACTGAAAAGTAACTGTTTATCTTATTGCAGACAAGTATATTCCCAAGCTCTAAAGCTGAAAGCTTTTGGATCTAATAGTTTGGTTGGAAATATGCTGACCATCCGGTACTCGAAGAACAGGGAGTCTCTAGAAATTGCCCGTAAGTTGTTGGATGAGATTCCTCAAAGAGCTGGACCTGCTTTTGCGGCTTTGATAATGGCGTTTTGTAAGTCGGAGCAGTGGGAACAATGTTTTTCGTTGTTTGGGTCAATGGTTAATGAGGGTATACTACCGGATAAATATTTGGTTCCCACGATTCTTAAAGCGTGCTCCGCAAGGAAAATGACGTGTGGTAAAGTGATTCATGGTTATGCGATGAGGAAGGAATTGGACTCGGATGTTTTTGTTGGAAATGCACTTATTGACTTTTATGCGAATTGCGCTGATTTGAGACTATCAATAAGTGTTTTTGATACAATGAAGGAGACTAGACGTAGTATCATGGACCACCCTTGTTTCGGCATACATGGATGAAGGCCATTTGCAGGAGGCAATGGAGATTTTTCGTTCCATGGAGTTGAATGGAGTGAAGCCTGATTTGATTTCTTGGAATGCAGTTGTGTCAGGCTTTGCACGGAATGGAGATATTGGCATGGCCCTTTTATCTTTGGAGGAGATGCAGGAGAGAGGGCTCCAACCGAGGGTTAACTCTTGGAATGGAATAATCTCTGGGTGTGTTCAAAATGAATATTTTGAAGATGCTTTGGATGCATTCAGTAACATGCTATGTTTTCCCGAGGATCCAAATTTTATTACAATTGCGAGCATCCTACCAGCTTGTGCAGGCTTGAAAGATCTGAATTTAGGCAGGGCTGTTCATGGATATGCTCTCAATGTGAGCTTTGTGGAAACATTCATGTGGAAGGATCATTAATTGATATGTATTCCAAATGTGGGTGGCCTGAAGATGCAGAAATTTTTTTTGTCGAAGCAGAGAACAAAGACACTACTGTGTGGAATGAGATGATTGCAGCTTATGTTAATGAGGGCAAAATGAAGAAGGCATTAGAGTTTCTTAGATTGATGGAAAATGATGGCTTTAGACTGGATGTAATTACTTACAACACATTACTCGCTGGGACTGCTAAATGTGGGCAAAAGCGGGAGGCATATGAATTGCTATTTGAGATGGTCCAGCAGGGTTTGAAGCCAGACACTATCATTTAACATTTAATTTCTGGTTTTCAACAATCTGGGCTTGTTTATGAAGCTCTTAAATTATTCCGGACCATGCAATCCCGTGTTCGCTTTCGTAACAAGAGGTTCAACATGTCAACTCAACCGAACTCGGTCACAGTTACTGGTGCCCTTGCAGCTTGCGCTGCTCTGCATTTATTGCGCCCAGGGAGGGAAATCCATGGATATTCATTGAGGAATGGATTTGAGTCTAACATATATGTCTCAAGCGCCTTGGTTGACTTGTACACAAAATGCCATAATGTGGGTTTGGCAACTGAAGTCTTCAGGAGAATAGAGGACAGAAACACAATTTGTTGG
Organism: Myrica gale; assembly: GCA_963930655.1. Lineage (NCBI taxonomy): Eukaryota > Viridiplantae > Streptophyta > Magnoliopsida > Fagales > Myricaceae > Myrica > Myrica gale. The sequence continues at coordinate 22,429,292 of OZ005611.1, forward strand.
AATGTTTTGATTGCAGGCCATGTAAGCAATGGGCAGCTGGAAGAGGCTTTTCAACTTTTCAATGAGATGCTCCTAGAAGGCCTCAAACCCAGTTCAATTACATTTTGTATGCTTCTCCCTGCCTGTATTGGTATGGCTGCTCTTAGGGTAGGGAGAGCTGCATGGCTACATAATAAAGAATCAGATTGAGGATTCCAACAGTACTCTCGCTAGGGCTTTGGTTGAGATGTATGCCAAGTGTGGTAGCATTAAGGAGGCCAAATCAGTGTTTGACCCTGAAGTTGTAGAAGATGTTGCTCTATCGAACTCGGTGGTCTCTGCTTATGGAATGGCCAAAGATGCCATTGTTGTGGTTGAACAAATGTAGCTACTGGAAATGACACCGACCACAGAAACCTTTACTGTACTTCTTAGTTCTTTCAGCTTGTGCTCCTGAATGTCTAGCAGAACAAGGATGATAATAATTCACCTGGATGGAGAATAATTACAGCTACTTTGGAACATTACAAGTGCATGGTTGGTGTTTTGGGTGGCACTGTTTTACTAGAAGAGACTCTTGGGTTCATCAGATAAATGCCATAATCACCTGTTGCTTCATCTAGGCTACACTTCTACAAGCTTGTAGATTCTACTCTTCAACCACAGTTGTACTCTTAAAATGAGCAGCTTTGTAAGGGCCCAGTCTTGATTGTTATAAAGGAGTGCATCCTTATAAAGGTCGTCCCTGAGATGCATGATTTAAAGGGCAAGACAGTTTCATGTAAAGGAGGGTTGGAGGATGTCACAGACACTTGATATAAGTCAGCCAGCACAATCAAGAGCGATAGGTATTTTGATTTCCTCCTGTTTTGGAGGATGAAATTTGTCTCAGTCCCATTCACTTGGTTGCACACGCAAGTTGGCCTTGTGTTTTGGCATTCCTATTGGCGTTTCAAAGAATTTATGGATGTGTATTGGCTGTCGCACATCAGCTACAAGATGTCTATTCAATATATTTTAGGCGGTCATAATCTATATGGGATTTCCAAAATTACTAATAGAAGGTCGGCCTCGAAGAATCGAAGAATTACAGATGGATGTACACCCATATAATTTCACTCCTTTTAAAGATTTTACTGTGTAAAAAGAATTGATATCGTACACCCGTATAATTTCAGACTCCTTTTAAAGATTTTACTGTGTAAAAAGAATCGATATCTTATATTTCTGTTGTATCCATTATCATTTTAACGATCAACTTCTGTCATAATAATATCGATGCTCCCTAGTATTGTCAAAATATCAGCCAATTTCATTCTTTTAATTAACTGGGGAAGAATTTGCAAATTGATAAAACCCGGGGGCGAATTTTACATCTCCAAGGAAAACCACTCCGATCCCCTATCAGAAAATTTTCTAATTCGCCCTCTGGGCGTCGATTCTCACATAAAGTTCTTAGTTTCGGGAATTCAAAAATAGGAGCAGGTTTTATCTTCCTCTGGACTATTTTCATAGTCTTTAGCGCAGCAGCGCAATCTTCAAAAAATTTCTCGTTACCTGTTGCGACGATGGGATGTCGTTAGCCAGAGACTTTCGGATTAGTAATCCAAACTATGTTATTCCATTTTGGGTTTTAGACGGTTCATTTCAAACGGCGATTATGGAGCAGCTGGGAGCTATAGGAAAATCAACCAGAAAGAGGACACCAAATCTATAATCCTGTGAATTGGAAGCACTAAAGAGTTGTATGGTTACTGTGAGATCGGAAAGAAGAGCCCCTTTTACGGCGAAATTCAGCGGCAAAAATGTAAGAGAATCTTGAAGACGAACAGAGACACCAAATCATACGGAACGGACGCGGCCACGGTATCACATGGCAATGAAACTGGGCCTGCCAGCTTCCACAATAAGCCCAACAAAAACGCAGGAAATAATTTTCCGGGAAAAATTACTAATTTTAACGCTTTGACAGTGGAAAAGATTCATTTCGGTTGCTTCGCTTGCACCGAAACCGCGAATTGAATTTCTAAAAAATTCCTGGAAAAGTTATCACGTTACATCACAAAAGAGTTCCGATTCCAGGTGTCAAATTGAATCTCTAAATCGATATAATCTACATCTGAAAGCTTCTAACATTTTCCAGAACGCTACACTTGATCATCTGCTCCAGACGAAAAAAGTGACATTTCCAACAGAAATATGCTAAGGTCACGCGTACTGTACTAACAATGAGAACTCTTTTAAGTTACAACATCGCCCTTGTGATTCTCAGTTAACACCTGAATGTTCTCAGAAACACAACAAAAACCGAAAGTACCTCGAATGGACGATTAAAACTAACTTATAAAGCCTGGAAATCAACTAAACTTGCCCGGGGAAAAATTCCCAAAAACAAAGAAAGAAAAAGTTCAACAAAGATGAAAGCTGACGAAAATACCATGTATGCTCGATAGACCGGTGTATCCAGATTCAGCTTGTGCAGAAAAAAGCAATCGCTCATCTACTCTGCAGTTGTTGATTCTTCAATGGACTCCTCAGCAGCCACAGGTGCTTTCTTACTACCAGGGCCTGAAGAAACTTTAACCATTGCTGGTCTTAAAAGTCGTTCCCCAAGCAGAAACCCACGACGGAATTCTTCACTTACAATCCCTTCCTCGAACTCTTGCGACTCTTCACGTGCAATGGCTTCATGCAGCTATCACAAAGAATGGAAACCAACCCAAGGAATTAGATGACATGGAAAGATTTATCAGTTGCTTATCTATTCAGATTGTAATGACCACCACTCAAAATTACAGGCACCAATAACTACATGCCGGCCATCCTTTGAAAAACACCCATAATTTTTTGTACCCTGCTCTTGTAGTTTGATCAAAATAACTGCACTAGGAATTCAATCAAACTGCGGACCCAAAGAACCCAGTTAACAGTGAATAAGGCCCCGCTCACCCGAAGTGATTGAGAAAGATTATGGCTGACCCTTTCTCTGAACCTTGTCAATTGTTGAACTCAAAGAGAACATTCAGGATATAAATACCTACTCTAACGCAACCTCTCCTGATGTATATGGATAATGAAAGCTCCATGAGTTGCCTTTGTCAGCATGATGAAGGGGTAGGAACAAAAGAAATGCCTAACAAACTGACCGAAGAAAGTTGTGAGATTGTAGAGTTTAAGAGATGTAATGTTGATGACGCTCTACAAGGAAGTTCTTCTGCTCTAAATGAAATAGACATTCTGTGTTGTATTCAACGTACACTATGTACATAACTAGCTTATGATGAAGTTAAGAACCAGCAACTCCAGAGCATCATCGCTTATATCCAAATCAGCATACTGATGCCCGCTGGATGGAGATCCATCATTCTAAAGACATTTGAACGAAACCTACTAACACAGAATCAGCAAACAGGAATTTTGAGCCTTGTTCCACTATTTTGTCATTCTCGACCTCAAACTTAAAGGTTGATTTTTATCCAAGTCTCAATAACATGATTCACTTCCAGATATCTCTTCCACCGCTCTTATGATATTAATGATAACTTTTGTGAAGGAGAAAATACATCACATCTCAGATTCCTGGAGAGTTGGCCATCACTTTTGTGAAGGACCCAGGAAAAGATATCACATCTCAATTCCTGGATGTATAAAAGGAGAGAACATCTTATGATAGCTCACGAGCATGGAATAAATAAGCACGCAAAATGGCATTATAAATACTTACCGAGAACAACAAAACTGATTTTAAGTATCAAAAGCTACCACTTACCAAGGGGTCAAAAGGCTTTCCTACTGTTGGTACAGTAGCCACTTCTAAGTTACTCATTATCTCCACAAATTGCTTGTATATACCCTGATAACTCTCATCAATCTTTTTTTCCTTTTCTGTTTCTGGCTTAATTTGTAGCTTGGCTCTCTCAAAATTGTCCACCATGGGCAAGAGAGTCTCAATTACTTCTCCTTGGGCATCAGACCTAATTGTCAGTCTCTCCTTCTCTGATCTTTTCCTAAAATTGTCAAAATCTGCTTGCAAACGGATGTATTTCTCCTTTCCAGTGGTCACATCAGTTGATAGAGCTGCAACTTTCTGGACCAATTCATTCTTCTCATTTTCTATTACGTGTATCTTGGTCTCAACATCAGATAGAGTCGTTTCATCTCCAGCAAGAATGGCTTCCTTGTAACCTTTAATGAGAGTCTCTAAACTGGATAGATATCTTTGATCTCCTTCACTTTCTGACGTGACATCACGCTCACTAGCCTGATCTTCTTCACTTTCTAAGGTTTTTGCATCATTCAGACTAGATACCTCAACATCATTTGCCTGGTTACCATGGAACATTATCCGAATTAAATAGGGAAACAATTAATTAAGATTGCAATGTAAGTTCATGTATGCTGCTCAATGGAATCGAAAGACTTCCATGGATGCCTACACTCTTGCCAAGACTTGTCATTTGTAAGAAGAGAGGAAGCACAGATGACGCAGCAAACGAAGAAAAAGAAAACAATAACACAGATTCAAAGTAATAGAGGAGAAAAAATAAACACAACTGATCTCAAATGAGGCAAAATTAGGATTCCATAATTGCAGGTAAAACAGAAGCTCTCGAATGATAATTGGGCAATGAAAATGCACAATAACGAATATACAAATGGGAGAAAAATAAAGGAGTTGGTTTCATGCATTCATCAATACCCACAAATAAGCCTCCTGGTTGTTTTGCTACTGTTAATATGGACATCCTACATGTGCCCTTCCCTTTTATTATCTGTGGAGGATCACATTCCATTAGGAAGATGAGAGGAAGGCAGCCTTGAAGGCATACATAGTTGGCTGATTAATTGTCTTTACCATCCCTGCTGCTACTGCAGGTGCCCGGAATTCATGGATTCTCTAGTAGAGGACAGTCGAGGTAGAATTCTTTGATTGGCTGGCTTAACAGAAGACCCAATTGCAGTAGGAGTAGCTATTGTTTTATGGCTTTAATTTTAGCCCCAGGTCCTGAATCTCCATAAATGGGTATGACTTATTATGCTGACCAGCTTTTGTGGGGCAACCACAAGTTAAGGTACTCATGGACTTGTTATAGCACCACCATCTCACAAAATACATTCTCCAAGACCAAATCCCCCTCCCTTTTTCTTCTTTTATCTTTTTGGTCTGTTATTTATATTAGGTTCATAAAAAACCATCATCTAAAACTTGGGGAGAGTTCAAACGACAAGATAAAAGTTTCCTCCAAAACAACCTTCTCATTTAGAACTTGAACACAAGGATCAAAAAGATTTATTTGAAGTCCTTTATTCACAATGTTATCAAAAAAAGATAAACTATAATACCTATTACAATTCGAGGACACTCTAGTTATATTATGTATAGTCCAATGATCATTATAGGCTCGCAATAGTCCCTTACTAATGTGAGACTCAACACATGTCTAGGCACCATTCTCTTAATTCAAAACTACACATCGATGTAATATCTTGATCTCCCTCACTCACATCTCCAACATCCTCTCATCTAAAAAACTCATATCACTTAAAGACCTCAGATCAACCTAGCCTACACCCAATAGGAAACTCAGCACACGTCAGCACAATGCTTTCACAATCTAAATCAACACAGTATTATTTTTGAGTGATGGCAGGAACAAGTAATTGGTTATGACATTGCAGCTTTTTACATCTGAATCACCTACTCTTATCCAGACACTATTAATCAAAAAGGACATTCACGTGACCTTATCTGCATCATTTCTCTTTGTTTATTTTTTTAAAAAAACTTTAATACACTTATTGAGGGTGCATTATTCAGCTTCACAACTAATTGTTCTCTTTTGCCTTTTCATGGTGGTATAGCCAGGACATTGGCAAAACTTCAAGATGACTTGCTATTGGCAAAACTTCAGGATGACTATTATGGGGTGGGGGAAGGGGATGAGTTTAAGTTCCCTTTCGTTAATTGCAGATTGTTTGTGCACTAATTGAAAATCGAGATTTCAGAGTAAGAAAGCTGTTGATCTTTAACCATGCTATACTTGGCAAAAGGTTTAGTGTCATGAGGAAGGGCCATAATCTTCATATGAGGAATTAAGATGAGAAGTAGAGGATTCTAGCTGAGGATGGCATTCAGACACAGTAAGTAGACCTTATTGTACTAGTTTATGGAAGAATATCAGGGGATTTTGGAAAAAAAAAACAAATTTGCCAGGTTTGAGATTCAATTTTTGCGTGATTTTCACTGGGGATAGTTAAAAGAGGCGCATCCTCAAAGTTTTCATTCCAAGATTTGTTAGCCGTGTACAAGATTGAGAACTATGATCCCCAGTCTGCTTTCTTGAATAACTATACTCTACAAAGATTTGTTCCGAGGTATGCCCAAACTGATTTGGATACCTCCAAGAAGCCATGTCGTTTGAGTTCAATAAGCTACCAAGGCTCTAAGGTGGGTAGGTAACAGTAATTTTCCTTGGGAAAAGTGTGAAAAACAATTGAGAAATAAGCTTATCATTAGAGATTCTCGTTGTACATGAAGATTAAACAGGGAGTTAGTGGATCGTGTATTCCCTCATTGTGATATCTCTGAGGGAAATGTACTCTTTCCTTCACTTTATTTTGAGGGTTAGGTCGATCATGCCAAGTACTGCTTTTAAGTTCTCCGAGTATTGGGTGTGGTAGCTACTAGTTCACCTCTGGAATGTTATATATTAGTTTCCAGTTCTGGGTGTTACTCTTTTATGCTCCCAGCATACTAGGGCCCCACCCCTAGTATAAGCCTTCTGAATGACTTGTTAACAAAATTCACTCCCATAAAACATCCAATTTAACCTATGCCACACCTATCACGAGCACCAGATTTGCCCAATTGGCCTTAATTTACAATGAGTACAATTTAGAGGGATTTCATAATCAGAGAAGTTTGGTACCACTTCATACGAAGGTTCATCTCTGTGACTCTAGCTCCCTCATAGACAGCATAAGATACTGCTACATAGATACCAAGCTCATTCAAAATAAACAGGTAACTTGAAACTTAATACGTCATAACAATGACAAGCGTTTGACCTCAAGAATGATAATTCCGAAGGATGCAATAAATTATTGACAACAGCCGTATGATATATAGGAGAATATAATCAGTAACAGTAACAGATATAAAGAAGCATTAAGGAAATTTAGGGGAAAAGAAAAGCGTACGGTGGGGGCGGAGTCTTGGGCAGAAAGATAAGATTTGAAGGAACGCCTGGACTTGTCATTAATGTTGATTGGGGATGAGTTGGTGTGAGAAAGAAATCCTAGAATCGGTTTGCAGATACGATGATGAGGGAGGGGTTGACAAAGGGCTAGGGTTTTGGTGGGTTTTGGGGACGAGAAGCAAGCAGAGAGGCGAGGAGTAAGGAGAGAGTGGTTGGTGAGAGAGAACGCCATTTGCAGTGTTTCACACTGTAAGGTGAGAAATGAGCTTGGATTCGGAACTCTTCGAGAACCAATCTAGAAGACACGTTGTAATTTTGTAAGGGTGCGCTTGGAGTTGGGGAGGTCGGGTTTCCGGGTGTGAAATAGAGGTGCGTCATCGTATATATATATTCAAATACCCACTCCCTTCTTTATTTCTTTTTCCAGTTAATGAAGGAAAAGGAAAATTCTGGACTCCTCTCTCGTTTTCATTTTGAGATTTAGGTTTTTAATTCTAGGCTTAAATATTAAGTATATCCCTGAGGTTTAATTTTTTCTTGAAAATGCCCTTGGGGTAAAGTTTGTTATCCCACCGTCACTGAGGTTTAAGACGATTCACAAGCATGTCCTTCTGTCAAAAAATTGACGGAAGTTGCTGACGAGTCAAAACACCAAGTCATATCCAATAAGAATGCAACACGTGTCCACCATTGCCTAATATGCATGTCATGTCAGCCAAGTACCTAAAATTACGAGAATACCCCTGTCATGTCATTTCCTCTTTCTCCACTTCCAAGGACGGCTCCCCAAAGATTTTGAAAAAAAAAAATTTAACATTTTTTAAGTTATATTCTAAATATTTGTTTGAATTTTGCTTATAATTGTATTCCGGCCCCCCTGAAATTTTTTTTTTGATTACAATTGTATTTCGGCCCCCCCAAAAAAAATTTCTGGCTTCGTCCCTGTCCACTTCTACCCCGAACAAGTCCCCACCTTTTTCTCACCAAGTCATTTGCACCGGAGATTACACAACTCCAAGAAAAATCATTGGGTTCACTTATGTTCTCAAATGCTTGGAAAGCATATGCAAAATTCCTACACTTAACATAAAAGTCCACAAGTGGAGTTCCTACCGACACATGCGAATCCAATCCCAGTTTAACACTACAACCATGAATTTGCCTTCCCAAGTTCAAGCTCTGCAGGCCTCCACACACCTTGAGAATTATGGAGAATACAAACTCATCCATTTGAACACCTTCCTTCACCATCTTATCAAACAAAGCCAGAGCATCCTCCAGTTTCTCAGCTTGAGTGTACCCCACACCATCAACCCAGTCCAAGCCATATCATTTTTTTCAGCCATGCGATCAAAAACAAGCTCGACACCCTCTAACCACCCAGACTTTGCATACATGTTAGCAACTGCCATGTCAACCGAAATATTGGAACCTAAGCCATTTCTTATTAGGTGAGAATGTAACTGTTTCCCAAGCTCTAAAAGAGAAAAATCAGTCAAGGACAATAAGAGGCTGGTATAGATAGGGCATAGGCACGATTGGTCTAATGTCGGACACTATATGCACATGCGTGAACAACCTAATAGCTTCGTCCGAAAGCCCTTCCTTTGCATAAGCAGATATAATGATAACCCACGAAACCAAATTCCTCTCACGCATTTCATCGAACGTTTTCTGTGCATCTACCAGGCTCCTACAGCACAATACATTTGAAGCACATAATTCTCAAGAAACCCAGTTGGGTGCTTAACTCTTCGTCGGATCCGGTCGTGAATCAATCTGCCATACGAGAGAGCTCGTAACCTGCCACATGGCATGTATATTATGCAATGGTGGGAAAAAGGGTGGGGACTGGTTCGGAGTAGATGTGGAGAAGGAGGAGATGACATGATAGGGGCATTCTCGTAATTTCAGGTGCTTGGTTGGCATGACATGCATATTAGGCAATGGTGGACACGTGTTTGCGTTCTTATTGGATATGACTTGGTGTTTTTTTACACGTCAGCAACTTCCGTCAATTTTTTGACAGAAGTTGGACTGAGGGACATGCTTGAGAATCGTCTTAAGCCTCAGGAACGACGGGACAACAAATTTTACCCTAAGGGCATTTCAGGAAAAAGTTAAAACCCCAGGGATATACGTAATATTTAGGGTTAAATGCATGTTATGCCCCTGTGGTATGCAGTAATAGCAAATATGCCCCTGAGGTAAACAAAGTCCTTTTCATACCTCTGAGGTAAACATTCAGGAGCAAATATGCCCTTCTGTTATGTTTACCTCAGGGGTATGAAAGGGCATATTTACTCATGAATGTTTACCTCAGGAGTATGAAAATGACTTTGTTTACCTCAGGGACATATTTGCTATTACCGCATACCACAGGGGCATAACATGCATTTAACCCTAATATTTAAGCCTTAATTCTATTTTAAGAGAAATACTTTGGCTAATTGCTAATCATGCCATTGGCAGTTCCACGATTCGTTTTTTTTACATTATAGTCCCTCTATTTTTTTTGATTTAGTGTTAATAACTAAATTATTGTTTTTCTTACCAAATTAAGATTCTCTACAATTTTACTACTCGAATCAAATGATCTATTTCGAAAAGAGATAGACAATGTATTTATTTCTTACAACATTTCAGTATTTTCCGTATTAATTACATAATAATATGAATTCTATGGTGTTCAATGTCGGAAAAATATTAAATTATAAAGTATCAAATTCTAAGTTATTATAAGCACGAGTTATGATTTAAGGAAATAAATTCATCTGTTCAAAACTGACCATGTCATTTTAATGAGAAATGAGTCATTATTAAGTCAAATCAACTTTATCAAATCTCATTAAATGAAGTATTGTCAAATTCTAATAATTGAATTTGTCTTATTAAATCATGATCATTACGTATAAGAACTTAGAATAACCTCTATTAGAATTAAATCCTTTTCTCTAGAGTTTGAACACTGATCACGCAACAATTTTCATAACAGGAGCAATTAAGAGTCTAAGTTAATAGAAAAATATTAATTTAATTATATATAAAATAATTCAGTAAAAAATCTCTAAAAAAAAAATTTTATTACAAAGGAGTTCTTAAAAGACATAATTTTATTATAAAATTAATTCAGTAAAACATAATAGTTGAGATCTAAACAAAACCCCTCAGTAGGATATGGTAGAGGTTCTAGTACACATCTTAGTCTAAATTTAAAAGTGTCCCAGTACTTAGGACTTTCCTCATGGTTGTGATTCCTCCCCCCACCACCAAAAGAGTCAATGTAATTAGACCAATTACTAGTTCAATAATGGCATGCTTAATCTAAGTTAATGTTTGGATTAAACTATAAGCAAATTGAAAAAAAAAATTGTATCAGAAATTACTATTCTTGTCAATTTGTAAATTTATCAATTTTTACAATCTCAATTCCTTAGTTAAGGAATGACTATTGAGATTACGTTGTTAACTTATTTTTTATCCATCTTAATTAATTTTTAGCATTTAACTGATAAAATGTATAAATGATTAGGAGGTCAATTATCAAGAATAATAGTATGAGAAATATATCGCACGTACATTGGGTGCCAATTTGTAGGGGCAAATAACATTTTTTTAATAAAATTAATTATCCAGTGTCATATTAATTATCCAGTGTCACATTGGGTGCCAATTCATAGTATCATGTCCCCCCGGTGATGCGAATTTAGTAGCGCATCGATTAGCTCGTTGGGCCACCTCCGAATTAGTATTTTCTGATTGTTGTATGGGAAGACGCTACCTAGTTGTCTTATATGGCGTGGGCTGTTCTTTCTTTGTTGAAAGGCATTTATTGGGAACACTAACTATTGGGTGTTGGATGAACTTGCAGGGAACGATTTATAAATTTGTGTATACAAACCATAACTAGTGTAAATTTATGTGAAGTAGTGGTTGTAAGAATGTGTTTATAAGATAATAGATAAATATGCTCTGTTTATATGCCTATTTCATTATGATTTCTTCTATTTCTGATATGAGAATAGAACATTGCATTTAATCACATAAAAACAAAATTTAATGGGAAATCTCAAATAATCATCTACAAAATAATTTTGTCGCTAGATGTAAATTTCTTGCTACCAAAATTGGCTACGAGGATAACTATATCGACATCCAGTCAGTGGCGGAACCAAGACTCAAGTTGAGGGGGGCAAACTCTTAAGTCGAAATGAAAAAAAAAATTCCTAGGTAATGCAAAAAGTGTTTTAGAGTTAAAATATCGAAAATCAAGGACTAAAAATATTAGAATACACGCACTAGTCCTTACCTCCAATATCTAACAATTCACAAAAATCATCTTCCAATTACATCAACCAATAATCCACTGGATCATTATCTAAATTTATAATAAGATTTTAAGAAACAAATTACCTAAATAAGCCAACTACCAAACAAAATTCGAGCTATTTGTATACAGAAACTTGAAGGTCTCTCTCTGGAAATTTACAGAAAATCTAAAGTTCGACTAATTATACCTTTTTTGTCAGGTAATGAATGATATATAATGGACATACACAGAAGAAAACTCGAACAAATTTTAATTTGCTATGCAGAAGAGTTGGGTTTTATACGTTGGGGCGGGTTTGGCCTGCCAGGGGCAAATACATATAAACAAATAAATTAAAAATTAAAAATGACAGGGGCCAAGGGGGGCAGCCGCTCTGCCTTGCCAATAATAATCGTACGAGTACATTTCCACTTATAAGGCTCCAACTTATTTGATAAACTAATAGACAGACATGGATTAAAACAGATCACAACCAAGTGATAAATTATAGCAACTAGATGAGGCTCACGATAATGGAATAAATTCAAACTACTAGCACTTCTCTTCAGCTCCAATATCTTGATGTTGCATCAACTGTTGGAGTGAGAGTGAGAATCTTTTCATCATATATATATTTTTAAAGAATTTCATTCTCTCTAGCCTTTTATGCAAACCAAGTTCAAACATACTTAACCTAGTTGAAAAACTCACTGACCGGGCTAAGAGTGCAATGACTAACTCCGAATATTTAAACTGACCTCGCAGCTCAAGTATCATTTAAGTCAAGGATTTCTTTCTAAGTCGTAGGATTCGAATTCACGCCCACCCACTGAATACAATTCATCCAAGAGGGAGTGGAATGAAAAATCTCGAGTACTTGAACCTACCACACAGCTCAAGTATCATCTAAGTCAATAACTTCCTCGCAATTCTTCATATTCGAATTCACGCCCACCCACTTAATACAGTTCGTCCAAGAGGAAGCATTCATCCGTCTAACCGTTGAGTTGTCTCCGTTGGAGAATTATTTAGGTTCTGATTTCAAAGGATTCCATGCTCCTCAATTTATGCGTGTATATTTTGCTTTACACAACTCCAGGCAGTCCAAGTCCCTGCGCGGCAGGCGAGGAGGTTTCTCTACCCTCGCACAAACATGTCCACTATACTTTGCCATGACCTCACTGACTTCGCGAACCGAATATCTTTTCGGTTATTTGCAACTTTGGATAATCACTAAAGAGGTCTAGTATGGTATTATATATCTCTGTTAACGCAGAATTTGGTCGCTCAAAGCTTCAATGCAAGGAGAATCAAACATTTTCTTCCTCAAATAGTTTGATTTGAAAGCTTTTGGTTTGTAATGACATTATCGAAGCTTTGCTTGAGCTTTTAATCACCTCTTTTAAAATTTCCAAAGGACTTTACACAAACGATGTAGAATTAAATCCTCTATTAATCAACTGAGATCAGTCCTTTCCGTTCTTGAGCTAAACAAAAGTCAGGCTTTAAGGTCTTCCATTAATTCCTCATACAACTGAAGTTGGGCTTGGCAGGACGTTAACTGCAACATTCCCTCTTAAAACGACGTTGAACAGATCAAACTCCTTATGGATACATGCAAATGAGCGATATAACATACACATGATGGTCCAGCTCATCAGAACCTACAGCTTACATACTGCAGAGCTTTTCTGCATTTGTCAATGGGTTCTGCGGGCACCAAATTTGCTGGCTGCATTTTGTAAATGGTGAACATGTGAATCCCAACTAGTAAACAACAACAAGATGCAAGATGAGAATCGCATCCCTAGCACTGGCAATGTCATCTAGACTGGCTGCATTGACATTATCTATAAAAAAAATTAATGAAACGATCTTCCCACCTTTTGTCAAAGGAAACTAGAATAGGCTTAAATCCCTAGACATTCACAAGCAAATTATACAAGTAACGACAAATCAAGCAAAACACATCAATCAAAAATATCACATAACATTTCACTTTGACACCAGCAACTGAATTAAAGTTCAAACACCAAGTCTGCAACAGTTTAAAGTTCCAAACAAACAAACCAAAACAAAACAGCCTAACAAACTAACTACTGCAAGGGTCAAATAGCAATCAGTTTCCAGCCTGCGGGCGCTTTAAGTGTACCTGCAGTGAAGAGGAAGGATAAATTAGTCATCGAAATTTCGTGGTAGAGGGAACTGAAATTCAATCTTATAATATGCTGGTAACAGATGCATGAGCTGCATAATCCCAGTCAACAAGGTTCTACAAATAATAACCGCTAAAAGAAAACAAGAACTGTCTCCTTTATCTTCCTACCAAATGTGTATCTTCTAACCTAAATATATTTATAAGTGTTCTAAGACCTCTGAGCTCTGAACAATTAGATTAACACTCTAATTTGGATTGAAAGATAAACAGAACTTAAAGCTAATTAATCAGCGAAACTGTGATTCTAGCACTATAGTAGACGTTCATAAACAAGCCAAGGAAATCTTTTTTGAGTTCGAACAGTTAGCTTTTTTATGTTTTTTTCTGGGTAGTTCGAACTGTTAGCTGGTCATGACTATATGGCATGAGATTTTCATTGCTTAGTAACTCACCATATCCATCAATATAGCAGTTTCTTTGCGAACATTACACTCATTTTAGTTATGTACCACTGGAAATGAGTTTGTTTCTCACACAGTTTGATGAACCAAAGCTGTATTCTTTCATACTTAATGCTGACCATAGATAGCATGGTATAGTAAGCAACCAAATTCCAAAGCAGGCAATGCAAAATACAGACAAATATCCAAATTACACTCATCAAACAAAAAGCAGACAATAGTACTGCCCATCCGTATGACAGTACATACGCTATCACAGATTTCAAGCATGCCTCCGGTTGCAAAAAGATGCAAGTTAGTTTAAGCAGATTTAGGCTCTGTAGACGTACTGACAATTTAACAAGATGTCTATGCGTCAATGTTTTTGCCAAGAAAATCTTAGCAACTAATATTCTCAGACATTGCACATGATCAAAGAAGTTGACTAGAATCATGTTCCCCCCTTCCTATACCCAGAGATCCCAATGTAGGAAAAGGGAGGCCGATTGCATGGGACGAACAATCTAACGGCAAAACTAACAATATGAAAATTTGAAAATCCAAACAAGTGTGATTGTAATGTGGATAGAATGGAAACTATCCAGAGAATACTACAGAGAGAACTTCTTGGTGGAACTGGTTGTTGATGCCATGGCAAAACAGAAAATATTTATACAACCTAAAATGTTGCAATAACTCCTAGAATCGCAATCTACATAGAAGGGAATGCATGTGTATAGAACTGGTCACAGGTCCTATCATCATAATCGACTTGGAGAAGGATTTATACTACCTCTAATTGTACACTACTTTGGGAACTAGAACCAATTAACTTCATCATATAGAATGAGATCTTTGAAAGGATTACCTGTACAGCTACTTATCTGCATGACATACGAAATCACTAGTTCACAAATTACATGCCTCAAAAGCTGAGGGTCTCTCACATTGGACATCAAGCTTGTCAAGCACTTTCGGGAGAAAAGCAAGATTCAGTGTGTTGTTATTCCTTTTTTTTATAAGTAGTGTGTTGTCGATTCCTTGAGTTTCATTGTATCCTTTAACACCATCATCTTCTGTACCAACGTCATCGAAACCACTTTCTAAAGGCCGCTTCATATGAATGATCGTACCAAACAATTGAATGCAACCAACACCAACTTTTGCTGAGCTGCAGCAATGGATTCCATTGAATTCAGTGCCAAAGGAGGGGATACTACTCTGGCTATCTGGTGACAAGTTTTCAGACTGTGAACCGCCAATATTCAGCTCAGTAGAAACAGTTTTGAACTTTGGCACCATGTTGTTGCCAAAAGAATTATCAATGCACATATTGTTTTGACTTAAGAAGTTGGAGAAACTGCGTTTGCTGAAAAGATTTTGCCTGGCTCCCTGCATGTCATCAGGAAAAGTGTTACAATTCAACAATGATTGGCTCATGTGCTCCATTTTTGAGTTAGGAAATCCTGTGGTGGGAAAGAAAAAGTCTCCCTCTCCATCCTGCAGAGGGGCTCTGAATTTCTTCGCCGGAGGGAATACAGTATGCATTGGTGATGTCGGAGAAACATATTCAACTTGCCAAGGACTCACTCCCTTGGCATTTTGCAGGATGCCAGGTTCATCCCAGTGGACCTATGATATACAGACCAAAAAAATTACAAAAACTGAGCCAGTCAATATGGAAAGCAGATAATTTTTTTTTGCACAATTAGTATCACACTATTGTCTCAACAATTCTAAGAGCTACATCAAGATGCACAAGAAGTGAATACTATGTTATACAACAGTATTATATTTAAATCACTGTTCACAGCAAGAAGTAAATAAGCAAGTTGCCAATACTGATCAGCATCAGTTGGCTTTAATTGCCTGTCAGCATATATTAGGAGAACCAGAGCCGAAATGTTGAGAAAAAACAGTAAAAATGTATGTTTAATTGACCAAGATGTATTAATATTCAGAAGACACAAGTCTGTAAAAGAGCAACGAAGATTGGAAAGTACAAAATCTCAAAATGTTTAGCAACATAAGATAATATAGCACACAAACGGCCTAAACATAAAGTTACAGAGTACACATGCACACAAGTCATGTGTGTGGAGTATACATGCTTGCATAAATATTTCACACAACCACAACGCTGGACCACTATAACAAAGACTGTAACCTTGCAGTGTCGAACAGTGCAATTTGCTGGCCCTGAGTGCAGGAAATGAAAAGGAATTCCAATCCAAATCATAGAGCACATACATAACTTTATAGAAAATACACAGCCATGTTCCTTACAAGACCTATAACATATAGACACAAATCCCAAAAAAAAAAGAACAGAAAAGACGGAAATTAGACATACCCACTGAAAGAAAATAAAAGGGGTAAATAAAATACAATGAGCATCTGTAATTTCTCTCTTAAGAACTTATGTAAATTTTCAGTCCTAATGGCACACTGTCATCATGGCAACACTAAAGGAGAAGAGTCATTAGTCTCCATGGTAGTATTTTCCAACCATCTCAAAATTGACATATATTATTAAGCACATAAGCAAGCCATTTGATAAAGTCAAGAGATTCCAACCAAAATTGGGAAACATTGCTTGCTGATGCTTTTCCAAGACAATGAATAACCACCAAAGCACCGCATGCGTGACGTTCGATGATGATAGAGCACTATATGTTTGTCAGATAACCAAACACAAAACTATATTCTACTTATCTGAGTCACTAATTAGTTGTTAAATCTTATGCCTAGGTCATAAAACATCTCAAGAATCATAATAGACTACGGAGGCAAGAAAAGGGCAAATCAGTCCCAAGGGTGGGCAAAGACTTCCTATTCCCACACATCAAATAGAAGCAAATGCTGAGCTTATCCACTAGTGAAGAGAATGAAAGATAGAGACCGTCCAATTTAACATATCACCTAAGAAACAATACAACATGAGACATGTATGCAATACAATCCGAATTAGACGGCACTGGAATTCTCGGAAACTATGATGGAACATGGACACATTTGCTGGTTGATAGATAATTTTGTGTTTTGTTTATAAGTTCAATGACAAGCACTAAAAGATCAATAATCATATTCCAAATTAAAACGCAAGCAATAATAAGAAACATAACATTAAAATACAACATCATCCATGGTTTGTTTTCATAGATCTCAACAAAAGGCATTATCCAGAAGTATCCCTAAGATAACATCCATCAGTTTGCTATTGATCCTTCAGAGGTTCAACTAAAACACTTAAGTCCCCATTTCATCCCCCAGTATTTCCAAATAACAGTTGGAACTCAATTTTTTTATGGAGAAGTCATTATTTTGACCCAAACGTGGAAGTCGTGAACTCGTGTCCCACCCGTAGCCGAAGTGTCCAGCGGCTACCATGAACCAAAGGTACCCAGAATTTAATATTAGTTTTTCGATCTGTTGACACGTATGCAGCCATATCCAAACGGTAACCTGTTAGACACAAAATAGATCCGGTCTTTGAAGTACCTGTGCTTCCTAGGATACCACAGACTACACAATCACAGAAATCAACTAAACAAATGCCTAAGCAAGAAATATAATCCAAAAGCTATATATGTATATCTACCTGAAGCATGCGCCAGGGAGAGCCCTGCCAAGGCCCTCTCTCCGGAACCGAAGCCGCCGAAACCGTCCCCTGAAACCACGTCATCCTCGCCGAATCCTCGGATTCCATTGTCATCTTCACTCTCATCCCAGGGTTCCAAAACACATTAAGGGCTTCTTCCACCGTCTCCGCCTTCACCACAAAGTCCGACAACCCCACCCTCGGATAATACACTACCTCGAATGGCAACTCCTGCGCCGCCAACTCTGCGGCGCTCGCCACCGCCTCCGTAAACAGCCTACCCCTCCCTCTCCTCGAGAAGATCTCTCTGCCACAGGCATTATCCTCCTCTTCCTCTACTCTCGCTGCAGCGCCGATCTGCAAGCCCCACCTGGCGGCAGATTCTCCATTACTCGAACGGACGGTGCGGCGCACCCCGACGAACATCTGGCCCCTCGAGTTCCTCATGAACACCACGGAGTCGCCAGCGACTAGCTTCTTGTGGTTCACGTACTTGCTCCAACCAGTAGTGAGCAAGTGGCGCCTCGGCGTGCCTCGATAGATGTGCCGGAATTCCCAGACATCGCCTTGAAGGTCGGTGATGGACAAGTTCTGGACCGGCGGCTCCGCCTGATAGTTGAGCGGCGGGAAGATGGAATCGGCGCAGAACCTTGGGACGGAGAAGCCGCCGCCATTGTTGGCATCGGACGGCGTGAGAATCTTCGAGAACGAGACGACCTTACCTTCTTCTCCAGCGCCATCGTTGCGATCGGATTGGTTTGCAGGAGGTTCAGCAAACCGAGAGGACTTAAGGAAGTTAGAGGAGTACTGGGATTGAATAGGATGGAGTAGGAGTTTGGCGAAGACCTCTTCAGTGATCGGATCGGCGAGGAAGTCGACGGCAGCAATCCGACAGAGAATGAGTGGCTTGGAGAGAACGAGAGGCGACAGTACGGGAGGACGAGAAGAGCATTGCTCCACGTGACCTTGGGGGAAGTAGTAAACCCTAGAATGAACGACGGGGATTTGGACAGAGTTCCCGGCGCAGGCGCGCCAAATTTTGGGGTCGAGCCGGCGGAGATTGGTCGCGGGATTCTGAGGCTGAGGCGGCATCATCTAGTGATTTGGAAGCGAATCAGAGAAGATTCCGGGACACGAGATTCAGGTAGAACGGAGAGAATGGGTTTCGTTAGGGTTTTTAAACATAAGCACTGGGTTGGTTGGGACTCCGCCAGGGCGATTGTGAAATTCTCTCTTTCTCTAAAAACAGTGTCTGAGCTGAGAGAGAGGCGAGTGCCGTGTTGGGGTCGGAGAAAGGTCACGGAAGCAAAAGCGGGGAAGTGGCAATATAAAAGGACGAGTCTGATTGGTCAGGAAAATTACAGTTTTGGCCACGACAACGTAACTACATGAGAATGCCAAGGATTGGACGTTCACCACTCTCACCCGCTGAGCGTGAACTTCAGGGGACCGGGGGAATATTCTAACAAATTCGGTACAGATTGCAACGAATTAGGACTTAAAATCTAAAAGGATGCAGTTAGAAGTAACTTATAACAAATAACTATAACTATTTGCAATAATTTGAAACAACAAGGATCAATCACCTATTTATAATTCTATCTGGTATTTGGGATTAATTAAACCTTATAAATTTCAAATAAATCTAAATAATCTAATTTCAAACTATAATCAAAATTTTAAATTTTTTTACAATAATATTTAAAAATTTTAAAAGTGAAAAATTATCCTTTTAATTTGTAACTAACTTCGACAGCTTGGAAAACAAGTACAAAAATAATGTTTGAGACCAAAACGCAATTAATTAAAGAGTACGGGTATAAAAAATGATTAAAAGGAATGTGCATGGGGTGTGTTCATTAATGCGAAAAATTATAGAATATTGTTTCGCACTTCCACGGTGGAAGTACGCCCTATCCGAAAGAGCGAAAGTAGCAGTCGTAAGCCGTTGCGGGTACAACCCGCCCAACATGGCATCTCATAATGAGGAAAACATGCGTGACGTGTTTATTGTCCATTTACGGAAAAGCCCTTATGACATGTGACGGAAGTGCTCCCTCGTCACTTGGCAAGAGGTTATTCACCGTGGACGGACATAGAGAAATTAATGGTAATTTAACACACTGGCAATTTGGAACAGAGTACTTTAAGTCAACGATCGGGTGGTTAAAAGGGGCAGAGGAAAAGGCGCGAAATAAAAAAAAAATCTCGTGGGGGCCGTTAGAGCCAGACTGGAATATCGTCGATGGAGAGGGAGGTTTTTTTTAAAAAAAATAAAATAATAGAAAAATGCGGGATGTGGAAACGGCACCGTCGTTGTGTTCTGTACTCTTGGGGTTTTGGGCTTGTGTTGGGTGGCGATAGCACGGACCGGATTTTCATGCTGTGTTGTCGGGATCTTGTTTGGGTAGACAGGATCCTTTTCCGTTACAGCAAGCAGGTAATTAGAGAACATATATACATATATTCAAACACCTATTCCCCTTGCCCTTATCGATAGTTCAAAAGAAAACTAATTCAAGACTTCAACGGAGGAAGAGTTGCTAGAAGGGGTTAGAGACACACAAGACTTTAATCTTTTTTTTTCTAAGCCAAACAAGACTTAGAGTCTGTTCGTTTACAAAGAATTCTCAGGATTTTTTGAATCCTCAAGATTCTACAACCAAATATCATTTTTCACACTACATAAATATAACTACAACACGCATATCAATAAAATTAACATCACATAAAAATTATCAAAATATAAAAAATCTTCACAGAACACCTTAATCGAACACACCTTTATTCAATTGGTCCACTAGACAACTTAAAAAGTTCACAATGAGCCAATAGAAAAAAAATAAAAAAGAATATGAAGTTGACAGGGAAGGAGGGAGGAGATGGACAATAGGGGAAGGAATGTGTGACGTGAAACATTTGAAAAATTGTAAGCGTCGCTTTTTTGTATCATTGTGTATTTGATTAACATTTGGGATTAGGGTCCGGGATAAGAAGTTGACGGCTAGCTGGAGCGCGTCAATGTCAAATCTTCAGATAGCTACATCAGCACTAAGTAAAAAGGTTGATTCTTTTGTTTCACCCCGACAAGAGAATACGTCATTTTTCTTTTTCTTTTTTTCTCCTAGTCATGAACGGGATCTTTTGTAACAAACTTATCTGTGGATGTTTTTTTTTTCTCTGTAATTTGTTGAATTCAAAACGTGTTTGGAATGCAAGAAAATACACAGAAAAAATTATAGGTTCAGCTCCCTGTCTTGACAGGGGGGACTGTAGAGGTGCTTTTATCTAGACAAGAACTAATTTTTCATGACTTTCCGAATGGGCTAACTACTTGCTTACAAACACTGTTAGGACTAACTGAACTAGACCAATTTTCAACAAAAAAAACTAGACCTCTAACAACTAATAGACTCGGTCTAAGGCCCAAAGCCCAGTTAGCTACAACTAAAGACTCTAAAGTAATGATGTATTTATATTATGACAATTTGGTTCTTGGTTTTATACCCCTTTGACAAATAGTTCATTCACTTTCAAATTTTAAATTGTTAGTCCTTGAATTTTCTATGTTTAACGAAATGATCATTCTGTCAGTCTGTCGTCCATATGCTTAACTGAGTTCTCTGACACATATATCCGGTCGACCGCTCACTTTTTACACATATATCCAGTCGAACGCTTCAAATTTGTTAATCATATGGACGACAGACTAACGGAATGATCATTTTGTCAAATAAAGAAAACTCAAGGACTAAAATTTTGAAATTTGAAAGTGAATGACCTATTTGCCAAATGGGTATAAACTCAAGGACCAAAATGCTAAATTCTCTTATATTATTGACCCGAAAAATAATCTGTTCAAATTTTTTTGATCACCAGAGGAATTCAAGTACACAGTTATATGTACGGAGCTTGGATTGACATGTTCCGATTTGCACGAGTTGAGTTTAATGTCATGACAAATTTCGAAAATATTAACTGACTCACTCACTAATTTCCATTTAAATCGCGCATTTTTTATATATATAAATGGTAGTTTTGAACCCCTCAATATGCGCTTAACCCATACTTCCAATACAAGATTCTTAACTCTGCCACCAAAGGAAGTATATGTGGGCAAAAACATTTTTTGTGGGGTTATAGAAAGGCAGCGAGATTCGCAGCAAACACTATGAACATGGTCTAGAAATTGAAAGCGGAGCACCCCAGTCGTCTTAAGTGAAGATCCAATATATGCTTTACCATCTATTTAGAGGTAAGAAACAGTCATCAACCACCATTGCGGTTAGGGGATTTGGAGGTGATGCTTGATAATGTTATAGATGATGGCAGGCGATGAGTTCGCTTTGCAAAGTTTGCAGATTGTGAGCCTAAAAAATTTGATGGGGTGGGAAAAAGATAGGGATCATCTCTGAGAAAGATAAGTGAAACTTTATTAGGATCTTCTGTAATTCTTTACTTGTAATGCGTGATTTGAAAATGGATAGACAGACACAATATATGGACCAATATGAGTCTTACAATTATATCTGCACATAATGTCTATTTTATCTCCAAATTGTATTCTTCGATTCGAATAGAAAACTATAGTCTTAATCCCTTCGTACCAAATTCAAGTAATAATAATAGATATGATTGATTGGCTTTGATGATCGTCAAGAGGATTCTTTCGCACTGAAACACATATACAAACATACTATTAATCGTGGCTCAGGGTTTTCAAAAAACTACAATATTTATATGTTGTTCTTTCTACGTGACAACATATGTGGTCTAACAGTGTATCATGAGCAAGTCTTTGCCCATATTATATGCCTAGTCAAATTAGTTTTAAAGTTGACGGGAATGTTAAGATTTCATTTTTTTTATATAGGGCAAGTGGGGGTGGGGAATATTAAAGATTTCAAACTCGAACGCGAAGGACTAAATTGCGAGCATTCTTTCAAAGACTAAAAAGTATTTGGTCGTACTGAAGCAGTGGAGCCATGGCCCACGACTAATACACTAATTTGTTTACGAGGTTTCGTTCGGTTTGAAAATTTTTGTAGGATTTAGAGTATTTTGAGAATTTTTAAGTGATGTTAGAGTTGTATTGATGTTTGTGTAGAAGTTGGTGATGTGTAAAAAAATTAATGATGATGTTTAAGTTAATTTTTTTTTAATTTCGAATTTATTATTATTTATTAAAATTTGAATATTTAAAAGATATTTAAAAAAAGCAAAAAAACAACAAAATGAGATAAAGTCAGAGAGAATTTGTCAGAGAAATTATCCCACGAGTTCAACGATGATTGGCAACTGGTGTAGGGGACAAGACAGTGACATGACAACTTTGTTGCAGGCCAGATGTAAGGGTAGGGAAAATGACCAAATCACCTTCATCACCTCATTTTATCCTTTGCTTTTTCTGCTCTTTACGTTTTGTTTGAGGGACTTTTAGTCATTCTGCAGGACATAATTGGAAAATTTTATGTCGAATCCTTAATTACAGTTGAAACTTGCCGAACATGAATGAATTAAGATTTAAATCCTACGATAATTCACAAAACGAACATGACCAAGTTCTCAAATTGGTGTTTAAGAAACCATTTTTCATTATATTTCGTCCTCTAACGGTCTAACCTCTATTTTTTTTTGTAATTTAAACACACCATTACCATATGATTTGATAGAGAAATAAATAGTCTTTTTTATATGTCAAGGAATAGTAATTAATAGAGAAACGAAGAACTTTAGAAATTTTTTAATGTTTGCAGATTTTTGGGTCACCATCGTCCCCCCAAGGATACACAATCCCACACACGTGCCATCGAAGAATGCTATGACGTCAGGTTACTAACGACAGCCTCTATCGACACGCCTCACTGCTACCAGAGTCTGTACGTCGACAGTTTGTGAGCTGGACAATTATTTGCACGGTGCAATTTTTTGAGTATGATAATGGCGTAATTTTGGTGTTTGAGATAATATTTGGAAAGATAATTTTTAAAATTTGTTTTCTTGAAGGATATGAGAGTAAACAATATATATTTGAGAGATTTTTATAAAAATTAAAGCCTATGATTAAATAATAAATTTTATTGAAAATTAAAAAATATTTTTTTCCTGAAAAAATCATGTTTGAAATCAAAAAAATAAACAAACGTACCCATAAACATCCAGATTCTGTCCATAAATTCTGGGTTACGAACTAGCATCCTTGTCTGAATTTGAAAAAAGAAAAAAAAAACAGAAAACAGAAAACTGTGGGGGTGCAGATGATACAGACAGTGGAAAGAGAATTTTTAAAATTTGTTTTCTTGAAGGATATGATAGTAAAAAATATATATATTTGAAAAAAAAATTATATAAAAAAATTCGTTGTTATTTTTTTTTTTAAAATTGAAGCTATGATTAAATAATACATTTTATTGAAGATTGAAATGTTTATCACGTTTGAAATCAAAAAATAAACATCCAGATTCTGTCCATAAATTCTGGGTTATGTTTGTGTTGTAAAAAAACTGTAAGATTTTAGTAGAATTGTGAATATTTATGTAAATAGTGTTTCATAGATGTTTGTGTAAAGGATAGAGAGATGATTTGATGTAATTATTTAGTAAAAAAATATTATGTGAAAAAGTATAGAAAGAAATTTGTTATAATTTTTTTTGAAAATGTATTAAAATTTGTGTAAAAAATTGTTGGGAGATTGTGTTAAATGTATTAGTGTTTGTGTTTGAATTCTTAAAATGTTCGGTAATAGTTTTGTGAATGAATTTGAATCCTATAAAAAACTTGAAAACTACCATGCCCCGGTTTACGAACAAGCATCCTAGTCTGAATTTGAAAAAAAACTGTGGGGGTGCAGATGATACAGATAGCTGCTGCAATTGAAAGTATATGAACTACCATTCACTTCCACAAAGCTACACAGAAAGGTACCCAAAGTGCACAAATATAAAGAGAAACAGAGTTACATTTAAAACAGTAAAAGCATTCATCGTTTTGAGGTCAAACAGACAGCAAACTCATAACAACTGGACAACAGAAACGAAACGAAAAATCAACAACAAAGAGCAAAACATTGGGCACCTGAACAGCTCAGAAAAGCCTGCCCAATGCTTCTTCTCCTTTTATTCCCAGACATACAACACTCGTAAAGACAACTTTACTGGCTCCAAACCAGTAAACATCAAACACAGAACGAAACTAGTTAAACCATTTCATATGAGTAGTCGCAGTAACAATGTAAGCAAAGAAGGACGTTCAGAGTTACTCATCTTCTGATTCAGACTCGGCATTCTGGAGCCACTCTATAAAGGGCTTGATATTCTTCCAAATTTGGGAGGTTTTATTGCCACCAACCAAGCCTTGCTGATACCACTCTAGTACAGATTCTTCCTCCACCACATCGTTGTCGTAAAGATCTTTCAGAACCAATGCCACCTCCTTAGCAGCCTCTGTGCTTGCCTTCGCACAGAAAGACTCTATAGCACGCAAAAGAACAATCTGAGATCCTTCCTCTTCCATGGCTGCTGCCAGATAACTCTTCTTTCCAGCCACTTCTTTGGCGAAGCCCTTTCCAATGCCCATAAAGAGAGCTTCAAACAGGGCATCCATGACTTCTTGGGAAGTCCCGGAGAGTGACACCAAGAACGATTTCAGCTGACTCGCAGAGGAGTTCTTCTTCAGGTAGTCCTTTATCTCATCCACAAGGCTCCTATGGGTACTGGTAAAACCATTGCTATGTCCATTAATCTCCGTTTTCTCTTCACCTCCTGGAGACTTCTTCGCAGACTTTTGCTTCTCTTCTTCGGTAGAAAGCATGACCATATCAGCAGTAACAGTACTCAACTGCTCCTGGATGCGCTGGCGGGCTGCCTCCAATGAAGTGTCCGTCAGCCACTGGACGTCGTCGTCGTCGTCATCAGCTGCTTGGTCATTTGCATCAGCCTGGCTGTGAGCTGGGGAGTGATCCTCATCGGAACTATTGCTTTTTTTCTTCGTTGATGCTCTGGAAGCAACATCATTCGCACTACCAGAGGTGCCTTTTTTCTTCACTGCCTCCTTTTTAAGCTTCTTCTGCTCCTCATCAGCAGCCTCTCCTTCCTTGAGCCGCTCCTTTTCAGCCCTCCTCATTGCCTTCTTATCTTTTGATCCCTTCTTCTGCTCAGGTGGGTTCTTGAGAATAAATGTTGTAAGCTTGTCCCTCATATCAACATCTGAAACAAATCCACATGCAGCACATTTCAGGGTGATCATCTGTGTCTTAGTGATCACTATCTCAGTTTCAGGGTTCCCACAACCATAGCACTGAACATATTTCTTAATGAAGTTTTCAAGAAGTCCAGCAAGCTTTGCAGTGACATGGGAACCATTAACAAGGGAAGTTCCAGTCTTGTCATCAAATTTCGACTGCGCTCCAAGCTCACAACCAAAGTATTTTGTGGTGTAAGAAGCAGGTCTAGCCAGGGCCTTTGCTATCTCAACCATGTTAACCACGTTAGTCTTGATTCCATTTCCTCTACCTTCAATCTTAGTCATCATTTTTGGCATCTTATACCTGTAGAAGGCATCATCTCGGTTTGAAGCACCGATGTTTTGTAATGCCATCTTGTCACAAACAAGTCAGACTGCTGGACTATATACCTCAAAAGATGCACGAGTCAGAAGAAGTTTTTCTTGAACCAAAAATGCTCTCCTTTACCAGCAGAATTTGTAGCAATTGTAAAAGGACGCATAAGCCTGCAACCCAGAGAGTTCACACTGGTGCCTGCTAATAAGCCAAGATGCATGCATCCAAGTTCCTCAGCAGTATGTCTGTTCTTTTTTCTAGACTTAGGACAGTACCCCCCAAGCAACCCAATTGACGACAAAAAGAGAGTAGCCCGCTCAGACATAAAAGAAGCTTCAAACTTAACGCCCTCAACTTTGACAAGCTGCAGAGCAGACAAAACTGCCAACTTCCTGAAAGCACATATTGTGATGCACTAAATATCAATCACTATCACCCCAAGTACTCCATGATAAACCGAGCAAAAGACCATCAATTGCATAATCAAACAGGTAGTTGAAAAAAATCACATAGCAAGCACCATTTGCAACCCCGTACAGGAACATAATTACATCGAAATATTAGAAAACCCTTCCTATTAACCAACTCAAGGATTATACAAAAGTGAAAGGTATTTACATAAACCCCAATCCCACCCCGAACAGAAGATGAAACAGCCAGAGGATACAACCATGGTTTCTATTGAAAAAGCAACCAGAAAAAAAGAGAACGCAGTGGGCGTAAGTCATCTTTGAATTCAATGCACCGATGCAATATGAGTTTGAAAGATCGGACTAAGAGCTTTAAAAATCCCAATCCCACCCCGAAAAGAAGATGAAACAGTCAGAGGATACAACCATGGTTTCCTATAAGTTGAAAAAGCAACCAGAAAAAAGAGAACGCAGTGGGCGCAAGTCATCTGTGAATTCAATGCACCGATGCAATATGAGTTTGAAAGATCGGACTAAGAGCTTCAAAAATCCCAGGTCATCTATTAATAGATTACCGCACAGGATCCAAATTCCGATCCTCAGAATTAACAACACTATATTCAGATCGAGCAAACAACCAACGATCAAAAAATAGATCAAACCACTAAAGACAAAAACATTAAAAATTAAAAAGGAAAAAAGCCTGACAGATCTACGACGAGTCCGCTATCAAAACAAGAATTCAAGGAGCTTACGAAAAACACAATAGATATTATCCGATCAAGCAATTATCATTACAATCAACCACTATGTGTCGAAAAACAGCTATTAATCAACAACGACCCAAAACAAAATACAAAACCAAATATAAGAAACGAAACTATCCAGAAAAGAAAATCTAGGGGACGATTGGGAAAACAGGAAGCGTTACCTTATGGTGTGGTGGGACAGCGAACGAGGAAAAACAAGAAATATAGGAGATGTGGACTAGGAACTTTGCCTTGCGCTCGGTAAGAATTTAGGACAAAATGAGAGGAGCGCTCCGCTTATATAGGACAGACCCAGAAAGAGAGACGGGCCACGAAACCCTACACGTCATGGCTTAGGGCATAATCAGCTATTTCAAAATTTTTTGTTTTTTTCTAAATAGATATTTCAAAATTTTAAATTGGTAAAATCTTTACCAACTGAACTTTCGTAGCAAATTAAGCGTCTATGTTGTCCAGGTTTTACGGTTTTGCCCTCGTCTAGAAAATGCGCTCTCCCCTTTTTTCCCTCTTCTCTGTATGATGATTTTATTTCCTCCCTTCTTTTCAGTATGATGATTTTATTGATTTCTCGACAGATGAGATTAGGATATAAAAGAGGGGAAAGGTACAGACTTTATGATTTTTTTTTTTGAAAAATACACTTTCTATCCCAAACTACTATCTTTAAAATATTGCACCCTTAAACTACCAATATTAGAAACTTTGCACCCTAAACTACTAATTTTGACACATTACACCCTCCAATTACTAATATTAACACTTTGCACCCTCCATTTGACAATAATACCCTTGAAAAATTATTAAATTGACAATAATATCTTTACTATATACCAAATGAGTCAAGTATATTATCATCATTTTAGTTTCAAAATTTGAAAAAATGTGTAAAGTGTAAAAAATTGATAGTTAGAGGTTGTAATGTATCAAAATTGGTAGTTTAGGATGTGCAAAACCTATGATAATTTATGGGTGGAAAATGTATTTTTTTTAAGACACACGAGAGTATTCAATTGTCACAATCAGGCCACGTCCTGTACAGCTGTTTTTCCTGACCGCCCATTTCTTTCTTCTCTCTTTTCTCGGTAGTCAAAAGAAAAAAAAAGGGGGAAATAATTATATTTGGGCTTAAGTAGGTGCGAAATAAATTGGGTTCCATCTATGTAAAGCAACGGGGGCCCAAAGAAACAAAAACGACACAAGTTCATCTTTTCAACGGCTACAAACTTCGCCATGACGAAGTTATCCTTTACTGTCGCATGTGTCATTCTTAAAGTCGGTTGCGTGCTTGCTAACTACAATTGTATCCCACGACATTGGGGATTCCTTTAGATATCTGTCACGCAAGCAAGCCTTCTGCAAATGGATGGGATCTTAGATTCTTTAGATATCTATTTGTTAGGCCTTCGGCATCTCTAGAGGTATAGAATTTATCCGACTTTTCTTCTGGCTCTGTGCTATTCTATTGTATGTTTGTGAAGTATATTCTCTTAATCTTTAACCTCTAGGAGTAGCCAATGACAAACGCTTATTTGGGACAGTAATGGCCTCATAACCTCCAATAGGTGATCAGTGGTCATGGATACACGTACAAAAAATGAACACTCATTGAGCTTTAGGAAGCGGTGAAGAAATAATGCTCGTTTTTCCGTCTGTGTAAAGGAGGAGTTGAAGCCTGACCAGAGAGAAATGAAAACATTGTTTCAGTCTATTAAAAAAAGTGTATCATTTGATGTGTAAGACTACTACAGGATAAAATCTCAGCTCGAAAAAAGCCACCCACACACTAGGAGGAGCTCACTATCACTGCTGGTAATTGGTAAGACTACCAACTACGGGATAAAATACCTGGGCAAGCTTCTATGGGGACAAACCCTTCTTACGAAGGAGATTGCTAGTTTGACAAGGTTAACCAGGATGACTGATAAGATAACGTTGAGCAAAATGTTCCAGTGGCACTGACCTCGAGAGTCCCAGCCCGTTGGCGGCAGGTGGAGACTGAACTCAATGTGTCCTGATAAATTTATCAGTGATAATATCCCTAGATGTGGGGGTTAGAGTACTAGTTATGAGGAAGGAATTAATGCAAGTGATTGGGGATGCATGACATCCGGATCAAATGATCAACCGCCATTACTGATCTCAGCAGAAATTTTATAAACTTAATCGTCTGAAGCAATGTATTTGACAACCAACACAGTCATCCAGCGGGTCTGCATTCTAGGAAGAGGTAACATTACAATCTTCAAACGAAATGAAACCTGGCCAAACAACAGGGATACCGCATCTCTTATTGCTGTTAGAAAGAAAGATTCTCAAGCAGAAGAAGAAAGATTCTCAACCAGAAGCTGCATGCTTTCCTTTGCTGGAATATCACAGCATAGATTGGAACACCCAATCCAATGCTGAAGGCAGTGAGCACTGCGAGGCTCTTCACCTCAGTTAAGTGGAAACCCCTCTTTGCTGGTAGGACAAAAAAGTCATTGTTCTAGTTTAGTGACATTGAGTACCCCCCACTCCTCTTCTCGGAGAAAAGAAAGAAAAAGAAAAACGTGGCACGTGGGCAAGCATCGAGAAGTTGACATTCATCCATGTCAACGTCCAGACATCTGGAATTGCAAACTCAACAATTATAACACACCCCGGAATAGATTACAAGATTAAATGTAGCAAATACTATCACATTGCAGCACATTTACTCCACCGTATATTTTCAATTATTTTACTTTGTGTTTGCAAATGCTAGCTCCTACAAAACCTCCAAATAATAGCTTCTCAAGAATTATAGTATCATCAGCTAAACATATATCAGTCTTCAGAGATTTTAAAGCACCGACAATAAATAATAAAATATAGGCTTAATTTATCCTCTAGTCCCTGAGGTTATGTGACTGACAAAATATGATGATGTGCTAGCGCAGCTCATATCATAACCAATCAGCAGTCTTGATGCACTCGCTTGACAGTTTACATCACTAAAAAAATAAAGTCACCAAGAACCCACAGTAGTTGCCCACTTGAGATCGTCCTTTGCTAATGTGGCATTTTTTCTAGCAATGTGGCTTGTTGAGTCAATGTATCAAGATAAAAATCGAGCAACGACTCGTTATGACGTGGCCTCCATTAGCCACATAGACCTATTCTGTCAACCACGTAGTTGAGAGTGGATGAAAAGACCTTTCCAAGACAAGTCATTAACCCCATAGGCTGTAGGAGGAAGGGGAAAAAAAACTAATGACTAAATTGAAAAAAAGTTATCCCAGGGACTGATTGATCAGATCTTTTGGTGAGAAATATTCTTTCATTTTAGATAATGAAACCATTCCATTACTACCAACCCCAATAAATACAAACTCTCTGAGATATATGGCCCAGGGACCGACAGATTATGAATTGATCTTTTGGTGGGAAATGATCTTCATTTTAGATAATGAAATCATTCCATTACTGCCAACCCAAAGTTGGACTAATTTGGAAACATTGGGCGATGTACTTTATACCTACTATTCCATTAAGCCTAAAATATATATTACTGGACTTTGCTAGTATCTGTAAATTGTAGGCACTCGCGAACCCCAAGGAACTATAATGGAAACCTCTGGCGCAATATAGCATGGTTTTGTCCAAAATTCTACTGAAACTGCAAGCATGCATAATTTAAACCTCAGATTTATCTCACCATAGTGCACACCCACACCAACATATGCTTGAATCATCAAATCTCAAATCCAAGCTTTACGACATCCTAGCATATTTGCACAAGAACAAAGAATTGCTTCCGACGACATCAATAACCTTGCACAGGACCTCACTCCATTGTTCAATGACATTGCTGCAGTCTGCACGAAATGAATAAGCTCTTGCTTCTAACTTTCCTGCTCAACCATCATCCCAATTGTACCATCTTAAATAAACAATAGGAATACGTGACAATGGGAAAAAACCCATGCTTTTGCTATATTATCATTGAATAATGAAATATTAATATATAAATCAGTCAAACTAAGAACCCCATAAGATGGAAGATGTTGATCAATATTTTGGTTGGTATTGCTGATTATACAAGAAAAGTTGTCAGTCTCGTCAACTAAATTTCTCCACAAATTCAGCGTAATAAAAATTTTGGACAGGATATAGAAAACGATAACAAAAGATCTTCCATGAAAATGAAAATGTCAAAATCTAGAAGCAAGGATTATTATACTTTTTGAACTACTCAATGCAAGCATATACAGATTAGACAACTGCTTTCAACTATAATAAGTTCTTAAACTGTTCTTACCAAACAAAAAAGCGCAGTGGGCGTAATTCATCTTTAACCTCAATGCATCGATGCAAATATAAATTTCAAAGATCGGACGAAGATTTTTAAAAATCCCAAGTCAAACATTAATAGAAATTACCGCAAAGGATCCAAATTCCGATTATCGGAACTAACAACAGTAGATCCAAGTCAAGCAAACAACAGTCATAGATCAATATATTAGACCAATAATATTAAAATTGAAAAAGAGAAAAGCCCGACAGATCTGCAACGATTTCGTTAAAAAAAAAACTTTTGAAAGATGACTCGGAAAGTATTCGAACTCCAATCAAGAAAACTCGCTAAGCCATCAAAATTCGCAATTACCAACATCCGTCAACAACGAAATAAAGAAATTTCAAGCGAGAAGTAAAAAAACTTACTACTAATTTACGAGACGAATAAATAAGATTGAAAGTGTCACCTCTATATCTGAGGGATAGAGCTCAGGAAGAGGAATACTCGGGCCGTAAAGAAAGAGAGGAGCAAGCATAGAAGTGAGAACCCAAACGAACACTTATGCTATTATGTAATTTCTTAGGGTTGAGTTTGCAACATTCTGCCCCTTATGTTGCAGTAATTGTCGGTTTTGCCCCCAATCCGCCAATATGCTCTATAATAATGTTTCTTAATTTACTTATTTATTAACTTTTTATAAATTTTCAGATATATTAACACCCTTTTAATTCCAATATAATTGTATCCCCTGGACCCCTTCTATCTATTAAAATGAATAATTTTATACTTAGTACAAAATACAATAAATAGCATTTAAAAATAATTTTGTGAAATTGTTCCTAAATATATGACGAAGTTTGATTTAATTAACAGGATTACAATTGACGACTAATCCAAGCGGCTCAATTTTCTTAGCTTTAACAAATAAGTTAAAATATATCCCGTGCCTATACATTCACATTATAAAATAAGTGCAACCACATTAAAAAAAAATTGATACAGTTGGAAATTGGAATAGACACAAAATTTAGGTTTAAAAAGGGCTACTTGAATTAATAAATTAGACATAAATATAGAAGATACATAGGCAAAAGGAAAGTTTTAGGAGTGCACGCCCATCCAGTGAGCCAACAGCTCTTATAAAAGCACCTCTATCAAATGCACGCTAGACCCACGTTTGTTTAAATCAAATCAAACCAAACAAGAGGAAACATTAATGATTAAACCCATTCCGTCAAACACGGTTCAAAGACAGAGGGGCTTCAAGCTTGGGTTTCAGTCAAACGCAGGACCAAGCGACACGGGCCTAAGGCAAAGGAGCTTCAGGTTGGGTTTTAGTTTCAAACCCATTTACACAAACTCTCTAACTAACACGACTTACGCACTTACTTTCACTCATAAACACACTTATTTAGTAGGCCATGAGACCTCCGTTGTTAAGATTCAGCGGTCAAGATTATGCAGGTAGCCTATTTTCTACGTATCTTAATTGTAGCATCTGATTAAGAGATGGAAATCGATAAAAGACTCTAAAACAATATCCTTGCAATAATTAAGTTACTAGAAGCAAAGTTTTCCATGTGTGCACCCAAAAATAAATAACCAGCGTGAGAGATAGAAAGAGAGAGTCTCTGAGACTCCTGTCCACTGTCTACTGGTCGACTGCTGTTTGGCTGGCTAGAAGACTTGGGACTCCGGTCCTCCATTTCTAGTAGCCCGCCCCGTTTATTTCTCCCCTAGGGTCCAAATTCTCCCCCATCTCTGAGGCTTCTGTCCACTGTCTACTGGTCTACTGCTGTTTGGCTGGCTAGAAGACTTGGGACTCCGGTCCTCCATTTCTGGTAGGCCGCCCCGTTTATTTCTCCCCTAGGGTCCAAATTCTCCCCCATTCGCCAGCTAGTATGCACGACTTATAGGTTCATTTATTCAGCAAAAAGGTGGATGTACCCTGTTGGGTATACGTCGCATATGTGAATAGAGTTCAATGCCCTTGCCTTTAGTAACTATTTCCCTGTGATATTCCTCCCAGATATGACCTAAACGGGGCCAATCTTTTCATACCTGTATATTCCATTTGGCTTCAATTTTGTTGACGACTGACGAGCATCCGTTGGAAATACATACAATCGCGAAGAGTCCTATTTAATAACACTGCCTGTATTGTTTCAATTATAGCAACTTAGGTCGTAGTGGCTTAGTGCATTATTAGATCACTCATTTTCCGATCCGATGTGTATAGGATAAAGATATAAACCCAAAAACAACAGACCTTGCGCCATGGTCCCCGCGGGCCGCGCCACAATTGTTTCAGTTTAATTAATCCGTTAGCGTAGTTTAATTTTATCTCAATTTAGTCCTTTAATTTTAATTCTTTTTCATAGTCTTTAAGATTAACTATTTATGATAAAAAAAATTATCATTCTCTCGAAACACTGACTACAAATAGGACACATATTTTGATAACAAAAAAATGTGTCACCCGTACGTGACTTTGACTTAATAGTGTCGTTTGGCGTCAAAATTTTAGTAAAATTTGACCGTAGGTTTTAAAAACGAGATATATTGAAATTGATGAATGAATGATAAAAATAAAAATATATTTGATAAAAATAAAATTTTGTTTTAAAATTTTAGTCATCCAGACGCTTGTTGACAGACATGTAGGCATAATTTGCCAATCGCAATACTGAAATTCAACGAAAGGACATCTTTTAAAAAAAAGTAGTTAATCTCGTGAACTCGAAAAGAATTAAAATTTAGAAATTAAATTAAAAAATTTAAACCATAAAGAATTATAGATTAATTAAACATATTTTTAATATTTGTTATAGTGAAAAGTAACGCTACGATGGAGAGAAATAGATTATATTATAATTTTTTATTGTGTTAAAATTTTAGTTAGCAAACACAGCTCAAGGAAAATCCATTGAAATATATGATAAAAAAAAAGAGATTATTACGAGAAATAGTTAAAAAGACTAAATTTACTATAATTATGATACATTGATAATCAAGAACATTTGAAGGCCTTGTTTGATGTTATGTCAGATTTTAGCAAATTTAGACAGTCTTACACCGAGATTCGCTTAGGTTGTGTTTGTGTTGTAAAATGTTGGGTATGAGAATATGTGTTGGTATTGGGTTTAGTGAAAAGGAGAAGAGAGAGGTAATTTTTTATAGTTTTTGTAATTTTTTATATTTTTTTATGGGAGAGAGAGATTATATTGGAGTATTTTATTAGGAGAGAGATAAAATGTTAGAGATAATTGGGAGTGCAAACGCAGCCTTAGTTGTGTGTGTTTATGTCAGATTCTTTGTAATACTTCGTAATTTCCTGTCTCCTGCCTAAAATAACGAACAGTCAAAACGGATCGGGGTCAGCCCTTTCCGATACATACAAAACCCCAAAAAAGGATCATGACTTGTGCCGTGACTGGCGTGGACGCGCGTGGAACTTTCGTCTCAATTCGACGAAAGTCGCATATAATTACGGCCTAACTTTGACGGTCCAAAGCCCACGCAGCCATGATACAAACCAAAAGAAGAACCTACCTCCCAGTTCGGGGACGGGGAGAGTTTATAAACCAATAAGCTCTTCGTCGTTTCCCACCTGCGTCCCGACCTATCTCCGTCTCTCTCGCCTCGCGGAAAATGAAGAATCGGAGCACTGGAAAAATCTCTGCCAAATGGGTTCCCATTTTCTGCATCTTTTCCTTCCTTATTGGCGTCCTCATCACCAACAGGTCTCTTTTTTCTCTCTATCATTCACTAAGTTCCTTCAGTTTTGGCTAAATTTCAATTCGCATCTCTCAAAATGTTTCCTTTGTTTTTGCTCGGATGATGGGTTTTCGTTCGAAACTGATGAGACTGACTTTTGGGTTGTTGTTGCTCAGGACGTGGGCCACACCCGAATCGAGCGGG
Organism: Myrica gale; assembly: GCA_963930655.1. Lineage (NCBI taxonomy): Eukaryota > Viridiplantae > Streptophyta > Magnoliopsida > Fagales > Myricaceae > Myrica > Myrica gale. The sequence goes on from OZ005611.1 coordinate 22,464,894, forward strand.
CAGCTCCTGATCCAGCGTCGACTTGAACAAGAGGTGCAAGCGGCCACCGACGATTTCACAACGACAACGGTACGTATAGAACTTCCATGGGAACATATCTGCGTCATTAGTATAAATGCTCTAAAATTCCCACAGCTTGAATTTTCTATGTGTTGAAACTACGTTTAGACCCTAGAATATACCTAGAGGGGGGGTGAATAGGTATTTAAAAACTAATACACCTCTCTTTAGAAGACCACAGAAAAACAAGTTCAAAAACTAATACACTTGCACTATTAAAACCTATTCAAACAATATGATATAAGCACTTAACAGCAACCTCAAACAATCAAATTAAGAATGATTCAATCTTGACCAAATAGCTTTTAGAGAAACAATTACAGCAGCAATCACTACTCAATATATCAAAGACTCAAAACAGAAAAATCAAGATTGACATGTAACTTTGACAACTATCAATTAACAATAATGAAATATAGTCAGCAACAATATGATCAACTTAATTATGATTTTTCAGCAATGTAAAAACTGCACTTCAAGAAATAATATCACAACAACAGCCTATACAAATTTCAGCAAGCAACACTTAACGTATAAAGGATTTCTTGAACCTATTTCACACAAGAAATATTCTCAGACCCAACAATACAAATTCAAACTCTTAAGCAACAATATTCAACACTTCTAAGACTAATAACCAACAAAGATTCGGACAGAATTCAATAGTCACTAAGTTGACAATTTCAAGTTACCAATATCTTTCAGATCTGCAAAATAATCAACAAGAAATAGTTAGTTGCAAAAATATCAAGAAAGAAGAGAAAAGAATCAACACAGAAATTTTTGGTAACGAAGTGAAAAATTTCTCAAGAAGAACGTCTTCTGAGAAATAAAAAACACTCCGGGTGTTTCCACCAAGTCTTTCCACTAGAACGTCCGAATTTTACAATGGTGATCTTAACCAAAAACCTTTTGGCCTCAAGACCCCTTTTCCTATGTAAAATCACCCAAATCCACCGAATTGGGTTGGTGCCCAGCACCCACTCGAAGACCAGCAACTCTGGTGCTCGTTCTACAGCAGATCCCACGAACTCGTGGGCTTGAAGCTCCTCTGAAAACTTTCAGCAACAACTTTTCTTGAGAACCCACTCAAGAACCTCAACTCTTGGTGATGTGAATCTTCAATAGCAACGAACTAAGAACTTCCAGCCTTCAGTCGACGACAAGGCTCACTGATCTTCCACCAGAGGGAAGATTACTCACTCTCACAATCAGATCTGGTTAGAACAGATTTTTGCACAAGAGAGAAATGGGGAAATCGAGTACAGAGAGATTTCTTGAAGTTTCGAGAGAATAGACGATGAGCAAGTACGTCCAAAGCATTTGGGAAAGTGGTATATGACTTTAGTGAGGGTAGATAAGTCAAAACGAAAAAGTTATGATGACTGGGCAATTTTCTAGAAGGTTATTACGTTATCTGCAATTTTCCCGCTAAGCTGACCCAAGGCTAACCCAGCCGACTGGAAATCTGTCTAACAGCTCTGTAACCAACTTCCAACCATTCTAGATGCACCCAGCACCTTCCAGAAACTTTCTCCTTAGCTCCACATCGTTCCAGACTTAATCAAGTTGCATTTACACATCTACAAATGGAAAATTACATTTAACAAAGGATTGTTTTGACCATGGAAAATTATGCCAACATTACAAACACTTTCAATCTCCCCCTTTGGCAATTTCCATGACAAAACCTTAAGCTAAGCCTAAACCTACCCCAAGATCTGTCATCACCAAAACAGAACTTGATTTACAGTTTAGTAAGCAGCCTAGATAAATTCTAACAATATCCCTAAGCAACTTGATTAATGGTTTGAGTACCTGAAAAGAAAAACACTCAAACACAACCGTGATCAATATACTCAATATAGTCAATTCTGAACATATAAGATCACTTACAAAATATATTGCAACTTCCAACAAGAATATACAACCACTAGAAACCGAAGGAAGAGCAATATCATATATCAATCAAAAGCATTTATTATAATGACTCCCCCAATCATTATAAAAATCAGATTAAACAATCAGATGGAGAGCTAGCTAAAATCATAAATTTTAGCAATCTAATCTCATCAACAGCAAGTAAATACTCATCAACAACAAGTAAATAGATGCATCAATATATCCATTACATAGCACAAGCTCATGTCATCAAATAGAACATAAAGAATAATCAACACACATATAGTTCATAAGTAAATAACATCAAAGACAACAACAGAACTATTGTACACAAAATAAGACTAATAGCAAAGAGATGAGATCAAAATAATCACTTCAATCTTCAAACTCCCACTTACACCAAAATCAGCAAACTCAACAAAATATTTCTACAGATAAGCTATAAGCTCCAACTCCCCCTTACTCCAATTTCGCTTATTCTTTAGCTCCCCCTTACATATGCAAAGAATAAGTTCCTTATAAGCTTCAGCTCCCTTTACTATTTACCTCCCCCTTATTCTAATTTCTCCCCCTTTTTGTCATGGAAAAGACAAAGGAGTTAATCCTCCATATCACTCATACTACCATAATCTTCCTCATCAGAGGGAAGATGCTCAATATTAAATGAAGGAGAAGGGGACTTAAAAGGTGAAGCATTTCTTCATGTACATACTCCAATTATATATACCAATTGAAACTTAAACCAAAGTCTAGCTCAATACAACATCTCAAAATAAATTTCCAAATATGTTGAAGTCAAAACAAACCACAATATGTGAAATTAGTAAGCTCAGTCAACATACAACATATACTTGCACATTGCCAACACATGAAAGTTCTTAATCAATTTCAAGAGCATTTCCAAATTGAATATAACTTTCAGCTCATAGAAATATACCAATAATCCAATACAAAGTCATATCATCTACATTTAAGACAATAAAACCTGTTCAAGAAATCCACATCAAAATATAGTTCCAGCTCATCACTATATATTTTCAGCTCACATAGACAATACAATATGCTCAATGTAATCTCAATATATTGAATATGTGCAATATTCATCACTCCTCATCAATTATTCAACAACCATTATTTTGCAAACAATATAGATGAAGAATAAATGAACACATAACCAAAAGAGAGCATTTAAGCACAATAGTGATAGGCTAGAGAGAAGGTACGTGAGAGGTAGAGCATTTTAGAGACACATGGTAAAAAAAATAGCACATATGGTAAACTAACTAAAGGCACAAAACACATTAGTAAAACCATAAAAACTCTTACCTTCACCTGTGAGCATACCAATACACTCTTAAAACAAACGAACATCAGATTTATCAATTCACATTACAGTTTTTCATAAAATCAACAATTTTCAGAAAAATCAAAATTCTCTTGAAAAATCAATATTTGTCCAGAACTTTAAAAACTTCTAAAAAACTTAAACAACAACATATTATCCATCAATTATAAAGCAAGAAATACTTCCAACATTGAACAAATACCAATTGATTTCTTAAAAATTCAAACATTGTTCCATCAAGGAGTTTGGTAAATAAATCAACCAATTGGTTTTTGTTTTGCAATAATATGTTCAAGTGTCATCCTTTTTTCTTACCCAAATTTTTTCGTAAAATTTAAATTGCTCAACTCAATTTTCTTACATATAAGATCAACTTGTTTAGACAAAGTAGAGACTTGAGGAACTAACTTATCAAAAGCTGAAATTGAAAGTGAATTTGAAAACTTACAATTGCTAGAATTCAATTTAAAACACTTTGATCTTACATGACCTCTTTTTCCACAATAGAAACAAGTGGGGACAGATCTTGAATTTACATAAGAGGTTTGTGAAATATTCTTACCATGAGCAGCAGTGGGTAAACTTACATTCAGTTGATTGTTGACCTCTGAAAATTTCTTTTTACTAGTAGCTGGCACAAACACAAGTTTGTTAGTAATAAAAGAATTAGAATCAGATTTCTTAAAACCTAATCCATGTTTATCACTAGAGGAGGTTCCTAGACTTAACATCATGTCAAGCTTCTTTGCACCACTTGAAAAATATTCCAGTTGAGAATTGGACTTCTCTAGTTCTATTTCCAAGTTCTTTACTTTCAGATCTAGAGAGGCATTACTATTTTTCAGATTATCAATTAAGATAGATTGTTCACAATTCTTTGCCAATAACTCTTCTTTTTCAATTTCTAAATTCTTAAGCCTTTTTGAATACACAAGGTTCTCTCTTTTCACCTTAAGGCTTTCTTCGAACAAACTATTGTAGGCAATTTGAAGAGGTTCATCAATGTCAACATTATCCTCTAATTCATCATCACTTAAACTAACATCACCAATGCTATTAATAGAAGAAGTAAAAGCCATGTAATTAACCATACCATCAGATTCATCATCACTTGAAGAAGACGAATCAGAATCAGAATATGTCCGGGGGATGTTCTTAGTCTTCCCTTTTGACTTAAGAAATGTTGGACAATCTGCTTTAAAATGACCATAGCCTTTGCAGCCATGACATTGAAATTCTTTTGGACTTTTCTTCTTAGAATCTTTAGGAAAAACTTTTTCTCCTTTTTCAGCTGATTTCCAGCTTGATTTTTCAGTATGTTTAGAAGAATATGTAGGTGGTTTCTTCCATTTATTCTTCTTTTTAAAACTAAGAGCTTTTCTAAATCTCCTAACAAACAAAGCAATGTCCTCATCATCCATAGACACATCAGAACATTCAGATTCATTATCAGCAAAAGAGTTCAAAGCAATAGACTTAGAATTTTTGGTTTGAGGCAGAGATAATTCATAAGTCTGTAATGAACCTACAAGCTCTTCAATTCTGATTTTTTCTAGGTCTTTGCTTTCTTCTATGGCCGTAATTTTACCTCTGAATTTTTCAGTGAGAGATCGTAAGACTTTTCTTACAACTCTCAATTCAGGAATTTTTTCTCCTAAGTTAAAGGTTGAGTTAACAATATCGTTGAGTTTGGCGTAAAACTCATCGAATGTCTCATCTTCTTTCATTCTAATTTCTTCAAACCTAGTCGCAAGCATTTGAAGTTTAGAATTTTTGACTATCTTAGTGCCTTCGTGTGTGGTTTCTAAAATCTCCCAGGCATCTTTAGCCATTTCACACATGGAGATACGTTTGAACTCATCAGCAGAAATGCCCATGAAAATAGCATGCAAGGCACGACTATTATAGGTGCATTCATTCATTTCGTCTTTGGTCCACAAACTAATATCTTTAGGTTCAACAAGTATTGTTTCAGTTTCAGTGACTTTCGCTGAAGTAATAGGTGTCGACCAACCTATTACTACCGAGTGCCATACTCGTTCATCAAGGGACTTCAAGAAGGCCCTCATCCTTACTTTCCAATAGGCATAATTATTGCCATCGAAGTAAGGAGGAACGGACAGCGATTGACTCCTTTCCATCTAGGTAACAAAGGGTCAAGGATCTACTATAAGGCTCTGATACCAGTTGAAACTACGTTTAGACCCTAGAATATACCTAGAGGGGGGGTGAATAGGTATTTAAAAACTAATACACCTCTCTTTAGAAGACCACAGAAAAACAAGTTCAAAAACTAATACACTTGCACTATTAAAACCTATTCAAACAATATGATATAAGCACTTAACAGCAACCTCAAACAATCAAATTAAGAATGATTCAATCTTGACCAAATAGCTTTTAGAGAAACAATTACAGCAGCAATCACTACTCAATATATCAAAGACTCAAAACAGAAAAATCAAGATTGACATGTAACTTTGACAACTATCAATTAACAATAATGAAATATAGTCAGCAACAATATGATCAACTTAATTATGATTTTTCAGCAATGTAAAAACTGCACTTCAAGAAATAATATCACAACAACAGCCTATACAAATTTCAGCAAGCAACACTTAACGTATAAAGGATTTCTTGAACCTATTTCACACAAGAAATATTCTCAGACCCAACAATACAAATTCAAACTCTTAAGCAACAATATTCAACACTTCTAAGACTAATAACCAACAAAGATTCGGACAGAATTCAATAGTCACTAAGTTGACAATTTCAAGTTACCAATATCTTTCAGATCTGCAAAATAATCAACAAGAAATAGTTAGTTGCAAAAATATCAAGAAAGAAGAGAAAAGAATCAACACAGAAATTTTTGGTAACGAAGTGAAAAATTTCTCAAGAAGAACGTCTTCTGAGAAATAAAAAACACTCCGGGTGTTTCCACCAAGTCTTTCCACTAGAACGTCCGAATTTTACAATGGTGATCTTAACCAAAAACCTTTTGGCCTCAAGACCCCTTTTCCTATGTAAAATCACCCAAATCCACCGAATTGGGTTGGTGCCCAGCACCCACTCGAAGACCAGCAACTCTGGTGCTCGTTCTACAGCAGATCCCACGAACTCGTGGGCTTGAAGCTCCTCTGAAAACTTTCAGCAACAACTTTTCTTGAGAACCCACTCAAGAACCTCAACTCTTGGTGATGTGAATCTTCAATAGCAACGAACTAAGAACTTCCAGCCTTCAGTCGACGACAAGGCTCACTGATCTTCCACCAGAGGGAAGATTACTCACTCTCACAATCAGATCTGGTTAGAACAGATTTTTGCACAAGAGAGAAATGGGGAAATCGAGTACAGAGAGATTTCTTGAAGTTTCGAGAGAATAGACGATGAGCAAGTACGTCCAAAGCATTTGGGAAAGTGGTATATGACTTTAGTGAGGGTAGATAAGTCAAAACGAAAAAGTTATGATGACTGGGCAATTTTCTAGAAGGTTATTACGTTATCTGCAATTTTCCCGCTAAGCTGACCCAAGGCTAACCCAGCCGACTGGAAATCTGTCTAACAGCTCTGTAACCAACTTCCAACCATTCTAGATGCACCCAGCACCTTCCAGAAACTTTCTCCTTAGCTCCACATCGTTCCAGACTTAATCAAGTTGCATTTACACATCTACAAATGGAAAATTACATTTAACAAAGGATTGTTTTGACCATGGAAAATTATGCCAACATTACAAACACTTTCACTATGTTCTTCTATTCTGCATTAACTTTCCATCACTTTTCCGTTTCATTGGAAATCAGAGAACGGCACCGGAGAGGGATGTGATGGAGAGAGTTTTCAAAACCCACGAAGCACTTCAGTGAGTTTCTAAGCATCAGTCGTAATTGTTGTCACAATTCTTAAGTTTCTTTCTGACCAATTTATTAATCATTTGGGCGCTGTCGTGGGTTCTTTTGGAGGCGAGCTCAGATCTCTGGACAAGCAGATATCGCTACTTAATATGGAATTATCGGCGGGTCGGAGTTCTCGCGAAATGGGGATGTCCGACGGCTACGCTTCGACCTCTTTGTTGCCTAATGAGAGGAAGAAAGTGTTTATAGTTATTGGAATCAACACCGCTTTCAGTAGTAGGAAACGGCGTGATTCGGTCAGGGAGACTTGGATGCCTCAAGGTATACTGTAGTAGCTTAGGTTTGTTTGTTTTACGTGTCATTTCGCGTTTTATGTTGTTGTGTGTTGTTGTGGGGGATTTGTTTATTAAGAAACTTGTGTTGTGTTTTCTTTTCTTTAGGTGAAAAGCTTGTCCAATTGGAGCGCGAGAAGGGAATTGTAATCCGGTTCATGATTGGCCACAGGTAAATTTACTTCCTCAAGTTCTTTGCGTATGCATTAGCTATATGGCAAACTGAAACATCTTGATAACCAGAGGAAAAGAAAGAAAAATCAATTCCCCGTAGGTTTGTTCAAGGAAAATCGTTTGTTCTGGATATGACACAATAATGGATACATCTCTAAAAGCAATTTGAATTTTGACATGTCTTTTGTCTTATATATGAGATATATAACACGCAGGATGTTTTTTTGAGGGGGGCGGGGGTAAAGTTTGGTAGAGATCAAACATCGCTTTTTATAAGGATTCTCTGTTGCTTTTAGTTGTTGAAAATGTGTCTCTCTTGTATAAATGGAACTGCTAATCTTTATACTTGCTTGGTTCAGTGCAACATCCAACAGCATCTTAGATCGTGCTATTGATTCGGAAGATGCTCAGCATAAAGACTTTCTTAGGCTGGTAAGAAGTGCACATAAAGCTGTATGTTTATCTGAATATTCAAGACACCCTTCTGGGAAATGATTATCTAACTTTCAGTATGCAATTATCTTGTAGGAGCACATTGAAGGGTATCATGAGTTGTCTGCGAAAACAAAAATTTTCTTTGCCACTGCGGTTGCTCAATGGGATGCTGACTTCTATGTCAAGGTGGATGATGATGTCCATGTCAATTTGGGTATGCACAGCAATATCTTTTGTGTTGTTTTAATTGTTGTTGCTTTAGTATCATTCCCAAAAATAAAGCATTGTATCACCATTGGCTTGGTTAATTTTGTTTCATCTCTTGCTTTTCTAGGTATGCTAGCTACAACTCTCGCCCGTCACCGCTCAAAACCTAGAGTCTACATTGGGTGTATGAAATCTGGACCTGTTCTTTCTCGCAGGTAATACTGCTGGAGCTTAAATGCGGATGAGAATGAAAATGTTACTATTTCTTTTACTTTCTGCCTATCTCGGCAGTGTCATTAACATTTTTAAGTTCCCTATGTTCTCCAGGGATGTCAAATATAACGAACCAGAGTACTGGAAATTTGGAGAAGAGGGCAATAAATATTTCCGGCATGCAACTGGGCAGATATATGCAATTTCAAAGGACCTAGCCACATACATCTCCATCAACCAGTAATGTTTTTCTTGTGCAAGTAGCCTATTTCGCTACACTGTTAGCTACCATCTTAAGGGCCATGGCTTAATGTTCATAGCTTTTTCATTTGCTGTTTTCATGCTGAGATAAGCAGTTATTCAATTGTCTGAGTCGAAAAGAATTTTTGGAAATTTTCATCCGAACCTTGATGTTATGAGCACTAGGTGAAATTGACCGAAAATCCTTTAGTGTTACGAACATGTTGAATGGAAACACAAAATCAGAAGCAAATTACTCATGGGAACTGAATTTTTTTCAAAGAGACAGGTTTATGGTCCATATTTTCCTGCAACCTGCAAGACCTTTTGGATGTGGTAACTTTTGGGTATGGAACATTTGCATGGACAAGTATTCTTCTTAATGAAGCATGCATAAACTTCTTGGCGGTGCTGATTGTGATCGCAGGCCTATATTGCACAAGTATGCCAATGAAGACGTGTCACTGGGTTCATGGCTTATTGGTCTTGAAGTTGAGCACATTGATGATCGCAATATGTGCTGTGGAACTCCACCAGGTACTGCTTTTAAAAGACAGATGGGATTATCGAATAGACAAACTTTTTGGCAGGCAAGAAAATAAAAAAAGCTTGCAAAGAGAACAAGAAAGTAAAAAAATTCAGGTTCTAATGTAAGGGTGTCACACATGTTTGCTGCTACAAGGATGATAAACCACCAGATAATGGAGATTGTTCATCCCAAATCCAGCTTGATTTGGTTTATTTTGTCCACTTGGTAAAAGTTCTCTTTGCTTGGGATATAATTTTTAAACATTCAAAGAGTTTTGATGCAATCAAAAAGTACTTTACCATCTACATAGCCAAAGATCTTGCTACTTATTGCATCCTGGGCTGGACTTTTAAATGCGGGTGTTCGGAATTTTGATTTGTAAATGCAAGACATCCTTCTCTCAGCCACAAGGTGTTAAACAGATAGCTGTGTTCCCCCATAAGTAGAGTTTAGCCATTTATTTCATTGTTAATGGCTGTTGTTCCTCTTTAACTCACATTAATCCTCTGCTGATGCAGATTGTGAGTGGAAGGCACAGGCAGGTAATGTTTGCGTTGCGTCATTTGATTGGAGCTGTAGTGGAATCTGCAAGTCAGTGGAGAAGATGAAGTATGTTCATGCAACATGTGGTGAAGGGGATGGAGCTGTTTGGAGCGCTTTATATTAAAATCAATTGAAGGGTGAAGATCCTTAGGCAGAGAAGGTTTATGAGAATTTTCAACCACATTGTCTGGGAGGCAGTTTAGTGAATTAAAGTTGTGCATATATGTATGATCGATACACAAGTCCATGCATTTCTTCTCAATCTTGTAAGATCTCTTGAGTAAAATGTGGGGCATCAGTTTATTGGAAGCTGCTCATTCAAACTGTTGGCTGTGCACTGAACTCAGAAATCTGTTTTGTGGATGCCGGAGGATTTGGAGGGATATTAGTTATACAATCACAGCATTCTTATATATATATATATATATATTTTACCGCCATAGGAATCAAATGTAACTTGATGGGTCATATGAACACTATGCTCTGAATGCGGCGCCCATGAGCAGGAGTTTAAATTGCTTGATTGGTTCTTGGTTCTCTGAACGGCCTTATTGTCTAATCAAAAACAAAACTCACAGGGCTTTCGCTGCACCATTCAGATTGTGTAGTAGTGGAAATCCCAATACAGATAAGGTTTACCGAAGTTGGATGTGATAAACTAGTTTCCTTCCTGAGTTCCTTCGAAACTTTTTCCTTTGAATTATTGGATATCCCAATACAGATTTAAGTGAAACTTTACACATTACAGTCAAATTAATTTGGTTAATTTTTAATCAATACAGTTCTTACATTAATCTATCAGATTTATTTTCTTCAATATTATGATCTCTAATTATTAAACTAACTAATTTGGCTCTTTTTTAATTATACTAAAATTCAAACTTTTTTTTAACTAGACAACCCAATACAAAATAAATAATTAAAACAATAAATGAAAGTCGGTGAATTAGTCCTGTCCCATAATTTTTTGACCGAAAAGGCTAAACATGCCCTAAGCAAGTACACCTCCTGGAAAGTGCATATTTAATAGCACAAAAGTAGGCGAAGTCAACCAACCGCCGACATAACTCATCGTTCCAGAGTGTTTTCCTACCAAATGAGAAATTTTCTTCCACTTTTTATTTTAATTTCAAATTTTAAAAAATAAAAATAAAAATTCAAAATTATCTGTAAATGTTGTGGAGGCATTCACTCGTTGAAGAAGACGCAAGTAGATCATTTTTGTATCGGGCCGGCCCACGACTTTCGAATCATCCCAGCCAGATGAGTCCATCGAACGCTATTTCTAGGCAGGTCTTGGGTTGGGCCCAGCAAGTCCTCTTATTTTTTCTTCCCAATAACTGTTAGGACTCTTTTCGATCTTTGTAAATTCTCCTTAGTCTTCCTCCGGAGCTTTCGATCATTTCGATGTGGTTCAGGTGTCCGTAATCGTTCATTGGAAGCTCTGATTTTGACACGATCGGACGGTGGTGGGTGAATGGAGAACGCTGACGTGTTCTTGGGTCTCCACGACTTTCTGGAGCGCATGCGCCAGCCCTCCGCCGCCGATTTCGTCAAATCCATCAAAAGGTACTTGCGTTTATACTATCAAATCCATTTCCAATTGAACCATTGGAGATTCCCTGCATCTCTGGGAACTAAAATTGCTAAGTTCTTCCAGTTTTCCTGATTCCGTTAACAAGTTGGAAAATGTTTGGGAAGTTGTTTTTCTTTTGTTCCTTTTCCGCCTAAAAGCTTAAACTTTCTGTACAAGCGGATTCGGATGGATATTGTAACAGTCCCACATTGGTTGGGGAATAAAAATAATGCCTTAATATAAGCTTGGAGATACCTCCACTTGGCAAGCCGGTTTTCCAAGGTGTGAATCTCCAAGCTTATGTGAGTCCATTACAAATGGTATCAAAGCCGGTTGTGGGCTCTTGTTCTACCCCGCCACAACGTCTACGGAGTGGCCGGCCATGGATCCTGTGATACGGGCACAACCCTAGTCCAAGGAATAGAAGGCACGGCCATGGATCCAGTGGAACGGGCATGACCCCAGTCCGGTGAATAGAAGCCCTATGGTGCTCGACCAACGTGGGCGTTGGTCTTAAAGAGTGGTGGTATGTAACAGTCTCACATTGGTTGGGGAATAAAAATAATGCCTTAATATAAGCTTGGAGGCACCTCCACTTGGCAAGCCGGTTTTCCAAGGTGTGAATCTTCAAGCTTATGTGGGTCCATTACAGATATAATGACGCTGTATCTTGTATCGACGACCTTGCACTTAGAATATAACTTCTGTTGTTTTAAGTCGATTTCACGTAGATTGTTCCATATTGATGGTGCTCAAACTCCTTTATGGCTAATTGGGTATAGTTTACCTGAATACTCAACCTCGTTTGGACGAGCGTGGAAGCTGAAGTGAATGGTGAATAGATAGGGAAAGTATCAAACAGCATGTTTCGGCCGATATTGATTGTCATTAGCAGTTCTAGTGATTGATCTTGAGTCAACTACGTGTCGAACCTGTAGGAAATATACTGAGTGAAGCTACCGTAACGAAGCCTCGCCTTGAGCTTTCTCTTCGATTGTAGGGTTTTGAGCTCAGGAAATGAAACCTACAGATCGTTCATTATATAAAGCGTGTAAATCAGGTCACATGCTGCGGTAAAAGTAAATAGAGAAGTGTCTCAAACATAGACAAAGGGTGTTCAACTCTGAGCTGTAAAATTGATTCACTGACAAGATAACCCTGGAGCTTCATGGAATTCTCTATTGCCTGATTAGGCGTGTGACTCTGTATATGTGTGAGAGACCTGAAATGGAAGAGAGCTTCATGGAATTCAATAACAAGTTAGCACTGATTAGGCGCGTGACTTGGTATATGTGTTGGAGACCTGGAATGGAAAGAGAGCATATAGGGGGCTCATGATGAATGAAACTCATGATATCCTTGCCGTAGAAGTTTTGAGATGTATTTATTTGTTTGGTGCTTTTTTAGTTCATTTCCTTCTTTATATTTTGGTAAATAAAATAGTTTGCCCTCTTGAAAACGAACATGTGCAATATCTTCAATGTGATGTGTTCCATATGGCAGTTTTATTGTCTCTTTTTCAAACAATGCCCCTGATCCAGAGAAGGATAGTGCTGCAATACAGCAGTTCCTTGCCAATATGGAAGCAGCTTTCAGGGCTCATCCACTTTGGGCTGGTTGCTCAGAGGAGGAGCTGGAGAATGCTGGTGAAGTGAGTTCCTGTATATGTACCTATGTACCTTGTTTTTGCATTTCTTTTTAGGATGGTTGTGTTGTTATGGGGACCCAATTTCCGAGTAGTATTACTCCTCAAAAACTAATTTTTAGCTTCTGTTGTCCTTTCGTGGTGTGATTCCAATGACATTCTTATACTCTGATAGAGCAAATGTAAACAATAATTTTGCAACGGAGATTGCAGAATCGTACATCAATTTGGATACTTAAGCCTCTGTGAAAGCCATCAAGCTAAAATTGTATTCAAGGCTCGGCGTTTGCTCAGATGGTATTGGGGTTAGTGGGGTTGGATTGGATCTCAGGTTCAAATCTACCTATCAAAACAGATAACAAATTTGAACTTTCAGATTTGACCCCAATGCAATCCCTATGCTTCTTTTCTCCAATGGGATATAGTCTCCACAAAGGGTATTGTAAACATAGTACAACCGTTGACGTACTGTACTCTATATAAGGTGCAGGACACCTTATATGTACTCTCGGGATCTTTCTCTGATGACTATAGAAGCACAACTGGTTTAGAATTGATCTAAATTCATTTCCTCCTTTATTTTTTTGTTTTTTGGCCTCTAAGTAGGCTAGACTATTGGATCTACAGACCTTTAGGAATAGGGTGTTTTAAGATATACTGTCATATCAACTAAAATGATGTTGTTTTGTTCAAAATTTATTTATTGGGTGAACTACTAATGTTATGACCTTTTGGGCAAATGGCTGATATTTGTGTATGTTCAACACCATGCACTTCTATTTATATTCTCAAAGTGGCAACAATATTTGCACTTCTGGCCTTGTATATTCTTTGTTTATACAGCTTTGTTTAGGTAGTTTTAATGTCTTAATTTTCTTGTTGGGTTTTTCCCCCTTCTTGTAATTGTTAATGATTCATGCTGATTTCTTTACCTCTGAACTTCTTTTTAAATACAGGGACTAGAGAAATATGTTATGACGAAGTTATTTCCTCGTGTATTTGCTTCACATCCAAACGATGTAAAACTTGATGACCAACTTTCTGAGAAGATGGCTTTGGTTCAACAATTCGTAAGGCCAGAAAACTTGGATATCAAACCAACCTTTCAAAATGAAACATCATGGCTGGTAAGTAGCCATTTTAACTGATAGATATTCTTTCACTTTCTATGGTTTACCTCCTTGGGATCCCATTGGCAATATTGTGATATTTACATGTCAAGAGGACAATGGCTGTTCATATCTTTTTTTTTTTTTATGAGTAACAATAGCTGTTCATATCTATTTTAACATATGTATATATATGTGGATTCAAAATTCTAATTTCAAAGCTCCTTATTGGGTCTCTCAATTTCGAGTCATTTGAAGCCCAAGGTGTTGTAGAGCTTGGTTGGCAAAATTAAGGGGCTTTTCTTTACCAAGAAAAACCTCATAAAGTGATGGAAGAGTTTTGAATTTGCTCCTCAAAAAGATCAGTGACTGGGAATGTGATTCCTCTTGTATATAATATTCTTCAGCATATGTTACGGCACTAAATACCAATAGGTTTGTGAACTACATTATATTTGGAGGACTTAAACAGGGTAATCCACTAGAGATTTGCCATAATTAAGTTCTCTGTCAATAATTGGAATATGTTGATTCCACAATTGGTAAACTGAGTGTCACATGTTGCCAATTAAACAGAATCACTGGCTTTGCATCGATGCTGTTACATTTCTGCTGTTTGATGAAAGCCAGCTCCCAATGTAGGCGTTGAGTCTCGTGCTGGCCAATCTTATTAACAACATGTCGATCATGTCATTAATTGGAACCTGTTGAATCCTTTGCCTGTGACATTCAATTCTTTGTTATAGATCAATTCTGTTTTTGTTTCTTGTGGTGAAGATTATGTATTCTACTTTATCCCAGAATTTCCCATACGAGGTCTCTTATCTGCATCATTAATTCTGTAAGTGCAGCTGGCACAGAAAGAACTTCAGAAGATCAATATGTACAAGGCACCAAGAGACAAACTTGTTTGTATCCTTAATTGTTGCAAGGTTATCAGCAACCTACTGCTGAATGCTTCCCTTGCTTCAAATGTGAATCCCCCTGGAGCTGACGAATTTCTTCCTGTCTTGATTTATGTTACTATAAAGGTGAGATTTAATATAGCGTGATTACTTAATTTACTTGCTCAAATGTTGCAATAATTCAAAATTTTAGGGAGGAAAAAAGAGAAATCTTACTGCTGGGTCTATATATCCGTTATTGTGTTCACAATAAAATTCATCCATGTTTTGGCTTCCTTATACCTATTGTTGTAAACCTGTCAGGGATTGAAGTAGACGATATAGAACTCCTGAAACAGGAAAAATTAAACTAGTGAAAGTAGGACATGAGATTAGGATGGGAACATCAAGCAAATATATCTACGACTGTGTGTGTGTGTGTGTTGCTAGACTCTAAAATCACTTTCAAAAATTTATTTTGGCCTCAACAATTACGATTTTACCCTCATAAAATGGTCACAACCAAAAATATGGGGACAAAATTGTCGTTTTGCACACCAAAAAATCATTTTCCGTCCAAATTAACCAAAAATTATAACAGATGGTGCAAAATGTTTAAAATCAATAGTTAGTGAGTGCAATGTAACAAAACTAATATATTGGAGTGCAAAGTGCCAAGATCCTCATTGTTGGAGGGTGTAAAGTGTATTTATCCCTTTCTTTTATTTTTAAGCAAGATTTATAAGCAAGTGTATTAATATTTTATTTTGATACCATGAAGTGGTAGCATCCCTCCCTCTTATCCTTGGGTAGTGGAAGGGGGAGAAGGGGGATTGCAAATTATTGTATTGACAAGCATGCTTTAGTACCAATAGTGCTTTGCAAACTAATGACTTCTGTGTTTCATATGTCGCTTGGTTAATGTCCCTTGAAATGTTTTTGGTTATGTTTTGGTTGCATGAATGATATAATGCAGGCAAACCCTCCGCAACTGCACTCAAATTTGTTGTATATACAAAGGTACAGGCATCAATCTCGACTAGTTGCAGAACCAGCATATTTTTTTACAAACATGCTCTCAGCTGAGTCCTTCATCTCCAACATTGATGCAAACGCACTTTCAATGGAGGAAATGGAATTTGAAAAGAACATGGAATCTGCTCGAGCACTTCTCTCGGTGCTTTCAAATGAGTTGGATGGTGACTTGGATCAGAGTGATAGAAATGCAACTTACGTCTCTAGAGGTGGACCTCTGGAACCTAAACGTCAGTCTCTGAGTGCTTCTTCTAAGGATACAGACTCCACATTACGGCACAAATTGTCTGAAGCAAAATCTACAAGTGATCAGGAGGTCCCAAATGCAAAAAATCAGTTAATGCCCTCCCTTTCAGATTTGGAGAACAAAGGGGCTGTTATGCTTTTGAAGGAAGATATTGTGAGCCAAGTCTTTAGGGATTATCCGTACTTGTTTGCTCATGTTGGTGACCTCACACTCGACAACGTGGAAGACCTGCTAAATAATTATAAACAACTTGTTTTCAAGTATGTCTGTCTTTCCAAAGGGTTTGATGCTGCTGCTCCTCCTTTGTCCTCTTCACAAACTCAGAAACAGCAGAAAGTTGTTACCATGAAAGAGCCTGGAGATACTATTACCGTAGAACCAAATAATGAGCCAAAAGAGCAAAGTATGAAAGATGATGTCTCAGATGAAGTTTCACTTTAGAAGATGAAAATCTCGAATCCAAGATGCAGCAGGATGTTGCAGCTCAGGGTGGGGGAAATGATGAAACATCTCAATGATGTTTGGCCTCAAAAACATGTATGTTGTAAAATTATGTTGAATTTCAAAAGAGTGGAGAGAAAAAGAAAAGAAAGCGATCATCAGGCTATTTCCTTTTTCTTTTGCCTGTGGGGAATGTGAAACTGTCATGACCCATGGCTTTTATCTTCTGGTTGTAAAGAGGTGAACGCCGTGTTGAAGTTGAGCGAAGAATCGGGAAAGAAAAGGGGAATATTGCAATGACGTGTACTTGTAGTCCACTTTTTTGTTTTCCTTAATCTTGTAGCGGCATATTACAGCACCGTGAGAATTGTTCAAAATTATGGGAAGATCAAGGTACATATCCTTTGTATA
The DNA here is from genome assembly GCA_963930655.1 of Myrica gale. Classification (NCBI taxonomy): domain Eukaryota; kingdom Viridiplantae; phylum Streptophyta; class Magnoliopsida; order Fagales; family Myricaceae; genus Myrica; species Myrica gale. The sequence goes on from OZ005611.1 coordinate 22,482,085, forward strand.
ATTGACAACTCTCCCGAGGGTATTTTTTTTCTCGCCCCTCTAATTTTCTGGTTTCTCTTCCTTCTCAAAAGTCTTTGGACTTTTCTACGTTCTGTCTAGTCCACTGAAGGCCTGTCCGTGATGGTTTTGGTCATGTCGAATGATGGGACACTGCGGTGTGGCAAGTGCATCATACGAGTCCTCTTTTGTTCGTCACTGGGCTGCTGTGAGTTAATTGGGGTTTCACAATTATGCAGTTTTGTTGTTCTACTCAAGGTTATAATTTCACTATTTATGGTAATTTCTTGTTCAGAATGAAAAAGAGATGGAAACTTATATACAGGCAGGATTTGTCCTTAGGAAGACCAAATATAATTTTTGCTTGAATTTTTTTTTTAATAGGTGTCCCGTGTCGAGGTCATTTTACGTGTACCTTGACTAATCTCATTACCTTCAAATTTTTATTCTAATAAAATAAGCATAATCAAAATGTAATAACATATTCTAAAACTTAAAAATATATATATAAACTTTACCTTAATTGTTAAAGTCAAATTTGCATAAATTATGATAATTGAACCGAACGTTCGAGTAAAAGTCATCAATTATTATATTAGTACTAAAACCTTATGCGGTCTAATATAATAAAAAATTTAAAATATTCAGAATAAACGACTCATAAATTATTGACAAAGGCACAAAGCAATGTTAAAATCTAGTCAAAATAACATAGACACATACAAATAATAGAGCAATAATATTTTAATTAAACAATAATAATGAAATGAGTATGTTTTTTTTAGAAAGACAATAATAATTAAATGTAATAACATTTAGAATTCTAACTTTAAAGAGGACTTTTTTTGAGTGCAAAGCAAAAAGTTTGTTGTATTCCAAGAGTTGAGTATGAATTTTGTTATTCTCTCTATATGAGATAAAATAGTGGGAGAGAAGAGAAAAAAAGGGGTCATTGAGCGAAAATCTAAAAAAACTGGAGAGGCCATTGAAAGGCATGAAGTGAGAGAGAGAAAAATGAATTTTAGAAAAAGGAGAGAGAGAGAGAGAGAAAAGTAAAAAAACACTCTAAAAAAGAAGGAGGGAGAAAAACACACTATAAAAGAGGCAGGGAGAGAGGAATTTTAGAAGAAAAAAAAGGAGTGAGAGATTAATTTTTTAAAAAAAGGAAGGGAGAGAGAAAAGTAAAAAATATAAACTTAGTATTTTTTATTTAAAAAATTAGAGGCCCACTGATAAAGTAATTATTCTTTCTCTCGAGTTTTTTCATTCTCTCATTTATTTCTTCAAAAAAATTGGAGGGTTCATTATAAAAATAACTATCAATTTTGCCCTTATATTAAAAAATTTTACAAAAAATTAAAATTTTGGCTATGTATAAAAAAAATTGCAAAAAGTTTGGGAGGGGCCATGGCCCCCTTAGCTTCGTCCCAAGATAATACTTATTGATATCAAAATTGCTACTAATATATGGGAATAAAATATTCTATAATTTTTTCTCCGACAATATTAAATGATATAATGTCTACCTGCTGTGTCTATCTCTTTTCAAATTGTACTTATAATTTAGATCTAAAATTACAAAGAAACTCATATTATATATATATATATATATATATATATATATATATATATATATATATATATATGAGTAACTTGAGAGGGAGTTTACTTGAGAAAATTTCCAATACCTAACGAAGTCTTTCAAATTCTATCCAAACAAACAGCATGATTGGATGGACTGCGTTAACTTTTTGAGTTTTGTAGCCCTGGTTAAATATTGTTAGGTTTGGAAACCGAACAACCGCCTATGTGAAAGAAAATTTTGGTCATGTCGCTACAAGAGATTTTCCATTTAGCTATGAATTTATCAACAACGAAATTCCTTATTTGTAGCTAAAACTATGCTTTTACAACATAAATATTGTTTTGTCGCTATAGACTTAATTAGCAACGAATTTATTAGCAACTACTCAATTTTGTCGCTAAAAGACAATTTTAGCGACAACTTTATCAGCGACTACTCAATTTTGTAGCTTAAAATACTTATTTTGCGACAAAAATATTTTTCGCCCCTAAAAACATTTAATAAGTAGTTTTTAACGACAAAATTGTACATTCGTCGCCAAAAGTGTTATCCCGACAAACCCAATTGCGTCGCTAAAGACTTAAAACAATTGTTTTTAGTTACAAAATTCTACATTTGTCGCAAAAATGTTATCTCGACGAACCCAACTTTGTTGCTAAAGATATTTTTGGCTTTTAGCGACGACTTTATTTTGTTTTGTTAAAGGGTTTGTTTGGTTGATTAAGATTTTAAATGTTTTATATTTTTAAATTAAATAATATTATTTTATAGTTATTATGATATGAAAAAAAAATTAAAAAATCAGAAAAAAATATATAATTCAAAAAATAAGTAAATTTTTTTTTCATAAATATAAAATAGATAAAATATTAAACTAATAAAAATATATTCTTAAAAATAAAAAGACAAGATTGAATTTTGAACGATTTTTGTCTTGGTCTTTTAATTTTTATGAATAGTTTTTAATTGTTGCAGATTTTATCTATTTTTATATTGTTATATGTACGAAACTATTTTCTACTTATTTTTTGAATTATATATTTTTCTGATTTTTTTAAAATTATTTTTTAAATATCATATAACTATAAGTTAAAAGATACGATAGAAAGGTATTTTCGTTGGTTTGTGGAGTAATTGATGTTTCTTACTCATACGCTATTACCTATGTGCCCCTAACTAGTTGATTATTTTTCTAAGCAGACAAGGACATGGTTGTCTTTCAATCGTTGTTGCCTTAACTCACGCTTCAACCATTCATTTAAACTCAAACCCTAACTTATCTTCTTCTCACTGCCGCATCCCCTCTCTTCTCTCATCTTCAGTTTCTGTTTCACACACACACTCTCTCTCTCTCTCTTGAGTGAGACACATTCTTCGTCTCTCTTGAGCAGCACCACTGCCATTCACAATGGGACAACATTCTAATGGTGTAGAAGCTCAGATTTATCGCTCTTGGTGGCCTGTCAACGTTCATTTGCCCCACCACTGTGACCTCGACCCTCCAATCTACCGCCTGATCCCTCCACTTCAGTGACTCATCCAAACTGTTTGGGAGAAGCCCAGATCTACCTTTTAGGTACTTGTGCTCGTTTGTGGGTTTTTGGCGCTCGTTGGAAGGAATGAAGCGAGCTACTATTGTTAGTTGTGGTGTGGGTTGTGATTTGGTGGTTCGAAGATAAATTTTGGCTTGCTGTCATGGTTGTGATTTGGTGGTTGGAGGATAAATTTTGACTTGATGTCATTAGTTATATTTTTATTGTCAACAATTTTTTTGTAGGTCTTTATGTATTCAACCTTTTTGTTCATATCAATAAAAATGTGGATTCACAATGTTGCTGGAGCATTGTTTTTAGATCCATCTTTATATGAGAATTTTTTGTATCAGAACAGGGTCACTTGATATGAAAAAAAAAAAATCGACCGAAGATTAAAAAAAAACATTCGAGGTAGCTAAAAATTGGATATAAATGTATTGCAACTAAAATGGCACCAGGGAGAGAGGCATAAGGGCGACAGGTGACGAATTTAGGGAAAGAGGCATAAGTGCGACAAGTGACGACTTTGAGTTGACGATTATTTTGAAGATGGATTTAGAGAACGATTTTAGTTTTTGGACAAAGGAAGTCCTTTGGAGATGAAGGCCACCTGCGACAAGAAAAAGAACCAATGACGTAATGCATCTTTTTCTAACTCCTTTACCGACCACAGATTTTTGTGTTGGAATGAAGAAGAATGTCGTCAGCAAAGGTAACAAAGACAACGAATTTATTCTGTCTCTAAAAACGTCATATCACATTGTTATTTGTGACGAGCCTTCGACGAGTACATGTCGTTACATTAAAATATCTTCCACAAAAACACCTATTTCTAGCCACAAATGTAGTTGTCGCCTAACTGAATATGTGTTGTAGTGTGTCGGCGTGTGAATGTGATGTGTTTGATGGAAATGTCAAAACTCAAACCAACTATCTACGAAATAGGGGAGTGAGTCACTGTCAGTTTTATTCACATGACATCAAATCTACGATTATTGTTTTGAGTTTCAAATAATTGAAATTGATTAGCATATATTTATGATCTACCTGCCAGAAAAATCCTTAAAACATTATTGCAACTTCAAGCTAATTGATATACAAAAACTCATAAACAAAATAATGTGTTAATCATAAGGAACTAAGTACAACTTCTCAAACAATAATAGATGATCTTGCCCTTTGATAAAGGTTTATTTAATTTAAGAGAAATTCCACAAAACTTCAAATAATTATTCTAATTTTAAAGATTTTGATTTATTCTGAACAAATGGGCCATCTCAAGAATCTTAGATCACGGAATTATGTAACTCTGACAAAGAAAGATAGAAGATTATTGCTCTCAAATCTTGTGATTCTCTATGGTTCTTTTTTGAAGCTTAAGACTGTTACCGAATCTTGTTCAATGTAATACGAGAAGGTAGAAAGTATGGGTGAGTATCGAAACGGATAGAATTGAAATGATCAATTCAAGCTCCTTTTTGGTACTCATCATATTACTATTTTCTTTTAGTTTCGAAAGTTGTTAAAAGTGATTTTTGATTCCGACATGTGTGGGAATCAAAACTGAAAATTTCGGTTGTTGACGGAATTTTTGTCCAACTCAATTGAATTTGACACTGAAGATTTGTGACTTGACTTTGAAGATATATACTAATAATTATTTTTACACATCTAAAATCAAGGGTGCATGCAAGATCTGTTACCTCTTCGGGCATTTGAGACATTGTTACCTCTTCGGGAGCACCCAAAGGAAGTTAGAATTTCTAAGCAACAGTTTCTGACATTCCATATCATACTGCAACATGAGTACTTTACCATTTAGACGGCCGGGGGTCAAAAGCTTTGCGTCCAATACCAAAGAACTCGGAGCTATCTCATTGCCCTATTGTTCTTTTGGCGTCCATAGCGCCACAGCCTTGTCTCCTTTTTAAAATATCCCCATAGGCTTTTATTCCTTTAATAATGCTACTACGTCCCTAGAGATTTCATGCCTCAGGCCCTCATTTCGGTCTTTTAGGCCAAAACTACGAAAGTAAAATAAACACACATGCACGCGTTGTATAGTGCAATGTCGGAGTGGGGCAGGCGGGCAGCCTCCAAAGACTACAAAAACTTGAGCTATCTATATCCAATAGTGTCTTGGGGTGATATTTTCTGGTCTGGCTCATGTTATTTTGACCTGTTTGGCCTCTGCAGCTGGGCAGACCAACCAACGGCGTATCACCCGCCATATCTCGTGCTTTACAACCACTACAGCTTTGGGACAATGTTATCATCAACGACGAGCCTTTTTAATAATTCTTTTGGGTCGGAGAACCTTTAATAATGAAAGTAGACATACCTAGGAGATATGTGCGGTCGCATGATCGATGTCGCGCGACTGCATAGCTTCTTGAAATAGCAATGTCCGAGTACCCCCAGTTCGTTAATTTCTGGCTTTGGGCACCCGCTTTGCCATTTCAAATTCCTACTTTTTCCATATCGAGGGCTCTTTTCCCCTTACGACTCCTTGTGTTAAGTACCAGCTCCAGACGTAGGCCAACTTTATAAGGAACTTCTAAGAGAATGTGAATTATCATTCTGCATGTCTAAAAGAGGCTTAACGTACGTAAATCATGGATCGCCAGTGATAGTGATACGACAGTCGTTGGTGATCATTGTGTTGGGTCAAAGACTCGATCGGAGAGCAGAGGCGGAAGCAAGGGGTAGCGACCCTGGGCGGTCGCTACCCCTCACGCCACTAAAAAAAATTCATTACTCTTTTTTTTGTTTTTTTTTGTTTTTTAAATTAAGTTGGCCTGGGCCCGATACCCCTGAAGCTCAGGCCCAAACCAACTATACATATATTTTACACATAAAGCTTGGGCACGATACCCCTGACCCAGGAAAACTGCAATAACATTGTCTAACATTTTCTATCAGTCCACACAGCAGATTGTATTATACCTCAATATCATCAGTCCTAGCACCTCTCACTCTCATTTTTTCGATTTTTTTCCTTGTTTTTGCATATTATATTAAAAAAAACTTAAAAGCTCCGATTGTAACTTTTTGCATTTTTCCACGTAATTTTGTGGGTTGTTATGTTGTGGGTTGTTGGAAGTGCTGGGATAGTGGGATATGTTGTTGAATTTTTCATGAAAGGTTCCTTGGCCGAATGAGCAACTAACTTGAGAGTTGAATTTTTCTTGATCATCTCTTGATTGAAGGTTCCCGATTTCCAGCTCAATTAATATTCTTCTTCAAGATTCTTACCACTGGCCAATCATGGCCAACTGTTTTCTTTTTGTCCTTCTAAGAAAAATAATAATTATCAATCGTGAACATTTATCATGAGTTTGCTTGGCGGTAGTACTAATAATATCACATGGCAAGTTTGATGCAATGGTAGATCCAAATGATTGGAAAATTTAAAATTTAATATCCCCTTAAAAATGAGATATAAAAAAGAAAGGTTTAGGAATATATGCCCTGAAAATCTGTAGAGGGGAGGGGATCCATATTTTTTTGGCCTGAGGAAGCATAGTTCTTGAAAAGGTTTGGAAGTTTTGACTTGACTCTCATTGGTTAGTCAATAAGGCTGGTCATTGGGAGGGAGTGAGAAACGTAGGCCAGAAATTTGGATAAGAAATTGGAGATGATGGGAGAAGAAAGAAGCCTGAGATTATGATTAATCATGGGGCGGATGAGTATTTTGCACTTCTAGGTAGACAACTGTGGCATTGCCTGGAGCAAAGAGAAGCACTAATTTTAGAACTTCAGCAATTGCTTGTTTCTATATTTTGACAACTGTTATACTGTTTTGCTTTTGTGGAATTGACTGCCATCTATTTTTCACTGTTTATTTGCATCTCCACATGTGTTTATGAACAGGAGACTTCACTTTACATCTCCACATGTATTTGCATCTCCACATGGCTTTTAGTCTCTGGAATATAATATATTGATACATTCACTTTATTTTATTTAGATAATAGATAAGTTTGTCACAAGAGAACGAAGCCGGTACATGTATTGTAATATTTTTAATGCTTTTAGTCTTTAGTCTTTAATTTTTGATATTGTAATTATAAGATAATTTTTAGCATTATAAAAGAAAAAAAATTCTTGTCATTTCGTCTTTAGAATTCGACCCCCCTGAATTTTGGTCCTGGTTCCGCCACTGTCGGAGAGTATAAAAAAATAAGAAAGAATGATAAGAGGATATTGACGACAATACTGATAAAGATGCGCCACAACAATTGCAACACAGTAGTAATCAAACAATCACACTAATGATAGAACATCGAAAGCAAAGAAAATTAATTAGACCATGCATTGACTCGATCGGGTGTGATTTTGATTTAAACTTTCAAGTAAAGCTGTAAGGTTTTTGGTTCTTAGCTTGTGAAAATTTGTGTTTATTCCTACAGAAAAGGAAAAAAAAAATAAAAATTCCGAACCATATACATAAATTAGAGAAACTTGTCCCCAACAGCTATAGTTCAATAGTTCAACGGATGGGTTTTCCCTCCTATACGAATCGTATCAAGTGCATGGACGTGAATTTGAATCTTAACGCCTTAAGCGGTTCGAGTACTGTCAAAGATCATTCAAATATGATCCCTAAACTTGAAGTAAGTGAGAGGTATATATCTTGAAGTAACCTTTTTTAATTGAGGTAAGTTTCCACGAAGAATAGAAAAGAAAAGAAAAGAAAATATCTCTTCTAACATCCAAATATTATGCTTCCATAAACTGGAAACATCCTTTTGACTATAAAATCAATGTGAATTTTCCAGCTGGAAGGCGATCGAGTGGTCATATTATTGATGGTCCTATAAATCTCTACTGATCACGCATCGAGTTAGCATCATGCAGACTATTCTAAGCCAGGAAATTAGGCATTTAGCGAGAGGTGGAAATTTTAAAATGGAGGACAAAATGTACCTTTCACGTGCACCCCACGAGCTGGCATGCATGGTGTGTCGGCGGAGAAGTAGACATCGACGTTCAGGCATTCATATTCATTTTTTCTTCACACGTGATCTGCATGTGATCTGTCCCGTCACCGGGATATTACCAAATATTAATTCAAACCGACCCCAACAACTCCGATCCTCTCGGTTTTCATGGCCATAAGGAAATTTCCATTGCTCAAATATTTGGAAATATTTATATATATATATATATCACCTAAAATGTGAAAAACCTTTCTATGCCGTACACGTGTACTTGTGAATATATTTTACGAAAGAATTGTGATTTATTTCTTATTAAACATCAGCATAAACACCTTAAGTTATGAGTTTTTAAGAATATTAAATTTATTATGTATATAATTCTTATGGGGGAGCTCTTAAAGTTTTTATATGATTTACTGTCGTGTAAGTGGTACTTTGGTACTTGGTACCAGGGACGAGATTAAGATTATAAATTATGAGACTAATTTTATTTTTTTTAAATACAACTTGGGAGCAAAATGCCTCTTGCCCTTGGTTTGGCATGTCACCGTCCTCGACGTCAGGGTCGAAAAGTGAATTTTCAGATTAAAGTTTGATGCTTTTTATTTTTTTTGCAAACATAATAAATAGTATAAAAAGAGCTAAATATATTTTGCACCCGTTAATTATGAGGACCTTGACACTTTACATCTTAATTTATTATTTTTTTCACATTGTACCTACCAACTATTGATTTCGTACACTTTGCTTCTTTATTTACAATTTTCCACCAATTTAGATAGAAATATATTTTTTGAACTCAAAATTATAATTTTATCCTCATAAAATGGTGATTGCTGAAGAAACATTATGGAGACAAAATAGACATTTTACATACTAAAAAATTATTTTAAATCAATAATTGATTGGTACAATATAAAGAAAATAAATAAATTAATGTACAAAATATCAAAATTTTCATAATTAGAAAATACAAAGTATATTTATTTCTAATAAAAAAACAACCAAAACAAAAGATAATAACTACGAGATCCAGCTGTCATAGAAGGAAGGAAGGAACTTTCCATTAAGTGAGAAACTAATGAATTTTCTTAATTAAAAGAATTTTGTTAGCCAAATATTTTAAAGTAAAAAAGCATAAAGATCGATCATTCAATTCAGATAATAAATTTAAAAAAAAATCTCATCCAACCCTTTAATTCAAATAATAAATTATAAAAAATCCTCATCCGAACTTACAAATTAAAAAGATTCGAGGCATATTGGTTTCCTTGCATTCCTATCTTTATCGTATCAATGGCTTCTTGGCAAACGTGATTCCACCTAATAATGTGTTCCCATTAGTTGGTGTGTATGTCTTGTACTCTTTGACTGACATTATTTAGGCTGCGTTTGCGTTTTAAAATTTTATATCCTCTAAAATTTTAACACAATAAAATAGTACAATATAATTCCTCTATTCCCCATCAAATCATTACTTTTCACTATAAAAAATATAAAAAATTACATTTCTCTTCACTTTTTCACTAAACCCAAAACCTAAAATTTTACCGAACAAACTCACCCTTAGTCAACGATTTGGGGGGTTTCTTTGTTCTATTGCTTCGAGGAGAAGACAAAAGACGAAATTGATTTCGAATGAGAATGAGTGTGTGCTTGTACGATGGGTTTGGGCTACGAGAATAGCCAATTATGTTGCAAAACAAGGAGAAAAAAAGCTTTCTTACCGACCAACCTATTCTGCAAGAATATTTCAAACGTATTTATTTAAACGTCTACAAACACATACCATAAAGATGTCATATCACAAAACATAGGATTCAACTTCCTCCCTTTCTGGTGCTCTTAGGTCGGCGGGAGGTGTTCCAACCCTTCCCGCCGCTCTCCTTCTTTATTAGTCGGTTCATTTTTCAATCGATCTTTAAATTATACCCGACAATATTTATCGATATCTTGTCATGGTATGGAAATAATGCTCCTCTTCGTATTTTTCACACTTTCACCATTTTATTAATTATATTGATTCAAGGTCCTATGGGGACAAACTGAGGGTCAGTCTATGATATATGACATGTAGCGTGTGAACTTGGCATGAATCCATCGATCTTCTACACTTTTGCAGAAGGTGGAAGCCGGACCCCCCTTTCAATTATAGAGAAGGGCAATTCTTCTTCCCTTGAATTACCTAAACCACCCCCACCCCCAAATTAAATTAAATTAATTAATAAAACAAACGGCTTTTTCTTCCAATTTTTTCTAATACAACAACTCCAAAAGCCACCAAAATAATATCCCACTTTTGACGTGTACAAGTAATTAGTCTTCAAAAAAAAGGTGGCACAGGCCTTATTTATACAGGCTTTTTGTACTTAAAATAATTAGTCTATTCTGTCTAGTACGGAACAAATATTAGTTTTATCAATATGCTTTTTGGAATCATGTTAGTTTTCTTTTATAGCCTAGTTATTGTTAAGGCTTATTTAAATTTATCCTTGTATGATTCTAATTCATGAAATGCAAATGTATTAGTATTATTAAAAAAAGAAAAGAAAAAGAGTACTAAGGTAAAAACAGGAGAGATAAAAGGGCAACCTCGTTGAAAGTACACATCACATTGTTCATATTTGACAAATCTCAACACTTTTCACCGCGCTTGGACCACCAGAGAAACTTGGAAATATTCAATACCCTCCTCGTCTCATTAACCTCCCATTGCCACCCTCCCCAACCCTCCCTCTATGATATCTCCTTTCCTCTCGATCTGCTGAAGGAACCAATAAAGTTTGAGGGGAACTTTCTCACCATAATTTTCTCTCACCAACACCAAAAGAGGTCACCGTACTGGGAAATTACCATGGAAAATGACTACAATCGCGTCCACCACCAAAGGCTGCATCTCCAATATCCAAGAACTACATTCTTGCCCATGTTTTGTTCAAGAACTGCTATCAAAGATGTGAGACTTCCGAACAGGGAAGACCGATCGGCGTCCAGCTCCGAGGACCCCTTGTCTCCTAAAATCGGTTGCATGGGCCAGGTCAAGAGGAACAACAGAGTAGTTGGCTTCCCAACCTCTCACAAACTCACCTTCACCACGAAAAGTAATTACAAGTACAACAACAACGACTCTGTCAAGTACTCCAAGCTCAAGAGATTCTTCTCCGGCAAAAACCTCATCACAACAACTAGCGTCGCCACTGTGACCACCACAGCCACCACTGGTAGCTGTGGAAGCAGGAGACAAGTGAACGGGAATGGTGTAAATTACGGGCAAAAGAGTAATCAAAGCAGTGATGAGAACTTTGTTTCTGTTAGTATCGTAGATTTGGATCCTCCATTACCGGTGATCAAGCGGCTGCAAAAGCCTGAAGGAGAGGAAATGGACAGTCTGTGGAAGAGGAGATCTGGAGGGGTACAACTGAAAACTTTACATCTTCAACAGATTCAACATCCTAGGCATCATCTTCAACCTACCACTGTTTGATGAGAAATCTGCAAGGGAAGATGATATAGATGACGCATCAAAGGAGTGGAAAAAGTAGAAATGTACATGTTTTCGGGCTTTAATTTCCGATTTCTAATTCTGTTTGAGTCAGTGTTCACAGTTTGACACTGCTGATCTCTGATGTAGGCGATAATCGTTATGCGTAGATCCAGGCTTTTTTTGACATAAGAAAAACCATCACATGTTCAGCCTGCAGGAAGTCAGCTCATATGCTTTCTGAGGCGTTTGGTTACTGGGATGCTGTTGAGTTTAGACTCTTTGTTCAAGTTAAAGTCTCTCTAATTTGTGAAATTAGAAGTCAATAGTTATCATCAAGTTTAGGTTTAATTTTGAATTTGAAGTCACTAGTAATCTCCAATTTGTAAATTGATGCAAGCAGTTTGTTGGTGACTGGAATGCTGTTGAGTTAAGAGTTCTTGTTCAAGTTGAAGTCTATCTTTAATTTTGAATTAGAAGTCAGTTGTTATCATTAGGTCTAGGTTTAATTTTAAATTTGAAGAGTCTATAAACTGGATATTTATTAATGAATAAAATACATATTGATTTGAGTTATTATTTCTTTTAAGAGTGTAAGACTCCTTTCTTATTGGTGACTGGTGAGACCTCACCATTTTCGTGATGGTCCGTCCATTTGCCCTGCATCACTTACTTTCCCAGAAGCTCCTTTACATGTGAGATCTGGTCTGGGCAAATGAAATAGACAAGCAGAGTGATGGCAAACATAAATCGGCTTATCCTCCCAAATCCCAATCCCCCGGCCTTTTTGCTCTTGCTAATTATAATCATATAAGCTACTATTTCTACAGTGATAATCATTAGAGTGCCAGGAAGGGGGAATACGATTTCAGAAAAATTTACATTACAAAATCCAATGTTTTTTCTTGGACAGCTATATAATACCCAAATGAATACGGAGGCCAATCTTCATTTCAACAAGCTCTAAGCAAAGATCCCGATGGCATACAGAATTGAATCAGAAACCTTGTAATCTCACTTCTGCTCGGTACAGGGGTTTCAAGATGATAGCAAGAAACTTCACGTGTTCTTCTACTCGTCCTAAAAGAGATTCCTCAAAACAGGGATCAAGCCAGGGAGACGTCTCACAATCAATGGGGAACTCGAGTTTCATCTTGGTTAAATAAACAGGCAGGGCCTACCAGCCAGGTAACTGGTCTTTTTCGAATGGTTTTGTTAAATGAGATTTCATAGGATTTTCCAAAATTCATGCACATTCAATTGCATTCGTGTAGAGCTTATGGTGATGGTCCCTCTTCTATAGATAGTTATTATGACTCGATTTGAACATTCTGCTACAGCTGAAAGAAACAACAGATCATGTAAGTTGTAACAACCCTGTAACATGCTCCGACAGCTGTGCAGTGGCATCACCAACATGACATTTTTTTTTCATAAGCACCGACATGACATGACATGACTAGGTTCCAAATCTGAGAGGAAAGGCCAAGCCATAACTTGCTTTTTATTTTATTTTATTTTTCAAATAATAACTTTTTGAATTCTTCCCATACCAACTATAAAATTGCTTCAAATTTGCCGGGAGAATGCTTCATCTTGAAGTCAAAAGCATACTCTTACTCAAAAACTTACGCCCCATAATCTCAGACATTTGGTTGGACAGCGTAGGGGTGAAAACCGAAAATGCGGTCCGGTTTTCGGACCGCATTTCCGGTCCGAAAATATTAAAGGATAGGACCGGACCACATATATGTGGTCCGGTCCGGTTCGGTTTCAAGAAATGTGGTCCGGTCTAAACCACTTAAGTGGTCCAGACTGGATTTAAATTAAAAAAAAAAATTAAAAAAATTTCGCAGAGCTATATTCACTGCGCAGAGCCTATGCTCTGCGCACGCAGTGATTTTTTAAAATATTTAAAAAATTTACGCAGAGCTATATGCATAGGCACAGTGCTGCGCGATTATTTTTTAAAATATTTAAAAAAATTAAAAAAATATGAAATGTGGTCCGGTCCAGTCCGGACCGCATTTCATAAATGTATAGACCGGACAGGACCGCTTTTTTAAAATTAAGACTGGACCGGACCGCAAATCCGGTCCGGTCTGCGGTCCGGTTTTGTTCAGCCCTAGGACAGGGTACTTCAAGAAGTTGGTAATTCTCTAACAACCCTTTCAAGATTGCCACCCGAATTTTTGTAATTTTGTTTCTTGGAAAGCATATAAACAATTTGTTTCCCAGCTGCATAGTCATGGCAAATGAAAACCTTCTCTAACATGTAATGGACACCGACAAACTTGCATATTATCAAATCTTTATCTGAGGCGACCGGAAAATGAATTGTAGCCTAAGTCTATTGATGTTAGTATATACTAATCATTGTTGACAATACATGCATACAAGAAGTCGCAAAATGGGTAGTGGCAAGAAAAATCAAACAGACTCCGCAGTTTTGTACCCTAATGCTACATTTTATACAAGAGAGATCTGTTACAAGTCGAGAGAGGTAGCAATTATCTGGAAGGTTTTGTTCCAATCAACTTTGCTCCTTATAAGGGGTCCATATCAATTTGCTAACATCAACCTCTAGACCACCACGACCAGCGGCTTTTAGATGACGATCCAAGACCTTCGGATCAGCACAGATGACATGCTGCCCTTTCCTGTATTGAATCAGCTCAAGACTCTGAAGGGTGCTCAGAATATCCTCTGCCTTAATGGCTGTCATGTCACTAAGTTCCTGCTAAAAGCATAGGACTCAACAGTGTATATTGATATTAACAATGAACACAACGCAGGGGCTGAAGAAACAGTTCCTAACATAAGCACCAAGGAATACGATACCAGAAACATTCCTCTAAGGGGAAACTGATGTAAAGATAATGCCAATAGTTATTTTCAACTCAACATCCCCACTAATTCATTGTAATAAGTACCAGGTTCTATACTAAATTTTGTAAACAGTAATCAGGTTCAAGTATATCTGAAGACAGGCGTTTTCTCTCACAATTTTCAGGATGTAGTAGCCCCATCTTCGCGCACCTACTTTTATACAATTGTTTTTTATTGAATATTAGTTCAGCAAATTAATTTATCATGTACTGATGGAAACAATAGGAGAACTCAAGATTTCAAACAACTTCCATGGAATGTGTGAACACAACAAACAAATTCAGTGCAGGAAAACATGCAATTGAACCAAAAAAGCAAACTTATCTTGATCTCAATATATAAGCAAGAAAAAGCATACCTTTATGGAAATATTGCCCTTGTGCTTCTTCAAAATGTCTAAAAGAACCCGAGTCCAGTATCCTCGGTAGCTCAAGAGCCCAAGATCAGAAAGGGGCCTCTCAGGTGTGCCAACTTTACCTTCTTTTTTTGAAAGTTCATACGCTGTTCCACACAACAACAAATGATGGTAATTCTTTCTGCTTGAAAATAACAGAAGAACGACACAAAGAAATCACAAAAAAGAAACTAAGATTTGCCAACTGTTTATTTATTAAAGATAATTAAAACTGAAGGCACAGAACTTACAGAAGGCAATTAAAAATTTGCCATAGCCTTTCCTTTGATAAGGAGGAAGGGTGAGGATGCATGCTAAATTATAAGACTCCTCTGAATGCTTTTCCTGCACCAGCAGACACAAAAATATATACCTACATGTGAATATCAGGAATTTCTTACAAGTGAAATCTATGTTTCTACTGAGTATTGTCTCTGTAGCAACTATTAACAAACTCTGCTTACCAAAAAAAAAACCTATTACGAAACTCCTTAAATCAAGGGTCCAATGACTTGTAGGAACCAAAACTTTAACTATCAAAACATGGAGAAGCACTGAAAAAACAGGGAGACCATGAATTTCCACACCTACAGCATCTGCCCTTAAAAACTACTTATACAACACTATAAACTTAGTGTCCCCTTATTCCCCCCCCCCCCCCCCCCCAGTTTGGTATATATCAAATGCACCCGAGATTCACCTAGACTGCTGAAAATACCATGATCTCAAATAGAGTTATAAGACTCTTTCAACTCAGAAAAGACTGCACAAGGGGAAACCAAAAAGCAGTAATATTACCTTGGAAAAATAACCAACCATGTGGCATCCACGCTCATCGCACTCGCACAAAATGTAGAACAGAAACAGGTCAACATCATAATACAGGGTCTTGTGATCGAGAAACAATTTTGCCAAATAACAAAGATTCTGCCCATAAACCTTGTTCTTTTTGCCATCAACCTGTCAAAACATTTCAAAAAGAATTTGAATCAAATAGTGAGTCTAGAACAGTGCTTACACAAATACGAACCCACTAGAACTCGCAAGATGCTAAACAGAAGCTGAGAAACAAGAAGAGGGGAGAACAAATGCTCCAACGTTAATGCATCAAAAATGTAATTTTCTAAGACTATCATCAAACCCGTTACAGTTACTAAACTGCTAACATGAGGTCAGTTTCTAAAACTATCAATTAGAAGTAGACAACTGATATAAAAAAGTTTTCCTTATAACTGGATATGTCATCTCCAATAGAGATAATGGGGTAAAAAGAGTCATGGGTTGATTATGATCCTGAAGACCAAATATATTGCAGGAAACCCCAGATATAGGACAACAACAAAACATTGTACTAGAAGTCGCGAACATGTTTTAACCAAATAACAATGATGACAACAACAAAAACTAACCTCAAACATGGACAATGTACCACTTCGGTATATCTCATCACCAGGGGGATGCTTAAGATCACACTTCCTCTGCATGCACAAAATATAATTGTTTATTGTGTGAGGTCTACACAATACTAGATGATTAATGAAAATCAAGGAACAAAGGCAAATCACTGGAAAAAATTATAGTCAAGAAACTGAATGTGGCCACTAAAAGCCACAAACTCCTCCTATTCTAGTCCTCATATAATAAGTACTTAGTTCGCAAAATAGTTTTAACTGATTGAAGACATGTAAAGGAAGAGGTCTACATTGCCCGTAAAACAAGGTCGAACTGTTTGGTTTTTATCCAACACTATGGCCACCTCCATGTAATTGCAAAAGCACAGAATTAATTGATAAACCAAGCATTTCTAATCTTCAATATGTCAAACCCCTGGAACAAAGCCAATTCAACCCGTATCAAAATCTGTATGTGGTGCTTTAAATTGAGCAGCAGTCAAACATGATCGCAAGAGAATACAGAATATATTTCCAATGATGTGAAAAAACTAATAATTCATGGAAAAAGTTCATCTATTACACAACATAAAATAAAATTGAGCAGTGGACACGCATGTAGTGGCACAAAAAAAAAGAAAAAGGAAAAGAAGAAAAAGAAGAAGAAGGCCAACGGGTTTGAGCTATTCTTAAGGTAAACACGGCTCAAAGAAGTTTAAGACCATCAATGTGCCTGAATTAACGAAGATCAAATTTGTAAATTCTGACTTAGCCAAAACTTTTCCCAATAGAAAACATTAACATATGGAACAAAGAGATACATTTGAGTACGCAATAAAAAAAAAATACAAACACGGCCATATTTTGCATGCTTACTATCACTTGAAACCTAAATATAATAGACTAAGAGGGCAACCATAAAATAGGGATACCAATCACGTCAGATACAGAAGACAGCTGATGTGAAGCACGGAGAAATTGCGTTAGGCAGCTTACGGCAAGGGCATGCAAGATTTCTACTAAAGCATGATAAACAATACTGAGAGGAAATTTCTATAACCAGTCTAGAGAAACTAAGAGTATAAAATCATTACTGTACATTACAAACTGGCAAATACCAGAACACTAACAGTTATAATTGACAGACCAAATACAGCTCAACACTGCCCTCACAAGCGTTCTACATCACAAGTTGAACAGTTTAAGCAACACAACAGTGGTATGGGGCATAGCTCACCATATGCCTTTGAAGCTGTTCTTTGCGTTTCATGAAATTGAGGCAAAACTCACAAAAGTACAGCTTCAGACAGTCGTTGTACTCTGGAGGGAAGGGAGAGAAGTACCACGTCTCAATCTCGTATCGTCCAAGTTCTATTGTCGCTATATTTTTCACTTTTGTGAACTCTTCATGCTCTCGCAAGCTGGCAGCATCAAGCTCTTCATGGCCCTAAATAATTTTGGAGGAACCATTTAAATAATACAAATAAAAAAGATAAGGCTTATAAATGAGGCAGAATAACAGCCAGCATTAACATCAGCCATTTTGTGATTCATTAATTAAAGTGACATGTTGTACATCATGTCCATTGTGTACATGAGTTTGTGTTTGCACACATGATCAGACTTGTGAGAGTCTATGGGTGCGTGTGAGAGAGACAAAGAGAGACTGAGAGAGGGAGAAAGTGCGGAATCATGTGAGACAAAGAAGGTATGATCTATTATTTTTGTTCTCAGTTCGTCCTCAACGTACAATGTATTTAGATCACGCATTTGAGAAGTTTCAAGATGATCGAACTCCTATGAAAAAAGTAATGGATGAAGTTAGACATTCAAGACCCACTTACTGCATGTGTAACTTCCCAACAGGGAGACAAAATTGTCCATTCGGAATCCAAACTCATTTCAATCCTAGCTAAATCAGAAGAATTTGCATCCAGAAGCCAATCTTGCCTTTAGGCTGACTTGATCTCTCTAGTTGGTTCTAAGATTTTGATATAAATAGGAATTCATAACTACAAGGAGAACTGTAAATAAAAACCACTCTCCAAAAGAACTGAAAGCAATTTGTGACCTGTCCATACCTCCACGTGTGTCTCATCAATCTTTCGCTTCTGGTGACGTGTCATTTTCAAGCTTGTAACCTGGAAAAACTCGACCACAAGTCTTGTAATCAGCACTAAAAATAAGAAAGTAAATTATGGGAGAAGCATGTCAAATGTCCAGGGCATCAGAAAGAAGGCCACCCAGAAGACGTGCCCTAAGATAAAGAGAAGGATTCCTCAATCGAAAAAACCAAACATTAGAGAAAGTACAGTTCCTAATAGTAAACCTACATTACATGATCATACCTTGTCTTCTACCTTCTCATCAACAACAGTTTCTACAGAATTGAGATCAAGTTGCTCAAGCTTCACCCACTCATCAAGCCTCCTATTGACTGTCAAAAAGCACAAATTTATAAATAGTAAGATGCAAACAAACTTTGGAAATAAGATTTTAATTTCACTATTCGTACATGTTGGAATTGAAGAGATGGACATAAACCATAGACAAGAGATGTAACAATTTTCATATCAATGGAATGCAAAGTGAGAACCTTGTTTTCATAAGGAAGAAAGAATTTTTCCTTCAAAAATAAAAATAAATAAATAGAAGTGTGTAGCCACAAACAGAACAAAGCTAAGAATTTCAAAGAACGATTAACGGAAAAAAACCTTCTTTGTGACAGCCTGTGAGATTCCCCGCATACCTTGACAATTAAAACTATTTACAGGAGTAACTGATTTCATATTTCCTTTATACATCCTCCTTGACCATAATTCTGTAAAGGACTTATGCGCTAGTTACAATCGTCCGCTAATTCTTATTTGTGCATATGTTTTGTGTTCTCTCAACATTGTAAGCAAAAGTCACACACCTGTAAAGGAGTGGACCCTTAACCTTACTATTCACCGCTTATCTCAAAAAGGAGACACCAATTTGGTCCTAAGGCCATTGGAAAAATGCTAGCTTCATTATTATTTTAGACAAAAAAAAACATGATTACCACCGATTATTCAAATATCTTATCCAGCAATATCAGGAACGAAACCAATTTATCTTCCATGCTTTCATAAATTAGGTGCATGATAATACTTTATGACAACTTCATTGTCCAGGAAGACAATTTTTAATTTGATAATCTCAAAAAGTTAGTGATTACTTTCCAACAGAACAAACACCACCAGCTGCAACTGAACTCTCTAAGGCCTTAATCCCAAACACAGGCCTCAATGACTCCATTCCAGACGCATATAACAACATTGGTAGTAAAATCACAATTCTACCAAGCGCAGCACATAATCATCTCATCTAATAACCTTTGTACTGTTCTCACTCTTTTTGTTTTTAATAAAATGAACCTTACTTATAAAAAAAAAAAATCTCATCTAATATAATCACCAGATTTCAGATAATTATCAACATAACCACGAAAAAAGCCCTTATCAAATACAAACTCAAATATTCACCAAAACCCAACAGTAACCTTTTTTTTATATAAGTAAAACCCAACAGTAACCCTAAATCCTAATTCGCACAAATTAAGAAAAAAAAAACCGAATAAGACGAAGCACCAGAGCACTACATTCCATTTCCAAACAACGACTGCCCCTTCCAGTAACTTCGAACCCAAAACCCTAACGTAGCCTAATATTTGCAATCAAAAAAGAAAGTACAAAATTAAGAAAAGGAAATAGATGAGAGATCTTACACTCGGTGTAATGGACGTAATACTCGTAATCGTTGGGCCCTCCAAAATGCATTTTTCGCCGTTCGATCACTTTGACCGGGTGGAATTTCCCGTCCCTCCAACGGCACATGACGCGAGTTCCAACCTCAAGTGGCAGGATATTCGATTTCCGCCTCTTCGTCGATTCCGATTCCGGCATAAATCCGGCGGGGTCTCTGTCTATGGCAAGGAACTTCTCGTCGCCTGAATACGTGGAGGTTATTGTAGCCCCGTTCTCCGCTGCCCTAGTCGGCGTTTCTAACGAACCCATTTGTTTGTCGAGGCTCTAGACTAGAGACTTCGAAGGGGTCGAGAACGTGGATACCGAATATAACAACCGTAGCCGTAGGACTAAACCACCAAAAAAAAACACCCGTGAGACTAGGAAAAAAAGAACATAACAACCGAAGGATATACTTTTCCTTCTTTTTTTTTTCTCTTGAATTTGATTTGCTATGATTTTAAGAGATAATATTTTTAATTTTAGTCGTAGATACTTCCAAGTATCGCACTCTTGTTATGAACACTCGACCACCATTTCCTTTCTACTGTTCTTTTCTTTTTCATTTTTTTAATATTTTGATAAAAATAAGTTTTATTGATTAATATTATGCAACGCATATATACCTATTGGTTAATGAAAAAAGGCCAACGTACTAATGGAAAAGATATGATAAAAGTGTGCCCATCATTTCTACCAAAAAACCTCACTTGGTGAGATCGGTGACAAATATTCGATCGACTAATCCTCCAAACTTGTGAAATCTTCCCGTGCCACACAAACCCCCGAGTCTCGTGCTAGACCACTAGGCCAACCTCTTGGGTTTGGCAAGTAAGAATTCTAATAGAAGAGAGAGGAGCAAATGGAGAACAAACTCCATGTTTACTCGACAGATAGAGGACAACATAAATGTTAGCAATTTTCAACTCATATGAAGCTGAACGCCATCTTTTTGACGATTTGATATCTTGGAACTATATACACCAACTTTACAGAGCTGTCACAGTAGGTGATACACTTTACTTCCCTCGTATACAGTGACAAGGAATGGAGCTTCCATCCCACCAACCTCTAAAGGGGGAGATGCATTACAGATACAAACATTCAAGACCTTGCAATACATGTAATCGTAATATACCCTCACCCACTGTACAGTTAGCCTCACAATGAATATACAGCAATTTTGTCAAAATTTCTCTGCCCAAACCAGGATGGGGCTTCCCCACCTTGGCATCCATTTTTATCATTCCCTCTTGTGAAATCGGACAACTGTGGCAGCCTCAGGGCAGAAAACTTGTCCTTGATGGATGGTAGCCTTAGCATGCGGATCAAAACCAGAAGAAGATGTTTCACCCTATCCATGATGTTCCAATGGTTCACCAGAACAAGCATCCTGGTTGATCTGCTCCCCACTTGGAAGAATATCAGCAGGAACATATTGATATCCCTTGGGTAACCGCATATTTTTCATAGATGCTTGATCTGAAGTCATTACAAGCTCTTTTTCAAATGTCTCGGCATGCTGTGGATAAATATAGCAGGTTCTTTAGTCGACATTCTAGTGTAAACACAGGAACTGAAAGACGTAAAGGAAACAAAAATACACCATACTTTTCTAGATTTTGACCTCCATCCAGCCTCATCCAAAAGATTAGGAGATGTAACAGAAGGCCTATGAGGAATCTGCTTCCCAGCAAATTGTGTCCGCTCTGTAAGCTTTCTGGTGAGAAATATTTGGGATGTGGAGCTGTCATCATCTGTCTTTTGGTCAGTATCCATGGAAACTGGGACTTTAACCCGGCGCTTCACAGAAACTGAACTATCTACAGTTATATCATCTGATCTTTGGATTGCATCGCTGCATGATTTATAGCCATCAGTGTGCCCTTTAAGGGATGTTGTTGCCGATTCCGAACTAACTTCAGGAAGGACGAAGGGACTATGAGAAAGCAGAGATCGAGCAACATGATCTCTTTTGCAAGCGAGTATTTCGTGCGAGCATAAAACCAATTCCCGCTGCAAAAATTTAGGGATCCAGAAAGAGCGCAAGAATTTCAGCCCATGCAAATTAGTTACTTATTCAGAAACATGGGAGGAAAAAACGATAGTAAAAACAGAAATTTGAACTTGAAAAATGGAACCACCTTAGAAAACAATGATAATATCACTTGCAACAAGTAAACCACCCAAGATGAAGGGAGTGAGAAAGGTGAAAGAATCAGCAAATGTAAAAACAATACAGGTGCAGTAAGCGACCATAAGTCAACCTCTAAATGGAATGGCAGTACATACGAACAGGAAAACAAGAAGAGAAGAGAGGAGAGAGAGAGGGGTGGGGGGGTTTGCAAAAAACATATCCAGCAACTCAGCATCAGAGGAGGCAGGAAAGCACGAAAACCTGAACCAGTAGTGACTAAATATAGAAGGTAAATTTACAACAAAAAAGGGAGGTTGAGCAAAAACTTACACTACAATCATTCTAGTTTCAAATACATAGCTTAGTCAAACTGTCTAAGTCGTCAGATGCACGGGCTAACAGAAACCATGTTTCCAAATAGAAAATTCTACAATGCCAGCATACATTTAACTATAGAAAAGCCTTCGAGGGTCATCTCATTCAATCACTCTGGCGTAAACTTACGCCTCTAGATCAAATTCACGCGTACATTGCGAAGGGAAGTGCAGGGTTTTTCTCTAGATTGTTGGTTAACTAGAGGCTAAGCTAAGGTTTTAGTTTATTATAGGGAATTGTAAAAATGAGAGGAAACTAGTGGATTTTAACTGCAAGGATCAGAGAAGGTTTGACTATACCTCAAGAAGGCTTTTGCAATCTTTAAAACGTTTAGTTGCATAGCGTCACAAAATGGAGGTCAAAAAATTTAAGTCCTTGTAGAAGGGTCATAGGCCTGAAGAATGGACTTAAAATATAGGCATGTATACGCTAAACGAATCCATGCATCCTCACAGTACAGGTAAAAAGCAAAAAGTGTTCTCAGAGAACGTCTATAAAAAACACAATAAATCTGGTTTCAATATTAAGAATATGTTCGTTTTGAAGAGTTTTTAAGGATTTGAAGAGTTTTGTGAATTTTTAGGTGTTGTTAAAGTTGTATTGGTGTTTGTGTAGAGATTGATGATGTGTAAAAAAGTAATGATTATGTTTAAAGTTATTTTTTTTTAATTTCGAATTTATAGTTTTGTTAATTCTTTAATTTTCAAATGCTTATAATTTTTATGGTATAGTTTCTCGAGCAATGGGCTGGTGGGAATGGAAGGCTAAGAAGGGAGTTCTGAAAAACTAAGGACACGTGCAGGATGAGAAAGAAAAGGTATAAAATGGCTGCTAAGTTCAGATGTCAGAATGCGGTCCAATCGCCACATTTCGTGGAATAA
Organism: Myrica gale; assembly: GCA_963930655.1. Lineage (NCBI taxonomy): Eukaryota > Viridiplantae > Streptophyta > Magnoliopsida > Fagales > Myricaceae > Myrica > Myrica gale. The sequence continues at coordinate 22,505,463 of OZ005611.1, forward strand.
AAAGCTTTGGCCTTTCCGCTCAGGGGAGTTGGACTGACGAGCAGCAGGCGCCTGCGTGCTTACTGACAGGCTGCAGAAGAAGTTGTAGGCTGAATACAACTTTTACCGAACATGATCCACTTGAGGATTCGATTCCTAATTTTTTTTTACAAAACGAACATCACCTAAGAGTCATAAAGAGGTTATCTTCTGTCACACTTGCAAAAAGGCCAACAAGGCAGCAATCTCTTGGCAAAATGAAACCATATAGGCCAAGAGATTAATAATCTTGTAGATCACCCAAGGCAGTCATTGCACTGACACATACTGATCTAATAATACTACCTTGAAACCATATTGTTAATCCTCCATTGCTTACCTTCTTTTTCTCTCGTCTGATTATTCTCTCACAAATAAGGCGTAACCTCTCCAGTTCAACCTGTAAAACAGCATTCGTACAGGGATTCAACCACAGGATTCAAATTGCATAAACTAAACAGCAAAATGGAAGTTAAAAATGTAATTGCAATAAAAAAGAATAGGCGAAAGAGAAAAAATTATTAGACCCCTACAAGTTTCATGAACCAGATAATAACTGGCCAGCAATTGCAAAGTAGCAATCAACAATTACAACTAATATAACACTACTAATTTGAAGCGCTAAAAACTACACTCCAAAAAATGGAAGCCAGGAATAAATCTGATTCAAGATGGGAACCTACAACAAGGTAAGTTCCAATGTCGAGTACACAGGAGCTCATACCCTAATGCTAACAGGTTTTTCCTTTAAAGTTTCATTCATAAATTATAGAACCGAACTCATGAGAGACAAATAAAAAGGACTGATGTGACCCATGAAAACAACACAGTACTTGACCTTTCCAAGACTACATTACTCATATCTACCAAAATATAAAAATGAAGAGATCTACATTGCAGAAAAAATGCCATAACCAGACCCATTGGAGATGTATCATGCAATATAGGTATAGGGCAGGACAAATTATGGATGATAGCAGGGTACATTATTTGCAATGCTGTGTGCATGAATTTGGCTTTTCATAAGAGGTTTTCCTGATTTATATCGGGTAGCATCCAATAAAATACGAATATTCCCAATACCCCTATGTCCTGACTCATCTGAAGAACTACTGCAAATTCATCACCTACCTCACCCTGCAAGAAATTTAGCAGCGATGTCTCTAGCTGATTTGGCATATTACCAGGCATGAAAAACTTAAGCGAATATACAGACAGACTAGAGTCCTTGGGATATGAATGACTAATAGGTGCTAAAGCATATAAGCAGTATATAAGGAGAGCACCTCAAAGCAAAACTAGTTCTTAGACCTTACGAAATCCAAAATATCAAGAAGACTCCGAATAAAAGGACCGTACAGACAGCCAAAAAAGGAAAGGAGTGAAGAATTGCTCAAAAGCACATGAAGAACATGCTTCAGAAAAAATCAGTATTACCAAAGATAGCAAAAAACTTATGTCTTCTGAGCACAGTGGTAAAGGGACAGTCCCAACCCTGGATCAAACATAAGAACAAGAAACACTACCTGGAGGGATCATAGGATTGATCCCAAGTCTAAATAAAACATGCAGATAAGCATACGCCCAGCAATAATAACTACTGCGAGCTAAATCGAAAGAGAATTATTAACTGGGAGGAGACATTTACCCTAATTTGTTTGATTTTCTTAAACTCCTCAATTCCATGTTCTTGGGTCTCAGCCTGCATATATTGATAGTTTAGGGCACGGAAAATCAAAAAGTCCCAAAAACAAGCACCTAAATTACACTAAATATTAGACCTTCGCCCTCTGCTCCAAGCTATGCTTTTCACAATAAGCCTTGTGCTGCAACTTGCCACCAAAATTCCTTATATTCATGTAGAAGCCAGTGCTTCTGGCACATGTTGGATGAAAGGTGATCTGGCAGTTTCCGTAGTTACACTGCAGATAAAGAAATTGCAGTTCCATATCTGTAAAATGACCTAAATTGCAAAGAATCCCCTGAAGTCAATACAAAAAATGTTTATATGACCCCAACCTTTATGCAGACACCATGTTTACGACAGCAGATATAGCAAACATCACCCTCCTTCAAAATTGTCTCCTGCAATAAACCACATCAAATGTAGGTGCGAGATTCCTAAACACTTAGGCACAAAGCACAAGTTATATGCCTCATCCAAGTTCACAAACAATAGAAACAGATGCAAACACCAGTAATCCAAACTATTTCAAATTATGATGCCACACAGCTGAACGTATACACATACCATTCCTTCAACAGGATTCACTTGTCCCCTTCTGAATGTCGACCCAAAGACCCACTAAAAGATGAAAAGAAGTTCAAATCTATTAGTCGCAAATAAAACAAGAAAGAAAGTAGCCAACAATCAAGTAGACCAAAATAGAAAGAAAAACACCTAACCTCAGCACAGAAGGCATGGACCCATTCACCATTTGAACACTTCCTAAAAGCACCAGTAGTGCCACGACATAGACCACATTCCACAACAAAAAAATGTTTTTCCCAAACATTGACAGTTGGAGCTCCTGAGCTTCTAGATGATAATAGTTCCTCACATAATTCACAGTACCATGGACCCATAGCTTCTTTAACACTACGATAGCAACTCAAGTGAACTGCAACCTGTCAAAAAAAGACTTCTTTAAAAGTTGAGCAGAGAGAAGAACAAGTTCTACAGGAAGTAATTTGTGGGGCAACGCTAGAAAACCTTGCAACTTGAACAGACAAAGATGGGGTTTAACACTGTCTCAGACCGCCGGCAGACATCACACGATCTAGGATGCTCCTTTGAAAAATCTGATACTGAATTAACAAAATCAGAGTGCTTTTCTAATGAAATCCTTGGGGCAGCCACCCTTGAAAGCGTCTCTTTCCGTGTCATCAACTGGGAGCTGATGCCATGCCTTCCAGTAGAGGTATTCAAATTCAATGAACTCTGAAAAGGGGAAAGAGAGGGAAGAGTCAATAATCAAAGACAGACAACAAAACTAAATCTTGTTTGCTTCCTTCATTATGTGTAAACGAAATCTCAGAAAACAATAGACAACCTCCTGTTGAGCCAAGTCATCACAGGCATCCTTCCTAAAGGATGAAATCCTGGAGGATGCAGCTGCAGCAGCAGTTGCGGCAGCCAGCACAGCCTGTGCTTCCTTATGCTTTCTCTCTTTCCTACCCTGCTTTTTTGCTTCTCTAAGCTCACAAAGATACTGGTTAACAAGCACAGAGTCCCATCTTTGCCACCGTGCCCCATCAAGCTCCTGTGGTAAACTCTTAGCGACATTACAAATTAGATTATCTGCAAAGACAGTCAACAGAACATTGCACTAGTTATGGTTAAATACCTTAGTTATATGTCAAAGGGAAGAAAAAAGAAATTTGCCACCCTCTTTTGGGAGAGGACAAAGAAAATATAGAAGAATTAATAAAAAGAATCAGAAAACAAAATATTCTAGAAATTAAAAGATCTATAGGAAGAGACCAGTAAACTGCTTTCTTGCAACTGCATTGCTGAGTAACCTATTCTGAAAATAAACAATTTCTCCTTCGACTTCATCTTCCGGAGATGAGTCTAAAACTCCCATTTTCCTAGCCTTAATCAGCTCTTCTAAATTTCTTCCATCAGATTTACAGATGATGTTATTGCACTTTGAATGATGATTTTGGTGATTACAGCAAACACTAGCACTGGAAGAAGCTTCCAACCGAGAGTTTTCTCTATCCCATGAACCTGCTAAAGCAAGCAGCTGTTACAGCTGTCCAAAAACATGAAGAGAACAAAAGAGACGATACAAGGACATTTACCAGCAAACTCGTTTACTGGATTCTTTGAAAGTATCGCCCATTCCATCTGCAACAATTTCTTGCGAATATATGGGTGGATGTAAAAATTAGACACTGCTTTTGTTTTCCTGCATTACATGAATGGAGAAAAAAATAAGGTCATATGAAATCGCAAAATTCTACCAACCCACAGCAAAAACAGTAGCTTCACAGAGCTTCCGACAATCGCCAAAAAACAAAACTTATAGATTCTATAAATGAAAATGGGTCCATTTTGGAAAGCTTACATGATGTCAGAGAGTATTGAAGTTCCAGAGAAGCAAACTGGATTTCCCAGGTCTCGGTCAGGGATGGCAACCTCTTCTGACTGAACCCTTTCTGGCAGGCTGCAACTTGAGGGTCTAGCTGAATTGCCTGTCCAATAAATGGCATTTCTATCAAGTAAGTCACCAAGAAATACATTCACAGATCAGACGAGAAGAAAAGAAGTGGGTTGTGAACTGAGGAGAACGAAGAAAATTCTAATGAAACCGTCCAGTCACACTCTGAAGTAATGCTTGGCCTTAGTCCTGGGAAGTTCAAAACCCAAGCCCCAGATTGTCCAGAAGCTTTTTCTAACAAAACACGAGATGTAAGACACTGGGTGTTGTAACTTACATTCCACCAGTGACCCCCAATCACTTGGTGCACTCAGCATCGAAACCAAATCACTCTTGTATAACATGCAGGACTAATCAAGTATTTACCTTCTGAGATTTCAAAGCATCAGGATCTTCCACAACCCCACAAATACATTTCCTAGTATCTCTCTATTTAATGCCATCATACGAAACCAACAGGACAAGGATTCTAGCGTCCATGGGTATGCAAGACTCAATGCTAAGAATTGACTTGTGAGACACCATGCATGATATCGGACACAAGAGTAACTTACAACTGTTTGATTAGAGAAAGGTGATAGGAAGTGTGTACTAGAGGCAAAGTAGAATACGTCCAACGAAAAATAGTGTTTGCTTTTAAGATTACCAAACATGGAACTTGACAGCGCAAACAAAACATTAACCAGGCTACAGATTTCCAAACCATTGACATGGAAACTCCATACTATTAACTTCACAGAATCTTCTACTATCTCCTCTAGCAAATACATGTTACGCACATCTGTTCCAGAAATGCATATTAAGGCATGCAAATCTACTACCTTGCAACACCCATCAGCATTACCTCTTCACTAACTTCTGTTTACATCAATACCTATAATTAAAGAAACAAACTTCCATGCAACAATGGACACAACTTCAGAAACATCACCATTCAAAATCTTGTGATAACCAAAAAGAGATCAAAACATTCTCCCAAATTTGGATTGTCCAGATCAGTGAAGAAATTAGCGTCACTTGCAAAATCAAGACGACTGTAGAAAAGCAAAAAAGCATTATCATTTATAGTGTTGTTAGAAGATCAAGGAAACGAATGTCAAGGCCTCATGGAGCATAAGCACAAAGTGGGAAGCACAACTGCACACCTGCTAGAAGCAAAAGGGCACATCTTCCAAAGCAACGCATAATTATTTCCTAGAGAAGATTCCTGGCATACAATCGGAAAGGTTTGCAAGAAGCAGAAAAGCGACTTCTTTGAGCTTATTAGCTCAAATGGTCAGAACCTTATATGATTGCACAAAAATTGATGTCCAAAATTCTGGATCTGTATAAGCTATTATCTCTTAAAGCCTCTGCAAATAAATCGCTAAGACTATCAATGAGCAACGTGGTAATCAAGCGTGTGGTCTTAGAAAGTTCGCTAAAGAAGTTGTAGAAATAGAATCACTTTTCGCTTCTACAAAAAGCATGCACCATTCTCATTTCAGCTTCAACTCATTCAATGTGCTTTGCTTTCAGATCAACAAGAATTTATCTAGAGGCTTTTGATTTATGTGAGCCCAGGCATGCTTTTAAATCCACTGATTGTTGGCATACTTTAACAACACTATTATTTAAGAATCACAACTTATTATATATTTTGGTGAGCTAAACTAAATATTTTCTAAATCACTCTTTTTAATCAGAATCTCCAGTTAGCTTCCCCACTATGAAGAATCCTTCCCCTTCACAGATCAAAAACATTTCTTACAATGGAATCCCTTCCCAGAAATAATTTAGTCGCAAATAGTAACAAACTGATAAAAGTTTCAACAACATGAAAAGCAAATACCAAAAATCCGAACCACTGTTTCACCATTAATAACTATTTGTTTCTAAAGCTGAGAAAGGTAAAAAGACTAAAGATCAAATTCAGTGGAACTCAGAGAGCGTAAGATTAGATTTCATCAATAAGCACACAAACAACAGCCATAGTAAACACATTTAAGAGAGAACAAGATAAAAAAGTTCACACCACAGATAAGCAACCATATCAACAACTTTTGAACCAACAAAAAAAAGTAGATCAGAAAAATGAGTCAGAAAAGCATACCTTCAGATCTAGGTGAATGCTTTAGTATAGGGCCTTCACTCTCATCAGCCTCATTGGTGTTCTGCACAAACCAAAAAGAAAACGCAGTTGAAGAAAGAAGTTTTATGAAACTTGAGCTCTATGAAAATGTGTAAATAAACCTCTCATGATCATAATCGACATTGTAAATATCCCAATGCATACGTTTCTGTCTACACAGTTACAATAAGACACCTAAGTTGTATAATGTCTTGCAGAAAAAAACCTAGGCATCTAAAACTTCAGCAGGCCTTCACTGCTTATGGCCAAGAAGTCTACAGCTAAGCAGATTTGAGCAATTGGTCGAGAAAACAACACAAGAAGATGCCATGAAACAGTAAATGGACACTGTAGAACAAGTTTATGAGATTAAAAAAGATGTCTGAACAATATATAACTAGATTATCAAGCAGAACTACACATGCAAAAGGGTAGAACAGGATAGTTTCACTTCTTAAGATCCACCTCTTAACTGCAGTTAAAATGAAAAACCATTTCTGAAAAAACACTTTTTTTTTATGACGAGGAAATTCCCCAAAGCCTGACCTTTTTGGCCCAACCCTGAAGTACAAACCCCGGCCCACTGGACCGACCCCACAACCCAGGGAGCAGATAAGTCAAGGGCGATAATGGGGATGTTGGGGCTCGAACTTGGGACATGTTAGAACCCAAGCCGAAGCCTTACCACCACACCAAACCCTTGGGGGTTCTTTCTGAAAAAACACTTAAAGGCGCGTGCCTATATGATTCTAAACAATCATTACGTGGTTACATTTTAGTTCAGTTTAAGTGAAAGAAAAACATAGCAGACACTCACTAGAAGAGAAAGACCACCAAAGTGATCGTGATTCCATCAAAAGCCCAAATCAATCAGGTGGACAACCACAGATGAACAATGTATGGCTAACTTGCAAGAGAAAAATATGACTGAACAACGCAGAAAGAGGAAACAACTTAAAGACGAGCACAACAGTAAGAATACTCGGTACATGTAGAAAAAGTATTTCATCTGCCCACTCATCATTCGACGAGAACAAACCCTAGAAACATGTGCATAGCCACAGAGAAGATTTCTAAGATGCAAAATGAAATGTACACCCATCTCCCACAAGACCAAATAATTAATCCGCCACTCCCTGAGGTCTAACTTTTCTCCAATTTTGTCCCCAAGTGTTTTTTCTTCCTCCCAAAGTTCTTTGGGTTAATGCCCTGTGTCTCAGAAAGGTCGTTCTGCCCACTCTCAACAACGTGACTGACGGAATATGATGATGTGGCTAACGAAAGCCATATCACTCAACTGCTGTCCTAATGCACTTGTACGACATGCTATTAAAAAATGCAATGTCACCAATAACCCACAATGGTTGTCCACTTGAGATGATCCTTGGCATTTTTTAACAATGTGGCTAGTCGAATCAGCGTGTCAAGAATTGAGTAACAATTGGTTATGACATGGCCTCCATTAGCCACATTGACATATCCCATCAACCACGTAGCTAAGAGTGGATGAAAGGACCTTTCCAAGACAAGACATTAACCCCAAGGACTGTAGGAGGAAGGCAAAAAACTTAGGAACCAAATTCGAAAAAAGTTAAACTGCAAGGACAAGCGGATTAATTAAGCCAAAAAAGAGAAAGAAAGAGGGGGCACTACTTTTTTTTTTAATAAGTAAAGAGGGGGCATTACAAGAATAGGTTCCCAAGGTAATTAGCTTGATGGTCGCCAGTGAGCCTTTGGCTCAATTGGCACCTCCTCCCTTTAGGGAGGGTAAATCTGCGGGTTGAATCCCCCTACCTGCAGACTTGGTCCTACTCTCAAATTCGCCTAGAAACAAAAAATTGCTAGATGGTCAACATTTGTACATACTAGTCAAAGCTGAAACATACACAGATGCCCACAACAAATAGAACTATCAAACACCAATGTTATTGAAGCAAAATGGAGAAACCATCCTCTATAAAGTCAAACAACGAATGAACTTCCAACACATACAAGCTTTGATGCGAAAACTTTAGTAGAATACTTATCTGCATTAGGTTTTGTTGATAACTGAATTTACCCAGAATTTCTGTTACTAAATCACTTTACAAAGTTACTTGTTCTGAAATGCCACCACTCTATAGATGGTCTCTTCTTGTCAATACTTGGCCAAAAAATTTATATGAGTGATGCAGGCAGCAAGAACTGATTTTCTTTTTTCTTTTTTGTTTCAGGGATCCGGGACATTTGTGCAAATTTAAGAAAGCTGGATATGAGCTGTTTTGGGCCCATTGCATTGTGCGGGCTCCATATGTTATGAGGCTTTTTTTCTTTTTTAATAAGTAAGTCAATCTCATTAGAACGAGTGAAAACAGTACAAAGAATTATCCCAAAGCCACTACCCCAAACAAGCAATAAAACTGAGAAAATCTACAAAATTTAGAAACGGGCAACTGATCACCGAGTTCACCCAAAGAAAAAGAGAATGCATCAAAACGCCTTGCAACCTAGGCAAAGACAAGGAACAATCGTCAAAACATCTACTGTTTCGCTCCCTCCAAAGACACCACCAGATGCAATGCGGCATCAACTGTCATATAACTTTAACAAAATGATTGTGAAACCTCCTCTTCCAACTCCACAAAACATCAGCCACTTTCTCAGGCATAACCCACGGAAAGTTCACAATACAAAGAATATGAGACCACAACCCACGCACAAAAGGACAATGCAACAAAACATGGTTCACAGATTCACCATCACATTGACATAGGAAACACCAAACGGCAATTATCGTCCCCCTTCTGCGAAGATTATCAATAGTAAGGATCCTTCCATGTGTAGCCTCCCACACAAAAAAATAAACTCTTAACGGGCATAAAGACGTCCACACTCCCCTCCAAGGGAAAGGCAAACCAACCCCACCCCTAAGCAAACGATACATAGATTTAATCGAAAATACCCCTTCCTTAGACCCGTCCAAACCACCACATCATCATCCCCTCTCCTCACGGCCAAACAATACAACCTAGCGAAGAAGGAAGCAAACTCCACCACTTCCCAATCATTAGCCGCTTTAGAGAAAGAGACATTCCACACCACACTCTCACCATCCACCATGCAATCCGCCACCAAAGCCTCCTTACAGCGGGACAAAGAGAAAACAAGAGGGAATGCAAGACTCAGAGGTTGGTCCCCACACCAAGTGTCATGCCAAAAGCTCACTCTAGCGCCATTCCCCACCCTAAACCGAATATGCTTAGTGAAAACATTCCACCCTTTGCTAATGAACCTCCAATGGCTAACACCATAAGAGCCATGGATCGAAAGAGTACTCCAACCTCCCGCAGAACAACCATATTTTTCAGCAATAACCCTCCTCCACAACCTCTCCCTATCATTCGCAAACCGCCATAACCATTTGTTCAATAAAGCCATGTTGAACAATCGAATACTACGAAGGCCCAATCCCCCATCCTGTAAAGGCGAGCACACCTTATTCTACTTCACTAGATGAAACTTGTGGACACTATCATCACTACCCCAAAGGAAATCACGCTGAATTTTCTCATTCCTATTCGCCACCGCCGCCGGAATAGGGAACAAAGAAAGAAAATAGAAAGGTAAGCACGAGAGCGTAGATTTAATGAGAGTTAACCTGCCACCCTTGGAAAGATACATGTGTTTCCAGCCAGCCAATCTACACTCCATGCGCTCCAAAATCTCATCCCAAATAAGAATGTTCTTGAAAGATGCACCAAGGGGAGGCCAAGATACTTCATGGGCAAAGAGGAAACACCACAACCTAAGATACCCGCTAGCTCCCCCACATTATCCATCATACCAACAGGGATCACCTCAGATTTAGATAAATTAATCTTAAGGCCAGACACCACCTCAAAGCAAAGTAGAAGAAATCGGAGACAACGAAACTGACTCGCGCCTGCCCCACACATCACGAATCATTAGCAAATAGGAGATGCAAAATAGAGATCTCACCTCATGAGCCCCCGCCAACCTGAAAACCATCCAAACTACCATGTAACACCGCCCTCCCCATCATACGAATAAATGCCTCGATAACAATAACGAACAAAAGGGGGGAAGAGGATCTCCTTGACGTAAACCACGAGAGCTACTGAAAAAGCTTTCAGGGGATCCATTAACAATCACTGAAAACTTCACCGTTGAAATACAAAAAAAGATTCATCTACACCATCTCTCCCCAAAACCGCATCTCCGGAGAAGATACAATAGAACGTTTCAATTCATATGGTCATAGGCTTTCTGGACATCTAACTTGTAAAGCATTCCAGGAACACATAATCCAAAATGTATCTCCCCTGAACAAAAGCATTTTGAGAGGGAGAGAGAATTGTATCAAGAACACGCTTCAATCTATTCGCCAAGACCTTGGCTAACATCTTGTACACCCCTCCTACAAGACTGATAGGCCGAAAATCCTTCAAATCAACCGCACCCAGTTTCTTCGGGATAAGGACATTGAATGAAGCATTCAAGCTTCAAACAAACTTCCCCTCCTCGCAAATTAATCGAACATCAGCAAGACATCCCGCTTCACCACATCCCAACAAAATTGAAAGAAAGCTGGAGAGAAACCCATCCGGACCCGCAGCCTTATCCCCATTAAGGCTCCTTACCACGTTGAACACTTCTTCATCATCAAAAGGCCTCTCAATCCACATTGCATCCTCCCCCGAAATGCTATCAAACTCCAACCCATCCACGAAAGGGCACCAACCAAACGGTTCCATATACAAAGAAAAGTAATAATTAACGATCGCCTCAGAAATCCTCAACGGATCCTCCACCACTTCTCCCTCAAACTCCAAACTAGAGATCCAATTATTTCTCCGGTTGGAATTAGCAATTTTATGGAAGAATTTGGTACAACGGTCCCCCTCATTGAGCCAAAGAGCCCGAGACTAATTTCCTCCAACTCAATCAACCTATCTAACTCTCCAAAAATGACCAATTTCTTCTCTTCACCCTCCACATTCAGGATACCCCCTCATCCAAATAATCAAGAGACGAAAGCTCTTGCATTAACGCCGATTTGCAAAAACTTAAATCCCCAAAAACCTCCTTATTCCAAACTTTAAGAAGATTCTTCAATGCTTTCACCTTCATATGGAGAACAAAACTAGGAGCCCCACTATACTCATAACTTCGCCACCATTCCCTCACCCTGTCCACAAACTCATCAACCTTAAGCCACATGTTCTCAAAACAGAAAGACGTTTTAGAACTCCCCGACCTACCACTTTCCAACATAAACGGGAAGTGATCCGAATACAAGCAAGGAAGTCTTCTTTGAATAAGATCCGGTTACACTGATTCCCAACAAGAGCTAACCAAAAAAGGTCAATCCTGGACCAAGACTGAGAAGATCTCCCATTGGACCACATAGACGCCCCCCCAGCCAATATCAGATCCACCAAATCACATTCAGCGATGAAATCCGAAAAGTGAGTAACATTAAAATCTCCACCTATGCACCAAGGAAGACTCCACAAAGAGCAAATCCCCGCCAACTCATCCCACAATAACCTCCTACACCTATCATATTGTTTGGACCGTACCCAAAAAACGTCCACAAAAAACCATCCATGACATTCTTGAACATCACAGAAATAGAAAAAGAACCAACACAAGATTCGACCATCTCCATTACTCGAGAATCCCATAGAATCAAAATCCCTCCCGATGTACACTCGGCTGCCAAACTACACCACCTAACATGAGGTCCACCCCACAAACTCCGCACCAAAACCCTCGAAATAGACATCACCTTAGTCTCCTGAAGACAAACTAAATCTAACTTCCACCCTCTCAACAAATTGCCTAACCGCCAACATTTAGACACGATTCAAACCCCCCACGTTCCAACTAATAAATCGAGGCTTCATAGGACATTTACTTTCACCCGCCCCACATTCTTATTCCTTCGAAAACTATAAGCCTTAGCCTCATAATTCACCGAAGACGCCAAAGCCTTCAGCTCCCTTACCAATTTGCCACCCGATCTAACCTCATAATTACCACCACTCCCCCGCTTTTTTTCTAAGGCAGCAAACAATTTCACCAGATCAGCTTCATGCCCTTCACGGGAGACCCCTACCAACTACCGAAAAGACTCCACCATATCCAGAACCCAACTAGAATGAACTCCCGATCCTTCGCCCACCTCCAACTCCTGTGTGGCGAAAAGCATCCTTAAGGGCTCAGCATTACATCATTCAAATTCCCCACTATCAACAACAACCAACTCCCCACCCATGGCAGCACACCTACTCGGCTCAAGAGACTCCAAGTTCAGCGTCCCACCCCCTACAGGATACCGTGGGCCTTCCTGCACCTCCACAGCTAAGTGCCCATCCAACGCAGAAGGGGGCGGAATAGCCTCCCCCGCCACTTCCAGTGAGGCCAGACCCTCCTCTAAAATGCAATCTAGCTCCAGGGACCTGCAACAAGAGAAGGCTCCACAATCCCTTCAAAGGGACCATTGGCAATGTTTGTGGACAATTTGACCACATCCGGCAACTCCAGCACCTTCGGGAGCCCAATAGACTCAATTTGGCCAAAGGCGGGGCTGCCGGAAGTGGCTCAGACGCCGAGGTCACGAAGGGGCAGCCACCACCAGCCTCAGACGACACCGGCGAGTGGATTGTCGTCGGCGACTGGGAATGGGTGCCTCCCGCCTCTCCACCTGAGCAAATAAGGGACGTCGGGTATGCGGGTTGGCATCACCAACAGATACGGGTCACCACCCAAAGTAGGCCCCCTCTGGGCCAGGTCTCCCAAAAGGCCTTCCTCAATGTCCATAGAGAAACCAGCCTTGGACTCCTTAAAGGCATTTGGCTCCAACAGGCCTGCGAGGTAAACTGGCCCACCTGAGATTCCTTCTCCACAAATCCCACAAGCCACTTCCCCACATTGCCCACATCCGGCACCCTCTATACCCAAGGACCAGATAAGATGGTCCAGCTCCTCCCGTAAGCCCAACAATTTTTTCCTAAAAAAGGCCATACAAAAAACCTTTCCCCTTTAAAAGCCTTTGCCGACTCTCCCACTCCCGCCTCCTTAGAGAAAACAGTCATCTGTGTTGCATGCTTTCTCTGCGCATGAAAAAACAGATTGACTTTTTCGCCATCTTCTCCATAACACGCAACAGACGACTCCTGCCCTCCTGTGCCCACTATTGTCTTCCCCTTTTTTACTACTTCAAAGAAAGAGAGCCCTTCCCTTATTACTACTTATAACTTTACCACTACGGAGATGATCGACCACATCCTGGAACACCCCAGCCAGCAGCCTCCAACCTTCTCCGCACTTACCTTCCGGAACTAGAACCACTCCCCTTGTTGAATTCAGCAATGGCTACGTACCTGCCGGCCTTATTAGCACACCTCTGTGCTAGGAAAGCTCTAGAAACATTTTTTTTTATAAATAAGCCAATTTTATTAAAATAAGAACTAGGAAAGACAACAACGGAGCCAACAGTACAAGAGAAAATACTAAAGAACCCTAAAACAAACAACCCAAAGAACGCCAAGAACTCCCACCCACCCTCAACCCACTAGCCAACAGGACTCTCCCAAGAACTCCAAGAATGCCCAACCAACAAGACTCTCCCAAAAGATTCCCCTAGCAGTCTAGCCCATAACTCTTAGTCTTCCTAGAGAACGAAGAAGACCCTTCATAGATAACTGAAGACTGCAATCCCTTCAACTCCCTGAGCATCCTCCCCCATGATTTCCTAGACTTTTTCGAACTAAGCGGCATCCGATCGCGTTCCAACACTGCAAAGAGATCCCTCAGCTTTTCCTCTTGACCACCACACGACACCCCAACCAGCTGACCCACAGAGGAAACCATGTCCACGACCCATGCCGGAGATTCCGTCTGCTCTTTCCCCTTCAAAGAAACCAACAGAGCTTTGTAAGGTGCAGCCACAAACCCATCAAGACTACTTTCTACACAAACTAAAGCCCCTCCCCCATGTAAAGAATCCAACGAAGCTTTGTCGTCCTTGTCATGAAGATATGTCAAAGAAGCAGCCTCGGGAGATGGACCCAAAGAGTCCACGCCCACATCTGCCCTGAGAGACTCGGAGCCCCCGAGACAGACAACTCCCAGCCGATCCCCTCCATCAGGACTGCCAACGTCCAGCCGATCCCCTAACTCCCCCACGTCAAAGCTCCCGCGTTGCCCCACCCCATGAACCTCGCCCTGCCTCTCTGCCACACCCGCCCCCTGAACCTTTTCAAGAACCATTAAGGACGAGCCGACAACCTGATCTGTGCCATCGACAACAAGATCCGGCGAAGAGAACACCCTTTGGAAGAGACAAGCATGTCGGGAAGCACAGAAGCTGAGATCGGCGTCAACTCCGGCGCCGGAAAGGTCTCCGGGATGCTACCCCTCGCCCCCGCAGTCGCCGGCGACCCTCCATCCTTCGCTGGTGGTTGGTCAGCACCAACGAAGATTCATCGAAGCTGATCGTCACCAACAACATGCGTAAGCTCCGGGTCATGAGGGATACCCGACCCTGACCCACGTGAACCCGGCCCAAGCAGAGCCTCCGAAAGAAGCTCCTGGGCTGAAGCCAAATCGCTTGGGCTTGAGAGTCTGGCCCGGCCCATCCGCCTGCAACAGCCCCTGCGATGGGCATATATCTTTACTCTCCCACACCGGCTTAACCTTAGGACCAAGCATAGCATAGCCCGGCCCACCATCACACCCTAAGAATTTTAAAAGAGCGTCAATCTCAGCACGTAGCCCCTGCAATTTTGTTCTCCAAAAATCCACGTCAATCAACCTGCCACCAGCCGACTGAGCATTAATTGCAAGCTCCTTGGAAAGAGTCACTGCCCACCAAAGACTCATGCGCAGAGGCATGTTGCACTCCCTTCTGCTCCACTCCACCCCCAGGCCCCTCAACGCCTGTCACAACTAACACGCCACTCCCGAAGCTCTCCCCCTTCAACACGCCCTTAACAGCTTCAACAAATGAAACCTCCTTGCGCATATGAGAGCCAAGAGAGCCACCACCGCCATTTGTAAGTTGGCCAAGGTAGGAAACCACACCCTGAAACACAAAGGCGAGTTCCAACCACCATGACGCCCCCGTACCTTCCGGTACCATTACCACCCCTCTTCGTCGCCCCCCACCAAACTCTGCTAAGGCAAGATATCTTCCTGTCATGTTGCAACACCGTTGTGCCATAAAGGCCCTAGAAGCTTCATTAAACTTCACTACAAACTCCCTATTCGCATCCTCCAGCAATCTAGTAATCATGTTAACCAACCAAACAGCCCCAAACTTCCCGATGAAGATAGAACTCGTAGCCTTCCGACTCCACTCCGAGAGTTTCACATCCCCATTGCATAAGACTGTAACCTGAAAAACCTTAGCTTCAACACAGAATCTGCGGGAGGAGGACATCGATACCTCCGAGCAAACAACTAAAGCTAAAGAACACTTAATCGAAAAAAACTAACCAGGAAACTAACAGCCGAAGCAAAAAGGGGAGAAGAGGGAAGAAAGAGAACGGAGAAAACCCCATAGAGACAAATAAATTATTGGAAAGATCATTGTCGCAAGCTCTAGAAACATTATTAGCTTTCGAGATCGAACTAACAGCCTTCCTACTCCACCCACAGGCTGCCATCATTTTTTTGACTATATTCACCACCCACAGCCGCAAATTTCCCCAAAGAGATCGAACTAACAGCCTTCCTACTCCATTTTGTGAACTTAACTGCACCACCACCACTAACATACACATGGAACTCCTTGGCTTCAACTCTAAAACTCCGGTTAAAACCCATCAGAAACAACCCCAAACTCCACACACAGGCAGCTTACTGCTACAGCTACAGAGCACTCAGAAGCACTCAGCTCCCGAGTAGTGTTAAGAGAACCCCGCTAGAAGTTGTTATATTCATTGGAACCACCAGCTTCATCCTCAAAAGCCTCTCAATACTATCAAGCCTTTTTTCTTTTAAGCCTCTCTCCTAGGATTCACCTTGTGCCTTATTAGGTTTTTGATATAGGGGGATTAATAGTTATTAATTTTTTATTTATATAGTCAAAGGTCATCAAGTCTAAATTTATTCACAGTTAGGCTTTAATTGCCCGCACGTATAAATCAATGTTACCTATCCTAAGAAGAATTTTGCTAATACTTCTAAGAGCTGGGAAGCTTTCCTTGAGCATTCTGATATAACCCTAATTCAAGTTGTAATGCCAAAGAAACCCCAGAAATACTTTGGAAGTATAAATGCAATGTTTACAAACTATATTTTTTCTTTTCATAATTTCTAAGAACTTTCTCAGTCAAACCCAAAGTCCCCCTCTAATTAAAACAATAAATCATCCTTCAGCTATCTTCAGCAGCCCAAAACTTGTGTTTCCCACTATGTTTGCCCGCCAAACCATACCCTCCCTCTCATTTCACAAGCCACATATCCCCTAGTATGTACCCAGCTTATCGCACCATAAAAGGACACAAAAGATTGCTGCTTGTTTTCAAGAACAAAAATCCGTCAGAATTCCAACTTTTAAGAAACCAAATCAAGATGGAAAACCTTGCCTTTTCCTCCTTCGCAAATTTCCGGTCCCTCAAATCTATGAAAGACACCATCCTAAAGCTCCTTTCTTACTCCAGTCCTACATCAGACTTTGATAGCAGATTTCTTCATCCTACCTCAATGAGATGCTGTGTTTTTAGAATTACAAATGTGACCCAGTATGGTGCTGCAAGATCACACCACATGCTTGATCATATGAAGCCGACCAATAAAGTCACGTAATACACGTGCAGCTGGATCCAAATTAAATAACATCACTTCGAAACCACTTTCAAAACATGAAGCGGCCAAGAGATCAAATGGTGCTTGATCTCTACTCAAAACTTATTAGGGGGAATAATTCTACTGGATGGGACGGAAGACTTCATGGGAAGGTACCTGACTATAAAGAGCTTGAAGAAACCAACTTTCCAGAGGCAAAACAAATTCTATACCTACAATATTCATAACAAAATGACTTCAAAACTAAAACATTGCCATTAAACAAGAAATCAACAATGGATGAAAACAGAACAACCAATAGTCAACAAGTTCAAGAAAAACAACTGAAAAATGGAAGGCAGAAAACCAAACAAGAGAGGAGCATAAAACAAGAAATT
This sequence comes from Myrica gale, assembly GCA_963930655.1. Classification (NCBI taxonomy): domain Eukaryota; kingdom Viridiplantae; phylum Streptophyta; class Magnoliopsida; order Fagales; family Myricaceae; genus Myrica; species Myrica gale. Next base: position 22,522,952 of record OZ005611.1, read on the forward strand.
GAAGGAGAATCGAAACCCAAAAGAAATCACTGCTACTATTATCTCTTCATTTCTCTCCAATGATTCTCATTCACAACTTACAAATGCTAATTAAACAGGAGGACAGGCTGAACTTTATATAATTAAAGAACCTCACAGTTCAAAAAATAAGCACTTATTAGAACCATGAAAGACATCTACGCAATCACTGCATCAAGAAGGAAAAGTTCAAATATCTAAACACAGGTGCCAAGAACTGGTTGATGCAATTTATGTAAAAGGTACTAGTCAGTTTGCAATTCTCGCAGGAAACCATATCCACTTCTATCAGATGACAAAAACCAACACGTTGAGTAAGTACCTAATCCAAAAGGACCAATTTAGTTTCTTTATTATTCCTTAAATAAAACATGAAACACCTAATAAAAACAACCCAAACTTACAAAAAGTTCCGAGCAAATACTATGGAAGGGATTACCTTTTCTGTAGTATTGGAGACTGATATTTTACTCGAATTGTTGGCTTCTTCACTGCTGAGTTGATCTACTTTAACCCTATCTGTCATGGTCCTATTTTCACTAAGAATTTCCTCCGATGAACATATCAATTTGTTCTCCTTCAAAATCCTATTGTCACTTTTGGTTCTTCTCCGTGGGAGTACTGACTTCACAGAAACAGGATTTGGCATATCAGACTCTGACACTGCCAAAGCATCAGATTCATGAGTTGTCCCAACTTCATCCTCCCATGAAATTGCTGAATTTGCTTTAACTTTCATATCACTCTGTAAGTTATTTATATAAGAGTGATTTTTAAGCCATTTGAATATTTTTCCTCGTAATTCAGGGACCATACCATCATCCTGCACAGAGAAATTGAAGACATCACATAAAAGAAATAACAAAAACGAAACAACTACTATACTCTAAAACTACTGTCAGAAATTATCACGAAAGAAAAAGGTATCAACGATGGTGTATTACATTGATGGTTTCTGTTAAAGAATCAGGTGAAATTCTAATCTCCAATGCCACATCTTGCACATTGACTTCTCCTCCATCAATCAACTGCAAAATTGATAGACATTTAAGAAGACCAAAAAGAAAAAGATAGACATTTGAGACTCGCAAGAAGCCAAAGCTACAATAAATATCTGAGATCATGCAATTAACCGTCCCAAACTGCTCAAGCACACACCCAAACGCACAAGTACCTTCTTCAACATCAATGCAGCATTAAGGGAATCAAATTGATTAACATCCTCATTGGCCCTCTCTAGTCCCTCCACAGTAATGAGTTGCTGTGCATCACCACCTTCTGACATAATTTTGGAACACCCCATCTCCTGTAAGTCAATATTGCCTGATTTATCAGAAATAGCATCGGGAATTCCTATTGGAACTGCAATGTTATCTCCATTTTGGCCATCCATCTTTAACTTGTCTGACTTGTTGACAGACGATACCACAGGGAGATGGTTAGAGACATTGGAGTCACCACCAGTGGCCATAGAAAGATCACCTGCACATGAACTGTTGCTACCATCATGTACCTCTGAGTGCTTTAAGCAGAAAGCCCGTAACTCAACCTGTAGAAATATCCACAATTTATAGGTATTAATTATTAGAAAGCCGCATCATGTCATAAAGCAAGCTCTCAAAGGCAAGAGAGTTATTTAAAAGAACTGTTTTTTTTGTGGGGCCAGAGAACAAAACCCTTCTTAAAAATACTTGTAATAGCAGCATTAGCGTGTAAAAGAAGCATTAGAATGAGTATAATATGAAGTTTTGACTCTAGGATGCAAATAGAGAGGCTTACATTATCACATCCATATTTTCCCCACACCTCCATTCTGAATCTTGCCTCCCTTGCACATATTGGATGGAAGGAAGTTCTGCACGTTCCTGAACATAATCCCAAGCAAAAAGAAAACAATTACCGGGGGGAGGATAGCAATAAAAAGAGTAAACATCTGAAGAGCACCAAGACCACCAGCCAACTGATTATCCAGCACAAAAAAGCTAAAAAATTACATAAGAACAGCATGTTCAACAGTGTGGAACATTTTAAATTCACTTAGAAGTCTCATGTCTTTAACATCTTTGTAGCACTGAGTGGTTGTTTTAGAAAATTAGCGTTCATCCTCTCTTTTGTCTTTTTTATCTCCCTAACTTTATCTCCTTAAATACTATTTTCTTTATACTTCTAATAGATAAATATGTATTCAAAAAGAAGAGCTGGCCATTGAAAGTCTGTGGCTGAAACTCGATGACCTTTCAAATCTAGATAAAAACAAAAAGCAGCACTACAACTAAAGCTGTTACGTAAAGAGGCTTGCCTCAACCTGAAGATTAAACTACAATGCAGGCTCAAGACATAGCCCCATACAAGCCAAAAATAAAAAAGGGATTATATGCATGAATCTTTTCTGAAACTAACAGGTTGCAATCCTATTCTCTAATCTATATACGTTTTTTTTTATAATTAAGGCAGTTTTATTAACAAGAAAAAACGAAACACAACGGGGAATCTAATCTATATACGTTGGAATCACTTGATATCAATGGACGGCTTCCTACAAGCTAAAAAGAAAAAACGGATTATATGCATTTATCTATTATGAAACCAACAGGTTGCAATCTTATTCTCTAATCTATATACATTGGAATCTCTTGATATCAAGAGACTGCTTCCTACAAAGCCATATCCAACTCAAATTGCCAAATTAAATGACAGAAAGGTATTAGTCACTGCAACTATTCATATACATCACTAGATAACAAATTCATTGTAACTCCTACTCTTTAAGTGCCTTAAAATTCTATGTACAAGAACCAGCCGATTTGGGGATCTTATAAGTTCCAGAAATTCTACTAACCCACTAAATCCGTTCAGCTCGTATTCAAATAAAAAAAAACAGAAGGTGCGATATATAACCCGAATTGGACCTAGAGGTTAATGCTCTCTCTGTCCAACACAATTATCAAGAAAAAACTCAAATATTACGGCTCCCACATGCTGCAGCATGCATTGGAGACTTGGATAAAATCAGCACTCTCTTCCAACTATATTCTGAGGTGTTTCACAAAAAACCAGAAACCAGTTCATTCAGATATTTATCTGATTCTCCTATATATTGATCAGTTTCGAGAAGAGAAAAATGTATGGCAGTCTCTTTTACAAAATGGTTCACATATCATCCCTGGAAACTTAAAACTACTACACCCTGAATAGCAAACCTGTGAAAGTAAATTGTGATATATCAAAATTACACCAAATAAAAAATGTGTTACCAGCATGAAAGGAGAGAAACAAGCACCCCTGGAATAACAAATCAAAAGGCCACAGAAATGGTTGGCTCAAGAGAGCAATCAGCATCTTTCATTAAACAGACAAATAAATAAAGGAACTACCTTTACATAGAAAAAAAAAAGCTAATCACGTCAAGTAAAAAATAAAAAAGCTAACGCAGGTCAGCAGAACAAGATTAGTTCTTGAAGAGGAAAAAAAAATCTCTTCTAAGTTTATGTAAGTTTGCAGAAATTACTGGAAGGTCTAACCGAAAAAGGGGAAGAATTGGTGGGGTGAGAAGGAGACACAAGGCATCTTAGACTAGCCCCTCATAAGGCATAATTTGGTTGGCCAGATCTCAAAATCTGATGACATTAGTAACAACAAACTTTGTTTATACCCTAGCAGTTTCTCTTAGAATAGAGCTCCCAGGCTGCCACCACAGCATCGTCTCCGAAATTTCAAGCAGGAAAACCAAGTACAAAATACACGAGGATGCAGGTGCATTTGGACTTGCAGCACCAAAGTAAGCAAGTAAACCAAAGCCCTATTACAACTACTAAGGATCAGCTTATACTATTGTGCACTCTTATACTATTGTGCACTCTACTAGGTAACATTCCAAACCTCTAGCGGAAACATAGCCACAGTTTACTTTCAGACCCATCTCTGGCCTAGTCATTGCAACATATTCATCATAGGTTATGTCCCTCCTCATGACTAGTCATTGGTCCCAAGCAACATGAACAAAGCTACATAACACATCTTAGGAAAATTAAATTATTAAGGAGATACTTATTTCTGCTACATAAGAACAGATACCCACTAAGTACTAGTAGTTGTATCAATAACTATTTTGGCAGTGCAAGGCAACTCATATGACCCCTCCTCCCATCTAAGAATATGGTGGATAGTGAATTAATGAGGAAAGATCCACTGCGTGCCAGCAGAAATGGAGACAAATTCTTAAACATCTCTCCAAAATCCCAGCAGAAGTGCAAAATAAGATATCACATCCTGAAGTGCTAATGTACCAATTTTTAAACATACAACTAGGGTCCCAAACATCATAGATGCGGCCATGTATACAAAGTTGTTAATACTTTACACTTGACTAAAGATGGAAATCTTCAAGCAGATTTTAGTGGATGAACTTAGTGTGATGTTATCTAATGACCTCCAGCAAGGGAGGCACAACCGGAATTTGAAAAAGGAGGTATGACACCTGATAAACAACCCCTGAACCCAATAAGCTCATAGAAAAGCAACTTTTTGGGCCAATACAGGTATTGAAAACAAAAACAGTGCAAATGAAGTTTTCGCCTAAAAACTTCAGAAAACATAAGTACAGATTTGGTGCTCAAAGAGGAAGAAACTTGTCATGGATCTATTAAGTGAAATCCAAGCATCAGTAACTGGTGCATGTGGACGAGTAAAGTTTTAAGAGACAACATGCAATTCCAATGAAGCACAGATTGGGCTACGGATTCCATACTAGTAACAAAGAGAATTGAAAAAACTTACCACCCGGTTTTAGAATTAGTCAATATTAAGTCCACAAATAATTGTTTCCAGAGTTACGGGCACCCTTTTGTTGTGCTTCCTTAAAATAATTGTGTAAACCGTTTCCAGAGGAAAAAAAATAAGACTTACTAACGTGATTTTGTCTTTCCCTAAACCTAAGCACCACTATCTTTGTATTTCTCCGAAAACAGTTTTCCTCCTTCCCGTCTAGCAATAAATTTTGGACCCTTTTCTATGGAAGAAACCTCAAGAAGACTTCCAATCAAGCCCTTAGTGCTTTATTCTTCTTTTATATAAGTAGCTCTAGTTCCATATTAGAGCATGTTGTTTATTTTAACGAAGGGTTTTCTAGTACGCTTGAGGACTCCAGGAATTCGTTCAGCACCCAAGGAGATGTCACCTTAGGTTTCCCTCCAAGGAACATTGGACTCCATTAGCAATCAAAGTATGTTGATGAACATTTCTGCTCCCCACTCCATTATTTGTCAATTTAACCGGCGTTATTTCTTTGCAAAATTAAAATTAGTCACTAGATACAAAAGAGTTGCCCGTGTGCATCAGCGAGTGAAGAAGATAAAGAGGGTAAAATTTACAAGCCACAAAAGTAAATCACCTCTAAAGCAACAGAAACCTTTTCGTTTCACTATAACACAAAATCAGGAAAACCAAGCATTTATCTCGCCTTAAAACCCTTGAAAAGAAGGATCACTGATTCCATTATTTTACTTAAATTGTACATCTACCAATTAGTACAATGTTTTGCTTGTGTACCAACCAAACATGAAATGAAGAATGCCATAAAGGAAGGAAACAACAAAACATACCATGACTGCACCGAACACAAGCGCCACACTTGACCTTGCATATGTTACACACTAATTTTCTCCTCGTTTCCTTTATCCCTTCCAGATTCATGATTGGCTCCATCTTCGTCAAGTCTTCTATATAGAGCTCGGGCATCCAATGGCAACAAAACAAGTGAGCAAACTCCACAGATGCACCATTATTATTACTCCTATGAACAGGTTTTAAAGCACCACCCTGCTTCGGGCAAAGCACACAAGGCTTCCCTGAATCATCACTATTGCTATCACCCTTGTTCTTGCACCATGCACACAACCAACCCACATCCACATCCCCCAGCACACCATAGCACTTCCGATGAACTGCAACCTTACACGAACTGCAAACAATCAATCGGTTGGACTCCTTGGCTGTGTCAGCCATACAGCAAAAATGGCACAAAGATGAGATCCCTTCACAAGGGCGAGCAATTAAAACTTTCTCCAAACCAGCGTCACCACCCAGAAGCCTCTGCTTCTTTGAAGGACGTTCCGAAGTTAAAGAAATCTTATTCCTAGTCCCTAAAAGCCACTCTAAATCGCTAGACAAAAGGGATTCAGAACTATCTTTTTCATCCTGGGGCAATGCGCCAACTCCTACATTGTCAGCTTCCACGGACTGCTCACACTCACTCTTGACATCTTCTTTAACAACCCCATTTCCATTCCAACCATGCACGTTCACATTCTCATTTTCACAGCTACCTGCATTTTCCCTCGGAGGATTTTCCAAAAACGGAATCAAAAAACATTTCCGAGCCACTGAGGAACTGAACGGGGAAGATACCTCAAATAAGGCATCAATATCATGCAATGTCAATTGTCTAAAGTAGTCCGCCGTCTGAACCCAAATGTTGGAAGCCCGAGCTGGCCGAGAAGACTTCTTTCCAGCGCCATAATGAGACTTCTTGTGCCGCTTCCGACTATCTGAGCTCCTCAACAAGAAATTCGCCAACCCAATGGGCAAAGTGGGCGAACTCAAATCCGAATTCTCGTCCGCAACGTCAAAAGGCGAGCGCTCGCAGAGCGCTTTCCTAGACTGAGAGTAAAAATCAATTTCTAGGGAAGTCTGCTTCGCTGGAATTTCCGGTGGGATGTCCCGAATTTTGGTCGGAACCCGGGAAACAGGGCAAGGCCTCTCCTCGGTGCCGCAACCTATGTCCGCACCCCTACCCATCATCTTCTTCGGCTTGTGACATCGACTTCCGGTCATCAGCGACAACAACAACGCCCACCATACCCACCACCTTCGCATTCCATCCCCGAAATCCCAACCCTAATCTCGCTGCGCCTGTTGACCTTACGGGCAGCTCTATCCACAAAACCCTAACCCTAACCTAACTCTGTCTAACTTCTACACATGCATAGTAACAAGAAGATAGAGAGAATGGCGAGGGGTGAAGGGGATAAGTCGCGGCTAGGGTTAGGGTTTTCAGTTATTCTGGTTCGTAGATCCGTTTTTAAAAGACTACTTGTTTTTTCGTAGTTCGATTTCGCTTTCGAGAGAGGGAGGAGAGAGACAGATTCGCGTTTTTTTGCAGGCTGTGGGGGCGGTTCGATTTGGAAGATTTTTTTATAGACGGGTTTTTCTTGTGTACTTTAATGCCATAGATTTATGTTCGTGTGTCAAGAGAAGTTCAGCACGTGGCATACTTCTATAGGCTGAAGTGATGTAACCCGCTCATCTTGTCAACAGTCGATTTGGCCTATCTTGCCACCGGTGCATGCAATATCCCGACATGAAAAAAAAAATTCTTGATTAAAAAAACCACAAAAATGTTGGGATTTTAAATAAAATAACGAAGATTTGGGGTAAAAGATTCGAAGCTAATTAAAAATACTGCCTAGTTGCTCGCGGAGTCGTTAGCTGGTAAGCTCAACAGGAGTTTCTTCGAAATATTCCCGACTTCAAGCATTCCTGCCGAGTTGCCTTGAGTTTGTTTTTTACGTCTCTTGTTCAAAATCTTGGGTGATGTTCGTATGCGATAAAATGTAGGGTTTTATAAAAATTGTGAATATTTATGTTGAATAGTATTTTATAGGTGTGATAAAAAGATAAATAATTTGATGTAATTGTTTAATAAAAAAATATCGGAGTTATGTGAAAAAATAAAGAGAAAGAAAATTGTGTTAAATAAAAAAGTAAAAAGTTGTTGAATATTATGTTAAATGTATTGGTGTTTGTGTTTGAATTCTTAATATGTTGGGCAATAGTTTTGGGAATGGATTTGAATCTTAAAAAAACTTAAAAACGAACGTTACCTTGATTTTCCTTTTAATAATAATATCTTTGCTAAGAAAAAAAATAAAATATAAAATATATATTTTTTACTTATGAACTATCATAAATTTTACATTTTGCATCATAAACTACCAGTTTTAACACATTGTACATTATAATTGCTAATCTTAGATACTTTACACCCTTTATCAAATTTTTAAACTAAAATGACGATAATACCCTTGACCAATTTTGCATATATTGAAGATATTATTATTAATATATTAATTTTTGGATGATATTATTGTCAAATAGAAGGTGCAAAATGTCTAACATTAATAGTTTGAGAGTATAGTATATCGATATTGGTAGTTTATAGTGCAATATGTCATATACCTAATAGTTGGTGGGTGAAAAGTGTATTTATCTCAAATTAAAAATACTCTGACTAGGACAAGAAATAAAGTGTCTATTTCATCTTCAACGTCTCACTTAATATTCTTAGTGTCGTTTGTAATAATAATCGTAACCAATGAATGAGAACTGTGGACTAATATTTTTTTAATTTAATCCTCATATCTTGCAAAATTGTAAATACGGTTAGGTTGTGTTTGAGTATTAAAATTTTGGGAAGGTTAAAATTTAAGTGTATTGAATTTGGTGAAAAAGTGAAGATAGAGATGATTTTTAATATTTATTATTGTAAAAAGTAATAATGTGATGGGGAGAGAGATATTATATTGTAATTTTTTATTGTGTTAAAAATTTAGGAAGTGTAAGATTTTGGGGAACAAACATAGCCTTAGTTTATAAAAATCACTAAACAATGAAGAAATAAATAATTTAATGAAGATAAATATATTATTTTGAAGTTATTTTATTTGATCAAATATTTATGATGACCAAAATTTTGGGCGCCAAACACCATTGTAACATTTTACAATTATGTACATGAAACAATTTATGTTAATAACAAATAGGTAAGTTTAGCCTCTCTGTTAACTTGGATGACAGTATTCATTTAGCATATGGAGTCTACTTTTTCAAATTTGGGTAGTTGAGTCAGCGTTCATGCTTCGCGTGTCGCTTTTTTATTAGACATGACATGGTAGTCATTAGCCACGTTCGCAATTTAAGTTATCCAAATGAATAGAGAAACTAAACTAAGAATTGGTCTAACCCATATAGAGGCCCATACGAAAAAAAAACTTACTATAAGGATTAACATTGAATGTCTCACTTTTGTTTTTGTTATTTTTTTTACAAAATCAATTCAAACAACAAAGTGATGTGCGAGTCATCCCTAAAAAAAATAAAATAATAAATAACTAAAAAAATGAGTTGGGATCCAAATAAAATGAGTTGGGATTTATATCTTTTGAATCAACCGTTAAGTTCGTCCAATTTAATAGCCAGATACAAAGTTTAGATAAGCTCACAACAATTTGAAAATAATTGCTCAAATAGTTCAGGATATTTTATTTAGATTAAAAAGTATAAATAATTTATATATACGGAGCTCTATATGATTTAAGTTAAAAAATGTAGAATTTGTAAGCCCTTAACCTGTTTAATAATTAGATCGAAATTATCATTCAAACACAATCCAATAATGCGATGCCATCTGTCATGAGAGAGTCATTTGAGAATATTGCAAATAAAATTAATTTTTTAGAAATATTATTGTAAAAATTAAAATGAATTAAATTTTGAAAGAAAGTAGTTAAAAATTATAGAATTTTATAAAATAGGCAAGAAAATAAAGAGAAATGAATATTTTATATTTATTATTATGAAAAAATGATTAGATAGTAAAAAATATTATTTTAAATTAATTAAATTTACAACCCAAAAAAATTTAGATTTTTTAAGAATTTTAGCCAATCTTTTGTATATACTCTGTTTTGCCCTGATATTTATTGTTTTTCCTTGCTTCAAGGAGAGAATTAAGAGACGGGAAAGCAGGCTGAGAAGGAAAAGGAGCAATTCGCAAGTCACAGCTAGGCTGGAAGTTCAGTAGCAAATACGAGCTTAGAATAATCCACCAAAATCAAACACATCGCCGCGATCGAATTCGTCCGGACTAGATTGAAAATCGCAAGAAATGGATCTGTCCGAATTGTGGGCAATCTTCGGGCCAGGCGTCGCCGGGGCTATATTTGCCGCAGGCTGGTGGTTCTGGGTCGACGCCGTCGTCTGCAGCTCCGTCACGGTTTCCTTCATTCACTACCTCCCGGGTACTCTCTCTCCCTCCTCCCATGGAGGCTCTAGGCCACATTTTTTTGCATACTGAGTATCAGAGTTTTCGTCTGTGTGCGTAATTGTTGGGTTTGTAGGCATATTCGCGTCTTTTGCTGCTCTGATGTTCAACTGCGTTAGGAAAGAAGATATTGACTACTCTCCTTACGAAGAAGGCGAGTGGAGGTTTGGAATCTCTCCCTCTACTGCCGTGTCTGCATCTGCTATTTGTATTAATTTGTTTACTGATATTTAGGTTTTCTGATACTTTTTGCTCCAAAATTTTCATTGATATTTTAGTGCAATACCCCTTAAAGATGTTTTTCGTATCACAGCTCGGTGTCCGTTGGAAATTTTAGCATTATGAGAGGGTTATACTGTTTGGTAGCAGCAGCATTGTGGTGTTATTAGTAAAAAAAATTATGATTTAATGTCTATAATAGCCACCTTTCGCTATATTAATCATAAAGTAATCAAAAGTCTTTGTGAGTCATGTGCGAAAAACCAACAATAAATTTCCTGTTCTAGAAGTTTGTGTTGCAATCACGACTTGCATCGAGGATTCAGTTCGAGTAATTTATGTACCTTTTATTTACAATTGTGTCGGGATTCTACTGCTTGGCGAAGGCTTTGTTATCTTGGTCAAATACTGTAATGCTGATACCTAAATAGTGGAGAGCTGAAGGCAGAGGCTTCCATCTTATGGTGAGAGTAACTAAGATGCCTTTTAGATGTGTGCGGATTTGTTTTTCAAAGGGATCGTGGAGGTAGAAAGCAGGAGGAATAAGGGGAAACTCAGGCTCTGGATAGCTGTCCATAGGAAATACAGTCTCTGAACGCCAACCTGTCTATCATATACATGTCAATTGTGGGGCAACCAATCTCAACCACAAAGAAAGCTGAAGGTTTGTGGTTAGGGAGCCTCAAGCAGTCACACTTAACGATTGTGACTGCTCGTGTGGTTTGTTTGGATCCCATTGATAAGCTGTATGTGTCAGCGCATCATGGACTCGTTTCTGCAGAGACATCTTTATTTTTGTACCTAGTTGTGACCTATACCATAACATCTTGGACACAAGAGTTTAAGAGGATATGCTGGAGTAGGATGCCTGTGGAGTTTTTGTTTGTTGAACAGGTCCTTGTATTAGCTCTGGGAATGTAAACTGAAGGAATGAATTGGAGCTGAGGTTTGGATTGGGAAGGGTGGAAATGATATGCTTTAGGAACGATAATTATTTGTCAGTATCTTTTCTGAGATTATAGTCCTTCTAGTTCCTGAAGCTGCAGGCCAAGCTTGATGATGTAGTAAAATGATGTTTCATCACCGTGGTATGTCTCCCCTGAAAAGGTGAGCTTGGCTACTAGGCTGAAAAATCATAGCACATAGGGAATTCTAGAAATTTAGGCAAATTTATTTACTCTTTATCAGCTCTATAATATTGATGTTTGTTTGCTGTTAATGAACTCAAACAGATTCTTCAATTCTTAGAGAACCTGAAAAATAGGTGTAGGAGGTTATAATTTTATAGGTTGGGGACTTCTGTTTGCCACAAAATGTATGTTTTAAATTTGTGACTTATAGGTCGTGTTGTTTTTGAAATTTTTTCTTTTCAGCTATTTTACAACCTCGTAAAGGTATATTCGCATGGACCATTCACTTGGATAACAAGACTTGTTGTCTTATAGGAGCAAAATACTCATTCCAATTGATTATGGTTCTGAAGAAATAAGAATGACCCGTCAAACATGAACGCTAAGGTTAACACTGATTCCATGCATCATCAAAAAATTACCAGTTTTCACTTGCTAATTAGAAATATGCTTGATAATTTAAGAACATGGTGAGTAGAAAGGTCACATTATAGGTCAGTTAAAAGTTTTAAACTTCTCAAGCTGGGATGGCGTAGTACCCTAACACTAGTTGGGCACGTTGGCCAACTTGCCTAATAAGGCTGTTCTTTTTTTGGGTGGTTGGGGTTTGGGGGGGGGGGGGGGATCAAGACCCAATTTGGTCTAGGATGGGGTCAGGAAGGAGGTCTTTGGGTTCTGAATCCACCTTGATAGGTTATGAAATACTTTTTAATTAGTTAAGTGAAAATCTGTGCATGAATAAAATATAAAGGAGTCTAGTGTAACATAAAGGTGTCAGAAATACTTTCTTTGGCATTTTTTGTCCTGTGGGCTGCTGTGTTAATGATTTTTAATGACACCAGTGACCTGCTCCAAAAATCTCTTGGTTATTATAGCTTTAATTGACTTGTACAGAGCTTGGCTTGGATCATTGGAAACTTTAGTGACGGTAATGGTAGGAGTTACCATTCAATTATCAGTTATTGCACTTTCTTGTTTCACTGTTCTTATATTGCTTTCAGATTGTCTGCTATACTACATTGAATCGAGGGAAGTTCCTATGTCCCATGTATCGGACATTGATTTCGGTTGCACATTTAGGTTACCCAGTTTTTATTTTTTAACAGAAAAGACATGGAGTTATTTTGGTGTTTGATGTGATGTTGTCAATGAAATGTGGAGTTTAAAATTTTTTTCTTCCATTCTCCTCTTGGGAGCAATCAGTAACCGGTGTGGGTAAGTTAAGCAATAAGCTAACTATCTGTATACTCTGATGAATGACCTCTGAGCAGTTGGGTGGAAGTGACATCTTTAAGATATTGTATGCTTATAGATCACAAATGAAATTTCACAGCAAACAACTCTCTTTCTCTCTCTACAATTTTTTAATATTTGCGATGAATTGACCTTTCCGTTATGGTGTTGGTGTCTGTTCCATTGTATTGTGACTACCTCTAAGTCTGACTCATGAAATTGCAAGCTCTTCTGTTTGCTTGACTGGGTAGATGGGTGCTTATCCCTTCATTGTTGCAACAGATTGAAGCTTTGGCTTTTCTTTGCGTATGTCGTATCCTTTGTATCCCTAGCAGCGGCAGTCGGCCTATTGATACAAGATTCACTTGTGACGACTGGCCCTTCTGTGTGGACGGGAACTGCCGGTGTCTTGCAGTGTGTCTTCGTGTTGGTCAGGTAAAAAAGGTCTTTTAGCTTTAGATTGATCCATTCATATACTTTATCTCCTCAATATGAAACTGAGCCTTTTTACTGAAAAATTACCAACAGAATGGGATCTAGATTTGCTCTTTCCAAATTGGTCTAGTAGCCCTTTATATAAAAATAGATGTAAAGGAGCTCTCTAGTTTAGATTCATACAAAGAGCCTTCTCCTATGAGTCAGTCGATGCTACATGCCTGCCTTTGAGAGCCTTTCCACTGGTTCCCTTCGTGGACGTCATCAAAACATGTTAGAAGTCTGGAAGAACTTGAAGCTCAAAACAACTGGTCGAAGGAATTTATCATTCTGAAAGCACCTGGAGAATACTGTTTCCTGTTATTGGATTTTTACTGGGTAGTTTCTTTTGGAAAGGATTAATTCAATCTTGCTACGAATTTCTTTGTGTTTTGAATCACTTAATCCATTGTAAATAACAGATCAACATGCAGCGCTATGGTAACTCTTAGGGTCTTGCTGCCTTCTGGATCTATGATGATCAACTCTTGTCTCTCACACACACACCCATACCCCTGTTCCCTCTAGAATTTTGTTTCAGTTATTAGGTTTTCTGGAGGTTTTGGAAGTGGTTACTTTTAATCTCGTTAAAGGATTTCCCTGTTATGAAAGACTTTTTTTCTATCCTAAAAATATCAGATTAACATGCAACTTAACTGGTTTGTCCGAGCACATCTACAGTAACTCTAAGGGAGTCTCTGCTTTTTAGATCTCTGGAGACAGTCTCTCTCTCGGGAGACTCGTGTATAAGCACATCTACATGTCCACATTAGTTACCATTTCCCATGACATGTTTTTATCATCTGTATCTTTTTTGTTCTATTTTTTCCCAGAATTATTTTAAAGCAAAAGTAGGAGTTATAAGAGCCTGTTCATTTTACTTTGTTTTGACTCTTGATTGAACGATATCATCTGTATTGTTTTGGATGTTGTACTACTGGCTATCTTTTTCTCTAACTGAATTGACGTTTGCTGCAGTGGGCTGATTTATTGGACTTCTCATCCAGAGTAAACTAAAGCGGACCAATATGCTTCCTGTTTGGTGCTTGAGATTAGGTGGGTAGCCATTTGTATGTGTACCATTCTACTTATTCATCAATGATATAGAAATAGGTCTCTTTATGTAAATGTTTTGCTGTAACAATATTGAGCATCAAAGTAAACCCGAGGCAACTCTTGAATCTGTGAGGGGTTGATATAGATCCTTTTGTCTTAACCCATTGCATGCTGTTTTGTTGAACACTTTTGAGACTGTTCTATCGAACACTTTAAAGGGCAATGTCTTTAAGTTTCAGGGCACACAGAAACAAAATTGTTCCAAGTTTTTGGTTGCGTGATCTATACTGCACTTGTTTGCCTAAAGCTGAACCTAATAGCATAATGAATACCTACCTATTTTTGGCCCCCCTTTTACGGTAAGATTTTTCAATCCAACATGCCATAGTTTAAGAATGGGTTGTTGAAATCAAGCGATGCTTGATGCTATTCTTGCTGATATCTAAGCAGGACGATGAGATATCTAATTCAATGAGGTGAGCTTTTCTCTCTAGTAAATTTGAGTCGGGTCATTTGTATAAAAGGACCTAATTGTGTCTGATGTTTGATCCTTTATTTTGCAACTTTTTATTCCAAGTTTCATTGGATGTTGACAATTGGGAGTAACAATTGTATTAGACTCTGGAACGTTTTTAGCTATATTTATCATTATTGCTATGCTGCATTCTACTCTTGGTCTTACCTGAGGAAAAACAAACTCTTTTTTCCTATCAAACCATGAGCCACCAAGGATGCAACACGGTCCAAATCATTCGTCCTTAATAGCACAGAACCGATACTCATCAATCTTTGTATCTCATTTAGACTGAAAGTCCTTAGTAGCTCGATACGTCTTTCTGCTGGAGGGACACAAGATGTAGAAGTTGACTGAGTCTGTTCAATGCTAGTTCAAACGGGCTTCCAACCCATGATCATGTGCAGGGGTTCTTTGCGCAGACTGAGATTTCTTATGAGAATCAAGAATTGAACAGCATCTATGCTTTTCATAGGCATCTTACTACCTTAACAATGTCAGCTCTTTGGCGCTTGTTCATTTATTTTCTATTAAAGAGATCTTATTTTCATGAGTATAGCAGAGGATATGCAATACAACTGGCTAGCAAAACTACAGGAATTTCCCCTTGGAACTGCGAGGCCCTCATGTGGATCAGTCCAGGTCTTTCTCATCAGCTTGTCCTCTTTATCATGAATGTTGAAGTACAAAGGGCGATTGTAATCGTTGCCTTTGGTGGAAGTTAAAACATTTTTTTTTTCTAATTGGGTGTCTGGGTCACTTTATGCCACACTTGACACTCCGAGTAATCTCGAAGTCTGTGTAGTCATATCGTACATAAGTTAAATAATTATTAAGTTAAAGGTCTTGAGCTTTTGTAGTATGCTTTTTCCAAAGGGAAATTATCATTTTAGTTCTTAGGTTTTACACGCTTTGTCATTTTAGTCCTTGGGTTTCATTTTTTCTGATTTTAGTCCTTGGGTTTACATTTTTTGACAAAATGGTCCTTCCATCAGTCTGTCGTCAGGGAAATTGTCATTTTAGTCCTTAGGTTTTACACGCTTTGTCAATTTAGTCTTTGACTAAAATCAGAAAAAATGAAACCCAAGGTCTAAAATGACAAAGCGTGTAAAACCTAAGGACTAAAATGACAATTTTCCTGACGGAAGGACTATTTTATCAAAAAATGTAAACCTAAAGACTAAACTCAGAAAAAATGAAACTCAATGACTAAAATGACAAAGCGTGTAAAACCTAAGAACTAAAATGACAATTTCCCTTTTCCAAAACTCAAAGTTTAAAACTTTATAGGTGCTATCAACTCTTTGAGACCGATCCAAACTCGAGTATGTTGGAAGTTAAACTTGCATGGCAGGCTGGTTGTGTCATACATAATAAAGACGATTTTCTCTCGTGAGCATTTCGGTTGGGGGGTTCTAGGCATTCACCTTTGCACGTAACAGTTCCTCTCTATGAAATGAGATCTCCCCCCCCTCTTGGCTATTTCTACTCGCTTCGCACGCTCTTCTTTCTCACGGCACCACCAGCACGCATACCTAATTGAAAAGGATAAGTTTTTTCTTTCACGTTACTATAAAAGAATAAGTATCTTGTACCATTACCAATGGAACTTTAAAGCAAGTTGCGTTGCGGACTCCTATCGATGGTCATCACGTGTTCAGGAAGTGATAAATCGACTCAAAAAGAGAAGCGAGTTGACCCATTGTTCATGAAATCTGATGGCACATTGTAGCGGCAAAAGATGGAAGGATTTGAAGTGAGAAAAGCCGAGCATTATCGGGGAAGGATGATACAGAGACACAAGAAGTTACGATCTATGCAACGCCAATTCTCCCGTCCAATTGGTCTTTGAAGATAGCCTCTGCATTCCAGTGCAAGTAGAGGTGGCTGAAGCATACATAATGCCAAAACTGCGAGTGGCACAAAAGTACTTCAAATGGAGTCTCACAGCACTAGTAGCAATGACTCGTTGTTCCATGCCAACATTTCGAAGTTGTTGAACAAAATATTTTTCGACCGAAAAGGCATTCCCCGACTGTAGAGGAGCTCTACGGCATGTATGCCAAAGTTGGCAGAAGCTGATTAGAACAGAAAATATTTAATGAGACTAAAGCGAATTGACAGATCCATCTGAGAGGACTATCTTCCACGATCATTTCTTCAGCTGGGTAGAACAGAACATACTTGATGGAACTAGAGCATATCATCTAGACCAACCTGAAAGGCTTATCTAACATGATCATTCTTCAAATTTGTCAGCCGATCAAGGTCAAATATTACTGCTGTGCGGCCGCTGGGAAGACCCAGTTTTCGACAAAGATGAACGCAAGGACCAAGGCTCAAAAGCAAGAGCCAATTTCATCAAGAACCAACAAGGGCTACCATGGAAGGGAACAATAACTATAAACAGCAATCCAGCTTCATTAGAAACGCATGGGGGGGATGATATGATGGTAGAAGAAAAAAAAACAATTATATTCTTCTGTCGTGTAAACAGGAGTGCTGTTTTCTTTAATTTCTGCCTTTGCCATCCTAGCCTTAATTATTTGATGGTCTTTCAATTCAAAGCGAAACTCATCATGACGTGGTGACCACAGAAAGATGTCACTGCTGATCTACAACTAGTGACAAAAACATAATTTTAAGGGGTCTAACTGGAGTAGTATGTTGTCCTCCAAAGCAGTCCTCCAACCTCCGGGAGCAAAGAGGGAGAGTAGGGATAGACTTACAAAAGAATACCAAATGCCTATATTTTTAGAATTTTAGGATCTAGATTCGGCTAATATCACGACCAAACACGAGGGTTGTAAGCCAATTGATTGCCACATAAAATCTGTTCCTCCAGCTTATAACGCGAGTCAGATATGCCGAGCGCCAAATAAACCAACTCGTAAATCCAGACAGGGATAATCCTTTTGCCTCCTGTAAAATTGCGCAATCAGTGACTGACCCAAAATAGCTCAAGAGAGAAGTCATGGGCGTGACCAAAACTCACTTTGCTCTGCCTGAGATCAACAAGAGCCTTGTATCTTCCAATGGTTGCCATGCTTCCCATATGCTTGTAAGCAAACGGCTTCCCAAGGTCCAAGCCATTTGCCATGTTTGCCTTCCCTCCTTCAGCTTTACCAACACAATTTAACAGCTGCGCTAGATATTTCCCTTGACGCTCTGCAACCTTCAGATCTCAAAGGTAGATACATGAGCCAGGACCAAAATAGCATCTCCAGTTATGCATAAACCATGGCCACTAAAAACTCAGATCGCTCTCTCAAGCACAAACCCAGATCGTTATCAATCTAGCTGAACAATTTAGTCAGTGAACACTACATTGTAGCCAACAGATGTCAAGCCTCAGACCATATCTTCCACCTCATATTTATTGGTGAAACCCCTTGAGGTTTGGCAAGTAAAAGCCTTAATGTACTGCCTGACTAAGTAAAACAGAACTAAAGCTATCTTAGCAATAAGAATGATTGGCCAAGATATGAGGCGTGACGTCCTAGACATCATTAAATATGCAAGCAACACAAATTTTGAAACCATCTGACATATTTTCACCCTCAGCAGTTTGCCAGGAAGATTATTAAATCCAACCAAAGAAAGTTGTCCATAGGTTTATAGCTTACCTGAGCTAAAGCTGGAAGAACTGCTTTCCCAGTACTTTCAACAAATCCACTACAATCACCAATTGCAAACACATCCTGCCCGGAAGGAACACGTAGCCACTCATCAACGCCAATCCTGCAAAAATTTGCAGGATTCGTAAGATGTCCTCACACATGCTGTTTGAAAAGCACACCTACCAATTTGAATATCCATATGGGAGACAAGGGGAGTAATTAAAGGAGAAATAAACCAAATAGATGTAGAAGTTTTGACACAACAGAGTATCATGATATAAAAAAAAAGAATTCAATTAATAACCCACGAGGAAAATATGATGCGTATGAGGAAACAAAAGTATTTCAGGGATAAAATATTATACAGCGATTAATGAAATCTGATTCACTAGATGGCTGAACACAAAAAGTGGGTTGGGGGGTGGGGAGGAGCAAACATTGTTTTCCTATTTAAAGACAAAGATGTCAAAAGGTGCATAAATATTTCCTGAATTTAGAGGTATTGCAATCCATTCCAAACTATCTTTACCGGATAAGGGAATTTTTCCCCTGCAAAAGAGTTTTGGTAATCAATACCAATGAAATGGTCAAAAACCTTAGATGGACTGAGAATTACGAATAAATGCATTTCCAATCAGGAAAGACTAAGTAACTAACCTTCCACCTGGAGATTTTGGAAGTTCCAGAGAGTTAACAAGAGGAGAGGGACCAACACCGGTAGACCATACTAACAGCCCATATGCAACCTCTGTGTCATCAGTAAGAATTAACTTTTGAGCTTTAACATCCTTGGCAATCCCCCGAACAAGACGAACTCCTGACTGAGAGAAACTACTTAATGAAAAATGGACATAGCCATAACTGAGATTCTGTGTACGCGTGTGCAAAGGGGTTAGGTGGACTAATGACTGCCATGTCCATAGTTGCTTGTGGGTGTACGTGTGTTGCTAAGGGTTAGGTCGACTAATGACTGACATGTCCATAGTTGTCTATATCCCAATTGTTGCTAGCGTGAGGTTTCCCAATTAGAGAATTCCTATATTCCTCGAAGAGGAAAATGGTCCCTGCACTTCGATAGTATCATTCAGGGTCAAGAACATCTTGATTTTCTCCCACAACAACTATTATAACTTCCAATTTGAGAATATTCAATGCTTAGTCCACAAGAACATGTTTAAGACGTAGGCAAGTAAGTTCTTCCCATTAGTCTATGATCTCTTACCTTTGTCAACTGCCTTGTAGCATACTGCCGGAGGCGATCATCAAAGGAAGATAATATCTCATTTGCCTGGGAAAACAAGAAGAATTTATTCAATTTTTCCAGAAACATTTTTTCTGTATTCAGCGATTGTGCATAGATAACATCCCCTGTGGAGATAGCTTAAAGGAAACATTCGTACAGCCTAAGGCCCTAAACTCTGATAAAACACACCTCGATCAAAGTCACTTTGATGTAGTCTTTCACATGGGCATATCTTTGGCGAACATCTTTCATGATGAAATCACTAAGTTCACCACTGAACTCAACTCCTGTGGGACCACCTCCTACAACAACACAATGTAGAAGTCTGCTCTTCTCTTCTTCTGAAATTCCTGCCTCCAATCCAAACCAAACAGATGCAATTCCAATCACAGTTCATATCACATAGACTCATTCTCAATCTAGGGAAAAGGAAAAATGATTGCAGTATAATACCAGGCACTTGGGACAGCATCAAGTTCAAAAGCAGCTTTCTACGAATTTCCTGGGCATGGTAAACTTCTCGGAGAAAAATTGCATGTTCTTTAACCCCCTGGATACCAAAAGTTAAGGGTTGTGCCCCCAAAGCAATTACCAACTTGTCGTACGAGATCTTGAACTTCCATGGATCCAAGCTGTCGGGTCCGTCGGTAACAGACTCACAGTGCACCTTCAATATCCAAAAAGGAATTTCTTATAGTGGAGCCATTCTGCAATTCAAGGGTCCAGGATTTCCATAATCCGACGTGTGTAAATTATTCATTGCTTTTCATATAACTTGAATATAATAAACAAAAGATCATCGCTCTTCCAATAAACTATGATCATGAATTAGTTTTGAGTTTTTCCTTTTGATCTCTTGCAGATTGCGTCCAACAAGAGGTAGTTACTGAATCGAATGGAATCACCATAGCTTAAAATCCACTCGATGTGCTTTCAGACCGGGCAAAAAGGAAATGTTAATAACAAAGGACTCCCTACAACTTCAGAACCTAGAACGACATAAATTTTGAAAAAGGTTGCCTGCAATACAAATTGCCACCGTAAAGTTACCATTTATCAACATGCTCAAAAAGATCGTCCAAGGAGTCAGTCCCCAAAAAATCACATCTTCAAAGGAGCAAATATAAAGCTAGAAATTTGCTTCCTTTTTGTCCCCAATTATACGCGAGTCCGTCTTTCCTTTCGCGGGATTACTATTCAACAAAACTTTCTGTAAGTTCCTTTCTTTTCAGATGGTTCCCGAAAAGCAATTAAAGTTAACAGGTCCCCAAATTAAGTCCAACACTGTTCCCACGGTCCAACAAAATCCGAAAGTTAACATACCAAATGGTTATTGGTGTCCATGCTAGTACAGTTGGCCAAGCAGAAGTACGAGCCGGGTTCGCGGGATATCGCCGGTTGTATCCTGCCGATAGATTCGGCGACAGACCTGAACTCGAGGGCGACGCAGGTGGAGGCCAAGAGAGGCGTGAACACCATGTGGTTTCGCGGCGAGACACACACGACGTCGTCAGGGGCGGAACTAGCTCATGACGATGGGGGTCGGCCGACCCCCCATCGCCCAGAAAAAGAATCAATTTTTTTTTTTTATGTGTTAGACGCTTTAGGCCTTTAGCCAGGGGCGAGACGGCCGACCCCATCGCTCTGACTGAAAATACTTCCATTTTTATTTTTTTAAAATATCTTAAGCCCACCCCAGCCGCCCAGGCCAAGGCGCGCTGCTTGCTTACGTGAAAAGATGGAGCCAAAAGGTGCGCTACTTTTGCTTACGTGAAAAGCTGAGCATGCGGAGCACTATCCAATAAGGAATTAATGAAAGTTCTCAAAAAAAAAAAAACTGAGCAGTACTAGGACGATTCGACGCATACTCTCCCGCTACAACCAAAACTAAAAGGAAATCAATACACGAGGTTCAAGGGAGGCAGGTTTATTAATTCAGTAGTTTTATTTTTCACGTAATTAAGTTCAGTGTACGCCTCGAACTCCACCGTCATATTAGCTGTACAAATCAAGTTAGAGGTCCCAATTACCTACTTAGAAAAAAAAAAATAGAGGTCCCAATTACCTAACAAGTAACCAACCCGCCAAAAAAAAAAACAAAGAAACCGGTAAAAGAAATGCTAGTTACTAACAAATAGTTGTACTGTGCAGTGATCAGTGTTACTGTGTTAGGATCAAATTCTCTCTAATTTGAAATTGCGCTTATAAGAAGTGCTACTGTGTTAGCAAAGTATATACAGATTAATATTTGCAAACATTTTAAGATTCAAGTGAAAACGAATCTTTTTATTTATATTTAGGCTGATAAGTTTATATTTCTTCATTTTAATAAATGTTTGGATTTTGTAAGATTTGTGTATGTATTAATATTGCACTTGATCCATGGAGCTGACCCCGATTATGAATTTGATTAGAAATTTTTTAATTTGATTATTTTTCTATTAAATAGTTTTATGTTCTCTGCAATGAAGTTAATTAAAACTGACTCGCGTAATAAGATAGGTGACGAATGGATGAATGATAGTTTGGTGGTATACATCTAAAGAAATTTTTTTGAAACTATTGAGAACAAAGTTATTTTACAACGTTTTCAGAATATACAGTCTCGTAGGATCTAATTTTCACTTCTCAATATCAGCAAATAGTATGATACGTGTATTTTAATATTTTTAGTATTTTTAATCCTTAATTTTTGATATTTTAATTCTTAAGATATTTTTTTACATTACGTAGTAAAAATTTTTTTTTATCATTTTTTTTTAAGAGTTCGACCCTCTTCGATTGGATTACTGGTTCCGCCACTGGACGTCGTAGAACTTGGTGTCGATGTCCTTCATGAGCCTGCAACCGGCCCACCCGGTGCCCAGCACCACCACCCTCGGCTTCTCGTCCGGCCTCGTGGGCTCCAGCCCCGAGTACTGGATCGATGTCGCTTGTGGGTCTCGACGTTGATTGCTCGCTGCGGTGCTCAAGTGTCTGAGTGAACAAAGCGTAGGCGTCGTTGAAAATGGGTTCGACGATGCTGCTTCTCTGGTTTCGATGGCCGCGACTCGGACCAGGCTTCTAAACCAAGCCATAGTTGAAGTGAGAGTGAAATTTCTTCACCGGTCTCTCTTCCCAAAGATAAAAAGGGTGATCCTCTTTCTTTGGAAGTGACGTTTCCAAAGGTTTGGGAGCTTCGTCGCGGATCCTTCACTGGATAAGTCAACTGCTTCGTCGTTGGGGATGAATGATTGCGTGGATAGACAGTTGCCGTCTGTGACGAGCTTTGAGTGACAGGAGGCCACGCCGCAATTGGGTCTGTGACTCTGTTAAGGGTGTGGATATGTCCGGTACGACGTATAATTTCGTGTCACCTTTCTCCACATACTTTTTTTTTCCCCTAAGCCTCCATCGTAGTCGACTAGTCGTAGCGATGAATATCCTTGAAAAATGTTATCTCAACGGCTGCTCTACGAACTAGAGAGTAAGCAGTGATTCAAGTTCTAAAGTTGAGGCTAGGCAAATTTTAAGGTAAAATGATAAAAAAACAATTATGATTATAAGTATTATAATTAAAATATTAAAAATTAAGGACTAAAAGTATTAAGAATATTGAAATATGTGTACTGTACTATTTACTGAGACTAGAAGGTAATTTGATACTACAAGTCTGCATCTTTTGAAAACGTTACAAAATAACTATGTTCTCAATAATTTCAAAAAAATTATCTCTCGATGTATATTATCATGCTATCATTCATTTAGTCATCTCTCACATTTTTACGCAACCCAGTCATGATAATTTTCATTGCAGAGAACACTCTCGATAGTTGCAGTCGTAACATTTTTAAATTTATGATTTGATTCATTGTTTTAAAGTATATTAATATTCAATAGAATAAAGTTAGATTAACAAAATTTTATCATTATTTAAAAAAAAAAGAAAAAAGAGAAACTTTTCAATGCAGAAGCAATAATATGATTAAAAACAAACAAAAAAAATTAGAAGGGAAAAAGGAAAGTGCATGAGAGAGAAAATAGAAAGTGCTCGAATCAAACTATTGATCCTTGTTGATATAGTAGCAATCAAACATTACTGATTTTTGGACACTATTGTATTATGAGCAGTGGCGGAACCAGAATTCAGTTTGAAGGGGGCGAACTCTTAAGGTGAAATGACAAATTTTTTTTCCTACGTAATGCAAAAAATGTGTTTTGGAGTTAAAATATCGAAAATTAAGGATTAAAAGCATTAAAAATATTGAAATACACGTATCAAACAAAACAAAATTCATTAACAAAAAAATGATATATGTCAATGATGCAGTTGATAATATATGCCAAGTAATATCAGCAATGTGTCAATCTGTGATTCAAGCTGATGCGAAATAACTTGAGGAATAAAAAATAGCTAACTAGCCTATATAATCTATTTTTCCTGTTATATAAATAAACGACTATTCTTAGATACGGTAGATACTTCTTTACTTTATGCATATAACACGAAGAGAGAGAGGCAGAGTCTTAGCAAAAACTCAGGTACAACTCAACCTCATTTTAAAAAAAATAGAGAAAAATTTAAAACAAGTAAAAACATATCATACAAGGGAGGTTGCACTAGACCTAGATCAAACCACATGTCTCCCCAGGTTGGGCTGAGCCTATGGGTATCAAGCTCATGTCATCTTCTATTAAAAAAAATTACATGCAAATTATTTTTTGGGGAGCAATGGGTGTTCGGCCGACACCCTTCGCCTCTACTTCTGCCCCTGCAGTGACACTATTTTTAAATTTTTAGATGGATCCAACATGATAGTCTTCCTCGCATGCAGTGGAAACCCACTCGTTCGCAAAGTCGAGAAAATTTGGATATGTTTAATATTCTTCATGAACAGAGACATTCTGTACAATTCATCGTGATTCGTCCATCCCCATGCAAAATAATAGAGTTTCTAGCTTTTATAAAAATAATTGAATTAAATCCTAAAGAATAATTAACAATTCTACATATGCCCTCTTAGACGACAAAGGCAAACTCCTTTTTTTTTTTTGGGCGTAGAAACCAAAAATCAAATTTTTTTTTCTGCGCAAAAACCAATTTAATTGTTTTTCCTTATTTTTGTTTTCGTTAGTGAATCTCTGTACTACCCCTTAGCTATCGCAACTCAATGATCAACCTCCACTGTCCATCTTTCACCTTTAAAAATCAGATCCTGACCAATTTACACTCCTCTCTCTGACTCTCGGTGCTGGCTGGCATAAACCCAGCAGTGTCAAATTTCTAAGGGAGGCGGGCCACGTTAAAAAATAATAATAATTGAGAAATTTTTCAGTCGATAGGGCGGCCCTCGCTAGATCCGCCTCTGATTATGAGCTTAACATATATATAAAATTTTTTTTATATCGCGTGCTACTCTTATGCAGTTCTTTCCTTTTTCGCGTAACATAAATATTGAAAGACCATTTTGATTGGCATGCCTTTTTTACCTGAAGTGCGGAAACAGCAGCGCTCCACGTGTGAAACTAAAACAGCAAGTGTGACTTATTAAAAAGCGCTCCACGTGTGAAACTAAAAGGAAGAGAGCACGAAGTTGTGCGAAACAAAGGAGAGATAAAAGAGGTCGTCCGTACCTGGCCTCCTTTACCGAAATCTATCTTTTTGCAAGAGCTCTCCAAGATTCATCCAAGAACCCTAACTGCAAAGTGTTTTCAGATCTGTCCATTTCGACTTCAGATCTCAAAGAGTGACGCCCAGATCTGAGTTTCTAGAGGGATTTAGAGTCAAATCCTCTGTTGTTCGGTCACCCCTCCTCAAAAGGTTTTTGAGGATTTCATCTCACCACTGTCGGATGCTCATGAACGGATTGTAGGGCTTGAGAGATTCAAGTGGATAGCTACAAGGATCAACGTGGTTCAGCTGGGATTGAAGGTCGTTTCGTCCCCTGCGGAGGCAGATTCGAGATAGGTAATCTCGAGTAAGGTATATTGTGTTATAGATTAACAGGATAGGTTAGATCTATAGATCACAGTGTAACCGAGGCTGACCATAGAGAAAAATCCGTTCTGGACGAGGTCCCGGAGAGTTTTCTCTCAAATAGATAGTTTCTATTTGGGGGTTTCTCTTCGTCATCAAATTTCTGTGTTGTGAGTTTGACTTTTCGTTCTTTATTTGTTGATTCATATCTGTTGTTGCTATCTAACGTTTCTTGTTTAAAAATTATTCAAGATTCAATATCATACGATTTCTAGAATACTTTGCAAGAATAGTTCAGGTAATAATCAAATCTGGATCTTGTGTATAATTGTTAGAATATATTCTATTGTTCTTTAATTGCGATAGTTAAGATATTTTGAATATAAGTGTTTCTGCAGTTTGTAGTTTGCTGTTGTAGTTTGAACTAGTTCACTGACTGTCATCATAAATATTACAGTTTTAGATTTCTAAGTGATTGCTTCATCCATAATCATTGTTCCTATAATGTTGTGCAAAATTCCAGATCTGTGTATAGGTTTTTAGAATCTCTGTTGTGTTTCATTTATCATTTTAAATTCTGCAATTATTTTTAAAATACCTATTCACCCCCCTCTAGGTTATTTGGGTCTAAAACGGTTTGTTCAAATATATAAAGGAAAAATGCATGGGAGCTGGCTTAAAAAACTAATCAGGCTCAAGGGGGTCATGGTCTGTCTGGAGGTAAATATAGGTAAAAAAAATAAAAATTCTTTAAGGTGACAGAACAAAGGGGGCAGCCGCCCAGGGCGCCCCCCACTGGATCAACCACTTGGAGGTAGTGAGGATTTGTCCTGACACAGGTCAAATATAATTTTTGCTTGATTTTTTTAATCGAATATCCAGAACAATTTGCACATACCGTGACTAATGTCAGAGCCGTCAAAATTTCATTATAATCAAAATAAGCATAGCCAAAGTGTAACAACATACTCTATTTAAAAAATTTAACTTAAGTGTAAAAGCCTAAATTTCATCAAGCTCATAATATTATTGACAACGTCACAAAGCAATATTAAAATCTAGTCAAAATAATATAGACAAGCATAAATAATAGTGCAATAATATTTTAATTAGACCATAATAATTAAAATAATAACATTTAGAATTCTAACTTTGAAAAGAAATTTTTTTGTGTGAAAGACAAAAAGTTAGTTATATTCCAAGCTTTTAGTATGAATTTTGCAATTTTCTATATATGGAATAAAATAACGGAAGAGAGAAAATAGAGAGACGATTGAAAGAAAATCTAAGAAATAAGGCTATTTTTGTTTAAGTTCTCAAAAGTTTTTAAAAATTTTTCACTCACTTTTTCACCAATTTCAATACATTTTCACCAATCCCAATAACTTTTTACAAATTTCAACAACTTTTAACTAACTTTTCATCTATCCCAAGAGAATCTACACTACTTCCAAAAAAACAAAAACTATTTTGAGAACTAAACCAAACATAGCCTAAAAGTGTTAATAGTATGAGGGAAGCGAGAGAGAAATGAGAAGAATTTTTAAAAGAAGGGAGAGAGAGAAAAGTACAAAAAAACACTTTGGTATTTTTTTCTCTCTCAAGGAAATCAGTTTTGGCAATTTCCGGTTCTATTTTTCTAAAAAAATGCTTAAAATAAAATATAACATGAAATTTGCTTCAATATTTATTTTAATTTTTTTTGAAATTTTGATATTTGGATGTAAAAATTTTGAATTTTTGAAATTTTTTCTAAAACATATTACCTATACTCCTTATCTTAAGACTGGAGAAAGCTAAACACTCAGAATAATTGAATCGCTTGGAATCAGTGACTTGTGGAAGCAGTAATTATACATAACCCAAATTGTCTGTCATGACATGTAACTGAGCTAACTGAGTCAGGATGGGACATTCATAAATAACCTATAGAGAAGGCACTCTCCTCTGAAATATACAATCGATCATAAAACTGCAATACATGGAACAAATAGGACTTTCTCAGAGGTTTTGAATTGAATTCATTCAACTCTTTGAGGCTGACCCTGAATTTCTGGAAGCATTACCAAGTTCAAATTTCAAGTCTTGGTGTGGAAACTTGCATTTAGCCCCAAGTATGCAGCTTAGCTATTTATAATGCATGTCTAACATGATTAACTTGAATTGGAAATTTAACAGCATAGCTGTTTACTTCAGAAGTTAAGAAATTAAGTTCGATTTCCTTCTTGTTCGGACAATCCGAGCAATCTATCATATTTCCTCTACTGAAAATATTTGGAAGACATGAGATTAAAATTAAAATGAAACTTTTCGATTCCTTTTCTTTCCGTAAAATTGACCTAAAACGACATAAGCTTTATCTTGTAGAATTTAAACCTATTAGAAGGAAAACTGGAAAAGGAAGAAAAGAACCAAAATACCCCCCAAAAGATGCGATTTCCAAAGCATCTTCCCCTGCAGACAAAATATCCCCGTACCTTACCATTCCCAGCCAACCTTGAAACCTAAAAAATGAAGAAAAAAAATTTCACCGTTTTAGGAGGCAGGATTGGGGCACCTTTGACTTATTGCATTGCGCAAAATGCAGACCTCCAACCAAAACCAACCTCTTCTTTCATATCACTCGTCAGCTTTCTTTCAAAACCAAAGAAAAAAGAAACCATCTGCCATCAAAAAAGGGAAACTTGGATCTCTTGGGCAAGGAGAAGTAAAATCAAGCGTCGGGTCCAGAGTTGGGTGAACTCAACTCAGAGGATGCTCCACCCACACTAGCCAAAGGAGATTCAGACAGCTTGGAAAGCATTGGCTGCACACCCCGGCATAGTTTTGAGGACGGCATCAGTTTCATGTACTGCACAAAAATGTGTACGCATAAAATAAGTGAACTGCATTTGCAAAATCATCGCAACAAATGTCCTATTGTACCATTTCAACTTTTGTGGCGTATTGCAAGAAATTTTTCAGTTGGATTGGTTAACTTGGGCACTAGCTATTCAAACCCTACCTTGATATACCCAATAGTGCAGAAGTGTATAGAAATCAATTCCCTTCCCCTTCAAAAAATCAGTAAAAGATTATAGACTGGTCCTAGTTGGTTCCACCGTCTGACCAATTCAGTTAAGAGTTCTTACAAAAGAGTATAGACTGGTCCTATTTGTAAGGTAACATCAGTAAAAGCTGTACAAGGCAATATTTCTTTACCTCTTGATAAAAAGCATTAATCTCCTCCTCTGTAAGACCTTCATCCTCACCAGAATTTTCCTCCCAGCCAAGGGAACGAAGGAAAGCAGCCTCTTCCTCATCAGGAAAAACTGTTGCACTGGAACTCATGTCATTCTCTCCAGCAACAGAAAACCTCTGAACCTCTTCACAGGTATCACTATTGCTATTCATCTCGCCACCATTCTCACTAGCATATGGACTTGCAGGGGCACTGATGACTTCCCTAACTACTTCATCAGATTTCTCCATGGTCGGAGATGAAACAGCAGGGCCTGAATCTGGGAGAACTGTTGAATTGTTCATTGAGGTTTTCTTTTTTATGAGATTGAAGAAATCATTCCGGCTCTGCACTTGAGACAAGGAAGGTCTTCTTTCCAAAGTAGCTCCTGATTTCAGATTCAGTGCAGCTACCTTACGTTCCACAGAGGAATTTTTAAGGTTCTGAGGGCTCCTCAAAGGAGTAGATGCAACTGATGCAGTCACAGGAAGCTGGCTATCTGCTGCTTTGCTGGTGGCATTGTTCGTTGGACTAGCAGCATCCTTTGAAGCAGGGCAAACGCCATTTTCCCATGTTGGTTTCAGAACAAGATACTTCCCCTGAGATGGCTTTGAAGCATCGGATTTGACATGTCCACCACGAGGAGACTGATTAGCATGTTGCAAAGAAGAGGGCTGAAGCTGCCCACTCTTAGCAGAAACATTTGCGTCAACAGTTCTGACCACTGATTTGGGCTTAGATTTATCAGTAGAATTGAGGACCTGAAAGGGATATTAACAATAGATTACAAAACACAATCTTAACGTGGATGTACGTCTACATAGATAGCTAGATAACAATAGATAAGAGGTTGCAAAAGTATGCACATAGGTGGGGGAAAACACGTCACAAAAAAAAAAAGCTCATTCTGATAACACAAAAATCAATATCCTAATAATGATTGTACAAACTCACAGAACTGTCCTGTTTACAGCACAACATAGCAAAAGCTCTATAATCCTTTGAGAATAATCAGGTCTGTTTTTTACAATACAGGGAGTACGCTTGCCACGGAAACATGTTCTTTATTCATACATTGGATAAAATAGGTCATACTCTTAACTTAAACTAGTGTATTCTAATATGTATCTTTTTAAGTGGAACAGTACAAGATCCCTAGATTTGCACCAAGAACATGCATATAGTCCTGTTCAATAAAGCATATTGTTTGGCATCAACCTAACATGTGCATCTTAATGGCTAAGAAATATGCATGACACTGTACTTCTGCCAACATTGTCACCATGGAAAAAGAGGAATAGGACCCGCCCCGGGCAGCAATGGGGCGGGAGGGAGTTTATTAGTAAAAGAAATGAGACAGACGTGAATCAAAGAATTTATAGAAATTTACTTCTACTGCCACTAAGCCACACCAAAAGTTTCTTATCAAAGGGACAGAAAAAACCCTAAACAAATAGATCTTTTAATAAAAGAAATCAAATGAAAAATCCCAACAGTTATGTTCCAGCATCACATCATGATTACAATTAGAAGTCCTATGTTATCAAGAAAGGTCTCATCCTGTAACAGCTAATATTCACAACAATAGCCCACTCACTACAAACAGAGTCATCCCAAATTTGCATCAAGTATCACCCTTTAATTTTATGATCATTGCAAGCCAACCTACCCAACAAGCATACATCATCCCAACTTGCAGTACAAATAAAATTCTAAGAGAACAGCAAACAATGATGGCAATGACAAAAACTGTGAATAATAGCGGAGGCATCAAGCACAATTTATATACAATGCAAACTGAAGACCATAAATTTGGTAATAAAAGCTAAAACTGGAAATCTTTCTACTAAAACTGGAAATCTCTATTCTATAAAATTGGACACCACCTTCCCATAAAAAGATAATTGAACAATAGAGAGATGAGGGAGAGGCAGGGCTGTGTAAGAGAGAGAGATTCGCAACCATACCCTATGCATCCTAAGCTTGAAATTGATAATATAAAGGAGGAAGCAGATGCATTTCTTTTCCCACAGTAATTGGAGAACGGGGAGAGGGAGGAAGGGAGGGGACTGAAGGATTTGGAAACGAAGGATATTCTTACAAGACAGAAGCGAGGAATACTACTTAGAAAGGGATAAAAATCAAAGACATTTCACCGTAGAATTTCATCCACTGGCATCTGCAAGGCTGAAAAATATTTCAACTCAAAAGTTCATGGAAATACTTCTTCCATTCTTTATGGATGACAGATGTCTCATCTGATTTCATGTAAATTAGAATGTCAGACTTCATGAAGACAGCCTACAACAAGACCACCTAATCACCGAAAAGATAATAAAAAATAGTTCACCACCACCAAGGCTCTAGGAATCACAGAGGCAAAAGCAAAGAGAAAATAGTATCTCAAAAAGAGTAACTCAGAGGCAAACCATAGTTCATGGCTTTTGGGTTTTACCCTCTATTCTTATTATGTGAAGTTCTTTTATAATAACGAACTCACCGCAGCATTCCCCATCGTTCACTTACAACTATAGAATTGAAAACAAACAAATAAATAAAGAAACAAAAGAAAATTTGCTGTTCTGTACGAGCATTAATCCAAAAAAACATCTTGTAAACATCGATTAATCCCATGAAAAAGGGAACAGAATATGAGAAGGACAGAAAGACAAACACCCAATCCCTTCCACGTGCATTGCATACATCAGATGAGTGCATGAAGTTTGATTTCACAAGGTAAGGCAAAACTGTCTATTGATGGTTAAAAATACAAATATAAACACTTAACAATGACAAAAACAAGAGGAAAACAGTTGAAACTCCTGCTTGAATTAAATGAACCAAAGAACATCAAATGACAATTACAAAAAATGAAACATAGTGCAGCTCAGATTCTAAAAAACGAATTGGTTCATTAACTCTACTCCAGAATCCTTCATCCATAAAGGCTTGTGCCCCAACATAACAACGAAACTGTGTCGTAGAACCTTAGAAGTTCCTAACAAAGGCTTATTTCATTGAATTTGGCATATAATATTCAATATTCAACAAAAAGATAGGTGAAAAAGGACAGAGATCGATTAAGCAAATGACATTCAAACATTCTAACAGTTGTCAGATTTATTAACTTCACATATTTGTGCTACAATTAAACTAGCTTCCACAAAAGATCAAAGGCAATCCTCTTACCAAAGCTTTTGGCATTGAAGGTGTAACTGGTATTAATTGCCTTGATTGCTTAATAGCAAGTTCCTCACGTCTTTGCGTATTGACAGAGAACTACAAGTAGAAGCAAGATGTCATATCAGATCCACTAGAGGAAGGTAACATGTAACTAAAGAGGCTTAAGCAACTTGCTCAATTACCTGAGGCGGAGTACTGACTCGGGGTGGAGCCTGAGCTAATGCTTCAGCCATATTAAGACCAGCCATTGCACTTGCCCCAGATCCTGAAGTTACAGCAACAGCCGGTTGAACAGATAGGGATCCCCTATTACTGCTGCCAATAGTCGTGGGCACCTCCGCCAGCGCTGATGTCCATCCTTCACCACCAATCAGAGCTGTACTACTAACAGGCAAGCTCTGAACGGCCGTGCTCAAACCAGGAGACGAAACTCTTCCTATATCAGGCATTCCTTGCCTTTCTTCAATACCAAGTGACGGAAAGTCCTTCTCAAATACTGTCTTTTGCACGCTACTCCCAATACCACCCCCATAAAGCACACCATTGCCATTTTGATTGCTATTGCTGCAGTTTTTTGAGTCCACAGCAACTCTTCGAGGCAAAGGTTCACCCTGTTTCCTGGAAACCATCGACTGAGAACGCCACAACTTGTCCTTCTCTCCCCTACTGGGAAAGATGCTTCCCAGAGGGTCAGAAGAGTCATGGTCCCAATGGTCCCTGAAGCTTGGCCTCTCCTTTTCCTTCTCACGGTCCTTGTCCCAGTGACTTCTATTAATACTACTGTATGCATGCTTTGCAGAACCATTACTAGAACTCCTCCGTGAATTTGAAGAAGATGTCCGCTCCAGAAAAGCAGAACGCGGCATATCAAAATCACTCGTGGCCTTAGAAGGTCTATTTCTCATGTAAGGAGCCAATGAAGGACCATCTATAGCAGTGATAGCACCATTATTTAACATGCTAGCACTTAAACAGATTGTTTTGACAATAAAATGCCCAAAGCACCGGTTTACCACACTCCTAAAACTAACACATGAGAAACAAACTAGAATACATACATGTATGTCTGTATGAACATAGATTAATGCAAAATTTTCAAATAAAACATCATGGTATGTATGACTTGGTAAGTTCAAAAGTACCTGAGTGAGAAGCAGTTGATGCAGAATGGTGGGTTGAACTGCCACCCCCAGTAACACTTCCAGTGCTTCTCAACCATTCTGGAAATAATGTGGGTTCACTTCTTTCCATAAGGAGCTCTGAACATGATCAGAGATGACAAAAAGGACACTTCTCACCTTCACGAGCTCCACCCTTCCCCACAACTTTTCTACCCCCAATTACAAACTTGCAACTCTAACCCAAAATTTCCTTCCCCTAACCAACTAAGCTTACTTCAAAATCGCCATCAATTAAGCCTGTCAGTTCTCCAAATACGCTACCGACATCTGTATGAACTTGATGGGTTCTTCTATACTTTCACGAGTTGGTGTGTCCTCTGTATATCAATCAAGATAAACAAAATTTCATGGAGGGGTAACCCAGGAACGAAAATCCTTATCCTTCTATACAAAGTTACTAAGTCCTTACCCTGAACCCAGTTTCTTCTCCCCCAAACCACTAAGCCTACTTCACAATCACCGCCAATGAAGGAAGTAACTGCTCCAACCACACTCGAGTATAATTATGGGAACTTAAGTGGATCTGTACCAAACTGAAACCTCTACTTCTCCATCAAAATAAGCCAAATTTTCGCCGTTAGGAAACTGTAGAACGAGAACAAAGGTACAGGCAATGGCAAGACGAGGGTATTGAAGGAAAAGCCGGTCTATGCCGCCATCTTTAATTAAAGATGGATTGGCAGAATGATTATAACACGCTCAGAAGACCCTCATCTCTCTAAAAAAAATGGAACCGATTCGCATAAATAGAATTAATGCAGCAATGGAAAGAGAATAAGAACGCCCGGGATTCTTAAACAGGAAGTCACTCCCATCAAACAGAGAAGAAACCCTAACGAAGAACACAATTACAGTGAGACGACCAAGCAAATGTGTAAAAATATAAAAACCCTAGAACCTACGCATGCGTGCCTATATTACTACCCAGACCTAGGGTTTGAATAGCAACGAATAATTACGCGAAATATAGGGAATTTCAGAGAAAAACACTCACGGAGGGAGGGAGGGAGAGAGAGAACTAACCCTAGCCTCAGTCGTTGGTGATTACGCCAAAACGTAACCGTTTCAATAACCGTCTCAGTATATTCTCAACCAGAACAATGCGTTTCACGAAGACAACCCCACAAGGAGTTAAGACTGTGGAAAGAGATAGCGGCAGAGAAAGAGACCCAGAGAAAATTGGAAAAAAAAAAATCGAAATGGAGACTGAGTTCCGGAATAGCGAAATAGGGTTTTGTTTTGTGTGCGATGGGAGATAGCGAGAGAACACGAGAGAGAGAGAGCGAGCGAGAGATGAGAGAGGATTGGAGAGGGTGTGTAAATTTTCTTTTGGTTTTCCACTGGGGATGAAACGTAAGGAAGAACAGCCTCTCTTTGTTCAACAAAAAATTGTGTATATTTCTTCCCTGTTTATTTTTATAAATATTGTTGTGTTCCTTCCCCTTCCTTCTTTGGACCTCCCAAATTCCCCTATTGCACACCAAGTTAAACTTGACTTTCACACGTCTTTGGGTTTTATTTTTATAGATGGTCTATGTTCTTTGTGATCTGCCAGACCTAAGATATGGTCCCCGTGTGCCACATGTTATCGTTTACGCGTGTGCCTACGAACATCAAACTCAAATTTAACCCCCTCCCTATTTTTTTCCGGGGAAAATTAATTATTCGAAGGTTCCGTAAAATTTGCGATTAAAATATTCCCAGCAATGTAAAACTTATCTTAATCATAAATCCTGAAAAATAGGAGTTTGATTTAATTTGAATATTTATTCCTTTTATCTATTATTTCATATTTTAAATTTTCTCTCGTAAAACTTTCACAAAAATATAAATTTCTTTTAATTTTATATTTTCTGTTTTATTTATCATATATATTTATTTCTTTATATTTCAGCCTTATGATTGAGTAAGCATGTTGTCATGTATTTAATCCATACGGTTTTTTTTTTGGGGGGGTTTGCTTAGGAAATAAAAAAAAATTCATATGGTTGATACTTGTGACAAATCCTCGTGAATTTCTAAATAAATTACAAGGATTTAAGAGATAATTATAAATAAAATATTATATGCTGGAACTGATACTAAACATAAATGATTAGCAATTGATTAGATATCCAGGTGTAATAAAGTGACAAGAGTGCTGATTGGAGACTTAGAGAGTACTTGTCAAAATCCCAATCCATGGTATACTCTCGGTATCAAATAAATGATTCCCACATACAAAATAATCCTCGGCATGAAGGAACAAAATATATCCTTGATTTTGTAACTTTCATTTCATTCGGTTTTCTATAATCTTGTTTTTGTCGTGAAATAAACAAGAGTGGGAATGGACATATATATATATATATATATATATATATACGTTCGTGTTATATTGTTTGACATGTATGTTCGTCTTATAAGCCATTCCTTTCCAAACTAGGGGCATCGCATTGACAGCCTAGGCGGTTGCCTAAGACCCCAAAATAAAAAGGCCCACAATTTTCTATTTTATTAATATTTAATAGGTTATAGGCTCATAATTTAAATATTTTAACTTAATACAAAAATAAGTCTCAAAATAAACGGTAAACGTTTTAAAATTATCATTTAATGCAAATAAAAAATAATTCAAAATTTCAAAGGACATAAATTCCAACTTTAAACATCAACTTTCAACTTTTAGTCATTTCTTATTTTATCCCTAGTTTTATTAGTCTCCTCATTCTCTTATATTTATACTCTGAACATATTCATTTCTCAATTAATATCCTACTTTGACTCTTATGCTCACAATTTTTCTTTATTTTTTTATTGTGAAGTCATATACTTCCTTCTTTCTAGCTAACTTTCAAGTGTTGATTCAATTTCAAAATCTTAAAGCCAGCCCTAGCCCTTTTCTTCCTTATAGGTGTTATTATTCTAACCTTTAAACTTTTAAATTAGTTGTATACTTTTATTTTATATATGTTATAGCTATCACTTTTTTATCTAGAGAAAATTGAGAAATTGAAATTAAGTTGAGTACTGTATAGTTTTATTTTAAATTTAGGATAATTTTGAGATGTCTAATAAAAAATTCCGATAATAAATAATTTTGTATCTCATTGTTGATATTTTATATTTTAATATAATAATTTATTGTAAAAAACCTCTTTTTATGATTCCGCCTAAGACCCCATTTATCTTAGAGACGGTCCTGTCCCAAACAAGACGAATAATTGTATGCTTGATCTAGGTTTTTCTGAAAAACCAACCAATTATATCGTGCCAATATATATTAACTTTAGGTTAAATTATTGTTGTTGCTGTCCATGTGATATTAATTATTAACAAATCAGATTTTTGGGTACAAATTTAAATAAATCGGTCCCTATTGTCAATTTTCAGACATACGAGTCATCTTGTCTATAAAAAAATAACCGACTAATGAAGACCAACATGATTTGAATGTCTATTGTCATAGGCAAATAATTTATCATAAAATTGACTGACATGTTTAAAGTTATATCTAAAAATCAATACCACAATATTGTAGTGGTAATTAAACCTTGAATTTACTACATCATTTGTGTAGTGTTACGAAATTGATAGTTTGGATACTAGAATTATATGAGGCCAAGATTAGCATTTAAGTTCTGTCATTACACTTTTAGTTCAATAAAAAAATATTTTTCAACTATATAAATATATGTCTTGAAAGATAATAGAAAAGCAGTATTAAATTGAAAGATAATAAGAAGATAATAAATATTAAAGATATATATTTAAATGTTTCGATTTAGAAGATTTACATTTATCTCATTTTACGGCTGCATTTTATATCTGTACAGACTATAGACTAAAAATTTATATGTATATATAAAATATAAAGCATGATGTGAAATACATGTTCAATATTGTAGTTATAGTATTATAATATATTTGTCCAATTAAATGTTATATAGTATATGATTGATACATCAGTTCTCTTCTCGATTTGAAGGAACTATGTTACTTCTTAAAGACATCAAGGAATTTCTCTCGTTATCTAAAAATAAAATAAAATTTTGTTAGCTGCATTGAAACAAAATATTATAGTTCTAGCATATAGTATATGTTTCATTAAATGTTCGAATGTAGCAAAAAATGTTCAGGCCCAGCAAATGAGCGATATTAACCATTCAAGTCCTAAGACCCTAGAAAGACACCAGCAAGAGAAATGATAAAAATACGGTTGAAGCCACCTACAAAGTGAGACTCCGATGCCTACATGAATTTTTGGAGAGTTTGTTGGTAAAAAAAATGGTTATATGAGTAAGTAATGTATGTCAGCCCCTTTTTTATTAGTCGGAGTGGACTTTGATCGGTCCTTATTTGCATGTAATCGGTATTTGATTTCCCTTTATTTTCTAAATTGAGTAGCCTCAATCATTTCTGATATGGCATACCTTCCATAGATAGTAGAAGCTAGGTTTCCTTCGTTAATAAATTCAGGTGATTATTTCTCGATTATGCTCAGATTTGATTTGGATTGGTGGAATAAATATGAAACGGTATATATTTTAGACAATCCTTCTATTGTGGTTGCAGTTACGTGCCATTTCAACTTGGTTCCTGGGCTAGGCCCAGGAGAGATGTTCGGGCCAAGGCTTCTCAGGCTCAATAAAGCCACTTTTCCACAATTGGGCCGACTTTCTTTTTATCCCTATCACGTCCCATCAGCTCAGTCTTAAGCCCGATTAGGTTACTCCTATAGGTGAATAACGGACTAGTCGAAAGCGGAAGTCAACATCTCGACATCCGGTCCGCTAACTAGCGGATGACCAAAATGAACTATGTTTCCGCTTCCGTTCCGACTCTTAGCAGAATTAGCGGAAGCGAATAATGGAATTTCGACAATGTTTTGGGCTATATTTTTTTTGCTCATTTAAGCATTTTTTACAAAAAATAAATAATTAAAGATGTTATTCATTTATCACAATTGACAAATACAAATATCTATGATATATAAAAAAATTCAAATATACAACCTGATATCTTCATAAGAACATTTCTCAATTCATTACAAAGATCTCAATTATATAAATGAACACAATAAGTATACAAATGAAAATAAAGAATTTACATTGCACGTGTACCACATCAAGTCATGAACTCACCGAGACACCAAGTGATTAGAGTTGAATTTTGGAGTAAAATGTTGGTCATCCTTTAAAGTTCAAACTAATACAACCATGTCATATTATGATCATATTAATTATGATCTTTGTGGTGAACCCTAACTTTATGACCACAATAGTTGCACTTGACCAATGGTTTGTTTGTGTCAACTACTGGTAGTATCCTGGTGAACTCTTTCCACATAGGGGATGGATTGGAAACCTTCTTCTTTTAGAGGCTTGGTCTATTGTCTTAATTTGTTGTGCCTCTACATCTATAATTGATATCTCACCAATTGTAGGTGTAGTCGTAGAGGTAAGTAAATTGGGGGTTGTGGACTGCGAAGATGCAATTTGAGTTTGATGATACATTTGAAAGAAAGACACTATGCAAAAAATGAACAATATGCAAAATTAAAAAGGGATAAATGCAAAATCAGTCTCTGTGATATACGCAAAAATCGAATTAGTCCTTGTGATAACAAAAACATAAAATTAGTCTATATGATCTCATAAAAACATAAAATTAGTCCCTACTAGAGGGATTAACAGGAAACAAAAGTGAAATCATAAGGACTAATTTTGTGCTTTTGTATCACGTGTACTAACTCGATTTTCGCGTATATCACAGAGATCGATTTTGCATTTATCTCAATTAAAAATAACTAAATATTCACGTATTAAAGCATGATATTGAACAACCTAGATTAACAAATGAATAAAAACAGATTTACAATCACAACAATATAACTGTTAGCCAAATGACTAACACAATATAGACTTTAACAAAATATAAGTTTGTAACAGAGTAATTTGATGCTGATAGTTATAATAACATTATAGCCGAATGACTAACACAATATAGAAATTAACATTTTATGCTAACAGTTCACAACAATATGTAAAGTCAGCAATGGTACTGGGCTACTGGCATTGCAAGTGCTGCTCATAACAATATGGCCAAATGACTAACTATGATACATGAATAAAAAAAATCAAGAGGTAAGTGTTGCTCATAACAATTAACAAGAGATAATTGCATCTCATAAAGAATCCAATATATAAAAATATCTATGGTTTTGTTCCCCGCAATAAGCTCATAGCGCTGCATGTGAAGCTATAGCATTCTGTAATCTGTTCCACACTTCCACTATCAATCGAGAGTTCATAGAGAGCCACAATGAGGAAATTTTTTCTAAGGCCATAACTGTAAAACTGGAGACCAGAAAATTGACATATTATAACCTGAATTAATCAACTATACACCTGTCAATACAAACCCTCGCAAAACTATAGCTTCAAAGGGGAATGCTTATAGTCGGTACAACAATGGGAGAAATGGGCACCGATCCTAAAGAGAAAGAAACCCAAAATCAGAAATGAAGCAGCGAGAGAGAGAGAGAAGCGCTGGAGCTCAGCAGTCAGCGACTCAGCAGAGAGAGAGAGACCGACTAGTGAGAGTGAGGGTCACGAGTCGAAGGAGAGGGGGGAAGGGGTAGGTTTTTTCACCGTAGATCAAACCGTTTTGATCCACGATATAATATAAATATTTTTTTTAAAAAAAATAACTAAACGACCTTGTTCTATTTAAAGTAGAAGATATAGGTCTTATCTGAGATTTAAAAAAATAAAAAAAATCTAATGACTTATATTGGATTTTTTTGGTTTGGGTAGTTAATATTTGTTTAGAAATTTTTATTGTGGGGTTTCTGACATTCTGTAAGTGGACTTATAATTTTTAGAAGATGAGGAAAAGTATGGAAATGAGATATCCCATATGCTGCAATTCCTATTGGTTCAAAATAATGGCTGTCCAAATCATAGGTAAGATATCTTATGGTAAAGCAAATCACCTTTGACTTTAAATTGTGTTTAATTATTTTTTAAGCCTTAGAACAAAAAATGGTCCGATTCCAATGTATAAACATCACGAGCAATGGGAAGATAATGTATATTGTATAAGACCAAGAAAAAAAGAAAAGAAGATAATATATAAGAGTCAAGTCAGCACAAGTTTTGTTTATAAAAAAAAACAAAAAAGTCTGCACAAGTTTTACGTCCAAAAGAAAAGTCTATAAAAGACTGAATTAATATCTACGTCAGGATCCATAGCTCAGAGCACAAATATCGTGGCACTAAAGAATCAGTGTCGGAGCCTCGGAGTGTCTCGTAAAAAATTTGGTATTGATTTTAGTATTAGTATTGGATGCGGTTAAAGAAGTGACGAGAGAGATAATTTTTTATATTTTTTTATATAATTATGATTTAACAGAAGAAAAATTATATTTATGTATTTTATCGTGAGATGGTGAAATATTTTGTAAAACTTTAGAAACAAACGCAACCGTAGGTGTCGGGCGTAAACTTTTAAGAGGAATCTTTTTTTTCTTTTCTCGGTTGGAGCCCAAAAGAGAAGAAAGAAAATAAAAAAATAAAAAAATATCCCCTCCAATCCCAGGCCCAACTCCATCTTATCCCAGTCATCTGCTCTACGTTCCACGCGGCACCGCGTTTACACTCTTCTCTTTCGACGGCTTTTACCAGTCTCTTTGCGGTCTTTCTCTTCAACCATTTCGCCTCCCACTGGTCAGGCCCTTCTCCCTTCCCCTAGGTAATTCATACCAAGGTATTTCTTGCATTCTTTCTTAAAAAAGTTCGATAACGTTACGGTCTGACAAAATAATTGGATTATTTTTCCTTTTTGTTCGGAAGAATTCGATTTTTATTTTTTGCTGTTCGGTTTAGAGATTTTCATAGAACGCAGGGAGAGAGAGTTTCTCGAGCTTTTCCCTGCTTTTCTTGGCTAAAAGAAAAAACTCTGGTGGCGGTGTACCTTAGATGGGTTAGCTCTCTATGCATCACCTACCTCGATTTTTCGGTTCTAGCGACGGAGTCAAACGCATGGATCGGAGGAAGAAACCGAGGAAGCCGACGCTTGAGCGCCGCAATGCGGCGAAGCACATCGAGTATGATGCTGCTTCCTCGCCTTCCTCTTTGGACGAGTCTACATCGTCTTCTCTCCACACGCGATCCCTTGACTTATCGGACCGCATGAGCTTCCGAGTAGAAGGAATCGACGGCGAAATGGATCTTATATGCCATAGGTTGGGGCTCTCCGGGCCCGAAGACTTCTCCATACCTCCAGCGGCCTGGGAGGCTTTGAAGATCAGATCGTCTTCTGATATTCTACCGTTGTCGGGAATACATTTGTTGGATAGTCCAAAAAGAGAGGAAGTGAAAGACAGGGAAAAAGCTAATGCTGTTAGTGAATTGCGTCAGAGAGATGTGGATGTTGCTAGAACTGGGGATGAAACTGAGGTAAGTCGGGCTGTTCCCGCCGAGTCAAGTGGGTGTTGTACTAGTAGTGGCGGAGGGAATGGAATTAAAGGAATTCGGCCCCCACCGGTGCTTAAGCCGCCGCCCGCGATGAGGCTTCCGATTTTTGATAATGCGTGCTCATCTTGGGACCTTGTGAAGGACTTTGGGCCGGATGCTGAGAGAGGTAGTTCGGTAATTGCCCATGGTGAGCATCGTTCTTCTTCAGATGATGAAGTGGAAGAAGAAGAAAAGGATGAGGATAAAGAAGAAGAAGGAGGAGGAGGAGGAGTTGAGGTGGCACGGGAAAAGAGAGAGGTGGTGAAGGAGAATGGGTTGAGGTTTGGGCAGATAGCCTCCCCATCGGAGTCGTGTTCGTTTACCACGTCGAACGATGACGATTCATCTAGCACAACAACGGAGCCTATGTCTAACATTTCTCCGACTGGGAGAATTAGACCTAATATCACATCTTTTGAAAAGGGTGCGCTTCTGGGACGCGGGTCGTTCGGAGCAGTGTATGAAGCAATCGCCGAGTAAGTTTCTATTGGCATGAACTACTTAAGCGCTTCTTGAATCGATTTTCTGGCACTATACATTGTCAAGCTGTGCGATTCTTTAATATGGACTTCTCTCTAGATAAGCTAGTCATGATTTTTTTTTCCTTTCCTTTTTATTGGGTGTGAGTTCTGGTGGAGTTGATGTTCCCCTGCTAATTAGAGACTAAGGCTCCTATCAGAGCGCTCTATTTATGAGGTTTGCCCTAATTCGAGTTAAGACCTTATTGTTGTCGCACCCTAACAGCCAGAGATCCACATTAGGCCCTCAAATAGGCACATCCTGGAAAACGTAAAAAAATTGATCAGTTTAGTCGAAGAAGAAGTCAGGGACGACTTGTATTTGTATCTCTCATTCTCTATCAAGTTAACAACATGGCACTTTTACGTTCCAGACTGATTGAGAAGTCAGTTCCACATTATTAGGGGGTGCATATCTTCATATCTATCCATGCTTTAAACTAAGTGTTGAGGGCACTTCCGCTATAAAAGAGAGTGACATTACAGCAACATATTTCTCTCAGAAATAGGACAATCTTTCCATTCCAACCTAAAAGCATTTTGAAATGAGGTATCTCTTGATAATTTTTGAAGTGAAGCTAGTTTGTGAAAACTAGTTTGAGTGAAGCATCAAGATGTAATTAAATTCTAGGTCATGACACCTGTCAAAGCTTTGTTTATTTAACATTTTCACCTCCAAACCTTGGTACCTCTCTTTACCTGTTCTCCTGGACCCATCAGATTTAGACGCTCTGATCTTCTTACTTTGAACTTTTCTTCTTGCTAGCATTAGTGTGATCTCGTTCCGTGTGGAATTTGTGCCTTTTATGTTTAATACATGTGCATCTTTCATCATTCCTCAAATACAGTTGTGAAGTGCATAATTGGAGAAGGTCTAAGTATACAAGGTTTTTAATGTGTGAATATATTTAAGTTGTAGTTAGCAATGAAGAGAGTTTGAATCACACTGTTTGCGTTATGAGCTCTTCTTGGTTGCATGAGCCATCTCTGTTCAAATAGTAACCCTGCAATTTCCTTGTACAGTATCTCTTATGTTGTTCGAATCTAGAAGTATAATATCTCACAAGTTTGTGGTCAAAGTTTTAGATAGTATACTTAAGATTGTTCCCCCCCCCCCCTCCCCCCCTCCCTCCCTTTTTCTCCTGATCATTATGCTGATATAATAGGAAGCGGTGGAAGATTGGTTTGCTGTTACTTTTTAAATTCAGTTTTGTAATGAGGGGTAGAAATCTTATTGGTTGTAACTCTTTCATATCTCGGGTATTTTGGTAATTTAGTTGAGTATGAGTAAATATTTTATTGGATTGTGTTAGGCCTTTAGTTCCATAGGCAAGTTAGTAGTCTTTGTTCCGGTAATTTTGATGGAATGTGGTTTATATGGTCATTGGATGTATGCATGTCTTTGGTAATTTTCCAGAACGGGGTCACAGATATTTGTCACAGCCTTAAACTTCTTTTTGTTTATTTTTTCCAACCCAAAAATTGAACCTTTCTT
Source organism: Myrica gale (assembly GCA_963930655.1). Lineage (NCBI taxonomy): Eukaryota > Viridiplantae > Streptophyta > Magnoliopsida > Fagales > Myricaceae > Myrica > Myrica gale. Next base: position 22,566,609 of record OZ005611.1, read on the forward strand.
CTTACCTAGATACCCCATATTTCCCTAGCCGTTGGCTACTGATAACTTGTCGAAACAAGACGTAAAATACCTGATTTCGCAGCTGCTCTGCAGTTCCTGCAACTTTTCAATACTAGGCCAGACAGCAATGCAAAACAGAGTTTGGAAAAGTGCACAACATGTTGATCGGAGTATTTAGTTCATTTGCTGTTGCTTTTTGAGGAAGGGGCTTGAGAGGAGATACATATATTTGAGGCTGTAAATAGTTAATAATGCCACATTCCAGATCCGATTCAAAAGTTAGAAGGAGCCTGAGTACTGTTTTCCCATTATTTATGTTATTCAAGTTAATTCTCTTGTAAGGATAGTCATAGTGCTAAAATCACGAGTATCTAATGGTTGATGGTTCTTATGTGGGTTTTAGAGGGTGACCACTTCTTACCTTTGATTTTTCAATGTCAGAGGGCCCGTCTACATTACCCAGAAAGGTAAGAATATTTAGGTTTCATCTTCAGATGCTTCTCCTCATTTCTGGTATTATGCTTAAACTGGACTGGGTCTTGATGCTGACAACTATGGATCTGGAATTCGGAGGTTTATAGTTCTTAGATGTTAGAAAGTAGCACATTTCATTGTTGTCTTATTTTGGATGGTGAAGTAGTAAGCATCTTGGTTGTCTCTTCATAGGTATCCATTCATCTAAAGATGGGCAACTGCTCCTGTTATTGGCTCTGGTTGGTTTGGAATTGGTGAACTGCCTAAAGACCATTTGTTGGAAAACTATGTGTTTGCCTTTGCTAAGGTTGAGTGGTGGGAGAGAGGTAGTGGAACCAGTCCTCTAGGTTTTAGAGTTGTCAAATGTGAGAAGTGGAGATAATATTTCATAAGTGCCAAGGAAATATGCATCTCATTGTACACATCTTGCTCTTGGATTTTCTGAAAAAGGATTGCATACTGCATTTTATCTTTTCTTTCTCTCTTCGGGGTAAGGCATATATTCACATCTAATGTGTTCAATTGTGCATCTCCTACATCTGCAATATGTCTATCTTTTGACAAATTTTTGTATTTCGGTGATTTCTTGGCTTTGCTTTACAAAGCATGGGTTTATTTCAAGAAAGATATGAAGTAAAAATTTACTTGCTGATATTTGTATCTTTAGATTATTAATGAAGAGTATCCTAATAGGTTCTTTTTACTTCTGTTGTTTTTTGTTAATTTTCGTGCCCCCCTTACAGTGATGGATCCTTAATTGCTGTGAAAGAAGTCTCACTGCTTGATCAAGGAAGTCAGGGGAAGCAAAGTGTTACTCAACTTGAGCAGGTGAGAGAGGCTTATGGTTTGCTCTGATAATATTAAGGTTTTGGGTGTTCATATTCTCTGCTATTTTATAGAATCTTGATAACATTTTGGACTGGGAAGTATCCTGTTCCTGTCTTTTTCTGCCTGCTTCTCATTGTCACATCCTGTGCTTCCTTTTCAGGAGATTGATCTATTAAGTCGATTCGAACATGACAACATAGTTCGATATTTTGGGACGAGCAAGGTAATTTCTTTTAAAAGCTTCTTGTTCTTTTTGAGTCCTGGACTATAACTCATAAAAAGTTGCCTTTATGGTGCATCAAACCACTGCAGGAAGTAATTATGCTCGTCAAAGTCATTATTCTGTTTGAATTGCTCTTATTCATCTCATGTCTTCTATGAAACTCCATCACGATGACTTCTTAGGCATTTCTTGGCACGGGACTCATGCCTACTGGCCACAGGTTCCTATGTGCACGTTTATAGAATATCCAACTTGGTGTGTGAGAAGTTCAAACAGTAATATGTACTCCTTTTTAATATCTTACTCTTTTTCTTATGCACATATCTATCCAAATACTGGTAAATGTCTACATGCAAGGTAGTGGCTTGACATGCACATATAGATGCATTCTGACATCTAGTTCCGGTGTTAGCATGTCACGTATGGTGTCTGTGTTACTCTATGATCCTTGTGCTTGTATCCACAAACATCAGGATTCTTATTGTATAAGGATGATCTATTACATAGCCGTGCACTTTGCTCAGCACTTAATCTTTTTTTAACTAGTTTAAAAGGATTAGACTTTCCTATACTTTCCTGTTTTACATTAATTTCTCATTAATCAAGCATATCTGAAGGTCTGGTCTATGGGGGTTGCAGGATGAATCAAAACTATATATCTTTCTAGAGCTTGTAAGAGGCTCCCTCTTAGATCTCTATCGGAAGTATAATCTTCAAGATTCCCAAGTATCCACATATACCAGACAGATTCTCCATGGTTTGAAGTATCTTCATGACAGAGATGTGGTTCACAGGTTATAAAATATTCTCTTATGTCATATGCGATGTATTTATGTAATCCTCTGGTTATTTGGATTGTTTTAGTGATCTCTAGATTTTCTGCACATAGGCTATATTTTTTTTGGGTGAAAGGTGAAGATAAATAATTAACGTAGGCTATATTAATGGCCAATGTATCTCGCAGTTTTTTTCATTTGAATAGTTTTCCTTGCAAAGAACCTTTGTATGTAGTTTCTAGAATAGCCTGGAGTTTTCGAATTTGGTTTCAAATTAAAATCGAACCTCAGTTCAAGATTACTTTGATCTTTAAGTTTGTTATCTCGGAATATTTATAGCGTCTTTTTTATATAAGCCCTCTTATTCATCTTTACAAAATTTGAACTTCCGAAATTCATTTGTTAAAAGTGTTCCAAATCAAATTCTTTTTGAAAAAAAAATAAAAAATGTGATACATATGATTGGTCATATAATCGTGGTTATATAGATGTTTTTTATGCAATATCATTAACTAACGGTATTTGTCTTTTTCTCATGCTGTTGTGCTTGCATCCAAGGTCCTTTGAATTGAGTGACTGATTTAATTCATGAGGTTTCTCGCTAGTCTATCTATATTCACGCTTGGTCTCAACAATACCAAATTAATTATCTTGGAAAACCCTATAGATCAAAAACACTATTTTTCACTTCTTCTTTAGAGCAAAAGAGAAGTTTGAACTATAAATTTTCTAACTTATGTGAGTCAATTTTGGGATTTGACTGCAAAGTTTTCCTAACCATTGGCAAAAAAATTTGGTCTTGATAAATTATCTGATAAGTCTTGTCTTGGATTTTTGTAATTTCTCATTTTGATTTACTTCTCATGTCATTTACTTGCGTATTAATGTGCCTTTTTGAACCTTCTATGTTATTCCCCTAGTCTTGACATTTTATCTGTTTCTTTTCTTTTCTTTCTTTTTTTAACTGAAGGGATATAAAATGTGCTAATATATTGGTGGATACAAGTGGATCTGTAAAGCTCGCAGATTTTGGATTGGCAAAGGTTTTCTTCCATTCCTTAATTTCGAATTTTCCCTGCTTCACGAGTGATTGGCTATTTCTTCCCCACACATTGATGGTTGTATCCTTTTTCAGGCGACTAAATTCAACGATCTTCTCTCTTGCAAGGGGACTGCATTTTGGATGGCACCTGAGGTTTGACTTTACCCTTTTGTCTTGAAGTTACGAAGATAATGTTGGTTCCAGTGATAATGAACTTATTTTATTCCCAGCTTCCAGGATTGGTGAAAATATGTTATTTATATATTAACCCATATGAATGCATGTCAGCTCATTGCTGGTGCAGTTAGCAGTTATAGTTCAAGGACTGCTATTATCTAGGATAACTTGAGTCATTTCAGTTAGGAACCAGCATAGGTTGAGATTGCAGTTGGAGGCATTGGCTTTCGTCTATTGTCTAGGAAAATTTTGTTGGAGGACTACAGATTCTTTCCCTTTATTCTAAAATTTGATAGAACTGGTTGATTCTATTTTAGTTGCTGCTTTCACGATTCTTGTTTAGAAGAAGGGAACATATCTGTAACTGACAATTGGATTGAAAGCTAAATTAGGCTTTCAAAACATGTATAAAGGCATTCCACAGTGTCGACCACAATAGTGCGTAGGACACTTGGGCATAATTATAGGGATTTTAATTCGTCTATCTATTTTCGGTTGTGCATTTGAACTTGATAACCTGGCTTCTTGTCCCAATTGAGTTGAAAATGCTGTAGGTATGCCTACCCCCAGTATGACCTTTACTCAATTGACCTGGCAACTTACCTAAGCACTTGGGTGGTTATCAAGCTGTGTATTTACAAAGGAGTTGAAAACTTACCTAAGCGCTTTGGGATCTCTGATTATCAAGCTGTGTATTTACAGGTTGTTAATAGGAAGAACCAAGGGTATGGACTTCCAGCAGATATATGGAGCCTTGGATGCACTGTCTTGGAGATGTTGACACGTCAGATTCCATATGCAGATTGGGAACCTGTGCGTGTCATGTCCTTTCTCTTCACCTCATTCTTATGCTTATGCTTATGTGATTTAAATGTAGTAAAGCATGAGGTTCTCTTCTATTAACATAGGTATACTTAATTTGATTGCTTTTTAGGATATCCTGTGATTCAGTATAAGGTCCATTCTTGTTATGTATATATTTTTAATCTTTATAGATTATTCAAAAATGTAATTCTCTCAGCAGATGCAAAAGCCTCTAGTGTAACCTGCATGATATGTTTTCACTTCTTTCTTGCATGACTTTTGGTTTTGGGATTAAAAACATCTTCTACTTCTGTAATTTGGCAGATGGCAGCATTGTTTAAAATTGGAAAGGGTGAACCACCTCCTGTTCCAGATTCTCTTTCGAAAGATGCACGGGACTTTATCTTTCAGTGCCTTAAATCTAATCCGGATGATCGTCCTACTGCTGCTCGGCTCTTAGAGCATCCATTTGTAAAGAAGCCACTTCCCACATCCTCAGGCTCGTTATCTCCTCACAGCATTGCTAGACGGAGTTGAAAACATTTTCCTTCAGTGAACCCATAGAAGACAACGAGGTAAAATTACTTATTTGTTTTGCATCTTTTTATAGAGCTGCTCTTTCTACCTGCTCCCTAAAGTGGAAATAAACAGAACTGAGAAAGTGAACCTGAACGCTGTTATTGACCCGAATAACTTCAGGTCCTCAATATTAATCACACATTGTAGTGTGTCCATCCTTGTTGACATGAGAATCTTTGTAATGGAAGACACAATGATCCTAAGACACCCGAATTCCATTTATATCCGTTATGATTAGGTGCCCGAATTCCCACTCTCACTCATGTGACTCACGTCTTAAGCTGTGGGGTAGGTCTTAACTCTCCTGCCATTGTCAGTTGGAATGGAATGGTTAAGCTGAAAAAAGTTCCCCATTAACCTATCAGTACCTACTGTTTTCCCCATATTTTGGTCCATGACCTTGTAGATAGTATCACATCCTGGGTAAGTTAAAAAGTGTCCAATTCATCTAAAAAAACGTGAAAACATTGCCCTGCATTTCGTGTCAGTTTTACAATTCAGTGACTGATAAAATGCCTTTACACTTGACAGCAGCTCCTTCCAAGTATTTGTACACGGTGAGACCTCAAGTTGGGTGATGTGTTCTGGGAACCAGTGTTGCATCTATTGAATTTTGCTTTTGCAGTAGATGGTAGACCTTCGAGGCTGTTTGGGTTTAACCAATCCTGAAGCCCTGCTTAGGTCCACAAATGGATCTACGAGTGCAAAAAATGCAACCATAAAGAGCATGCGGCTGTGACATTCTTTTTGTTGTCGATTTGTCTATTGTGGGAGAAAAAGCATTAGAGATCTATTTGATGTAAAAATGTTGCTAGTCTCATTCTTTTAGGGCCAAGGGGTGACCTATTTGTATATATCTCTCAATTGACAAAGTGGCATACTGTTGTTTTGACATTCCAAAAAAAAGCTAATCGAAAAAGTCTAGAGAGAGGGTCCTCCTTCTATCTAGACTCTCCCATTTCCCCTCATCTGCGTCTTCCCCCTCCGCCTCCTCACCCTCCTTTGGGCGACGGGAGGAGGAGGACCTCCTCTCGTCTGCCCCCCTCCCGTGCTGTTCTTGGTGCTTTTCTAGTTTCAATAAGCTTGGTGGGTTTGCTGCTTGGGTTTTGCCTCGGTGGTGTGTTCTCGGCGACAGTAGGATGTTCTCCGGCGAGCTTGCGCCCGTTGGTCGGCTTCCGCAGCTCCAGCGCTTTGACGTCGTCCTGCTCCGGCCGTCCCCCTCCAGTTGTTGGCTCTCCACGCGCCCCTCTTACGGCGCGTGGATCTAACGCGTCTTATGAGATGGTCTTCTCTTTTGGCCGAGTCTATCCACTGTGGGTGCTTTTGTTGCAGGTGTGGATCTGGTTCCTCCTCCAGCGATGGTTTCCGCCGTTTTCGGCTTGGTGGTGTTGTGTCCTGGGTCTGTGGCCCCGGGTTTGGTTTGTGGGTCTGTTGACCCGTTTGTGTTTGGCCTTTCCGGCCATCTGGTTGTTGGCCCTTTGGGCCTTTGTCATTGAAAACTTTGATGTAATGGGTGCTTGTGCCCCCTATGATCGTCTCCGGCCTTAGATGGCTCTGATTTTGGTGCTTGTATGCCCCCGGTGTAATGCATTCCGCCTTTGCTTAGAAAAAAAGACAGTGGCATACTATTTGTTTGTTGCTTTCTGTTCGTCTTCCCATGTCTCATAGTACAAGTAATATTTATAGAGCAGTACTCCATTATCCTTAATAGGCTTCCTCTTTATCTTTTTATTTTTTTTTATTTATATTTTATTTTTAACTGTTTTCGCGAGCTTTTAGGTTTGTTCCAAGCTCCTGAGCTCTCACTTATCAGAAGGAACTTTCACTCACGATAACATTTTGTGGGAATTTTCAATTAATTAAATTCCGAATAAATGTAATCATATTCTCTACTGGAAATACAAATGTACTCGTAATTTATTTTTCTCTTTCTTTTTTGTGCGAGAAAGGGTAAATAAGGCTTAGAAAAACAATTTGTATTATGTGATTTTTTTAATTAATGTATATGATGAAACAATTTTTTCATAATATTATCTTCCACAATTTCTTCATACAACTCACAGGAGAACATATATCGATCCATTTTGCGGGAACACATTTTATGTTCATATGTTAAAATGATCTTTGTAGTATACAAAATTTCATTAAACTAATGGTACAATGAGTCTTTATTAAGGTGGAATGTTCATGTGTCATTGGATATTTAGAATTTAATCTTAATCATTTGTCCTGATGAAATCCTTTTCTAGAGAGGAACCTAGGTTTGGTGGTGAAAAATGTTAAATAAACAAAGCTTTAACAAGTGTCATACTCAAACTAGGCTCCCTTCACACGTCTGCCAACAATTGTAATAGCCTACTAGTTTCCATACCCCTGATCCGATGACAAATATGTACACGACCGAAAAAAATATCGGTCCTACTAAAATTCTCAACACATTAATAAATTTCATCAATGACTCATTGTATTAAACAATATATTAATAAACTATTGGTAGATTTTGTTAATGTATTGACAATATTAAAATCCTTGTTAAGATATGACTAAAGCTTTAGGACCGAAACCTTTCTTGTGTGCTTCATAATAGGCTGTGTTTGTGTTATAAAATTTTAGTGTTGTTAAAATTTTAGGTATTGGATTTAGTGAAAAAGTGAAGAGAGAGATAATTTTTTATATTTTTTTGTAGTAAATAGTAATGATTTGATGGGGAGAGAGAGATTATATTGTAATATTTAATTGTGTTAAAATTTTAGAGAGGGTAAAATTTTAGTACACAAACGCACCCTAACTGTCATCCCGTCAAAAGATCAGGGTAGAATATTATGGTTACAGGTCGGTCTATCGGTAAAGTAGTTTAAAGTCGTCTAGAAAAGCAACGAATTTATAGTTGCTGATGAATTTTCCGGTGGTTTGTTAATAATTAGTTAATTGGAGAAACTTGCAGTGAAGAAACTTTTAGTTAGCGTGCATGCAAGAATCAGTTTAATTAGTTAGTTGGGGATGGATTGGCGTGTCATTTAGCAGGTTTAATCCCTTGTGTATTTAAAGTTGCCTGCGGCCAAAACAAAGCGAATTCGCTCCCCCCGTCCCGTTTTATCCATATTAGGATTGGCTTCAGTAGTTTAGATGACATTCGTTTCTGATCAGATGGCCGAAGAAAGGCGACACCCAAGTCCCGGCGATCCCGAGACGGTAGAGATCCCCAGGTCGAGGAGGACATTAGACTTTCCCGCGTTTAATGGTAGAGATGCCGCTGGTTGGCTGAACAGAGTTGAAGAATACTTCACGTACTACCAAACACAACCGCAGGAAAGGCTCTTGATAACCTTGTGCTATTTGGAGGGTGAGCGTCTGGACTGGGCGTTTGGGTCCATGGAACACTCAGCAGGATGTTTCAGGAGTTAGGAAGTTTTTGTCGAAAACTTTATAGCGGCTTTTGGTCGAACACCACCCCCGACGTCGACACACACAGCTAAGAACTCGGACAATATTGGCAGGATAATCAAGAAGTAATTCTATTGCAAAGACTACCCTTAAGAGGCTAGGCCTGCAAATATGAGTTATTTAAAAAAAAAAGATTTTTAATGTTTTTAATTTTTAAAATCTTTTTTCAGATGTGTACAAATTAAATTTATTTTATTAGATTTCCTCAACGTCTTTAGAATTTTTTTATATTTTATTAATAATGTTATAATTGTTTAAATATTTTTAAATGCCACGACATCAAATTTAGTTAGTGACTACCGGAAGAAGAAGGACGAATTTAGTTGATGATCATGAATTTACTTGTATGTTAATAATTAATTAGTTAATTGGGAGACACTTGCAGTGAAGAAGCTTTTAGTTTGCATGCATGCAAGAATCAGTTTTATTAGTTAGTTGGGGATGGATTCACGTGTCATTTAGCAGGTTTAATTCCTTGTGTATTTAAAGTTGCCTACGCCCAAAACAAAAGGGATTCGCTCTCTCCGTCCCAATTTTTATCCATATTAGAATTGGCTTCAGACGACGGTCGTTTCTGAGATGGCCAAAGAAACGTCGGCACACTCAAGACCGGGCGATCCCCAGGTCGAAGAGGATGTTGGAAGACTTCAAGAACGGGCGCTGGTATTAGACTTTCCCCCGTTCAATGGTAGAGACCCCACTGGTTGGCTGTCCAGAGTTCATGAATACTTCACGTACTACGAAGCACCACTTGAGCAAAGGCTCATGGTAACCTTGTACTGTTTGCAGGAGGAGCATCTGGACTGGCCGCATGGGAACACGGAAGTTTCACGAGGGCGTTTCACGAGTTGGGAAGATTTCGCCAGAGCCTTTGAAGCGCGGTTTGGTCCAACGACATCCTCCAGCCAGCCTCAAGAACCGAATGCTAATCTTCGACGTCGACGTCGACGTTAACCGCACTCACAGAACTAATAACTCGGGCATTGGCAAGAACAAGAAGCTCTCTCAATCTCTTCACGTGTAGAGCTGAAAGAATCAGCTTAACGTATATTTGTTTCGTCATGCAATTTAGAACATTTGTTTCGTTCAAGAAATTTTTGTATCTTTATCTGGTGGATTCCAGATGATCTTTAGGGTTTAATGTTGTTTAAACCTTTTGTCAATGTTTACACTGTTTCATTAATACTGCAACGTACAGCAGCATGCATGGGTAGTTTTCAACAATAAGATGGACATTCCAAATAGTTCCATTCTTTTTTTATTATTATTATAGTGTTCGGTTGCATGCAATCTCCCGTCTTATACAAACCGAGCAATTACCAAATTAAACAAAGACTATGAGATTGTCATACTACCAAAACCCAACTGTTAACCGTTAGCCCACTCAGGCCCTTTGTCATGCGAAGGAGACGGAATTGGACGGAAGGACCAAATCGATACACGTGGCAGGTGGAAGTGAGTTTTTTTTAAAAGCATACACGTGTCGCGATGTTATTGGTGGTGACATGGCCCACCGTTAGCTGACTGTGCACGGAAGAGAAGCAATTGGACGGAAGAACCAAATCGATAAATAAGGATAACCTAAGAACTTATGTGACCAAAATGAAAACTCAAGAACGATAAAGGACATAAAACTTAGGGACTATTTTGATCATTAACCCTAGTTTCTTTAGAGAACGATAAAGGACATAAAATTTAAGGACTATTTTGATCATTAACCCTAGTTTCTTTAGTTTGTTTGTGGACATACGTATTACGTATACGTAAGAAACCTTCACAGGCGGGCATGTGAAACATATATATGGGCTGGGTTTCAACCCAATGCATCTCGTCCGGCCCATATGACAGCAAATCGGATTTTGATAATTGAATAATAACAGCAGCGCACGCGACCCAACCGCAGTTTAGTGGGAGAAGAGACTACCAAGTTCTTTTCTTCTCCCTTTGTTTCGAAATAAATACATTCATACATACTTCAACTCTCACTCTCTCTACCGACTAGAAGACACATAATTCTTGTTGAAATCAAGGTACGATCGCTTCCAGATCTCGAACTTCAATAACGAATCCTACCAATTTTTTTCCCGGTTTTTTCGCTTTTGATTCAACGTCCATAATCTTGCCTTGTTGTCGTAATTGTTGCGAGATGTCTCGGACTTCCATCATGGGCTCTATGCGTAATGGATTAATTTGTTCTACTCATGATTCACTCTTTCATCTGTCCGATTTTAGGGTTCGGACGGAATAAAATGCTGGGAGTTTTGCGGTTATTAAAACTGAGGACCTACTTAATAGACAATCTCATTGTGCAATGTTGGTTTTTTTTTTCCTCTTTCAACAATTAGTTGACTAATGTTCGAGCTGTTATTACCAGCCTTCTAAAGTTTATCTGTTGGATATTTTCCTTGTAATTTCTTCCTTTGTTTTATCTTTTTATCCCGCTATAGATCTATTTATTTTTGGTCAAGCTTGTGTTTAATATCATCTTCCTTACTGAATTTGTTCCCGCCAGCGTCCAATGTTTTGTCTAGTTTTTGGTTTGAACTTGTGAGATGTTGGGATCATTATTCGGTGGCTTTTATCTTTCGGCGTTGCAGTGGTTCTGGTTACTAATTTTACTTTTGCAATCAATCTGATGTTGTGGTTGTTACTATTATAATGATGGTTCTTCCACACTGCAAAGTGGCGCAAAACTCGTAAGCTTTTATTTGGTTTTGTATTTCGCTCTTAAGTTTGTTTCCCCCTACATCAAAGAGCAGAATTGTGTAGTATGGGTTATGGACCTTTTCGTACTCCTGGCAAGATGAAATTCTCCTCGTAACTAATTAACTTAATTGTTATTATATTGAGGAGTATGCTTACTAAAGTCTATGGTGTCTTTTTATTAGTTTGTATGATATTCAAACATGAGAATTGTGATAGATTTCATTTCTTTCTTATGCGATGAGGTTGTCATGCGATGTGGTTTAGAGTATGTTTATTGACTATGACGACGAGCGTATTTTTTATGGTAATAAGAGTGGAATAGAAGACAATGGGGACAGAGTAAGGATAGCAAGCCGAATACGAGATTGATGGAGTTGTGCTTAGTTGGGTTATTACAATTATTCAGGCAACCTCAAACAAGTAGAGAATAACATCCTGGGGAGCACCTTTAAACTATTTACTCTGCGTAGTTTTTCTTTGCCCTCTTAGTTAATATGTATTGGCAATACAGAACGGCAATATGTGAGAAATTGAAAAAATAAATAATAAATAATTCTTGCCCAACTAACATTTTCATATTGGGTTTAGACTGAATTTTCGTGAAAGGGGGCATGAACTTGGCTAGCTGTATTTGTACATGGAGTCAACCTTGATGATAAAGGATTTGGGTTTGAGCAGAGTACTATTATTTTAAGATTTTGATGCCTTATGTTTTTTTTTTATAAGTTTTTTGAAGATTATCATGGTTTAGATTTCTTTCTTTCCTGTGTTGGTTAATAAGCTTGGTCAAAGTCTAAACATCTCCAAAGAATTTTGTGGCTACAGTTCTGGTCTTGAAACAATCGAGTGGTTGCCCTTTGTATGTATGGGTGTTAGGTGCGTCAATTGTGACCCAATGATAAGGGTGCCGAGGAGGCTTAATTTTCAAACTATCGAGGGTCCTCATTTTGTCAGAACAACTTTTCTTTTTAAGAAGAATTTGACAATTTAACAAGTACAGTTGTTTTGGTCTTACATATTGTAATTGTTGATACTCCGTCATACTATGCATCATATTGCCATTATTGCATAGCCTTGCCTATACACCCTAGTTGGATGTTTCTATCTTCATCGAAGAGCTCCAGTTGCTGCACATAAGTCGCACCTTGAAGAGAAACTGTAATTGATTGTGTTTGAAAATGATTAAAGAGAAACTGCAATTGTAACAAAGTATCTTTTGCTCTAGGAAATTGTTAGTGTTGTCTCAAAAAAGAAAAAATTGTGGTGGATACAACCTTTTCTATTTTAAGATGTTCTTCCATTTAGATAATCTTAGCTACTCTACTGGAGGATTAGGCTTACTTTTAATGTAGTTAATCAGAATTTGGAGTTTCTAGCCTTGATTTTGCTTTCCAATTGTTAATAAACTAGCCTACTGAGGTCCTCTCTGGAGACACCTAGAACTTTGGCAAAATTAGCATGTGAACTGATCTGACTTGCCCTCCCGATTTGCATATTTCAAATTTTTGTTTCCCATATGATACACTGTTAATTGTGGCCAACCAAGTGTGAGAAAATAATTTCAGTGGATGTAACTGGATTGTGATTAAGAAGACGACAATCACTCGTATATCTCATTTTCCAGTATTTCTTCCATCTACTGCATATTTCTTCCCCTACTTCTTAGTTAAATCTAAACCTTGACCATAATATTGGTTGAAACTCCAGTATCTGCATTGCTTTCAAGATATGATTTCTGTTTAACTAATTTTCAGAAATTGCTTAGAGTTACACCTCAGCAGAGTCAATTTCCTGTATTTTGCACTCACAGTGCTGATTATCTTTGGCATGCATTGAGAAATGGTTAGTTGTGGCTGCATGTATCTTTTATTATGTTATGCTGTACGTGCTTTTTTTATGGGATAAATAAAAAGTTGGTCCCTGTGGTTTGGCCGAAAATCAAGTCTTTAAACTTCAAAACACATAAAATTAGTTCCTACGGTTTTACATCCATCATGACTTTAGTCCCTCGGGGACCCTTCAAATGTGAATGATTTTAAGCCTCAAGGACTAGTTTTATGTGTGTTAAAGTTTAAGGACTTATTTGATTTTGGCTTAAACCACATGGACGAATGTTGTATTTATCTCTCTTTTTTATTGACGGCTAGTCTGTGCTTATTTTGTTTCTTTTTTATATTTAATTTTGATCATGTTTTTAGTATATTTTTGAAACAATGTTATGCAGGTGAATCATGTATTTTAACCCACTTGGTTCATGGGCTCTGTTGGTGGAAGTCCACTGAGGGTTCAGGGGCCTGAAATGTGTGGACAGTTTAGTATTTATTAGCTGCCGTCTGGTACATGGGTCTGGAAGGGTTTGGGTGAAGTGAGAGTCTGTGGCATGGTAACGATAGTGGGTGACCCTAGAGCATCTATGTTACTGTGGAAATGACAACTTGAAAAATGCATTTATTTGATTGGCTCTCTTTCATGTTATCAGATGTTTTTGTTCTGTGGCACTTCACTTGAGGGTGTGTATCATCGATGTTCTTTGGGGCTTGGAAAATCTGATTGTTAACCTCTTGTAGTTCCAAATTCTCCATTTTGTGTTACTTCACTTCCTTTGGTGTGGCAGATGTTAGCAGTCTTCTAGTTAGAGGTCCTAGGAAAAAAGTCGTCTTTGAGTATATCTGCAACTATGAAAGGGACATTTGAGCACCATATATTGTACCCCTTCTATTTTACCAGAATATCTGAATCTCATCTTCCCCCTTTCTGGCAAATGATCTTAGGTTGAGTTGTAAATGGCTAAAGTTAGCAAGGGGCGAGGTAAGACTAACTTTCATCATCACCAGGCTACCTCGCATTCACTTCCATCCTATTCTAAGCTTAAAGATTTTCTCCTAAAGAAGAGACGTTCAACGGTATCAGAGAAGAAAGATTGGAAAGCTGCAACCTGCTCGGTCTGTTTAGAGTACCCTCACAATGTTGTTCTCCTACTCTGCTCCTCTCATGACAAGGGTTGCCGCCCTTATATGTGTGCCACTGGGCATCGGTATTCCAACTGTCTTAAGCAATACGAGAAAGTTTACACCAAAAGCACTTCAATTCATAGTTCTCAACATCATCATGTGTTCACGGAAAGATCGAGTTCTGGTGTGGAGCATCACAGCAAAAAGATGGAAGTGGCAGAGCTTTTATGCCCTCTATGTCGTGGGCAAGTCAAGGGTTGGACTGTGGTTGCACCAGTAAGGAAGTATCTGAATGCAAAGAAGAGAGCCTGCATGCAGCATGATTGCTCGTTTCTTGGAACTTATAAGCAACTCAGAAAACATGTTAGGGTAAAGCACCCATTGACATGCCCACGGGCAGTGGATCCCATGCTTCAAGAAAAATGGAAGAGGCTCGAGTGTGAGAGGGAGCAAAATGATGTGATCAGCACAATTATGTCATCAACACCTGGGGCTGTAGTGCTGGGGGATTATGTGATTGAGCCTAACTATAGTGGCAGTTACAGTGATTACGATTATGATTCGGAGTCGGATGACTATTCGGATGATGGTCTCTTCCCTGTTGCACCATTCAGTCATGCACAGGACCTTGGCAATTATTCGCGGCGTAGATATAACAGGGACCGGGAGATTATTGACTTTTTTGGGAGGCGGTGTGCTACTGCTTTTGGTTCCGATGCTTCATATGGACGTAGTTCAACTCAGCGCCCATTTGTTGACTATTTTGGGAGGAGACGAGCTACAGCTCTTCGTTTTGCTGGTTCAAATGGACAGAGTTTGCGTGAAGCTTCACGTTCAAGGAGGCCATGGAGACATTGAGGAGCAACCCTTTTGTGGCAAGCGCAAAGGATTGAATTACCTTATTTTATGGTCGTTTTTTTTTATAAATGTGGGAACTCATTCGGTATGGTGCCTTCATATTTTGGTTTGCTAGAGCATCAGATACATCATCGACCCAGTGCATTAGTTAACGGGTTATTTAGTTGAGTAAGCAGAGTCGTATTGTTTGATGTCACATGATGGGTGACAGATACCTGGTTTCAGCGCATTGTGGGGGGTAGACGGGCAACAATTTTAGGAGGCACGTTGAGCCTTTGGCCTCTGTACTTGTAGCTGTTTATAAAAGATTTTAGCTAGTTCCTTCGTAGGTGGAGGGTTTGCCTTTGAGGCTGAATATGAATGAATATCTTGTTCATGTTGAGGGGTCCAACGTGTCCAGGCGGCCTGCTGGATATGAAGGCCCTCCTTTGAGGAGCAGTTTCATTTTTATTGGGTAAATTAAGATGTGCGTCTGAATGATACGCAGTTTTGGTCTGCCGTTGTATATCTCTTTCAGTGAGGTTCTTTCGTGGAACTAATACTCTCGCTATTACAAAAACGATATAATAATGCCACTGAAAAATAAAGCATTTAATAATAACTTCTTCTTTGGAGTTTGGACTGTCAAAAATGTTCCATCCTACGGCTATACAATACACACCTACTGAGTGCATTCTAGGATTTTTCTACAATTTTCTGTAAAAATTATATAATGCAATTTAAAGAAAGATGGACACAATAGATAAATCTTAATGTTGTCTATGTAAAATTTCAAGAGTATAGATTTTATAATAAGATCTACTTGTTGTAACTATCTCTTTTTAAATTGTATGGTGCAATTCGAATAGAAAATTACAGATAATCTTAATCCGTATATAAGAATACAGATATTCACCCAAAACACAATGAAACCAAGCACATAGATGACATTAGATGGATTGACAAGGCTTTACCCAACTGAGTAAATCATTGAAATCTTGAGCTGAATCATTACCGACATGCATCATCCTTCTCCACAACTAACAAGATAATTCTCTCATCTTACACCTTAACTTACTCTGCAAAAACGCAAAGAGATTAATAGTAACGCCATATATAATACAAATCTAGTAAGAAATGGTAAAAAATAAACTCAATTCAATGTGTTTAATGAGTAATACAAAGAAGTGAGAGTTGCTTCTCCTGGTGGTGCCCTTTCCCTTTTTGCCATTGATGCTTTCGGAACCTAACGTCGACGGATCATGATCTGCTTCCTCTGTGTTCTCTTCTATTGGTATGCGCTCGTATCTCCATCGACTACTTGTGCGTTCGACCTTCTGATGAGACCGAAAGCATATACTCGCCGGTGTCGTCAACCAATTCCATGTTTTCTGTTCAAATTAAGGATTTTACAATTGGGGCAAATGCATGCGTGCGTGCGTTTACGTGTATTTTTTCTAATGGGATTGGAAGAGAATACCTTGGGCTTGGCCATCGAATTGTTTCTGGGACATTGAACCTCTCGGGAAGTACCATCATTTGGCCCATTTCTCAACTCTCTAGCGTAGGCGAGAAGCTGAGCCCTGCGATCATGGCCGCTCTTTCTTGCGGTCTGAATCTTTTTCGAAACAGATTTCGGCTTCGATTTCTCTATGGTAGCCGTTCGTAGAGGCGATTGTCGTCTAGGCGATTCAACGTAGACAGTGATGATAACTCCATTCTGCTTGGGACTCTCCGTCGGTCCCAAGTTGTTCTTCTCTTCGACCTCTACGATCTCTTTGGTATCCATATGGATCTGTAAAATTCTCAAAAAACCAAAGCTGGTTAGCAACAGATCTATTTCTAGAGACACTGTCTTTCACTGAGCCACAAGTGGTTCTTCATCAATCGGTTATTGTGTTTGGGACAATGTCATTGCCAGAGAAGATTGCTTGCAGAGAGCCCCGGCAACAGCACACACCCCCCCCCCCCCAAAAAAAAAAGCTCTAGAATTTGAGAGTTCTTCAATGCAATCAAGAATCATAGCGTGGATCAAATCCTCGATGCGTTCTAAACGCTCTGATTACTTTGGGCCAAATCACTAAGTGGGCTCGAACCAATTATTCATCCGAGGTTTGGAAAGGGCAAATTATGACACCAAACTCTCCAGGGTAAAAGCTTGGGCCCAATTTCCTATACCACGATTGTATTGCACAATGGCTGTTTTTTTTTAACCCAATGTTACAGAAAAAGTCTCTTGATTGTGCTGCTAAGCTTCCTGTTATTCAATTTGTTTGGCCGAGGGAAGTTTCGTGCAGAAAACCCTGATGGGGGACAATATCATATTATAGCTGGACTTGTGGGCTAAACTAATTGGGAAATGCTTGGGACCCCGAGCATTTCCCGACAGGGGCTGGAAATGTCTTTCCAGCCCCTGTAAATCATATTAAAAAAAAAAGGGCTGGAAAGACATTTCCAGCCCCTATCGGGATGGCATCGGGATCCCGAGCCTTTCCCAAACTAATAAACTATGGAATTCAAGCAGATTCTTTTTTATATTAATTTGAACTGGAAAAGGCAAAAATGGTACTGAATTAAAGCTGTTTGACCAAAAATTATCGTTGCTGGATCCGCGAATCCAACGGCGCGCGCATGAATGCTAAGAGGCTAAGAGAGAAAATAAAAAATAATAGGAAAATTGACATTTTAGTCTTTGCGATTTATATTCTTTTTTAAATAGGTCATTCACTTTTAAATTTTAAATTTTTAGTCCTTAAATTTTTCTTTGTTTGACGAAATGGTCTTTCCGTCAGTCTGTCGTTCATATGCTTAACGGAGCTCTCTGACACGTCAGTAAATCGTACCGGTCGATCGCGACATGAAGCGGTCGACCTCTTCATGTGTCGTTAAACATATGGACGATAGACTGACGGAAGAACCATTTCGTCAAAAGTATGAAACCTAAGGACTTTATATTTGAAATTTGAAATCTAAGAATTAAAATGCAAAACGGGTCAAAACCCAAGGACTAATTTGTTAATTTCTCTAAATAATATAATAGAACATAAAAAAACAAAATTACTTCAAAATAGCAAAATTTGAAACGTTTCTCAAGTGAAATGAAACTTAGAGAAGACAATTAATTACTGGCCGGATTAGAGATATGGGCTAGATAGTGAACAACTTTATTTCATCCCAGATATTTGACACGCAAAAACTAAGCAATCAATAAATAATATTATTGTATATCACATTTATAACTTTTGTAATAATTATTGGAATTCAAAATGAACTCGTGGAGGAATTTTTTAAAGTAAAAAGTAAAAGAATTTAACAAATTTTAACTTTAGAAATTATACACACCATTAATATATATATATATACGCGCTATTTGTTATTTTAGCCTGTTTATTTAATGTAGTGTTTGCAAACTAAGATGTTTTTGAAAATTTAAAAAATGTTGGGAAGACAAATCAGAATTTTAAAGGATATAAAAAATAATAAAAAGTATAAATTTATTAAAGTAAAAAAAAGTGAAGAGAAAAATTATTTAAAAATTTATTATATATATTATAATAAAAAGATAATTTAACGAGAAGATAAAATAATTTAATTTTTTTTACAAACATTACCAAAATAAACCTTACATTCTCTTACAATGGAAACGAACTAATTGAAAACAAAAGTAACCTTTTATTATTTAATTGGAAATTATTAGAGAATTATGAGCTGTCACATCACATAGGATATTATGCCTTGTCCAACTTTACGACTAACGATTTGTGTCACCTATCGAGAGAGAGATGAGCGAAACGTACCAGAATCAATGTGGCTTGAAGCTTCCCCGAAGGGGCAATGCTCGTGTCCCCAACCGCCTCGTTCCCCCGGCACCGATTAGCCGCCCACGTTTGTTTTACCCGCTGCCTGCTCCATTGATCTCTTTTTCTCTATCGGTCATTTGCCCGTTGGGAATCCGAGGCGCCGCTTTACAGATGCAGATTTGTCCCCAGCTCCTCTTGCTTCACCCTTTGCCTTCTCCACCTCACCTGAGGCTGACTCGCTCAACTCCTCTTTTATCTTTGACCTTTTCTTGTCTTTTTCAATTCCACGTGTCTTACTTAATTGTCTCAATAGTTTTTTAATTAATCCAAACAAGAAAAAAAATTAAAATTTTTCACACCTACCTTTTTCTAAATTTAGTATCTTTTTTAACTCCATCAACTTTCTTCCACATCCCAATAGAATATAAGCTATTTTCTCTGAATTTTTAGATCTTAATAGAATCTATCTGTCTTCTATTTTTTTTAAAAAAATAAACACAGAATCAGTCTTTGTGTTATACGCAAAAATCGATTTAGTCTTCGTGATATGAAAAACATAAATTTAGTCCATACAAACGAAAATAGAATCAAAATGACTAAATTTATGATTTTCATATCACGTGGACTAAATCGATTTTTGCGTATATCACAGAGACTAATTTTGTATTTATCCCTAAAAAAATCAATTCAAACATGGATTAACCGATAATTGTAGATATTTATGTATGAATTCATGGAAATTTTGGCTTTGTAGTTGTTTAAGTAAGCTAAATTTTAGATTTAAAAATATTGAGTTGAGAAATAAAAAAATATATTTATTAATATACATAAATGACAATGCAATTAGATTGGAAAATCTGAGAGGATTATCCATGATAAATTAAGTGAATCAAGATCGAATCCATTATATTTCTAAAAATGATCGCTATAATTCTTAACTTTATGAACTGAATTAATAATCTGGAGATTCGCTTTTTCTTTAGTACCATTTTGGGCATACAATATTATCCAAAAGGAACGAACTCTTCTACAATAATTAACAGAAGGAAGTTTTGGGCGGAGTCTCCATAGAATTATATATATATCTACAGATTGAAGATATCCATTTCTGGTAACAAATTTCCAGGTTCATGCATGCTATCTAGAAAACTCGTAAAAGAGAAAGAAATCTTACCGCAAATTAATAAAGTCCTTCCTTCCTTCCTTCCTTCCTTTGATTTCTAAACTCCCATCTCATTGCATCTTTGGTCGTCCTCCATTGGAGTTCTTTCTATCTCGAAGAGTCTTTCAAAGGCTTTTTATAGAGACGAGAGCTACCTCGATCTACTCGTTATCTTCCCACTATGCCCGTAATGTCTCGGATTAATTTATCCATACAGATTTCATGACTCTCTGTGCATATGTATCGACCTAAAATCATTTTTTTTTTCTTTGCATATATGCCTGACAAGTAAATAAGTAAATAAATAAATAAGCCGTAATTAATCAAAGATTTTTGCCCCTTTTCATTTGATTTGATTTCGTCGGTCCAATATGGTAAGCCGTAATTAATCAAAAATTGAGGAGCAATTGGTCTTAATTGGATTATTATATATCATGCGCTCTTAATTTTAAATGGTGGTTAATTAGTTAATTTGTTTTGTTTTTTTAGAGAATTTTACTTTTTAGTCACTAGATTTTCACCCATTTTCATTTTTAGTCCTGAATTTTAATGAATCCAATTTTTAGTACTCTATCTTTTCACACTTAAGGGTGCGTTTTGAGGTTAACACTGTGTTTTGCCCTCTAAAAGTGAATGTTGCGTTTTGCAGCTTATTCTTTCCATTTAACTAAACAGTGCGTTTTGCATTAGCCGAATGTTTTCTCAGCCAAGTTTTTCCTCCCATTAGTTCGTCCCCTTTCCATATGTGACCCAAACCCCCTCAACAGGCAGCACTGTCTGCAAACCCTAGTATCATTTGCGTTGTTTTAAACCACGAACTAAACTTCCTCTACTTCATTTGACAACAGACGAACTAAAATTGTAGAAGTTATAAGGGAAATTAAAAATTTAGTCACTGAGTTTTAGTATCAGTGACAAAATGGTCACTGAACTAATATTTTTTTTACTTTTTGGTCACTGAGAGTATGTAGTGGTGACTTTTCACTCCATCCGTCAAATTTTCATCCGTCAAATCTTCATTATTTTTTAACGGAATAGAAAGCGGTCGACCGCTCCGCTGCAAGTTGCCTTTGAGGGATGAAGTGAACAGTAGCGGTCGACCACTATCTTCGTTAAAAATTAACAGAAGTCTGATGGATGGAGTGAAAAGTTACCACTACATTTTCTCAGCGACCAACAAGTAAAAAAAAATCAGTGACCATTTTGTCACTTGTACTAAAATTCAGTGACAAAATTGTAAAAATCTCAAGTTATAAAGATGATGGGTTTTGAGCATCATCAGAATAAAAAAAGTGCGTTGAATTGAAACCCAGCAACAAGATAAGTATTTAGCGCTCACTTTTTGAGAAAAGAGTGCAAAATGCACCCATAGGCTTAGTTCGTGTCGTTTGGGGCATGAAAAAATTTATGTCATCTGCTGACATGGAAAGTATACGTTGATTTGGAGGGACATGTTTACGTGGATGAAGATTTCGTTAATCAAACCAACAGAAGGTAAGGTAAGGTAACAGATGAACTAATTTCTTTTAAGTGTCGCAAGAATTAAAAATTGGATTATTAAATTTAAATATTAAAAATAAAAAGGGCTAAAAATTCTAATGATTAAAAAGTAAATTTCTCTAATTTTTTATATGAGGTGGATATTTAATTTAGGCAAACTTTAGTAAATCTGTAAGTGTAAGCTGCAAAGCCCTGGCCCAGCGAAAGGCCCATAGAGGCGTTTCAACCGAAGAAGTCGGTCCGTTTAGAAAAAAAAAAAAACCAATGAAGTCGGTCCTTTCCATCTGCCACGACTCCACCCTCCCCGAGTGGCCCTTCAACAGTTCAACTCCATGTCAATTGTCAAGAGCACTGACGTAGTTGTCTCCTCTGGTGGGTCTGTGACTCTGTCGTGTTCTCTCTGGCACGTGTCCTCCTCCACGAGGCCTATATATATCGCCGTTACCACCTCTGCAACTCACGGGGAAAGTGATAGACACTCCTGCGTAACATCTGTCCCTCTCTCTGTCTTCAATGGCGGCCTCAGTAGTGAACCGCCCGTTCACTCATCTCGAGCACACCATCAACGGCGTCATTCGCACCTTCAAACCGGTTCCTAACAACCACCTGTCCGAGTCGCCAGATCTCGGGGCGCAAGCCGAGAAACCGTTCGCTACGGAGGAAGATTCGTCGAGCGAGGACGAAAATGAGGACGAGTACGGAAAATTGATACAGAAAGGTAACGGTGAATTGGAGCCGTCGATCTTGGACTCGCGAGATGAGGCCACGGCTGATTGCTGGGTGGAGCGCAATCCTACCATGGTCCGCCTTACTGGGAAGCACCCCTTCAACTCGGAGCCGCCCCTGACACGCCTCGTGCATCATGGATTCATCACCCCGTCCCCACTACATTACGTGCGCAACCACGGACCTGTCCCCAAGGGCAGGTGGGAGGACTGGACAGTTGAGGTATGCGGACTCATCAAGCGACCCATGCGGTTGACCATGGATCAACTCGTAACCGAGTTCCCGAGCCGCGAAATCCCGGTCACGCTTGTCTGTGCCGGAAACAAAGGAAAGAGCAGAACATGGTGAAGCAAACCATTGGTTTCAATTGGGGAGCCGCAGGGGTGTCCACTTCGGTGTGGCGCGGCGTGCTCTTGCGCCATGTGCTGAAGCGGTGCGGGATCTTCAGCCCTAAACGTGGGGCTCTCAACGTGTGTTTTGAGGGAGCAGAGGACTTGCCAGGTGGCGGTGGCTCCAAGTATGGGACTAGTATCAAGTACGAAATCGCGATGGATCCGTCGCGGGACATCATGTTGGCGTACATGCAGAACGCTGAGCATTTGTCGCCGGACCATGGGTTCCCGGTGAGGATGATCATACCGGGATTCATAGGTGGGCGAATGGTGAAGTGGCTGAAGCGGATCATTGTGACGACCCCAGAATCCGACAGTTACTACCATTTCAACGACAACAGAGTACTTCCCTCGCACGTTGACGCAGAACTCGCGAACGCCGAAGGTAGTTCATCAAGAAACGAATCTAGCTACTCTTGCACTTGATTTTCACCGTGCTTTTCTATCTCTGGTTCTGACTACCTTTATGTTTGCTTTATATATCCTCGGACCAAAACGTATCTCCAACTTGGTTAAATAGACGAGAGAGAGAGAGAGTCGAGACATGTCTTAAAATAATACAACCAAACTTTCTTTCTTTGAGATATATACTAAGATTTGAGAAATAATTGAAACGAATTTATCTTTATGCTCTTTCCACTTTATTATAAAATCGAACGTTTTGATCATGCACTACTTTGCGCCTTGACATAAGTGAAATTATTCGCTATTCGTGCAGCTTGGTGGTATAAGCCCGAATACATCATCAACGAGCTGAACATAAACTCTGTGATAACGACGCCGTGCCACGAGGAGATCTTGCCAATAAACTCAGGGACAACTCAGAGGCCATACACTTTGAGGGGCTATGCATATTCCGGTGAGTTGCAGAGAGTAATATTTTTATTCCTTAAATTGGAGTAATATATTCCGACTGGACGCAACTCAGAGCTTAGCTCTGAAAGTGCTTATGTAAAATTGGCATAATTTCCATGGTCAAAACAATTCTTTGTATAAATGTATTTTTCCATTTTTAGAATTGTAAGAGCAACTTGATTAAGTCTGGAATGAAGTGGAGCTAAGGAGAAAGTTTCTGGAAGGTGCTGGGTGCATCTAGAATGGTTGGAAGTTGGTTACGGAGCTGTTAGACAGATTTTCAGTCGGCTGGGTTAGCCTTGGGTCAGCTTAGCGAGAAAATTGCAGATAACGTAATAACCTTCTAGAATAGTGTCCAGTCATCATAACTTTTTCGTTTTGACTTATTTACCCTCACTAAAGTCATATACCACTTTCCCAAATGCTTTGGACGCACTCACTCATCGTCTATTCTCTTGAAACTTCAAGAAATCTCTCTGTACTCGATTTTCCCCATTTCTCTCTTGTGCAAAAATCTGTTCTAACCAGATCTGATTGTGAGAGTGAGTAAATCTTCCCTCTGGTGGAAGATCAGTGAGCCTTGTCGTCGACTGAAGGCTGGAAGTTCTTAGTTCGCTGCTATTGAAGATTCACATCACCAAGAGTTGAGGTTCTTGAGTGGATTCTCAAGAAAAGTTGTAGCTGAAAGTTTCAGAGGAGCATCAAGCCCACGAGTTCGTGGGATCTGCTGTAGAACGAGCACCAGAGTTGCTGGTCTTCGAGTGGGTGCTGGGCACCAACCCAATTCGGTGGATTTGGGTGATTTTACATAGGAAAAGGGGTCTTGAGGCCAAAAGGTTTTTGGTTAAGATCACCATTGTAAAATTCGGACGTTCTAGTGGAAAGACTTGGTGGAAACACCCGGAGTGTTTTTTATTTCTCAGAAGACGTTCTTCTTGAGAAATTTTTCACTTCGTTACCAAAAAATTTCTGTGTTGATTCTTCTCTCTTCTTTCTTGATATTTTTGCAACTAACTATTTCTTGTTGATTATTTTGCAGATCTGAAAGATATTGGTAACTTGAAATTGTCAACTTAGTGACTATTGAATTCTGTCCGAATCTTTGTTGGTTATTAGTCTTAGAAGTGTTGAATATTGTTGCTTAAGAGTTTGAATTTGTATTGTTGGGTCTGAGAATATTTCTTGTGTGAAATAGGTTCAAGAAATCCTTTATACGTTAAGTGTTGCTTGCTGAAATTTGTATAGGCTGTTGTTGGGATATTATTTCTTGAAGTGCAGATTTTACATTGCTGAACAATCATTATTAAGTTGATCATATTGTTGCTAACTATATCTCATTATTGTTAATTGATAGTTGTCAAAGTTATATGTCAATCTTGATTTTTCTGTTTTGAGTATTTGATATATTGAGTAGTGATTGCTGCTGTAATTGTTTCTCTAAAAGCTGTTTGGTCAAGATTGAATCATTCTTAATTTGATTGTTTGAGGTTGCTGATTAAGTGCTTATATCATATTGATTGAATAGGTTTTAATAGTGCAAGTGTATTAGTTTTTGAACTTGGTTTTCTGTGGTCTTGTAAAGAGAGGTGTATTAGTTTTTAAATACCTATTCACCCCCCCTCTAGGTATATTCTAGGGTCTAAACGTAGTTTCAATTGGTATCGGAGCCTCATATTCGATCCTTGACCCTTAGTTTTTGTTATGGAAAACAATCAATTGTTCTTTGTTTCTCCCTATTCTAATGGGAGTAATTATGCCTATTGGAAACCATTTGTCTCTAAAATGCCCACTACCTCTCACGTACCTTCTCTCTAGTCTATCTCTATTTTGATCATAACTTACTCAAATCTTGATCATTTTGCGTGATTTTCGTTGGGATTTGTTCAAGATTCAATCCTCTACGATCTCTAAGGTATTATACTTGAATTTTGTGAGATTTAATGGATGATATATGCTAAATTCGAAGTTCTTGAAAACCCTTATGAGTTTTGTGAAAATTTCTTAGATCTACTTTGTTTTCTTAGCTAAATGCTTAAGAAATCATATGGGCTTTGTTTGTAAAGTCATTTGGAAGAAGATTTCATCATTTATATCTCAGATCTACAAGTTTAGTGCTTCAAATTTCAATGTTTTTTGAGAATTTCGGGTTTGACATTTTTTTTGGAAATGAAAGATTTGTCTTGCTTAAATGAATGGGTATTGTTTCTTCTTTCCTTATAGTGACTGAATATGTTATAAGAATGAGTAGTTTGCATTTGTTGAATATAAAATGAAGTCCACTTCTATTTGTGGAGTCATTGTTCATACAGGGGGTTACACATTTTTGTGCTTAAATGCTCTCTTTTGGTTATGTGTTCATTTATTCTTCATCTATATTGTTTGCAAAATAATGGTTGTTGAATAATTGATGAGGAGTGATGAATATTGCACATATTCAATATATTGAGATTACATTGAGCATATTGTATTGTCTATGTGAGCTGAAAATATATAGTGATGAGCTGGAACTATATTTTGATGTGGATTTCTTGAACATGTTTTATTGTCTTAAATGTAGATGATATGACTTTGTATTGGATTATTGGTATATTTCTATGAGCTGAAAGTTATATTCAATTTGGAAATGTTCTTGAAATTGATTAAGAACTTTCATGTGTTGGCAATGTGCAAGTATATGTTGTGTGTTGATTGAGCTTACTAATTTCACATATTGTGGTTTGTTTTGACTTCAACATATTTGGAAATTTATTTTGAGATGTTGTATTGAGCTAGACTTTGGTTTAAGTTTCAATTGGTATATATAATTGGAGTATGTACATGAAGAAATGCTTCACCTTTTAAGTCCCCTTCTCCTTCATTTAATATTGAGCATCTTCCCTCTGATGAGGAAGATTATGGTAGTATGAGTGATATGGAGGATTAACTGCTTTGTCTTTTCCATGACAAAAAGGGGGAGAAATTAGAGTAAGGGGGAGCTAAATAGTAAAGGGAGCTGAAGCTTGTAAGGAACTTATTCTTTGCATATGTAAGGGGGAGTAATGTGGTGTGTGGTTGGGGAGCTGCTGCTGCTGTTATGGAGTTATGAACTTGAGGGGGAGTTTTTGCTATCTACTATTATGTTGTGTTCTGTTATGCTATGTTCTGTTATATAAGCTACTGTTATGAACTTGTGTTGTTGCTATGATATGTTTAAAGTTCAGTTATGCTTAGTTATCATTGCTAGGGGGAGCTTGAACACTTTTGTGTTGTGTTTAAGACTTGTTTAAATAGCTAAGTCTTGTTTTAGTGATCATCTATTTTCAGAGTTGATTATCTTGAGTATATTGATCACGGTTGAGTTTGAGTGTTTGTTTTTCAGGTACTCAAACCATTAATCAAGTTGCTTAGGGATGTTGTTAGAATTTATCTAGGCTGCATATTCTTGTAAACTAAGTTCTGTTTTGGTGATAACAGATCTTGGATTAGAGTTATGTTTAGCTTAAGGTTTTGTCATGGAAATTGCCAAAGGGGGAGATTGAAAGTGCTTATGTAAAATTGGCATAATTTCCATGGTCAAAACAATTCTTTGTATAAATGTATTTTTCCATTTTTAGAATTGTAAGAGCAACTTGATTAAGTCTGGAATGAAGTGGAGCTAAGGAGAAAGTTTCTGGAAGGTGCTGGGTGCATCTAGAATGGTTGGAAGTTGGTTACGGAGCTGTTAGACAGATTTTCAGTCGGCTGGGTTAGCC
The DNA here is from genome assembly GCA_963930655.1 of Myrica gale. NCBI lineage: Eukaryota > Viridiplantae > Streptophyta > Magnoliopsida > Fagales > Myricaceae > Myrica > Myrica gale. The sequence continues at coordinate 22,593,616 of OZ005611.1, forward strand.
TTGGGTCAGCTTAGCGAGAAAATTGCAGATAACGTAATAACCTTCTAGAATAGTGTCCAGTCATCATAACTTTTTCGTTTTGACTTATTTACCCTCACTAAAGTCATATACCACTTTCCCAAATGCTTTGGACGCACTCACTCATCGTCTATTCTCTTGAAACTTCAAGAAATCTCTCTGTACTCGATTTTCCCCATTTCTCTCTTGTGCAAAAATCTGTTCTAACCAGATCTGATTGTGAGAGTGAGTAAATCTTCCCTCTGGTGGAAGATCAGTGAGCCTTGTCGTCGACTGAAGGCTGGAAGTTCTTAGTTCGCTGCTATTGAAGATTCACATCACCAAGAGTTGAGGTTCTTGAGTGGATTCTCAAGAAAAGTTGTAGCTGAAAGTTTCAGAGGAGCATCAAGCCCACGAGTTCGTGGGATCTGCTGTAGAACGAGCACCAGAGTTGCTGGTCTTCGAGTGGGTGCTGGGCACCAACCCAATTCGGTGGATTTGGGTGATTTTACATAGGAAAAGGGGTCTTGAGGCCAAAAGGTTTTTGGTTAAGATCACCATTGTAAAATTCGGACGTTCTAGTGGAAAGACTTGGTGGAAACACCCGGAGTGTTTTTTATTTCTCAGAAGACGTTCTTCTTGAGAAATTTTTCACTTCGTTACCAAAAAATTTCTGTGTTGATTCTTCTCTCTTCTTTCTTGATATTTTTGCAACTAACTATTTCTTGTTGATTATTTTGCAGATCTGAAAGATATTGGTAACTTGAAATTGTCAACTTAGTGACTATTGAATTCTGTCCGAATCTTTGTTGGTTATTAGTCTTAGAAGTGTTGAATATTGTTGCTTAAGAGTTTGAATTTGTATTGTTGGGTCTGAGAATATTTCTTGTGTGAAATAGGTTCAAGAAATCCTTTATACGTTAAGTGTTGCTTGCTGAAATTTGTATAGGCTGTTGTTGGGATATTATTTCTTGAAGTGCAGATTTTACATTGCTGAACAATCATTATTAAGTTGATCATATTGTTGCTAACTATATCTCATTATTGTTAATTGATAGTTGTCAAAGTTATATGTCAATCTTGATTTTTCTGTTTTGAGTATTTGATATATTGAGTAGTGATTGCTGCTGTAATTGTTTCTCTAAAAGCTGTTTGGTCAAGATTGAATCATTCTTAATTTGATTGTTTGAGGTTGCTGATTAAGTGCTTATATCATATTGATTGAATAGGTTTTAATAGTGCAAGTGTATTAGTTTTTGAACTTGGTTTTCTGTGGTCTTGTAAAGAGAGGTGTATTAGTTTTTAAATACCTATTCACCCCCCCTCTAGGTATATTCTAGGGTCTAAACGTAGTTTCAAGCTCGGATACTTGGATTCATCTTGTCATATGGTTTCGTCAAGTGGAAGCAATTAAATTTGGATTCATCGATGAATCCCATAAGATATTTGCTAACCTCAAGTTCGTTGGAACTTGGGGAGTTTTTTTTTTAAATTAGAACATGACTGATTCACGGAATACAAGAATACTAGTTCCCGGTGGACTCATCGTTAATAAAACCACTCATCGTTAATAAAACCACGTGTGCAAGGAACACATGACTAGATTAGTAAGACTCGAAGAGGTTCGTGAATGATTTTCTTGTTCTATATATACGCACATTTGCAGGAGGTGGGAGGAAGGTGACTCGTGTGGAGGTGACTATGAACGGTGGAGAGACGTGGCTGGTGTGCACTTCGGAGCACCCAGAGAAACCCAACAAGTACGGCAAATATTGGTGCTGGTGCTTCTGGTCACTGGAGGTGGAGGTGCTGGACCTGCTTGGGACCAAGGAAATAGCGGTTCGAGCGTGGGATGAGGCCCTCAATACCCAGCCTGAGAAACTCATCTGGAATGTCATGGTACGCCCTGACCTCTATCGCTTAGGGCCAATCGATTTCTTACCATTCTTAGTGGTCCACTTGTTTTGGCTGGAGGTCGATCCAGTTCGGGTAGGTTTGAGGTCTTTTTCAGTCTTATAGCAGCTTTTGTTTGAATGATCGCGTGAACGTGACATGTGGGTCTGAATGGTCGCGTGAACATGAGAGAAAACCATCAGTTCCTTCACATTGGATCCACATATATTCTCGTCGATCGCAGCCCCACAGTTGAGGAATTTTTTGCCTATCAGACCCACATGTCGCTATCACTGGATTAATTTTGGCAGCCAGGCGAATATTGGCGATTAAAAAATCAGAGTTTTCCCAGATTGACTAGTGGTTGCATTCATACATTCACTTGTGGTAGTGATGTTAAGACGATATGATTTTTTAAGGACTTCTTTTTTTTGCTAAATAGAATTTTTTTTAAGGACTTCAGTTGAATAAGCTCCCAGCTCAAACTAATTGCTCGTGTAATCATGAATGACATTACTAAGTATATATTATTTGATAAACAAATTACACTAGGTACAGTTATTCTCGTACGTATACGTATAATATATAATTTCAAGTTGATAAAATCGTTCGTCGAGTCGATTGAGGAACTTTTTGAACTTTTCTCTCAATAAATTTCCGATAAATTTCAATTTGGACAACTTCAGGCGATCCTAACTCGAGGCTTTTGGTGTACTAAGTTGTGTTTATTCGATATGGTGCAGGGAATGATGAACAACTGCTGGTTCAGGGTAAAGACAAACGTGTGCAAGCCATACAAGGGGGAGATTGGACTCGTGTTTCAGCACCCAACTCAACCCGGAAACCATTCTGGTGGATGGATGGCCAAGGAAAAGTACCTCGAGAAAGCATCCGAAGCAAACCTGCAGGTTCTCAAGAAGAGTGCCTCATCACCCTTCATGAACTCCTCCTCAAACATGTACTCAATGTCTGAGGTCAAAAAGCACAGTTCCCTTGAGTCAGCTTGGATCATTATCCACAACCACATCTATGATTGCACCCGGTTCCTCAATGATCACCCCGGAGGTGCTGATAGCATTCTCATCAACGCCGGCACTGACTGCACTGAAGAATTTGACGCCATTCACTCCGACAAGGCGAAGAAAATGCTTGAGGAATATCGGATCGGAGAGTTTATCACGACAGGTTATGCTTCCGATTCGACAAACTCGACTCCCAACGGCTCAGTGCACGGTGCGTCGAACACATCCCATCTCGCTCCCATCAAAGAGGTTGCGCCTCCAAGAAGTGTCGCGCTAGTCCCACGTGAAAAAATCCACTGCAAGCTCGTGGACAAAAAGTCAATATCCCATGACGTAAGACTATTCCGATTTGCATTGCCGTCCGATGACCAAGTCTTGGGTTTGCCTGTAGGGAAGCATATATTTTTGTGCGCGACCATTGACGATAAGCTTTGCATGCGGGCTTACACTCCAGCGAGCGCCATTGATGAAGTTGGGTACTTTGATCTAGTGATTAAGATCTACATCAGAAATGTGCATCCAAAGTTCCCTAGAGGCGGGCTCTTGTCACAGTACCTCGACTTACTTCCACTAGGTTCAGTTCTAGACGTGAAGGGTCCATTAGGTCATATAGAATACACTGGCCGTGGTAACTTTTTAGTTCATGGCAAACCCAAGTTTGCCAAGAAGCTGGCCATGCTAGCCGGTGGGACTGGGATCACACCCATATATCAGGTTGTTCAAGCTATTTTGAAGAACCCAGAGGACAAGACAGAAATGTATGTGGTCTACGCGAATCGAACAGAAGACGATATTTTGCTCAGGCTAGAGCTTGAAACTTGGGCTAATAAGTACGACAAACTGAAAGTGTGGTATGTGGTGCAAGAATCTATCAAGGAAGGGTGGCAATACAGTGTGGGATTCATCACAGAAGCTATTCTGCGTGAGCACATCCCAGAAGGATCAGAGGATACTTTGGCGTTGGCATGTGGGCCACCGCCGATGATTCAGTTCGCCGTGCAGCCAAATTTGGAGAAGATGAATTATGATATCAAGGATTCGTTGTTGCTCTTTTAGAGGATGGGAAAAGGTCTTGTTTTCTCTGTCCTATTCCTCGACAAGAAATAGGTAAAAAAGATGAACTTTCAACGAGCTACTTCATGGCTGAAGCTGAGCTCTGGACCGAGAGGGGAGAAGTCATATCTTTGTGAGTCTGGTGCTTGGGATGTACTTGATAAGTCGATGACACAGGCTATGTGTGGGGAACTTCCGCACAGTTAAACAGCTAATTATGTATTATAATAATCAACAACATGCCAGGTTCAAGGATAAGGAATAAAATATAAAAGGAGAAAATACATTTTCAACTAAGAAACTATCAAGGTAGCGATACATTGCATCTTAAATTATCATCTTTAAGACATTGCATCCTCAAACTATCAATGTTAGACACTTTGCACCCTAAACTACCAATTTTGACACATTACACCCTTCAACTACTAATATTAAACACTTTGCACCCTCCATTTACAATAATACCCTTAAGAAATTAATAAATTGATAACAATATCTTTACTATATACAAAATGAGTCAAGGGCATTATCGTCATTTTAGTTTCAAAATTTGAACAATAGTGCAAAGTGTCAAAAATTGATAGTTAGAGGGTGTAATGTATCAAAATTGGTAGCTTATGGTGCAAAGTGCAAAACATATGGTAATTAGTGAGTGAAAAATGCAATATAAAAACACGAAGAAAAGAAAACCACTTACTCCATGTTTAAAACTTGAACAGCTAATTTGGCTAAAATTTATTTCAAAATTTTGGTAGTTGAACATAACTAATTTCAGTTAAAAATAATTATAACATTTTACTTTTAAGTTATTTTCTCTCAAATTTTAATACAATTCAAATCCATCTCAATTTTGATAATTTTTTAAAAAAATTCATAAAATTTTAATTTAGAAATACTACGTGAAAAACCTTAAGAGGACATTCGAGAGAATATCCGATTTTCTTCACTATCTTATAGACAATTACTCCGAATTCAGTGCAGGTGAAATATAAAAAGATGTCAGGTTCAAGGGATCCAGAAAACATGGTTAAAGATGTCAGGAAGAAAACAACTTTAAGAAAGAGGACATGATCAGAAACCTTAAAGACGACGATCGAAGACCCGATTTTCTTCGCTAGCTTAAAGACAACTTAGAGTTCATCAGCCCATTACTAATTAAGAATCAACAACAGTTTAGGAGAGATTATAATTGGGTTTCAAGATAATAAATAATGTAAGTCTATATATCACCTCTATTTGATTTTTGACTTAATTGATATGGTTTTTTTTTGTAACAAGGAGAAACACTGACAGATCCACTATAGTAGTAAACTCTACGGGATGTTTGAGTGTAGAAATTTTGGTTATTGAAATTTAGAAAATATTATAAAGTAAGATATATTATGGAAGTTGGTGAAAAAGTGAAGAGAGAGAAGATTTTTAATAAATATTATAATAATAAAAAATTATGTGAATAATTTTTTATTATTAAACCTAAATAATTGACCCCAAATAATTGGGGCTCAAACAAGTCCTATGTATGTCGGTGCAACCCTCTAAACTACACAGGTCACATAGATTCGACTTTATAATAGTGATCTAAAGAATTATTTGTACTTAAAGGGATTCAAATAGTATATTTCAATGAAAGCATATCTCTAAACCTCAAATCCTGACCATCCAGATCAACAGTTTGGGATTAACCAACTGACTTGTTGACTATTAACAAAAGCTTATAATTGCCCTAGCTAGGTTAATTTGTCAACGTAATAAATTTTTGTTATTTTGTCAATACTCAATTGGGCAAGTTGAAGAAGACACTGAGTGTAAGGCTGTGTTTGCAAACCCAATTATCCCCAACATTTTATCTCTCTCCTAATAAAATACTCCAATATAATCTCTCTCTCCCATAAAAAAATATAAAAAATTACAAAAATTATAAAAAATTACATCTCTTCACCTTTTCACTAAACCCAATACCAACACATATTCCCATACCCAATATTTTACAACACAAACACAACCTAAGTCTTACTCTTTACCTAGCAAGAGGAGTCACGTTGCTGCCTTAATTCGATCGTTTGCACGTCATGAGAAGACTACAGTAAAAAAAAAAAAAGTATACTCCATAAGTATACACACGTGATCACGTACGTCCACGAGGCACGAGAGGTATTAGAGATAGACTTGACGTTTTCTTGGCCAATGAGACCAAAAGACTCTTTCGGCCACCGCCGCGTCCCAGTCTCAAGCGTCCGCAGCTTTCACGGTGAGCCAAGTAGCCATCATCTCTCGTTGGCCCATTGGTGCTCGGAAGGGTCATTTAGGGCATCGAACTAGCTAGCTTCAAGTTTCCCCGCGCGCAACAACGTGTGCCCCCCATCCTTGAATGTTTAAACTTTTGCCCAATTCTTAATATATTTATTTAAACAAAGGTAACAAAGTTGGGATTCTCCATGCAACTAGCTATCGATCGTCGACCAAGTGATCCAATAATATTATTATATGGTGTTTCCTATATGATCAGTTACGATGACTACCCTCATTCTGATTAAAGAACTCCAAGATCATAGGGCAAAAGGACAAAATTTGTTTTGCCGGCCTTTTAATATTCCTTTACTAGATCTTCAACCTAATCTCTATATATATCTCTATATTCCTTTATTTTATTTGGGATATAAATCATTTCATTCTTTTAAGAGGACTAGTGAAAGTGATCAGACACATTCATCTAATTTGGTCCCATCGCGATTTAAAGAAAACAAATATTTTCAGTTATAAACAAATCTAAGCATTGCCAATATTTAGGTTAAAGAAAATAATTAACAGATACAGGCAGTAACATTTTTTTTTTTTGACAAAAACATGCTCCAATTATTTATAAAACAAGTTGATTTATTTTATTTATATATATCCACCTAGTGTTTAGGTAAGCGATCGATGAGTATTCCCCCCCCCCCCCCCCCCTTTTAATAGTTCCAAAAGATTGGGGAAGGGTTCCTATCATGATGGGTGCCGGGTGGCTTCCAAGACAACGGCGACAGTGATTGTCGACCCCAGCAGGACCAGCAGCAGTTTACTTGCTTCTGGGTTATGTCGTATATGTTTGGTCTAGCTTTTAAAAAAAAATTAAACTTTTTATTAATTTTAATAATTATTTTACAAATTTTAACAATTTTTTTTACTAACTAATAATTTTTAACGAACTTTTCATTAATTCAAATCTATACTACTTCCCAAAAAAAAAATTAAAACGATGCATTCATCTCTCTCACTTTCTTTATTTTTCTTTTGAACGTACGTTTTCTTATAAGAGCCCAAAAACTCGGCCGATCCCGTTAAAGGGGTGGATAAATGAGTAACGACTGATGAAATTAGGACGAGCGCAGGATCATGTGAGCATGTGGGGGACATGGCTGGTTTCATGTACCTAACTGAGTGCAGTCGTTTTCGATCTACGGAAGTCAATAGTGTGGGTCAGTTTCCCCTTCGTTTCAGGCTGCTTTGCACCATGCCGTTCTTGACAATTATGGAACTTAGGACAAAATTCATATACTTCGTGAACTATATACGTAGGACACTTGGATCCCCCAAGGGGAATGAGATAAACTTCAGTGGTCCATCCTCTGATGGAAACAAGTGATCTTAGCAAACCTGTTCAGGTAACTTCCTCGCATGTGCAGAGCTTATTGAGGCAATTATTAAAAACGTATCCTTTCAAAACTAGCTAGTGGAACTCGTTTCTAAGCAGAAGCTGATCAATATGGGATATTAGTAAATTGGCCTATCTACCAACTATAAAGAAATTAATTCCCAAGTCAAGGTCGTTGAAGGTATAGAATCTATAGATGCCCACTAGCTAATAATGTGTATAAAAAAGTACCGTACCCAGGTTGTGGCTGGAGTTAGTCTTTTCTCTGTTTAAGCACGATTTGACACTTTTAAGTTTTGATAATGCCACTTGGATTAAATTGCTACAAAAATAAGAGGATAAATACTGGAAGAACAAATCCCAACTGGTCCCAAAAAAAAAAACTGGGTCCCAATATTCAATTTGATTCAGATCAGGTGGATCTGGGGGCCCAAGGTTAGAGACGTACGCGTGATGCCGGTCCTGTTTTGAGTCCTGGCAGAAAATGTATCTTGTTTGATTGTGCTTGGGCTACGGCCAGGATTTGAATTTGATCTGTCTGGAGGCCTTCAAACTTGGAAGCTTCCCCAACCAGACGGGCCTTCTAAAACTTGTGTTTCGATGGATGGGCCTGAAGATTCCCAAGGTTTCCCGTAGAACATCTTTTCGCGTTTTGGGCAAAGTTACAAGATTTTCAAATATCTAAGTACGAAAGAAAAGATCAAAGGGAATACGTAATTGAAAGATAATGCATGTAGGAAGAGAATTGAAAGATACTGCATGTAGGGAAGATAGTAAAACAGTAAAGAGACAGAGATATAAGTGGTTTGGTTTGAAAAATCTATTATAAAAATCTACACAAATTTGAGTATAAAGTTAAAAGTCTATTTAAGGAAAAAAATACAAAAGATATACGAAAAATATTCTTACATTTAAGTTTAAATTTTTGAGCTCTTATCAAATCTTATAGATTGATTATCCACATAGTTAATTGCTCGTATTATTATCGTGATTAAAATTTTAAAACAATAAATAACTAACCGAGAAGTTGTTCTAAATGGAAAATTCTTTCCAAAAGCTCAGTTGTAAGATTTATATATATTTGATAGTGTTTGCATGCCAAAATTTATAAGCATAAGAGATGACATCAAATGTTTCACGCTCAGAGCCTGGGAATCAAAAGCTTTGTAGGCTGTGGCATCACCTGTTGCAATCAGCGTAATCTTATTGGAACAAATTGAGGATAACAACGAATAATTTATAAGCATAAGAATCTCTACTTTTTTCACCTTTATCTCGACAAAAAGGAGCCACAAGAGAATAATAAGCATGCTTCTTTTGCATATATTTAAAGGAGGATATGAGCTTGAATGCAAAGCCAAGTTCTGCACTATCCATAAGCTTAATTCCATGGCTCAAGTCGTGTCAATCTCTGCCGAAACTGAGACGTTGAGCCATGTCCTGAGTCTAGTGGAAGCATTTAGAGCATTTGACGCTGATAATGACGGGTCAATAACAGCTGCTGAGCTCGGTGGCATCATGGGGTCACTCGGGTACAATCCGAGTGAACAAGAGATTGGGGGAATGATGCAGCAGGGAGACACTAACAAAGATGGGTTGCTGAGCATGGAGGAGTTCTTGGAGATGAACACGAAGGAACTGGAACTTGGGTCCTGTGCAAATTCCCTTAAGGCGGCCTTTCAAGCTTTCAACGTCGAAGGGGACGAGGCTGTGACAGGGGAGGAGCTATACGAGGTCATGGGGAATATGGGGTTTGAGTTTTCTCTGGAGGATTGCCAGGCTATTGTTGCTTCCATGGATGGAGATGGGGATGGAGCAGTTAACTTCGAGGATTTCAAGCTTATAGTCAATTCTCTCCTCTAGATTCCGACCGTTGTATTCTTACTATATAGAGTGAAGTCATAACTGTGTGGGCTTAATGGGTCTATATTGGCCCATAACAAAAAAATAACGGGCTTTGTGGGCTAAAAGAGATTATGTTATCAATTTTCTCTGACCCAAATGATCACACACCAATACGAGCATTAAACACCTGGAATGCAACAACGCAAGCCCCCTTCTTTAGAGCGAAACATGCAATTGCTATTCGTAGTCGGAACGTGAAATGAACGAAAGACTACCGCATGGCAAACCAAAAGAGATATGCCAACTAAACAGATCAAAATTTTCTTAAGAGAGGACCATCTTCTTCAAGGATGCACTCCACCTTCCAACTGTAGTTTGTCTCTAACCTTCTCAGCTGCATCTTCCTATATACCTATAATGATTAAGCCTTCTGTTCTTTTGGAAGGATCTTCTGTAATTCTAACTCTGTTTGGATTGCGTGATGCATTCAAAAAGAGATAGATATAAGTATTAAATATCATATGATCCACGCGGCTGGAAACTTCACATGGACAACATTACAACATTAAATATATCGTAAAACTCACATGTTGTGTTTATTTCATAAAGGGTAAAAAAGGGTAAAAATTTTTACTAGTACTCGGGAGTCTTGCTACAAAAGGGTAATATTTTGTATTTTTACTAGTACTCAGGAGTCTTCTAATTATAAGGTTTTTGATACTTTGCACTTCATCTATTATTTTTGTCGCATTATATCCATTAACTATTTAGTTCAATATTTTGTGTCATTCATTAAAAAAATTTAGAGAATAATCTTTTTGCGCTTAAAATGATAATTTTGTCCAATCATTTTTTAGTAGTAACCAGTTTATGAGGACAAAATCGTAATTTTAGAGGTCAATAAATTAATTTTTAAAAATTTAATAAATAGTTCAAAATGTCTAAAATCAATAATTAGTGGATCCAATGTGACAAAAATAATAGATGAGGTGCAAATTTTAAAGACCTTATAATTAAAGAGTACCAAGTGTATTTATATCTAACATATAACTAACACAATAAATTCAGTCACTTTCTCTAAAACCTTAAAACTTGTTTGGAGAGTAATGTAAAATTATTGTAAAAAACTCAAATATTATATGAGCTAAAACAAAATTGATGGTATGTGAGACTACTTCAAACGTGATAAGCAAGACTACTGGTGGCTTTCAATTGAAAGAAAAAGAGAGAAAATACCTAGAAAGAGTAGCAAAACAACACAAATATCTCAAGCCTTTAGCAGGGTAATCTAACACAAAAATAATATAATGATTAATAACAGAAAGTTTATATTTGACGAATCTTTATTTATATCCTCTAAACTATCAATAAATGTAATTTACTTGCTTAAATCACGAATTTATTCATATTTAATTTATAAATATTAATGCATTTTGATAGTTTATGAACTAAATATAAGAAAATTGTAATTCATCAATAAATTACATTTAAATGGTAATTCAGGCCAGAAGTGGTGTTTCTTTTATTTATTTTTGGGTTAATTATAATTTCTCCCCTCCATTTAGCACCTAAATCTCAAAAACTAAAGGTGAGTAAAAATTCTAGTAAGAATCTAAATTTCCGGTTGCAATTTTGATTTCAGAAATCCAGTTCCAGTTTCGGCATGTACTGGAACCAAAAGTATTTTTCTACAATCTCCAGAACCGGAAATTCTAGTAGAAGTATCAGAATTTTCGGTTTTCCGATTTTCTAAAATTTTCAGTTCCAATTCCAATTCCAAAAATTCGGTTTTGGTTCCGGCATATACCAGAATCGGAAGTCATTTTTTACAATCTCCAGAATCGAAACCGGAAATTCCGGCAGAATTACTGGAATTTTGAGTTCCAATTTTTCTAAAAAAATAAAAATAATGCTCAAAATAAAGTATAACACATGAATTTGATTGAATGTTTATTTTAGAATCTAGATTTTGGATGAAAATTTTACATTTATTTTTAATTTATGATGAATAACTAAAAAATACTAAATTTTTCTATTTTTTTAACATAAAATATGGCTTAAAATAAAGTATATCATATATTTTTTAATCAAATTAAAGGGCAGGTTAGGTTGGGTAGGGGGCATCTATTTCAGAGTTATTTCCCCCCTTTCTCTCTCTTCTTTAAGAACTTTAAAATATGTGAAGGACAAAAACAGAGCTTCTGCACATGAATTTTCCTTTTCCTGGTTGCAATCTGCTTTTAGTTCCACTCCATATTAGAAAAGAAGTTAATTATGAATAAAGTGGAAGAATATTGTAACTTACTAACTTGGCTGGAGGTTTTCTTCACAAGTAGTGATTGTCATGTCTTTATGGATCTTATTCCAAACGATAAGAGAGATATCTATTCATTCTTTGGCAGTTTTCTTCCAAACAATAGAATTTAGGTTAATTCATGCACTGCCACTTTTTGCCTTTTCCTTTTCCTATGGAAATCTTCATAGCCAATTCATAACAGTGGAAGTGGAAGATTACTGTTTCTAGCGTTAAGTTAGTGTGTACTATTTTGTGCAGCTTCATGGTGTACGTGTCCAGTGCATTAATATTGGAGGAGGAGTAGGGGAGATTCGAGACAAGAAGCGCCTGAGGATTGCTCTTCAGCACATTCATGGAGTTGGCCGTTCCAGAGCTCGCCAAATTCTCTCCGAGCTCAGCATTGGGAACAAACTCGCAAAGGACTTAACAGGGAGAGAAGTCTACTCTCTCCGTGAGGAACTTACTCGCTACTTGACTGGGCATGACTTGGTAGATCTCTCTCTCTCTCTCTCTCTTTCTCAAGAATATTTTGTCTCTAAGGGGTTCTTTCAGGGGCGAGGATTTAAGCTAGCGCTGATCCAATTAAGGAATACGGGTTACCTCCATTGTGAACTGGTTTGGAGTTATGTGCAGTTTGTTTAGGGATTTAGGGTATAAGTTGGTGTGTATGAAAAATCAAGGATTTGATTGTGCTAGAGTAATTTTGAATGCAAGGATATCATGCAATTGTAGCTTAAAATTACTTATGTTATGGTTTTCAGAACAACCAAGTTAAGGACATAGCAAGACTGATGGAGATTCAGAGCTATAGAGGGATAAGGCACAGTCAGGGGTTACCATGCGGAGGACAGCGAACACACACAAATGCTCGGACCTGGAGGGGTAAGGCCATTCCTGTTGCTGGAAAAAAGAAAGTTTAACTCTATGGGATCCATCTCTCTGTTTCTGGGGTTTCGGTATATGACTCATCTTGGAGCACAAATTAGTATTTTTGGGATGAGCTCCATCGCTCTCATTTTAAAGGATGTTTTATCCGTTGCTCTTTTTCAATTAGAGGTCCCTTCGGTTTCCATGATGTCTTTTCTCATATCCGTGATGAATGAAATCTCAAGTCCATAAATTTTCTTTGCTTCCAACATGCTTGTTTAGCCTGAAATTATTCTTTTTAGCATAACGTTCAATGGGGTTGGTTTGAAACCAGTGGGGCAACCATTGAGCCAACCAGCCCGACCTAGGTTGGAGAGGTCTCTAAACACAATGCGAATTTGGGATATTAATTATGGGAAACGCAGGGAGTTTGATTGCTTTTTCGACCGATCTCTTGCTAAGACAGATATACTGGATATTTTGAATCAACCTGAAGTTACTAGGTCCACCGTGCACATTGACCTTACGGGGTTATCGAATTGGCCAAGCAACCCATTCGGTGACCATGGTGGACCTGGACATTGCAATTTCTAAATCCGATTCCTCCAAAATTGAAGCTTTTTCATTCTGCGGCACCAAGTACTAGAGACCTGAAGCAGGCTCCACTTGTGTTTTTCTTATCAGCTATGATCTTTTTACTGGTTTTTTCAGAGACCCAAGTCCTACTCCACGTTTCCAGCCAGCCCCATACCTAATTAGGAGTACAAACCTGAGGACAACCAACCATGTCCATTTCCTTTTGCAGAATGAAACCAGGTACAAGTTTTTACGACCCAAAAGCCCACAACGGTAACCTATTGGACAATGACACTGGTGCAGATCATCAGAAAGATAACAAATAAATAAAATAAAGGTTAGTTTTAATTTAATAGTCTTTTTCTCTCCCGATTTATTATTTAATATCTAGGTGATAACTTATAAGAAATTTAGATTGCATATACGAAATTTTTTAGAGCCTTTTACAGTACTTGATTATGAAGGCTTTGTGAAAATTTTATGAATTATTTGTTGTGAAATTATTTAATCATCCAAATATATAAAATGATTCATAGAATTTCATAATATATGTAAAAATAAATTCCTACCTATATATTTTTGTTAAAATCCTATCTATTTTGTAAGAAAATAAATTGTCGGAGATTCAAAAATCCTGGAGCATTTGTGTAAGGTGAAGAGATGATTTGAATAAATGTTTTTTGGAGGGGAGGATTCAATTATATTTCAAATCCGAAACCGAATTATAATCGGGTTCGTACTTAGGCTTGGCCCACAACAGTTTACGACTAGTTAAGGTCGGGTTGTACAGACCTTGGGGCGCTAGGCTTCATCCAGTTCTGGTAGAGACGTAGAGGATAAGCACACGTTCGTCTTCTTCTTCATCCACATTTGCAGAGAGACAGTGTAGTCATTGAGGGGAAGAAAATGGCACAGACGCTGGCAATACCTCTGGCGCCCTCGCTGTCCGTTATCTGCAACGGAGGAAACCGCAATTCTCTCTCAAAAAGCCTCTCCTTTCCAATTGCAAGCCCTCCTACGGTGGGTTAAGTTCGCTTTCTTTACTTTATTTCGATTTTATGGGGCTTTTGTTTTTGTTTCACTTTTCTTGAGCACACGTCGTTGGAAACGAACTAAAATCTCTGCATTTGGATGTCACACTGTCACTGAGAAAATTTGAACCTCATTCTCTGTTTAGAGCGTCGTTATTTTTCCGTTGCCTTTTAGTATTATATCGTTGATTCAATACAAAGTGAAGCATTGGAGTGTAGAATGTTGATCTCTTTGTATTCTTGCTGGCATCTTTGCCGAGAATATTTCTGGGGAGGACAAGAAAATGCGGTATTGAATTCTTTGCTTCCAGATGTTTGTTTCGATTTGACGTTACACATATGCAATTTTGCGTTAGGCTTACTTGTGATTTTTGTTTACTTAGTTCCCAAATTATTGAGTTTCTGTGACAGAAGGTTGAACCTTTCTTCATCTTTACCTCTTTGCATGTATGCAGTTCTGCATCCCAAATGTGAAAACTATTTCTTTCAGATATGCAGACTTTTTATTTTGGCTACCAATTATTGCTCGAGTAATGAAGTTGGGAGTTTTGGGTTTATATGTTGGTGGGAACTCAGTCTAATCTATTATCTGCAGGTTCCTGGTCTAAGAATCAAATGTGTTCGGGTTGGAGGAGTGGAGATACCAAACAACAAGAGGGTTGAGTTCTCTCTGCAGTACATTCATGGAATTGGCCGTACCAGAGCCCGTAAAATCCTTTGTGACCTCAGCATGGAAAATAAAATTACCAAGGACTTGTCTGAGGAAGAGCTCATCTCAGTCCGTGACGAAGTAACCAAATACATGATTGAAGGCGACCTGGTAACGTCCCGGTGTTCTCTAAATGTATATAAATGTAAATAACAAGCCCTTTAACAGGACTGAATGTGGGTGTTTCAGAGGCGGTTCAATGCGCTGGCTATAAGGAGATTAAAGGAGATTCAATGCTACAGAGGCATGCGGCACATTCAGGGGTTGCCATGTAGAGGACAGCGAACAAAGAATAATTGCCGGACCTTGAAGGGTAAGAGGGTTGCTATTGCTGGAAAGAAGAAAGCTCCTCGTTAGGCAAATAGATTTGGCCTCTTTTTCCTCTATTGTGGAACTATTGGGCAGGTTTTGTATATGAATCAACTTGTGATAAAAACTTAGTTGCCTTGCTTTATCGAATTCAGCTGCTGTAATTGATGCCTGATCTTTGGAAGTGCATTTTCTGACATTCTGTTTCATACCATCTTGTTTCTTTTTTGGAATTGAAGTTTTTGGCAGTGTATATGGGGAGTTAATAGTAGTTCTCCACGCAAAGTCAAAGTCGTCTTAGCTGCAGTTGAAGTATTAAATCCCGACATTTATGAGATTCTGGTGAAAATACTGACCAAATTGTATCGATCCTGGTCGAGCTTGATCATATAAGTTATTTTGGAGGGTAGGTGGAGTTCTTTTTTCAAATTGTTGAATTCTAAGACCCATTCCTTTTAAAATGGACTAATGACATTGGTGCTCTGTAGGTTCCTGTAAGTGGAGTCGATAATAGTTCCATCCTATGATGATGTTCTTCTCTTTCTTTTCTCTCCATCAGAGTGCTTTTCGCTTCTACCATGCTCATCTCTGCATTTTGATTAAGTGTTAATGTGTTGTGCATGATTGACATTGATGCAATCCGGTGAATAATTCACCTCCATTTGGAATGGAATAACGGAAATACTCTGCGCACTGTCTACATTGGGTTCTTTATCTTGAAAGTTCTGGAATTGTTGCTTTGAATGCCTCCCCCCTTCATCCCCTGCCCACACATATTGACACAGGTAGTAATGTATTTCAGCCTACTGAGTTGGAATCTATGGGGGTGGGGGGGGATGTGAGTGAGCGAGACTAATTTTTAGAAATTTCTTTTCTACTTGATATTTCAGTCATGGTATATGCGGTTAATGTAAAACGAGAGATCTGTTGTTGCCCCCATTGTATCTTGATTGGGAATTTGCTCCTTTCACTGCAACCCTTATTCTCTCGGTCCCTAATGGTCACTCTGTGATACATGTTTTTCTGTTGTGGAGTTATTAATCCTGCGCCGGAGGACTGGCAAGCTGGAAATTTTCAGGGTTCCGGAAGTTACATGCCATCTTTTAACACTGTTGCCTTGTTTTGATCTCCGAATGATGTACGGTTCAGTCGATATTGGCATGTGGAAGTAAAATTAGCCCCCTCCCCCCCGGTTCATTGTTTGTCATTCTTGTGTTGTTGGTTGAATGCATCTTAATGAGTTTCGAGCGGATTTAAGCTGCCCAGAGACCTTTTTCATCTTATTCTTGTGATCCATTCGAGTGGTCTGTGGGAATCTGACTGTTAGGATTCTGGAATTCTTTTCGTAATCTCCACGATTCCTTTAGTTTCCTTCCCAAGTTTCTCTTTTTATTTGAATTGGTTTCACCTTGCTTATCAAAAAAAAAGAATTGGTTTCACCTTGTTTTGGTATATGTGGTTTCGCTTTGTTACAAATTGTCCACGTGATTTCAACTTCAACCATTTGGTCATGTGGTCACTAATATGATGCATGGGGGTTTCTATGGTCATATGGTAAAATGCCAGTCTTGTCTAAGTGTTAAGCATCTCTGTACGTCCAGGGATTTGAGTATGGTTTATGGTTTTGTTGATCATATGCGAGACTCTTTTGATTTGAAGCCCGATATTGTTACTTACACAATCTTAATTGATAACGTATGCAACACCGAGAATCTTCGTGAATGGGGTTGGTGGAGCAGGGTGTTTTTACAACTTCAGGTTATGCTTGGAGTCGAAAAAGGTGAGCTGCGATCTGTCTCGTTTTGTAAAATTGGGCATTCCTTTGCATCAACAAAACTGTGTTTAGCTTATTTTAAGTGACTGGGCTGACGCTAAAGTGGGAGGAATGTAACGTGTTAGCAGATTCTGTTAGTTGAGCTAACGCCCAACGGAATGTAGACGGAAGGACTATATATTCATCAAGAAAAAAAAGACTAGGTATTCACAAGAATAAAGACTCGTTAACAAAAAATTAATATTATCTTGTCATTCGGGTATGAATCTACTAACAAATTACAATTTTCCTTTCTTTTTATTAAAAATAATTTGTTAAAAGACTATATATCTGTTAATTTTATTTTCCTTCCGGGAATAAATAGTCAATTTCATTTTGTTAATATATATATATATATATATACACATGTATTTGTTTCACTTTTTCGTCTCTCTTGTCATCAACCACCAACTTTCATTTGTTCATAACTAATTAGTATTTGCAATTTAATTTCAATTAAATAATTAATTAGTATAATTAAATAATTAATTAGTATACATTTGCAATTAAGTGTACGTTAAAAAGGATTGGAGTCCCGATTCCCTCGAGGAGAAATCATTCCCTATTCCCGAGATTTCAAGGATCGATGTAGATGCACACATGTTGACATTAAATTTTTGAGACATATATGCTACATATTCGTGCACAAACTGTAGGGATCAAGTTCAAAACTTCAGAGTTCATACAAGATACAACAAACATCTTTCATACACCCCAGAAACGGAGGTTCTCCGTAGAGGCCCTTACACTTTAACATTCTACACGCAATTTACAAACGGCAAACTTTGCTTTTCTTAGGCAAGCACACAGTAAAATTGACAAACATGAACCCGTGTTTCCAATTCACCCCAGAATACTGTGCCATTATCCAGAAAGGTTCTCCCAGGGAGAGAATGGAAACACAATTAAGTAGCATGTAAAAAAAAAGATACGATGTCCGCAAAGTTACCCCAAATCATTATATGTACAACTTCCCGAGAACCAACTTCATCACTGCGCAAGGCTAGGGAGAGTGGGACACAGCTATAAATGCTTCTAGGTCGAAGTAAACGAAGCATCATTTGTGGCTGCGTGGTTTCGAGAATACTTCCGGAGCCGTGCCGGCGGCATGCAAGGCACACGAATGCCAACCGTCAAGAATGTGGCGTCGTTAGAACCATCCCTTGGAGGGTTGAAAACCACAGGCAGAAACGAATAGTATTCACACCAGAAAAGGCGTTTTTTGAAACTATTAATCAATGCTTCTTTCCCCTGCATGCACATTTAACCCCCCAGGAAGAGTAATAAGAGGTAAAGATATGAAACCTTATGCTGTGGACAACATGGACGGTACCAAACTTAGCAACCACGTAAGAAGCAAAACTTAGTACAAGATAAGAGGAACATAAAAAATTGCCGACCAACCCCATGGCCGGCTCTAGATATAGGCAGCCTAAGACCCCCCAAAAATTGTGTATTTTTCTGATTATGTTCCATTTTGTAAAATATTCTATATACTAAAACATAATAATTACACTATCTAATCTCTTGATTTATTCAGAAATTTCATTAGTTCTTTAATGAAAAAAATATGGCATATGAAATTGTCTCAATTTAAGGGTTTTGCAGGTCAGTAACTACTTACTTTTTTGCTTGCAGTTTATATCATTTTATTCAAACAATATTGTCTATAAAATCTTCTTGATTTAAGGGATTTGTAAGCCATCACAACACTTATGCTTACTACCTAATATTATTTAGTTTTAAACATAAAAGCATCTAAAAAACTATATTTAAAAGTACTTGATGTGATAATATAATTTTTTTAATTAAAAGTGCTTGATGTGGTAAATTAATTTTGTAATTAAAAGTGCTTAATGAGATAAACGAGTTATTTTATACATTAAACAAAAATTACAGAAAAGCCTCTTCTAAAAGCACAAAAATAAATAGTTATCTCACTCTTCTATTTTCTTTTAACATAAAATATTATTTATAATCACACTAACGATTGCTTCTAAAAGAGAAGTTTTTAAAAAATAAAATCAATAAATTAATACAATTATCAAAATAAAGTTAATAAAATCAACGTTATCTACTGAAAGTAAAATACTAATAAATCTTAAATACACGCATAAGTAACGTTGGAGAAAGTTAAAAGAATGATTTTTAACTAAACTTTATTAGTATTTAAATATAAAATATTTAATACCTTATTATAAAAGGCCTCATTTAAGGTCTCGCTCACGGCAGCAACTAACATAGTTACCCCTGAAAGTACAGTGCTCATGTGCTGCATGTGTTGGATATAGAAAAGAACAATGGCAAATAAACCTGAAGCTCGGCGAGGGTGACTTCACAAGTTTTCTTGTTCTCAGCGACCTCCCACAGGTGTTCGTGAAAAGAGTTGAAAAACCTGAAAGCAGCAACAGAACTCCCAAAATTCACAAATGCGTAGCCCAGATTCGATGTCTTCCCGTGATACCAAAACTTCCTGCGAGACAAGTACCCATAAATTTAAAACGACAACCAGACAGGTAACAGCTGACAACCGCACAAAACAAAAATGGATAGCAACTGGCAAGTAAAGACTCAAAGGGTGCTACATACATGAAGTCCATTGGCAAGTAGACAAAATCGTACGCAGACTTGCACGAAAACGACTCTGACTTCATGTTGTCGTCCCGACAATGCTTGTCAAGTATAGCCAGAAGATCGTTCCTTCTGAGAATTGTCACACAATAGGATCTTAATTGGTCCATAGAAGAATATCATGACAGACGTATAACTAGAAATTAGCAGCAATAAGCCATGGTCATTATGTACATGCGTACAGAAAATTCATGTAGATACATGAACAAAGATATATATACCACGTGCAGCCACAAACATGCGTATAACAGCATCATAAAGATTAAGAAGCCCAGATGATCATTCATTTATAAATGTTCATGCCCATTTATGACACTGACTGAAGTATCGACAGAAAAAGGGGGAGACATCAACAACTTTGACAGACAGATATCGTTCACGGATATTTTTGACCATTTAGCTTTTGGCGAATAGGACAGAAGCTAGAGAAGGTGCGACCAAACAAAGAACCGTTTTCGTTCTTCGCCAGTCGCTTGAGAGTTGAGACCAAACGTCGCAGAATCCTCGGGCAGAAAAGCATAGAGAATTTTTCTCCTGGTCAAGACTAAGTATACATCTTCACCATCCATGAACAATAAAACGGACTAGTGGGGACATGAAAGGACGACATAAACTAAACCAATCGAAATAACTGAGGCATAGCATACACCTGATGCCGAACAACATGATATCGATCGAGATAAAGACTGAGACATAGTTAAAGAATCCACCTAAACTGGTTGGGGATGTTCTTGATCATGATAGTTGTCTTCTCGGAGCTGATGAGTTCATCAACAGTAGCGGGGAAAGGAATAATACGGCCATGGCCACCACTCTTCTGATCACAAGACTTGCTCCTATTAAAATGGTGGTGGATATTCATTGTATGGCAATTGGCGGATCCAGCGCCCACGTCTTTGCAAACAGCAGGAGGAAAAGGTAGTACACAACCACTCTTCCCTTCAGACGCGCCATTCCTTTCTGAAATTGCTGACCCGCCGTTCTTTGGCATCCATACTTCCTCCCTACAATTCACAGTAGGCTTTCTACGTGAAAACCTAGGTCCTAAAATCCGGCCCTTCAGTTCCCTACCCACCTTTTTTCCACGGAAAGAAGTATCATACACATCCAGATCACCCCTAACCTTTTCCTCCACCTTTTCAACCCCGGAATTCTCCCCGCAAAGCACAACAGAAATTGAAAACCCATATACCGGTTGAGGCTGTGAGCAAATATCGTAGAATACTGGTCCGTACGACCCATAAGGGGCGGCCAAGGGATACGAAAAATTTGGGCCGTCGTGGTAGCCGGGTAACACAGAGTAGGCCGGTAACGGAGGTGGGAGCGAAAGAAGCGGTTGCGTGCGAGAAAGGCTAACAGTTGTGGGGAGTGCTTTCTGTTCAGGCCTGAAGGATTGAGCATCCGGATTCAAGGGCTTCGACATTTGGTACACAATTCCAGGGTTTCGGGTTGACGAGGGAAAGTTCATGTGTGGAGGGTTCTGGCACATATTTGGGAGAGAGAAAGTACAAAAGAAACTTGGAACAATTGGAGTGTGATTCTGTCGTTTCCCACTCATGTATCAGATAGACCGGGAGAAAGTGATGGTTAAGGACATGAAGAAATGAGGGTTACTGCAGTAGGGTTTCATGCGTAACGGACGGTGGGAGCTTGCCGATGGGGAGTAAGGGTAAAAGCCAAGGCTGTAATGGAAACGGGGCTTCAGCAGGTTTGTCTTTCAGTTTTCCGGGGGGGAGAAAAAATCTCTGAGGCAGTGATGATGGCACTTCATTTAATGCCTGCCTTCCTTGCACGACATCCTCGAGTTGGCGGCGTAACACAGTGAGAGAGAAGCTCTTCAACTACTGGCGTTTGTCTGCAATCTAAATTTTAATTTAATAAAATAATTATGAAATAATTTCTTTTTTATAAAATTATTTTTTATTATAAAAAAAAAAGATAAAAAAATTATTTAAATCATATTTTCACTTTTTTCACATATTATTGTATCATTAAATTAACATGTAATAAGTAAACATCATTTTGATCAATATTTTTTATTATAAATTTCTAATTGTTGTAATTAGCTATTAATTTGTTATTATTTTTCTCATAAATTCTCAATTTTTTTGTTTACTATAATACTGATGACTAAAATTTGTTTATAGCTTTTTTGTGAATTTTTTTATTATAAAAATTGAGAATAATGATTAAATAAAAACTTGATTATAAATGGAAGGTATTTTTGTGATAAATTAATGTTAGACACAACTTATTTTGATATTAAAAAACGTGTTCAAACATCCAAACAAACAAAGCGTTAATCCAAAAAAACAAAAACAAAAACAAAAACAAAGAAACAACCAGAGGATTTGCTGAAATTGGTCCTCAACTGTTTGCTTTTCGACTTGAGTGACCGGAAATGCCGAAATTGGTAGGGCATGTTCAGGCTTTCTTCAGGGTTGCACCCCTTAACTCCCTGGGCTGTCTAGTGGTTTTTTTTTTAAATTGTATTATTGACAGTTATCTCTGTTTTTGCTTTTATTGTTTACAGGCGTCAGCCGCGTCACCATCTCAACCCCATCCAACGATATACACATGCGAAACCACAAGTCGGGCCGAAAGACTTTGCTGCAACGAGATTCAGAAGCGACAGGACATCTCATCAATGAAGGTGTCTAGTTGAGCTTCGACGTCGATATCACAACAAATAGCAACAAAATACGATTCCGCAATCCATTTTCTTTCCATTTATTAACACACAAAGTGACAGTACGTGGCTCGTGAGGATCAGAACTTGTGCATGTTTCTATGCTTCAGGTTTCCTTGAGCCAAGCGAACCAGCCCGAGTCTTTCAGAGAACTCAGGGGCTGAGGAGGCTGAGAACTAACCCATTTCTCCTTGTCTTTTCCTGAGCTCTACCGTCCCAGTCTCCCAAACAGTCCGGTTTGCCGAATTCATACAAGCAGAACTATTGCAGAGCTCAGATGTGAAGCTATGAACTTTGCATGGTAATGTGGGGTTGACCATTTCTCTTTTAGCTTAAAGCCATCTGCTCTGCCATTCCTTGCCATCTTGCCAAATATTTGCCTGCAATGAAACGCATGTCCTGCTGGAACAGAAAAGCTCTAAACACAAAGGGCAATTTGGAAAACGAGATATGTAGTGCTGTAAGAATAATGATACATTCTAATTTTCCATTGGAATTCTGAAATACAATTTGAAAAAAGATATATAGAATAAGTAAATTTTATTATATAGTCCATATATAAGATTCGAAATTTTATATAAACTGTATTAAATAGTATAAAATATACTGTTATATCTATTTTTTTCAAATTATAGTATAGGATAAAAATATTAATAACTGAAAATACTAATTTACTTTTGAGTTTTTCATTTAAGTTTTTTTTCGGTCTGTTCAATTTTTTTTTTCTAAGTAACAAGGATACAAAAACTACACCCCCTATCTGTGTAAGTAAGCACAGATATCGCAACCAAGAACATCAGAAGGGTCATTTTGAGTTTGCCCACCAGATCATTACATAAACCGTATTTAGCTATTCGGTGAGTCAGTTCATTCCCTTCTCTAGGGGTCCATTGAAGTTGCGATTCACGGTGCTCTTGTAGTAAACATTTCTTCGTATCATACGTGCTTCCCCTTCAATCAACCAATCGGAAATGCAGTTTAAACTGAGTGTTTGGTTAATCATCGCAAGAGTCTCCTTCCAACACAATATGGCGACCAGTAAATTCAACTGCCATTGTACAAGGGGTCTTCCGGATATAAATGCACAAGATCTCCCCTACAGAATTTCGACACAGCTGCCATAACCAGCAAATTTGATCCCACTGCAACATCCAAATTTATTTTCAAATTAGAATCTGAGGGGGAGTGCCATTGTAGGTGAAAGTTGACCTTATGGCTCCAAGCTTCCTCGTGATCTATGTATAGTCCTGATTGCCTACCTCCCCCATCTGTTCAATTCAATTTTGAAGTAATTGCTTTTTTTGTAACAGCAACTGTACCTTGTAAGATAGGGGCAAAAGTTATTGTGTGATTGGAGAGAGTGTGTGAGTACACGACTGTGATTAGATTGTGTGAAATCTAATGGCTGAAACAATGACACGTCAATTAATGAATCCAGCCTAACGAGGTCGGTTATTGTGTGAGTGGAGAATGTGTGTGAATGTGCGAGTATACGGCTGAGATTAGATTGTGTGAAATCTAATGGCTGAAATAATGTCACGTCAATTAATGAAACCGGGTCGGTTTCTCGAGTCGGATTCATTAATTGATGTGTTATTGTTTCAGCCATTATATTTCACACAATCTAATCACAGTGGTGTACTCACACACTCACACACTCTCTCCAATCACACAATAACTTTTGCCTGTATGATAGTAATTGTGAAAAAAAAGAATTTGAGATTGAACACTGTGATGGGTGGGAAAGCCTTCGACGATCATGAAGAAATCGGATGGTTTCAAACCCCACGCCATGCTCGTGAACTCAAGGACGCAGAAGAGAAGATTGTCCTCCTACAGAACCAACATGAAAAGACCCTGGACTGAGATAGTAATAGCTTCTTCTTTTTTTCTTCTTTTTGAGAGAGAGAGTAACGGCTTGAAGGAAGAAAAGGTCATTCATCCGATTAATTACTACAGAAGACATAGATAGATAACAAACCCTGATGGATTTGTCATAAGGAAAGATTGCCTGATATGGTCGAATCTAAACGGATCTTATTGCTCTGCCTCCATAATTTCCTCTATTTTGACCCCTCTGCGCTGATGATCATCATTGCGGAGAGACGACTCTGCCTTCCCCTACTCGAGGGCCTGAGTCTATGCTTCCTTAGCTGGCCTCTGTCTGGCTTAATATGATATAATAATTATCAAATCATTTTTTTATTATAATGTATATACAAATTTTATTTAAATTCTCACTTATTATTTTTAGCCATTCTTATAAATTATCTTCCCTTATTTTACTAAGTTTTATAGTCTAAAATTTGATACAAGCTGCAAAATTTCTTATTGTGATATTGAGCGTCTGTTCTAGTTCTTATTGGCTTTAGGCTTAATTGCATGGAGGACGTATGAAAAAAAAAATACTCCACTCGTGTGTCTAATATTAATAGTTAGAAGATATACGTGTCAAAATTGATAATTTATAATATAATGTATCATAAATTTAAAATTAATGAGTAAAAAATATATTTATTTCTAGAATAAAATATTTACTCTCAAAAAACATCGGATTCTTATGATAAATTATAAGGTTGCTATGGTTCCAAGAGGTCGGTCACATTTGAACCTCAAAATCTTCAAACTAATTAATATATAGGGATAAATGATATTTTGGTCCATGTGGTTTGGGTGAAAATCAAATTAGTCCCTTAACAATTTTTTCCATCAATCGGGTCCTTGTAGTTTGCATGAAAATCAAATTAGTCCCTTATCAATTTCTTTCATAAATTGGGTCCCTGATCTTTACATGTTTTTATATTAAGTCTTTTCGTTCAAATCCGTCCACTGACTTAACAGTAAGTGCCAACTTGATGTGCTCGGGATGCTCGGACTACTTTTATATAGCATTTGCACGAGCGACCTTTCTGCTCGGGCCTCTCGATCTGCTTATGATCGGGATGCTCGGGCTGATTGTGTTCGGGATGCCGTGCTACTTGTGTTCGGGATGCTTGGGATGCTTTTACATAGCCTTTGCGCGAGCAGCCTTGATGCTCCGGCCGCTCGATCTGCTTATGCTCGGGCTGCTCAGGTTGCTTTTATATAGCATTTGTGCGCGCGGCCGGCCTACTCGGGCCTCTCGATCCTCTCAGCTCTCCATCCCGAGCAGATCAGGTTGACACTTACCGTTAAGTCAGTGGATCGATTAGGACGGAAAGACTTAATATAAAAGCATGTACAAATCAGAGACCCGATTGATGAAAAAAAATTGATAAAAGACTAATTTGATAGCAGCCCGACCTGCTCGGGCCTCTCGATCCTCTCGGCTCTTCATCCTGAGCAGATCAGGTTGGCACTTACCGTTAAGTCAGTGGACGGATTTTGACGGAAGGACTTAATATAAAAACATGTAAAGATCAGAGACCCGATTGATGAAAAAAATTCATAAGGGACTAATTTGATTTTCATGCAAACCACAGATACCCGATTGATGAAAAAAATTATTAAGGGACTAATTTGATTTTAACTCAAACCACAAGGACCAAAATATCATTTATCCCTAATATATATCCTCTCGTTATCAGATTACATGATTAGAAAGAGAAAAAAATAGACTACTTCATAAACCTCCACGCCAACAAAAAAAATGAAAATATCTAAACGGGCCTAAAATTGAAGTAGTCAATCATCTTAAATATATAAAAAATATTATTTTTTTTTTAAAAAATTGCTATGTAATATTTTGAACAAGATGAATCATGGATCGATCAGGATGGAGGAATGAATTAGAGTGAGATACTTTTCACTCTGTGTGATATGAATTTATTCAGAACGAATTGTGTAAGCTATATAAAATTATAACTATAATTTAAAAATATAAAATTAATATTTTACAATTTATCACGTCATTTGATAAAATAAAGAAATAAAATAACGCGATTCTTAATTTGACTCATTACTCAAATTATTATTGTATACTAGTATATGTCTTTTCTTAAATAAGTTTTCGAAATAACGTTTTCAACCATTAACGGTTATTGCTTATAAAGACTTAAAATCCATATCATAACAAATTAAAAAGCGGCACATATCCACAAATCCTTATCAGTAATTGTCGTTAAGAGATTGATTGGAAATAAATGAATGAGCCTCTTTTTGACATTAAATAGACTTCCAGGGTCTAATTATTAAAGACGTAATCTCATGAGCTTATTTGCAACCTTTAAATATCTCAGGACCCTTAGTGCAATTAAGTCTTGACTGGTCTACCCGTTGCACATGTTTGTGATTATGTTCTCTCAATTTTCTATGTTTACAATTAAATAGTGTAAGATTTTTATATTATCTTTATCTCTCCTCAAATTATATTATAAATATTTATTTAATTTCCCTATTGGATAATAAATTATTTATTGGAATTAAGAATTGAACGACAAAAAGGATGATTCAACACATGGTCTCTCTTCTTTTTTGATTTTATATCTTTTTAGTTGATTCCATAACTCTACTTTCCTAACAGATATACATCGACCATTGCGAGGCGTCTGGCCCTCTTTAGTCTTTACCTTGATGTCCAGTAAGATTTTGGGCCTAGAAACATGAATGGGCCTATGTTGACAGTTGATCTCCCGTGCGGATTTGGGCCTATGTTTAGAGTTGAGTTATCCAGTATCAGTTTTGGGCCTCTGTAGACGTAAACGCAAAAAAGCCCCCTGATCAAGGCGCTATAGGTTGGACGAGGACTCCAAAAATTCAAACTCTCCAATCTCCATAACATTTAGGATGTCTATTGCTTGGATGAGGCCTCGATCTTTACTTTCTGAATGATAAGGCTGCACACAATCGGACCAATTTTCCAGTTCGGTCTTTTTTTTTTAATAAATGTGGTCCGGACCGGACCGGACCATATTTATAAAAATATATATAATTTTTATAATTTTTAATATAAATTATAAACTTAAAACGTTTAATTTTAATCTAAACTAAAACTCAACATTTTTATATGTATTTCTCCCTTTAAAATTAACCTAAAAAATTGAAAAAAAAATTAAAACCGGTCCGGACCACTAGACCGCATTTAGTAAGATCGGACCGGAAATCCGGTTTTCAGCCCTACTGAATTATATGATCATTCATCATTCAAACTGCACACTATCCAAATTTGCTTCTTCTTTTTTTAATTTATTTAGTTCTTCAAGGTATTATCCATGTAGGATTTTTCAAATAGGGTGGTCTCAACCAAAGTGATGCTTACCTAAAAAAATCCCACAGATGCTAGCACAGGAACCTATTATCATGAGCGAAAATTAAGAAAGAAAATTTAAATTTATGCTCATTGTTTAATTTAATTTATTTTTTACCATTACCCCTCCTAAAATTATTATATTATAATTTAGCTCCTTTAAGGTAGGGGTGGGCAAAAAACCTGAGACCCGACAACCCGAACCGGCCCGACCCGTTTCCGACCCGATCGGGCCGGGTTTAGGCGGGTTCGGGTTTGCATGCAAATAAAAATCATTTGTCGGGTTCAGGTGTATGAAAAAACCCGAACCCGAAAATATAATGGCCTCAACTCGTGACCCGCCTTTTCCGACCCGTTTCGACCCGATATTTTCGGGTTTATACGGGTTCAGGTTTCCTTATAAATAAACCCGATATCTTCGGGTCGGGTTCGAGTTTCCTTATAAATAAACCCGATATTTTCGGGTCGGGTCGGGTTCAAAATTTCGAACCCGAACCCGGTTTGCCCACCCCTACTTTAAGGGATGACATCGCTCCTATCCATTGCCCACAACTCCCCACTTAAGTCACCAGTTTAATGTTTGAGCCCCAATTAGTTGGGCTCAAAATTTTAGGTTTACTAATAAAAAATTCACCACATAATTTTTTACTATTATAATATTTATTAAAAATCTTCTCTCTCTTCACTTTTTCACCAACTCCAATAACATATCTTTACTTTATAATATTTCTCAAACCCCAATACCCAAAATTTTCACGCTCAAACATACCCAAATCACTAGAAGGGAATCAAATTCAAAACCGTGCCCGGCCTCAAACTATACCGTTACAAATGTCACCCTTACCAATTACCGCGGGACTAAACAGGGGTCTATGTTTATGCTAAGTGAAACCTACAAACACATATACCCCACGGTTGGCTGATTGAGTGGTGTTGCTTCAGCTGGAGCTGGAGTATCGTACTCTCAGACATGACAAGATGTATGAGTTCTAATGGAAACGAAGAACAAACGAGTCAATGACACACAGGGTGGCAATATCGAAAGCTCGAGAGCAAACCAAAAGGAGTTGTCACTCTCAGTGGCGGATCCAGGATCCAATTTGAAATGGGTCGAAAACATTAGGCGAAATGACAAAAAAAATTTCCAAGGTAATGTAAAAAGTGTCTTAGAGTTAAAATATCGAAAATTAAGGATTAAAAAGCATTAAAAAATTTAAAATATACGTACGTACTATTTGCTAAGACTGAAAGTGGCAATTAGATCCTACTAATTTGCTTATTATATATATATATATATCAGAAGATGATAGTTTGAGCAGCAGGAACTCCACAGAAATTTAAGGGCATGAAAAATCCTAAACAAACAAAAATCATCTAAATAATTAATTCGGGACCCAAAAATATGAGTGGGTTTCTATTTATTTTCGAAAAAAAATTAAAAAAAATAGAAATTTTTAGGTAGAAACCTCTATAGCCCTAAGATATCCAAACCAATTAAATCTCATCCTCCAACAATTTCACAACTCACAAAATTTCAAACCGTAAATCATTTTTAGCATACTAAATAAATGAATTTTTATACTGAGTTGTAGAGAGAGAATCTTGGATAGAGGAACATACTAGGGGTCGGAGGTCCAACAATTTTCAAGTGTAAAAACTTGAGTATCCTGCAAAAATTGAAACCGTCAAAAATCTAAATAATGAGATTGAGAGAGAGCTGAGAGTCAATGGGGATATACACTAGAATTTTCAATATCAAGTACTACAAAAAATAGTATAGAAAAAAATAACTGAGAATTATTGCATTATAATTCCTATAATAGTATGAAGAATTTGCTGTTAACTATAAATTACCCAAATTGTTCAATAAATTGTCAGTGTCCTATAGGCTACCAGAGGATTTACCATCGTTAGTATTCAACTGCAAATACATTAATTAGGTTTGATAAAAGCATTAGTTGTCTCACAATATCCAGTTAAGATGCAAATATCATATTGTCAAATCTTCCAATCCAACGAAAATATACTTTAAAAACTAAAAGAAAGAAGTAATAAAGAGGCAGCATGTATAACTAAGATACACATATACTCATTTCCAGGAAAAACAAAATCCAAATACTTGATTTCTCTAGCACCAGATGGTCCAGGTCCACGTAGAAGGAGGTCCACATTTGCCAAGTAAAAACCATCTGACGATATCTCTAGCACCTTTAACCGGCCAAGGCTACTGGAAGTAGAGGCAATCAATACACACTTAAAATCAGGCCCTGCAAACTTAAAACCAGGGTTGGCCTTGGCCTATAGGGATCGGGCTCCCATAGGCCCATACCAACTTATAATAAAAAATAAAATAATTTTTTTTTACATATAATAATTATTTTTGGCAGATCCAATGGGGTGCGGCCGACCACCCCTGGATCCGCCTCTGCCCTCAATAGTTGTCATCCTTTTCATGTCCCAGACATGTTGCAAGAAAGTACTGCAACAAACACCTGCTGCCACATGCAAATTTCAACCAAGTCACGATGATGTTAAAGACCCCACTGTTCTCTTCAACCACCAAACGGCAAAACCCCACGAGCAAAGGCATTGACAAATGCTGGCCTCAAATCAACACTGCTCGCCAAAACTACCGCGTCTTGAATCCGTGATTTCCTTGTGTTAGGTATGTTGTAATGTTGAGGTGGGGCTTCTTCGCGTTCTAGATGGGAGACCTGAGACGCGACAAACGTTTTCAGGTCCGTTTTCACACCATAGTACTGTTTGGTTATCAGTTTTCATGTTTTCTTGGTCGGAGATGTCTGATGTGATTTAACCTACTTGAACCCAGTTCCTGTCGAATTTTGGCGATGACAACTACTTCCTGCCTCATTTTTCTGGCTACACACTGGAGTCCTGGACCGATAATGTTCTTAACGAAAACATAAATCTTTTTTTTTTTTTAAAAAACCGTGTGGGCCTACGCAGGATTTTTGTTCTTTTGAAAATATGAAATGCATGCGTTTCACTTGTTATGGGCGTACAGGAAATCAAATCTGCTACTTCGGCCCAACAAGCCCAGCAAACAGGAAGGGCACCTTAGGCCACTTTCACCTTGCTCACTTAAATTTCGTTACATGTGCCACTGCTGATCTAGAGTGATGTTTGGCCAGCAAACATTTTTAAAAATTTGAATTTTTTAAGAGAAGAATTGATGTAGATTTTTTTTATTGAAAAAATATTGAAATTTAACACTAAGGGGTTGGCTTAAGTGGTGAAGACTCGGGGCCTAGGGGTTTGATCCCATGAGGTCTCAAGTTCGAATCCTCTCAGGTGCAAACAACTCCTTGGGGTCACTCCCTCAACGAAGCTGGACTTAACTGGCATGTGTGGTTTGCCGTGGCGTTAAACTCATCTCGTGCGTATACTGGGTCAGGTTCGTCCGAGTTCGGTGCACGTGGTTGGGTGCCCGGATTTCTCTTGTCACCAAAAAAAAAATATTGAAATTGGTGCGAAAAATTGTTTGAATTTGTATGAAAATTTTGAAATTTTGTTGTTTGGTTTGTAAATATTTTTACTTTTTAAAAATTTCTCTAAAAAAGTGAGACAAAAATTTCACTAAACAAATATCACCTAAAGGTTAAAGAAAAGATAAGAGGTTTCTTGTAAAGGCATGCACTAGCTAGCACATTTCGGTTCATACTGCAATTAGTCCAATTTTTTTTTAATCCGTGCTTATTTTCATAGTAACGTAAAAATAATGGAGCCGTATGAGATGAATATCTCACGTCGGTTTCTATAACGATTTTTTTTTAATCAAATGACGAACTTCAAGGATGTCGGCTGAATTTGAAAAAAACAATATGCCAAAGCTTTATAAAATTATTATGAAGTTATGGGACTAGGAATTGATCTTTATGAGTTATGACCAAAAGTAATTATTATATTCTCTTTAAAATAACCTTTATCCACACAAAAAGCCAAGAACATAGGAAAGCTTTGGAACATGTAAGTTGTAACTCCTCCTAGACAAAGAAAAAGGACATATAAAAGGAAAGAGGCCGTCGAGAATTTGGGGATCAAAAGTAACTTGAATTTACAAATTTTAATATTTCAAAAATTGAATATAATAAAATGATTACAATATAATTTTTATTTCTCTATCGAATAATTACTTTTCACTCTAAAAAATATAAAAAATTTATTAAAATCATCTCTCTTTATTTTTTTACCAATTTTAATATCCTAAAATTTTAATACTCAAACACAACCTTAATATAACCTTTAGAAAATTGGGTTGAGTCAGGCAGCTAATTGGTCACATTCCCAACAAAAAAAAAGGGGGGAAAAAAGGCACAGTCAACATTATTACTTTCCAGGAACCTGAGACAAAATAATTACGGGTACGTGAGCATGTCTGAAGTTCGCTTAGTAAAGAAAAATAATAGACACAAAAAGGGTTTTTAATAGAGAATGACTTAAACAAATTGACCAATAATTTGAAAGAAAGAAATAGTTTGGTAAGTGTCCCCTCCTCGTGGAACCTTATGTTGGGACTTAAAACAAATTGACCCGACCCTTTCTATACCGGTGGCCGCGACTTCTCTTTTCAAACTTGGACAGTTTGCCCGAGAAGGCATTCATGCCAGTTTTCAAGTGCAAGGTAATTGGAAGCATGTAAAATATATATATATATATATATATAGAAGTGCTAGCTTCGAAGTTTCCTAATATTCCAAAAAAAAAATCGTCTGTATCAAGCGTGTGAGGTGCGTATATATATATATATATATTTGTCTTTAAATAAAAAGAGAAGTCGGTGAATTTCATGTACAATGTTTGTTGGCTGAACCAGGCCCCATGCAAAATAAACCTCAATTTTCGGCTGAACAATTGACTTCTCATGATCACAGTGTGCGCCCCACGTCTTCTTTTCTCATGATTTTCTCCCTTTTTTTTTGTTCTAGGGTTATTGCGAGGTGCAAATCACGTTGTGCTCAGATATTATTATCATACACCTTCCTTTCTAGTGTTTCACACAGTAATCATGAACCTCGCTCCTTATAAACTCCAGCTGCAATATGTAATAATCTTCCCACGAAATGTAAGAACTTCATCCCTCTCTCTCTCTTTTACTCTTCAATATAATTTTCTACCCCAAAACTTCATTAATAAGCCCAGCTGCATAAGCTCAAAGATCAGGTTACGTGCCTGGAGATTTAGCCAACAGATTCACTTGGCCGCATCTGAAGTACAACAGATCTACCTTTAGGAAGTGATAAAATGTTTCTCTCTCAAATTGCCATCACATCATGAAGACATACAATCTTCACGGGTTTCATAGGGCCTATGGTCTATGGAACAGACAAGGATTCCCTCCTAATAGGGAATTACCTAATGTGTCCCAACAGATCATTGGATAGATAAAAAAAGTTTTTCTTTTTTATTTTGTATTAATACAGACCATTGAATCGATTCATTAATGTGTTGTCATCCATCCAATGACCTATTAGGAAACATTAGGTAATTCTCTATTAGTAGGGAATCCTTCTCTTTATGGAACACCATTTTTATTTTTATTTTTTTGTAGTAGGAGATCCATTGTCTCGGAAAATGAAATCTACCTCATGATAGAAGTACATCGGTATAACAATTCTGTCGTTGTGAGCCTTAAAAAAGACACCATAATTAGTACTTCTACTAACTTTTCTTTGCACGATCTTCTTTGGGGTAAATGAATGATAGTGTATATCAGTCTTTAAGTATTCCATTATGGAGAAGTACTTGTCAGTTGTCCCCTCCAAACAAGCGTTATGTTGGGGCATGATTATGGCTTTTCCCCGACATGTGGCCGCCCCCTATTTACGAATTCAGAGGCGAGGAACTGATGAGGGCTCTTCGTTGTCGTTAGGTGAACATATATAACTTAACAGAGACTCGCGTCTCAGACTTTGCAGAAGTACTGGCTGCGTGGATCATAATGGACATGGATTTATCTTAACTTCCCAACTATCCATGCAAGTTTATTTTTCTGTTCTCATTTAATTCTAAAACAATTGGTAACTGAAAACTTCGATTAAATGGTAATTAGGAGGTCAAAACGTCTCTTCTGGAGTACATTTATCTCAGTACTAAACGTGATGAATCTTGTGGACTTAAACGCCGTACATATTTCGATGTCACAAGAGGTTGTTTCTTTGTATTCTCCCAAAGTTTTGGCAACCAAGAACAGCAAATACCAGAGTTTTCGGAAGATTTTTCTGAAAGATGTTGTATATATACTGATCCATTATGTCAAACAAACACACTATTCTTTGTTGTTTTGCCCGAATACACTGGAAGACAGGAGATATATACAGTGAAAAGCAAAGCTTGTATTTAAAGAAGAACACATCTATTCAAAAGTGACAACTTTAGAGGCATTGGAAATTACGTACATTTATTAAAGCATTACTAGCTAGGATGGTAGGTTATCTGTATGCTGAACATCCTTAATTAATTCTCAATCTAAAAACATCAGCCGGAAAAAGGAAGTATAAAGCGTTTCCTTAAGTTTACACTTTACCCACCCTAATTCTGGAGCCCAAAGAGTAAAGGTTATTACTGACCAAAAGATGATCAGTTCGGTTGGATGTTTACTTTTAGTTTGAAAACTACGCACTTACCTGTAGGAAACGTACCATCTGGTTATGTATTGTCTCAAATCGGTCTTAACCTCTATCATCAATATAGAGACCTAAAGGATATATAGAATATCGCCCTAAGGGAGATATATATATATCTGTGTGTGTACTTGTTTAGGTATATATAACACTCAAAGTCTCTAATTTAGTAACAATGGTAAGTCAACTTGGCACATTTAGTAACAAAAAAAGGGGGATAGATATGGTAAGGAATATTGGCACGTCTTTTATACCATTCGAATCTAATGTATATAATATTTTAATATAGCAACAATAATGAAAGGACAAATTTAAGAGCATAAAGTCAGATTTTAATAAGGAAGAAAAACTTCAGTGCACAAATTAAGACATACATATGTAATATCAAATTTCATTTGCATGTAAATTTGTTTTATAATATATCCTACTATATCCATTAGTTTATACATGGCTTGGAGCCCCCAACAATAAAACCCTCCATCTTCCGAGCCTGAGAAAAAAGAAAGACAAAATCTCTAATCATGGCTGCAAGCCTGCAAAAGGTGTGCTAATTTAGGAAAATCGTGCAGG
This sequence comes from Myrica gale, assembly GCA_963930655.1. Taxonomy (NCBI): domain Eukaryota; kingdom Viridiplantae; phylum Streptophyta; class Magnoliopsida; order Fagales; family Myricaceae; genus Myrica; species Myrica gale. The sequence goes on from OZ005611.1 coordinate 22,628,413, forward strand.
CACGTTTATATAATATATATATAGGAGAAGAAAGAACGGAATCATAGAGCGAGCGAGGCATGAACTTATAGCATGGATCCTGGGAGGTCAAGATCCAAATAAGATCGTTCTTACCAAGAGAGATGCATGCATGCAGTACTCTCTGTTCATGTATATGCATGTGGATCAAGAACTCGTGGCGTAAGTACGTGAGGATATTACCGAAACTCGATATGGTCGGCCACACGCATGCACGTCAAATCCATTAATTAATTATATAAAAGAATAAATTACATGATCTTTGTTGAAAGAGTGAGGGACGACAAAGCAAATCCTTGTGTAGATGAAGAGTACGGAATCGAGATTTGATCCACACGCTGAAATCATGCAATATTGGTCAAACTGTAATCAATTAGTTGATCGATTTCCATGCCACAAAATGATCACCCAATGGGTTCCTCGTGGCTATGATCTTTGCAAGAATTAATAAACTAATCGGATAAGAATATATGAATCTTGAACCTGGAAATCCCAAGGAAAATGAACTAACTATAGGTACGAAAATCAAGACCTTTTATGGATGGATCATGGATGCATCTCAGTGTATAAAGTGCTCGTTATTACAAGTTCCAGCCAAAATGTTCAAGGAAAGTTGAAATTTCCCTCAACTATCTGGAAACTGGCGATGGATTATAGACGAAGGCTGGTGGCAAATTATAATAAGGCTAAGTAGAACTAGTTCAGTGTGATGACATTTTTGTCTTCCTTGAGGGGCTTGTAAATACAACTAGTTGGACTAATCAGAAGCTGAAGACACATTCTCTAAGGCACCATATTTGCAAAAGCAACAAATTTGGCTGAAAATTTCGACATAATTAAATGCAAACAAATTGTTCTGTCTGGCTTCACGGAAAGGCACAAAAGAGGACAGAGAACATAAAGCAATTTTGCAGCCTTCTCATCAGCTTGCATTATTAGTCTGCTCGTGACCGTTGAGCTGCTTTCGAAGCTAGCTAGGACGCGATTAGGGCATTGCATGCAACAGACAACACATGAAAATTGCAGTAAATGAGGTGGTTCTGTTTTAAATTTGAGAGCTTTTCTGGTGCCCCAACTCAGAATCTCATTCAGTGGGGATATTAACAATTCAACATGTTTCGATGCTTTTCCCTGGCCTCTTTCCACTTAATATTTCATTATTCAATGTCTTTGGTGATCGTTTGACAGCTTTTAAAACATTGACTTGAAGGCAATGTCTACAAAGAAGAAGCTTCAGGAACAGATGGGTATGGTTGCTTACTTAGGGAAAGGATTGCTTACTTAATGGCAGTCAGCATGAAATTTCCCATTTAGCTCTGATGAAATGCAGACAGTGAAGATAAAAACAAAGCGAGCGAAAAGCTTGTGAGGTCTTGAGGACGTGCAAGCAAGCAATGCATGTACGGGAAAGGCGGCGAGTTTGTCCGGCTCGACCACCACGACAGAGTTCACAAATGGGAAATAAATTTTTCTCTCTCTCATGGTCTCAGAAAAAGCCCACGAAGCCGCATCAAAGCGTACTGGATCTCTCTACAGAGATGACATCTCCGTGTTAAGTGTTAATAGTAATAAATTGATTAGGATCATTTAATTTTGTGATTTATATATTTGTTGGGTTATCTCTTTTCATTGTCAATTAGTTTTATGATGAAATTTGATATAGTATCAGAGCAAGATACTTCTAGGCTTGGCCCAATTATTTGTGTTCTCCAGTATTATCTACGTGCATAAATCATGTTCATTCGACTTGCATGTGAGAAAGAGTATTAAGAATCTCGTATTAATTAAATATCATTTAATCTTATATTTTATATACATGTTTGAATCACATCTACTATTCTTTGTTGCTTTTGGATTAAACTTGATATTAAAAGTTTTTTCCTTTTCTTCTGTGCTTTTCAGGCATGCACTTCCCAGTGCCCACCTACCAACTAGCAAGATAAACCTTCTGTGATATGAGGCATTGTCAGGCCTACTCCTAAGTCCCCCGCTACTCTAAACTTCTTGCTCGGTACCAACTCCGCTCAGTTTTTTGAGAACTGTGCAGCCTCTCTCTCTCCCCCGGAAGGATTTTGATCACAAAGTTAACCCACCCCCGGGTTTGTTTCTCTTTTGACATCGACTTCTATAGACTATATACATGCTAGAAGGGATTTCCATTGATAATTAGAGACAACTTGAATACTAGTAAATAACCTACAGAAGTAGCTCAGAAACCAAAAATATATCACCTACAGAAGCAAGTTGAATTCAAAACATCGAGGTTGATACAATTCCTTTGTCTTTAGGGTAGTAGATTGGTACATCTCGAAGCTGTTGCTATCCTTGATGTCCCCAACGATCCTGCAAGATATGCTTTCCATAAAAAAGAGTAAATCCTTATACAGTTGTTACTCCTGACAGACCCAAATGTCATTCCAAAAACAGAGCATTAAATTATTCTTCATAGCAGTAATCCCATTGCAATACTTTAGCAGATTAGGTGTAATAGCCTCAAGATTAAAGCTGCTTTCTCTCAGCAGTTTGAGAGTACCACTACGCGAGCTGAGCTATGTCATTTTGTGGATACGAATAGGAGGCAATAACTTCTGGTACTCTCTGCAGCAAATGTGGTTGATAATTCACGATCTTTCTAAGCAATAAATCATGAACAACCAATTGCTGTGTGTCAGCCTCCATTTTTCTAAACTCCAATGCTATATCCCTGTTTTCATGAAAATCAAAGAGTCTGTGTTGAAATCCATCAGCAAAACTACTCAAAACGGAAGAATACGAATAAGTTTTGGTCTTCTATAGCACGTGTTATAGGAACCTCACTAAAGAGGGATATTGAAACTTTTTTTGTGGGATTAAGTGCTAGACTTAGACCAAAATTATTGTAAAAAAAAAAATCAACACAAAAAAGTCGTCTGCTTGCGCTTAGAATCTTATAGGTAGTTATGACATAACTCGAAGATACAATTGTGGGTGGAACTTCTTATGATCATGCTAAGAATTGGTTACACTATAGTGATCGCTCTCTTCCACCCTTTTAATCCAAAAACAAAAGTAGTTATGCATTGCCAAGTACAAGCTGTCTTCAATGTTTGTGATAAGCTTCCCTTTTTAGGTCGCCCACTGTATTAATGGCAAGTGCACTGCTTAATGCCCACTCAAGCTTAATTCCCCCACTTCCAATTTTTTTAAGATTTATTGAGCGCTTTGACTCACTACAAAATTAGGTTTCAAATACCGAGTCATCTTGCTTAGAAAAAAAAACCGTGTCATCTTAATTTACTATTATCCCTGATTGTGATCATGTCCACGTTGTGCTTTGAACTTAACCAGAGGTTTAAATACAAATTTAAACAGTGATATTATATTCACTAAATCACCCTAAAACTGCTTGGAGTCCAGTATACAAAAAAAAAAAGGAAAAGTTTTCCCAAACCAATTTGTCACGAGATGAAGACAAGCCCTAATTTTTCTAATAGCGATGTGGTTTGTTAGAATTGTCTCAATAGTATTTGTCACCCTAAAGATAGAATGGTACACAATCCGAATAAAAGTGCAGTGATTATGTCGGAATTAAATATGTTCCCCCGAGTCTGAATGGGGTTTTAATTAAATAGGAAGAAAATATAGCCCATTAGGCATTACCTAGGTATTGTCCTCCTCCCTCCTTTAGCTCTTTTCTTTTCTGTATTTTGGGTCAACCCTATACTACTTTTGACGAAATACGCAGGTGTCACTGTTACATATGCTACACTCACCAACAAGAGAGAGATGCATTCGCTTCACTGTGTCCAAGTGCCAATACAGCTTGGGAACTGTGTGGTGATGTAAATTCACCACCAGCCCACCACCTTAGGCAACTGCATCTTCCTCAAGGAATGTGTGAACTTTGTTAATGGAAGAAACCCCTTTTGATCTCTGTGCCCTTGAGGGGTCTCAAACAACTACTGTTCATTGGGTGCAAAGAAATGAGTTAAATCTCTAATCCCAGATTTCAACCTTTTGGGTTCATCCCAAACTGAAATATAATGAAAAATTGAGCGGCCTTCATTTCCAAAATGGTTGAAATTCCCAAAGTTAATCAAGAAAAGGATTAAAAAAAGGGGAGGGAGGAAATCACACGTGCTACTTGCTCAAATGGTAGAAGAGCCGTGGCGCCATCACTCAAGAGTGCCAAAGACCCGTGCTTCGGGTCTGAGCAAGCAGACATTAGAAGCTCCCAAAAAGAGAACAAGGTCAAAAAAAGAAGCAAAGCGTACTGTGGGACTACCCCCTCTCTCTCACTCACATTGTTTTTGACCTCTGCAGTGGAAAGTAAAACCTATTGCACCAGTCCCAATGAACTAACCATATGACATCATTACCCTCCAAAATACGGAGGAATAACACTTTCGGGTACAATGAACTGGGTGGCTGGGTGTGCCTGGCACGTCTGTGAGAGATTCCTCAGATGCGTTTAGGAAGATGAGGGTGGGGGGGGGGGGGGACCATGGGTTTAACGGCAGAATTCGGGTCTTCCATTCGTAGTATTTAATCTTTCTCCGGGAAATAAGTTTTTGAAACAAACATCAAAAGAAGAGTAAACAAAGTGACAAGAAACAAGAAACACCAGCGCATCTCTCTCTTGCTTTCTCTCCTTTTCATCTCTTTACTCTTTGCTTACCCAATGCCTTCCTTTCACTGCAAAAAGCGAAGCAATGACCCCATTTCCATGGCACATAGGACTCATTTATATAAAACGGAAGACAAAAGAGCGACAGAGATGGAAATCCCAGGGGCCCTTTCGATCGAGCATGATTCACAAACTTTTTTTTTCGGGGGAAATATCTTACAAAAAACAATTCTGGAAAATGTAATTCCATTAAATATCCATCTTTGCTATGAAGCCTGTACACTTATTCCACGACTCCACTCACCGGACAACATTTTTTCTCGGTTCCCTATACCTATTTTTCAAATCTTCGCATTCCTTGATCACCACCAAAATTTAATTTAACCAAAAAGGAAAAAGCCAATCAAAATCCCATCCGTGCATGTACAACTGATTGCCCCCCTTCCAAAAGTACCAAAAGTAACAACTCCATGGCTGCATCCTAAAAATTCAGCCACTACCACATCCCATGACCCGCCAGCGAGAGGTTACGCGGATCGTCACAACATTAGTTGCGGCGGCCTGGCCTGGCCTGGCCCCTTGACTCATCGAGAAGCACTTGCTCCAGTGACTGATGGGGTCTCCCCATGATTCCCAGCCTCTTCTCTAGAAGGGTTCAGATTCGAATGGGAATTCTTCTCAATCCAACAGTAGTGGTTTTCCTTTACCAATATAATGGCACTGTGCTACCTCTCCTCCACAAAGATTCTCCCTATGAAATCCCGAAACCTCTTTGAATAGAGCTTTGGATCAACGGCTGAAATTGAAGTGGGGTCAGCTTGTAAGGATTTGTAGGCATGCTCTAACTTCTTGCTGATATCATAGTCCTGTAAAATGTCTATGATCCCAAAATAAAGGACTACTTCGAAGGTTTCACCGCTGCGTGAAGGGATCAAACGGTTTAAACCACCAGGAGTATATTGATCGAAGTCACTCCTTCTGGCCATCCGCTCTGCCCTTGCAGGCATATTTGCTCCTAACCTGATCAATGGTTTCCTGATAGAGAATTATTACATTCCCAGTCAGACCCGATTGGACGCAGCATGAAAATTTCATTTCTTAACAAAACTAGATACATCAAGGTTCAGCAAATGAAATTAATGGCGAAACCAAGCATTGCATATCTTAGGAGCCATATATGCTCTATGCCCCATCCATAGCTTTCTCCTGTGGAATCATTTCCTCTCGGAAAGGAAATACATGGGAAGACAATAAATTATCCATAACAGCAATGTTATGTAACGGAAGAAACTTGTAATAATTAGAACAATTTCTATACACGATGGATCTTTCACTCCTGGCATTTAAGAGAGGGAATGGCTCCTACGGGTCATCCGTGACAACATAGTTCATAACCAATTAAATAACAGAATTATCCAACATCAAAATAAAGGAAACTAGAACCTTATCTGTTAAAGAAAGCACCATCCCCTCCCTATGCCCCACATACAACTGTCATCTACGAAACTATCCTAAACAGATTCACACAGAGAATCCAAGTCAGTTTCAATAATTCCAACCACCATGTTCAAATTCAATGAAAGACATTATTGGCCACCATTTATGTCTGAAAAATTGGAAGAAAAAGCTCAAAACATAATGGGCTCTAAGTCAAAATGTTCAAGTGTTGAAGATGATTAAGCCAGAACTTCTTCGTTGGAACTGATAAATGGGCAAGCATATTATTCACAGGATAATTCAACTCATTCCACAGCAACATGCGGTGGTAAGTCCAATTTAGGAAAGAACAGGTGGAAAAAAAACGTACCGGCCATCTAATACTCTATCCATGTTTTGTAGCTCTGCTTCAAGGAAGCGACAACCACGCATAAACTTTTCTTTCTGATATGAATCCTGTTTGCCTGACAAAGGCACAAATTCAAGTTGACACCATGTGTCCCACAAAAACATCAACTCATGAAAGACAGATGAAATAATTGATTACCAGTGCGCAAAACAAATGGTGATAACCCCATTTTGTCACATGTGTTGTCGTCGCGGAAGTGAAGACCAACCAAAAGACTATAGTCCATGATTCCCTCCGCTTCCAAGAACTCGCAGTCTCGATTGATTTGCCTGAGCAATGTTAGAAGATATTAACACAGATGCAGGGACCAAATAGAGAAAGCTGTGAAGCAAATTCCAATAGGAGATACAATGTGCTCTCTTTGAACATACTTGATGAGCTCTTGGAACCAATTCTGCTGGAGGCGAAACACAAAATTAAGATCAAGGTCCTTGAGGGTTGTGGTTTCATCAATCTCACCCACCGGCATATCTGTAGTACGACCATGAGAGGATCCTTTAAGGTCAAATCGCCTATGGATCCGATACTCTGAGCAGAATAAGTTGCCCATCACAATGAACCGGATCTGCATTCCAATCACATGACACGATCAGGTAAACATTTAAACCAAAAACTCAAATTTGCCTCACAACACATACCTTAAGGCCACCAATCGGTTTGACACAATGCACTCCAAAGAATTTTGTCACCAGGGAATTTTCATACTGAGAAACATGTTGGTAGTAACTTGGAAGCATCCGAATAAGCACCTAAAAAGGGATTACCAAACATTGAGATATCTCTAATTGTCCCACCTCTCAAATCTTTATTAAGAACCGGAATGGGCAGTATGAAACAAATAATTCCCCGTTTCAGCTAACAAATCAATTGAAATGCTTTTATATCATGGGCAAGTTCTAAATTTAGCAAGACAAAGAAAAGTCAGAAGACGGGGGCAACTAACCTTGACTTCTGACTTCTTCACGGTTTTTATCATGAACCTATCATCCTGAGTGAGGTAAAAGAAGCTTCCACTCTTCCCCGGCGAAGAAAGCTCCCGAAGTGCATCATTTCCACAAATGGCCAGCATGTAATCAGCAGGATCTACTTGAAACAGCTCCCGCAGACGTCTGAAATACAGCCCAACAATAGAAAAGACCAAAAAAAAATCCCTCACTACCATAGCAGAAGAAAATTGCACTACCAAACATCCAAAGAAATGAATGAAGCAAAAGCATAGAATGTGCTCGTATCTATTATCCGTAAAGGCTTCCAACAAGATGAACCACAAAAAGCGGAGATAGGAATCGGAATTGAAAAACGTAATCAAGGACTTTAGTAAACAAATAAGCAATACCTAAACACCATGGAGCAGTAATCTTTCCACCGGAACTCCGTTGACTGATGGGGCGGTGTAATCTTCGATCCCTCGGGTGGAAACCTCGTCCAGAACTTCTCCTTGGGATCAAAATCGCTCGGCTTAAGTTCACGCAATATAGAAGCATGTTTTCCGACAGAATACCTACGACACACAATAAGATTAGTACCCCAATTTAGAACCCTGCTAATAAACATAACTACAGAAAATAAATCAAACCCGTAACCAGGCCCAACTAATTACCTAATTCCCAATTGAAGATTAAGCATCAACTCGTAATTTTTATGCCCCTTCGATATCGTCTGCCCGGGCTTTTTGGCCTCGCCAGAGAGCCAACACGGACTTCGCCGAAATTGCCGAATCCCGCCGCGATCCAACCCCATCCCGGTACGATAGAACATGGAAGCCTCAACATTGTCGACTATATCGCAGGTGATATCTCCGGCTTCTCCGTCGGATTCCCATATACAAATCCTCGGAAAACTCCGCTCCGTCAAGCTTCCTCTGGCGCTGTCCACCGAAGACCTCTTCCGCATCGTTATCATCAAATTATCACCACCCATAAAAGCGCCATTGTTGTTTTTGACGCATTGCTCTTTGCCATTTCCGGGATACAATGTCCCATTCGGTAGCTGAATCTTAAGGTCCTTGTTCCAGCTACCCGTATAGCAGCTACCGTCTGGCCAAGTGAAAACCCCACTCCCTTTCGGAACACCGTTGTCCCATTCCCCGTCGTAGCGGTTCCCGTTGGCCCAAATCAGGACACCCCCGCCCGAAATCACGCCGTTCTTCCATTCGCCAACGTACTCGTTCCCATTCTTCCACACGTACCGGCCCTGCCCATCCTGGAGGTTGCGCTTCCAGTAACCCTCGTAATAGTCCCCGTTAGCGTAGCGCTTCTGGCCATACCCGTGCTTACGATCGGCGCTCCAGGACCCTCGGTGGGTGTCACCGTCGGATCCGATGAAGGTCCCGAAGCCCTCCATCCGACCGGCCTTGAAGTCTCCCTCGTAGGTGGCCCCAGAGGGCCACGAGAATTTGCCTTTCCCCGAGGCCTTCCCCCTCCGCCAGTCCCCCTCGTACATGCACCCGTCGGTCCACAGGTACTTCCCCGATCCGTGCGGCGCGCTCCCCGCAAAGGTCCCCATATAGAGATCGCCGTTCGGGAGGGCTTTCTCGACGGTGGCGACGGACGCTACGCCAGCGGTCAAAACAGGTGAGGCCGTTAATGTGGTGGGCGTCACTCTCCGTGTACTGGCTTGGGATCGGCTACGGCCAACTCCGACCAGCACCAGCTGAGGTGCTTTCTGGGTCTCTTTATCTAACTTATCTTCCTCTGATTTCTTCTTCTTGCCATTGGAAACGACGTCATTTATCTCAACAGAGAGCAGTGCTGCTTCACGCATTTTTGGGTCATTCATACAAGCTAGTTCTATCGCTCCCCTCCGAACCCCTGTACTAACTATTTACAAGTACTCACTGTATTCCCGGATATCTCTCTCTAACTCACAACCAAGGAGAGAGAGACACTCGCCGGAGAATGTCGAGTCCGGGAGCTGAGCATTTCGCAGTTGTTTCTCTCTCTAAAACTTTCCTCTCTTTTAGTCTCGGGAGGGAGTATTTCTCTCTCCAAAACTTTCTCTTTAGTGCTTTGTGAGTTTGTGTTTGGGAAGAATAGGTGGGAATCCTACAAACGCACACAACAGTCAAGAATAGAAACGGATAGAGTGAGAGAAGGGGGAGAGAAACTAAAGGAGAGAGAGAGACCGTCTGTGCTTGTTAAAAAAAACCCCAACAAAAACAAAGAAAAGGTAATAAAGAGAAGAGAGAGACATGAATCGTGAGCCGGCTTTGCCTTGGGAGAGTGTTTACTGTTTAATATACCATTACATCAGCCCTTTTAGATTTATTTGACGTATATACCCCTCATGCGCTTCTGTTTCATTTGTCCGGCTCCCCCAACAAAAGTCGGTACTGTCCGTGGTTCTCCTTCTCTCCTCCACTCTCCGGTTCATCGTGACGTGACGGAGTACCCTAGTGTATTACTATGCACTTTTACTTCTTTACCCCTGTCTTCATACTTCAAATTTGGTTAAATTGTACTTTTGAACCACCTCTTTCTTCCCACGGATTTTGGGGCCTAACTTGTATCGTAACAAATAGTTCCATTATTTGACTCAAAATTTTGCTGCATTTTTTTATAAATTCTAATGAAATTTCACCCTATCAATTTTTAACGGACCAAAAATTTTTTAAAAAAATTAATTAATTTTCTAAAAGGCCCAAGTGGCATCAACAAAAAAAAAAAAACAACTGTTTGCAACCAACCAACCAGAAAAGAATCTGTACGTTTATATGCTAATTTGAATTATTGTTGGAAGGTAGATAATATTCTATGATTTTGAGTTGGCTGTTTTAAATAATAAGTACACTATCCCCAATTATATTTGAAAAATTATAAATTATCTATAATCCTGTTGTTTGAATTGTATAGTATAATTTGTTGGGTGGTCTCGAGCCTTATCAACCTCTAAAATATAGTTTAAGCAGTAAGATTTTCTATCACAGTTATAAACTAAAGAATAGCTTCTTCCAGCTAATTCGAACAGAATTCAAATATAAATAAAAACAAGGGATAAATACATGGTTGGTCCTTGTGATTGGTACGAAAAATCAAATAAGTTCTTAAATTTTAAAACCCATAAAATTAGTCTTTAATGTTTAAAATTTATCAAGACTTTGGTCTTTCCGAGAGCATTGAATGCTTTTAAACTTCATGGACTAATTTAATGGTTTGCGCGAAAATCAAATAAGTTTTTAAATTTTAAAACACATCAAATTAGTCCATAATGTTTAAAATTCATCAAGACTTTGGTCCTTCTGAGACCTTTCAAATACGAATACTTTTAAACTTCATAGACTAATTTGATAGATTTTAAAGTTTGAGGACTTATTTGATTTTTATGCAAATCACATAGACGGACGTTGTATTTATCCTCGAAAACAATGTGTTGGGACAAAAACATACTTTTTAAGGACTTCTTTGATTTTCATGCAAACCACGTAGAGAGACGTTGTATTTATCCCTAAAAACAATATGTTAGGACAAAAAATACTTACTCCTACGTGAACTTCTTAATAATATGATATCAATAGTTTGAAAGACAGACTTCCACTTCTGAACGAATGATATTTAGTGTGGAAGGGTGAATTTAAAATAATCTTCTGCCAACAAGTTCTTAATTTAAATAGTATTTAGAGGGTTGGTTCAAATTTTCAGAGTTTGTTGTTACATTCTTAATTGGGTAAGTGTTTTTTCTGTTTTACAGGGATGAACAACTCCCATATGCTGCTTAAATTCAAATAATAAAGGGAAAAAAAAAACCCTCTTGTGGTGATATGAGGGTGTGGTGGTAGATGAATCATATAGGGATGGATTTTAGTTAGCTTGGGTGGCCCAATTGGCAAGTAGTGCGTCGTCCATTAAGACCTTTGTGACTCTGAGGTCGTGACCTAAACAAGGAGTCGGGGAATCGGATAGGAGAGGCGGCAATTCCAGGAGATATCCATTTTCAATCCCCTAATGAGTAATGAGAGCAAGATAGGGCATTCGTAGTGCCTTTTCCATCGTTAGTGTCTGTGTCTGTGTCTGTGTCTGTGTCTGTTACTGATAATGTAGGTTAGTGACGTAAACTCATGTGCAGGCTGATTTTGTCCAACTTGGCTGGGAACCCAGTCCCCTCAATTTGGACACTTGGAACTATGTCGTTATTCTCTAATTAATTTCCTTTTTTTTTTTAATATAACGTCCTTATCTGCGTTGATTCCTCCTCCTCCTTCTTCTTTTTCTTCTTCTTCTTCTTCTTCTTCTTCTTTTAATATATATATATATATATATTTTTTATTTATTTCCTTCAGATTTTTGCTGTTAATGGGGCAGCTAGATTTAGGTGTGGATGTTTAATTTGGTTCCTGTTTTGTACAAATAAGGAGAATGGGGAAAAGGGAGACCAGATAAGATATTAAGAAACCAATGGGTTGGCATTTTCTTCTCTTTTTTTTCTTTTTTTTTTAAGAAAAATCTCAATTTGTGCACTCAAATTATAAAATAAATATTATTTTAAACCCTTCAACTATTAAAATTCATCAATAGTAGCTTGTTATTGGATAAAACCGTAATATTAATGCATTTTGATAATTTATCTTGATGGATCTAATTATTTTGCATATTTTTTCGTCTAACTTAAAGCTTGATTTAGATGGGAGACGTACATTGAAGACTTTAAAAAGTTAAATGACTTAAATCGCAGTTTTAATAGTAAAGTGATCAAAATTGAAATTATCTTATAGTTATGGGCGGATTATAATTTTTTCTTTTTATATTAATCTTTTTTCTAACGTGGGACTGATAGTTTTATACTCTCACATTGTAGATATTCAATATTAGTTAAATATTTTAACCATCAAAATTTTATTACTTTTATCAACTGCTGGTCCCTTATATATACACCATATGAATGTACTAGAATAGGTAAATAGGTCGCAAGAGTTTTTGGTCAAGTTTGTATACTTTTACGCTCTCGCTGACCCACTTAAATTACCACCGTCTTTTATTATTCCTCCCCCGGCCTTCCCCGGCCACTTGTGTCATAAATTCAAGATCATATACTTTTCGTGAGCTGCCCAATTAATAAGAGCCTTTAATGGCCAAATGGCCATGAAGCAAACCAATGAAGTTATGATGTTTCCTTTCAACTACCCAAATGATGAAGATATATGCCAACTCATCCTGTTTATTAACTTGGAAATCTCGTTCATTTTTTGTTTGTTATATCATTTTCCAACATCTTTTCATTGACAACGTCATTTGTTTTCTTTTTAAGTGTTTGTTTTGTTGTTGTAAAAATTATGGATGATTAATGAATTAGGTCGGAGAGAAATTAGGGGACAACTTTATTAAAACACAATTTAGATGAGCCAAAATGTGATAATTACAAAATTTTAAAAGTGTTATTTTGTTCGATTTTGGGACTTTGGGCGTGGCCCCCTACCTCTGTCCCGTTAATCATGCATTTTATTGTACGTGTTCAAAGAACAAAAAAAATTAAAAACAACATTAGTGTAAAAAAAGTCTTAATCTCTCTAAGTTTTTTTCTATCGCTCTAAGAACTTAAGAACAATCTCTCCAGGATACTTTAGTTTTTTTTAATATATATATAAGGCTCTAAAAGGTAGGGGTGGGCAAACCTTTCTTCATTACTAAACCCGAATCCGCATAAACTCGAAAATATCAGATCGGAAACGGGTCGGGTCGGTTCGGGTCGTCGGGCCACGGGTTTTGACCCCTCGGTCTCATTTGAAGGCATTAGATTTTCGGGTTCGGGTTATAGGTCGGGTTTGTTACTATACCCGAACACGAAAATCGATTTTTCTTAACACACAAACCCGAACCTGTTTAAACCCGCCCGATCGGGTCGGAAACGAGATGGACCGGTTCGGGTCGTCGGGTTTCGGATTTTTTGCCCACCCCTACTAAAAGGTATGATTTTTTTTACAGCGATTGATGTCATTTGACAAGTAAGGTCGCTTGAGAAATTTTTTTAATATTTTGAACACTTCAATCAAACAAGCCTAACAAATTACAACTCAATTAGAACATATTTTACATGAATTTTGTCAATAAAAAAAAGACACTAACAAAATCATCAAAAATTACTAATATTCTTCTTGTCATAGAATCTAACTTTAAAATTGTGTGAATAGCTTATTTTATGCATATTTTAATTGTAAATTTTACTATAAGGTAACTAATGATGCATTTTGATAGAGTAAAAGGTTAAATATGATAAAATTTAGTCCGTCAGACTCATAAAATGACTTTTTGACGATATTTATAGAAGATTTAAAAAAAAAAAAATATAAATATGGAAAATAACATTATAAGAAGACAGAAAGAAAACACGAAACTTCATGGGATTAAAGGCTACCATATTAATTATCGTGACGACTCGGTCGACTTGGTGGTCCAATTCGAGAGATACAAACCCATAAAACTACAAAAGCAATATTATTGGATGGTGAAGTCAATCTTTTTGGTATTTTAAAGATAAAAGAAAAAGAAAAAGGAAGAGAACGTTTCGACGCTACCGGCCGAATCTAAATTGGCTGATTTCTCATCCCCACGATGCCACCACGGATGCAATAATTCGTTATCTATATGCACCATTACTTCCCACGTACACGTTTATAATAAAAAGTTTAGGTTATGCATTAATATAAAACATTTTTTAAATAAAAAAGTTTAGTTTATGCATTAATATAATCACCCTTCCTATATATCTTCAATCATGAAACAAAAGAAGCGTATACTTGAGTGAATTGCCTGCCTCTTCATTAAATTTGCTTTTTTTTTTCTATTTGGTTTGTTTGGAGTTGAGCCGACATGGATTTTGGGCATAATTTGTGCAATTTATTTATTTGAAAGGTATTTTATAAGACCAAATGAATATGTAAATATAAAAACATATTACAAAAATGAACGGTTTTAATGTCAGATTTAATTAAAACTAATCTTGATAAATTGTTTTAAATTATTTTATTTTTATAATTTAAAAATAACTCATATGGAAGTATGTAAGAAGCAGATGCCGTGGGGAGACTGATTGCTGATTTAGGCTGTGTTTGTTTTATAAAATTTTAGTGTTAGTTAAAATTTTAAGTATTGGGTTTAGTGAAAAAGTGAAGAGAGAGGTAATTTTTTATATTTTTGTAGTAAATAGTAATGATTTGATGAGGAGAGATAGATTATATTGTAATATTTAATTGTGTTAAAATTTTAGAGGGGGTAAAATTTTTGAACACAAACGCACCCTTAAGCCATGTTTGTTGTATTGGAAAATTTTAAATAATTTTTTTAAAAACCAATCAATTTATCGTCTTGTATGACTATTAGTAGCGCGACGTAATATATATATATCGCCCCCACCTAGAACTCTATTTTTCAAAAAACTATAAATAAAAACAAGGTAGTAACACAAGCCAAATAGTGGCTTTTACAATTGGACCGCTCTGGCCTGAGCTGGCGTTCAAAGGGGTCCCACGTGACCTGGCGTTTTCTCTGCCTAATGTGGGGCCTAATTTCGATGTCGCTTTCGAATTGTCCGACAGATGTGCGACGCTGTCCTCTCCTCGACCATACCAGTTTCAGCAGACATCGTCGTCCACGATTTCTACGTGTCCCTTAAAGAAGCTGACCATTTGTGCTGCCACGTCAGCTTGTTTGTGTCCTCTCATAAAATATAAATGCTGGTTTTTTTGTTTTGGGCGCCTCAGCATAAATTTTTTTTTCAATAAATGTAAAAATTGATTTAAATCCCGTAATATAAAAAAATAAATTAGTAAACTTAAAATTTTGAGCCCAATTAATTAGAGTTCAAACATGCATAAAATCAACACGCACTAATCAACGGGCACGTATGATGCATGTGATGATTTCATGTACCTCATCTTTATCCTTTTTTTAAAAAAAGTAATAATTTCTTAATTTTTTTTTATCTAAAGGATCTCTATCTCTTGATAAGATTCAAATTCTAGCAAGGCTGTATATCTCCACGATAGGAAGGACGCACAACGATTTTATGCTTATAGAGAGATTTCTTTAACATTTTAATAATATGTATACAAATGATTTATTTATATGAAAAGTCTAAAGTAACCCATATATGTTAGAAACGTGGACCGGAAGACCACGTAAGAGTGACGACGAGTACACGGAGAAAAACAAAAAAGCAGATGTGACTGAGAATGAAGAGGTGTTTTTGTCGTTTGGATAATACGGAAGCAGTTGGCGCAGGGGGTAGAAACTGGAAACCGATGCTGTTGACGTCGGCTTAGACGTACCAAATAGAAAAATAAAATTTACACATAAAAAATAGAAAAAATAATTACGTAAAGAAAAGACAACGTCAGCCAACGTTTCGTGGTCGAGTAAAGCTCGTTGGTTGTTCACGCGCTCATTAATTCCCACGGCCTACAACCACGTGAACATCCACTGGCTCCCTTAGTAAGTTCGTGCAAATGTGGGTTGGACCCCGTTAATGAGATTTTCATTTAAGTCACGGATTTGACTTGAAGAGAAATCAACTTAAAACTATGAGCACTATCCACTCGACGTTTGCTTCACCTAAACTATGAGGATCAGCTATCTATTACGTTAGTTCAGAGCCCAAAATTTAAGTAGTTTTTTCAAGAAAATCCCAGTTGAAATGCTTGTCACCCATTTGTGCATTGAATTTGGATTGATTTTATTTAATTTGGAAGTACTGACAAGTTTCACGAAACAACAAATTCTGAAGAGATTAGTGTGCAAATGCAATATAAGATTGTGCGCCTCACCCATACGGCCCATGATTCGTCCTAAATTGTAAGCATCACGTTTAGTTGGTGAGGCACATAGTTTAGGGTTATGTTCGGTTTGAAAATTTTTGTAGAATTTAGAGTGTTTCGATAATTTTTAAGTAGTGTTATAGTTGTATTGGTGTTTGTGTATAGATTGATGATGTGTATAAAAGTAATGATGATGTTTAAAGTAATTATCGCTGGCAACTGATTTATCAACGGTTTAGTAATTAATCAATAATAATATTCAAGAGACATGCCATGTAGTCATTCGATACTTGGATTAACATTAACACCGAACGTGTTTTCCAGATTAAGAGGCTGTTCGGTCACAAAAAATCTTACAGATTTTTTTGAATACAAAATATTCAGAACCAAACATCATTTTTAACCATACATAAAAATAGCTACAACATGCATACCTATAAAGTTAACATCACGTAAAACTCTCAAGACACAAAAAAAATTTCTCAAAATACTGTACAACTGAACAGCCTCTAAAACTGTATCGTCCCAGCATCTCTAAGGACTCGTAGGAGTAATGTGAAAGAGGAAATAGTGAAATCACATGGCTTTCATGTCTCTCCTCAGAGGTCACAAACTCCTTGCTCACGTATTTACGTTTAATAATTAGTTTCAGATCACTACGTCATTCTTTTCGATAGTCTAATAAATAGAGGTGCAGATGCTTTTGTCTTCGAAGAGATTCCCTATAGATCTGATCGGACTTGTCATCCTTGAAGATTCTCGCACCGCCATTGTCGATCTTCTTGTACATGTTTCTAATATTTGGAATTTGTTAATGGCATCGTACGAACGAAAGAACTTTTGACGTAAAGCTTGCTTAACCACCACCTTCTAAAGCACCCCACCCCAACCAACAAATCCTACTCGGAGTATATTTTCTTTTTGTCCTGTATTGAATTTGCGCTTCGCAGAACACTTAATTTGCATTAGAACTCCCGTGGACAGCTCGATCAACCTGGAAAGTCTCTTAACTGAAAACTCACTGACATGGAAAGTCAATCAAGAAACGGCAATTTGATATTGGGTTGCTATAGATGAAGAATAGTCTCTACCACCATGGTTTCCATTGTCCACGGGGATCCCTTGCGCTCGCCTCCAAACCTCACAGAAGATCCATTGGAGGGTTATGGCCAGCAGAAGAGGCTTCTCGTGAGACCAGATGTGTTCAATGGATTTCGCAACAGTGGGGGCGATAATTCTAAGGTTGTGTTTGTATTGTAAAATTTTAGTGTTGTTAAAATTTTAGGTATTGGATTTAGTGAAAAAGTGAAGAAAGGTAATTTTTTATATTTTTTGTAGTAATAGTAATGATTTGATGGGGAGAGAGAGATTATATTGTAATATTTAATTGTGTTAAAAAGTTTAGAAGAGATCAAATTTTGGTAAAAAACGCACCCTAAGCCTAAGTAGGGTAATTTAGCAAGCTGGTTATTATCTTGCGAAAGAGGTAAACAGCTTTGCATTGATTGGAAACAAAGGATTTAATATATGTGGGTTGGAAAAACGAAAACAGACAGAAAATCATATCGAATTTGAGAACAGAGAGCAAAGCGACGTAAGCAACGAAACTGAACGAACAGGAGGTGGACACTGACGGGTTAACTCAATCAAGCAAAAGCCGACCAGTGAGTCACGTAGCCGCCCTAATCTATAAGAAAGAGCACTGCCCGCCTCTTCGTTCTAAAATTCTATCCGATACTTCTTGGAGATCTTTCAATAAGAAAAACCTTTTCCAGGTCAAATCGAAAGAGCAGCTTGAGATGACTGTACACTGAGAGAATACTGTCCTCGATTGCCTCATTTGCGTCACTCGCCGGCAGCTGAAGTTTTCTTTTTGGAAAATATGAGTAAAAGAATGGTGCTGTTTTTCCGCGCCCAATTTTGATGCTTCCAAAACTCGTTGCGGTTACGTTTTGAATTCTTTAATGGGAAAAAAGTAATTTTCAAATCTAGTCTACTTTCAAAATTTATGAATTTTGTACTCTTAAAATAAGATTTTACTATTAAAATCAAATTATAATTTGAGATTTATGATTAAGGTTACTTTAATAGTCTTAAAAAAGATTTTACTATTAAAATCAAATTGTAATTTGAGATTTTGGGTTTAAGATTACTTTAATAGTTTGTAAAACAAATTTATTTATTTTTTTAAGTGACCACACATGTCAGAAAAGTTCAAATTCACCGATGACTTCAAAGAATTGTGAAATTGTTTGTACTTGAGAAAATTCGAACATGAAACCTTACGAGAAGCACGCCGAATCCCTTACAAACTAATGGATGTAAATAAATAGCGCGCCCTTCCACTAAAATGGATTGAAATGCTTATATGTCTAATCGGTATACACTCGATTTAGTGATACGGGTGCTCTGCATAACATCCTGAAATATTATATTTTCCAGTAATCGAATCTTTTTCTCAAATTTTAATCTTAGAAACTCATATGTTCAAACAAGATATTATCTAATTAGACCCTAAACTAATTACTTAAAATTATTTCTCCGTACTTTTAAAAAGATTATTTTGGATAATATTCTGCCTGAGGAAGTGGTAAACAATTTGGGTTAATAATATCCTGTACGTTTTACTCTACATAGTTATCATTGCCAACCTAGGGGGTAGAAATACCCGCAATCTATGATTGTATCTGATAGATGCGGTTGGGTGGGGCGACAACAGGTGGGCTGGTTCAGGATCGGGTCCTACTCTGGATGTTCTACTTGAACAGTCGAGAATGATTGGACGGTTAGTTCAATCATCCATGTATTTGGTCACCAATCCAGCCACATGGCCCATCCACCAGGAAACTTGCAGAAAAGAGAGGAAGCAGAGAGTCCGAGAGAGCACTGGGTGAGTAGGGTACCTTCTTATGTCAGAACACAAATCCGTCCTCTGCCCCATCCTATGGCCCTGAGCGTGACAGAAAGAGAGGAGAGGAGGACACTGGACGGAGCTTTATAATTATGCCATATCTATCCAGTATATCTTTTTTGTTGGATATATGGGCTGGAGACTGGGCCTTTATCTACCACGGCCTAATCTCACCGGCCCAGAATTGGCTGCTGAAGGAAAGGTATGTAGTCCGTATTTTCGTCCTTCGTTTGGCTTACCTGGAAAAGAAGAAGGTATTTTTCACAGGCATTGCGTCAGATCCAGCGAGGTTCACGCAGCTGCGCCATGTGGTGGAAAGAGAAGAAGATATTTCTATGAAAGAACGAAGAAACTATAAAAAAAAAAAAAACGTGAACAACGAAGAAGCTGAGAAGCAGACAACAATTTTTGCACACCGGCCACGCCCTGACGAGTAATCAATAGATAGAAGCCAAAATATAAACAAAAATTCTAGACAGATGAAAGGGGAGCAAACTGAATGGGAACTCAAACGGGGAGAGCAAACTGCTTCCTTTGCGTCATTGTCGCTGCCCGGGCAGATCATGAATGTTTGTCTGGAAGAGTACTGGCGTAAAGAGCTTAAGGGTGCAATTATTCCCACAACCCAATTCTGATGCTTCCACCATATTAGTTTAGGTTAAAAATTTCCTTGAACATACCCCAATCCCAGGATGCTTAGAAAGAAAGAAGGGTTAAAGACCTTTTTAGTCCCTGAGTTTAGGGTCATTGTTCATTTTAGTCCCTAGGTTTCATTTTTGTTCAAAACAGTCCCTAGGTTTTCTGACTTTGTCGATTTACTCCTGCCGTCCAATTCCGTCACTCCCGTACCCAGTCACCTAACGGTTTGACACATCACATCCAATAATAGCGTGACACGTGTTATTTTAAAAAAAAAAACTCTCGCTGACTAAACGACAGCCACCTCGGCGCCGCACTTAACAAATTTTCATTAACTCAAAAACTTTGAACAGAAAACGCAGAAGGAAGAGCCGACCGAGTGTTTCCCCAAATCTGACCTAGAACACAGCCGACAGAACATGTTAGTATTTTTTAAAATACTCCCCGACGAAACACCTTAAACAGATCTGAACCCGATCTCTCCAGCAGTGTCGACGCTGATTCCTTCTTCTGTGCAACAGCGTCTTTGTCTCCTTTCCTCCTCCAGATGAGTACGAGAAGCACCAAGGTAAATGAGTTGTGATTTTGTTCTTTCTAAAAATGGGTTGAAGTTGGAAGTTTTGAAGCTGTGGAGTTCAAAAGTTCTTCTTCAATGCATTATTCTGCATCTATAGGTCGCTTGTTGTTTGATTTCTTGTGAGAAAACCATGTGTTCGAGTTTTTTGTTTGGCGTTACTTGGTATTAGTTTTGTCGTAATGGAGTTAATGGAGTTTTGATGTGGTTATTGAAAGTTATTTCTGCAGTATAATATTTGGTCTGCTACTATTTTTATACCCATTAGAAACCATTAATCAGCAACGTATTGCAAATAACATAGATCCTAATTTTTTGATTTTGAAGATGTGCAACATTAACAGAAGCTGACTTTGCATTTAAAATTTAATTATAATTCAATTTAATTACTTAATGTTATGATAGAATTTGTAACATTAAGATAAAGAAAATTTTCAGTTATTGAATGTCCAAAACTAATATTTCATGTTAGGGGAAGGAAAAACCCGAAAGTTCTTCCATGACTTCTGCTTCAAATTACAAGTGCATGGGTCCAGAATCGTACAAATGCTATTGCGGAGTCAAAGCACCATTGAGGACATCTTGGACTGATCAAAATCCAGGTCATCGTTTTTTTGGATGTGGAAGGTACAACAAGCAATCGGTACGTATGCAGAAACTACGTAACGATTTTGTTTACGTGTTTTAAATAAGTAATACATTTCTTTTGTGCACAGGAAGGTGGCGTTTGTAGGTTCTTCTTGTGGTATGATCCCGAAATTTGCCCACGTGGAATGGAGGTCCTATCAAGAATGTTGAGAAAGACGAAGATACTAGAGAAGCAAGTACATATGTACCAATCTAGGGAGAAAAAATATATGTTGTTTTCTTTTGTGTCTTGGGCAGTAACCATTGTGTTTGTGTGCGTCTCCGTGTGGATGGTTTCCAAGACAAAGTAGACTTGTCATGTATTTATCTTTTTGTAATTGAAGACTTGTTTTTAATCTATGTATCTATTTGATAACATGATGGTACCGTGGATGATGTATCTAATTGAAGACTTGTTTTTAATCTATGTATCTATTATTATTTCTCGGATGTAATTTGCTATTGGTTTGCAGCCCTCAATTGCCAGTTGAATGAGAATTACCAAAAGTGACTGTTGGTAACTTATGGACCTTTTAAATGAGAAAGTAAAAATTGCTCTTGCTGTCAATTTGATTCCATATCCACAAAAAAAGTTGCATCTTCAGTGCTTATAATACATCAATCTGCCAATACATCGATCTGCCAATACACCAAGCAGATATTTGCCAAAACATCCCCATCTTGTAACTACACACCAGCTTATGTCCCAACCAATTCACAAAAAACACTGAAGCTGATTATTGGGTTGCCATTCCTATCTCTGGACCCTTCGACATTGATCCTCTTCGCCTTGGTCCAATTGGTTGTTGGGTCCCTCCAGCAGATTCATCTCCTCCACGTGAGGGTTCAGCTCCACCAAATTCTTCACTAGCGTCACCAGCTTCGGTAGGTGTGGCCTGGATATATAATTAATCTTACATGTCAAATTCAAAAAAAGCAAGGTACTAAAACAGATACGAAGACCAAATACAAGTGAAAAAACGAACCAAGAGGTACCAAACCTGATCCTTTCGCTTTCTGACTCTCTTAGGCCATTTTTTCTTATTCGGGTTCTCAGGTTCGGGACAACTTCTTGCGTTATGGAGACCCACAGCACCACAATTTCCACAAGTAATGACGTACCCACGCTGAGAGAGCTTAGTGGGGTTTTCTTCGTTCTCATCCGGCGCACGGCTTCTATTTTTCCTCGGGCGTCCGGGTTGCCTCCTTAGTATCGGGGGCTGTATTTCCTCCCCCTCATACTGGGGCCAGTTTTCGGGACCTGGCATTGATGTAACCTCTGGGGCGTAGGCCTTCGCGTAAGTACTCATGTGGTAGTACTTGTGTACATAGTCCTCTGGTTGCTCTTTATTGAAATATATTGCAACACATGCGTGAGGACAAGGTATTCCATTAAGTTGCCATCGTCCGCATGTGCACTCCCATGAATTTAGGTCAACCACACGCCTTGGGTGACAACCGTGGTCAAACTCAAATGTCAGTTCTGACCTCCATCGAGAAACCCAATTTCTAGCTTCCGTCTTAGAACGCTCAAGCTTCTTCACAATCTTTGGGCAAATTTGATTGGTACTTGCTCGGATGCGGTCTCTCTTAGTTTGAAACCGAATCATTATTTGCCTCCGTATGATGTCAAGCATGGTCAGAATTGGTTTGTCACGAGCTTCCCTTATCCACGCATTAAACGACTCTGCCAAGTTGTTCAGCAACATGTCGCTCTTGCAAACCCAGTTGAATGCATGCCTAGACCACATTCGCACATCAAGCTTGAACAAGTAACGATGAGCCTTCTCATCCATGCGCTTGATTGCCAACATCGATTGATTAAAAGCGGTCTCATTGGAGGTACAAGCAGCTGCCCATAATGCATCCTTGTACGGTTTTCCCTTGTATCCCTCATTCTTGAAATTTGCATGCAAGTGCCTAATACACATGCGATGCTCAATTCTAGACATCAAGTTGTCAAAACTCTGAAGAAGACCCTGTATATGTAACACGGTCATGAAGATGTTAATTATACAAATTCTAAGTGATACATTCTAGTTATAAAAGGAATACCAATTACCAGTGATACAAGCAAAACAAACCAACACCAATGAGAAGGGATAAATGAATACCTTTTGACGATCGCTCATAAACGTCCATCCATGGTCGTCCACACTCCCGATATCTTCCAAAAGACAACTCAGGAACCACGTCCATGAGTCTCTACACTCCGACTCGCATGCCGCATATGCAATTGGGAAAATATCGTCATTTGCATCTTTCCCAATAGCGGCCAGCAATTGGCCTCCAAATTCGCCTTTCAAAAAGCATCCATCAACTGATATTATAGGGCGACACCCTTTCAAAAATCCCTCTTTGCATGCAGCCAAACATACGTACATTCTTTGAAACATGCTTCCTTCTCTCTTCAGATAAAATGAGCTACCAGGGCTCCATTCCTTGATCGCAAGGCCATACTCCACTAGATGCTTATACTGCTCTGCATGCTCGCCATAAATCATCCTCAATGCCATCCTTCTTGCACGGCAACACGTAAGTGGGCGAACGTCGATTAAATATTCTCTTGCAACTTCTCCTCTTAGGGCACTCGGCGTCCAAGAAGGATCATCTTTAAAATTCTCTAAATACCGGTGGGCCAACCACTTAACTGAGGCCTTTTTATTTGTATGATGGCTGCCACATGTGTGCTTAGCATTGTATGTCTTGATTTGCAGTGCATCCTTTGCACGCGTCTGCCCAAGATAGATCTCTCATCCACACCCCAGCTTGCACACGACCCTAACCCTCAATTTGTCATTCTTCACAAAGCTGTACTCAAATCCCTCTTGAATACAATGTGTCCGAAGAGCACGCTTGAATTGCTCGCAATTCTGAAAAACTTCACCCACTTCAAACGTCACCTTAGCCCTTAAATCTGGAGTCTCTTTGTAATTCGGGAAGGACTTTTTCATAGGCCGCCTTCGTTTAACTTCACCATCTCCATCAGACTGTTCGGGTTCATCTAAACTCCCCCACTCTTCCGAGCTAGCGTAGTCGGACTCCACTTCACCTTCAGCTCCAGTACGACTACTACCCCAACTCCATTGTTTGAACCACTGCTCTGCAGCAACCTTCACACTATTGCAATCACTATCACTCCAGTCTGGATCTGCATCATCTGACTCATTGAAATCACTCATGGCTTCTTTATCACCCTCTCCCTCACCATGACCCTCATCCCCCACTCCCTCACCGTCACTATCATCCCCCCTTCCCTCACCATGACCATCATCCCCCCCTCCCTCACCAGGTCCCATTACAACAGGTATGTCTACAGGGTGTTTCACATATATATGTAGAGTCTTCGAATTCTAAGCCACAATCTTTTCGGTGACTGCTAGGACATCCGTATCTCTCTGCAGAGGCTTCATATGGATTGATTCTTCGTCATCTAACGTGCAATACATTTCCCCACAACTCACGTAGCCACATCCTTTAACGACACCTTGTAGGTCTGGGACTGTCAAGTAGTCCACATGCACCCTACCCACATTCTCAACGTACCCACCAACATATGCATTATCCTTCGAAATTGATCCACCATGGTGCATAACCACCTTCACCATGTCTATCTCTGTAACAAATAAGATGCACAAATAACAATAATAAGAACATTTGAAAATGTCGAAGTATAATTTTGAATAGTTATTTAATCACTAAAGATGACAATTTTTTAAAGGTCCTTGCTTCACATATGGCAATTTAAAAAGCATAATGGAAGAACTGATCATTACACAACATGGGGCATTGCCTTACAACACAGTGAGTATAAGGAAAAAAAAAGGTTTGATTATGCTTATCATGGTTAAAATATGTCTTTGGAAAATGCTCACTATAACTACTATGCTTAAATTAATCACAGCCAGAAATTTGAACAAAAAGCTCATCTGAAATTTCATTTACAGACAATTTCTTCTTGTTTGTTTTTAATGCTCAACCAGAAGTACAAAGTTCTGGATAACATAATGTATTTTACTAAGTGGGGAAAATTTAACAATGTTAACAAAGTACAAGTTATACTCTGGAAAGAGACCTGAATGCTTGCAGGGCCCCACTCAATAAAGTTTACAAGCTTCCTATACACATGCACCCTTGGCAAACTTTCGTCAACCTGATAACAAAGATGGCAATAAAGATGCAGAACGATACAATACTTTAGGAACCACATTTTCAAAAGTTCACAAGTCAAAGCCGACAGCCTATTTTGGTCAAATAAAAGAAGAAAACAAACGAAAGAGACAACACTATGGAACATGAATCAAGTAGAACAAATAGTAAACAAACCACACCAATCATTAAATAACAATTTCACAACCGTCATAACATAGCAGTGAGAAATAAACTATGGGGCCACATTAACCCATACCACAATAATACGAAAGAGACAACACTATGGGACCACAAACAGCTCGAAAACATTATAGGGACCTACCCAAAGACAAAAATATATGACAGACAAAGCAAAAGGACAAATTTAAAAGTGTCTGAGTACCTTTGGAAAGGGCAAAATGTGAGAGCCCCAAAAGGAGAAGCTGCTAACTCGATGGACGACAGATGGGATTTTGGGGGAGGAGCAGATTTCGCCCTCGTCTAAAAGCTCAAATCGAAATTTTGGGGGAGGAGCAGATGGGATTTTCTCGGCTGTGTTCTAGGTCAGATTTGGGGAAACACTCGGTCGGCTCTTCCTTCTGCGTTTTCTGTTCAAAGTTTTTGAGTTAATGAAAATTTGTTAAGTGCGGCGCCGAGGTGGCTGTCGTTTAGTCGGCGAGAGTTTTTTTTTTAAATAACACGTGTCACGCTATTATTGGGTGTGAGGTGTCAAACCGTTAGGTGACTGGGTACGAGAGTGACGGAATTGGACGGCAGGAGTAAATCGACAAAGTCAGAAAACCTAGGGACTGTTTTGAACAAAAATGAAACCTAAGGACTAAAAATGAACAATGACCCTAAACCCAGGGACTAAAAAGGTCATTAACCCAAGAAAGAAATAAAAACCCACTCCGAGAAGAGGATCAGCCGGATCAAACCCCAAAAAGCAAAAGCAAAAATATTGATATTCTGACGTACGTGCCCAGAAAACTCTGACAATATCTATGAGAATTGAGATAGGGGTTCGGTGGGGTAACGGCATGCGAATTCAGATCGGGATCGTTTTATAGCATTATTTGAATCGTCCGGATTGATTGGACGGTTAGCTCCATGTGTTTTTCTGCATTGGGGAGTGAGTGGCTTTGTTTGGTCACCCACCCATCCATCCATCTATCAACAAAAATGCAGCGAACTCGAAGACAGTAGGCAGAGACATTGAGAGAGAGAGTTGGCAAAGGGGATGAGAATATCTCGTAATGTCAGAACACAGAGATCTCCCGTCTGTATCAAACCTATGACCTTACGAGATTTATAATGTAAGGTCTTTTTCCTTGTAGGACTGCTGATCATGATTATGAATCTCTGGGAGCTGATGAGGAGCGGATAATACGTCCTAAATACCGGCCTATAATTGACCATGACGGACTGCCTCGACAGGGGTTCTCCACTGAGGTAGTCAGTAATAGCATCACTTCCTGGTGTCCGGCACTATTATGTCGCAGGATGTGTAGGGAGCTCGTGGGTCAAAAGAATCTATGCGGCTAATCCTGGTCTTGCTGGAATATTGAGGGTGTGACAGAATTGAAGCAACGGATCTTTTACCTGATTACGTAATTTACATTCCTCCTTGAGTAATTAATCAAGAGAAATGTGTCGAAGTAGTTCAAGTAATGTGTATTAAAGTCCACGACACCTTATAAGCACCAAGTCAACTTCTCTGTGTTAGTTAGGTTAAGCAGGATGTAATCCTATATACACAACATTGCAATTCTAGTTGTAGGAGAGGTTTAGCTAATAGTTAACCTTATTAAAAGATAAATGTTTTATAAATTTAATCTACAATTGGAGTTCTAGGATATTTGCCCGGTATTCACTAATAGAGATAAAGAAAAGAAGTACGGATCATGAAAAAAAATAGAATATTATAAGATCTATAATCCCAGATGATTAATACGAACAATATTAAATGATGTATTATCGCATATCTCTACAAATTAGATACTTCAATTCAGACAACAAATTAAAAAAAAGATCAGAATAAGATGCAGTTCATCCTTGGCGATAGTTATTAATGCTTTTCTTTAGAGGCCGGATTCAAGAAGAATTGTCCAAACTGCTTGGTAGGTTACCCAACAAATATTTCCAATTTTTAACTGCCGGTTAGAATTAAAGTAAATAAAAATTCCGCAGAATTCAATCGTCTTCACTTTGCTATAGTCTTCAGAGAATCTTTGGCTTTTCCTTCATGCTGAATTACAAGTGGGAAATAAATGTTAAGAGCAGTTTGTCTAACCTAACCAAGAAATATAAATTACATCTTCGTGGTAAACCAACCTCCCTTCTATTATTTTGAACGTTCAACAGTGGGGTATCAACTTTCAAGCGATGAGAGGACATTTTTTTTCTCTTCGTTATGTAGTACTCTTCAATACTGGAGGCAACGGACATCTTCCACTAATGAGTATATACAACTTTTTCTGCTTGCTTGCCCGTTGTTAGGAGATTCAGGAACAAGACAATTGCAGTCTAATCGTGAACTGGATATTTAAAGTCTTCCAAGATGGGCACGGCCATCTTGCACAATTTAGCAAAGTGAAAGCAAAATATTATGCATGGGCTCGTGGATATCCAACTTCGGTTTTTGCAAATGTATGAGAACCTTAAACAATGGATGGCTTTTGCTACTGCCGGGTATTATCCTTTCTTGAGTAATATATGAGCATAAAGTGAAAATGCAGCATAAAGTTTGGCAACACAGTGAAAATGCAGCATAAAGTTTACCTGTCAGGTGTTAATCTTCTCTGCATTAGCCGTTTCATAGCCTTTTCCAAATTCCTTTGGTCAGGTTTGAACCTTGAATCTGTACATGGACATTTCTGCTGAATTTATATAGCTATCTAAGGAGTTAGGGTTAGAATGATGATCTCAACAAATTATGAAAAACTTCAGAGGGTATCTGCATGGCACACTCAGGTGAAAATATATCATTTCCATTTCATTCCTCTTCACAACTTTAGGATCTCAGACAGTCACTGTTACCTCAGGTTATCATAAGGCATTACTGGTAGGTATACACAAAAATGCGCAGGGTGGAATCAAATTTAATCAACTCATATAAACAGTTACCTTCAGTTCAGGGGTGAACTCATTCAATGTGGTGGCAATGGGTTTCAAGTTATAACTAACTAACGAGGAAATTTTGGGAGTCTTGCTTTGCTTCGGGAGCACACATGAGGGGGTAACAAAAACTAGGTTATGTTCGTGTTGAGTAAAAATGTAGGATTTTAGAGAAGTTGTGAATTTTTATGTTGAATAGTGTTTTATTGGTGTTTGTGTAAAGTGGAGAGAGAGAAAATTTATGTTGAATAAAAAATTTAAAAATTGTTGGAGATTGTGTAAAATGTATTGGTGTTTGGTTTGAATTCTAAATATGTTCGGTGGTAGATTTGTGAATATACTTAGAATACTGAAAAAATGTGAAAACGAACATATCCTTAGATATCCCTTTCCCTTCCCTCGAGAGTCTCACTCGCATCATACATGCTTTCATCCCATTTCTACAACAGTTGGCACTGGTTTTTCCATTTCTGTCTCGAACTATACCGTGTACCTGAAAGAACCTCGATGTCAGAATTAGAAAATAATGCTCCTGGCAACAGCTCTATTAGGTAGGAGGAACTAAACAACACAAAGAACTTCAAATATTACATCATCCACCAACATCCTAAAATCCACCAATTCTATGGTGCTGCCATCTCTTGATTGAAAAAATATGTCCGTGAAGAAAACTGAGTTGGAGTCTGCTTATTCCGACTCAATGGTCAATGCTACAGAAAGAAAGTGAGGAACAGCCACAAAATGCAACACTAGTTACTTCAAAGCAGTCATAAAAACTACCCTGGCAAATTTTTTCCTGTCCTGATTGCTGTTGCCAATCCAGAAAACATATGCAGATGGGGTGTATACTCCAACCTAGACATATATACTACTCCTGAGAAGGAAGAAGACATGTAGAATTCAGAAAACTGAGCCTTTAGCCATGGCATATTCAAGCTGCTTTCTTTCAAGGAAGCATCTAGAGGGCTGAAATAGATTTGGTGAGATTAAAAACCCGGGATAAAAGTTCTAGATATTACTAGTGGATCCCATCACATCCTTGGCACTTTAAAGAACTTATCAGAAAGTGTTTGAGGTTGTTTTAAAGCGATCAGATATTCAGTAGGATTTTGACAAGGTAAATACTTCAAACTACTTCAGTTTAACTTTTAGCTTATCTATGTAGTCTCTTAGCATGAATTAGTGCATGATGAAACCAAAAATGGCCTATCACTTCAATATATTTCCTGCTATCGACACTTGAGTTCTAAGTTTCATGGCACATGAAAGCAATCATCTAGAAGAATGTGGCACTTTGAGGGTCTTTCCTCTCAAAGTCACCAATAAATCTAAATACTACAGAAACAAACGAAGAATCGGGTGATCCTTACAAACGATATCCAGCACGCGGAAGTCCTTCCTGTTATAAACTTCTGTTGTATCTTCCCACAGGGACAGAACATAAATCACAAATAAACCAGGACCAAACATATTACGGGGGAACTTTTCTTTCTTTTAACTATGAGCAAAAGATAAACCAGGTTTGTTCTACTTGAATGATAGCTGAGCTTTCAGCCAGGTAGTTCCTGTAACAAGGGAAATTAATTGCTCAAAGCAACAGGATCCTCTGATACGGGTATTTGATGTAATGGATTTAAGTCCATGGGCATTCAGTGCAGTTTCCATTAACTTGGTTTCATTTGCTATCCCTTCAGTACCCTTTACCCTTTACATGAACATGTTTGCTCCTGCACGCCTACACAATATTTCTTAACAGGAACACGCACACGCGCACAGACACATACATATATGTAACAGAAATGAAGAATATGACATGATATATATATATTTTTTTTCATTCAGCTTCCTCCTCTCTAACTAAGGAGACAACATTGATGTTAGAAGCTACACGTCTCTTCCATCTTCTGAAATCCATACTGTTCAGCAGCATTTGCAATCATGGCAACCAAATGCAGGAAATCATTGCACATTCTCACATAAGAGATCTACATCTTCCCATCATCTGTACGAACAACATGTATGCAGTTGTTTTGAAAACTTGGGGCCACATCAATCCAAATATGCTAGGAATGGTAGTGTCCCATAAGGAGAGACCAAAAAAAAGGATCGGTGAAATATTCTAAACCGAACATCGGAAGGATGGTGCAATCTACGAGTGACAAAAAGATTCTAGTTTTGAGAAACCAAGACCATTAAACAAAGTAGATTCCATGCTTCTGCGTGACGAAACACGCCAAAAAATAACTATAACATTAACTGTGATTCCGATTTAAATGAAAAACACAAACTTCTCACTTGTGGAATCAGTGCTTCCGCCAATACTGCAATAAAAGATACGATAGTCTAGAATAGATTCGATTCAGTTGAATTGAAAGAACAAAACAAACAAACAGAAATTGCAATCAATTTTTGTAATGAACATCTACTTGTAATAAGAACCACTGCGAAAATCAAACACAAAGTTTCACGTATCATTAAAGAGAAACTACCACACAGATTGCACCAAATTGCTGATTATCGAAACAAAACATACGTGCAGCTCCATTTCGACAGAGCAACAATGGTACCCCAAGACGCCTAATTACATGAACGAAAACGTGGAAAATTTACAAAGCAAATAAAAACCCTGGACAGAGGACGGGAAGCTAATGGATAGTGAATTATTACGGAATCGGGCCGGAAGTTATTGGGAGACGGAAGCGACAGCGTTGGTCTAGGGCGTGGCCTCGGATTGCGGTTCGGGTTCGTGGAGGGAGATGGGCTCGGAGGGCACGAGAGGGCGGTCGTCGTTGTCGTTGTCTTCGTCGTCGATGTCAGTGGTGCTGAGGTTAATACAGGAGCAGCGCTCCAGGGAGGCGAAGAACGCGGAGGCGACGTTGGAGCCCACCCAGTTGGCCACCATATCCAGCTTCTCGCATGAGATCAAGCTCCATTTGTTCTCCATCGTTGGATCAACCTTTTCTGATGAATCCATCCCACGGAGCGAGGGCGAGAGGGATGGAAAGGGAACTTGATAGCGGTTTCAAACTGATGCGGGCTCGGCGCTTCTTTATCCGGGACAGTGGAGAGGCAGAGCTCCAGGCCTCTGTATCAGGCGGGCTGTAATTCTAGTCCACGTCTAGTCGGAATCTCCTCTCGGGGGAGCAATGGTTTTATTTTTTGGCAAGCTTTTGGAGAGTTATCCAAAGCGTCACGGCATCGATTTTGATTTACTGTTTCTGTTGTTTGAGGAGTTTTGCTCCCCAAAGTCCAAAAAACATTTTAAAGTCCACGTCCTAATCCAAATGGAGATGTTCAGTGTGATGGAATTGCGACGATTTTTTTTTCGTATTTTGATAATTTTTAGTTGCGTAGAGAAATTATTTTTAAATAATATTAAAAAAAATATATTTGATTTTAAAATTATAGAATTTAAAAGAATTTTAGAAAAACAAGCAAATTAAATATGTCCCTAATTTTAAGACCCAGACAAGAGGAAATTTTGCAAAGAAATGAGGAAAAATAAAATATTACATATTAATCAATTCTTCAATCCAAAATTTTAATTTAGAGGGTGTTCGGTCTTAGGCTATATTTGGTTTTGTTTTGAGATATATTTTTGTATTTGTGTTTTTTGAAAGTAGTGTAGATTCTCTTGGGATTGGTGAAAAATGTGTTAAAAGTTGTTAGAATTTGTAAAAAGTTATTGGGACTGATTAAAAGTTATTGGAATTGATGAAAAAGTGAAAAGAAAACGTTTTGAAACATGAAACAAACATAGCCGAAGTGTTTTGAGAATTTTTCGGTGATGTTAATTTTATTGGTATGCGTGTTTTAGTTATTTTTATGTAATGTTAAAAATGATGTTTGGTTGTAGAAATTTTTGTATTATAAGAATTCAAAAAAATCCTGAAAATTTTGTTTAAACGAACATGCTCTTAATGAATTTAGACCTAATAGTCATACTAACCATTCATATCGTATGATAAATTTTTTAAATTTGATATGTAGGGCTGCTGTGGATTGTTTATGGATAATCTTTACATGCCAAATATTTGACCATCTCAAAATTTAAAATACCACTTTCGTATCAAAATATTGTCATCCCGAATATTCTTCCATCCAAAATTTTGACATGCAAACACGGCCTTAGTACGGGAATATTGTGATCCAAATATGAAGTTTGCAATACATCAATTAATAATATGCTATTATAAAAAAAAATATCTTTTTTACATGAAAAAATGTGGGAAAGATTGGGTTTTTTTACCAATATAAGTGAAGGTATCAAAACCCATTCTGATATGAATCAAAACTATACTGCTATGAATAAAAACTTGCTGGGCGTGAGCTCTAAGACAAAATTTGCAGACTTAACTAAATTTATTAACTCCAAACAAATTGAAAGAAATCATTTATCCAAATGAATGAAACTGTGAGATCATATACCGACGGAAATTGTTTCAGTTTGAAATTTTGGACAATTTAAACTGCCATCGAGAGAAAAAAAATTGGACAGATTTACAGTATACCTATCTTCTTGGTCTCCATATGGGGGTGCGTGCCTCTTAAAATGAAACAGAGCTGGTGTGGGTTAGCTATCCCGATATGCTTCATATGTCTGATACTTCCTGCCTCCTGGCTTGCTAGGGCTGAAAAATCAGAATGCGGTCCGAAAAATTGGATCGCATTGCGGTCCTATAAAAATATAGGACCGGACCGGATAACTTATAAGTGGTCCGGTCCGGTCCGGTTTTGGTAAATGCGGTCCGGTCCGGACCACTTAAGTGGTCCGGACCGGTTTCATTTTTTTTTTTTTCATCAACACACATTTTTTTAAAGATAAAAAAATATGAATTCATTTACGTTTTAACACCTACTAGGCAACTATAATTTGCTCATTAATTTAAAGATATTAATTCATTTAAAGACTTAAGGATGTGAATTAATTTAAAATTTTAAAAATGTGAATTCATTTAACATCTACCATAGTTTGCTCATTAATTTAAAAATGTGAATTCATTTAACATCTACCATAGTTTGCTCATTAATTTAAAGATATTAATTCATTTAAAGACTTAAGGATGTGAATTTATTTTAAAATTTAAAAATGTGAATTCATTTAACATCTACCATAGTTTGCTCATTAATTTAAAGATGTGAATTAATTTAAAGACTTAAATATGTAAATTTATATTAAAACTTAAAAATGCGAATTTATTTAAAAACTTAAAAATGTGAATTCATTTAACACCTACCAATCTACCATGTAACCATAGTTTGTTCATTAATTTAAAGATGTGAATTCATTTAACACATAACATAGTTTGCTTATTAATTTAAAGATATGAATTCATTTAAAGACTTAAAGATATGAATTCATTTAAAAACTTAAAAATGTGAACTGATTTAAAGAATTAAAGATGTATATTTATTTTAAAACTTAAAAATGTGAATTCATTAATTTCATTTAACATATAGTCATATACCATAGTTTGCTCATTAATTTAAAGATGTAAATTCATTTTAAAACTTAAAGATGTAAATTCATTTTAAAACTTAAAGATGTGAATTCATTAATTTCATTTAACATATAGTCATATACCATAGTTTGCTCATTAATTTAAAGATGTAAATTCATTTAAAGACTTAAAGATGTAAATTTATTTTAAAACTTAAAAATGTGAATTCATTAATTTCATTTAACATATAGTCATATACCATAGTTTGCTCATTAATTTAAAGATGTGAATTCATTTTAAAACTTAAAGATGTAAATTTATTTTAAAACTTAAAAATGTAAATTCATTAATTTCATTTAAATACTAAAATTAACGTAAAAAAGAGAATGATTTATATTGTAAAACCAAAATTAAATTAGTTGCAAATATCTTACAAAATTAAACATACTAAGTTAAAAAAAAGATGGTCAATGATCCACGGCTTGGCTGCCTTTTTTGTTCATTAATATCAAAGAACTTTGTAATTTCCTAATCTTACCATTTCACCGTATCGGTATCAATAATGTAGATTCTGTGCAACCTGAAACGATAGGTGCTTTTTATTGTTAATAATGTACTACAAATTTAACAAAATATATACACATTGCATTTAAGCAAATAGAACGATATAAAACTCAAGTTAATTATCATATCATATCATAAACCAACAATTATTCCCCCTTATAGTAGTTTGTCATTTCCTATCTCTTTGTCCTGTTCTTTCATATCTGTAAAACACACCCACCTGTATTAGTATTTATATATATTTTTTTATTTGATATATTTATTTATATATTCCACAGTTCAATGGAAAATAAGAAGTTGGGTTCCTAAAGATAAATGAATATATTCTCCGTACTGGTAATTAGAATATTTTTTTAATTTCTATAACATAAACCTTCTTCATAAGCAAAGTCAGTCATTAGTCCTCCATACAAAACACTGCGAAAAGCACTGCACACAAAGGCCGCCGTTTAAAAGACATGGCCACACCGCAGGGTCGGAGCCCTGAATTGAGGAAGGACCCCGTGACCAACCGGTGGGTCATATTCTCGCCGGCCAGGGCCAAGAGACCCTCCGATTTCAAATCCAAAGCACCGATCACCCATTCCCAACAGCACCAGGAGTGCCCGTTCTGCCTCGGCCACGAGCACGAGTGTGCACCCGAAATTTTCCGGGTCCCCACCTTCGGCCCGGACTGGAAGATCAGGGTCATCGAGAATCTCTACCCGGCTCTCAGCCGGACTCTTGGAGACCCGTTTGCCCAGAATCGTAAGGATGATGCTGACGCTAATCCTAATCCTAATCCTAGCGCTGGTGTCAAGGTTCTGGGAGGTTTTGGCTTTCATGATGTGGTGATTGAGACCCCAACTCACTCGGTTCAACTATCGGATTTGTCGCCCGAGGAGGTCAGCGACGTTCTTCTCGCCCACAAGAAGAGGATTGAGCAAATTGCCACTCACGATTCCATCAAATATGTGCAGGTTTTGACCATAAACTCCAAATTCTAGGGATTGGCCATTATTTTCCCATCCTAATCCATCCCCCCTCTCTCTCTCTCGATTCGGAAATGGGGTTTTAAATGATTTTTCAGTATAAGTCTGTTTACAATTTCGAAAGCACATACATGAATGATACAGTAAATTGTATCTATGAGTATACTTGTGTGAGTGGGTGCATTTTCTGCTATGCTCTTGCAAGAGAATGCAGTCTAATCCGATTGGGGCTGTGTTCGTTTGATGAAGGTGTTTAAGAACCATGGTGCTTCAGCTGGGGCGTCTATGAGTCACTCTCACAGTCAGATACTGGCTCTTCCAGTTATTCCTCCCGACGCATTTGTCCGACTTGACAGTATGAAGGAGTTTTTCCATGAGACCGGGAAATGCAGTGTTTGCGAAGTGAGAGTGGACGACCTCTTGATTGCTGGGCTGCGGTGGGCTGCTGGGTTGGGGTTCTGCCTTCTGGTGGCTGGTGCGCTGGGTAGTGGTGGCCGGCGGTTGTTCTGTGAGTGAGTGGGGGCCGGGTGGGACGGAAAGTTGGAAGCTTGGGAACGACGTGAACTCGTGAAGTGAACTGTGAAGACTGAAGATTGAAGAAGAACTGAAGGCACTCAAAGCAGGGCTGCACTCTACACTGCAGTACCGGCGTACGAATGAAATGAGTCACGTACTCACGTGAACTTCGTGAAGTCGTGAAGTCAAAGACTCAAACGAACGTGAAGCCGTGAAGGGCCTGAAGGCTGAAATGCGGTAACTGGTAAGTGAAGAATAAGCCAATAAGGAAAGGGCAGAAGGCCCGAAAGGCAGGGCGCACTGGGCCACTGGCGCAGGCCGCAGGGCTTAAGGCCTTAAAGGCGTTGGAAAAAAAAAGTTTGAAATGCGGTCCGGTCCGGTCCGGTCCGGATCGCATTTCAAAAATCTATAGACCGGACCGGATCGGATTTTAAAAATAAAACCGGACTGGACCGCATTTGCAGTCCGATTTTTCGGTCCGGTCCGGTCTTGTTCAGCCCTGTGGCTTGCTTTCCAATGTAG
The DNA here is from genome assembly GCA_963930655.1 of Myrica gale. NCBI lineage: Eukaryota > Viridiplantae > Streptophyta > Magnoliopsida > Fagales > Myricaceae > Myrica > Myrica gale. The sequence continues at coordinate 22,664,638 of OZ005611.1, forward strand.
CGCCCCGTTTTACCATCATAATACTCGGTGCCTGTAGGAGGAGGATAGTGTTGTTCTTCCTTTTGGTGCCCACTAGAGTTTGCATCTCCGGTCAAGGCCTGGTCATGAGGGAATAATGAGATTTATGGCCAACCGGTTGTTTCGCTTCTGAGTAAAATGTTCAGCAGTAACGGGAGCCAACAGCTGAGGTTTCAATAAATATGTTCTTGTGCTTGGATCTAGCATGTATGGTAACACTTTTGCTTGCTTTTTAAAGCAGGGAATATATGGGTATCCTTCTGATCCAGGCCCTCTTTCATTTTGCATTAAGGTGCGCAAAGCAGATGCTGAAACCAGAGCGTGATGGCAAGGAATTGAATGAGCGAATTTACAGGCAAATCACAGCTCTCAGCTTTCACATACAGCACATAGAAGTGTTGGGAAAGAGTCAAAGACATTTGATAGGCATAGATTGAGGCAGTAATTTCATTCCCCTCTGAACCTTCGGAAGTTCCGCCAGTGCATAATCACCCGTGCTCTTTGTATATGATCTCAGAAGTATAATCCACCAGAACCAAGAAAATTTCATGTCAAAGCCATCTGATAGGCATAGATTGGCTGAGCCGAGTATTATGATGGTAAAACGGGGCGCTAAATTGCACCACGCTCTGCGTTCACCTGATGGCCATTGCCACCGGCACTGTTCAATGTGACCGGCGAGTAATCTCTCTGGTCATAGTTTTCAAGACTCGTGCCAACACTCGGACACGACCTCAGCGGCGTGATTTTCTGCAAGTTCGGATTCAAGACTGTTTCTCATTGCCTTGCATTCATAGTCTTCTTCAGCTTCGATTTCGAAGCATTTCCCTTGTCCGAAAAATCTTGACATATCAATGCGGATCTTGACCTTTCTTTCTCCAGAGAACCTGTTAGTTTCTCTTTGACTGCCCAGCCTCCTTTCTCCCAATTGGAAGTCTCAGATTTTTCATCGGGATTTGAAGTTTCTTTCTCCATCGGACCCAAAGATGGACCAATCACCATGTAATCCGATGAATTTCTCCATCGAACTTAACCTTTCCTTATCCAGAGAATCTGTAACAAACTCGACTTTGAAAGGTGGTTGGATTCCAAGAAAATGAAATAAAATACAGTGACCAAATTCTAGATAGCTAATCTCACTAAATGTTAGACAATTCTGTTCTTCAGTCTTCCGATTGGACTTGTCCAATAATTATTGCCGGTATGCACGCATTTGATTGTAAAGGGACTAAATGTTCGGAAAAAGTTATTGTGTGAGTGAGCTTATTGTGTGAGTGAACGGGTAAGATTAGAAGTTGAGAAATCTAATAGCTGAAACAATGTCACGTCATTTAATGAACCCGACACACTAAACCGACCCGCGAAACCGACCCGGTTTTATTAAATGACGTGTCATTTTTTCAGCCATTAGATTTCTCAACTTCTAATCTCACCCGTCCACTCACACACTCACACAACAAGCTCACTCACATAATAACCGGACCCCTAAATGTTCAGCAGGAATGGAGAGGTCAATTGAAAGAAAATGTTAAATGTTAAGACGAGATGCTGTACTTGTTCGGTTCATCGCAATCTTTACTCTTTCTTGATTTATTAGGAACATTATCTTTCGATTCTTTATGCTTGTTCGTGAGATATTTAATAGGAATAATTTGACTTTGATCTGCATAGAACACGTTGTTGTTCTAATTGAACAATATTATATGTTAGCAGAGAACTTTAGAGGATGAGACAGTAAGTTGTTACTTTTGAGGACTATGCGAAGTTCCATGTAATTAGTTATATGTTAATGTCAACTATTTATTGAGTGAAATTTATTTCATTGGCACACTCAGCTCATCTCTATCATTCCTTCCTCTTTCGAAGACTGAGGTTCTTGTAATCTATGTCGTCTACATGACCTCTATAAGGGCCGTTAGTCGGATTGGGCCTATTCGGCCTATATCGAATCTATAGGGTTAAAGAAATAGGTTCATGCAAGCCATTAGACGGCCCAGGAGAGACCTGCATGAGCCACCATTTGATGAGGTCTTGGGCCATAAATCAAAGACGTGCCTTGAAGTTAGAGTTATCCAAATCCTCTTATTAAGTTTTCCACTTAAGTTCTCCTACACAATATGTGATCTCAACACTTAAACCGTCCAAATAGTGATTGTTCATCGTCGTCGCTCGGCCCAGAAGGGAATAAAAAATATTGAAGAATATGAAGTGAGTATACATTTTTAAAAATTGAGAAACATTTTGCTGCTATGAAAGTTACACCACTTGAACTCCTCTTATAAAAACCCTTTCAAACTCACTCTACCGGTTGTAAGTGCATAGAACATATCAATACAAACAAAAAGTATTCACTAACCATGTCACGAAGAATAAGACTCTCTCTCTCTTCCTCTCGGATGAAAATAATAAACTAAGAAGTTAAAAACAATGTGCTGAATAAAGAAATAACGTTTGAAACTCACCAAAGAGAATAACGAAGGAAAGTCGAATGAGAGCCTTTTATTTATTTATTTTTTTAGGTTTTTCAAGTCTAGGGATTTGGAGAGTGGGCCTTGAGGAGTTTGAAATGGGAGATTTAGGAAGAAATTGAAAAAAATGCATGTGCCAATCGTATCGGTCATGTTGGATTAAGAGACACGTGTCATGCGTCTATTGAGTGTAACATAGTCAGTGTTGGTCACGTCAGCAAATTCCATTTAGAAATAGATGGCAGGTAGATGAAAAGACCAACATGAAAAATGTGTCATATCTCAAGGAAGCAGGAAAACAAAAAATTCTCTAAGACTAATCTAGACTAGTGGATGATCTTAGCCTAATTCTAATTGCTCGGCAAATTACCCTATATTTTAATGAAACTAAGATTGATCTATGGAGCTAATTTGATTCACCGTGCATTATTTTTCATAATCCTCATCCTAATCAATGTTGCACAGTTTAACATATTTTGCACTCAAAAAATAGATTCTGAAATTGATGGCTATTCCTATAGAAGATCCATACTAACTCAACCAAGCTGTATCTCCTTGCCTACTCGGGTTGGCCATATGCCATTTTCTTTCTCTTTGTTTCTTTTTCTTAAGAATTTTCTGTTCACACAATCCATGCGAAAAAATTATTCAGACTTCATCTATGTGATTTGAAAAACAAACTATTAGGCAGCACTTGGAAGATGTTCCAGAAAGATATTATGCCTACGAGAAAGCTGCTAAGTTACACCAAAAGAGTAAGAAATTGTTTCCACTGAATGCACAACGAAATCAGGTCCTCAGTCAAGGCAACTGTAACTCAATTTTCCAAATTTCAGATTGGTGAACTTACAAGAAGACAACCTGACAACAGACAAAATGTGTGCCATATGAATGCTAAGACCAACTCTTAAGAGCTAGCCATTTTCAGCTTCTTTTCCAGCCTTGGTGTCTCTAATTAACCTCCAAAAAGAGAGGGAGAAATTGAAGAAAAAAGCAGGGTCTAGAGGGGGACTCCTGCAATGCTATCCAAACTCTACTTGTCGAACTCCCGTATGATCCCTCCATCCTCTACAAGAGGAAAGTAAAGGAATGTTGCCATCAGATCCATCAAAAAGCACAAATGTAGAATCGGGCAATGATAAGACTTGCAGCAATGGAAAATATATAGACAGCATTAGTACAACAGATGATTAAACTGTCACGGGTATCAAACATATAAGGAATTAAGTGGCTACCATTATTTAACAAAAAATGTTTTTGCTCATCCAAACATGGGCTAAAAGAAGAGAAAACTTGAGAAACAAAGGAAAGAAAACAAAAAGGAAGAAAACCGGTGGAGGAGGAGGTTCCGCTTTGCCAGCTATGTCCCTGGTGTGGCATGGCTGCCATCCACCCCTTGCAGCGTGGCTCAGCTGTAAAAGCCCCCCTGGCTGGGTGTGTGATTCAGTTTTCATCTACCCCTTGCAGCTATGTCCCTGGTGTGGCAGGGCTGCAATCCACCCCTTGCATTTTTAATTATTTCAGTTTTCATCTATTTTGTAACTTGAAGCAGCATGGGGAGAACATGTTGAAAATGCGCAGTGGGAAAATTTTGTTAACTTTTTTCATTTCTTCCTCGTCTCAGGAAACAATGCCAAATTTTTTTTCACTTTTATTCTGATTTTGCAAAGTAATGGCCTAACGGTTTTTGGGTGAGAAACCTGTTTTGATACTTGAAAGCTGAAAAAATAAAATATTTGGAAAAAAGCCCTCAACTTCCATTCATCTTTCTTTTTCTACTTTCTTTACGTCTGAATATTTCAAGTTAGCAATGACGAGCTACCAAGTGCAGCAGTACCCTCCAAGTAGTCCTCAACATGGTGGTGACCACTACTCAGAGGACAAGAAACCGAAAGAATTAACATTCTAAAGTCAGGGGGATATCTTTGACCTTCTTGTTTATCCATATCTCTGCCAGCATCCCAGCACCGACTCAACCTGCAATACATGCCCCATAGAAGGCAATGGCAGTCTGGCAGATGGCAGGGATCTTCGAGGAAGGAAATAGCATTCTGGAATCTGTCTTATCTTTCTTGGAAGCCGCTTCCTTATAACTGGTTTTGCACCGGGATCCTTCTGCAAGTCACGGCAAAAGTTACTGTGTGAGTGTATGAGTGGACGGATGAGATTAGAAGTTGAGAAATCTAATGGCTGAGAAAACGCCACTTCATTTAATGAATTCGACCCGTTAACCTGACCCGCGAAACCGACCCGATTTTATTAAATGATGTGGCATTTTTTCAGCCATTAGATTTCTCAACTTCTAATCTCACTCGTCCACTCACACACTCACACAATCATCTCACTCACACAATAACCATGGCCTGCAAGTCACTGCCAATAGCTTTCTAGTCAACCCCTTTGAAGGGGTCTTTGTCTCTTCAGTTCCCATGACTATCTTGAGAGCTCAAGTTTGCAAAATCAAAGCCACAATTCAAGACAAAGCCACAAAACTTCAGTGGTACAGAAACCCAATAGAATGAGAACATGAGATAACTGTCATGTTATGCGTTCTAGAAAGAGAGATTCATTCCTCCCTATAGAACCTTCTCCTCCTTTGCCTGACCCCACCCCATCGTCTTTGCTCTGGGAGGGCTCTCCCCTCCCTCTCCTCTCCTCCGGCTACAGTCCTGGTGGCCGGAGGTTCCATTTTCCTTAGTTTTTCGGCCTTTTTTTGTGCTCTCTTTGCTTGTTTTGGAGGTTATATCTCGGCCTCTTCGGTGGTTTTTGGTATACACGGGCCCCCACGGTGGCTTTCCTCTCCTCTCGGTGTCCAGTTCTGGCCAAGAGTGGAGGCAATCGGTCGCGCATGAGCCCTCACGCGCGTCTGCGCACGCGTGGATCTCACGCACCCGACCTCCTTTGCCTCCCCTCTTGCTGTTTTGCACGTTTTTTGAGGTCTGGCCCTGCCTCGCGTGCTCAGCCCTGTTGGCGGTCCCTGTTGTCTCTGACCTGTTTTCCTTTGCCGGCGCCTAGAGGTCATGCGCGAGTGTGTTGCCTAGGGGCCCAGTGTTTTTGCTATTCAAAAGTTCAGAGTTTTAATAAAAATTGTAGATTTTTTAGGATTTAAATTGAATTTCAAATTTTTTTAGTTTGTGATTAAAATTTCAAAACTAAAAATGACAGGTTATTATTAAATATTCAAGGCCAAAATTTGTATTTCAAAATTTGAACAATAATTCTTGATGGAAGCGTCATTTCGTCAAAAAAATTAAACTCAATGACTAAAATTTGAAAATATTAAACCTAATGACTAAAAAATAAAAGAGCTTAAAATTTAAGAACTAAAATGTCAATTTTTTTTATCACATCAATTGTTGAGTTGTCAGTTGAAGTGACCAGGCAAATAAACTGATCCATTGTAAGCCCAGGACTCAAAAATAAAATGCCCGTATACAATCAAACCGGAAGAGGGAAATCATTAGCAGACGAAAGCAGCTCATGCGCTAAACCCTACTACGTTGTTGTGAAGTTATTGGAACGGTAGAGAGAGACTCGAAATAGATAATCAATGGCTGGGTCCACCGGCGTCTCCGGTTCGTCGAATCCCTCTCCGACTCCACCTCCTCCAAAAATTCTGTTAGCGAAGCCCGGGCTGGTCACTGGCGGACCGGTAGCAAGTACGTACGGACGTGGCGGTGCTGCCGATGATGAAACGGTGTCCCTTCGGTCCCGCCTTCCTCCAATTGGCTCTCTTAACCTCCTCTCAGATTCCTGGGACTTCCATATCGATCGCTTCCTCCCTGTACTCTCTGTCTCTCTGTCTCTCTCCAAAGTTGCATATATTTCAATATAAACGGGATTCAGAATTTCGTACTCTTAAAATCTCTCTCTAATACGAGGGACATTCTTTTGAAAAAATGGAAGGTAATGAACAAAAGATTAGCCTGTTGTCTATTGTAGCCAAGAAAGTCGAAGAACTTTACGGAAGGTAAAATGAAAGAAATTTAGTGTGAAAGCGTTATTGGTAATTTAGCGTACGGGAAATGTTCCGTGGCCTAGCTTAACTGAAGTAACAACTATTTTGGAAAAGAAGCAGAAATTTGAAATTGGATTATTTCTCAGTAACCAAACATCGGGATACTTTTTACTTTTTTGTGTTCTGTTTTTTGGACTTAAAAAGAAATAAAAGATCAACTCAGTGAGCCAAGTGAGTTGGTTGTGCTCGGGTGAGCTGGAACAACTGTCAAAATCATTGAAAATTTGATATATATTTGTTCTTCAGTTTCTCTGCAATCAAAACGACCAATTGTCTTAATTTTGCAGTTTTTAACTGAGAATACGGATTTTACGGTGGTGGGAGTGATTGGTCCTACTGGGGTGGGAAAATCGACGATTATGAATGAGCTCTATGGATTTGATGCAAGCTCACCTGGTGAGTGTTCAGTACTTTATTTTTCAGTGACTAAAGAGAATGAAGATTAATGGAAGAACATTTTTATGTGACTGTGCTTTTTCCCATTAAGAGTTGCTGATTGAAAGCCATTATTTCATCTGCGATCGTGTTTCCTTTATATATTGTTTTTTTATAAGCTCATTTATATATGGTTATAAGCCGTAAATTTGGATTATAGATGGATTTTTTTTTTTGAAATATTGGCAGAATCACTGTGCTTGGTGGTGCTTACTGACTTCAATCACTCTCTTTCGTTTAAATTGAAGTACTTCAATGTGCTAACTTCAGTACACTAGCTTACAGGAATGCTTCCACCATTTGCAATTCAGTCAAATGATACTAGAGCAATGGCAAGACATTGTACTGTGGGCATTGAACCAAGGATATCTGCTGAACGTATTATCCTTCTTGATACCCAGGTTTTATGCTAACGTTGTTCAGTTGTTTTTTTCTTTGATCATATACTTCTCTTTTGTTCTAGAAATAATGTTAAAATTTCTTTCTCTAATGCACTTTTTTTTTTAATGCCACTCTTTTGTATATGTTGTATCTTACAAATAAAGTCACAAATATCAATGAATGACTGTGTCCCTAAATATCTAACTTTTGGCATGCGTATATTCAACCTAATTAATCATGCATTTTGGATTTGCAAGCAATTTGCATTTTGGATGTTCCAAACTATTAGAAAGATGTTTCTAATCGAATATCATGGATGCGTACTAGAATGTCGATTAGTAAGAAAAGAAGAAGAAGAAAAAGACATGAAAATGCGGGAAGATTTTGGCACAAAGCCAATACATAATGAAAGCTAGCTGAAGTAAGGCAGGCAACATTGAAAAGAATCATGGTATTACACCCCAGGATTGGAAAGATGGAAAAGAGTAGGAAGATGGAAATCCTCCTAGGTGCTGAGAATAGAAGGAGCCAACAAACTGCAAGATAACCTTTAGACCTTAGGAAAAGAATCAGAGCCCCAAGACTATCTAATAGTGTTGACTCCAATACGCAGTATGATGATGCTACTGCTCATGACCTGAGAATTGAGGAACTGGTAAATACTAGTTAGCTTGGTTGTAAACTATTTAGTTATATTCTATATCTTTTGTAGGCATTGGAGTTTGTCAGGAAGAGTTGTGGTCTAGACTCGTGTTTTGTTATTGAGAAGTTAGCTTTAAGAGGTTGCTTTCTTTTGCGTTTGATGAGGCATGAGTATCATCATGAATGTCTCTCCCTTTTTTCTCTCTCGGTGAAAAGGAAGTCAATGCTCATGGTATGAGCAATGAATGTTTAACATGCGATGAGAATTTTAAAGCTACATCTTGTTGCCTTTTGTTTTTAATGTTTTCAGGTGTTCTTGGCACTGTCATACATATTGTACTACTGTGTTGTCTCTTTATTCAATCGAGATAAATTCTTCTTGACTTGCAGCCCATATTTAGTCCTTCTGTTTTAGCTGAGATTATGAGACCTGATGGTTCATCCACAATCTCTGTGCTAAGTGGCGAGTCTGTGTCTGCTGAATTGGCTCATGAACTTATGAGTATTCAGGTAACATTAGAAACTAAGACCAAAGAAATTTGTGAACAGGTTTTGTATTTCCTGGTTTTTGTTTTTTTGACATGAAACTGTTGAAGTTTAAAGATCTAATGAACTTGTCCTTTCTGCGATGCGGCAATGAACCCTTCTAGCTTGGCGTTCTACTAGCATCCATCTGTCACATAGTGCTTGTGGTATCAGAGGGAGTTCACGATCACAACATGTGGCAATTGATGTTGACAGTAAGGCTCTCTTCTTTTTTACTGATTCCCATATGTTCTACATATCCTCAAAAAAGCCAATGTGGAAGCATGCTACTTGTGTTACTAATTCTTGAGAGATTTTATGACACCACAAACTTCTAAATGTGATATGCTCTATAATTCTGTTGAAATTTCTGTCACATATGGGTTTGAATGGGATTCCTAGTCATATGTGGTTCTCACGTTATCTGATCTTTAGACTGTCAGTCAGAATCACTCCCCCCCCCCTCCAAAAAAAAAACAATCCCCTTTTTTTCCCCCCAAGAAAGATGTTTGAAATTGTCTGTTCGTCTTTAGCTTTGGCTTATAGTTATTTCCCTCCTCTTCTAATATTTTTCTGCCATTCCAATTCCTCTGACAGTAGTGGACCGTGAATTACGCTTTAACAGCCAACCTGCACAGTGCTTTGCTGTACTAGTAATTGGTGGTCAAAGTGGTTTTTGTCACTATAAAATAACTACATTTTCAACTGCTTAAATCGTATGTTCATTGTCGGAGATCAACAGATAATGTAATCTGGTGTTTTCCTTTTATCATTGTCATTTCTGTCTTGCCTACTCTATCTAAGGTCTGTAAAACTGGCGTTACAGTCGAATAACAACTTGCAAAACTGATTATTTCTTTGGAAGTTAAAATTGGATGAAGTAAAAGTATAGCTTATCGTCAAACTATTTTTGTAGAGGATGGATGGAGGGTTCTGAGCGAGTAGCATGGGCAAAATCATAAACTCTATGCTGGTAAATGAAACATTTTTGTGAATGAAAAAGTGTAACATTTCTGTTAATAGGTTTTGGAGCTGCATTAACTTCTTTTAATTGTTTTAGGGAATTCCTTTCTACATTTTGTTTCTTTTTTTCCTATATTTTTTACCCCATTATCTTTTGCATCATATCTCTATGCAGGTTGACTTGTTGAAGCATGGCATACCTGACCCATCTTCAATCCTCCCTTCTCATTCCCAGAGCTCAAGTCGGGGGCCTGAAAAGGAAAACAAAGATAACATCCATAAAAATGAGGAGTATATGGCTGCTCCAGTTTTTGTCCACACAAAGTGAGTGACTTTTCCTCGGCACAATTTTATGAGATTGAATCTCATAAACGAATGAAATAGTCACTTTTTGAGTTTAAATAATGCCACAAGTTATAGGCATGGTTTAAAGATTTGAGGAACAAACAGAATCTTGTACGACCTTGTGGTTCTGTATCTTGTTCTGCACAGAAAGTTAGGGTAATAGAGGCAACTCGTCTATTTGCCTTTTTTTTCATTGTTTGCAGATTGCATGATGAAGAAGCCAGTCCAAGGATTTTTTCCCAACTTAGGAAGGCTATTTCACACTATTTCAGCACATCTTCGTTCATGAGAGACAAATATAGGGATATGACCAAAGATCTACCACTAGATTCTGTGGCTTCTGGTAGTCAGTGTGATGAATCTGATTCTGCATGGCCGGATTTGTTTGTTCTCTCTCGTAAGAACAAGGGTGATTCCCCCATATCTCAATATGAAAGTCACATTTCCGCACTATGGAAATTGCGGGATCAGGTTTCCCTCTCTACCTCTCTCTTTATCTTTCTCACACTGAAACGCTAATTTCGATATGCTATGCCGGTGTGATATTTGTATATAGGTAACACCAAAAGGAATTAAATAGATTCAAACAATAAAATTAGCTTTGGAGCTACAAATGACAAAAGAAAACTAATCTACAATCCGGGGGTGACATTTCTGAAAAATCGAACTTTTAGAGGTCTAACTCGAAAAAATGTTGTATTGAGCGTTTTTCATTTTCTTTCTTTTATGTGAATCATTAGTATTTTTCCACGCATAGGAGGGATGAATAGTGTATATACTCCATGACATTCATTAATTCCCTTTTTCTGTTTAAGAAAATTCAAAAACTTTCCCAAACAAATCTGTGCCAGAACTAGATTTTCATTTGCATATACATATCTAAAATCGTATGAAGTCTGTTTTGAATTGTCTGTGTTCCACATCACGGGAGCATATATACCGTTTTCGACCTTTGTCTGTCTTCTTTTTCTCCTTCAAATATATGACAAGTGCATTTGAAGTACTTTTCTCTCGCAGGTTCTATCCATGCATGGCCCTTCATTTGCAAGAACTGTATCTGAACGTGATTGGTTGAAGAATTCTGCCAAGATTTGGGAACTTGTTAAGAACTCCCCAGTAATTGCAGAATACTGCAGGACACTTCAAAATTCTGGTTTGTTTAGGAGGTAGCTGGCCCCAAGTCTTTCCAATTGCATCTGCTAAATCAAACTCTTTGATCGACTGTCTTGGTCCCACATAGCATTTAGCTAGTTTTATTGTCTTATTTCATGTATATATCATGTTCATGGTCTACTTTTTATGCTCCCCGCGGCTCACACCTGGTGCTCTTGAAGATGAACTTCATTTATTTGCTTCCATTTTTGGAACTTCTAGGCTTAGGCACTGGCTGTTGTCGCTTTTTATGCTGGTATGAAGGTCGAGTGATGATCCCTAAGTATTTACCTGGGCCTTAAATGGGCTAATTGGGCTTTCTCTTTTCTGGGCTTAACATTGTTTTGGACCTAGTTTTTGGGCTTTCTTTTTTGTCCAAAAAAAGAAAGCGACGAAAAAATGTCAGTGATTGTTCTTTTGCTTCTTTTTTCCCCTTGATAACACAGGAGTTTACTTTATAGCCACATATTATTCAGAAATATATATTAAAAACAAACAATGTACAGGCTTCTGAACTCTGGACCCTAAAGAGTAGCGACTCCATCCCAGCTCAAACGTGAATATTTTTGGACAGAAAAAAAGGACCTTTATCGTGGCATCACTTCCTTGAGTTTGACAAATATATTATCATCCAATATTACAGGTTATATATAGCCCATGTTTGGATGGCACAAAATTTTTTCACCCTCACTTTTTTTATTAACTTCAATACTTTTTTATTTGCAAATGTAAACAATTTTTTCATAATCTGAAGAGAATTTATACTACCTCCAACCCACAGGGGTTTGGTCTAGTGGTAAGGCAACGGTTTGGGTTCTCATATGTCCCAAAGTTTGAGCCCCAACACGTCATTAACGCCCCTGACTTATCGGGGGTGTGTTTGGTGGGGTTCTGACACATGCCCTTAAGTAGTGGCCCAACCTTGAGAGCTCCTGGGTTATAAAAAAAAAATATATATATATATTACCTCCAACAACAAAAATTTTACCACCATCCAAACCAAATAAGGATCTACCTCTTCACCAGTAAATTCTTGAAGAAATATTATTTAGTGGTCATGTTCTTCTGCTGAATTAAGTTGCTGTAGCGTTTGCTGTTGCTAGGAGGATTAATAAGAGAGGACTCTTACATAGGTCCACTGCAAAATGCTTAAAATTTATCCGAATTATTTAATGTGGGATTTTTTAAAATCTAATTAATAATCCGAAATTGTCGTTGAATACTTGATAATGACTTGGTGGCCAGATCTGTGACTTGTGGCAATTAATTATAAAGGAAGATAAAAACGTCTTATCTTGAAGTACCAAAGTGGGCCCTCTCTCTCAACCTTCGATCTACTGCCACGTGTCAGATTAAGATCCTCGTATCCATAAAGAACAACATGATTAAGATAGCACAATATTACTCAATTCTTTGAATATGGGTCCCACTATTTTTAAATGGCAAGGGGAACGATGCGGTGTGCCAAACGATGCCGCTTCCTCTCTCTCACACCGTACTAAAAACCAGTAGAAAGTAGAAACCGACGATAGAAACTGCAATGTTAACCGAAGAGCGAAAAAGGGCATCGCCATTTAGAAAAAAAAGAAAAGAAAAAGGGCATCGCCAAAGCCATTGCCTTCTCTGACATGCGTCTTCTTTTCTTTTGGTCCTATTTTCTTCTGGATCTTCCTTCGCAGATTGATGCTTACCCACTTTCTCATCTCCATCACAATTATCTAATTCATTCCAATCTCGCTCTCTCTCTCTCTTGGCTTGTCTCTGTTTTTCTCTATCTTACCTTAGTTTTTTTTTTTTCTTTCCAAAAATGTGAGTTCTCTTTAGTGTACATTTATTTCTTAGCTTTCGCGGATCGTTTTAGTTCATCAGGTTGTTGCACGAGTCGTTTCAGCTACTCTGTGTGATCGTGTTGGTGGGGTGCACGAATTTTGGGTGATTTTCAAATTTATGCATCGGTCTTTCCATTAGGTTTTTCTGGGTCTCTGTTATTTCGGGTCCGTTTCTTTGTAGGGAGCAATATTACATTTATTGCCTCCTTAATTTTGTTCAGCTATCTCTTTTGATTTTAAGCCTTGTTTTCTTTTTCCTAGTGGTCATGCTTGGAATGGTGATATACTGATATGGGGTGTGCTTGGTGGCAGCTGTATGGAAATTGGTTCTGATCAAACATCTATATTTCAGTATTATGTAACCTTATTGATCTCGTCCAAATTAAGTATAATCTGAACCAATACCCGGTTCCTTAGAGAACAGAGTGTTATGCTTTCCGTTCCGAAGACCTGTAGTTTTGACCTGAACTAATTTGCTTTCATTCAAGTATTGGGTGGATTAATGAATTGCGTTGATGTTTCTTGTAAGCTGAAGGTCATGTGAATTGGATAGTCTTTCTCAAGGGAGTCATCTGATACCTGATGGGTTCGTCGACCTATTTGATGTCATCTTTTCTCTCTCAACCAAACAGTATTCCTTGGCTGGCGACCTCGTTAATGGCTTTCTTTCATTAAATCAGGCAAAAAGTTGTTGATTCTATTCCGGAATCTTTACATTTCATAATTACTTCTCAGTTGTTTAATCCTATTTCTGATACGGTTCCGTACCCGATAAAGGTTCTTGTATCCTTCAAGAGATGCTGGTTCTCAGAACCTTCCATTCTAGTATGAATTTTCATAGGTATTATCTTTTTATTGCTAAGTTCATGCACCTAAACTCCCGCCAGTGACCTTTCTCTGTAATTTCCTTGGGAGCTGATTTTCAGTAAAAATATCAGCTCTTGTGTAACGTGTTGTTCACTAAACCATATGCGCGGCCATTTTGGGTCTAACTATTGATAATCTCCGTAGAAGGGGGCTGATCCTTGCTGATTGGTGCTTTTTATGTCGCTGCGGTGGGGAGTCGGTTGATCATGTTTTGTTGCATTGTCCTTATGCGAGTGGATTATGGTTCCATGTGCTCAAAATTCTGAATTTTCAATGGGTTATGCCTGAGAAGGTGGAAGGGGTGCTGAGGTGTTGGCATCGAAGCTTCAGAAACCCTTTTGCTAAGACTATTTGGAGAATGATTCCACATTGTATCTGGTGGTGCCTTTGGCGTGAGCGCAATAATAGATGTTTTGAGGATTGTTCCTTGTCCTTGGTTAGGTTGCAGGGTGTGCTGTTGTCTTTACTGTTTTCTTGGGTGAACTCGGCGCTTGGTTGCCCCTTTATTGATTTTCTAGATTTCGTTAGTTTTCTGGCTTGTTTAGAATAGTGGTTGCGGTATAGTCTTTGTACTGTGTTCACTTTTCTAATGAGATTGGCTTATTTATCAAAAAAAAAAAAAATAGATAAGCTTGTCCGTTCTACTTATCATTCTCGTGTCATTGGGAAGTTCCGACTGATGTTTACTTCAAAATGGTACCTTGTCTTAATTTCTGGTATATTTTGTGACAGCAAAGATTGATATTACATAGACTGAGAAGACACTTTGAATGGTTGTTTATCTAATTTTAGCAAACTCTAGTTTTATAGAGTAAGATGTGTCTACGAATGGAAGACTGATGGCAGCAGCAGAAGTAAGAGCTGCATGGCAAAGAACAGCTAATCGTTGCTTTGTCCAAGAAGATGCCAAAAGAGCTCCCAAGTTAGCTTGTTGCCAGTCATCATCTTCAACATCCAAACAGGTCGATGCTGGAGCTACCGATACAGTAGATAGGCCAGATAATCCTGCCTTAGGTTTTACACCTTTTAACAAGAATTCTGCATTGTCCAATCTATCCCCAGACACAATATGGGGGCTTCAATTACGTTCTCACTATGGGTACAAAAAGGGTTTTACATATGAACAGTTAAATGAATTGGAGGCCAAAGTGGAAACGTTAAGAGCAGACATAGAAAATGCAGCTACTACGTTTGGTGATGTCCACTCGCAGAAAGGAGACATTATTCTTGTTGATGACAAGAACTCCGAGTCTTCTCTTGACATGCAATATGGTCTCGCTTCTGTTCCTATGAGTAAAGCTCCAGAAGTCATACAGGAGTCGAAGGCTCTATACGGTAAGAATCTTGAGGAATATCTTTGACTAATATACATGATGGGAATATATGAGCTTGTGGATATGGATCCTGTTGGTTATCTAGTTTCCTGAAAAGCCAACGACTTTCTTTGAGTTCCAGAATTCCCATGGTTTGTGGGTGATAAGACTGAACCATGGTGGCGAACAACGGATAAAGACGAATTGGTCTCTTTGGTCTGGAAGAAGTCACAAAACCATTTGCACAATTGTGATCTTCCACCACCACAAAAAATGCATGTCAGGAGATACCAATATGCTCATATCAGGTGCCTTGACCATGATGAAGAATTGGGATCATCGTTCGATTGGAAGGCCCGAATTGGTGGTATTTCTGATAGGAATCATACGCGGGGCTGTCCTGGTACTGGGAAAACACTTGGAAACCAGGGGGCTTCATCTGAAGAAGGGCGTTCACAATATGGTGACCAGTCATTCAGGTATTGGTTTTTCGAGTACTCTCTATTTACTGAGATGACAACATTTGGTTCTTCATCTGACTAATACGCAGATTAGTAATAATATTATGTTAAATTTGTTACTCAAGCTTATAGGACTTTGATAGATGCATGTTTTATTATCGTATAAATGGCTTGGATTTGTGGTGGACTTGCATTTTAAAAGCAGTTGTAGTACCAACCAAGAGGATATTAGAGAGGGGCCACGAGTTTCTGAAGGTGCCTTCAGCAAAGCCGAGCTCATGGAAGCCCTCTGCCATTCTCAAACACGTGCAAGGGAAGCAGAGAAGACAGCAAAGCAACTTTATGCTGAGAAGGAGCGCATTCTTAAACTCTTATTCAGACAAGCCGTCCAACTTTTTGCCTATAAACAGTGGTTCCAACTGTTGCAGCTAGAAATCTTTAATATCCTGATTAGGACTACTGGGATGTCTTACAAAGCTCGGAAACAACGGGTAAAGCGGCAGAAGAATACCAGGCGAAGAACAGGCAAGCATGGGGGACCAAGACATGATATCACGAAATATGCTTTTCCTTTTGCATTGGGGTTCAGTCTTGTTGGCGCTGGCTTGCTCGTGGGATGGACCGTAGGATGGATGTCTTTATAGTTGAGTTTTGACCAAAACCTTGTTTCCTCCCAAGGTTGGTTTACAAGGTGAAGTGGCTGTTCTAAATTTATCTTATATGCACTTGTGTTCTTAGATTCTTAGGATGTCTAATGTAAATTCTTGTTATGACTTGTTTAGTGTCTGGATAATAGTTTTCTGAATGATTTTTATTCAATAGCTTGTTTTAAAAGTAAAGAGTAAATTTGATGAAATTTTTTTATGAAAAAGTATCGAATTATGTTTAAAAATAAATAGATGAGATTTGATTTGATTTTTTTTATTTAAAAATATTGAAATTCATGTAAAAGGAAATCGTGTGTGGAAATTTTGAGATTTTGTTCTTTTGCTGAGAAAATTTAAAGTGAAAATTTTGATTTTACCAAACATCAGTGAGGTGATTACACTATAAAATTTGTGACAGAGGCAATCCAATCTTCTGTGTAGGATGGAAAAACTACCCGAAAACGGTTTTAGGAAAACTGAGGATCTGAATATGAATAATTATTATGTTCTTGGTTTTTGGGTGATCGTCACTTTTTGTGACGTAAACTTCTCGTCGAATACTTTTCTATGATAATCTATATATATCCTGCTTACACGCCGTCGAGCCTGGCATCAGCATCCCCCCCATCCTCGAAGAGTGTCCGGTCACCATCTTGCCGGCGCATTTTGCCATGCGTGCTCCAACGGGAGAGTGTGAGATGCATACGCCTTGCAAACAGAGCCAATCCGCCGTGTGTTCTTACATGTACACGCTGGCTTGCTCATTTTTTCACGGCTCCTCCATCTTGCTGCTAGCAGGAACAAGGTAACAAGATTCCGTCCAACCCTTCTCCTCAGACGACATTTTTTTTAGGAAAATTGACAAATTAGTCCTTGGGTTTTGACCCTTTTAATAGTTTAGTCCTTGGATTTTAAATTTAAAGCCTTTTGACAACGAGACCCTTTCGTCAGTCTGTCGTTCATATGCTTAACGAACCATATAATGGTCGACCGGGTATATGTGTAAAATATGAGCGGTCGACCGCTTCAAATTGCTGACGTGTCAGAGAGCTCCGTTAAGTATATATACGGTAGACTGACGGAAGTGCCTCATCGTCAAAAGTATAAAACCTAAGGACTTTAAATTTGAAATTTGAAACTCAATGACTAAACTGTTAAAATGGTCAAAATTCAAGGACTAAATTGTTAAATTCTTTTTTTTAGATCACGTTCAAAATCTGGAACCGACTCCTCCGACATTTTTGTTTTGTTCGGCTGTGTCTTTTTTAGGGCTTTGTGCCCGTGTATGTGTGCTGGATGCCGAGTTCTTTTTGCTACCCTTTGATGGCTGTGTTGGTTCGGTTCCGTTTTGGAACTTGACCTAGAAAAAAAAAAAAAAGATGGCTGTGTTGGTTGGGGCCATTTTTGTGTACTAGGGATTGTTCTCGTTTCTGGGTGGTTGGTTGAAGGAAATGCATTTGGCCCAAAAAGAAAAGAATAAAGGTCCCATTCATGAAATGCGATCAAAGCGTTGGACAAATTATTTAGACAAATTTTCCATCGTTAATTCGAATGGGTAGAGTGAAAAACCACGACACCTCCAATAATTGTTTAGAGCATGTACTTGAGGTTTAAACCTCTTTTTAAATTACTGAATCAATGAATGTGTGATGACCCAAAAAAAAATCTAGAACTGACTTCACAGAAGATTGCCTTTAAACCTACGGCAAATACACAACTTCCTGTGTAGTTTTAGGTATTCTATGTTGTTTCATTTATCATAACTTTTGTTAATTTATACTGACAATTACCCCACAAAAAAGAACTTGGGTTAATCAAGGGTCTGGGGGCGTGTTAACTAGGCTAAGCATTAATTTAAGGTTTCAGTCTTAGTGCCACAGGATATATAGGAGACGTGGGAACCAGACCATCAAGCTGAAGAAGACCAACCCCAAGACTGAAACAATAGGTCCTTCAACCACTCGAGTTGAAAAAGGAACAAAATTGATAGCTACGCTTTGTAATATCTCGGAATGGTTTCAAATCAGATGCAGAATTAAGGACATTAGTCAAATGACAGGCAAATCGAAATAACGAGAATCCTAAACAGTACAAGCCCTTTCATACTTCTATAAGCTCTTCAAGACTCTCGCTGTTTTCACCACAAAATAACTCATCAGAAAGCCAACCGCCGATGCCATCCATCCTTCCCAACCTAACCAATAATGCTTCATTTTTTTTGGAGGATCAACATAGTGCAGTAACAGTTATGATGCTCCATTATAAAAGATGGGTGTGCTGCCCCATTCTATTTTCTTTCCAACAATCTCCAACCAGAGTTCCAGAAAAAGGTTGCCTATAAGTGCATCGTTCTCATTCTGAGTTGTGATTTGCTAAATCAAACCAACTGCTGTCACATTCTTCTTATAATGGGTTTTGCCCATATCCTCAATACACAATGGATGGACACACATGGGAAATTTTTTATCTATTTATTACCTTCTAGCACCTTTCATCTCAACTTACATGCATGTCAGGGGGGGGGGGGGCACCTTTACTTGTCAGATGCTCCGTTGCCTCACATCAGAATCGAATGGCAAAGAATCAACAAACCAAGAGAACAACAATTTGAACTTACTCAGACAGCTGATCAGATGGGATCTGGCCAAAGATATCAGGACATAAATCCCAATTTCCCCGTTCCCTGGCTTCCCAATACCCACCAATATAGCGGTATGTATCACTTGCTTTATCTTTTGCAAACCACCGTGGTTTCCAACCCTGCTCTTGCATCTTTCGAGCCTGAATCCCAATTAAAACAATATCCAATCAAAACAAATTACTTATTCTTGAAGGATTCAAATAATGAACAGGACACACTACTCAAAAAACCCTAGGGCAACCCAACATAAGGGACTTATAATTGCCTATGTACCAGGGTAGTGGCCAAGTTTTTGAAACATAGGCCCTTGCCAAGTCTGTCGCACATTATATGACACGGAGTTATGCATTAGCATACACCTCAGAAACTTCTAGTGTATGACAGAAACATAAAATAAGATATTATGTAACGATTGACCGACCTCAAGCAGAAGTAAAAAATTTCGAAGCGAACATTGCCCAACACTTGTCAACGCAATCATGGTTTATATGTGATTCGCTCTAAAATGATTTTTTTTTTATGTATAACTTCATGCCAAGAAATACAACATAACGTTTACCCGACGTTGCTGCTGCTCCAACCGCAACTTCTCTCCATTCGCCATTTCATACTCGCCATTTTCCAAATACCTTTGGTCAGGTCTTAGCCTTGAATCTGTAGGAGGCAACTTCTCCTGCATATATAATTACACCTATACATAAGATAGACCTAAATACGCCAGAAAAATACACAAAAAAACAAGGAGAGAATCTGGACAAGCACGCATGAGTGAAATTATAAAATTTCCCTTTCATTTGTTTTAGCAGCTTTATGACTTCTGGGAATCATCTATATTCTGTTATCATGGTGATTCTAGGAGTCTCATTATCATGCAACGTCAATGATGCAGTGCAAAAGAAATCACATAAAATCTCACTACCAGGCAACATCACAGATGCGGTGTGCAAAATGTATCACATAACTTTCCTTCAGCACAGTGTTTCTATACCACCGAATGAAACAAAGAAGGTTGGCATCAAATTTGAAAGTTCATTTGAACTCATAAAAAAGTACCTTCAGTCTAGGGGTGATTTCATTCAATGTGGTGGCAAAGCGTGTTAAGTTATATCTAGTAACTAGGTTGGGAGGCTTGCTACACTTCCAGAGCAGATGGGCATCTGAGGACTCATATCCTTTTCCCTTCCCGTGGGAGTCTCCATTCACATAATACATACTCTCATCCCATTTTCCATGGAGAGTTGCCACTGTTTTTCCATTCCGGTTTTGAACAACACCGTGTACCTGAAAAAAAAATCATGTTATTTTAGCCAATAATACTCCCGACAACAGTAGTAGGTGCAAACATGGAAAACTGCAAGGGACTCGAATTCACACAACACAATAACATTTGAGGAATGCCACCAATCATAGGTTCTATCATCTCCAACTTAAATAAGAATTCTGCTGCACAAGAGTTGGAATCAACTACATGCCCAGAAAGAACACGAGGAACAGCAACAAAGGCAACATTAGTTCTTTCCCAGTAGCAAGAAATATTAGCATCTTTAGTGAAAATTTATCTTTGTTCATAATACTTAACACAGATGAATGCATAAATGTACCTCGGAAAATAACCACAGATAAGAAATACTCTCTTCACAAAGACTTTTTTGAGCCAAAAGCAACATAAACCAGCAAGCTAAGAAAATGAGTTCTGCTAAGAAAAGTGCTAAGTATGCAGCCCTTGTAAGATGCAGACAGGGTGTGTACCACACCGTAGACAACCTACTCCCTCAAATAAAGGAGCAAGTATATTTCCACTGTGTATGCAAGCTAGTTTGTTGCAAAGGAAATTCTACTGAGGCTCTAATACATAGAGAAGATTACAACATGGGATAAGATGTAGTACATCGATGCTTTTTAATTCCATCACGTCATTTGGTTATTTGGAGTTTAGAAGGGTTGTTATTTGACTCGGCATTTTAGATATTTATTAGGATTTGACTACAAGAATATTCCAAAATACATTTGTTCACCTTTTAGCTTATTTAAGCACTCAAGAGAGTACATATTATGTGCCAGTCTAATGCAACAAAGCATATTCTGATCCAAGATCTGAAACTTAGATACTATGGCATCAAATTAAGTCACTTAGCAGAATCTGAAATTTGGAGGATCCCCCGTCTCTACTTATTGATGACAGAAATAATGCAGGAATACACTAAGTGATGAAATTCACAAGCGCAATGTCCAGTGAATCTTAGTCCTTCATATAATTAATTTTCCTGTATTTCGCAACAGGTTGGGAGATAAAATGATTACAAAATTTACATTTATCCCCAATAACCCAGTACCAAAAACATTTGAGGTGGAACTCCATTTAAGAACAAGCCAACAATAAACCAGATCAATTCTACTCGCAATTGTGATTTGAGTTTTCGGCCAGACAGTGCTCGTAACCATGGAAATTAAGGTCAGGCCACTGGTTCAGCAAATTAGGGGGATATGATCCAATTTCCCTAATTTGGAGGGGATTAATGATGGTCCCATATATCCACAAATCAACATCGTTGCCCCCACAGAACAGGTTATTTTCGTGTGTTATTATCATGTATATATTTACAAAGCCATTAGATTGAAAGATGTAAAGAGAGGAAAAAGAGAAGGAAGCAAATGAGGAATATACACCACGGGGTTACTTTTCAGTTTTAAGTCCAAAATATTCCAATATACACCACCAGTGGCACAACACAAGCTAACACTGATAATTGCAAACAAAAATAAGACAATGCAACAGGTAGATAATGCAAAAATTGTGGAATGATATATTTAAAAAAAAATGCAAAATTGTGCATCCTGCATCCTCTCTGCCAAACTAAAGGCAGTAAGTCTTTTTTTTTTCCAGCAAAGAAAGAAGAGTTTAGATGCTATACTTTTCTTCCATTTTTTTTGAAGCCATAATGTTGAGGAAAAATTTGGAATAATGGGCAAAGGAACATTGAAAGATCACTGTAAGCACATCCTTAAATAACAGACTAAATATCACATTGAAAACTCGATAATTAGAGAGAACCTGGTGAGGATTTCGGTCAATGATGGACTGTTCCTTGAATTTCAACTTGCATGAATACTCATGATTTCCCTGTACCCGCATTGTACCATAGTGATCGCAATACAGCTTTCCCAATATGAGATTGTATATAGATGTTGTGACCTGACAGAAGACAGCACATTTCAAACCGAACTGAACATAGAGAATATCCCTTGAAGCCTCATAGAAATACCTTATTCCATTGAAAAACTTCCCCGTCATCGAATTCTAGAGTCAAAATACCAACAGGATCAAGTTGAATTGACCGACCCCAAAATTTGCTCTTTAAATTGCTGTCTCCCCAGAATTTCCATCCCGTACCCTTACAGTGACATGCAACGATCATAGGGTGATGACTGACCTGACAACAAAAGTGAAAGCAACTTAAGAAAATATTGGCAAGTCGTCATTAGTTCTGTTGCCATGGTTACCACAGCAGATGCCTGAGTTTAGAGTTACTTATCAAAAAAAGAAAAGAAAAATAAAAGTAAAGAATCATGGACTGTCCAATTTTTTTTATAAGTAAACAATTGATGGAAGTTAGCAAACTGTATGTTTGGAAAGTTTTACCACGGAAAGGTCACCTCTCAGGGAACATGGGAATTTCCTATGAAGAAAGCCACTCGAAGATTTGAGTAATTTTCCTCACCCATACAATGTAACATCGGTATTTTCCCATCATAGTCTGTCTTTGTTCTTCCGCCGAAGAAGGATGACGTTTTTGTGGTACACCCTCTTTTCTACAACATCTTTTGAACAAAGAATTCATACCAGGATAAGGTTGTTCGATGGCCTTCAATTGCATAGATAGCCACTTCAATTATTATTATTTTCTTTTTCAAACAATCACATCTTCCCTCCCCTCATCCAAATTTAGAAGATCATTACACTTTATGGGGGGAAAGTAATACCCGTATGCACTACATCATCCACTTGCATTTTCAAATTTAGAACTACAAAAGTAAATTAAAAGTTATCTATTAACTAAGTAGAAAACGCGTATGGTCATGCACAAACTAATGGGTATCATATTTTTTGTACTTATAGAGTCAAATTTTCAGAAATTTTGAAGGAAAAAAAATATCTCTTACAGTTTAAATATGTAAATCATCTTATGGGTTGAAAAGCAGGGATCGCCAAATCAAATTAGCCCTTCTAAGTTGAGGTTTTGATTGGCTTTACTAGACTGAGTCATAACTTTAAACAAAAAGAATGAGTCATATTAGTAATTTATTTGAAACGTCAGGAGTGAAAATGAAACCTTCTCTGAGAAAAAGTGCAGGCCTTTATCTGGATAATCAGCCTCATAGGTCTCCCCTAACAATGGATTAAATGGTTTGCATATTCTTCCTTCAGTTGAAGAATATCCCGAAACAGCAAAAGCAGCCACATTAAGAATCCTCATGAGGCTATTACCCTGAAAAATATCAAGGGTAAACTAAATTCAAGAAACAGATTACTAATACTACAAAATAAACTCATAGCAGAACTACACTCTCATATGTAGCGAAAAAAAAATACCTATAAACAAATTGAGAAACATTCTCTAATGACAACACACTATTCAAAGACTTCACCACAAAATTTTCAACTAGATTGAAAAACAACTGCACCGTTTTACCTATGTATAAAAAGAGAGGGGGGTGGAGGCATTGCAAAGTGCGCGGCAGACAAAGGTTCTAGAATCCTATATCTATGATTCTAAACCATTTTCTGAATAAAATTAACATTCTCCTCCTTATAATGCTCTAAACATCTGATGCAAACTCACAAAATTATTGATTAGATCTATGACATCTTCATAGGCATCTCTCAGAAACATCTCAAATTGCCACCAGATACACCAAAGGCAAAAGGTGGGGTATTGATCTTTTTCACACACTATTGAAGAACCCACAACTCCTAGGTGCCTTAAATACAATTTGACCAGGCAAATAATGTTCCCTCTGGAGAGATCAGGCAAAATCACCACGACCGCCGAGCTTATAAATTCCAGAATTCATCCAATTTCTCAAACTGGTACAAGACAAAAGTTAAGAGAGAGAATCATATGATAGCATACACAACATACTGAATAGAATAAATTCCAAGAATAAAAATCCCATAGCCATTACCCAATAGATGTGTTCACTCTACCTCTCTGTTGTTCTTTTCCGCTATTTATTTATATGTTTTTCGGCTGCCAACTATAAGCACGATTTACAGCAATAGTTTAGGAGCATGGAACCCAGTAATCCAGGACAGAGAAATATAAAAGACTAAATGAAAACAACTATTTCTTGTTTCTTTAAATGAAAAGAACGTCATCAAGTTCTCTTTTGCATACGTACCCTTTTCCCCCACTCATATGCTCGATCAAGGAGATATGAATATTCCAAATCTTCAAAACATTTTTGTAGGGAAGATAGAGGCTCATTGAAGTAAACGGGAAGACATATTTTTGTGAGATCCTTTCCAATGTTATCTTTAATCATTGACCAAAGACTAACACCCTTCTCCTTTTCAATAGGATCAGGCAATTTTTTGCGCCGCTTAATGTGAGGATAGTTAGCTCCAACAGATCTAATGGACGGATCAGCATCGTCTTCCGATTGAACTCCATAAATACCGCCCTCATCTGAAGAGAAAGATGACACTCGGAAATCAGACCCGTTACTCTTGAAAGAGCTGGATGACAGAAAATCACGAGTGTCAAGGAATGTATTCTCTTCATCGTCTGTTTCTTCCTCTGCCGCGTCAACTCTTTCATTGTCATCTTCAGATTCACTAACACTTCCTTCTGGGAAAAAGAAAGTTATTTACAATAAAAGTACTATTACAACACACAACAGGGAAAAAAAACTACAAAAGACTGTAACAGGAGAAAAACATCCAAAACCATCAGCATAAATACCATTTTCAAAAAGTATACAATGAAAAGACAAAAACAGAGACAAATTAATACAGAACTACAGATAAAAAACAGTCGCAACTCTCAAAAGATCCTATTGCATACTTTTTACAGCTAGCACTAGAAAGAGCTACTCACTTCCCTCCTCGCTTCCCCTTTCCCCCCTTCCCCCAAAAAAACCAAAAAAAAAAAGGTAGCAGTAGAAGTACAAATCAACAGCAGAAACATGTTTCTCTAAACATATGCATACAACCACCGAGACAAGGTAATGTTAGCACAGCCAAAATAAAATTCGCAGTCATAGTGAATAAAAGAATATTGGCAAGTCGTCATTAGTTCTGTCGCCATGGTTACCACAGCAGATGCCTGAGTTTAGTGTCACTTATCAAAAACAGAAAAGAAAAAAGAAAAGTAAGAATCATGGACTGTCCAACAAGAGTAAAGTAATTTGATGTGCTCTGACCTTCAATAAGAGAACAGAACACTACCAAGATTTTGACACACCTCATTACCTTTTAAAATAATCCAGAACTCCCCAGCCCATTCCTGATGGAAGGGAAGGAAATAAAGCTGGACTCAGACCAACCTCTTAAGTGTCAATTAGAGTGTCAACCAAAAGGCACCACTATCTAATTGTGTAATTACCAGATGATCCAAGTCATATTGGCTTTAATGAAACCTTGCTAATAAACATATTTCAGCATATACAAAACTTACCACTGGACTTGTCCTGCCTTAATTGAGAAGAAGTCCCTTGATCATGGAATTGTCTTTGGCTTTCATCAACCACTGTATTCTCCAGATCAACCTTTTCTGTCTACATAAGACAGTATAATAGCAGTTGCTTAGCAGGACATCAAATACCTTATAACAGAAGGTCAAATTTCATTTTAATAAGAACACTCAAACCCCATACAGACCTTCAGATGAACACCAAAGAGCTGTTTAAAACAAAACATCAAGAAGTCATGAATAATGTACAGTATATGATTTCTAATTTTAGAACACTTCAGTTTATAAAACAATTTGCAGATAGACAGAATGTTTTTGGATCGTTGGGTGATAATGTAATGCTGAACCTGGAACTTTGATAAACAAAAGAAGGTACTGTGTTTAGATGTAGGTATAAGCCTGACATCAGAACCATAAGTGTTCAACTCCCGATATATAATCAGGATGTAAGGAAGGAAAAGATTTAGAAGAAAGCAAAGTGGTGAAGATGAAAAAACAGAAAAGTGGTTGCCAAGACTTGCATAGTTACTCAGAGAATCAAATCACCTGCTTCCACCCTTGACTAAAAGTGTAACCCACAAAACTCACTCCTTGCAGAGTGGCATTCCACCCAAAAATGCCTAATGCTGGGAATTCTCTCAAATGAAAAATGCCTCGCAAAACTCACTCCTTGCAGAGAGAAAATAAAAACCACAAACAAATACAACCACCAGCATGATAATACTATCACCATACACCATCATTACAACTTTGACCTACATCTGTTGCTACCAATGTCATTATGCTGCCATCAACCTTGCTTTATTTCCCTTGCAACACTGAGACACTAGAAAGCTACTATATCATTGATGGTTTCCATCCATATGCGTCAATGTTTCTGTTGGAGGTATGCCTAAGAAAATGCTACATAAAAGCATCCATACGAAAACCTCTACCAGTTATGTTTAGTTCCCTGTTTAAGAAGGACTTGTAAACAAAAAAATTTGGGGAAAAAAACCAATGCTGTTTTTGTTTCGGTTGAAAATATTTTCAACAGCGAGTGTTTGGTAAGGGCAAAAAATGGTTGTTAAGGGAAAATAACATGTTGGTCAACAGAAAATTTAGGCCTCTGGGGCATAAAATGACTTTTGCTTCTACAAGGCGAAAGTTACTTTCCAGCTTCTCTCTCCTCCTCCCCTTCTTAAAGAATTTTTTACTTTTTCCTTTCCATCCAAAATATTGTCAACCATCTCCTTTCTAGCGAGCACTAGCCCCACCTCATTTCTGGATTAAGTGTCTACCACCTCCTGTTTAGAATGATGAAAGGTTATACTATTTTTATTACTTTATTTGAAATTCAATAGAAAACTAACATAAAGATTATTATATTAAATTTTAAAACTTTTCTGCAAATATTTTCAATACAAAACAAACACAGAAAATCTAATTTTGAAATATTTTCAGTGTCAGCCAAACACCAGAAAATCAATAACTTTCTCAGAAATATTTTCAGCTTAGAACATTTTTCCATTTTCATCGTTTTACATCAAAACAAACGCAGCCTAAGATGAATCTCTTTAAGCACGTACTGAGTATAAATGAGGAAGGACTCTACTGCTACCCATTTTAACAGCATATCAGCAATCTAGAAAATGAGCCCTGACCTGCTAATAAACTCTCAAGAGAACACTGACCTGCTGTAAAATTTCTAACATAAACCTCGAAAAAAAAATAGTCATATACAATAGTATATTACTATATCAGAGGAACTAAACCCCTGAACTCAGTTCTAGTGTGGAGTCTATTACATAATCCTATTACCTGAACACCTCGCATTAAAGCCCCTGAATAAAAGAGGGTCTGCACATTGGCCAACAGAAAATTGTCGCAACTCATCAATTTAGAACGAATCTGATCATAATTCATCCAGAATAGATGTACTGAATGTTCAAAAAACCTGTCCCATCAGATACTATATGCAGAAGATGGGAAGAATCACAGTAAATAGCCAAGGAGAATTACAACTCTACCCAAACATCACAAAAGAACATAACAATCACAACACTACATCCTAGCAATTTATTTGAGAGGCTATGAAGCACAGAATTTCATGCAGCAGAAGTAGGCAAGACAAAAAAAGAGTTAATTACATGTACCTCTAGGTGCCGCAGCATGTCAATGACGAGCCACTGCTTCTGCTTTAGCAACACGAGTTGGTTCTGAAGTCCTGAAAACTCACTCCTCATGATCTGCTCGCTGTCCTGGATGGCTGTCTCACTGACACCATCTTCCAAAAGCCGCTGCCTTAGCTTCTCAGTTGACACAGTGACGTTGTTGATGGGAGCCATTAGCTCGCTGTTAGACATCCGTGGGAACATATCCTTGACAGCTTGCAATGCCTCCATCCAAGCTACTCGATCTTCATGAGTTTCAGCCCTTAGATGGAGCCTCTTTGTGCCAGTGAAAATTGAGAATCTTTTGTCATCTGATTTGCTCTCCCGGATTGAGGAAACCTGTAATGTTTCACTCAGAACATAATTCGAATACAAACAAATTTCTTCATACAGATACATAGCTTCGGTGGCAGTATTGCAAACAGAGATTATACTAAAATTACAACTATAATCGATTAGTAGCCAAAGATATGAAACCCTGACGGCTAATTACACGGAAGCTTATTGAATAAAATCAAGATAAACAACAACAGAACGGAGAAAGCATACGAGAAGTTAATCAGATTAAATTACAATCGAATCAGATTGACTTAAATTAGCAACGAGAGAAATAAATAAATAAAGGGAACTGTGAGTTATAAGGGGAAAGAAATGTCTGTCAACTAGCATCAACCACTGAAGGTCCAAATGTGATATATGATAGATAAACTTAAATGTGCATATAAGTAAGTGTGTGCGCGCGTCAAAAAGAAACTTTCTTAGACTATGACTAAAAATGTTCTATATCCAACTGCATATATCTGGCCGATTAAACCGAGAAATGGAAACGAATCTTTGAACAAATAAAAAACAGATCACTCCGCGTGGTTACTGGTCCTTTGGGGTTACTTCTCGAAAAGAAAAAGATTACTGTGGTTGACTAACCTTGAGATGAACTTCGCCGAAGGGCTTGCGGGGAAGGAGTTGTTGCGGTTGCGAGGTTTCATGCCTCGAAATCCGTCGCATCGACTCCTCGCCGATGACCTTCGATCCTTTCTCAGTCTCTTGGTTCACCACGATCTTATCCGGTCCATGAGTCTTATAGTACGACAAAACGCCGTCCTGTAGTACGAACCAACGTGGTCTCCATCCTTTCCCGTAATTCACCCACTTGTACAGTATCCCCGAGATCCCGTTCCCCACTATATCGTTGATCTTCACGTCCACGGGCTGCTCCCGCGCCGACGACGTTCGCGGCTGACTCAGCCGGTCGCAATCGCCGTTATTGTGGTTGAATGAGGCGTTGTGGATTTGCTTGCTGGCGGTCCGGGTCGTCAGATCGGATCTGGCTGGCGTGGCCGCGGGGGGAGACGGCATGTGTTGGAGCGAACGAGATTGCTCAGACACGGTGGATACGCAGCAGAAGGGATGCATGGGGAATTAATGGCAAAGACCGGTCACTTCAAATCGTAGACGCGGAGAATACTGAAGTAGCGTCGGAGAACCGTTTTTCCGGTGGAGGTGAGGATTCTCATTATTTTTTTTGTTTTGGGCTGCGAAATGAAATCGATGAAAACGATACGGGGAAATAGAGGAGGTTCGCGTTGGAATAAGATAAAACCGTTATAACTATCGATAGGGTTAAGAGGAAGAAAATTTTTGAAAATTATGCGAGAAGTTCGCTGTAGGCACGGAAACGGGTGGATTGCTCGGAGAGGGAAGGAATCCGGTGAGACGGAGAGGGAAGCTGGAGATTAAAGTGTCCGGAAAGATGAGGTGGCAGAGCGGTCAAGACGGAAAAGTTGATTTTGAATGAACTGCCAGTATATTTCGCCAGAGGCTTAAATATGAGGCGGTTGGTTAGAGTTTATGATTGGGTGGGCTTTATGACTGTTGTCCCGTCCTTGCGTATGTGTCTTTTCAGTTTTTCTCTCTCTCTCCGAGTCTCTCTGTGCGCGTTTTTGGCTTTTCAGCCTTTTTCCTGAGAGGGTTTGTTTTGGTGCTTGCAGAGTGCAGGCCAAAACGTGGAGGATTGCCGTGGGGTCACTGCGAAATCGACACGTGGATAGCACCATTCAGGGTGTGCTTGACCGAGAGGAACTAAGCTGGAGGAGTTTTTCTTTTTTAAACACTAAGCTGGAGTTAATAATGGGTTCCACGTTTTGGATTTGGTAGTTGGTTCACGGTTCTGACCCAGTACTCGGCCTCACTCGATTTGATATTTGGTTACTAGTTTTACCGTACTTTTACGATTTAGTCACTAAATTTTATTTTATTTTATTAAATAATAATTGAGAATACATAATTGTGACGATTTGATCTTTCTGTCAAACTTCCGTTAAATTTTTAACTGGAATAACGGTCTATCGATTTGTTTACTATTGTACCAACGGTAAATTATAGCGATCGACCGCGACATAAAGCGGTCGACTGCATTCTATTCCGTTAGAAATTAACGGATGTTCAACGGAAAGACCAAATCGTCACAACTATATATTCTCAGTGACCATTTAGTAACAAAATAAAACTTAGTGACTAAATCATAAAAGTGTTGTAAACCTAATGACCAAATATTGGGATGTTTGAGGGTCAAAATTTTGAGTATTGAGGTTTAAAAAATATTATAAAGTAAATATATGTTATGGGAGTTGGTGAAAAAGTAAAGAGAGAAGATTTTTAGTAAGTATTATAATAATAAAAAATTATGTGGTGAAATTTTTTATGATTAAACTCAAATATTTGAGCCCAAATATTTGGGCACCAAACATAGATAAGTAAGTAAAATTTTTAACTTAATGAGTTCACGACTAGAAAAATATAAATAATTCTACCGTTTGTACATAAATTTTTTATTTGTTATGTAAAAGTAAATTCTTGACTTATTAATGTACGCATCGGATGATCAGGATACGTGACACCACTCAAAAAAACACCTCTCGATGAGTTAATAACTAATTATAAGAGTCATCTTATTCAATAATTTTATCTTTTCAAAGAAATATTTTCCCGCATTTCTTCATTTTGATCAAAGCGTGTTCTAAATGGTTGGAACACACGTTTAAACACTCTTTGACAACATAAATAAATGGCACCCCAAAAAAAAAAACTGTATTCGGATTACAACTCACATTGAAAATGTTGCTGAATATAAAAACATTTGAAGTCAACGTCTACCTGCCTAATGATATTAACTGAACCCAACTCAGCTGTGAGCAGCCCAGAGAAAACCATCTTAGGATAAAACATAATCATCAATTATGAAAACTTACTATTTGATGATTTTTATATTATCGACCACCCGCCATCTGTTTCTTTCCAAACCATAGTTTCCTTATTTTATTTTATTTTATTTTATTCTTCGTGATCTTATTTACAAGTTTCTTCTGCTTGTGTCTGAACATTTTTTTATAACGAGAAAAATTCGGGCATCCAACCACGTGCACTGAACTCGGACGGACCTGATCCAGTATACATTCGAAGTGGGCTCAACATCACGATAAACTTCGAACCGTGCAGTCCTCTTAAATCACACACGTCAATTAAGATGTCTGAACATTGATCTCAATACGAATACCACTTTTGAGATTTTTAACGTTCGAGCTGATGAACCAACTCAAGAACGGTACGAATAAGTTTGAAAAATAAGAACCTCATGCGACCCCCCCCCCCCCCAAAAAAAAAACACAGAATACGAACGCAAATGTTATCAAATTTGATACTTCGCTCCAAGTGGGGATCCGACCCGGGCCTACCATTCTAGAAGGCTAGAACACTGACGTGGCAGAACAAGAGATGGCAACCGGAAGTTTAGGGAGAAATTTTTACTGTAGGGAAGTAAACCGACTGGCAGCCTTGAGAACACGAGTAAACCAAAAGGACCGTGCCGCTGGATGACGTGTTAATTATAAGGCTGAATGTCGTTGTCGGGCCTCCGGACAACTCAATCATGTTTGGGGATTGGCTTTAAGTACGTGGCGCGTCCTCAATACACCATACAATTCTATTAAAGAATACAAATATTTGGAGCATGAATTAAGTACATTATCCACCGTAACTCTTTTGTTTCCTCAATTATAAGACTCAAGTGAAGGAAAAAGGAAACTTCTAGAGGCGGCAATTTTTCACAAAGCTCTCAAAAGTTTAGTCGGAAGTGACGGGGACATAATTTCGAAATCTCTCCCTTGAAATATCCGAATACTCCATTACCTCTTAATTAGATTAAGGTTTCTCGACAATCATTTAGGGAAATTTACATTTATATCCTACCTACCAGGCGACCGGGTCAAGCTAGGATCTACTTTTACGGGAGACAGAGCTGTAAAATGATAATTCTAGGAGGACTAATAAAAAAATAAAGCCTAAACTAAAAATATTTTCTGTTATTTTTGGGAAACTTCTAACTGCTTCCTACTTAGTTCATAGACGTATAACAATTTTAATAGTTGTGGTGGGGAACCGACCAGTGGAGGTCTACAGAGCCCCACCACGTGCGGGAGCCTGGGGTAGAGTACCAACGCGAGCTTCTTCAATACAAAAATAAATATTTGATATTTAAAAGATTGAGGTAACAAAATTTATAATAAATTAAATATATTTTAACATTTACAAATTACAAATTCTAATAAATTTTTATATCTAATTTTTTTTAAAAAAAATTATAAAATTTTCACAAGTCAAAATTTATAAACAATCATAAAATAATCTATTTTCTCGTTCAATTATAAAATAATATTATAAATATTTTCTATTCACTTTTTCATAAAATATCTATATTTTTTCACAAACTCCAATACTCAACATTTCCACAATTCCAAAATTTGCACAAACAAACGCCACGGTTATCTCTCTCTTTCTTTCTTTTTTCTTTCTTTTTTCCTTTTTCTCTAATTTCTATAGATGATATTTTTTCCTCCTCTTTCTTATATTATTTCGATAAAATAGATGAAAAAATCGTTGTAAAAAATGACAAAAAAATTCCTGCAATACCATAGAAAACAGAATTTGCATCAATTTAAAACAATAAGCTCAACTGAAACCAAAAAAATTGAAGATCAGCATGGTACCAGAATTGGTATCCATAAATCACCCTGTGGGCTTATTGTTTATTTATTTTGATATAATAAAAATATTATGCACTCATCAATTACTAAGACTTCGACACATTAGGCCATAAACTATCTATTCCGACACATTTCACGCGTCAACTATTAACCTTAGACATTTTGTACCTTTTATTAAATTTTTAGACTAAAATTACTATAATACTCTTCTTAACACATTTCATGTTGAGGATATTTTTGTTAATTCATTAAGTCCTTGACTGTATCATTGTAGG
Organism: Myrica gale; assembly: GCA_963930655.1. Lineage (NCBI taxonomy): Eukaryota > Viridiplantae > Streptophyta > Magnoliopsida > Fagales > Myricaceae > Myrica > Myrica gale. The sequence continues at coordinate 22,697,502 of OZ005611.1, forward strand.
ATAAAGGGTACAAAATGTTTAGTATTTATACTTGTCATCAAGAATATAATGTGTCAAAGCGGATATATTTATGTGTAAAGTGTCTATATTAAAAGTTTGAGGATGTAATATATCAACACTAGTAATTTATGTTGCAATATGTCAAAGTCTTTATAGTTGATATGTGAAAATATATTTATATCTCTAATATTAATTTAATAAATAAATAATATAAGAATATATGATGATTTTTAGAAAAAAGTTTGAGATTAACTATGTTCATAGCAAAATTCTTGCAATTAGTAAGATTATAATCGCTCTTAAAGGGAACAAGTTAAAAATAAAACTCGTATAGATATGTATAAGATCCGTTTAAATCCGAAACACGTGAATGAATAAATGTTAGAAATTTCATGTTACCTATACAAAGGAAATAGGAAGTGAAAAAATGGGACAAAGATTCTCTTATAATAGGGAATTAACTAATGTGTCCTAACAGGCCATTGGATAGATGACAACACATTAATAAATTAATCCAATGGTCTGTATTAATGACAACACATTAATGAATCAATTAAGAAATTTTTTCTTTTTAATTTTATATTTTTAACATTTAATACAGACCATTGGATGAATTCATTAACGTGTTGTCATCCATCCAACAGTCTCTTATGACACATTAAGTAATTTCCTCTTACAAGAGAATCTTTCTTCCGAAAAAATGTTTATAAATAAAATCCTATTAAAAAAAGGTCCTGATTTTTAAGGGAAGAACAAAGACCTGATAATGCACGCTAGCCTTTATTCGTCAGTAGTGGATTACACGTGTCGATATTTCACTTTCGGTGGGGTCAGACAATAAAGAGAAAAAGAGTACTGGGGTCTGGGTAGTGAGGAGCCTGAGAACGGCACTCTGAGTTAAGGTGTACCGGGAGACAGAGGATCACGGATTAGCAGTTTCTTTCTGTACCAGTTTGACCGGTCAAGGTGGGCCGAGTCGACGTCGATAACGCGCTGCGGTCCTTCGTCGTACATTGCTCTGAACATCTACGTACCCCTTTTGTGTCGGAAGAACAGGCAGAGATGCAGGAGACCAAAGAGGATTCTACGTCTATTTGTTATTTTGTATTTAAAAAAAAAAAATATTTTTTCGTCATTATTTTGCAGTTAGGTGGACGTGGATGAATGTCTACAGTAAGTTTAGAGAAGTAGGAGTGGGTAAAGATCAAAGATTGGACAATTTTTAATCTAAAAAATAATTAAATTTTGAGGAAAGTTTAGAATTTAAAAATATGCTCGTGTCTAGAAGAGAAGTAAAATACTATGAACCAAAATATTGATATTTTACATGCTTAACAGGATAAATGTTGGAATATAAGACTGAGTTAAAAATCTCATTATATTAATTATTATAATCTCTTCAAAATCCCTCCATCATCAATAATGACCGAAATTATGATCCTTTTCAATTTGCTATTTGAATTATATTGTCTAATTTTGAGATAAACGCATTCACGACGTGAATTCTACAACATTCAATACATAGTATGATCCTCTCTCACCTAATTCAGACGGCAACTTAAAGATAATTTTTATTTTTGGTAAAGAGTTGTTTAGTGTGTGTATATATATATATATATATATATATCATATTTTGGCCCTCAAAGCATATTTGAGGCATACTTTGCACTTCTACGATCTATATTGGTTTCATCCATATTTGGCTATGACGAGTCTCGTCTCATTCTGAAAGGTGATTTACTCATCATTATTTTAGCCATACGTGTTGCTCCTCACTCACAAGTGGATTGTGTAATTGTGGTTCTAGGTGCAAATATGTGCGTTATTGACTACCTCGATATATCACTAATTGATGTTTATGTCCCTCTCCTGACGCGGACAACGTTTCAATGTGATATGATTTGCTTTAGAGAAAAAACTGTCCAACTCAGTCCTCCTATCACACTTTCCACTTAAGTATATGTCATGTTATTCATAATGGTCATGGCACCCAAAAATTTCAAGAATTTTAAGCCTTTAAAGGAAATTTTTGAGAGTTTGTAAAAGGTTGATGAAAAAGCTTATATTTTGATTCTACCATCTTTGCTTGCTGCTCATTCTTGTCGATTACACCTTGCTCGCCATAAACTGATCCGGAGTAACTCCTGAAAGGTCAGCTTTCTTTTAAATATGGGCCGGAAAGTTGGAAACTACATTGTTTTACTGTAATAGTTTTGGAGCGACTACAACGTACCGTTTCCAATACGGTGTCCATAAGCCCCAAACAAAAGATTGATGTTACCTGTGTGGCATCTTGTGCAAACCCACTGCAAGACAAGTCGACGACTGTTAAGCTGATGTGCTCTGTGGAAAAGTGGTGAACCCAGAACAGAGACGAGAGCCAAAGGATTTCGTGAATTAGAAAGACTTCCTCTCACTTGTACTTTTGCAGCCTTTTGAGAATGACATTAACCTCGATTCAACTCCCCATTACGATAGAGACAATGTTCAAAACGTGGACCCGACCCCTCCTCTCCCGCTTTCTGGCCACCACAGTGGCGTAATGAATTGGATCTTTGGTGCTATACAGAAGGCTGTGCATGTGAGGAGGTCGGGGTGTCACTTTCTCTCCCACCAAATTAGACACCCACAAAGACAGAGCAACTACCCCACGTCCCTCGTACATACTGTGTGTGTTGGGACACCACAAGTGCCTAAGACTCACCCAAAAATGATTGTCGGCTTGCGACAAAGGAATCTTCATTCCCCAGCTCATAGAAAGTAAGGAATTTTGCTCCCCGGGTGTTTCAATCACTCATCAACAGTGATATAAAATAAATCAAGTACTTTCTGCAAATTTGCAATGGAAAAAAGCCTGAAACATATAATATAATTATGACACCGAGGTTGTGAATCATAATGGGGATCATCAATCACTGTCAAAGCAACCATAGTCTTTGTTTGAGCACATCTTGAGGTGCAAATAAAACCAAATAGCTATGGCCCCCAACAAATCATAGGACACGTTCTTCAAAGGATTTCTATTTTCTTTCACAGCTGGCAACAGACAAACAACAGATCTGACAAATGAATAGTTATCGGCACCAATCATGAAGCTGGCTATATTCAAATGTCAAGCAAATCACTTGGAATATGTTGATCTTGGTTCATGACTGTACAGAATAGTGTACAAGGTATAAAATTTTGGAAACATACGGACCGAATATTGGCCAGCTTTGGCTAAGGTCTCTTGGGAAAAAGAAACCCAAAAACAGAAAAAGTAAATGAACTGAACCAGTGTTTTGACAAAAAGACAAAACAAGGAGTCAAGGACAACTGATGATGGCTGTATATGCACATCTTCCAACATGATAGTTGTTTCCATCTGAAGGTGCTACTTCAGTCAAGTTTTCTTCTAATCAGTCCCCTGAAGAAGTCCAAACTGCAGCCACAATGTTCACAAGTTCACTAAACCTTTATATATCCATCATAACCACATTTTTCTCTCTAACATTCTCCCAGAACAATAGCATCTAAAGATAAAACCATATTGAAAAATTGGAGACTGTTATGGCGTATCCTGGTGACCTTGTTACAAAATAAGTTCAGGGGACTGTAATGCCTTCAGGTGACTACTAAACACATTTGTTTTTGTCCAAGAGAAATAGAAGCATAAAATACTTGAAAACAGTTTTGCAAAAAGTGTACTTGATAGGTTTTCAAACAGCGAGGGGGGGGATCAGTAGAAAAGGTCTCATCTTTTGACACACATGGCCACATCTAGGGTTGAAAACAGATAAATGTGTTGAAATCATATGTGACTTGTGACCTCAAGTTGAAGGCTATGGGAGGCCAGTGGTAGCAAATAAGAAGACGGTCTGCACTGCCACAGCAAGGAAACCATAATGACAACCCATTTATGCCTTGTCACGCTTCAAACATGATTCGAAATGGAATGTTTACGGGATGTGGACCTATTCCAAGCTAGTGTCTGCTCAAATTGTCCTGTTCAGAAGCTTTACGGATTCCAAGGAAGAGAAGGGATACATTTTCGATTAAGCACGTTTGGTTTTTGTTGACTAGAAACCTGCCTTACGCACTTGGTCTCTAGCGCAGGGACACTAATCTGGTGTCTTCATACACAGTCTCTTTTGCTAGAACTCTTCTGGTGTCTTCATACTTTCTGAGTTCCCAGCTTAGAGCAGAGCACAGTTGCAAACCACCATGGACCTCAGGCATTTTTATTCATCACATTCTTTTCTTGAGAGTCGACAGTTTTCTCGCTATAGATACACTGTACGCAACCACATAAACTATCTACAAATTTCTCGCAGTTACTAAAAATCTCTAGGACTTTCTGTATTATTATTTATTCAGCACAGAAATGTCATAAAAATACTTTACCTATTGCCATCAGGATGAAGCTCGTACATTTGATTGTCATCCCCAATAGCTAACAAATATCCTGAGGATGTTAAACCCTACAAATAAGAGAATCAAATACTAAGAAATTTTCCTATTTCTCACATTTGTTGAAGATTAATCACAACTTGCAGATCTAACAAACTCTTAACAATAGATGTAAAAACCTACATGTGAACTTTGAGAAATAATTTAAAAATAGTACACAGGTTTGCGTCGTAGCTTTTATTGAGAAGTGGTAAATACTAAGATCAAGATCTGAAGCCCTGCACTATATTGCGTCAGTACCATTTAGAACTCAACAAAAAGCACACTAAAATGATATGGAAGGAAAACCTTCCTAACAAAAGCATCAATAGTTTACATAAGCAGTTGAATCACAATTCACATAAAGGAAGTAATACCTTAGCTAAAACCTCTTATATGCAATTAAACTTTTGCCTAGTACAAAACAGAAAAACAGAGGCGGAACCCTTAATTCTACAGCTCTCTAGCCCCAATGATATCTGTTGGATGATTTTACAGTTTAAACCTACATCTCAATATAATCTTACAACTTAAAGATTTTTAAGTAATCCAGATTGTCTGAAAGAGTAGGATAATAATATCGTATGAATTTATGGTTTTATCTAGATTTTAACAACCAGCTGAATGATTCCTATCAATATTAGCGAATCCCTTTGTATTGGACAAGATTTATGCTTAAAACAGAATCTTTATAAGTCCCAAGTTTGATGGACGTAGTCTATTCATCCAGCTTTACGAAATACAGAAGTGCATAACTGGTTTTCATTTGCATATGAATGACTATTCCTTTTTTCCATTGAACTCCTATCTAGCAATAAAGTAAGCTTTAACTTTCTCGTACTTGAATAGTTACTGCAGTTTCAACCACTTCGTCCCCATTCTTTTCCTGCACACATACTCTTTGCCCGCTGCACGTACACACCATAAGAAAAAATCAGACTCAGAGAGATGCCTACTATATCATATCACACATTGCTAAGCATGTGTCTTTTCTTTTAAAATTGTTATTTATTTCTTTGTTCCATTTTATGGCAACGATACATTTCACAAGACAGATATGCCTCTCTTGATTTCTCTTAATCACCATTTAAGATATATGTTCTTTGAGTTAGTTTCACTATGATCTTACCATTCTTTCTATGGTTTTCATCTCTCCTTTTTGTAAAGCAAATTAGCAAAAGAAAGTAACTGATTCTTAAGTCTTGATCTTATATGGTAACTATACCTGTTATATTCTTTCACATTCCCGTTTAAATTAATAGATTTTTATGAGAAAATATCAGTCTTATGGCACAGCTGCCAAAAACTTGACTTCATTAAACAGACCCTTCCCATATTATTAGTCAAGGGTGGTAGCTGCAATCTTTCATACAGGAGCCTTAATTTCTTACAAGGCCTTAGACATGCTATTTTTCAGGGATTTGTTCGTTAAGGGACCTTACACAAAGGCCTCAATACTCTATCCATTTAGCTGGCCTGCCAGCACTTGATCTCTCTGATGTTTAGGTCACAGTAATACAATACAATGAAGACCATAAGCAACTCTAGGCCTGAATCAAAATGAATGGTTCAGTGAAGTCAAAGTTATATTATTTAAGCTCCAACTGGTAAGCAAGGATGATTTTTGTTTTTGTTAACTTTAACGAAGTAACGTTGTGACTATTTTGGAAGAACTGAGCTGTAGGAATCTTCTAGCTGGAGTGCCATGTGAAAATGCCGTGTTACGTCAATTAAACTTGGCTTATTTTGGTTTTTAATTGCCATATATGAAAAAATTGTAGAAAGTAGAGCAATTTGGACACGGGAGTAGACTCTTCTTTGCTTTAAGCATACATGGAAATAAACCACAATTCCAAACCTTCGACCTTTTCATCCAATAGCCACAATACACACAAGCAAAGGATCATGTATTTTATACAATATAAGCGCCTACAAAGAGATTGTCACTGTCAACCACAGAAAAGAGTAAATAAAATCTACATGTCACCTGTGCAGCCAAGTCCTGCAATATAGCTCTTCAAGAGTTTGAAATCCTGTGAAACGTACAGCAGAGAACTTGGTACTATTCCTCATGTTAAACATATATTTATCATATAAAAGTATAACTCTCACTGAATGACAGCCTATCATCAAACATGCCATTTTTTATAGGTAAATACGACTCACGTCCTGACATTGGATTCAATATTACATCCTTCATCTCCTTTTACAAAGGGTAGGATCAAAAGCCAGCATATTTAGCAGTGCTAAAAGCATAACAAATCTCCCTTTATGGTAGAGGCAAAAAAGTAAATTATTTGGCTCAACAATAGACATAACAGGGCACGTCATACCCTATAGAATAACAGTTTTCTTTTGGGTCCATTGGAGGTCCACTGGGACCTTAGCCTACATAATGGATGGCAGAACTGCAAGACCTCTAATGCTAACTGAGCACTTGCCCTGAAAGTAGTCAGATTGGTATAATCATTGGGTTTGATTTTTTTCTCGACTTTTTTTCCAATTAGTTTATAACATTCGATAGTTTTTCCATTCCATAACTCAATCCTGCACATGTCCTGCTATATTTTCATAACAGGATCATGTAGTTATCTTCGATCCAACCACATATCATGAATATTGATTCAACTACATATATATATATACATATATATATATATATCTATCAACCCGGGGAAAAAAGTTGAACTGGTATTATGTATGCATGCCTTACAGCTATACCCACGTAACTTTCAATTTGGTTAGAAGTTCATAACCCAAAGCCAGATAAAATAGTAATTAAGAATAGCATCTAGGGACTGGGAATTCACCAATAACAGGAGGCATTAAGAAACCGTTCTTTCTTGTCTAGTTTATCTATATCCAAAATTTAACATGGCACCAACATACTATGTAAAACAAGATTGATCAAAATGTATATTCACCTTGATTACTGAAAAGGTCATATAATTTCTCAAATTTATTAAAAAAGGCCGCAAGTATCTCTTGTCTACTAAACTGGTAAGCTTCAACAGAAAGTTCTCTTAGAACTGAATTCAAAGATGTTGTTGGTTTATCGTTGTCAATATTCAAACCTATACCTGCACGGATACGAAAGATAAATATTTACTTCAGATACAAAGTTTAGATGACAGCACATAAGTTAGAATAAGCAAGAGAGACTGGAGTTCTACATTTGAAAAGAAAACAAGGCTTAATTAAAAGGGAAAAGCTTCAGCCAGTTGTGTATGCACAAGCATGGTTGATGAGAATAAATTTGAAATATCATCACCCAAAGAACAAGCCCATTACCAGCACTGACATTGAACTTCTTTGATCTATACGTTGAAGTGCATAGAATGCCTCCAATTTTAAGTCCATTTAAGTAAATATCATTTGGCCACTTTATCTTAACGTCAACACACGGCAAGCCCTGAAATGCACAATGTCATAACGAATTATGATATCAATATCTATTTTTCCGTCTCACTAATTGACATAATATGCAGATTACGATTGTGTAATGCATGCCTGGTCCCAACCACGCCAAACAATATAAACCAACAATTGTCTAAACTAGGGACGAAGCTGACTATTGGGGGGGCCAATTATATAAAAGAACTATTGCCTTCATCCCTGGGTCTCTAAACTACTGCACACTAAAACCACCTCACAATATCACTACCCACTTTCGTGATGTAAGAGTGACATCCATCTTTAACAAAATAATCTGAAAGTCTTTTAAATGTTTCGGTTAGCAATTTCCTCCTATCCTGAATTTATCTTAGTCACCCATATTACCACTTCCACCAAGAATGAGATATCCCACAAATCAGAAGCAGGATGCACATCTTAAAAAAATTTGACAAGTCGGTCTCTCTGTTGTATTTCCTACACTAGGGACGCAAACTATCAACCAACTCACATTTTGGTCGCAAACATCCTTTATTGCCTCCGTAATAGCAAGAGACACAACATACTGCAAAAGAGGCACTGTTCGCCCATCCTCCATTTCTATCGTGAAAGAAAACATAAGGCAACCGGGTGGAGATTCCCACACATTCTTTGATCGTCCTGAGAAATTCAGGTATTTTGATTCATTACGAGAAGAAAAAATAAATACTTTCTGAAACTGCAACCAACAATAGTAAAAGCTATTAATTGGTGTTTCAAACCTCGTCCTTTTGACTGATAATCAGCAACACAAACGGCACCGGACGGAAGCTCACAAAAATTGCTGGTGAAAACTCAAAAAATACAATATAGTAACGAAAAACAGAGAGAAAAAAGGTCCAAGAAAGCAGAAAGCAAGTGTTCTGAAACCTACTGAGAAACGACGTCGTGCGTGGAAGGCAACCGTGGAGACCAAATGAGGAACCTCCCAAACTGATTAGTGGAAAGAAAATGAAGGAACGAATCGATGCCAAAAGAGTCTTCTTTGAGTGGTTTCTCCAGTTCAGATTTCAAAACAATTGAAATGTTGCTATTGTCGGGAAGTTTCAGAGCATTACTGTTCTTTATAGATTTAGCAATCTCATTCTCGGCCGTCGATTTACCACATAGTACCAGAGTATAAGATGAACCGGAATCCATTGCTGCACAAAAACACAACTACAAAAAGTCAAGTTTTTTTCCCCCATTTTTACCTTAAATTTATTCTAAGTACGAGCTCACTTTTCCGTTTGGTTAATTTGCAAAATGATATAATTCGATACATACAATGATACAAAAGGAAAAGCCTTTTCTTAAAACTAGCTCAGCTAAAGCTATTATTAGCTATCATCCTTTCGATAGAGCAGAGGGAGCGACTGGCAATAATAAGTTTAATCAAACCTGACGATGCCACAGGCAGAGAGAAACTAAAACGCCGGTTGTCGGCGAAAACGACTTTGCTAGAGATAGAGCAGAGGGAGTTTCGTACAGAGAAAAATCGCAGCGAGCTCGACGTGAGGGGCATCAGAAAAAACTCGGGCCTCGCGGTCTCTCCATCAGCCTATCTCCGTGGAATTGGAAATATCGAAATATCTAAAAGCGAAAATAAGGGTACCATTACAATCCAAAAAGAAAAAAGGAACCAGCAAAAATGACACGTCATGCAAAGTGGGCCCGTGCGCTCTATTTCTTTTCTCGAATCAACTATGCCGAATTCGCCTAACATGAAGTATAAAAGATGCACGTTTGGCAATTGGCACTAGAAGAGGCATATTCTGGAGCACTCACTGCAGCAACCATGGAGGACTTGCAGAGTGCTCTTAACGAACGGGGTCTAACTGTTTCTACTCTCCCAGAGAAAGGCCGTTGCCTCTTAACTACCAGAGATTTCCATCCAGGTCTCTCTTTCTTCCCAAAATATCTGCGTCCTGCCATATAGGATTTGAACTTTGCTTTTGCCGCATCAAAGCAGAGTTTGTGAAAACGCACTAACTTAAATGGTTTCTAAATCAGTGAGAATGTTTCTCCGAGATGCACAAATGTTATTGGTATAAGATATTTGTTGTCTTTTTTTTTGAATGTTTCAACTTATCTTATTGCTGCTTCGATGTTTCAGGAGAAGTAATTGTAAGCCAAGAGCCTTATGTCTGGGTTCCAAACAAGTCCTCAGGGTACTCCAGATGTGATGGATGCTTCACGTCAAGCAACCTTAAGAAGTGCTCATCTTGTCATGTTGTGTGGTACTGTGGTAGCACGTGCCAGGTATGAAAACGTGGATATACAATGCTGGATCATATCCCCCACTCCAGAGTTATTTAATTTAGCCCGCCCTCTTTCTGATAGTTTGTTTCAGTGCATAAGATTCTGAGTGAAGGACATTGTTTATCGATGACTGGTTTACACATTTTTGGACTAGCAATCTTAGAGACAGTACTTAATCAATGAAAATTTTCGATGGACATTGTTTTTCCATTCGGATATGATGAGCTGTAATGCGTAAACAGCATCGTGATCTTCTCTCTCTGGAGTGGTTGGTAGGAGCTGCTGTATGTATCTGTACAGATTTGAAAATAAAGATAAAAGATCTGAACAAATTGGTCTCCTTTGTCCCCTTCACGGAACTTTTATAGAGTTCAGGATTTACCACGTTGATTTCTTCTTTATGATTTTCAGAAGTTGGAGTGGAAGGTGCATCGTCTTGAATGCCAAGCTCTGTCTAGGCTTGACGGGGAAAAGAGACAATCTGTTACACCTTCCATACGTCTGATGCTGAAACTCTACATTCGTAGAAAACTGCAAAGTGATAAGGTAGAATACTTATTATTCCTTTTTTCCTTTAAATTTTGATGTCAATATTAATCCGCGCCTCATTTTCGGTACTACTATAGGGACACTGCTATCAGCTTCACTTGCACTCCATTTTTATTGTATTTGTCAAATTACTAGCATCAAAATGTGGAGCTAGAGACTCTTAATTTTCACGTGTGTTGCCTCCCTCTCATTGTCTAGAACAGTCTCCTTCTGGACGAGCCTGTCTAATTCGGTATCATCTGTTGTGGTGTTTGGCTTGAACTTGACTTTTTTTGGCATCTGGATAGTTGTCCTTTTCCCGTCATTTTGGGTCTTGCTATATTTGATACTGCCACTTTGTCTTAGCTCCTAAAATTCAAAATGGTATTAGAAAATGCAAAATGAGAAAAATGACACATGGGAAACATTAAGGATGTTCATTTTATAAAAAATTGCAAGATTTTTAGGATTTTGATAGAATTGTGAATATTTATGTAGATTGGAGTTTTATAGATTTTTGTGTAAAAGTTGGTGAAAAGTTTTAAAGATATTTAATTTTTGTTGGAGTTTGTAAAAAGGTGTAGAGATAGATGATTTGATGTAATTATATAATAAAAAAATATTGGAGTTAGGTGAAAAAAGTATGGAGAGAGAAGATTTTCTTTTTTGAAAAGGTATTGGAGTTTGTATGACAAGTTGTTGGAGATTGTGTAAAAGGCATTAGTATTTGTGTTTGAATTTTTGAGATTTTGGATGTTCGTTTTGCAAATTTTGTTGAATATATTTGTATTCTATAATACTCTTGCAAACGAACATGCCCTAAGAGTGCAAGTCACTGGGGTGATGGGAAATATAACTATTTTTTTTATAGAGAAATATAATGAGTTAATTTACAGAATAAATTAACCCCTCCTCAAGCTATTGAATTATTGGTAAACTGATAGGGCTTTGTTTCATATGTCCAATGCCACTAGGCACTAGCACATTGGATATGCATCAATATAATGTTTCCCTCATCGAAAATAAATTTTGTTAGTCGAATTTTCAATTAGCAAACTTGCCTGATATTTGAGTGAGCAAGAATGGTTCTGATTTATTTGCCAAGATGTGGTGGTGGCGGTAAAAAAATTGATATTGCCATCTATTTATAATGCTTGAATTTGAATCAACTGATCCCTGACATATTTCTTTTGAGCTTTATTGTTTCTTGACTGTTTAATTGCTTGGATATTTATTCAATGTCATGTATGATGTATCTGTATCAGCTAACTACTTACAGCAAGAAAACAATTATTGTAGCAAATATCTTACTTGAGATCAGTGACCCAATATCCTTGCTTCTGGTTTGCGTTCAGTGACCATTGAAGCCAAAATTGTGTAGATTTAGAATGGCTAAGTTTGTTTAGCTGGTAAAATCTCAAAATTTTATTTTATTGTGAATTACACTTTATCTACCTATAACTTGGGTCAAGTACGATTTGCCAGCCCGTGGTTAGAAAAATTGTATTTTACTCATCTGCCTTTAGACCCCTTGAAATCTGTTAAAGAAGGGAAGTAATAAGGTCAAAGCTACCGCTCTAATCCCCACCAGGTGTAGTTGGTTGAGCCTGAACCCCTCATTTAACTATCGCGAATGCAACTTATTCAATAGGGCAGCCAAGAAGCTTCTTGTGTGATGTAGCTCTTCTTTCTAGGTTAATATTATGCACACTCAAAGCTTATCTCTTTCTTCCCCTTTCTCTAATGGAGAACGTGGTAGAAAGAGGACTTTGACCTCTGAAAAATGCTTGCAGAAAGTACGTTGTTTGAAGGAGGAAAAAACTCCCAATACTCAGCTAAACTCAATTCTTCCTCCAATTTCTATCTTCTCCCTTTGGTCATGATAAAGATGGTGCCTAAGGACCAAGGCTTGGTGGCTGGGCATTTTGATGATAGAGAGGTGTGGTGATCTTGGTGGTGGGTGCTATAGTTGTTTTGATTTTTGTGGTTGAATGAGGAATGCCCTGGAAATCCTAGGTTTGGGTGTCTGTGTTTTGCTATTTGAAGGGTGGTGATGATTCAAGTTTTGGTGAAGATGGTGGGTTTGGTGATAATATGAGAATGGTGACATCACTTTTTGGGGTTCGGAGGTAGAAAGTGGGGTATTGGGTAATAATAGTGGTGTTTGGGCAGCTTTGGGCAGAAATAGAGAAGGTCAATGAGATTGAGTTAGTAATGAGGCTATTTCTGGAGTTACATTCTTTGTGGATTCATTTTCTTAATGACTGGGACAAATGGATATTAATAGACTTGACCACGAGTGGATCCAAGTGCAACTTGTTAAATCACATGGTGGATTAAACTCGACCATATCATGAGTGGTTTGGGTATTATTAATCTTCAAACTTATTCATTGCAACTTTATTGGGGGATGATCTAGTTTGTTTGTTGTGTAATGCATTTGCAAAACTTTGGACTAGCATTTGTAGTTCTATCTGTCTACGTTAAGAGAAATACCATGGTTCTCCTCCTTGATGGAGTTAAAGATATTCAATCATAGAATAGTAGATACCATTTTTCTTTATTATTTTCTTACTGTACTTTTCCTGTCGTTTTGTCAACTGAAATTATGAAAGCTGTATGCTAGCTTCAATTGAATTACAATTCTTGGCTCGATTTAGGAAAATAATGGCTTAAATATGGCCTCTTGCAAGATATGCTGGTGGATACTAATGTAGAAGTTGGTTTGAGTCCATGGCCAAACACTTTGTAGAAGCTTAAGTTTATAAAGCTTGTTGTATAAGGTGAATGATACTGGTTTCTCATTTCTTGAATTTTGGTTATACATCCTTTCTATCAATCTTCTTCAGCACATTTGAGTATTTTCTCTCGTTCTGCTAAATTGGTTTTATTTATTTCTTTATTTTGTTCCTTCCAAGGAGCAGGATGCATTATAAGTTTTTGATTTTCTGGATGAAACTTTGTTAACTCAAGGCATGAACTGTAAAACACTTGATTTACTGCTAGGTCATCCCTACTACTGCTACGGACAATTACAGCTTGGTGGAGGCAGTGGTGTCTCGTATACTTCTTTCTTCTTTGCTTTTTTGGGTTCTTTCAATTGTTATGTTTCCATAAATATTTTTTTACTTGACTTTATTTTTTTTGTGAAGACATGTCTAACATTGATGAGAAGCAATTGCTACTATATGCACAGATGGCTAACCTTGTCAATTTGATACTTCAGTGGCCTGACATCAACATAAAAGAGATTGCTGAAAACTTTTCGAAGGTATGTGAAAATGAATATTTTAGAGCTATAATACCTTACAAGTTTCTTTTGTAGTTTAACAGAATTATTTCTAGCCTCTCATGTTTTTAATGGCTGTCCCTTTAACAAGTACAAGGAGTTCACTCAAACTTCTTTCATAAAGCTGCACTCTGATAGTTTAGTCCGTCACTAAACCTTCCTTTATAGAGCTTCAGTTCTATACTGCATTTAATAAAAAATGCATCCACTAATGCATTTAACAAAAAATGTTAGAATGATTTTGTTCCGATTCAAATGTGAAACCCATACGCTGTCGATCTTTCATAATTATATGGACCCAATTTTTATTCTGATATCTCTCATTCAATGCAGTTTGCATGCAATGCACATACCATTTGTGACAGTGAACTAAGACCCTTGGGGACTGGATTGTACCCTGTTATTTCCATTATTAACCATAGGTAACTACTTCTATGCATTGATATGTTCTGAATTTCATCATCTTCCTGTTGGTATGCTAAATGGAACTGGTACTGTAGCTGCTTGCCGAATTCTGTTTTGATGTTTGAGGGAAGGTTGGCTGTCATACGTGCTGTGCAACATATACCCCAAGGAGCCGAGGTACATGATTTTTAAGAAACATTCATGCTTTGAGTTATCAAGCATCCCATAATGTTTGTAAAGAAAGGTGCTGCCATGGGAATGTGAATGGACATGAAGTGATACTGCTGGTGCAAAGTGGCCCCTGCATCATAATGACAGTTTAGGATTCAAGGATCCATTTGAGGCATGCAAATTGCTTCTCAGTACAAACTAATATCAAGAGATGGATGAAGTTGTGACACAAACAGTGAATGAACACCAAGAAAATCATCCTTAGGATAATAAGTATTCTTTATGTAGTATTCTGTGAGCCTGGGATGCTTTAAGGTTATAGAATTAATAGCCATATGTTTGTCTTTTGTGGATAACGTATATTAAAATAATCCACGGACTATAAAAAGGAAGCAAACCTGTAGGCTACTCGTACAATGACCAAAACAATAAAAAGATTGTAGCTCAAGAATAAACAACTGAACACCATTATATGTATGGTTATTCATCTTGCTTTAGATTCTCGACATAAGGCAAAAGGGGGTTCGCTTTCTATGCCAGATGAAAAGGCCCTTCCAACTGAAGTACACCTCAACCACTTTCTGAGGCATTGCACATGGAACTGCTCCTATGCTTCATTACTTCATTCACAAAACCAACTACCACATTATTGTTACGTTTTTTTCACTTTCTCTCTTCTAAGCACCTTTCTATCTTTGGAGCCATCGTAATGCTGTCTACAATTCTTTCATGTCGCCTAAAATTGCTTTGGAGCATATGAAGATATCTTGTTACCTTTATTTCTTGTCGATTGTAAAAAATTCTTTTTGGTCATGTCTTTGAAGGTTTTTATTAGTTACATTGAAATTGCTGCAAGTACTATGACTCGGCAGAAGGCTCTGAAAGAGCAGTACCTTTTCACTTGTACGTGTCCGCGCTGCATAAAAATGGTACCTCCAGCATCATGTTACTTGGGATATTTTCTTTTCCTAATTGAACTTCTTGCAGGCATGTAATATTGGAAAACCAAATGTACCACATTAACCTAATTCCATGTTGAAGGGTCAGTCTGATGATATTGAAGAAAGTGCAATTCTAGAAGGTTATCGGTGCAAGAATGATCAATGCGATGGTTTCCTTCTCCGCAGTTCTGGTACATAACAATCTGCAATAAGTCAGTTTATTGCAAAAGAAAATTATCAGTTGGGCGAACTTACCAATTTGTCTTTATCTGTGTGGAGATGCAGATTGCAATGGATTTATGTGCCTACAATGTGGACTAGTTAGGGACAAAAAAGAGATAAGAAAGATTGCAAGTGAAGTAAAATCCATATCAGACAAGGTTCTTCTGTCTTCATCATCTGGCAGTATCCTTCTTGGTTGTTTGTGCTGAGAATAACTAATTTTCATCGGCTATCAATATATTTTTTTTTATAAGTAACTATTCTTCTTCACTTTGCTTTCCACTTTCATGATTTATGTCCTTCTTTTCTCTTTTGATGAAAATTTGTAATCTAGCAATGTAATCTACCAACACTTTCAATTATTTAGTGAGAATTTGTCCTTGACCGAGTTCAGATCATCAGGAAACTGTCTCTTTATATCAGAAGATTGAGAAACTCCAAAGGAGTTTTTGCCATCCTTTTTCAATCAGTTTGATGCAAACTCGAGAAAAGCTTTTAAAGGTATCCTTTTTCACTTGTATGTTGAATTTTCTCTTACTTTGAGTTGTATGGAGCTCATTCTTGCTAAAATTTATGCTGGAGCTTTGTTGCAATTTATGCACATCCTGATCTTGTTTGCATCATTTGGGCGCAGATAGCAAATTTTTTATTGGCTGCACCTTTCTTTTAGGCTTCGGAAAACTCGCATTTATAAAAAGAGTGCGCTAGCAAAGAATTAAAAAACATGAACTAGGAGGTCTTATCTGTGTAGTTGGAGCGAGCTTAATGGATTGAAGTATGATTATAGTTTTGCTATAGATCCTGTTGATATATAAATCTATGTAGTAGTTTGTTCTAAATTGTTGTATCGGAGGTGATTTCTTACTGATTTTACTAGCACAGGGTCTCCTAAAGGTTGCTCATTTTTTTCCTTTCGAAATATTTTCTTCTCACTTTGTGATGACTCCCATAGTTGTCATTACTTCTTACTGTGTAATACTCTTAGTTGCGAAGCACAGACATGTTCCTCTAAATACCAATTGAACCAAAGTGAATCTATCTTCATGGGACCAGCAGATTTACTGTAATAAAATAAATTGGATTGTTCTTTCTTGTCTTTTGCTAGATTTTGATGGACCAGCAAGACTGGAGAGAAGCGCTGGCATATTGCAGATTGACCATTCCAGTGTATCAAAGTATGTTACACATTGACTTGATATTTAAGTTGTTCTGCTAGACTAAATGTTGTAGTTTGATAAGAAATTTGAGGGTTTAAAAGTGAGATATATGCCTGCCGTTTGAATTGTTACTCTTTATTTCAATTATCACGGTAGAACTACCAATCTGCCAAATGTGCTATAGGAATGGCAAAGAATTAGGTGAGAGAAAGATGCTTGGAACTCCATGGAAACAGCAATGTGTAGATTGAAATCGAAGTACCAAAATATGTGTGATTGTAGAGGTTGGTTCACCTAGCGTGGGATGAGATAGCTATGTGGAATAAAAAGCAGGCTATGATACGCACCAGAAGTTTTGGAGACATTGATAACACGTTCTTAACAAACCAAGAAAAGAAAGAAACTGTAGACAAATAACTCCTCTGATCTCATAATATTGAAAATTTCTCTGAATAGATCTTTTGCATAAAGGATGAAGGTGAATAAAGTGATGTAATTATATATCTAGAAACAAATTCTGCGATTATCAATTTCACCCTCATTGAAAAATCCTTGCTGGAAGTCTGATTTCTTAACCATTTATCACCTGTTTACAGCATTACTCCAACCTGGTGAGTTAATTACACTTTCTGTGGTTTAGTCTCTCGTGGATAAATAGGCCTTCCAAAACGACACTCCCATACTTATGAGAATTACTATCTAAGTAATGGAATCTTGCTTTATATTTAAAACATGAATAGTTTAACATAATATGTCTTGAAAAGATGTATGCTAGAAGTCTAGAACCTCGAAGTCCTTTGAATTTCTTTTTCAATGATTGCATAAAATCTGTCAGCAGTATTATGGTGCTTCTGCATCAAAAAGGTTTAAACAATAAATGGAAGAAGAAATAACACGAAGTTCATATTAATTAGATCATTGTAAACTTGGAATGCATCTGTATTTAACTTGACATATGGATTGATTAATGTATGCTCGGACCATCTAATTCATGCTTGTGAAACCACCTGATTATGCTCATTCCTTTCTTTTTCTTTCTTATTGTTTTTGTAATTTTGGGATAAGTAAGGAAATCGACTTATTGTTGCTGCTGACATCCTGAATTTGGTTCCCTGGTATATTGCAGGAGTATATCCAGGATACCATCCCTTGCTTGGACTGCAATATTATACCTGTGGGAAGCTTGAATGGTTAGAACCTTTAGTTAGATCTGTTAGTTTCCTCTTCCACTCCTGGATTTCATCACAGTGATCCTACAATTTTAGTCTTGAGAAATTGCTTACATTTTATGAAGTCTCAGTTGACACAGTCACACATGTCCTTCGGTTCTGACTTCTGTTGGTTGTCTGAAATCTGAACACGTGATATTCGTTTGATTTTAACATCAGGACTTGTTCCAACCCTCAGGTCCGATGTTTCTTTTCATAAATTCTGTTTGTTTGTTTCTTTTTTGTGGGCGGGGGCCAGTGAGTGAGAGGAGATAAATTTCCTTCCTTTCAATCATTCTGGTATATTTTACAAGATTTTAATTTTTGATTGATTTACTATTAGAATTCCAGTGGTTAAAATTCAGGAGTAGAAGGGGGTTTGATACTCAAAGGTTTGCCATGTGTTGATAACGTCGTTTACCTCTACCAGCCAGAGTCTGCAGTTGATCTTTCATAGAACCTTCCGACCTTTTCCCAAGTAAAATAGTTGTATCATTCTATTTTGAACTTTCAACGCTACAGGCTTCTGGGAGACACAGAGGGAGCTATAGAATCACTGACCAAGGCAGTGGATATCCTACGTATTACTCACGGAATGAATACACCTTTCATGAAGGATCTCTTGCTGAAGTTGGAGGAAGCACGTGCCGAAGCTTCTTACAAACTCTCATATAAAGATGAGTAGATGAGTAGAAAGGTCTCCCTCAAGTTTTCCTCCATTGTGCATTCTCTTTGTTGAGGTATTCCTAAGAAGTACGAGCTTCAAGTACTGAATACTTCAGTTGACATCTACATTCTGTCATCACACGATTTTCATGTGGGATTTACCTTGTTTTCTTGGTGCAGGTCATCTCCTTAAAATATTCTATTACCTGCACTGATGCAAACGAGCCATTCCACTGCCTTGGTGAGATCAAAATTCAGGCATCTCAGCTTTTCGCATACTCCTTGATCACTCCTGGTGCAGGTCATTTCCTAACAGTCTTCCATCCCCTGCACTGATCCGTACCTTCACAACATCGCTAATTCCTACTGGATGCAGTGTTTCCTTAGAAAACATCTGCAGTTGGTCATTGCCATTGTGCTAGATCATTAGATTGATACGTACGAATAATTCCCATCTGCCCTCCTCGCTGAGAAAGGCCATTGGGCCTTACATTACTCTTTGTGGACGTTAAAGAACTGCAACACGAAAAATTATTCTCATCTAATTTGCGTATTGTTTGTGTTTGATATCACAAAAGCTCTGGTTGAATTACGAGAACGAAACAATCCAAGGTCGAGATCTTCTACAGCCTCTAATGACCGGCTGCCAAGTTGGTCAGCTCTTAATTTAATAGCAGATCACATCCGATTCGCCAAAGAAATTAAAGGAAAAAAATGTTGAAACACATCAACGAAGACTGATTATTTATCTACTTGGTTAAATCTGAAAATGGAATGAGTCCAATCTTACTGTACATGTATTGTTTGCAGCATCCCTATTACATCCCTTGTCCTGGTACACAATACAATGTGAATCAGGGATGTTCAATGGCAACGTTTTTCACCCTTTAAAATAACATTATAATACAACAAGACTGATTACATATTCCTACGAGGATGAGACTAAGCGCACATAACGAGTATTGATATCTTTTATGGCAAAAATAACAGACCAACTTAGACACACTAAAACGGACTGAGATACATGCCCTGCTCTTCACTTACTAGATGAGTTTGCTAAACGTTCCTGGAGCTGAAGACAAAGTTCTGACATTTTGGAGAGCAACTTGCATTGTTGGTCTCGTGACATTAATGACTGAGATGTCATCTGCTGATCTGGGTCGCAAAGCAGTTGTTTGAGCTGATAGCATAGCATTGCAGCTTCCTGGTCACTGGCACATGTTTCAGCAATAAATAGGAGCAGTTTACAGCTTTCATCTTTAGATGGTGATAGATGAGGTGGAACAGGGGGGACAAGAAAAGGGTGATGAAGCAGCTGAGGAATTCTCCACCTTTCATTGCGATCCCATGAGAGACACTTCTTCATGAGATCGAGAAGCCAGGGGTTAGAAACTGGTCCGTATGTTATCTCATGGTTTGGATCTGTTATAACTTTGAACTTTGCCCAAAATGTCTTGTACTCTGAAAAGGGGGTCCTCCCGTATACCATTTGATAAAGGATGCAACCAAGGGACCAGATGTCTGATGGGCGACCACATTTTATGGTGTTTCCATTTGCATCATTTTCATTGCACATAAATGCCTCTGGAGACATGTAACTTAGTGTACCCACCTGCAGTAGCATGTATGAGAACTTAGAGAAGAGTATTCAGAATGGGAAGCATTCTGCTTTATCTGGTCATATAACAGTGCAGCATATCAGGTTGAATAAGTTATGGTGTTAAATGCCAATAACAGTGTTCTTTGTGGATGTAGATAAAGTCCAGGGTGTTTTGATGTTTAAAGCAAAACAGCGCACTCAGAATTATGTCAATAATGCTTACCTAATTATTGAAAAACAATTGCCCAAGTTGGAACCTCGCATTCAGGTTTTAATGATCCTCGGTATCAGTTATAATGAGAATAGTCTTCTATAGTAAAACACATAGCTTGGGAATAAGGTTCTCATTGATCTTTTTTTCTGTTTTTGGTCAAAACCCCAACTAAATCAAACAATATAAAAATATAGAACACCAACAAGAACATAAAATTTCTTTAACACTGCGACTTCTCAAAATCTGCAAATTTCTGCTCAATATCTAGTTTGGTCAGAAGTAAAAATATCTATAAAAATTTAGATAACTTCAAGACTGAATACTTGGCAACCTTAGAATTTAGCTAAACCAACCATAGTCAGCAGCACAGAGGAATACCGATGACGTCAACCAATATGCATGTGTTCAGCCAAAAAAAACACAAACATTGCAATGCACCAGTTGCTGCACTATAAAGGTGGCTATATAGTCAGTAGCACAAACGGGCATAAACTCAAAGAGAGATGTACCCTACCAGTAGGGACAAACAACAAATTACCTGTGAATCCCTTTGGATGTTGGTGGTATCACTCATTATAGCTTTGGCAATACCAAAATCAATTAGCTTTAGCGAACCCTTGACCAGAAGGAAATTGGCTGGCTTTAGATCAGAGTGCACTATACGTTCCTCATGAATAGTGTTGACTGCTTGGAGAATTTGCTGCCAAGTATTCAACACAACCACTTAAGTTACATATTCAGAACAATCAACAATCAGCAAGATTACTTTGTTCCACCGGAAGTGAACTACTTAACGTTCACAGGACTTATAGTGGTGTTTGAGTGCTAAAATTTTGGGGCATGAGAGTTGGAGAAAAAGTGAGGAGAGAGAATATTTGAATGAATATTATAGTGAAAAAAATGATTTAATGGGGGGAGAGAGATTATTTTGTAGTTTTTTTAATTAGGCCAAAATTTTGGAGGGATCAAAATTTTGGCACTCAAACACTTGAATCTTAGGGAACATATGCCTCACTCCTTGGCACCAAGTGAACTAAATTGATGATATACTTATTTGGAACTCAACAAGGAAAATAAACCCACAATCAGCAAACTTCCTAGAAACTGAAGGCAACTTAAAACCCCTTGTGCCCCATAAGACATGTTAAAGAAAAGATGCTAAAACAAATACAGAGAACTAAGTGCCAAATTGCAGATTGAACATTATGAATTGATTCAACTTCAATAAGACATCAAAACACCTGGCTGGAAAAACATAACAGTAAGGGAGTTACTTAAAAGTAAGATCCAGATCTCCTCAATGAACACAGATACAGAAAGACAGAGAGACCAAGAGAGAGAGAGAGGGAGGGAGGGAGAGTGATATTCAACCTAAATGAAAAATTTGCAGCAGATAGACTATGGAGTATGTGTTTTCATTTTAGGGCTATCACAAAATAGACTGGCTTAAAATCTGAAGCATTTATCTAGTTGAGCACTGCCTTTTTTGGAATTTGAATTCGCCTTCTAGAAATTTAAACTCTCCTTTCTCGGTCCATAAGGACTTATGAAAATATGTGCTATTTTGAAACCTTCATCAACAACTACAAAGGGAGTACCAATGAATGTAAGGTGTAATTGAGAACCTGCCAGTAGAAGCGGAGCCAGTTCTCATCTATGGACTGATTGGAACCCTCTATTTCCTTCCACTTCTGAGATAGCATGTGTGCCAAGTCAATTTCCCCATATTCAAGTACCATGTATATACACCCATCATCCTTGACTCTGCCATCTTTATTACTCATGCAGCCATTCATCACTTCCTGAAGCAAAGCCTTATCTGTGACCTAAGAGCAACAGGGAGTGTTGGTATAACTCAAGTATAAAAAAAGGACAAATCAGACTGAAAAACAGTTTTGTTTCACTCCTGCCCTTGTAAAGACCATTTTTTTGCCATGTGAAGTTCACTTATTAGGCCTTTTGAAGGAGCTTAGCTGGCTTTTCCTTCAGGGTATAATAATTGTGCCTACAGAGCAACGTGCAAAGTTTTTGACATCACAGTTACAAAGAGATAACCCAGTAGGATTCCAAGGTTTAGCCAAGAGGCTGTACTAATAGCTTATGCTCAGAATAAAGTGTTGATCACAAGATGACCTAAAGCGGCCACATGGACATTTGGTTTTAGAGGACTGCTTTATGTGATAGACTGATACAGCTAATCCAGTTTGCTGAAAAGTAATGAGTTGTGAATTGTGATAATTTTGAAATTTTAAGTTGAAAATGAGTACCTCGTAGTCAATAAGCTGTATAATGTTGTCTTTTCCTTTCAACTTGTTCAAATACTCAATTTCTTGACAGAAACCAAATGCAGTGGCATAATCCCGACCTTTGAGTTTGATTTTTTTTAATGCATAGATTCTACAGTCTGCTGAAATGACTTTGTGGACTTCACTGCTTCCTCCACTACCAATCTTTCCAAGCCTTTGATAGAGCTTGCCGTTAACTTTAAAGAACAAGTCAGGATCATAATTCCTTTTACGAGGAGCTGAAGTGCCTTTCCCACTTGCAACCCTCTCTTGTTTTTCTGATTTGGAAGGCTCCAACTTCACATCTAAAGATGAGTTTTGGGACATGGGAGCCTGAGATTGGACATTCGTAACATCGCCAGCATATCCTTTCACTTTATTTGACTTATCATCTGGAAGAGAAGGATTTCCTGGCATGTTACTTTCCTTCTGTACTCTGCCTCGTTGCTCCTTAGATGGGTCATATTCCCTGACTTCCATTAGGATATCAACAGCAGAGTTAGAATCTTTAGCTGCAACAGATTTTTGGCCAATTAGCATTCTATTTGCATCCTTTGTGGAAGGATTTGACAGCTGCACCATATTCCCCTGACTTACACATGAAGAATCAGGATTAAAACCTCCCAAAGGTTCTACTGCCACATGAGAACTGCTGTCCCGATGCAAATGAGAGCTACACGTTGTTATATTAAGCATGGGTGCTGAAGTTGAATGGACAGATGTTGTGGTAGCATTCGACGGCCCAACAACTGAAGACTGAGTAGTGGGATGGCTTAAGAAGTTTCTGAACTGGTGCAGCTGATCCTGAACAGCTGTGGTTCTCTTTGCCAACAAAGAAGCAATCCCTCCATCAGACCTCAAACTAATTTCAGACTCTGTGTTCTGGAAATTCCGTTGCCTCGAGTCTGGATTAACAATGGTCGATGCCTCGACTTGATTGCTCGTCATCCAGTCCATTTCTGTCAATGTAAGTGAACCCATATGAGATGATAAGTTCTCCAATCCAGTGGCCATGCCATCATCGGCCCCTGCATGTGAAAGAGGAGAACTATACATTGGGGTGCATGGTGACAAACTGAAGAATTATACAGCGTAAGCAATAATTCAGATATCTTTGTCACAATGTCACCCAGAAAGCTGCCAAAAATGCAGTAAACGCAAAAACAAGTTCTTAGGAATTTATAAAACAGAAGACACCAAAAATTACCCTGGGAAACAGCATTGCTTCCATCAGAAACTGGGACTTTTTTCTCACTATCAGTTTGTTCATGCTCTCCACGTAACAAAAGCATTGGTTTTTCATCCTTACAACCGGTAATGGGGTGATCTCTCTGTGCATCAAATGCATTAAAGCTCCCATCAAAGGTTTTGGTAATAGTGCCTGAAAGGGAAGGTGGAGTAATCAATGCATCTTCTCGAGTCTCCCCTAGAACAGTGGCTGTATTCTTAGTTGCGGCAACTGAATCCTTTGCCATGTGACCACTTAACAATACCACATCCTGAGACTTCTTAGCATCTACTGAAGGATCCACATTAGAAGCCGGACTTCTTGACACTTCTCTTTTTGAAACCAATATGCGCCTAGGCCTAAAAATATCGGACTGCCCAGTACCTGAAACATCCTCAGAAATGGTTGAAAAATGTTGAGTTTGTCGATGCATCAAACCAAAGAATCATACGAATTGTTCAAAGCTTATACAACACTGAAAATGAACCTCCAATCCTTATTCACCTTCAGACAAAAAGGTGGAGGAAGTATCTTTTTAGCAGAATTACAGGAGCAGATACAGCCGTTAACCTTGTGAATCATCTAGTAACTTGCAAAGCTTTTAATGCATAGTCTTCACTTGAAAATTTTCAAACAAAGAAGTCGCTTCAAAAATACCGCAAATGTGAAACCCTAAAACATTCACTTACCCACAGTTATCTACCTTTTAGAGCATAGATAGCAATCACTACGAGAAAACCCATACTTTGAGTTCGAACGTAACTTAACAACCCCCCCCCCCCCCCCCAAAAAAAAAAAACGGCCCAAACAAAAATATGCCTTAAGTTACTAGACTCTCCAGTAATAACACTTAAGAGACACTACACTGAAGTTGCTAACCAGAAAATTTGTTTGTTAGATTCGTTGGAAAAAAAAACGCGTCCAAAGAAACCTATAGGTTTTAAATTTTCAGTGAAGGATAGTGCATGTAAATATAGAACATAAAACAAACTCTAAATCGAGCTTGAAATTGATTGGCCCCGAAGATCCCCAATTCTACACATTATTTCAACAATTAGTCCTGGAGATACATGTAGCAGGATAGCGATACCAAGTGGGCGATGGCGCTTGAAGGCGGCCTTAACATGCTGGAGGAAGTCCGGTGGGGAAGACGATGACGATGAAGACGTCGTATCAGTTGGCTTCAAGGAGGTACGGATCAGATTCCTCGCTGGCCCAGGTGGGACCGGAAGGTTAGCCTCCTTGTCCATGGCCGGATCTCAACGGCATTTCGATAGGGGATGAAGGGCGAGATTCAGATGGGGATATTGAAAAATAGGAATATGATACAGAAAGGGCAGGAAAAGGATTCAGATTCGGGTTCGATAATGCTTCATGGGTGCGAGGGTCTTCGGAGATGGTTCTGGGGGGCGCTCGCGGAGACCCTCTCGGTGAACACCTCACACTATGACTACTCAGTACTCACAGAGAGAATAGCGAGGGAGAAAAGGTAACAATTTTGAATGGCCTATTGGCGCTCCTGGAGCCATTCACTTTTATAGTATTGGGCCGATATTGGGCTCCATCACTGTTCTATTACCTTAAGGTTCTTCCCACGGGCCCGACCAGAACATTTGGCAATTGGACCTCTACAGTCCATGGTTAATGGTTCTTAAGGGAGTGTTAGGCCCATAAATTTTTTTGTTCTTTGCAAGTTATCTTAATGGGTCTCAAGTGAGCGCTAGGCCCAATATATGGCCCTGGCACACCGTCCGTTAGCCACACCTTAAGGCCTTTACATCACATCCAAGCTCGAGGAGCCCAATCTCAATGTCACCGACATTAGTTATTGACGATTCAGCCCTCGAGCTGCTCCGGGCAATGGGCATAGCTATGTAATGCTTTAATTCTCTCTGGGTTTTTTTTTTCCTCCCCCGCTGTATATTCAGTATTCTGTATTCAGCTCCATAATGCTTTCGGGGGCCATGTTTCTCCCCCAAGGAATTGAAGATTTTCTTTTATCCTTTTGGAACTTTGGAGCAAATATCTATGAATTTTATTGAGGACCTCCCACAAATAAACGTGTATTCAATATGGCCCCACATTTACCCTCATTTTGCAAGGGGCCTTATAAAATGAAAGTCTCGGCTCTTCTTCATACTTAAATTACAATGAAGTGTCGAGAGTTAGATTATGATCTTCTCTAATTTGTTGTTTAAATTAGATGCTCTAATTCAGAGATAGAAAGACACAACATACATTCAATGTTATAAGATCCACATGTTGTGCCTATTTCTTTCTAATTTCAGATAGTAAATTGAAAAGGATCATGATCTATCATGAACAACTCCATTTGTTTTCTCACTAGGGGAAATTCATGCACTTGATCTTCAAGAACTCTATGTGGTTTGTTTGAAGTTATGAGCCCTTACAGGGGGTGTTATTATATCACTTTGAGATTATTTTTAAAAGGGTCTGAGCTTTTTGGATTCATGATGTTTACTAGTAGCCTAAGCTCATTTAAAATTCAAACAGGTCAGTGTAGTGTGTATACTGCCTTATAACCGATATATTCCTTTCTAACAGCCATAATCAAAAGCTTCTTTTCTTTTTTTTACTAACAAATGTGAGACAATAATCTTTTTACAAAGCCTGGACTTTCACTTTCCCAACGAATATGTAATAAATATCACACAAAAAGCTTCTTCCATAGCAAATTCTAAATAAAAAAAAAACATTTTCCTTTATTTTTTCATGTGGAATTTGGAATATTACCCACTTACTTGGTGAATGGTTTGTGGGGATTAAAGTACGTGGCAGATGGGATCCGCCTGTAAAGGAATCAATCAAAGCAGCCTTTGCCCATAAAAGCACCATTATAGTGCAATTACTGTATTCCTTAATTTCTGTGCTATGCACCAACCCCCAGAAAAATACCACCTTGGCCTTGGGACGGGTAACCCGGCCTTGTTTCTCTGGTGTAACCCACCGCACCATTAATTGCTGTTGGAGTTCGAGTCATGATAATAAAAAAAATAAAAAATACAAATTTCAATTTCAGGCTTCATGTGGAGAAGAGGAGAGAGAGAAAAAAATTAAAAAAAAAAAGAAGGCAGCCGGATAACTTTGCTTGTTCTCCCCGGGGATGTTCGGTTTTTTAACATTCTCAGAATTTTTTGAATTTTGAAAATACACAAATCGAATATATTTTTTAACATCACCTGAAAATACTACCCAACCGAACTTCCTCTGAATTAAGACCGCTTACATTAAATGCGTAATTGTCGAACAGCATTCGCGGCTCAAAGTCAGGGCTTAGGAGATGGAAACGATCCCCGTTTTCAGGCCCATTGAGGGAAAACTCTCAGTACTTCAGGCCCTGTTATGCTAAACGGCCTCGTTTGGATACGCCATACAGATTTCATTGAAATTTTGTGAATGTTAAGTTTGTTTTTCACCATCCAAAGATGAGCTAAATTTCTTGCAATTATACCGACATGGGGGTCGGAATCTATTGTTGATGGCTGACTACTCGGGTCTGACTTACGAGACTCAAAGTGGACAAATCACGTTCAAGACTTTTATGGTATTCTGATAAAAAAAAAACTTATGGTACTCTCGAAATATCTCTAAATTCTTTTATAACTCACGCTTTTAATCCAAACATATTTTGTTTTTGTAAAAAAATTTCTTATGTCACAAAGCATTTGTTTATTAAAGAAACTTGTTGTAAAATAGAAGGTATGATTCATATCATGCACTGAGTTCGACCATACTTGTTCAGCTTGGTTGCATTACAGGACTTAACGTTATGATAAACTCAAGACACATATAACGGATTCTTACCACATGCATAAATTGAACCGTGAGTTTTGTCATCGTGGATAGTAGAACCAAGCTCAGTTAGCTAACTGATAGCATCTCTAACCCCGTAATAAGAAGAAATAATTAATTTTATAACATAGACTTATTGAAATATTCTTCCTTGAACACTTGGACTAATTAACAAACTAAATATATCACAAGAAGAAGTAATTTAGAAAAAAAAAAAAAAAAACAAGAAGAAGTAAATTTGCCTACTCGTTTTTAGAAAGAGAGGCAAGACCTTTTCTCTAAAAACTCTCCCCTCCCCAGCATGTTCCCCTCCTCTCTGGTCTCTGGTTTCGGCAGCATGTGGAGCTCTGGTTCCTCTCGCCTCTCTCTCTCATCCCGACCTAGCCTCTTGTGACCGAGATCTGCTTTCTTTTTTTCCCCATTTGAGGCTCTTTTTTGTCTCTTTTCCGGCGACTTTGGGCATCTGATCTTGGCTTTTTAAGTGGTCTTCGGTGGCCACGCTCCTCTAGGCTTGCGTATTCTTCTCTCGGCACTCCGCCGCCGATCTGTCGGCGCATGTCGTCCCACGCACGTCCTGCGCATGCGTGGATCATGCGTGTCAGTTCCTCCCTTCATCTTTTTGGTTTGGTTTTGGTGGTTTTCAGAGGTCACGCGCCCCGTGACTCTCTTCAACGTCTCCTGGTGGCCTGATCTGCACCCGTTCAACGTTACTCCTCCGCTCCTCTTGCCTGCTCCGCCGCCTCGGTTGGGTGTTTTATTTTTTATTTCTTTTGTTGTCTTTTATTTCTGCTTGGCGGGTTTTGGGCCTGGTGCACCTTGTAACACCGTTAAGCTATGCTCGTTGGGACGTGATCTCCTTGGAGCCTTGGAGGGTCTAGTTCAGCTGCTAGAATAAATCCGGCTATATTTTGATCCTCCATGATGAATATACATATATCCGTTTATTTCCAAAAAAAACCTAAACTAAACATATCACAAAAATAATTCATATAAAGAAATAAATGGTCTCGCACTTACCGAAAGAAATTTTTTTTAAAGGATAAATGTCTGACGAACGGCAAATAACACTCCTCAGTTAAAAGCATCACAACCATCCCACGTCATACTGAGAGCGATTTTATCACTCTGTCCTACACCTAGTGGATTCTGGATGTATATTACTGGGCAATAAATATAGTCCCATATCGCATATTAATGAGTGGGACCATATCTCTTTCTTTCTCCCAGCCTACTACCAATCCGGATTCCAGTAGGCAGTAACATCTGTTTGCATTTCAACGGTCGGATGCGCATCATTAGCATGTCTTACTCAGAGCGTTTTAATATATAAAGCAAAGTCTGTACATGTCAAAAGATTAAGAGCCCCACAAGTCCCTAAGATCCACATCAACTTTCCACAAAGGGGAGCTCCTCTTCAACCCCCTCTCCCCACAGCAGCTTCAGTTCATATCTATAAAGCATCTCAGATGATGTTCTGATGGGCTGAAACAATTTAACAGAAAAAACTCGCCATTTGTTTTGCTCAGATACGCCATTGATAGATTATAGATGTCGGTCTCAATGGCTAGGCCCAAAAACCAGTCAACACATATCAAGCTTGTCTACCAAAACCAAAACCACCGGCCCCTAAAATCCGAGAAAGCACCCTCTTGGTCAGCTATAAGAGGCCTATTGACCTGCAGAGATCTGCAAA
Organism: Myrica gale; assembly: GCA_963930655.1. Taxonomy (NCBI): domain Eukaryota; kingdom Viridiplantae; phylum Streptophyta; class Magnoliopsida; order Fagales; family Myricaceae; genus Myrica; species Myrica gale. The sequence goes on from OZ005611.1 coordinate 22,727,023, forward strand.
CCCAGCCTCTGCAACTTCAACCGCAGAAGCAACAGCAACAAAAGAGACAACAACCGAAAGAGCAGCAGCAGCAGCAGCAGCAACCACGAGAGCAAGCAGTGGAGGGGAGTGCCAAAAAATGCAAGAAAATGAAGTGCTCTGGCTCACTCTGTAGCAACACAAAGGTCATGCACAGACCGGAAACAGGATCTCCGGTAGTCCACAAGAAAAGGGCCTCAATGGGTTCGAGTAGCAACGATGCTTCTACCAGATCCATAAAAGCTCCTCTGCATGAACTCAATGGGGTTGTGTCATCTGCTACTTCATTTTCTGCATCTTCCAATTCTTCCATTAGTGGGTCTTTTAGAGGAATGCCTTTCAGTAGGTTCTCTGGCTGCTATGAATGTAGAATGGTGGTAGATCCTGTACTTGGTTTCGCCAGAGACCCTTCTCTCAGGAGCAGCATCTGTTCTTGCCCTGAATGTGGTGAGATCTTCACGAAAGCTGAAAATTTGGAGCTTCATCAGGCTGTTAGGCATGCAGGTATTTTACTCCACTTGTTCACTCCTCTCTAATTCCCTATCCAGCGTAAAAAATTGTCATTGTAATTTTATTTTTCTACCATTTTTTCGTGAAAGGAATATTAGACATCTTGTCTCAAGTGCTCTCTCACACTTAATGCATCATCTCTCTCATTTTGCTTACTTTTCTGCTTGCTCCATTACTTGTAATGTCTCATATTCTCCATATTGATGAACATTACCAATTTCTTAATCTCTTTGCCTGGCTTTCAAAATCCACAGTATCTGAACTGGGTCCTGAAGACACAAGCAAGAACATAGTGGAGATCATATTCCAGTCAAGCTGGCTAAACAAACAAACTCCCGTCTGCAAAATTGACCGCATCCTGAAAGTCCACAACACCCAGAAAACCATCGCCAAATTCGAGGAGTACAGAGACTCCATCAAAGCGAAAGCCGCCAGGCTTCCCAAGAAACACCCCCGCTGCATAGCAGACGGCAACGAGCTCCTCAGGTTCCATTGCACCACCTTTGTCTGCTCACTGGGCCTAAACGGTTCCTCCAATCTCTGCAATTCCATCCCACAATGCAGCGTATGCAGCATTATAAAGAATGGGTTCAAGATTGCCGGAGAACCAGTCGGACGGGTTGCTGAAAAGGGAATTTTGACAACTGCGACAAGTGGGAAGGCGCATGACAAAGCTGGAGTCTCGCCGGAGGATACCAACGACAAGAGGGCAATGCTGGTTTGCCGGGTGATTGCGGGAAGGGTGAACAAGAACACGGAGGGGAGTGTGGAGGAGTATGACTCAGTTGCTGGGGCTGTGGGGCTCTACTCCAATTTGGACGAGTTGTATGTGTTTAACCCCAAGGCAATTTTGCCTTGCTTTGTTGTAATCTATCGAGGGTTCTAATGTATCCTTACCTAACTCTGTTGGCTGGGGAAATTTTCTTGTTTATTAATCTGGATATTTTCTGTAAAAGGTTCTTGTTCCAATATTTGTTTTTTTGGTGGGAAAGGTTATTTCACGCACGAGCAAGTTTGGAAGTCTAAGCTGCGACTTTAGGGTAAGAAAAAAAATTGTTATTTTAAAACACGACAAAAATGAGAGACAGGAAATATTCAAGAATTTGGGGTAATAGTCAATAAATTGGTGGCTGGTACTTGGGGAAGTCGATTTGGGACCAAAACCAGAGAGGACTGAATGCTCTTTCCAAGGTCATTACAGAGCATTAATGGCACATTTGGTGTTGAAATGCACCTTGATATGAGGGGTTAATTTGTCGAGCCCTTTCCAAGGTCAATACAGAGCATTAGTGGCACATTTGGTGTTGAATTGTACCTTATGCAAGGGTTAATTTGTTTTGTTTTATTTTTTTTGTTACGAGAAAAATTTGAGAATCCATTTACGTGCACTGGATTTGAATGGACATATCTTAATATCCGCAAAAAATTCTAGAAAGACTGACTGGTCAACTGATCAACTTCCTATTCAAATCGCAAGTGTTTTTGCACAAGTGATGATTTGGACTCATGAGTGTGCACATAATCTACATTCTCAATGCTGCTATAAGATAGGACAAGTTATGGGCACGGAGTGTGATTCCCATTTAGCATATCTGGGGTTGGTATAGAATTTAATTGCTACACATGTATAATATATAATGATCGTATACGAAGTTAAATCACCACTTCTTCTAAAATCATAAATTTATATAAAAAAGTGATAATCAAATTATTTAAGTTGTACTTTTAATGATATAAGATAATTTCTGTCACGGAAAGGAGAAAGTTCATATACTATATCCAATGGTCCGGCTTAAATACTTTGAAATAAATTTGGGCACAATAAAAAGATCAGCAATTACTCTGTTCTATTGTTTTATAAGCCTGAACAAGTTGGACGTGGGTTTTAAAATTTTTGGGCAAGTTCTATCCCAGCTATACAATCATTTGACTCTTGTTTTGTACTCATTGTGTTATGATTTGGATTTCCTTGGTCTTTGGGGAAAAAGGTAAGCAACTCAGCATGGGCATGGTAAGCACTTGTTCAAGAAATAATGTTAGATTAATGAACAACGTTGCATGGAGCACAGGGACACAGGGGAGCCCCTAGATGGAGGTCAGCTAGCCCGATAACATTCACCCATTATCTGGGTGTTCTCGGGTACGACCTTATTCTTGGTTCTCACACTGGCATCTTTCCCGAACTCATTCCGATGGCCGAGAATTAAGATGGTCCTATTCTTTTCCGTTATCCCTTCAGAAAGAATCAATTCTTAGGTGAAGTGTCCTAAATGCATTGATATTTGTATGCAAGTGAGAAACTTTTATATTTAGGTACGATGGGTAAGGTGGCTACAGGCTACCGTTTTATTGTCTGTGTATCATAAAAAATTTGAAATTATAGAAGCACTTTTATCCATACTACACATTGAAAATGAAGCTATATATATAAAAGTGCTTCTATAATTTCAAATTTATATATATAATATCCGGGTTATGCCCTTGTATTGTAAGAATTGATGCTTTTGACAGGTTGCTTTTGGAACCCTGCTTTAAAATTATTTAAAAAAAACTCTTATAATCTTTGAAATGAAACAAGTCAAACCAATTGGATGAGTTCTCTTGTTACCTTAAATTGTGTCTGTTATGCATGAGTATACAACAAATATTAAGCTGGAAAAGTAGTGAGAATGGGAATAGCAATGGTGGTTGACGAGAATAGTTATAGGGCAATGGTAATGAGGAGAGTGGTGACATTGGAAATAATTACAAGTAAATTTGGGAGAGGTTAGCCTAGGAATCCACCGATGACAGCCTCCAGCTCCTACTTAAGTCACTGGTTTGATCTTAAGGGAAGGATTATGTGTCTAAACTTAGAGGCGGAACTAGGAATGATTCTGAAGGGGAGCCAACTCCTAAGGAAAAATGACAGCAAAAAAAAATTACTTAAAGACTACAAACATTAAAAATATATTATATTGAAATACGTGTACCGTACTATTTGCTGAAACTGAGAGATGACAATTGAATCCTACGGCTCTGCATCTTCTGAAAATGTTGCAATATGACTTCGTTATCAATAGTTTCAAAAATTTCATTCTCAATATATACTACCATTCGATTTCCGTATTGCTTATTGGGAAAATCATGCTCAAGCGGCTGACAAGGACCTTTTATCAAATACTCCTTGCGAACTTGATCTCTAATCCCAAAATCATATTCTTCAATGAGTTTACGTAAACCTAGGTCAACAACAATATCATCTGGACTAAATAAAACACAAGGTCTTTTCGAACTAGTATTCGTCTCAGAAGTAGCAGCCACATTATGAGTGTTAGAAAACACTGCTGATTTTTTTATCAAAAACTTATCGATTATCTAAACAAAATAAAACAAAATTTATCAATATAATTTCACAAGTCACAACCTAAGGTCCTAATCACAATTTCACAACCTAGTCCTAATCAAAATTTCATAACTTAATCAATAATCAATAGCCACAATAATATGAAAAAGGATTTGGAGTACAACAATCTCAAAATCAAAGAAAGAGACTGTGAAATATATCATCCTTATATAACTCATGACAACAAAATTAAGAAACCAATGATAAAAGACTGTAAAAGGTGATATGAAATACATTATCCTTATATAAACCATGGCTGCAAAAACAAATTACAATATCAATAAGTCTCTATCAATTTCTCATAGAAAACAAATTAGAAAAACTACTCCTGTCAATACTTAAAAAATAAAAAGCTACTATTAATTGAATTCCCTCTAACATTGTGCATTTGTGCTTTCAAAAAAATAATCAAGTTCTAAAATAATCTACAAAATAAAGTATCAAATGATATTTGGTATTCCCCTTTTTAGCAGGATTTACAAAATAATCGAGTGAAACAACCATGAACCATCCATACCTTTCTATGATATTACTTGAATCTTGGACTACAATAAATTATTAATTTCACTCTGTTTATTGGGTAAAAGGGGCTAGTTTAATGAAAAAAGCCATATAGTTATATACAAAAAAATTAACGTTATGCAGGGCACAACCGGCGCCCTTACATCCGCCACTATCTAAACACCACACGTACAGTTTCAAGTGTCGCCTTTACCGTCGGGCTACACGGAGGTGGGTGTGTATTTTTTTCAGTTCAAGAAAAAAAAAACCTAGCAAGTATCTGACTTTCTCATACTATTTATTACTCTATAATGTTTCATAAGCATCTTTTACAGAGGCTTTTTTCACATCGAAAACAGTAAAAAGAAAGTTCACCACATGGACATGCTTAAAAGCACCTCATGCAAGCACAATTCATAGGATTTTGTGTGTGGAAGAGAGCTAGATCAGGAATGCATCAAGGCTGTGTCCCTACAGAAAAGGTTGGACTCGAATCTACTCCTATTTTAATAATGTGTGGGACGTGGAATGATCATGGGGTTTGGTAAATAGGAGATCATGGGGTTGAATCTCCACATTCGATTATGTAGAGAGGAGGAGACCAGTCACATTATCATTGCTGGCTTCCTATGCTTTTTGTTTTATGGATCAAGTTGCTAAATTATTGCATCTATGGCCTAGACTAACATCTGGGTACAGAGGTCTAGAGAGTTTTATATCCTGTTCTTCGCTACTAGCCACTTGCAGAGAACATTCTGGTACAAGAACAGCTTAAATCGTCCGAGAACTTGAATTGACTCGGCCCTGCCCGATTTCATCGAGCATGCAACTTGTCCCAATGCCTAGCGGTTTAAGTGGAAAGCCACGACCTTATCTGGCACAGTGTGCGTCGGCAGTTAGTTCTCCGGGTTTGTTTTTTAGCCTGGATTTATGGTCGGGCGTGAGTTCTGGGTTTTTGTGTTAGGTTTTTTCGTCTATGTTTTACTTTTTTTTTTTCTGACTCTTGTTTTGTACTTATTATTCTCTGATTTGGGAGTTTTCTTGATCTCTGGTGCAAAAGTGAAGCAACCGGGTATGGGTCTAACAAGCACTTGCGTAATTCTTTTTTTTCTACATAAGCACTTGCGTAATTCAAACAATAAAATGTTTCCCCTAGAGAAATTTTATAAAGAAAGTTATAAGCACCAATGCTTCGGTTTGAGACACCAAGTTCTGGGACTCAGTCTGCAGAGGCGGCTGCCCAACCAGTCGTTGTTAGGCCACGTAAGGGGAACTGAAAGAGTGGTGAAATTGGTCATCATCATTGACCCACTCGGGTAGCTCAATTGGCTGCGGGAGCCCGGAGTGTGTAGATTAGACGCTTGGATAAAAAATTTGTGACTTAAATAAAGAGCTGATTAGTAGGTCTCTTCGGAATTTACCTTAGCTTTAAACCTAACCCGTGTCTTTACAAATGAGTGCCCGAATTTCTTTTTTTTTTTTAATAAAAGAAATGGAGTCGAACCAGATAAAATTATGACCATTATCCGATTAGCTCTTGTCAGACCAGATCAAATGGGCCAAGGAGTTCCTGCGAGTAATTTCTTTGAAGCTTTTGCGCAGAGCTTTTTTAGAATTCTAAGCATTGAAGATGGTGTCAGGAAAGAACGACCCAGGTGCATGCTTGATAAAATAGAAGCCGGTACTCATGACGAAGACTGAAGAGGGAGACAGCCAGTGAAATGATTGAATCAGAAAGCAACGTAGCATGAGAAAAAGCTCCATTGAAGACAACCAGCTGCCACGGCCATGGGCATGTGGAGGATTTGGGGCAGTGAGGCATCGGCTTTATGCAATTAAACAATAACAACGTGAGGGTGGGGCTAAGCAATGCGACCAGGGCTGGAGACACCTCATTAATTCTAGGTTGCTGATATCTGTTGTGTCGGGTTCCGTTAGCTGGACTGGGGCCTAATTGCTAGGACCATCTTATCTTTTCCCTGAAGGACCCTTCCTATTCGGAACAAGAGGAACCCTTGTTCTTGACAATATTAATTATAGGATAAATAGAGATTTTCTCTAATTCACTTGTCAAATATAGCATATAAGTCCTACAATGAAGTCTACATTATTCGGTAATTAATACGGACAATATTGAATGTTATGAAACCAATATGAAGTGTTAATCTCTCTCTAAATTGGATCATCCAATTCGGACAACAAATTAGAGAGGATCGTGATCTATCATTATAATACAAGCTCAAGATAAAATAAAATAAAAACTTAATTATGAACTACATTGAAAAGTGTTTGGACTAATGGGCTTATTCGTAATTGTAAAAATCCAGGTAAAATTTTGTTGATCAAATTTTAAGTACCACCAAGCAAGAGCCATAATTAACTGATATGGATACCTCCAACATCCGGTGTATAATTGGGATGATTTTACCTTCAGGAAGTTACGTAAGCCAAACATGTGTGAACTCAAGCACTTTTTACCATCTAGCCTTCCATCATCATCATGTAAACATTACTCATATTAAGTCAATATTTTTAAGGAAAAGAATACACTTTTCACACATGGATTACCATGTATTTTATATTTTACACCATAAACTATCACATTTGAGATATTACACCCACAAACTACGTCTAACACACTGCACCGTTCGTATATTTTTTTTAAAAAAATGAAATCATGATTATGTCCTTAAAAATTCAAAATTACTTGAATAACAAGTTACATTTAAGGGTATCACCGTCATTTTATTTTTATTTTTTTAAAATACCCAATTTTCATCCAACTTGATAGAAAAAATAAACGAAGACTGCAATGTGTTAAGAATGGATAATTTGTGGATTCAATGTCTCAAACGTGGTAATTTAAGATGTAAAGTGTAATACCTATAATAGCTGTAACTTGTGAGTTCCATCATATTTTTAATTCTTATATCATTTCATAACTCTTCCTGAGCCCACAGTGACCCATGGGAGTGCAGACACAACATATACAGCACTTAAGAGAAGATAATACTCCTGCATTTGCTATCCCCATTAACATAGCATTCAATACGTGTAGGACTCAAATTTCAATTTTAACTATTTTTACATCGGAAAACTTATCTTGTACATTTTTGTTTTGAGCCTTTCATCAATCTTACAGCTTGTTCATCTACCATCACAACATTGAAGGCATTTCTGCTTTTCCTCCTTTCCCTGTATGATCTCTTCCGACAATATGTGTAGAACATTCTTCTTCATTGGAATATCGTACTGGTCAGTGTGATAAACCACTTGGTGGGGCATCAGATGAGTAATGCCCAGGCACAAGATCTAGAAACCTTAAAATCAATGACACTACTGGGTTATCAAGTCCAGCCTAAAATGATTTACCAAGTTTGAATAGAACACGGTGGGGAAACTGACAAGTCCCAGGGAAGAACACACCACAACAATATTCCTCCAGCATTTTCACTTAAATGTACATGTCAACAAAAATATTTAAGAACTACCCCACGAACAAAACTTCCTGAATTGGACAGATGACCAACGTCATGGGAATTGTACACCAATTGCAACGCAAGTTCTTCTGAGTTCTAACTGCTACCAACCCCCAGAAAAGCCCAAAAGGTACTAGTATTCCTCCAGCATATTTTGATGTAGTGTCGAGAAAATCTCAACCTTTGCCTGTATTGAGTAAGCCATGGAAATTACATCAGAAAGCAGAAAGCACAACTTTTGTTTGGAATTTAAAGAGATACATGATGCTTCATTAGTTGTGCTAAACAGGATACCAATAACTAGGTATAATGCATCTTTATTGAGATTCGACATAATTCTCTCCATACCTAGGTAATCTAAAGTGACCATGGTATAAGTAGTGCAGCCAACCATATCAAACACCTGCGCAAATCAGCAACATAAAACAATTAAAAGAGGCAAAGGCAAAAAAACCAAAGAGTAAGGACTGTATATTTTTGCTTTCCTGATGCTTCTTCTTTTCACTGGAAAGAGATTGGCTAGAAAGGAAGTCCAAGTGCAAGACAGAAAACACATCAATTGAGCTGTCAGTTTAGAATATTAAATGAAGTGATTTGAAATACCCTTTGACTGAAATGCAGAATCTGCAATAATGTTGCCACCGATTATTATCTTCTTACAAAGTCCTCCCAAAAGCCACGCTTGTCATGATGTTTCTGTATCTTCAAAATCTGATTACGTTGTTTTTACCACATAGGGACCTTAATTAGAGAACATGGGCCACACTTCAGCGCACATTCTAAGTTGGAAACACTTGGTTCAAGTATTAGACAGACCTGTTGCACCATGCAATGAGCTGGCCGCTGAGGCAGTGTAGCTTAGCCTGAGATCTCAATCCAGCTTTTTCCTGCTTCTTTCATGCCCACTTCCTTGACAGCTTCCCTCACCTTGCTTAAACTATCCCACATTCCCAATGTTGCATATACATTTGCCAGTGTCACGTATACTGATGGGTCTTCTGGTGAGGATGCAAGAAGGCGTTCAACGATAATACTAAGCAGTTCCATATTTTTGTGAGTTCCACAGGCTCCGAGCAGTGAACACCAGATGGTTTTGTTTGGCTCAAATGGCATGTTAGCGATCAATCTTTCTGCCTCTTTGAAGCATCCAGCTTGGCCAAAAAGATCAACCATGCAATAATAGTGCTCCAATTGAGGCTCCACTCCATGTTCAGTTTTCATGGACTTAAAGATTGTCCATGCCTCTTCAATCAAACCAGCATGTCTACAGGCGGAAAGAACACCTGTAAAGGTAATTTCATTTGGCTTCAAACCCAATTCTACCATCTCATGGAACAATTTAATTGCTTTCGTCGCTCTTCCGTTGTGCCCACACCCAACAATCATCCCAGTCCAACATACAGCATCTTTTTCTGGCATACAATGAAACAAATTTAACCCATCCTCAATTTCACCACATTTGGAATACATGTCAACGAGAGCTGTCACTGTAACCTCCTCTGTATCATATCCGCTCTTAACACAAAAAGCATGAGCCTGTTTTCCAGTTCGAATAGATGCTAAACTCGAGCAAACCTTCAAAACATTTGACAGGACAAACTGATCTACTTCAAAACCGATATTAAACATATCCCGAAACAGGGAAAAGACTAAAGAGTTGAACCCCATTCTCGCACACCCTGTGATCAAACCAGACCAAGCTACACTATCTTTCCTCTGAAGCCTTTGAAATAAACCTAATGAATCCTTTATATTTCCCTGTTTAGCATACATGTCAATTAGAATGCTTCCAATAACATTGTTTAGCCCATACCCACTAGTGACAACCAAACCATGCACTTGGTGCCCAAGTCTCAAATTAAGTAAGTGTATGCAGACCTTTAAAGCACTGCTAAAAGTGTAGGAATCAAAATATACAGCTGAACAATGGATTTTTGAAACCAGATTGAGAGCCTCCCCATAGTGGTTATTGACAACATAGCCAGAAAGCATAGAATTCCACAGTGCCAAGCTATCCAAAACTGAAGCATTGCACCTAGAATATAAATCAAATACCTTTATTGCTTCATTTAGAACATTGCAATTTGCATACATATCGACAAGGGCTGAGCCAGTAAAACAGTTATACTCATAACCAGATTTAATAACGTAACAGTGGATCTCTTTCCCTGTAGCTAAGAAACCATGACTACTACAGGATTTCAGAGCACTAGGGAAAGTGAATTCATCCAGCTTAAGGCCTTCTTGGTGCATCAAATGCACAAAGTGTACTGCATGCGGGCTTCCATTATCTGCAAAACCTGAAATGATGCTGTTCCAAGAAACAACATTTAGGTCTGGCATTTGATGAAACAAATCCACTGCCTCTTGCATTAAACCTTCTTTGCAGTACCCTGTGATCATCGTGTTCCATGTAGTTGCATTCTTGCAGTAAATCTTATCAAAAACATTCCTGGCATCACTCAAATTCCCACAATTGACATACATGTCTAAAAGAACATTCATCAAAACAATGTCAAACTGGAATGCACCTCCAGAAATTCTTCTATGAATAAGTTTTCCCAAGTCAAGGTCACCTATGAGACTACATGCTTTAAGAGCTGCAGAGTACATGAACCCATTCGGCTTATGTGAGCCAAACCCTAACATCTGGGTGTATATACTCAGAGCTTTGTGAGGTCTTCCACTATTTGTATATGCAGAGACCATGGTAGTCCACGTGACCACATTTCTTTCCAGCATCTCATCAAACACACTGTGGGCATCTTTGAGATGACTAAAATCCACATACATGGCAATCAGATTGTTAGAAAGGAACACGTTACTCAAAACCCCAAGTTTGATCAGGCTAGAATGAAGAGTTCTGCCATGATTGAGAGATTGCACTCTCCCGCAGTGGCGCAAAGCAAGTGCAATCCGGTTCAAATCCATGATTCCCCATGGTGGGCTGGACTTATGAGCTGCAGAGTACATGAACCCATTCGGCTTCTGTGAGCCAAACTCTAACATCTGGGTGTATATTCTCAGAGCTTCGTGAGGTCTTCCACTATTTGTATACGCAGAGACCATGGTAGTCCACGTGAACACATTTCTTTCAAGCATCTCATCAAACACACTGTGGGCATCTTGTTGACGACTAAATTCACATACATGGAAATCAGATTGTTCGAAAGGAACACGTTACTCAAAACCCCAAGTTTGATCAGACTAGAGTGAAGAGTTCTGCCATGATAGCCAGTTTGCACAGAGTTGCACTCTCCACAGTAGCGCAAAGCAAGTGCAATCCGGTTCAAATCCATGATTCCCCATGGTGGGCTGGACTTTATAGATCGCCCTTGATTGGCAAGTTAGTTGTTAGGGCACTTCAAAAAGATGCCCACAAATTTTGCATGTTGAAAATTGCGGTACATGTAGACTGGGGCAGAGAGAGTTCCATTAGTGGCAGAGCATGATTGAATTTGAACGGGCAAATTGCTAAAGCGAAATGGTAATTTTAATTTTTTTTCTACGTAATCTAAAAAGTATCTTAAAGTGAAAATATCAAAAATTAAAGATTAAAAATATTATAATACAAGTACCATACTATTTACTGAGACTGAAATGTGATAATTGGATCCTACATATATGCATCTTCTAAAAATATTATAAAATAACTTTTTTCTCAATGGCTTCAAAATTTTAATATATGTTATGTTTGCTAAGGATGTTGATGGGTATTAATGTTTTAATTTTGTTGTTACTGTGAGACTCTATTACGCTTAAAGCCTAAAGGTACATATACAATTTTTAATAAAAATAGATAATGTACTCACAAGAAGAACCTTGATTTTTGTTTCCCCTGACTATTATTCCCTCTCTTTTACCTTTTTTCCTTTTTTTATTACTAAATTAATTTGCATGTAACAACTATTGGTCTTTTTACCAAACACTTACGGAGCAGCAATTGATGGCAGCTAAACAGTACCAGTACCAGTACCTTTGAGGCCTTGCCTTTCTCCTGTAATGGACTAATGGGTCCAAACAAAGGCACCCAAAAGTTTGAACACTAAAAATAGCATGCGACCAAACTGCAAAGTGACAGAAAGCAAGGGAATCACCTAATCACTCCCGTCTTCTTCCTGTACAGCTTGAGCTTGAACAGGTGCTGCCTTGGAGTAGAGTAAACTGTGGTGACTAACTCCTGCTATACCTTGAGTTTTTAAGATTGTGTTTGAGTATTAAAATTTTAAGGTATTGAATTTGGTGAAAAAGTGAGGAGAAAGATGATTTTTAATATTTATTATAGTGAAAAGTAATGATTTGATGGGAAGTGAGAGATTATATTGTAATTTTTTATTGTGTTAAAATTTTAGTGAGTGTAAAATTTTATTGTACAAACTCACCCATATGTGGGCTTTCAAAAAGGCATCCCAGATATAAACAGATCCAGATCCAGATCCAGATTTATTAACATATTATCAATAACATAGGCACAAGTAATAACCGTTTACAATAAATAGATCGAAGTGACATAGACTTAATAGACAGTCGATTATATGCTGGCAATCATGCTATTCATGTAACTGTTGATGGGTAACATAGACATCAAAACTGGACTCAATTGAGAAGAGGTTTTAGTGTCTACGTCTCATAGAACCTACTCATCACCCAAGCTTCTGATTTTACTCGAAGAAAACCCCTACTAATCCCTAAGACATTGACCCTCCGAATTTTCCCCAAATCAATAATCCAATTATTCCTCTAAATGTAACTAATACAGAGCAATAGAAGCAATTTTCAAGTTCAGACATTATGCTCTCAATCCAAATTCCGCAATGCCAGACCTAAGGCTAAATAACTTAATGAAAAGCCAGACTTTTTTGACGTTACTCACTCCTCATAGTTCCTAGAACTAAGGTAGAATTTTCTAAACTTTTAGCTCTTGAAGAAAGCACACAGAACAAGTTTCAGACACTGTCGTTTCACATTGATTCAATGTATGACATGTTAGAAATAAAAATTTTAGGTAAAGAAAAAATATTTATACTGATAAGTGAGACATCCATTATGAGAATGCTCAATTGGATTTATTAATTTTTTCACTTATGATTTATAAAATTACATAAGACTTTATTTATAAGCCTTTGGAAACAATACTCAACATTGTTTTAGCAATGTGTGACTCAAACTTTAATACTCCCTCGCAAACTCAAGGTGGACAAACCTTGAGTTTGGATTTACAAAAATAATTCAAAGGAAAAAATAATGCCGGAAGGTCGCCGGACTAAAGCTGAATAGTCGCCGGTCTGATACCGAATGGTCGTCGGACTGATGGCCGGAAGGACGCTGGTCAAATGTCGATAAACCTTGCTCCGATACCATGTTAAAAATATAAATTTTAACTAAAGAAAAAATATTTATACTGATAAGTGAGACATCCATTATGAGAATGCACAATTGAATTTATTAATTTTCTCACTTATGATTGATAAAATTACATAAGACTTTATTTATAAGCCTTTAAAAATAATACCCCACATTGCTGTGGGACTCAAAGGAATAAGGAAAAACGAAAAATGACGGCCTAGTTTTTCAGCGTAATTACAACGGATAGGATTGGGTAGAGCAATTTGTACCTGGAAATAACTATAAGAAGGGCGGAGGTCGAGGCGAAGGAGAAAGAGAAGGTCGGAGACTTTCAGAGGTAAGGGCAGCGAAGAGAGCGGCGTTCTGTAATCGATGGTCTGGCGACGGCAACCATTTTTTCCAATAATTTTTATACTTACTAAAATACACTTTTAGCCCATATTATAGAAGATGTTATTAGAGGCTTTGACATTGTTGCACCATATACTACAAGCCTCGACACCAAACTAACATTTTCAAAGTTTCAAAATTTAAGATGATTTGAAGGGGACTAAATTATTTTGTAGTTATTTTAATGGTCAAAATTTTACGGACATGATTCTTCAAAAAAATTTGACCACAAGAAATGGATTTTTTTTGTAGTATTCATGTTGCTCGAAACTTTATATAGACAATATTAAATAGTATATGATTCATCTATTGTATCTATTTATTTCAAAATTATACTATACAATTCGAACATAAAATTATAAAGTATTCTAATTTAAATTATAGCATGCAAATAACAAAAGTAACATCTAGTCAAAATTTTCCATCAAATTAGACTCAAATGACAATAATATCCTAACTCATTTTGTATATGTTGGCATTCAATGTTTTTCATCTTAAATTTGTTTCTTTCATCTTTACATATATAATCAAATTAGACTCAAATGTCAATAATATCCTTAACTCATTTTGCATATGTTCACATTGATCAATCATCTTCTTAATTTGTTTATTTCATCTTCTTTCTTTGAAAGATGATTCAAAGATAAAAGGTAATTATTATGATTTAAGCATGATTATTCTATAAAACAATAAACTATCCAATCACAAAGAGAGGAATTGATATCATGGCCTTGAAAAAAAAACTAAAATCACACAAATAGTTTATTTAGAGGCCAACCAGATATAAACTTAGAAGTTGACAATACCAACACAACGATGATGAAACTAAAATTTTAGACCACTGCCACGGAATTTCTCCTCAGTGATACGGTCTAATTTTTCTATCATTTCCTCTGTCAAATAGTTCACGCAATCTCCGATCTCACCTCGACGAAAATATGCCTGGTTCGCCTCACCGAACATTGCTTTTCCATTTTTATTCACCTCCTGGTTTCTCAGATAATCGAAGCTACACAAGGTTGAGATTTCATTCACTATGCCCTTTGCTTCTTCTTCTGGAAAAAAGGGCACCGCACAAAGTCAGCTAGTCTTCTCAAATTGGTCGTGGGTTGCTTCTTCATATCCTCGTATTTCAGAAAAAAAAAGAACCTTTTGAGGGTTTTCTTGGCTTTCCTTCCAATAGCCTAAAACATGATACCAATAGGGGCCGAAGGGACTCACAACCCTCGCAAACATGTCAAAGGCCTCGTCTAGCGAACCAATGATCGACCTCGTTGACCACGCTCTGTTCACAAAGAGCCAAAGTGACACAAAAGTGTCCTTTGGATTCCTACACCCGTACACAATCTTCCAAGCTGAGTCCTTTGCAGATGCTGGTAGCACCGCATATGGTAAATGAGTGGCCAAGAGTCTTGGAGTGGGGAAAGAGGTGAAACCTGATTTCCATAGTACAGAGTTAGCTCCATGGTGAACACCAGAGTGTGTGCGGGTTGTTTGTGACCAAAGGGTGTCCTTGAGGGTTCGGATAGCGCACCCGGTTCAGCAAGGCAAATAACATCGCCTTTGACCACGTGGTGCCAGCTTTAGAAGGAGACGCAAGGAGGAGGTCTGTCATGAGCTTGGAAATGCTTTTGGAATGCTAGAACTCCTTGCATGCCCATAGTTAAGAACCAAAACCCTTGGTAATTATGGCAGTAACCTCTAGTTGTCCAGCTTTTTTCTATTGGGAGGGAAGATATGAAGTCCCTGCGTTCTTGAGACAGTTTCATTTCTTTGAAGCACTGGAGAAGAACCTGATGATCAGGTGGTTCAACCGTTCAAGTGGAGGCGGAGCCATGTTAGTATGGAATATTTTCTTCCGTATGCAAGATGTGGACAAGGGTATATATATATATATTTAAGGAACCCCTCCCCCCCCCCAAAAAAAAAAAAAAGGAATCTGTAAGTTTGGGCTCAATTAGCAGGACTGGGGAGATGACACGTTACAAGATCATCTCGAGTTCTTGACTTTTTTCGTACGGATCACAAAAGACAAATAACTTGGACACCTATACGCAAATTGCTGTTGAGAACCGCTAGGATGATCATATTTTCGTCCATAAGATGAGGACAGCAACAAAAGAAGCGATCAAACTTGTCAGCACGTGCCCTACTGTTTCGGCATTTACAAGGAAATTTCTTGTGGACCTGCTCTCACCTATACATGGCTGTATAGCAGGATCAAAATTCGGCCTAGCTTGTGGTGCTTGGAAAAACAAGAGCAAAATGTGGCTGACCAAATTAGGCCACTGAGCAGCAGCCCAGGCAATCATAAAGCTAGCAAAGTCTATCTCCTCTTGCAATTTTCCTGGGTTTTCATAGATTTGCCAATATGATCAAGCAGAATGTCTAATAAAGTCCAACATTTATAATCTAGATCTTTGAATGGATCATGGCAATTAGAACCTACCACCTTTTCCCCCTGATTCTATTCTTTAACCTCCTTTTCGATCTTCCCCATCTATTCCCCAGATTGTTCTTTTCTCAGTCATTCTGATCTATTCAGCACATAAACAACAACCATTTTGTTAATTGATCTCAAGACCCTCAGTACTTTCTTTTCCTGTTCAATCGAGTGATGGATCCTCATCCACTCACTTCTATTTCTTATACCATTGCATTATGCATGTCCCCAACAAAAGAAAGGATTCTGAAGTTATGAAGAAACTCTAATTAAAATTAAAAAAACGAAAAAGAAAAAAACAGGGGTTGAACCAGCTCACATCCCTATGACATATTCCAGATATTGAAATGTGTAAACTTTTAATACGCAACTTGGTTCAACAAGACAATGTCTAGAAAAGATGAGACAGGTTTGGAAGTGTTTGGGTTGGCCATTTGGCTGATGGGCTCAGACGCAGAGTTTACATTCAGAATTTAAAATATCCTGCCTGAAACCTAACTCCTCCCCTCTCTCTCGCCCTTGGTTGGTACGTCGAGGACCTTCGGAAATGGCATACGGATCGCAGATTAGACTTTAGAGAGCTCAAACGTTTGGCCGCTTTTAGTCTTCTAGTAGGACTCTAGTTAGTTCTGTTCTTCAAATAGAATTCTGCGACGGTTAATGAAAGAAGATTGCAGATTATTCCTCTACAGGTTCTTGAGGTGCGACTCCTCAACCAGTTGTTTTCTTTTCTTTTGTTCATCTGTTGGTAGAGTAAAGCTAGATTGGCTGATCTGTTTGAGTGATCTGCTTTGATTGGTGTTATTCTAGTTGATCTGCAGGAATTTTATGCACCATTAGGTGGTCTTGATTTCTAAGAAAATGCAAAACAAAAAGACTGCTGCTTAGGATCCGACTAATCTGAAGGTTCTCCAAGGAGAACTGCATTGTCATCAGCCGAAAGGAAGGGAGGATTTAATACAAATTTACAAAGCTCTTCTGCATTGAGACTCGAACATGATGTTTAAATCCTTTCGATTTATCCAAAGACTCGAAAATCATGAAATTGAACTACTAGAGAAGAGTTTAAAATACAACATACCGCAGAGCCTAATTCTGGTTAAGAAAAAAAAGTAGGGGTAAAGTAAGAAAATCGTGATACACCATGTAAAATGACTGAAATGCCCTTTCAAAACTAAATTTTAAAAAATAATAAAAATTTAAGAAATAAATTAAAAATAAATAGATTATTGAAATAGTTTCAATAATTTTATTTAAAAATATTATTTTATTTATAATGAATTTTTAATGTTTTTAGTAATTTTATCTTGAAGGGGGCATTTTGGTCCATTTTTCATACTTTTCCGTTTGATTTAACGTCCGAAGAATTATAGGCTTTGAAAATTATAGGTCTCAAATTGTAGGATTGAAAGTTAGGGGTAACTATTTGATTTGTATCCAACCATAGGAGACCAACTATGATTTTACTCCAAAAAAAAGTATAAAGGTAGAAATTATTTGTGGTTGTCTTGAAAAGAGTAACATAAATAGTTTCCATTACAATGATGATGCAACTTGAGAGACTAAAAATTTGAGACCCGTACCATGAAATTTCTCCTCAGTGATGCGGTCTAGTTCTTCTGTCATTTCCACTGTCAAATAATTCACCCAATCTCCGACTTCACCTCGACGAAAATATGCCTCATTCACCTCACCGTATAATCCTTTTCCTCTTTTATTCACCTCCTGGTTGCTCAGATTATCAAAGCTACACAAGGTTGAGATATCATTCACTATGCCCTTTGCTTCTTCTGGGGAAAAAGGGCACCCCAGAAAGTCAGCTAGCCTTCTCAAATTGGTTGTGGGTTGCTCTTTCATATCCTCATATTTCAAGAAAAGGACTTTCTGAGGATTTTCTAGGCTTTCCTTCCAATAGCCTAAAATATGATCCCAATACGGGCCGCAGGGACTCACACCTCTCCTAAACATGTCAAAAGCCTCTTCTAGAGAATCAATGGCCGAGCTCGTTGACCACGCCCTGTTCACAAAGAGCCAAAGTGACACAAAAGTGTCCTTTGGATTCCTACACATGTACACAATCTTGCAAGCTGAGTCCTTTGCAGATGCTGGTAGTAACTCATATGGTAAATGAGTGCCAAAGAGTCTTGGAGTGGGAAAAGAGGTGAGATCTGGAACCTGGTTTCCATGGTACAGATTTAGCTCCAAGGTGAGCACAAGAGTGTGTGGGTTGTTTGTGACCAAAGGGTGTCTTTGAGGGTTGGGATGGCGCACCCGGTTCAGCAAGGCAAATAAGATGGCCTTTGACCAAGTGGTGCCAGCTTTAGGAGGAGTCACGAGGAGGGCGTCTGTGTTATGAGCTTGGAAATGCTTTTGGAATGCTAGAACTCCTTGCATGGCCATAGTTGAGATCCAAAACCCTTGGTAACGATGGGAGTAAGCTCTGATCCAGCCTCTTTCTCTTGGGAGGGAGGATATGAAGTCCCTGCATTCTTGAGACAGTTCCTTTTCTTCGAAGCACTGGAGAAGATGAGGAGGTGGTTCGATTGCAGCCATGTTAGTATTGAATATTTTCTTCCAGGGGTTAGTATGGAAGATGTCGAAAGGGGTATCTATTATATATTTAAGGAAATCCAACCCCCACCTAAACCAAATTTGACTTTGGTGCTATCTAAACCAATACAAAAAGGAATCTGTTAAGACTGTTAGTTGGGGAGCTCAATTAGCAGGACTGGAGAGATAACATGTTACAAGCGCATCTTGAGTTGTCGACTCTTTTCGTATGTATCACTGAAGATAAATAAAGTGGACAACCTATGTGCAAATTGCTCTTGAGAATTGGGAGGGTCATCTCATCCTTAATAATGAAAATTACTGTTTAGACCCAACGGTCATTAGGTAGTCTTGATTTCTAAGAAAATGCAAAACAAAAAAGAATGTGCTGCTCTGGATCCGACTACTCTAAAGATTCCCACTATATTATTATTCAACCACCTTCATCTAATTAACGTGTCCATTTCACAATATTATTCAAATCTGTTTTGTGCTGTACGGAGTGTGCATTCTCATCAGCCAAAAGAAAGGGAGGATTTAAGACAAATTTACAAGTTTCATGACAAACTGTGCGGCCTGATGAAGGGGCAGAGAAATTTTGGTAGAATTTAGAGCTCTTCAGCATTCAGGCTCGAAACATTGTTTCTCCCTCCAGGGGGAGTTTGGTGTGTGTGTGTGTGTGTGTTGGGGGGGGGGGGGGGGGGGTTGTCTGACCAGCATCAGACTCTTGTGAACTTCGAAACTGTGAGCAAAAACTTAAACCTGTAATGCCAAGGACAAACGTACTGCTATTGACAATTCATGCCTATGCTCTACTAGTTAAAACCATAGGACACAAGAAGAAAAAACAAGAACCCAACAGATCAAGAGAAAAAAAACTATCTAGCCGCAAAAGGAATTGTGCCAACCTTTAGCCCATTTTATCCAGGTTGGAGAAATACTTCCTCCCTGTCCTAATGCACAACGCAGTTGGAGCAATGTTCTGCCAAAGTCAGTTTGTACTTTTCAGCTCTATACATAACCCATGCCGGAGAAGAGACCCGGTATCTCCACGTAGAAGGTAAAAGAGTAACGTGGATAAAGAAATTCCTCGTGAATTAAGCCTGCATCTCGCCCGAACAATTTTGTGGGCTCATAGGAAAACTGGGGAAGAAAAGTGCAAACGCCCAAGACTATACTGAAGGCAACATTTGGCAGCTGCACCGGTGTGAAAGAATAAGTTTGGTTTCTTATCTCATCTCATGGATCTCAGGAGGGAATTAAGAAAGTGGAATTTAGATTGGTTAGAGTCTTAAGGGTCTTCTGGAGACATCTGCATTCTGGTAAAGGGTATGTATAAACGGAAGTTTTTCTGTTGATTTTTCTGACTCTGGGTACCATCATCCCCTTGCGGTCACTTTCACTGAGCATTTCTTTCATCTGATCCTTGAAAGTTTGCCAACTGCAAAAACATTGAAACGGCACAGTTTGCATGTAACCCAAATGTCGAATTTCTTAAGCTTCAAAAAATAACTACTTCAAAATTTCACACCCTCGTGCTATTAGCTTCAGATAAAGGCTCTTACAAACAGACTGGTATCTCTGCCTATTTATTTTTTGGTTACCATTAATTAGGAAATATCCATTAAATATGACCTGAGCTGATACAGGCATAACTTTCATGAACAGTATAAAGCATTCCTACAACATCTGCTCAGATACCTCGATGAATAAGAAAGAGAACTGCAAGTCAAAGGATGGAGATTACACTTACCCAAAAAAAAAGGGGACGGGGAGGGAAATTACCTGAGATCCATGTCCTGAAAGAGAACGACGAGCTTTTGTTTGTCAGGCATAATGGTCTTAGCATGTCCGTCGTAGAGGAACCTCCGCTGGCCCATCAGAAAATGTGGGAAGTTTCCACCCTGAGTTGTCACAAAAACTTCACTAGACAGGCAGACTGTGTAGTCCAAAGCTGCCAATCTTGAAGAGTAGTCCTACCAAATCAGAACATGGGTTTTGAGAAAGGTTGTCAAAGTTTGTGCAATCAGAGCCAACACATCATTAGACAATGCAGAAATATTAGGGTAAACTTGACCTCTACTCATTCTATTGTAATCTCTCACACCTTTCACTCAGTCAAGTTAGTTACACAGCCGAAAAGGCATACTTGAATCAATCACTTGTTTCACTCTTGTAACCATAATCAGTGAACGTTATATTTGACTAATTGAATTGCCATGCTTTACGAACATCATCAGAACCAAAATTTTCTGCGAGTCACTTTTAAAACAAACCAAAAAAGTATACCACTAACCCTCAAAGCTTGATTCATAAATGGGTTTGGACCTAGTTTCAACAGTGACCCAGCTATAGCATATCACTAACCCCCATATCGCCGAGAACAAGACATTCTCATTGTGTTATACTCTAACTTCCTTCACTTTACCTTGCGCTTCACAGAAGGAATTGGTTTCCTCTTTATTTCTCGCCACTAATATTGCAAAAGACTTGGTCAGACACTGTAAATGCGGTAGTGCAAGAGTTTACCTTGAAAGGAGCAAGCTCCTCTGGGGTTGCAAGAGACTCCTTTGTATGGACATGTGGAAACATCTTTAGCAGAGGAGCTAAATGTCTTTGTGATTGGTAAATTTTCCCTGAGGCCAGATAAATTGAAGTGTCATTACCAAAACCCATACCACGTAGCATCATCCCAACCTACACTGACAAAAAAGGCATTCAAGAAAAAAAGTTACTACCAACTTCAACTGTATATAAAAGCAAATTGTCTTCAGAGTTCAAACATGTTCCTTTTTTTTTTTTTGGAAAACCTAAACCCAAGTTCTGTTTGGCACTTCTCCAATCCCTATAGACAGGGATTAAGCTATCATCTTAATCAGGGGCTTGCCTGGCAGGAGTGGAATTGCTTTGGGAGGGGAGGGGAGGAACCTATAGATTTTCATTTCCCTTTCAAAAAATTTAAATAAGACGTTCCAATATTGAAAAATAATGTAAATTTTTTTGGAGGGAGAAGGGGGGGGGGTTCCTGTTTGTAGCAGCTCCAACTTAATAACATGAAGTGTACCATAAGGACAAAATGAAAGTCCAAAACAAGTTGAAGCAGCAAAAAAGGACAGAACAGCACAAAGCTTATAGAACTAGCTCAAAATTCCACTTAATGCTTAAATATAAAGAACTGGAAGTATCAAATCATAAGAAAAAAGCTCAAATTTGAAGTTCTAAAGGCCCAAAAAGAAATGCAAAAAAGTGCCATACCTCCAAGGGAGATAGTGGACATTTTCCATTGATTCGATTGAGAGCAGGTTTGATGATACGATCTTTTTGTTTGAACTTCCCCCTCCACCCTTTTTCACGAACTAAATCCATTTCAATTTGTTCTGCCTTTCCTCCGTCATACACACAGCATGAAAATGCCACCATGTCCTATACGTAGAAGACAATGACGTGATTTAATTTTTCTTAACCACTTAACAATAGACAAACCAGATCCTAGTTGGGAATATAATAGCAAACAAGTATTAGTACCTCCTCAAAACGGAGGTGGACTGAGACATACTTCCCACCAGCCCTTAGGCTCTTCGCAATCATTCTGTATACTAGTTTATTTGCAAGAGTGGAAATGGGAGAAGAGAATCTCAATGCTTCATAGTTAGTCAGGCATCTTAGAGATTGAACATGAGGTGGGACATTCATTGCCAATCTATTAGCAAAGGGGGCAATGCGGATAACCCTGCATCAAACAAATAATCAAAACTACAGTAGAATAAGTTTCAAGAGGTTTAAGATCAGATTTTAGACACATTTACCCTGGTTTATTAGAGAAATTGTCTGCTATATTCTAGTCTGCCAATATCCTTGGCTCTTAGAGATGAGATATGTTTCTCACAGCTTCCATTTGGTAGAGCTAAAAGAAAAGATATGATGGTTTGATATATGTACCCTTGCTTCTGCAAGACAGGAGAAACTTCTCCCAAGTAATAACTGATGGATGCCCAAGCTTCGACGTGGAAGGTTGGTACATTAGTAATGTTGTGCTCATATCTTTCCATCAGAAAGTCGGGTAGCTTTTTCACCACTTTCACATAGCCCTCAAGGGTGGCTACAAAATGTTCTTCATCATATATGTCACCAAAATCACTGTGCAAACAAATTCATTATGTTGTCAAATCTATTGAGTGGATGCACAGTGCACCTTCAAAACACAAGAAAACAAAATAAAATAACATCTGCATACTCTACATCAATGAAGAGGCCTCAAGAGGGCACAAAACTTCTCATTATACTATGTAAGTGCTACATCCACGTGGTGCATTTCTAGCGTACGTTTTGACATATGCTTGGGCCATTTGGCTGAGGCCAGATACACCGAACAAGTTTATTCGAGCTCTTAACATATTATGAGTCCAGCATATGGTGACACGAATTCCACCACTTGAGAGCAAGACTCATCAAGTACATTAAAAGGGAGAGCTTGTTAGACCTAGGGCCATCTCTGATTGCTTAAGGATTTGACACTCCCAACTTCATCGTGGAACCCACATGTTGACCATATCAATTTTTCCAACAATGAATCATACAAGTAATAACAACGGACCACACAAGAGCTCAAGGCAAGGCACCACCTTAGAGCTTTAATCATATAGTTAATATAACATTATGAAAACCAATTAATTTCTCTAGAGGGGCACAAAGGAAAAACTCTTTGCAGGAAATTCCTATTACCATAAAGAATTCCCATAGTATTGCTAAAGATAACCAGAACCCCAGCAGGTCACAGTAAAAAGAAATACTGAATTGTATCATGTTTGCCAAGTCATAGAATATTTCTTTGGGGTCAATGCTGAGAACAGATCCAAGACTTCATTCCACCTCTAAAGTGTCCTCCAAATAGAAGATCCCACCCACCCTACAAAGCATCCTCTAGCAAGACCGCTCTTGTCCCCTTCCTTTCTCCATTCTGCCTAATTTTCTTCGCTCCAATAGAGTCCGAGGCAAAGCAAAAGTGATTCGTATACTATTCAGCTGGTCAATATGGCACACATCTCTTTCCGAGACACAACTCCAATGGCATCTGAGACCCAGGTATAACTCTATGACATCTGAGTTGCAAAGCTTAGTATGCCTACACCTCGTCTTTAATAAAGGTGGTTCTCATCTTTATACCATATATTTCATTTAGTAGGGAAGCAAGATATTAGCAACAAGGTATTCATAGAAAAATTGCTTAAGCACCCCTACAAAAAGATGTTATAGGACAAGTAACTTAGGTACCTTGAATCCCTCCAAACTCTATGGAAATCAAATCGAGGGATAACTAGAATCGCATTCAGAAGTCCAGCTGCCGCCACAGCATTGCAGATCTACCAAAAAGATGATTTAACATTAAGAACAAATATGTGCATAAATAGAGATACATGAACACCAACTTATTGCATTATTGGTATCTAGCAGGTATTAGTGCCCCGTTTAATTTCTATTTTTTGTTTTGGTCGACACCCCTTTTAGTGTTTTTTCTTTTCTTTTCTTTTCTTTTCTTTTCTTTTTTTGTGGGAAGGGGGGGAGGTACGGTGTGTAAATCCTTTTAGGTTTATCCAAAGACAAAAATTATAAAAATTGAACTACTAGAGAAGAATAACATACTGCAGAGCGTTGCTGATTAAGACCCCCATTAGCCTCAACAATCAAGTAACCACTAGGGACAGAGGACTCTGAAATTCACCGGGAAGTATCAGTTTACTGCAATTCATTCTCTGTCATGCATTTGGAATTTAGTACCCAAAAAAGTGGAGTAAAGGCATGTGAAGGTGCAAAGTAGGATCAAGGTATTTAGGTCTACAGATCAATTAGTACCATTGACCAGGAAAACGAAGTATAACTGTACGCTTAAGATAACCACATTTGTACAATCCCAAGAGCCAAATTATAGAAGTTCAGAAATAAACCGTGGAAGCCGTGAAAGCATAATAATTACCAAATTGTCGCCCAGCAGTTGAATTTGGACAAGGTCTTTGCTCTTTTAGCCTCTTGTATTTCCATACAGAGGACAACTGCGACAAGAAATAAGAATGTGCATCTTGGAAAATCAAAGCAAATTCATGTGCTAAGCATTCATCAAAAGTACACAAACCACAAATGATCACTTTTGGATTTCAGTTAAGTTCCAGCTGAAGGAAAAACAGGAATACTAACAAAATTATGAAGGCAGCTTGTTATGCAGGGGAACAAAACAACATAAATAAGTCAAATATATTTCACGTTTAATACGTTGTAAGGTGCTGACTCTATATGCCACACAAAGAAATGCTTTGAACAACATGGACACTTGCAAAACGTGATTGGTAAATCCCTTCTGATAAAAAATAACAGAGCAAAACAAACGAAAACCAAACAAAAATGTCCAAAGCAGGAAGTTGTAGGAGTATTTTTAGATGAAGGAGCTTACTATCTTGCATTGATGATACAGATACATATTCTGCTCTACTTCGGTGTGGTAATGTCTTTTGTCTTTCAATGAGTATATATATAGAGAGACGGGATTGCCTTCCAAAGGGCCAAAGGGACGGCTGGAACATAAAGTTCCAGCCGTCCAACGGTCAGGCTTTCCCGACCAATCCAGGTGTGGGACCCACACCCCTCCCTTGGTCGGGCAATCCGGACCATCCCTTTGGCTCTTTGGATGGGATTGCCTTTGGAGGCAATCCTTTCCCTATATATATACATACAAAGACGACCAAACAAACAAAATTTCCAAAGACCCTTCCTTCCTCAATTTGAATATCAATGAACAGACCCACTCATCTATTTACTAACGAAAACAACGTCATTACGTATCCTATAACTTTCTCTTTGTTTGCCAAAGAAATCACATATAAAAAGTAAGCTGTCAGAGTAGAAGGGCAAACTAGAACACATATACGACCAACTGATAACAGCGAAAAGTGCCAAAGAGTGAACTCTTGCTTACAATTACTCTGATAAGAGTAAAACCCGTCCGATGTGACCCGTTCTTGCAAAACAGTTATCGTATACTCTAAAAAGAAAACCGCCGCTGAAAATTCACACACGCGCGCGCGCGCACACACACATATATATATATATATCTATATATTAGCGATATCTATATTTCATGAACAGAAGCAAGTAACGAGGTTTGCTTCCGAACCTCAGATGCGGCGATCAAAAGCATATCTTAAAAAAAAAACAAACAAACAAACAAAGGTATGCATTTTGCCCTCCTGTTTGTCAAATTCAACATAAGTGTGTATGGATATACTTTTTCTCCTTTTCTTTTCTGTCATTCTTCTTAGCAAACAAATGGAAAAGTCCAAAAGAAATGGCACACCGAACCTCAACAGCGGAGGAATTATCAGCCTCGATGTCACGCCAGAGCCTCCGGAACATCTCGTGGCTACGGTACACCGAGCCAGGAGGAACGGGACCGCCGACAAGAGCCGAGAAGGGACCCACGCACATAAGCAACCCAGACAAGTAAAGCATGGGCAGCACCAGCAGGTACCGCAGGTTCCGGCGAAACAGAATGCCTCCGCCGAAGCTCTCCTTCAAGGACTGAGCGTACTGGGCCTTGGACCGCACTCGCCGCCGACAATATGAGAGGCTGGAGTGACGGGGCGGGGAGAGAGGAGGGCTCGGGGAGCTGTTGTCGCTCGCGGAGCCATTTCCATTGTGAGAGTGACTCTTGGTCTTCATGGTCATCTTTCAACACTGTGCGAGCGACACTGTTGACACTCTTGTTCCACACAGAGACAGGGACAGACCGACAGAGAGCGAGAGAGTTCTTTTTGGACAAAAAGTTAAAAAGGAAATATATTTTAGTTTTTTTGGTATTTTGTGGCCTGATACGGTTTGGGGAGTATCTGATTGTACGTTCTGTTCCAGAGAAGATATTTTTTTTTCAATTTAATAATAAAATGACGCACTTACTCGACTAAAGGACTGTGTGGGTGGGTTTGAGCCGATGACAGTGACAGTTCGTACACGTGGCTCTTTCTGAATTAGGAGCAAAATTATTATAGTGTTTGTGTAATTAAAATTTTAGGGTTAAAATTTTAGGATCTGTGAAAAAGTAAAGAGAGAGAAAAAAATGAAAAAGTTAGTAAAAAGTGTAAAAAAAATTAGATAAAAAGTACGGAGAGAGAATTAAAAAGTAAGTAAAAAAGTGAAAAAATTGGTAAAAAGTAAAAAAGTTAAAAAAAAAAAAAGAATGAGAGAATGAGAATGTAATGATATTAAAATTTTAGGGTAAAATTTTATGTTCACAAACACTATGTATATATTGGCACTTCAGAGTCTCAGACGAGAAATAGCCATTATGTCAGATCGTGGACATTAGTTAATGAAAAAAATTATTAAAATCTGTAAAATGTTATTGAGATTGCTAAAAAAATATTGGAATTGATGAAAAAATTATTGGAATTGATAAAAATATTTTGGAATTGATGGAAAAGTGAGTGAAAAATTTTTAAAAACTTTTTGAGATCTTAAACAAACATAACCTTAACATGTTAGCTAAGAGATTCCTGAGATTTACTTAAATCTATGTTTATCTTAATAATAAACTATAATTATGAAATAATTAAATAATTATAAATTAAGTGCACTAATTTTTATGGTATTTCAATATATGGGTGAACAATTTCTTCAATTAATATGTAGGCAATTTTTTTCCATTTTTTCTCTCACATTTTGTTGAACAAACTCAGATAAAGATTTTATCTTCTTGGTTCCATTAATTTTTTAGGAGTATATTTAACCTTTTATAAGAAATTATTTAAAAATAAAAAACTAAATCATATTTTTTTTAATTCTCTATTCAAATTTTACTGTATAATTTAAGAGAGATAAATATAAAATATATATTTTATAATATTTAATATTGTAATGTAAACTGTAAAGTTACAGTCTCATGCAATAGAATTTACATATTATATTTATTTTTTTAAAAAATTACACTATGCAATTTAAGAGAAATAAATATAAAATATAAACTTTATAATATTTAGGTTATGTTTGTGTTGTAAAATTTTTGGTATTGGGTTTAATATTGGTATTGGATTTAGTGAAAAAGTGAAGAGATGTAATTTTTTATATTTTTTATAATTTTTTATATTTTTTTATGAGAGAGAGATTATATTGTAGTATTTTATTGGGAGTTGGTGAAATATTTGGTTCAAGCGCAGCCTTAATATTGTATTGTAAATTTATAACTCTCAATATAATTTACATATTATATTTATTTATTTATTAAAATATAATATGCAATTTAAATAAATATTTTCAAAATATTATATTAAAAAGTTATTTGAAGTCTATGTTGAGTGCTTATCATTGATCTGTCGTGTTTTTAGTTGTAATGATTAATAAGACACGTGATTGATGGTATTAGATCCCAAAAACATGCTGAAAAGGAGTGGTTTTAATTTTGTCAAATGGAGAAAAAAATATGAAAAAGTCAACTTATAAATATTTTTAAATTTTTGAGAACCATATTAATAAATATGAAAAGTGTTGTACCGAAATCACGGTTGAGAGCAGGGTTGTTTAGTGCCATCTAAAAATTTCGATAGTACTGGTACTGGCATCGGGTTGTCGGTATCCAACTTCGCCGGTGTCGATTTAAGCTTTTTCAAAAAATTCGGTGCAATTACCTGTTACCAAATACTGAACATCAGTTTTTTTAAAAAATTAAAAAAAGACTCATTTTGTAAACCCCTGGGCCCCGTCCCCTGTTTGTGTTTGCACTTCGCAGACCACCCGGTCGCCCAAAAGAAGTATCTTGATTCTTTTCCCCCCCCCATTTTTTTAACAAAATAGATTGTTTTTGTTAAAGTGACTTTAAACCCCTCCTCCTTCCCCTTCTCTCAATTTCATTTGTTGTTTGCAACTTCGCAGACCCCCGGGGGCCTGCCCTAAAAAAGAAGTATCATGATTCTTCTCTCTTTTTTTTTGTAACAAAACGGATCGTTTTGTTTAAAGTGACTTTAAACCTCTCCTCCCCCATTTCATTTATTCCGAGACCCCTCGCCCCCCCCCCCGAATTATCCCGATTCTTCTCCAATTCTCCCCTCCCCTCTAGCATTGAATGTGAAGGCTATTTTAGAACGATTGTTTACGAAATATAACAATGAAAACCATGGTAGTGTCAAAGAGGTAGGTGATAGTGATAGTGATAGTGATAGTGATAGTGATAGTGTGACTTTTGGGGGATAACGAGGATTGAGATGAGTTTGACCTGTAAGAGTTGTTAGCCAAATTTCAGACTCCAAATCTGAGGTGGAGAGATATTTATCAGAGTCAGTTGAATCAAAGGCTCTTCATTTAAAATTCTGCTTTGGTGGAACCTTAACTCTCATAAGTATCATATCCTTGCTCGCATAGCTCGAGACGTGTTGGCAATTCTCATTACCAATGTACCTTCTGAGTTAGTATTTAGTACGGAGGTCGGGTATTGGATCCCTTTCGGAGTTCATTGGCCCCAAAAACTGCAGAAGGTCTCATTTGTGCTTAAAATTGGATGAGATGTGACCTTATTGTGGAGGAGGAGGACATGACTTATGATATGACAGAAGATCCACAAACTTATACGATTGACTCAGATAATTTTATCTATGCTTTTATTAGTTTATTAGTATGAATAATATTTTTATTTTTATAAATTATAACTTGGTGTATTTAAATATATTGTGTAGAGTTACCAATCTTGGCGACATAGATCAAGGAGTACGGATTTTGAAGGAGTTACTAATCTTTAAGATGTTCTTACAGTTACTTCTCTAAGTTTATTTTTTGAATTTTATTGGTTGAGACTTTAGATTCTCATATTGTTGTGATGTTCTCTAAGTTTATTGATTTTAGATTTTATTAGTTTGAACTTTAAATTTACATCTTATCTTTTAAGATGATGTTTAATTTTATTGATTTTGGATTTTATTAGTTTAGATTTTATTGATGTGTTTAAAAGAAAAAAGAAAAAAAAATACATTGAGTCAAGTGCGTAAAATGCTAAAAAAATGGCCCAATATAAATGCAGGATAACCGAAAATTGTCACCGCTAAAAAAGCTAATTTTTACTTTTAATAATGTAGGTGTAGATAGTAATTATTTAAAAACTAACTCATTCAATGTAAATACCGATTTTGGCCCAAAACAATTATACCTGGTGTTGAACTGCCATAGTTGAGATTGCTGTCATCTGCATTATTATTTTTTAAATAAAATAAAATAAAATTCCTTCCTGAGTAATGTTGTGATGAGATAGCTAATCTCACAGATTAGAGGCACGACAGTCGCCAGAGAGCGGCGACAGCGGGTCAGCAATTGCGTCGCCTCGGGGTTTTGAGGATATATCCAACTTTTCATTAGGGCGGTCGGACATTTATACCCTCCATGTGTTGATATTGTGATTCAGACGGATTTGAGATTTCTCCTCGAAATTAACGGCACCGGATTGACTTCACCGTTTAGAATGCAGCTTAGGTTGGCAACAGTTTTAGGTTCGATTTCTCTAGAGAATTATCTCAATAACTTATAAGGTGGTTAAGTTTTGAATCGTTGTCTTTTCAAGGATTGGATCCGCTTTTAGAATGCAGTTTTGGTTGGGCACAATTTTAGGTCCGATTTCTCTTCAGAATTATCTAACTTATAAGGTGGTTGAGTTTTGAATCGTTTAGGCTTTTCAAAAATTGCCTCGAGGTTAAGTTTATTAAATTGGGCTAAATTATTTAGAGTTTCATATAAAAATAAAAAGAATCACAGGTTAAATTCATACAAGTTCAGATGGATAGTTACGATTAAATTCGAACACATCTAATGATAAATGAGCATGCCATCTCAATTAGTGAAAAGAATCCGACCTAGATTAAGTCACAATCTAACCCGCCTCATTAATTGATACGGCATACTCATGTGTCATTTGATGCACTAAAATTTAATCTTAACCATCCGTTTGTACCCATATGAATTTAACTCATATGGATAGAAGATGTCGCGGATTTTTCTTATTTAAAAGAGAGAGAGATTTATCTGAAAAAGAGAAGTATAAATCTACTTTCTAAGTTCGGTGAGTCAAATAGTACGTGTGAAAAACAGGTGAAGCTGGGAATTTGAAGTTTCCAACCATGTGAAGTCAATGCAGAGACAAAAATTAGCTCCGTTCACCTTTGTCCAACAGGAAATAGTCCGATCTGAATTCACATGCTACACATTATTGGCAGCTATGAGGAACATACGGAGGAGGTGGACGCCTTGGAGAAGGACAGGAATAGGACAATTCTTTTGGCTGGAATTATGAGATAGGTGACCTTTTATTAGTAGTGCAACTAAACAAACCATAACCTACAACGAACCCTACCCAGTACAAAGAAGCTAAAAAAAAGTAAAAAGAAAGTGCTAGGGGACCATATTATAAATGAGTGGAACAACCACAAAAAATATCAATGTCCCAAGGAAAGCTGCCGAAAATATTAGTATGATGTCTTTAATGGAAAAAGGCCAGGGCACGAGACCTCCATACTTAGGTCTGACCACCTTAACACCCTTTTATCTGTTAGGCAAAACGAGTCCCCATATCTGTAATTTGGTAGCATTGGCTGAGTCCAAGAATTAGGTAGATTGAGGTGTATTGGAGTTTGAAAATAGGTAGTAAAAATTTTGGAATGTGCTGTATGTTTGGAAAATTTTAGAGTGGTACTGTAATGATGTGACGTTAGCTATTTTCGAAGAGGGTGAAAAAGTAAAAAAAATGTAATTACACAACTACCCTCGTTTTGAAGAATTTGTGTGTGGGACTCCGAGAGGCAGAACTGACATTTCAAGTTCTGGACTTTTTTTGACTATACGTGTCAGATACCATAAAGAAGGCCCGTCTGAAAGGGATAGAGATTATCTGCAATTTTTTATTCGAATTGTACTGTAGAATTCGAATATAGATAGATAGATATAATAGGTAGAATTTATTAGAAGACTAATGTTGCACGAAACATTATGCTGATAAATATGGACAACATTAAATGATGTATATCTCTCTAAATCACACCGTGTAATTCGAGTAGAGAATTACATGTAATCTTGATTTGTGTGAAAGTCACGTAACTCGGTACGCATTTGTTCTTAGAAGCGGCATAGTAGAAGGATAATACTGACATTCTGTCACCCTTTATTAAGGACTAAAACGGAAGCAGAGGTAAGTGAAAATTTTAACCCTAAAAATTGTAGTAGTTTATGTAGTAAAAATATGGGGGTTGACAAACCCTACAAAGTAGGGTCAATGTGACAGTCTTATTCAAGATAAATTCATAGTGTTGTGTTTGAACTAATTAAAAAAATTATAAAATAATATTTTTTTTATCAAATTATTATAATATTGATTTAAATCTTCTCTTTTATTTTTTTCATAAATTCTCATAAACACAACCATTATTTTTTTAGGACTCTTATGTCCAAAATTATAACCACGACACTCAAACACAATAATCTCATCTACAATTCCACCAAACATGTATTTATAATAAAGGTTAAATACATCTCATACCTCTGTGGTATTCGCGAATTGCAAATATACCCCTGAGGTAAACAAAGTCATTTTCATACTCCTGAGGTAAACATCGGGGTCACAATATGCCCATCCGTTAATGTGTCGTTTGAAACACTAACGGTAAATGCTGACGTGACAAAATAGTCACGTCAGCACCAATCAGATAATGACACGTTATCGCGAATAACTCAGGGACATATTTGTAAATTGTAAATACCACAGGGGCATGTGATGCATTTTTTTAAAAAAATTAAATTAATTTTTTTAAAATAGACACGTCAGCACCAATAAGATAATGACACGTCATCATTTTATTTTTATTTTTATTTTTTTAAAAATTAAATCTTAAAAAAAAGACGTAGCCCCATTTTTCTTCAACATAGCTCATGTGTTCGTTTCTGTCTTTTTTTATATATAATTTTTTTAAAAAAAATTTGCTTGGTTCAACTTAGCCATTGTATTCGTTTATGTGTGTGTATTTTTGAACTACGCATGTTTTTTTTTTTAAATTACGAAAAAGGAAAAAAAAATGATATAAACGAACACATGAGCTAAGTTGAAGGGAAATGAGACTAAATCGTTTTGTGTTCGTTTTTTTAAATTAAATTTAAAATATAAAATAAAAACACATATAGAAACGAATACAGTGGCTAAGTTGAACTACACATTTTTTATATATAAAAAAAGACAGAAACGAACACATGAGATGTTGAAGGAAAATGAGCCTAAGTATTTTTTTTAAATAATATTTTCTTTTTAAAATTAAATATGATGACGTGTCATCATCTTATTGGTATTGACGTGTCTATTTTTAAAAAAATTAATTTAATATTTTTTTTACAAAAACTTAAAATGCGTCACATGCACTTGTGGTATTCGTAAATTGTAAATATGCCCCTGAGGTATTCACGATGACGTGTCATCATCTGATTGGTGCTGACGTCTCTATTTTTGTCACGCCAACATTTACCGTTAGTGTTTCTAACGACACATTAACGGAGGGGCATATTGTGACCTCGATGTTTACCTCAGGGTATGAAAATGACTTTGTTTACCTCAAAAGTATATTTGCAATTCGCGAATAACACAAGGATATGAGATGCATTTAACCCTTATAATAAATGTAAGAGCTATATGATAAGCATGAGTCTCCTCTCTTTATAGAGGGTAATTAAATGCATTTTTATTTTTCAGTTATTTAAGCGACGTTTATTAGCTGGCAGTTGGCAAGAAACACTGGTGCACCGCAAACGTCCTGGTCGTACGGAAAGGAAGGGTAAAATGGTCGCGTGGAACTAGAAATGCAGCTGGTTGGCACGCGATCACGTGGGATGTGAAAGGACTTTACATGAAAAGAGCCGGAAACTCTCCCGAGACGTGCGGCTAAACTGCTGATATGCTTTCATTTCAATGGGGACATGAGTTTTTTACAGAAACACCCATGTGGTCTGTGGAATGGTGTTCGGTTCAGAGGGGCATCTGCGTAAGAGGGAAACTGACTAATCTTTCTGTCCTTTTCTTCGGAAAATCTGGGCACTGACCAATTTTTGCTTTTTAAATAATCTTCTTTGTTCGTAGATTTGATCCACTCCAAAATCGCCCGTAATAAAGAATTGGGCCTAGTGGCGCACATTCTTTGATGTCTTCTCCGTTCCCGACACTCGAATTCGATGGAACTTGTTTGCTTTTAACTTTGATAAATTGTTTTTATTTATTTATTTGAGTCCCAAAATTAAATTTTTATGTAACTGACCCCTCATGTTCACTTTGTTCTGGTCAGCCTTTCCTGACATATCTGCCTATGCATGTTCCACGCATACAAATTTCAGTCCAAAACTCTCCAAAGAGGCCGAGAAAAAAAGCTTAGTTGCCTGCTCTTATTGAACTAATGCCCATTTAAGACACTACAACAACACCCAAAATCTTGTTTGTATGCCTTGTATTTTTCAAAGCACTGCTCAGTTAAGAAAGTACAATAATTGAGGACTCGAGCATTTAGGGAAGTGGGGTGAGCCTGCACTCCACTGGTAGCACTGGAAGAAGAAAGGCTGCTAGGGGGACTAAATAAATGTGATGGAGATCATGCACTTGCAGGGAGGTTCTAATTGAGGTTTGTAAAAATTTTAGAGGGTATAAATGTTGAAAATTTTAAAATGTGTTTTGACTTACTCGAAATTTTAATTTTGATATTCCAAATATTGGGCAAACAAATGCCCTGTTGATATCCGCTTGGTGTGACTCACATGTAGTTCCAAACCCATACTGGTATGGTCACGTCGAGGAAGGATTGCTGCGCTAGTTACCCTGAAGCCCTTTAGAAGATAAATATAGCCCCAAACTCATGTTTGGATGGACAAACAAATTTCACGATTTTTTTTCCCATCTAAACAAAGTTGGAAAGGATTTAAATGGTTTTGCGGGCATCCGAAGTTGGGTGGAATTTCCTTTCGGACTTCACAAAGACCCGCCCCGTCCACCCCATCCGACACAGTACTTTCTTTTGCTCTTTCCTTGGGAACTGTGAACGATGGAGACAGACGTCCTAAGGACCTACTAAATTCTAGAATTCACCACTGGTGTACGTACAATTTCCTATTCACTAACTAAAGGTAAGCCAATTCTCTGCCGGTCCCACTTGTCTCACATATTAGAGCAGAAGGGCAATGTGTCTACGCGAACATGGTGACAAGTTCCTGTTTGGAAGTGAGAGACCTTCTCCTGTCTATCCTTATTCAGCTACAACAATTTTCTCCAACACA
The DNA here is from genome assembly GCA_963930655.1 of Myrica gale. Taxonomy (NCBI): domain Eukaryota; kingdom Viridiplantae; phylum Streptophyta; class Magnoliopsida; order Fagales; family Myricaceae; genus Myrica; species Myrica gale. Next base: position 22,761,953 of record OZ005611.1, read on the forward strand.
GGCAAATGAATTCTCAAGCAGTGTACAGGATTCCAATTCAAGCGTGGGCCTATGGTCATAGCTCGAAACTGGTGGGGCCATATGCTCCGCTCTGATGGCATTGGCGAGCCACAGCCTAAAAGATAATTTATCCTCAAAATTTTTGACCCTTCCAGGCTTCCACAATCATTAAACGCCATCCATTTATAGACAAGTTCCATCACTATATATAAAATTTTATGTCAGCTACACTAGTATAGTGCGCAGAAAGCATAAAGTTCCTCCAAAAGTATCAAGGAAAACTCAAGAAAGTGAACCCAAATAAACTGGCGATGATAGGCGAGTTTCTTTGCTCTGACAGTGGCAATAATGCAACTTTCACATCCCAGATGCTCCAACCCTATCACGAGGTATGAGGCGCAGTTCAGAACCGTGTTTAAGGAAGACATTACCTGCAAGCAAGAGAAATTTCTCATGTGAAACCATGGAATCCAAAATATGAAAATTATGGTGCCTACCCAATGAGCACTATCATGATAGCAATTTTCAAATTGGGATGGTATATGGATATATCAACATGATATGGTGCTTTCAGACGTCAAATTTTTCTTGAATAAGAAGAAGGTTGAAAAGTTATAACACCGTTCTCCATACAAGGGATTTAAATTGTGAACCCTGGGGGATTAAGTAGGAAAAGAAATGAGATGGGCTAAGGATTTAAATTGTCATGCCTGAAGAATAACGTAGGAAAAGAAAGGAGACAAGGAAAAGATACGATCTCATCCGAGTGCAATGGGCGAGAAAGTTTGAAACAATAGAAGAACCTAGATTTGAAGATGAGGCATATATGGTAGAAGCATGGGAGTCGCTGACCTCAGGCAAAGGGAATAAACCTATAATGAATACACAACCTGGTAGGTTCATTCCGATTGTTTTCCATGCAAATCCAAGCAGTTTTCCACAAAATGATTACTACGACCAAAATGTGTGCATTTACAAATTTCATGGACTTGAGCACAACTGCCCCTATTGTCAAGACTCCTATGTGCGTCTCGACCACTGTAAACTCCCATGAGAGACAACCAAGGCTGTCCCATCGCCACAACAATTGAAACTCAACTGACAAGCATCCAAAGACTGTTGCACATTGAACTCTGGAGAACACATTGGGAAGTGATGGAGACTTCTTACTACCCAAAATCAGACTCAGTTCATATCCTGCCTTCAAAGCGATAAGGAAACGAACACCATCGAATAAACATCAGAAGTTATAGGTTCATACCAGCTCAGTTGATCACATGTACTCATGACCTTAGGAGGGTAGTATTCCTCTAGCCTCACTCTGTTGCAACCCAAAGTAGGTTTCAAGCGCCTCATCAAAACAAGTTAGACCCTGAGTACCCTTAGTAGACACTCCCATACTCCTTTAGCAGTGTCAGGTAAACAAAAGTAGTATCTAATCTCAGGTTCAATTCAATGTTCTGGGCCTTCTTTTCATGCTGATTGGATCTGGATCAGGCCAATTTCAACCAAATAAGACCATGTTGGCTGGAGGACCGGTGTTGAACGTGTTGGACCGGGTCAGATTGACTTGATGTCATTTGAACAGACTTAACCCAGTTTCATTTATTCTCCCAACTAATGACAGAAACTGCTAGTTTTCAGCAACAGAAAACTTAAGGACAGCCTCCAGATGAACATCAGGAAGCCAACAGGACCAGTTTACATTGTCAATAGCCATGACAACCAAGGTAACAATCAATGACTGCCATCGGCAGAAAACCCACACTCAAAAACTCACCATCTCACTCACCAATGACATCTCATCCACCTACCACCACAGAGAACACGAGGACCACCAACCACCACTATCAACAGAGAAAAATTAACTTGGTAGCTGCAATCACTGGCCTGCCATATACAACTGCGAACTACACCATCTTAGCAGTAAGCAAATGCCCTGTCTTCTTAGACAAGCATCATAACTGTAACCAGCTTGACCTCCAGACAATGACATCTATTACATAGGCTTTAGGGTGGAGAACAAGGAACAAGAGGAACAAACAGTAGAACAAAAGAAAAAGAAAGGAAATCAACCTGAAAAAGAGACTAGCAATCATGCCCAGATTCCACTCAAATTTTTCAGGGCTGCAGAGATAGGGTTTTAAGAGAAGAATTGGAAGAAAAAATGGGTGGGTAGAACATATGTCCCCTCTACCTATATAAAGTCACTATAGAAACCTAATAGACTACTATACCCTAATTGCATATACTTATGATCATCATGTCATCTCAATCTCGCTTGGTGGTGCCCCTCTCGATGATTGTTGACACAACCTTGATTTCATGCTTGAGTTGGAGGGCCCTCCCTCCATCCATAGTCATGTAATTAGCTATTCTACTACGTCACTTCTTTTTGTTTCAGCTTTGTCCCAGTTTATTTCAACAATCAAGGAATAACTTCACTTAAAATCAGACTACTACATCCCAAAAGCATAAAAGGGTGCTTCGTGTTACATCAAGAACATAATCAATGAACAAGAGGCACGGGTGACGTGTTACATCTGACTAAGTTGTATGTACACCACTATATTTCTAACATTAGCTATGCTTCTTCTACAAATATGGAAGAACTATCTATAAAGAATCTTTCTAGTGTGTATCAAATGTTACAACTTCAGTTGGTGTAAACCAATCATCTCACCTTCACATTTAACATGAGAAAGCATTGGTAGCAAATGGTATTCATTAAGCAGGGAAAATGCTATTTAAACCAAAAGGAGGAAACATTAGACCTTTCTCCTGCAGTAATCTAACAGGGTCAACCATACTAATCTCAATAGTTACGAATTGTTACCATAAAGGTAGAGTTAATTGTGAAAGACAGATTATGCTAATTCAACACAGATCTAAGAAATTTCCATAATGCGGAACTGTCACAATTAATCCTTTTCACAGGGCCTCCTCTCCATCTAAAGCCTAGTCCAACTTCACAACTTGCTTCTCGAAAGGACTGAATATCTTTAACCTTTGTGACTACAAACAGTTGCGTCTACTGCAAACATCCAACACTCTCCAGCCTTCCGATGCTCCACAACAACATTGGAAAGATTAATCATGATGCTAGTGGAATCGACGATTCTAACAATGCATGCTCCAAATTCAATTAACTGAGAATGGAAAAGAAACCCCAGCATGCAGACAAATGTATAAACCGAATTTTTTTTCTATTTAAAATCAAATCTATCAATGAATAAAAATCACAGATTCTCATTTACAGGAAAAAAAATGTCATAGCACATAATATTGCTTAAAACTTCAATTGTCAAAGATGAACAACATAAGAACAGCATTTCCATGAAGAACCACAACAAAGCAACAGTGTAAACATTGAATACCTGCACTTTGTTGAGGATTGATTCCAACACCATCTGCATGTATAAAATATCATGAAGTAAACATGTAAAGAACAAAAAGAAAGAAATAATGAAAGATCTAGGAAAAAAAGCCGAGTATATCTGAGATGGAATCTATAAGATTGTTAGTATCCAGTTATTCAAGACTTGGCAAGTTAAAAAGAGAGGACATTCGATTGCTTTAAACAAAAATTGCAAGAGTAATATTGAGTGTGTCCAAATTAAAGCAGGGCATTAATAGGCTAAAGTGAATAGGACTTGGAGAGACTGCCACTCATAATTCTTCAAAAGCTTCCCATTACAGTATTTCCATTTTGTTAACCTTTCTGTTTGGTACAGTTACACAGTCAACTCCTGCCAAATGCCAGGACAAGCATATATGACAGTTAAATGGAGAAAGCTCTTGAGCTAATGGAACATGAAATATATCCTTCTAGCTCTCTCTAATTGAGTGTGAGTGGATGGAGGCAACCCCCAGGTATATTTAGCTTTTAAAATTAAACTAACCCTCTAAGGAGTGGGGAAAGAACAAAGGGTTTTGTGGCACAAAGATGGAAAAACGTCATATGCTCTTCTGCCTTATCTTAAGAAGGATAAAAGCACAATCACATTAGGAAGGGGACAGCATTGCTTCTCTAATGGCAAGTATATGAGGCAATCCCTACTACCCATTTTACACTCCCTAGGATGCATCAAAACCCAAAAGGATCATATCAGGGTCATACATACCACATACAGCACCCTACTTAGCAGGTTGAGATTACACCTACAGTAGCCAGAAAGGTTTGCCGGATTCAATTTCAGTCAATCACATCACCCATGCTTTAAAGTTGCCCTTCTACAAATTCTAGAGCCAATAAAAATCCAAAAGGTAAAAGAAAAATAATCTATAGAATGAGTACAACTTTCAACTACGATGACAAAGCTATGTTTCTCAACCCATTAAGTGTGCCTGGATAGAAGAAAGGTGTCAGCATAGTTGGAATTATAGATGATTCCAATGATCTCATACTAAATACCACATGGTTATATTCTATTAACAAAACAGCCAGCTTAGCCTCGCTGCTAATAAGGTGCCACTTAATGCCCGAAACAATCAAACCCACCAGCATCTATATCTAGCGGTCAATTCAGTAAGTATTACATTAAGAAAGTCCAGTCCCATCAAGAGTTTCACTTTCAGACAAAAAGAAAAGACTAAACATTATCACAATAAGCATCGTCCACAAGTGTGTTCTAGTGCATTGAGAGCAGAAGTGAGCACTTTGAGACATCTAGCTTGAAACACCAGAGAATGAGATCGTTTCCAGGACGCAGATTGTAAGACGCTGTTATGGGCACCATATGTTTCCTCGCCCCTAGGTATATGGTAACACTCGAAACTAAATTAAAGATGGTAATTTACTTGTACTATGTTGACATAGATTCCTCGGTAATATCCTTCTTTTGCCATTAATCATTTGACGACAACTTGAGATTGGCTGTCTGTGTGTCGGCAGGCATATATATGCCCAAAGTACCCTAATTGATATCTCAAGGTGCCAAGATCAATGATTATTTTATGATTTCCCCTTGTAAATTATACGCTGGTCAGTATCACAAAAAAACGAAACGGCCACAATATACGAAAAGTGAGATGGTGAAAACTGAAAACGATATGCAAGGCAGGCCCTATAGAACGGAGGAATCGGGAATAACCGTTGGTGATAATTGCGCTGGTCTGGGGAGGCACTTTGAACTCTTCAGCCGCGAATTTAAGAACGGCTGTGAAAGGAGCTGCCTCCGGAACGCTAAACCTGAGAGATTTGAGAGAATCTGCGAATGAGAATCAGGGACTCGGAAGAAGAAGAAGGAGGAACTAATATATATATATATATATATGCGAGAGGTTTGGATTTACGAACACTTTAAACGGAAGCTTTGGATCGGAGGTAAGAGTCACTTTGAAGGAGACCTTGCCACCACCAGCACTCGCCATTTCTCTCAGCTCAATCTACTATCTCTCTGAGATTGCTACTTCTTTATATGCAACGGCAGCTAGATCCGAATGATTATTTCGTACTTATAACTCAATTGGTTTTATAAATAGTTTGAAAATATTTTTTTTGGGGTTAACGTCCTTGTATTTTACACAATTTATTTTCAAAATAATCCATTGATTTCAAATTTACTAAAATCAGTAATTGAATTATTGTTATTTATCGATTTAATCATTTTATCTAATTCCGTCTCTTACATGCACAATTAGCTAAACACAAAATTAAACAGGAGAAGAGAGTCGGGAGTCACCCCGCTACCAGGGGAGGGCTTCCCTTTGCTAGGTGGCTCCTGACCACCCCTTCTTAGGAGAGTCGCGAGGGTGGCTTGCGGCCACCTCGACGACGGGGAGTCTAGATCTTGGTTCACTTGCGATGGTGCCCATAGGCTTGCCACCCCTTGCAAACGCGAGCTCAGATTCGGGCTCCCCGTTATCGAGGTGGGTGGCTCGTGCTGCTAGGAGTGGTCGGGAGCCACCTCGCAAAGGTGAGGTAGCAGGGTGGCTCCTGACTCCCCTCCCATGTTCAAATTTTTTTAAAACGTAGATGCCAACGTTGCTGTCCTTTTGTGAAACTTTTTTTTTTCAAATTGGTACACGTGGCGGTATCTTATTGGGAGTGACGTGTCCCGCTGATTGTGCATGTAAGGGACGAAATTAGACGGAAGGATTAAAATCAATAAACAACAATAACTCAGAAACTGATTTGAGCAAATTTGAAACACATGGACCATTTAAAAAAAAAGTGTACAACTCAGGGACCAAAATGATTATTAACCCTATTTTTTGGCACGTGGTTTTATAAATGTCATGGTTGAAAATTTATTTTAAAGGTTTTTTTTTCTCTTCTTACCTATTAGAATTGCAGAGTTACATTAATTAAACAAATAGATAAAATTTATTATCTACTTATATTTACTCTTAAAAGTGATTTAAGTTTTTTCTGAATAACAACGAAAATATGTAACACCTGATTTTTCGAGTATCGAGCTTGAACAGGCTGGGCTCAATTGAAAAATACATTAATTGGATTGAGAGTGGCCACAAATCTTACCTATTCGAATGGGCTTCACGCTTTTGATTGGTTGGCACAGAAAATTCTTACAAATTTTTTTACACCTTTTTTTTTTTAATAAATTTCAACAATTGTTCACAAAATCTACACTAAAAAAATATTTTTGTTGAATTTTTTTTGACCCATCCAAGTATATACTTGCAGGGTGGTCATTTTGTGGGTCTTTTTTTTTTAAAAAAAAAATCTGAGTGCTAGCCTGTTAGAAGGTGCAAAAACAAGAACAAAAAACCAACGGGGCCTAGGAACTCAATGACCCTGCCCAGAAGGGGAAAATGAGAGCGAATAAAAAAGGCCCGTAGGAACCGAAACACTGGCCCTACCCCTCACACAGAGCACAAAGCGTTGGAACTCGGGTAGTTCTGTCTCGGCCCATATTACCAGCTCTGGCCTTTGATTTTACGTTAAGAGGCAAGAGCTTTGTAATTAAGCCTGGCAGTGTTTCCCAGGAAGCTGAAAATTTTGCTTGAGAAAGGAAGGAAAAAAGGAAAAAGTTGAGGTTTTAGGATGAAGAATAACTAAATCCAAGTAGATATTTTCTTGCATGAATTAAAGGGAAAAAAAAATTTATATCGTATTTACATGAATTATGACATAAGCAGCAAACCTCCAAAAAACAGACAGATTTCTTTTAACCAAATGTCCACAAATTAACCATCAACACCGCAGCAAGGATCAAAGCCAACCATCTTCCCTTCAAAGATTGGAGCCCTTTTGATCCGCTGCAGACGAGCCTGTTGTTTTGGTAGGTGCACACTGGTTGCTTCCTGAAGCATGATATTTTGTAGGGTGAAAACCGACCCGTCGGTTCGGTTTTCAGCCCCTACCGTCAACCGAACCGAGGGGTTCAGTTGATGAAAAATAGGGACCGACAACTGCACCGAGAGGTCTCTAGACCAGTCGGACCGACGACATTCGGCGGCGGTCGGTGTTCGGCCGGTTCCTATGCACTCAAATTGCCTAAATCACCACCACCAAGAACCCAAATCGCAACCAATAACAAGTTAACAACTGCCCAAATCGCAGCAGACCAAGAGAGAGAGAGAGAGGGCGAGGGAGAGCAGATCTAAGAGAGAGAGAGAGAGAGCATATCTGCGTGATAGTGAGAGAGAGAGAGTACATCTGTGTGAAAGAGCAGATCTGAGAAAGAGAGGGGGGAGGGGAACTGGTGAGAGAGTAGATCTGAGAGAAAGAGGGGGAGGGGAGGGGAATGGGAAGGGGTAACTGAGAAATAAATTAGAAGGGGAGGGTTTAAAAAAAATTAGCGAAATTACCTTGGGGGCCCCGGTTCGGCGCCTTGGGCCCCCAAAACCGTGGGCCGAACCGAGGCCCTTGGTTCTGAAATGCCGAACCAGGCTGTCCCAGAATCGGCCGGGCCCAATTGGTTCCGGCCGGTTTGGGTCGGGCTGGTCGGTTCCGGCCCAAATCTGTTCAGTCCTAATATTTTGTTTAGTAACTGATCAGAGCGAGCACTAAAGTATGATCCGTTTGGGGAATGCATAAAGTAGCAAGAAAAACTCAAGAAAACAAATTCCAGGAAATGTTTAGGGAACTCATGCAGAATGGTGATGATTCAAGGTGCGAATCGTCTACCCGGATGAGCAGAAAGAGATGACATAGTCCGTCCCTGAGCAGGTGAATATACTTGTCGGGTCATCGTAGGCGTAACTATAGGCGGTAGGGCAAGCTTCCTTGAACTTCTTGGAATAATACGTTGGTTGACATGTAACAGGGTTCCCAAAAACTCCTTTGCAACAGTATTCGTCTTTTTGGAACACATCGCAGGCGTTATTGCATGCAATCACCTTTCCGTTGGCCTTGATGGCGACTGGTCCTCAAGTCGCCGTCGCAACCGGCAACGCTACAGTTTCCTTTACCATTAAGGGGTGTGACGACTAGTGGCACGTTGAAACCGTCCACGAGGCTGACATCGTAAAAGTCAAGTGATGCGAGAGTAAATTCGGCAAATGTAGCCGGGGTCTCTCCTGAGGCCCCACACTTGAGGGTAGTACCACAGGCCCCTATCTGTCATGAACCATTTGTTAGATGTATGCCCTCAAAACCAATCTTTTTGTATAATTATGAGATAATTATTGTTAATGATTAATCACTTGTATATAATTTTTGGGTACATGCAATGACATGAGATGTCAAATTTATAATGACATAAGATGTCATAATTATAATGACATAAGATGTCATATTGTTGAGTAACATTGTAGAAAAGTTAGGTCAATGATTAATGAATCGGAGGCGGGGAGTATGACTTTTCGGATCCTTGTTGACTCACTTTGTTCTAGACCGAGATACATGATTATGTACAAATAGGTCTACACTCGTTGTGCCTCTATAAGATAGAATGATGGACTCCATCATTGAGGTAGTGACCTTAAGCAGACGAGTGAGTGTAATGTAAGAGTACATGCACTGAACGGGAACGCATATGAATACCTTCTGGAAATGATCACTGATGTAGAGAATGATATTCAGCACAATTAGCTTATGTTGTCCTTAGACCTGAGAGAGTTGTGCAGGTTTGCTTGTTGTGTGCTTGTGCTTTGACTGAGTCATTTGGTGATAATCTTTCGCAGATCAAATATTCCAGACAAAGTTGGGTCTTGTGCATAGTAAGTGAATTTGTATAAATTGCTCAATATGGAATCCACCAGTCTCTTGATGAGACAGTATATTCATTATGTCTGTATATTGTTGGACTCCTGTAAAAACGCTGCGCAGCGAGATTTTGTGAAAAGTGTTTTCACTAGTTTTACTTATATAATATATTAAGTAAATATTTGCGAAAAAGATTTTCGAAAAGTTTTGGAAGTCCAACTAGGCACAGACTGAGAATTAAGAATTATATGAGCTAGAGACTTAATCGGTGATATTATTCCAGTCCTATTAGCTCATGTGGAATATAGTATGGTGGAAGGATAAATAAGCATATAATTGTTAGCAAAAGGGATTTCATAAAAACAGTCTCATTATCTCGGGGGTCAATTGTGATATGTTAATGGACATGATCACAATTTGTAGAAGCCCATAAATTCGGAATACAAAATATAAGGGGTTAATGAAAAAGAGTTTTTCATGATGTACCTACGGCCGAGATTTGAGATCCCTAAAGATCCCACGCTATAGCACAGTTGGGTTCTGAGCCAGCCATTATAAATAGCTTAGAATTCAGTTGAGAGAGAGAGAATTTCATTTTCCAAGAAAGAGAGTTTCTCTCTCCTCTTTATCTCTCTAGATTCTCTCTCAGCTCAAAGTTGTGTGCGTGGATCTGAAGGAGGCAGAACACTTGGGCTGCTCTGATTTCAAAGATCCTGACTTCCGCTGCGCCGGATCCAATGATTCCAACACCATTGCCGTTCTTGTCGAATTTGCAGCCGGTTCGACCCCAAATCCGGCCACTCCAGCTGACCGGGGCCGTGTAAACAATGGACTGGCCAGGCTTCAGCTCAAAGCCGCCACCATTGAAGTTCACCCCTGGAAAAACCCCCGACCATATCGTCTCGTTGCAATTGTTTATTATGGTGAAAATTCTAGCGGACTCTGTCACTTTGGCTCCTGCATGCTCATCCAACAAAAATAAAATCCCCAGACCAAGTGAAAAAATGAAATTAAAGAACCGATGGAACAGTGCAAAACTTCCCTCTACATTCAACAACGTACGGATAATGTAAAACCAAAAGTTTAAATAATAGAGCAAACAAAGAAGAAGCAACTTGTATACCTGATGAAATGAAAAGTAGAATCCAAAGAACGGGAAAAAGCACGTGGATATCAAATGCCATGATTTCTCCCTCTTTTTTGGGCTAATTTGAAATTTCTGTGTGGTTTGATAGTTTGGATACAGGAAGAGAGGTGGGAATGGAGCACTTCAGTCTTCATATAAAGCTAAGGGTGAAGAAGAATACGTGTGGAGCGAGGGATAGGGGGAACGAAGCACAGCTTGTCTACTGATCTGGGAAAGCTTTTCGGCAAAAGACTGGAAGATTCTTTCCCTAATCCATGAATGCAAGCTCATTCGGGTTCCATTCTTTACCTCACTCGAATTTTTTCGCTTTCAAAAATATTACTGAGGCCCGACAGGATCTGCCTCTTAGCAGAACCATTGAGTTGTTTCTGTATACCTTGAATGTTTTTCCTCCCACCTCATGAAAAATAATAGTTAAAGATGCCTTGTGAAAAGTCTTACGTACGTCGTTGCGCCCGCAACAAGATGTAAGCCTGTAACTTCCTTTGTCCTAAAAGGAACGCTAACGTGGTCAAAGCTTTTCCCTAGAAGCAACAAATATTACCACTTAAATTAGCTAGTTCATTCTTTTAGCAGATGGAGCTTTGAAAGGGCCTAGTTCAAATTTGGGCCATTGGCATGTGGCTCCAACTGGGTATCTGGTGCATGCAGAGCCCAAAAAGTGTGTTTGACTGCTCATAATTAGAGAGGAGGTCCTACGAATGAAAGGTAGCTAGTCCGTCTATTATTGCATATATATGATCAAATTTCATGCTCTTCTAATTGCAAGTAGTTGTGCATCGATCCGAAGATGAGAATTGCTTTTCTTCCCATCCAAACATCACTACAAAAAACGACCTATAGCGGCAGTCGGAACCGCCGCTATATACCCGTCAGCATAGGGCTATAGCGGTAGTTCGATTGACCGCTGGTGCAGACCTAAGGCCTCTAGCGGCAGTTAACCGCGGTTGCGATTTTTTCAACAGAAGTTCTATAGCGGCGGTCGGTTGACCGTCGCTACAGGTTATAACAGCGGTCATGTGACCGCGGCTATAGTGTTATAGCGGCGGTCATGTGATCGCAACTATAACTATTTCCATTGCTTTACATATAACGGCAATCACTGACCGCTGCTACAGGTGTGCTGTTTGTTTTTTCTTTTATATTCGAATGTCGTTTTTTTTCCTGACATATAAATTTTGTTATAAATTTTAATTGATTGATGCATACAAAGAAAATTGTAATAAAATTATAACCATGTCTTACAAGTTTTGCATCAAACAAAAATAAGTGAAGGGCATTTTCTCAATAGTCTAAAAACTAACAAGTCATGACATTTAACAACAAATAACTATAAATGTAATCCTCTCCCCCTTTAGCACCATCTGCTCCTCCACTTTCTGCATCATCGGTATTGTCTGGTATTGCAATATTGAAAAATTAACATACAGTAATGATATGAACAAAGATAAAAGAGCTTCGTACACACTTAAAATTAAATTAATGACAGTATTCATTTATGTTAGTATCTTATCAGCACTCGTTTTCCGACTTGCATGAGATGATCTATGAATTGTTGGTGAAACTTGATTGTTTTTGGCAACATCTTGGTATCGACGTTGCTCCTACAACAGTTAAACAAACATTAATTAACTACGAATTATACATACATAGAATCAATAGTAATATGTGAGGATAAGTATATAAAACTTTTACCCAAGCTTGTGTCATCATTTGAATTGTAGATCTAAGCGATGCTACTTCAGACTCCAACGTATGAACTATATTTTCCATATATCGCTCTCTCGTTACTAGAAGATGCAGGCTGACTGGATCTTACGTTGGTGTTGGTAGGATGAGATGAAGGAGTTGGTCCTAATCCAACGCCGCAAATGCGACCATGTCGTCCTGGACCAATCACTTGTGCATATCGGTCATATGGTGACTAACCGATGCTGCCATCCACTCTAAATTGGCTCAAAGTTTGTGAACTTCCTAAATCGTTCAGTCCAATCTCCTCCATTCGCCTCTGAGAGAATACAACATACAATTAAATTTTGAATTAATATTCGCACATTGAAATCAAAATTGATGTAATAGTGACATACTATTTTCTCTGCTACGTCCGGATTTATTGGAGATCCGTCAGAACGTATATGGACGGATTTATATAACTTCGCTCGATCGATTGGAACTTGTTTCTCTTTTTCCTACATCACAAACACGAATTCGTGATGAAATTATAAATTACAAATAAGAGTGGTAATGATAAGTACTACACATTAAACAAACTACAGGAAGAACTACATACCAATTCGTGAGCATAACGTGCGAAGCTCTTTGATCCTGCAGTGTGGACCGTCATTTGGAGCGATCTATTTTGTTTTCCGGCATGACTTAGACGCTACATTAACATCAAGACACTTAAAATTAATAATAAGCTATATTCATGAAAACTATAGTACAAATAAATAATGTCATACCCGTCCTGCATCAGTACATTAAATATTGAATAACACAAACATTGTTCTCCAATCTCCAACAAAAGCACATAACCAACATCATATAACAATTACCCCTCCAATCTCCAATAAACTCCACAGAACCAACAACAAATAATAGTTAGTCATACCCTCCGCCTTCCAACAAAACCCACAAACACCATCTCCAATAAACTCCACAGAACCAACAACAAGTAATAGTTAGCCCTGCCCTCTGTCTTCCAATAAAATCCACAAACTCCAATCTCCAAAAAAAAAGAGGAAAAAAGAACAAACAATAGTAATTGATGAAGAGATTCAAAATATCACTGACCTGTGAAAGAGTAATATGTTATCGGCAAGTCACCTAGTGTCCCTCAATTAGGAATAACAATCAATCTGAAAATATACCGAAATTAGTTTCTAAGCTTTGAAAAAAGCACATAGCACATAGCATATTCCTAGTGTCCCCGTGATTGTAATCGGTTTTGATTTTTAGTTAATGAGAATGCGGCAATATTTCTAGTAAAAAAAAGTAGAAGGAATACCAAAGTGTAGAATTTTAGGAACACTTTCTCTTGCATTTCTTATTCCTCCCAAATCCAACAAAATAGATTGATTACAAAAGCGGTGAATTAAATAGACTATTTTCATTTTACTATGCTCTCTTTGATCTATGTGGGCAGATTCAATCTTAGAAAGATAGAAGAACATTGCATAAAGAAAAGAAAACCAACTTCATTTCCCAAAACAATGCTACAATTCCGCATGAAACAAGTTTTAATAAGATGATAAGAAAACCTGAATTCCATATATGTGAGAATTAGTGCTTTTTGTCCAATAATGAGGGCCAGAAGTGATTCAAATCAATTTTTAGTTCCTCAAGACTTCTCAAAACCAGGTGTCACAGCAAGCAATAGAACAAGGAAACAGACTCCATTTGGGTGGAAAAAAAAAGTGGTACAAAGGATACTAATTATAGAGAAAATCCAGGTCATTAATCAAGAATTAAAGCTTTTTAATTTTATACTTGAGGCATAGAGTAGAATAGGATCGAAGTAAATAGCCCCCTCTAGCTCCTTTTTTCTTTGCATGAAATAAATAGAACAAACGCATAAATAGCTCTATTTCCACCCTCAATCATTGTGCAGCAGCTTTTTATGGGCTGAAAGTGCTGGTACCATGCACTTCCGGTTCAGAGTGCATGCTATCAAGTTCTTATATGGTATCCTTACTGTCAAGAGGCAAGAGCCAAACCAAAGTTTGAAGCTCGAAAGCAGTACCCCAAATGAACTCCAGGGCAGAGATAAATAAACATAACCTCGTCCATTTCTTATCTGTTAAGCTGCCCCCTCACAAATTCTATTCAAGTGATCCAGTACATGACATCACCAGTTTTAGAATTACATCACTGTTTTCCAGCTTTCAGCACCTCCAATGTACACATGAAACAGACCAAAAAACTCTCCCCAGAGTCTGAAGTAGAAAACAACCTGAAGAGCAATCCAATTCTTTATGGCTCCAAGATAATTCCCAAGGTGAATAGATCCAGTTGGTTGAACTCCAGACACTATCCTCTTCCTGTACACAGGTGATTGAGAGCTTCCTTTAGTTATGTTTCCAATAGTAATCTCTGAAATTTTAAATTTCTGGCAACCAATGTAGCTGGGAATGTTTTCTTCAATTTGATTTTTTTAATAGAAACACCATACACAGAAAGTCAAGGTTCAACCTACTAGCAAACAGTATTTAAGATACAAATTATGGGTTACAAGTGCATGCTACAGCTGCTTGACTTAGCTCCAATGCCAACATCAAAAATATCGCATCAAACTAGAAAACTAGACACCAATTAACGACCATACATAACTTATATGATAGCACCAGCATATATAAAATGTGGTACGCCCCAGAAACCCATTTTTCATGTTAAATAGCGTAGACTGACTACCCGACCATGAATTACGCATTCTAAGAAGTTAAAATTAGTACTCCCAAACAAATTTCAACCCGAGACCCGGTTATTCTATGAATTTCAGACAATCCCTCAAAATCGCAGTAGAAAACTTGGGCAACGGAAAAAACGAATATTAATGCATGCATCCGAGTTTTGCCAAAATCCCCAAATCAAATGACTGCATGAAAAGGGGACAAAGTCCGCAAAGAACCACGAACACGGGAATATACAGAATTCAATATAAACAGAGGATATAAAAAAACAAACCTAAACCTAAATCTTGAGCGAGAGAGAGAGAAGCCAGAGAGGGAGACCGGTCGCCGGGACTGAGTGGAGTGAGAGAGGGAGAGACTGAGAGGGAGGCAGAGAGGCGGGAGCACTGAGCAGTGGAGGTTCGGTGGAGGAGAGGCAGAGTTAGAGGGGGAGGCTGGCGTCGCCGGAGGGAGGCAGCAGGCTGGCGTCGGGACTCCAGAGTCCGGACTTGGGAGGTGAGCAGCAGGCTGGTGTCGGGGAGAGAAGGGGGAAGAAATGGAGAGGGTTCCGAGAGGGGAGTTCACACGTTTCTAAACAGCGTCGTTTCGCCCTCAGCAAATTTTTTTTAAAAAAAATAGGCCGGCCCAGCGTCTGGGCCCGGATGTTAGGGCGGGCCTGCTTTGAAGAGGGGCAGGCTGGGCTTAACATAGTAAAAAAAATAAAAAATATAAATAATTTAAAAGTATAATATTTTCTTTTATAACATTGTATGATTTGTTTTGAAGTTTTTATAATGCATGATATGTACTTTAATTGTATAAGTTAAATTTACAATATCTTAATTAATTAGTCTTATATTACAAATTATTCAAATATAATTGCCAATTATAAATATAATAGTAAATAATTTCTAAACTACTTAGATATAATCAATAAATATTCAATTATCATAACAACTATGACCAGATATTAAGTTATGTACTTTAATTGCGTAAGCTAATTAATCTCACAATATCTTTTTCTTTGAAATTAAATAATATGTCATAATTAAATATTATTATATTACTAATTATTACAAATATATATGCTCATTATAAGGATATGATAATAGATGTATAAACTACTTAGATTTAGTCAATAAAAATACAATTACCATAACAATCATAGATATAACTTTCATAACATTATTTCTAATTCCATATAACAATTTTAATTTACATAAAACTCCTTTTAATTCCATATTTTATTAAGTAGGTCTCCTAAAATTCTTTTTATACACGTTACAAAATAAAATTATGTATTAAAAGGAATAAATAGACTATAAAATAATTATTAACATTAAATACATATAATTTTAAATTTTTTAATTTTTTTCCAAACTATACTTATAACGGCGTTCGCTACAAGCGGTATATAGCGGTGGTCAGTGACCGCCGCTATAGGTGGTCTATAGTGGCAATCCGCGACCGCTGCTATAGAGGTCTTTTTAGTCGCGTTTTGAGTAAAACACCGGGATATGAGGTCTATAGGGCGTTTTTGGCGACCGTCACTATAGACCTTTTTTTTGTAGTGCATGCATAAAATTAATCATCCGCCGATCATTAGGAAGTTGAGAAAATGATGGATGTCTGTCTAATAATTATACCCAATTAGTCAAAGTGAGCAGGTACTATTTTGGTGGGCTTATTGACCACCATTCACTAATATTGCTTGTAAGGGCACTATCAACCTTTTCGTTTTCCATACTTCCACATGCAAGCTGAAGGTGGGTTAGGGCCTACCTAGGGCTGCACACAACCGGATTGGACCGAAAAATTGGACCAGATTTGCGGTTCGGTCCGGTCCTAGTTCTTAAAATGCGGTCCGGTCCAGACCGCATTTATTAAAAAAAATTATAATTTTTAATACAAATTATAAACTTAAACGTTTAATTTTAATCTAAACTAAAGCTCAACATTTTTATATGCACTTCCTCTTTGAAATAAACCTAATTTTTTTTAAAAAAAATGGAAAAAAAAAATAAAACCGGCCCGGACCGGGCCGCATTTAGTAAGACCAAACCGGACCGGATATCCGGTCTGAAAACTGGACCAAAAATCCGGTTTTCAGCCCTACCCACCTTGGGCATGCAACAATCAAAATCAAGCTCGCATAGGAGGAAAGAGACTACGATCCATCCATCCGTCACTTGCATTGCTTTTTTCTTGAGTAATCTCGTGATAAAACAATAGATACCTAGCAGACCTGTTCTAGTAATCAGGATTTACTTGTATTTATGTGGGTTAGACACAAATTATAGGTTCGATTTTTTACTTAGTGAATATCTCAACCCACTTAAACGAAAGTTGCAGGGGTCTGAATGAGTCTGCGCTAGCTCTCCGAGATTACCAAATAAAACTACAACTTATATTTGCTAACTGGAGTTGATCTGATCGCAAAAGCAAAAAAAAATCATTAAATATTGTGTGGCCCACATAATATGTTTGTTTCTCTTTGAATTGAATGGTAGAAAATCTTAATCAGTTTGCTTCTCGTCTATATATGGAAGTGATCATGCATGCGTTCCTCAAAGGCATTTAAAAACTTCATTAGTTGGATAATCGAAGTGTGGGGAAGCTTGGTGACAAACGTAGTACTAAAAAAGTTGACGATGATAGGAATTAAGCATTACAAATAATGTAGGAAAACCATAGTCAGAGCTTCAAGACATTGGAAAACCAAGCGCTCATTGCTCAAAGTCACTAACGAGTGTTTAAAAGGAATTAGGGTCGGTTGGCTAATTATGCCACGCTCGCCCTTGATTGGCGAGTGCTGTATGGCTATCAAGACATATGGCTGACATATTATCAAGATAATATATATTTTGCTCAATTTTCTCTGTTTTTCTCTTTAGCAATTTTTTTTTGTAAATATATTATTAGTTATGGAAAGTCAAACACAAGAGCACTTGTATCAGGATTTTTTAGACTTCATATGAAACTTTGTCTCTAGATTATAATTTTTATATTAATTACTAGTATTTATTATATATGTTCGTAATCAATTTAAAAGAATTAACATATTTTTGAACATGCAATATACTCAAATAGCGAAATCATTATAATTGTACTTACAAATAATGGGTAGAATTTAATAAAAGAGAAAAAAAATCATAATTTCACCTTTTCAACACTGTCCCTTTTACAATTTGCACCATAAATTTAAGAACTTAACACGTTACTCTCCAAACAACTAATATCTTTTGCATTACCACATATTAAAAATTTACTGTTTAAATGAATGACAAATGTAATACGTGTCACGATCTTAACGATCGAATTGTAAAATGAAATGCAAATATTGATAGTTTGAGATGCAACGTGTTAAGTTTTGACGTGAATGAAATCATCCCACCATTTCGAGCAGACAATATTCTAATTATTTTCTTTTGTAATTAATTAGATAGGAGGTTAGGTCCAATCTCAAACATTTGCCACCGAAATGTGACTTTAGAAGGCACTTAGGATAATGATTAGGGGTCGCAAAATCCGTGGCCCAAAGACCTAACTTTGAAAAGAGGAAAGTCTCTGTTAGATTTTTTTTTTTGTGAAGCCAGTTGGCACACGTGTGTTACTAATCATGTTCAGCACCAAGCCCACCTCAAAAGTGTAATCATTCACTCCATCTTCTCCTCCGTATTAGACTCCCCCACACACCAATGAAGCTTTTTTCTAATCTCCTTCTGGGTTTTCCTTTTTTCCACCCTTTTTCCGCTATCCATCCGTTTATCGATCACTACCCTACAAAAGCCTCTTCCCCTTGAGAAAAAGGCCATGGTGGGCCCTCCCGCTCGTGCAGTGCATGCTAGTCCGGGCCCATTAGAAGCCCACAAAACAAGATTAACTTTTTTTTTCCTTTTTCCCAGCTGGGTGATTCAATTATTGCTTGTAATTAAAAGTTGTAGTCTTTACAGAAGGGAAAGAGAGAAGCGGCGTATGGGTGTAGTATGAAAGAGTGAAAAACACTCTCTCCCATCTATTTAAAGGACGCGGAGTTCGTCTACGTCTTCTCCTACATCACAAAGGCTATTAACAATGACTTCTGAGAAGGTTGAGACTGTTATATCTGGGAACTACGTGGAAATGGAGAGGGAAGAAGGAGATCCCAAGTTGGCTAAGAGCAAGCTATCAAATTTCTTTTGGCATGGTGGTTCAGTCTATGATGCGTGGTTTAGCTGTGCTTCTAACCAGGCATGCACTTCTTCAATAATACTGTATCGGTCATACCTTTCGGATTCAGAAATATTGTTTTGGAAAACTCCATTCTTCAGTTAATAATAATGTATTTGTCTCGTGGATTAATGCAGGTTGCACAAGTGCTTCTCACACTGCCTTACTCATTTTCACAACTGGGGATGCTTTCTGGAATCCTTTTTCAGCTTTTCTATGGGTTGATGGGAAGCTGGACTGCGTACCTTATCAGTGTACTTTATGTTGAGTACAGAACTAGAAAGGAGAGAGAAAAGGTTGATTTCAGGAATCATGTCATTCAGGTACTGTCTCTCTTCCCTTTATTATTATATATTGGCTAGCATTTACCAACATGACAACTATATGCGGAATGAAAACAACCATGCCCCTCTTTTTTAGCCTACCAGACTGGAGTTCTCTCATCTGTTATATACCCAATTTCTTACTTTGATTGTTTGCAGTGGTTTGAAGTTCTTGATGGTCTTCTGGGGAAACACTGGAGGAATGTAGGCCTCTTTTTCAACTGCACTTTTCTTCTATTTGGATCTGTAATTCAACTAATTGCCTGTGCAAGGTAAATTACAGACTTCATAATTTGCTGCAGCAGTTACTTTTTCGTTCATAGAAACACTGTTTATGATGTAACTCATGTTATTTTTCCTCTGCATTGTCGTTGCAGTAATATATACTACATAAACGACAATCTTGACAAGAGAACTTGGACTTACATCTTTGGCGCCTGTTGCGCAACAACTGTCTTTATCCCATCATTCCACAATTACAGAATTTGGTCATTCTTGGGCCTTCTGATGACTACTTACACTGCATGGTATCTCACCATTGCCTCCCTTCTCCATGGGCAGGTAAATTATTGTTTCACCTCAATAAAATTATAACCCACCAGAGTATATTCTTGCATATATAGTTTCCTTCTCACAGTTCTTTTACCTTAAGTTAGTCTTTTTTTTTGTTCTCGTTGTCTCTGTGTTTGAAGGTTGAGGGAGTGAAGCACTCAGGGCCAACCAAAATGGTTCTGTACTTCACTGGGGCCACCAACATTCTCTACACTTTTGGCGGACATGCTGTCACAGTGTGAGGATTCACTAACATATTTCGACTCTTTAATGTGTCTGTGTTTAATATATCTACGCCCAATTTGGATCTCTAGAAACACACATGATTACATGCTCGCATGGCCATAATTATTGGAAACTGCTAAACACTAAAGGGCACACTTTTCGTGAGAATCTGATACAAGATGTGGATTATATATATTTTTTCGCGAGTTGGTTTCCAATAAGACAAAAGAAAAAAAGAACAGAGAGAGAAATAATTTCAATCCTCCAATTAATACTGATTCTGAGTTACCCCAATTCAACGCGTACAAGCCCTATTGTGTATTCTTAATTGCACAGGACTTATTCTCCTTAGTGGCGATTGAATTTACATTGCAGGGAAATCATGCATGCTATGTGGAAGCCCCAGAAGTTCAAGCTGATATACTTGATCGCAACACTCTATGTGCTAACCCTTACTTTACCATCAGCTTCTGCTGTTTATTGGGCATTTGGGGACTTGCTTCTCACCCATGCCAATGCTTTCTCTTTGCTACCAAGGACTGGTTACAGAGACACTGCTGTCACCCTTATGCTTATTCACCAGGTTACTAATAGATTCCTTTATGTTTAATTTGCATACTAATCTTTGGGATAACGATTAAAGCAATTGTAATTCACTTCAAATCTAATTAATTCTGTGGTATGGGAAACTTTTTTGGCGTTCTGCAGTTCATCACATTTGGATTTGCTTGCACCCCTCTGTACTTTGTGTGGGAGAAATTCGTCAAGGTGCATGATACAAAGAGCCTTTTCAAAAGAGCTCTAGCTAGACTCCCGGTGGTGATCCCAATATGGTTCCTTGCAATCATTTTCCCTTTCTTTGGCCCAATCAACTCAGCTGTTGGATCGCTTCTAGTCAGCTTTACCGTTTACATAATTCCTGCCCTGGCACACATGGTGACATTTGCATCTGCATCGGCTAGAGAGGTCTGCTCTCTGTTATATCAAGTTCTTTCTCTTTCTTTAGATAAGCTATGTACCATTTTCATTGCAATTTTATAGAAAGACACTTTTTTGAACTTGGGGGACCTCACTTATTCTCTCCTTTTGTTCATAACAGAATGCAGTAGAGAGACCACCATCATTCTTAGGAGGTTGGGCAGGATTGTACACCGTGAACATCTTTGTGGTGGTGTGGGTATTGATTATAGGATTTGGGTTCGGTGGATGGGCAAGCATGCTCAATTTCATACGACAAGTGGCTACGTTTGGTCTCTTCACTAAGTGCTATCAGTGCCCTCCACACAAGACTTGAGTGGATTCCTACTCTTAAAAAATGATTTTACAGATTAGTTACATATGTAAGTGTGTAAAGGAGATTGGCATTTGAGATATTTTATCCCTTTTTTTTTCTTTTCCACCCCATTATCTTTCGTTGTAGAAGCCACTGTGGATGGTTTTCAGGAAAAAGGTGTGATGGCCATCATGGCCACCTATACGGACCTACAACTGTAACTTGTGTGCTAATTAATCTTCTTCTTCTTTTAATGCTATTGTCTTTTTTTTCGTTTTTTTTTCTGTGGCAGTGACTTTTTTAATTTCTCTTTAACCCTCTTCGGATATATATGCTTGTTCTATTTGTTCCATCATCTGGAATCCCCTAACCAGAGTTCTGGATAACTACTGAGACCCGAGTAGGAAAAGCTGCTGATCTGAGTCCTAGCAGCAACATCCGGGGTTATTCACTCGCTAAGCTTAGCCCTTTTCACGACTGGAGTAACTTAGGCCAGTGATTCCATATCTTGGAGCTTTTACAACGTCTAAATCCAATGCCATCACGATCTCTTCCAACCCATCTACTTGAGCCATTCTCGCCAACTTGATTCAGACAGTTGCATGATATGTTCTACAAGCGCCTAACTGGCAGTGCCATGGAGCTAAAAAGGACAGCTTTAGATCTAATTTCCACATACTCGTTAGGTTCTTATCAGATTAGCCCACCAAACACCTCACATTTGCGATTCTAAGAAATTAAAAAGGTCCATCTGGGGTGAAAAGTCTCTTGGAGTTGGTAAGTGGATTAGTGCCGGAACCTCTGTGCTGCTGTGCATCACGGGCAGCTGATAAAGTTTAGATATTAAAGGTTAAGGTGATGGTATACGTTTGCAGCCGAATGGTACAAAAGGGTCTTTAATTATTTGGCTCGCTAACCTACCATTGGCCTTTTGAAGGTACTATATTTTGGTTCTTATCACATAACTCAATTTGGACTCTTTGCCTAATTCCATGTCCTTTCTGTTATGTCATATCCTTAACGACAAACAAATGAGCAGATTGTGATTCAGTGAATTCCACTACCTGGCCATTACTGTGGTAGCTGGATGGGAAATAAATTATTGGAGGTCAGATGTGTACGAAGATGAGAGAGAGAGAGAGAGGCAATCGGGGGTTTTCAGCACATCTTCCAACTTCCATCTTCCATCTTCATGGTCAATGGAATGGACAAAAGTGATTCTTTCTGAAAAGAAAATACTGCCACGAACACGTAGAAAAGCTTGCAGTGAGAGCAACATCGATGCCCACCCCCAACTGCTCCTACGAAAATAACAAGCAGTGCTGGTGCGGGCCGTGCGGCAGTGACTCCCGACCTAACCCCAGGAAAAAAAAAATTAAATTACGAAGGAGAAATACTTTGTTCTGAATTCTTTTTAGTTCTTCTCGAAATTCTCGAAAGAATCTAATAAAAATAGACCCTTCACCTCTCGAAATCATGAGCAGTAGATTCTTTCCCAAAAAAAAACTTGTAAAGAACACAGAAAGTAGAACAATAAAGCAAAAGGCAGTGAAACCTGTTACACTTTGGTGCGAACAGTGACTGAAAAAGCTCTCTGCGTCTGCAATATGGTTTCTTGATCTACTGGCTCAGTTTGACCAAAGCTTTGTCACTTGTCAGGTCCTCGACGGGTTGGTGGTGGCCGTGGGTTCACAGTACACATGACAATTTCTTCTAATTGGGCCCACTATCACCAGATTTTTTTTTCTCGACACGTTATATCACCAGATCAGATGTTTCTATTATTTTCCTGTGCATGTATGCTTTCCAAGAACAATGAATCTGCCTAATCTTAAAGGAAAATGCTTTTGAACAGCTTAGAAAAAAGAATGCCTAAGATTTATGGGACCCCGACCAATTTTCTCCTTTTGTTAGAGGGTGAATTGGAAAAAGAGGAGGATGATATCCAGGCATGACTTTTAAAGATTCAACACAAATGGGTAAAAGAGCAGGGGCTCTCGTTACAAGAAAAAATTACAAAATCCCATTAAATATTATTGAACTAAATAAGTATACAATATAGGTAAAATCGAATATGGAGTTCTCCGTCTTCGTGTAAAATGTGAAAACAGCCATTTTTTTTAATTCATTATAATTTTCTTTCTCAGATTATTATCCAATTCTTAAATACCTCACAAATTTAAAATCGATTTCTTGTTACTATTTATGCTGCAACTTGCCCGAGTTGTTATGTCAAATTGTTTACATTCCATGCACATTCTCTTTATCTGGAAAGATAAACTAAATCAGTTCAATTCTAAATAAGTTATTTTTATTTAATAAAAAAACAACTAATTATATATTATTTTTTAGGTCTACGAATTACTAGAAGTACTGTAAAAAGTTAGGAAGGACTGAAATAAGGGTACATTTATTTTTTTCACGTAAGAAGAAAGTCATGTATTTGTTACGTGAGATAAAAATTGTTAAAGGGTTAGGAGGGGCATCATTTTTGGGGCTCGACATACCAAATTCGAGTCTCAAGAGTGTGAGATGAATTTTCCTGCTGTTGGGCGAGTTCTTGACTTATCTGCCCCCTGAGTTGTGGGGTCAGTCCAATGGGTCGTGATTTGTACCTCAGAATTGGGCCAAACGGGTCCGGCTTTGAGGGATTTTCACGTTATAAAAAAAACATAATGACTCTAGTTGGAACAAAATTGCATTAAAAATATAATTTGTGACAGTGAGTTGCAACGAATTAAAAATTATTAGATATTTAAAAATCACTTAATAATTTGAGGAAAAAAATGTAATTAACTTTTTTATTATTATTATTTGGCTGAAAGATCTCTCCTGATATCAGAGAGACAACTCCACGGTACCACAATTGCCACCGCACGGACTTCTCCAAGACTAATCTTTTGTACTCACTTCTGTGGTAAGCTTGTGAGACAGGAATCAATATCTCGACCAAGATGGAGCTATTCAACAGTCTGGATAAGGCACACATGCGTGGGGTCCTAATGTTACTTTGGACACTCTCACACAAGCCGTGTGATGTGAAGTTATTACGTGGCATCACGTGCTTGGATTTTTCCTTGACATCCCTGGCAAGAGAAGATAAAAACCACACAATTTTGGTTACTTCTTAATGCTTCTATTTTGGGCTCCCTTAATTTGGTGGACAGTAAATTAAGATTGCGAACAAGTTTATGATTTAATTGAATTATGAAATCCTTTTGAATGTCTAAAGTTTCTTGTTGCCCTCCTAACTTAATTGGTGTCTCTTAATTGGACTAGATTGACTTCGTCACAAAAAAAAATCTACCTTTGTTTAGTAAAATATGAATTACTTCTATTTTTTGCGATAATTGGCAACAATATTTTGTTTGCTTTTTTCTCCCTACTCTTGGACACTTTAGAGATTGATAGGTAGAGGAACTGATATAGAAGTTAATGGAATTGAGAGATTCATCGCTAGGAACCGACTCCAATCATCCGCGCCAACCTAGTAATGTTCTGATCTGAAGGTAGAACCTGAGATCGAAACACCAAAATGAACCTTCCATTTGATAGTCCACAATTAGCACTGGAATTAAATAGAAAAATATTGCAAAGGTAATTAAAAAAAAGAAAACTTGAAGATCTTCCCTCATGCTAGATATGAAGGTCTCTCTCCCTCGACCCACCTCCTCACCTCAATGCTTTTTGCCAAAAAGAAAAGTGACATGTGCGACATGATATGTCACTCCTCAAGCGTGAAAAAAAAAGCCTCCCAACTCGCATAAAGACACCCAAATGCTCATGCTTCTCCCTCTTTTTCCTTTCTCACTTGCTTTGCTAATGGGATCCAGTCAAAGGGGGATCTCTCCTACCAAAGAAATAGAGGTGAGAGAGTTGGTTGAGTTAATATAAAGGTTTCGCCTAGTGGTCAGGACCTAAGGTTTAAGGGTATGTAAGATCAATCCCTAGTCAAGCTTTAGAAGTGTGCTCTTCTTGAGGTCTTTGTTTCGAATCTCCCAAGTGAAAATAATTTATTGGGATCACTCCCGCGTTAAAGTCAGACACTTTATCAACCCAATCTGATAAGTGGAGGGTCTCTCATGCCCCAGTAGAGAGAACTATGGCAATGAATTTGTTTTGGGCCGGCCCACTACTTTTAACTTGAACTCCATACTTCCTTCAAAAGGATTGATTAGTTGAGTAGTGAGTGCATCAGCTGGTCCATCCAATTGGCCCGCTAAGATCAGATTTCCTCACCTTACATTTAACTGAAATTAACTCTTTGCCAGCCCACAATTAAAAGATATATATAAAATAGACCTATTATATTCAAATGGTTGCATACCATTCGAATAGGAAATTTTATGGAGCACAATCGATACAAAGATACTTGTTTTGGACGCTAGGGAACAATCTATGCAGATAACTCGCATCGATGGCCCAAAAAAATAACAAGTCCCAAAGAAAAGAACATCCACTGCATATCTTCAAGATAAAGATTGCATATGCATCATCCATTCCCACCACATATATAACTAGAAAAATTGACAACCCCAAATTCCCACTCTCTCAAAAGTGTGGACTTGCACGGCAATACCCAAAATTATCCCGGCTTCTAAAATAGAATAAAAAAAAGGGGTTCTAGAAAGCAAAATTCATAGACTGAAATTTTAAAAAAAAATCTACAAGGACCAGCAATGGCTGTTCAACGTTGATGAAATCGACAAAGAATACCGAGAAAATAATTGGAGGGCCCAAAACGAAAACGAAAAAGAGGAAAAAATGGAGGCAGATTAATAAGTATAATAAATATGCCTTTTCAATACAAACATGAACACATGTGAAGGATGACACTGGTTATTGTGTGAGTGTATGAGTGGACGGGTGAGATTAGAAGTTGAGAAATTTAACGGCCGATAAAATGTCACATATATTAATGAAATAGATCGGGTTCGTGGGTTTGGTTCATTAATTGACGTGACATTTTTTTAACAGTTAGATTTTTCAACTTCTAATCTCATCCGTACACTCACAGAATAACTTTTGTATGTGAGAGATATGAAACGATGAGCATAACACCGATAAATAAGGTAAACCGTAAACCTACAGCTTAAAAGCAGAACAATCAACCAGATTTACGAAATCTAAGGAGCTTAACCACAAAAAGCTCAGCAACCAGAAACAATTGGCGACCAAAAAAGCGGCTTCCGATTCATCGTCACTGCGCATTCCGTCAACGATCTCCAAGCAACCAAAAACAGAACAAATTTAAGAAAAAGAAAAAGAAAAAGAAAAAGCAAACCCAGCTAAATGTATAACCCGATCAACTTGGACGGTCCACTTACCCAAACTCTAAACGTTTGGGCAGTCCCTCGCAAAATGCCCTTCCTCTCCACAATTATAACACCCTCCGCCTCCACCACCCCCAACGGAGTAACCACGGCCACCGCCGTATCTCCCGGACCCGCCGCCGCCTTGTTGAAAGCAGTCCCTAGCCAGATGACCAATTCGCCCACAATTGTAACACTCGCCAGCAGTACTACCACCATAACCGTAGCCTCCAATACTCCTTCCACCTCTCTGGCCACCTTCCCTTCCATAACCACCACCCCCGTAGCCTCCGCCATCATATCTACCAAAACCACCCGCTCTGCCCCTCCCTCCACCAACGCCGCCACCTCTGCCAGGTCCTGGGCGGCGAGATCTGGCCAGGTCGGTCACATCTACGGCCTTGGTCCGCCCATCTTCCCCGTAGTCGACGGCAAACTCGACGGGCTGACCCTCCAATAGGGTCCGGAATCCATCAGACCGGATCGAGGTCTGATGGACGAAGAGATCCTCGCCGCCCTGGTCTGGAGCTATGAACCCGAACCCCTTCTGCCCGCTGAACCACTTCACAGTGCCTGTGGATCTCTGCGTCTCGGCCATTGCTCGGATGAAGGATCAAGAACGTTCCGGAAGTTTCTCACTCATTACCAGTCCGCCAGCGGGGAAAGGTCGCCACGGACTAGTGGGTGCCACACAGACACTTCTGGTCTGGTTGCCCTCGGCTCTAAGGTGGCGTCAAAGTTGGAAAGAGGCATAAATCGCGTGGGATCGAATGGGTAGGGATCGGACGGTTGAGAAAAGGGCTTGCTACTAGACTACTAGATCGTACGTAGATAAATTGTTTTCCCAGGCTTATCCATTCGGAAGAGGTTGCCACCTTTTGTGTTTCAAGTTGAAGAAGGGATTAAGTCCTATTCCCTCCCTCTATATCAGAAGAAAGCAGCGAAAAGATTCGTAGTTTAATCACATATCCAAATATGCTCCGATAACTTGAAACCAGATTTAGAGGATTGTGTTTGATTATTAAAATTTTGAGAAGAGGTTATAATTTTAAAGTATTTTGAATAATTTTTTTTATATTTTTTAAAAGGAAAAGTAATGATTTATGGGGTGTTTGTTTGTGGAAATTTTGGGGTTTTGGAAATTTTGAGTATTGGGGTTTGTGAAAAGTATAGATATTTTATGGAAAAGTGAGGAGAGAGAAAATTTAATTGAATATTATAATATTATTTTATAATTTAATGAGGATAGAGAGATTATTTTATGATTGTTTGAAAATTTTGAGGGATTAAAATTTTCGGAGACAAACGTCCCCTTAATTGCAGATAAATAGATTATATTATTATATTAAAATTTTAATAAACAAACACTGCTATTTTAGTAGATAGATGTGAGTTCGAATCTTATTTATCTAGAGCAAATCATTTTTTGATTATTTTAATTCAAATATTTGAAATTTATTGTCCCAACCTAATCAGGACAATTTTCAATTTAATTAGGTTATGTTCGTGTTGAGTAAAAATGTAGGATTTTAGAGAAATTGTGAATTTTTATGTTGAATAGTATTTTTTTGGTGTTTGTGTAAAGTGGAGAGATAAATGATTTGATGTAATTGTTTAATAAAAAAATATTAGAGTTATGTGAAAAAGTAAAGAGAGAGAAAATTTATGTTGAATAAAAAATTAAAAAAATTGTTAGAGATTGTGTAAAATGTATTGGTGTTTGTGTTTGAATTCTAAACATGTTTGGTGATAGATTTGTGAATATAGTTAGAATCCTGAAAAAAGTCTGAAAACGAACATTACCCAGATCTGTTCGAGTTTGGTACACAAAATTTGTGCTGGTTCTAGGCTTTAACGCAATACACAAGTTACAAAAAGATTCTTTAAGCTTGTAATGAAAAACCCCCTTGTGTTTTGTTCTCTCCAAATGGTATAAATACTCATGCCAAGCACATCATAGGATATGCTGAATAGAAGGGGCAACTTAAATTATTTCCATCCACCAATTGAATAAAATGAATAAATAGTTATTATTCGTGCCTCACCCAATTACAAGAGGCTTCTCTTCCAATAGGTATTTTTTGTCGACCAAAGAGAAAAATAAGAAAATTTAAGCAACTTGAAATTTAAGAAACTTGAAGTTTGGGTTCAATTTCATCGGAATAATATACACGATCGGACAAAAAAAACAAACAAACATGGAGTTAGGGTCAAATGTGTAATATCGTATCTGTATTTTAATAATATATATATAGGAAAAAAAATGCATTTTTCACCCACAAATTATCATAGGTTTTGCACTTTGCACTCTAAACTACAAATTTTGATACATTACACCCTCTAACTACTAATTTTTGACACTTTGCACCATTTTTCAAATTTTGAGACTAAAATGACGATAATGACATTGACCCATTTTGTATATAGTAAAGATGTTGTTGTCAATTTATTAATTTCTTAAGTGTATTATTGTCAAATGGAGGGTGCAAAGTGTTTAATATTAGTAGTTGGAGGGTGTAATGTGTCAAAATTGGTGGTTTAGGGTGCAAAGTATCTAACATTGGTAGTGTGAGGGTGCAATGTCATAAAGATGATAGTTCGGTGTGCAATATGTCATTACCCCGATAGTTTGTAGGTAAAAAATGTATTTTCTCCTCTATATATATATATATATACATATACACACACGGAGATGGGGAGGCTTGGCGTCGCAGCCACCCAAATTCAACAGATTTTTTTTCCTTGACAAAAAATAATGTTTTGAAGAGTTTTTTTAATTGTATTTTTACCTTTTCAACCCTTTAATTCATATCTTAATAAAATATACCCCTATCTCTTATCCTTGTTTAGAAACCATGGATAAGTTAGTTTTCGCTAAAAAATAGATCACTGAAAGACTAATTTATGTAAAAATAAAAAATAAAGCAACCAAATTAATTTGTTGTATGCGAAATATGAATGGATTGATATGTATTCTGAAAAAAAAAAACGCCCGGCCCGCCGTATCATTAATGCTCCTCTGGACAGTTTGGACTTTGGAGAATCACCGAACAACACAACGTGGCCTCCGTCTCAGTCCACTGGCCGTCGTTTTGTCGCTGGGCCTCCATTTTCAATATTTTGAAGGTGTCTGCAGACCAAAAGAAGGTGGAGCTTGTGGATCTATTCAGAAAGATGAAGACCATATTGAAATTTTATTACAGGGTGTATAAAATATTATAAAGTCTATTTATTGTATTTTATCGTTTTTAATAAAATTAAAAATTGTAACAAACTATGAGGAAAAATAAAGGGATAAATGCAAAATTGGTCCTTGTGCTATACGCAAAAATCGATTTAGTCCTTGTGATATGAAAAATATCAATTTAGTTCCTGTGATTTCAGAAGGTGATAAAATCAGTCCCTGATGGAGGACCAATAACAAACGAAAATAGAATCACAGGGACTAAATCGATATTTTTCATATCACAAGGGCTAAAACGATTTTTACCTATAACACAGGTACTGATTTTACATTTATCCCAAAATCAAATGATAAACTGTGACGTTGTCTTGATAAGTTCTGTACAAAGCTTAAGCGTAATTATTTAATAAATTATTCATATTATTATATATAATTCGTGGTGGCCGAAGCGTGGATTTCGCAAGGCGTGTGAGGCTGTGGAAAGAGATGGAAGAGAAAGAAACTTCGAGAAGAGGGAAAAGAAATAGGAAGCGAAAAAAGGTGACGTGAAAGAAACGGAAGTGGATGCTTTTTCTCGTAAACATACTAAACAATAATCCCAACGCGTTTGGATGCGATTGGATGGCTGTCGTCGGTCGTAAGCATCTTTGTCCATCCTTGCAGCACTTGGTTTTGTGTCAACGTTGTTGTCTTTTCAGTTGGTCAACGAGATCCCACAGCTAACAGATTCCGCGTTTTGTTCTTCCCCCACTCTCAACCGCTCGTGAAGAGCTATCAAAACGCCGTCCTCTCTTTCTCTTATCCAACCAAAGGAGCTCGAGTTCGTTTCTCTACCACCGTCCACCCTTTAGGACGGAACTTGTAGCTCTCTAATATCATGGATGAAATTGGGATGCATGGGGGAAGTTGGGATTTAGTTTTTTTTTTGGGAGGGGAGGGAATGTAATTTTTTTAAAATAAGGATCCAATTAATTAAATTTTTCTAATTTTAGAAGATTTGAGGGGACCACGGCCCCAGCCCTCTGGCTTCCCCCCGCTCTCTCCTCCTCTCTCGCTCTCTCTAAAGTACGGATTGCTGGCTGCACCTTGAAACTGCCGTAGCCATTCCTCTCAAGTCTCAACCACAGCAGCACATCTCCTTTTTCATTTTCTCCAGAACCTCTACGACTTCCAATGACGTGAAGCTTAGCCCCGGCCTTTCTGGAAAGGGTCCGCCATCTCAGCGGTTTGTTCTCTTGCTACGTTAAGGACAACACAGAAATCACGATTCCTATTTTATCTTCGTAGTTCAGAGATTGGAAGACATTCGCGTCTCTTCCAAGCAAAAGTAAAAAACTCGTATATTGTCACCATCGCCTCCCTCCACAGCTCCTTGGCGCGTAGATCGAGGACACGTTTTTTGACCGGTTGTTTGATTTTGACTCTCATCGGCCTTCTGCTGCTTTCCCTGGTATGTTGCCGACCTTTTCTGCTCTCTCTCACCCATTATTCTATTCTTTTAATCGTCCATTATATTAATTTTTTCACTAAACTTGTTAATAGTCACCCGGCCGGCTTTCCATATCGCGATACGACTTTTTAATTAATTGCCCCTTTTCAGCTTTACAGCCTGTTTCTTAATTTATTCATCCAGCTGATTGTCCACATGCTTTGGATGATTTGACAATTATGGTTGCTCGCAAGATTTACGTTTTTTCTGAACTAAAAGGAACCGGAAGGTTCAGTTTGGACTATTTGTGCACGAAGTTTAACTCATAGGATTTGCTTACGTCCAATACAATTTAAGTGGGGGGTTTGATCTATTAGTGGAGGACGCACCTTTTGAGCTCTAGTATTTAAGGCATATGATTGGATTGCCACTGAGAATTTTCGCGAGTTCCTTTAGATTTTACTTGTTCTGCTTAGACGTGGGGTTCGCTTCATGAACGATAAGTCTGAACTGGGCCAAAATGGTGTACTTTTTTTTTCTCCAGAGCTGCAAAAATGAGTCCAAGGTGAGATAAGACATAATTAGCAGTGGTAATGCATGACAATGATAGAAATTGGAATTTTGCGGACAATCTTTTATGCCGACCTTAGATACAAACAAATTCTAAATAGTTTTATATTTTGGCGTAAAGTTTTTGAATTTGGACATTTCGGTACATAGATCTGGAGTAGGTGGTATCACTCGTGTTCTTCTATGTTTATGTGCTCGATACCCTGAACACTCGTTCTTCATTATTGTTCTTCTACAATTTCCTCGTCTAATGTCCTCTTGGGTGCAGCATTGCCTCTCTCTGCTGCTGTGTCCACGATTAATTATGGTCGGACCTCTCGACGAGTTAGTTTGGGTTTGAATCTCTTCAGGCTGTGGTATGTTCAATTCTTGGTACTTCTATTTCCCTCTACTCTTTTGGCCTATGGTATTTGGATATGTAAACTCGTGTATGCTCACAAAAGGAAAAAGAGAAAAAAAAAAAAAGCAGCGGACCACTTTATTTAATTTCTACTGGAAAATTTGAGCAGTCACAGATTTTTTGTTTGTTTAAATTGTACCTTAACTTCCCGTTCTTCCTCTTTAGCCTTTCAAATTGGTCTTTAACAAATATTTATTCCTGAGTGCTTGCATAATTCATGGTGCAAATATCTTTGACATCCAATTACAAGGGGCTCCGTGAAATATCATAAGATTGCATGTTCACAAGTTTGACTTTGTTCCTAAACTGATTTGTTAATGTTCTTAAGGAGATGGAGTGAGTTGACTCATTTGGTTTGAAACATCAGTAACTAGCTGTAGAGCAATGGTTTACCAATTTAACAGTTTCAGACTTGGTTGCTAAGCTGATCAGCTGCGCCTTTTGTCTTGATCTGTTAAATCATGAAGAGTCAGTCATCATAACCATCTTTCGATCGATTGTGAAGTGGATGGTAAAAGGATTTTTGTTCCTGAGATTTGTTCCATAGAACGTTAGGTAGTTTGTTTTAGGTGATCTGTGCTTCCACTGGATTGCAATCTATTGAATCGATCAGGTTTGCACCTTACACTGAAAAGGAAAAGTATAAAGGAGGAACATTGGTGTCTTCTCACTCGAATACACTATTTAAAAACACTGGATCTTATTGATTTAGTCATTTTAGAGTGCAAGGAGGTCCAATCACAGTACTTGTTATGGTTTTTGAATGTTCCTACAACATTTAATCTTCCATTATTGGCTCACTACTGCTCTTGTGAGGGACTATATTTGTCCTTTTTGGTACATGTTAGTTCTGACCTTCACTGAGCTGAGGGCGTTCGTTTCTCAAAATTTTGGCACCTAAAATTTCGGGCGTGATTAAAAAATTACAAAATAATCTCTCTTTCCCCATCAAATAATTCTGTTTTATTATAATATTCATTCAAACCTTCTCTCTCTTCACTTTTTCACCAATTCCTATAAAATATGTTATTTTTTCACTAATCCCAATACCCCAAAATTTCCACAAACAATGCCCCCTAAATCTTTTATCTTTCTTCTAAGTGCTTAGAAACTTCCTGGTGCATGTGCAAAGTTTCAGAATAGCAACTTAATATGAAGCGTATGTGGCTTTTATTTGCTCATAATTCGAGTGTTTCTGTTTTATGCATATCGGAACAAATAAGTAAATTATGGACCGTGCTCGAAGTTTCTTTATGTTTTAGGCTTATGACAATCATGCTCAACAACTTCGTGGTGGAGCAAACAATATATATCTGCCAAATTGGTTTAGAATTAGAATCATCGACATCACTCATCAAGTCCATTATTGTAAATTTAAGTATTCAGAGAAACAAAGAAATTCAGAGGTTGGTCTAACTGGATTCATTTGAAGTAGAAGCTAGTTATAATATTCAATGAACTCAATTGTTTGGACCATCATATGCAGTTACTTTTCCATCTTTTTCTCTCTGACGTTGTGCGTAGCTCTGAACTTAGATGCAATAAGGTATGAATGAATTGATCCTTGTCTGGCTTGATGTGGAAATAACTAAAAAGTAGTTCCGTCAGTTGTTCCCATATGCACATCAGTCAGTGTTTCAAAAGTGGAGTAGTTCAGAGTTACCTGCAGAAATCAGAAGGAACAATGAAACAATAATTATCAGCAGTGGCCGGATTATTTTGACATTCATATATTTGGTCTATCTATCAAGCATCCTAGTTTTATTGCAGTTGCTTTTCATCTAATAGAAAGAGGATTCAAGCTTTGAGGTCCTGGTGGGAAGTCATGGATCGCGGGACTACTGACTCTGAAACCCGACAAAGCGGATCATTTAACCACCCTAGTAGTGCTAATTCTTCAATGAGAAGGCACTCTGCAAGCTTTTCAGCAACTGTTCCTCTTCATATAGATGATGATATTGAAAGTGAGAGTGTCTCAGAAGCAGGAGATATCGGGGATCGGGCTCTTCATAGCAAAAGGCACGGTGAGAGTGGCAAGCTCCAGTTTTCTATCGGTCATGCATCACAGCATGGGGTAGCTGCTCTCCCTTTTGATGATACTATGTTGTGCACTTATGGGTATGGGTCTCGTGATTGCGAAGCACTGAACACAATCTCCACAGTGTCACCGTTGCCAGAGGAAATCATATCTCCCCTTTCTACAGATGCAATAGTGTGCTCTAAAGACAAAAAGCAAGTAAGCCTTCACTTAACATCTTTCTTTTTCATTTGCTTATCGTCTTTAAGTGAATCCTTGAACTCATATACTGTGTTTGCACAATAACATACTTGTTCTGTTTCTATATGCAGGACAGCAAGAAAGAGTTGCCAGAGTTATTGGATTATGTTTTATGTCTCATTCATTTAGCTGTCTTTGGGATTCTTGGGGTAATGTGCCACTATTTATCCCTACCAGCCATAAGAATTGGTTTTCTTCTTTCTGACTTGACACAGACACATACTACGCAATATTTTCCATTGTGTTGTTTGATTTAGGTTCTAAAATCTAATCCCAATAAATTACACGTTGTGCTTGTACTCTTTCTACAGTAATTTTTATGCTTGTTTGTGTTGCCTGATGACACATGTTTAGAAACTGACTTCTTTAAACCTATTGCATCAAAAGCTTTGGGTTTCTATTAATGTGCCAGTAGGAAATTTTTCGCTCACTTGTCACCATGGGATGGGAGTTCTGAAAACCCCAATCTCATGCATGGAAGTGATTGAACAGTTTTCCTTCTCATGTAAGGAAGTATGTAGTCTGCATAAGCAAGTCAGATGTAATTTTTGTCGAAATCTGGACGGCTGAAACTCATGTCTACTGACTTGGTTCCATACTTCTATTTTGTCATATCTATTTGCCTAACGAACATTATCGAATTGTTAACTGTTCTTGGCTGCTTGGAATTTGTGTCTTCTCTGGTTCAGCCATAGTTGTCACTTTTCACTTTCATTGCCATTTTTCACTTTCAATTTATTTCAAAATTGTAGCTTCCAATAAGTAAATGTGCTCAGCAAGATTCTTATATTAACAAGCTGAAGCGTGCAGGTTTTAACAAGGTATTTACTGCAAAAGCTGTTTGGCCCTGAAGTTGTTGGCTTGACAAGTGACATAAACATTCTGTACCTTGACCTTCCTTCTAATATGGTCTCTCTCTCTCTCTCTCTCTCTACGCATGCGTGCTCATACTTGGTCACTTATATGGATGAGCTCGAGAAAAGTGCTTGTGAACAACTGTAAATTTGACATTTAGACAGGTCTCGTTCAGTGGTAGAATTACGATGAAAAGAATCATGGGGAATCACTAGATTTTAGTTGCACTTTTGAGGTGGTGGTGATATTTTGTTCAGTATGTGTATCTGTTCTCCTGCATGGCTTTAGGCTTTGTATGAACATAGTGGTGGCTGGTGACATGATTGAGCAATCACTCCTTGAACCAATCTGGTCCCTGTAATGTGCCAATACCACAAACCATGGGGATAGGCCTATATCTGGTCCAAGACGAACTGCTCTTTGGAGATTTATT
The DNA here is from genome assembly GCA_963930655.1 of Myrica gale. Classification (NCBI taxonomy): domain Eukaryota; kingdom Viridiplantae; phylum Streptophyta; class Magnoliopsida; order Fagales; family Myricaceae; genus Myrica; species Myrica gale. The sequence continues at coordinate 22,797,646 of OZ005611.1, forward strand.
TCAATGGCTGAATTTGGAACCTAGTTAAGTAGCTCCTGGCTGGGAAATTACTCTTTTGATGGGTATCTCAATGGTTCTATTTTATGATATATGTAGCTATTATTTTAGACATGAATAATTCTTATATCCAACTGGGTGCAATTTCAATGAATTTGATTCACCAGAACTACTAAATAGCTTTTCAATCTTGATGATGTATATAGCTAATATGTAATTGGCCTTTTTCTTATGGGTCTTCATAGCACAGGCTGGCTATGATTGAGAAATTAGAACTTCATATCAACGCATTGCTTTCATAAAGGCTACATGATGGAACTATTATCCTTGGTTTAGACTGAGAAGCTCCTTAAGACTTGAGATTCCCATAGTTTTTTGCCTTTAACCTGTCTCCCCACCCCCTTTCTCTCTGTCTTATAGAGTGTATACTGCATGTTTCTAGGTTGGTTCATTCTTGATGGGGTGGTTGGGTGTTGTTTTCAAAGCGGACATAGGCGGCGTGTCAGATTATCTAGCAATTGGATTGACGACAGGTTACTTGGGAAGTCTTACAACATTCAGCGGTTGGAATCAGAAAATGCTTGATCTTAGTGTTGACAGCCACTGGGTGTTTACGGTGCTTGGTTTTCTTGTAGGTAAAAACTTGCACTGTCAAAACAATGTTGCAGTTGCACTATGGGCAATTTGTTTCATTACAAGTAACAGCTTTGAATTCCAATTCTATCAGGCAGGTCTCCTGCTTGAGTCTATTCAAACTTATTCACAGAAAGCGTCCAGCCTATCCCTGTGCACTTACGAGGAATATGATATTTAAGCCTTATGATCCTCTGCAGGCCTGTTTCTTGCAGCCTATTCCATCCTTTTTGGGGTTGAAACAGCCAAGGGTTTCAGGTGGCTTCTAACAAGGCAAAAAGAACGTTCTGGAAGTGGCATCTTTAGCGCTAGTGTCAACTGGAGAGTGGACAGCTGCAGGCGTCACTTGGCAGTCATGATGGTGTTTATTTTGGTTCTAGCTGCGTTGTGGAGTGTGAGTGGAGCACTGCTGAAGGAGGAGTTTAGCAGCGGCAGCAGTGCTGCTCAGCTTTGGTTGGCTTGCATTGTTGGACCCCCAGGTGTGTGGATCAGGTGGTTCTTAGCCCGACTCAATGGACGTGGGTTAGGAAGGGCTGGGTTGTTGAAATGGTTGCCATTTGGAACTCTAATCGCCAATGTTTCTGCAGCTTGCATCATGGCAGCACTATCCACTGTAAAGGAAGCGGTGAGATTTCATCCTAAAAATCTGATTTCGATGTCATCTGGAACATTCTTTCATATTCATAAATTGTGAAAGTGTCAGAAGTTCTAATGAGGTCAATCGTGGGAATTTCCCAAATCATCTCAAAGTAACATGTATCATTGGGTTTGTTACATCACCGAGTCTTAATTTAATTGGTGCAGGTGAACACCCAGAATTGTGATACTATTGCATCGGGCATACAACTTGGATTCTTGGGATGTCTGAGTACGGTCTCTACCTTCATTGCTGAGTTCAATGCAATGAGAGAAAGCAATCACCCTTGGAGGGCATATGCATATGCCTTGATTACCATTTGCCTCTCATTCGGTTTGGGGACATTAATATACTCTGTACCTGTTTGGACAAAGGGGTATGAGTAGGCATTATCAAGGGCAGCCTTTTGGGGGCACACCTTCATATCTGCGTGACGAACTACTAAGTCATTCAGGGAACAACTGGCCATCAGCTCACCCCCCTCCCTCTGGGGAGCGATTGGTGCTGATCCTCCCAAATGCCTGCAAGGTCCTTCTAATAAACAGTTGCTCAGAAAAAAAAAATTACACGGATCAACTGAACGAGTTCTGGAATTATAGCTCTCAGTGGTGAAGCCGCCGGCTGGCAAACTTCCTAAATGAGTGAATCTTGGAATACGTTCTTTGTGGGTAGTCTGACGGTGCAGTGGTGGAGCCATCGTCCATTTGAGATTCCCAGCCATTGGAAACTGAATGCTTTGCTTTGAAAACGTGCGTGCTGGAGTGGTTTGCATGTTTCATGCCACAATGCTGGCGCGAATGTGGGCGGTGGTGCAGTTATAAAGTGCCCCTTTCTCATACGCACACCCTTCTTTCCTTTCGAGTCACTTTTTTTTTTTAAAAGGAAGATTTTCTGTTTTTTTTTTCCAATTCAGTTTAGTGTTGCAAGATACCGAAGAAAATGTTGGCAACTCAAGAGTCACCAAAGATGTATTATTGCTCTTATTGTCTCAAAATTTTAATCGGCTGGAAAGAGATAAATCTGATTATTTAGTTTATATTTATAACTTCTTTATTTATTTTTTTGTCTTTCTTCCTTACGTTATCTGTTCTTTTAGGAGGTGAGTGCTTCTTAGTTGGAGAGCGTTAACTTCTCTCTCTTTCCCTGCTATTGCCCTAAGTGAAGGAACATATTACCTCAATATTGGCATAAAATCCGATGACTAGTTGAAAAGCTTGTTTGATTGAAAATCATTTTAAAATAGTAACCAAAAAGCAAATGGATCGTTTGATCTCTCCTAAAAATCACTGAAAGAATGGTGCTCTCCTACACTCAACCAGAAATCTAGGGGATAGTAAATTTCAGATTAGGGTTGTGCATACCAGTGGCGGTTATGCCCTCTACCGCCACCGCTATGGGTGGTTGTCTAAAAATGGACACTGCCTCCGCCACCGTTAAGGGAAGAAACCAGCCCCCAACGGTTAATCCATAAATCACAAAAAAAATTCAAATCGCACAGATCCACAATCCAAAATCGCAACAAATCACAACAAATTCATAATCCACAAACTAAATCGTAACAAATCCACAAACCCAAATCGTCACAAATCTCAACTAAATCTAGTGAAAAAAATTCAAATCGCAACAGATCACAACAAATCCATAATCCACAAACTAAATCGTAACAAATCCACAAACTACAAATCCAAATCGTCACAAAACTAGAGAGAGAGAGATGAAGTGTTGTAGTCGTATTGCAGAGGAAAGTTGCGGGCTTGCGGCGAAGAGATGAGGGGCAGCGGCTGACGGGAGGGAATTAGGAGGGTCTGGGTTGAGGAGGCCGGAGGAGGAGGGAATCGCAAAGTGGGAGGGGGGAATGGAGAACGGAGAAGTGAGAGGGAGGAATGAGGGAGGCTGAGGGGCCTCGAAAAACGACGACGTTTCTCTTTAAACGACGACGTTTAAAGAGAAACATCGTCATTTTGCATAAAATAAATGAAAACAAAAATAAATAAAACGGTTTTAGCGGTGGAAACCGCTGCGGTAGCGGTTTCCACCGCTACAACCTAAATCCCTGCCCCACGGCAAAATCTAGCACCGTTACCGATGCCGACGTGGGGCGGGGAGCGGTTTACAACACTGGTAAACGGGCACACTGTCGGTACCGGTGCACAACCCTATTTCAGATGGTGAAAAGTTAGTATAATTGATTTTTTTTAATATAAAAACCTTTCAATTAGCTAGAATTCTAACTTATTTGATCTTGACAACTATTACTTTTTTTTTAACCTTGACAACTATTATTACTTACTATTGAGTCTCAAGTTTTTTTTATTCTATTACCATCAAAAGAAAATATTTCTTTTTTAAAATCACTAAATGTAGCTAAACAGGAAAAAAAATCGGAAATTGAGCCTCAAGATTAAATTTTTTTTTTTCTTTTAGAGATTTTTTTTTGCTTGAAAAAAAACTTAAGAGTGGTAGCCCAATTGGTTTGAGGGTATCTAAAGGGACACATAAGAGTGAGTGTGAGGTTGGAGATATGTGATCGAACCTCCGGCCTCTAAAATTAATTGCACTCTTGTGGGACTGTGGTGACACTGTGATAGTCCCCTTGGCATTCCCTTCGCATGTGTGGTAATTATGACTTAATTTAAATATTTTAATAGGTTGAGGTTTATATGATTTAGTCGAAGAGGAATGCTGGTCGCCACTTCACCTTTTTGCTTGGGAAAAAATGAATAAAAAAACTTTGAAAATCTTCCCGTTTAGATATTTTTGATGCTGCTTATTTGTTATTCCGTTCTGCATGAACCGTACATAATTATTAATACGCATCACATATTCCAGGAGTACATAAAATAACAGCAATGGAAATGGAATGCTGCTGCTTTTCAAAGTGGTCGGTATAAGTCATTTATTTCCCTCGAATATACATATAGTCGAATAAATCAAACGTAGCCATGGTGACCCTCACCATGGCTACATTTGATTTATTCGACTGTCGTCCTGTGCATCACACTCTTGTATTTCCCATTGCTCAGTATCTGCAACGTCCCTTCTTTTAGGTTCTTAAATAGAGTCATGAGTGAGGATCTCCCCGCGATTAGCTAGTGGTAATCTATTTGGACGCTGCCGCTTCATCAATTATTTAAGCTTTTAAGTAATATTCACCAGAATATTGATTAACTAGGTTTTTGCAGTATTAATGTTCATTAAAAAATGAGTTATTACCTCAATTTGGTCACCAATGTGGACAACCAATGCATTGGGTATATACTTGACATCATACCAATGGCCATCCCTAAAAGCCTGGAGACCTTGGACCTCGTTGGGCACAATAATGGTGATAGCGGACATGTCAGTATGAGCCACCACCCCTAGAGCCAGACCAGGTCGCGGACACGACGGGTAATAGTTGATCTTTAGAAGATACACCAAGTCATCACCACCTGCGGCCTCCTTCAGCTCATGTCCCGCAAGCCCTAAACCCAGTGACAAACTCATGAACAACTTCACCACCACCCCGTGCAGGTACTTGGCATATTCTTCATTGGCCTCTCTGGCATTAATATCAGGTGTATTTAAGAACGTAAAATGACGCAGGTTGGACCGAAGATCGAGCCCCTCGATCGGGTCAATTGTCCTGCTGCCCTGCCTTGGTTATTTTAGTGGCTTGGTCGGCCCTCGAGCAAGTGTGGTCGATGAGGGCGAAGGCTCGACAACCCTAATCGTGAGAAGAACCCATGAAGACTTGCTTTCTTTTTGTCTTTTCATAGTGGTGAGCTATTCCTCGACCGCTGCTGAGATCTAGTTCCGAGCAAGGTACTCTGGAGAGGTTCGACCGCTGCTAAGATCTTGTCCCGAGCAGGGTACTCTAAAGAAGTTTGACCGCTGCTGAGATCTTATCCTGAGTAGGGTACTATGGAAAAGTTCGACTAGACCTGAAAGGAAGAAGAAGAGAGGGCGACCTTAAATCCGGAGACTCCGATGCCCCAGTTAGATCTCAATAAGATTTTAGTATTAGAAGAGGAATCCAGCATGAGAAAATATAAAGGGGGACTTGCGATCAAGTTGACCACTACCCGGGTACGAGCCGACGCAGGGTACTTGGGAGACTTGCGATCAAGTTCCCTCTGCCCGGGTGTGAGCCGGGGCAGAGTACTCAGGAGAAATGTGATCGAGTTGACCACTGCCCGGGTACGAGCCGACGTAGGGTACTCGGGAGTGGAGACTTGCGCACTTGAACCGGCTAGGAGCAAAGTTATTTATGTATTCACCAAAAACACGAAACAAGAGAATCAAAATGTCTCAAATAATAAAACAATTAGAAACCATCAAACAAACTACTGAAAATATTTCCGCAAGTGAGCGACGTTCCATGGATGGGGAGGCGCTTCTCGTGCGAGTCTTAGAGGTGGTATATCCCTGACCGGGTGGTCTCCACCACTCTGTAAGGGCCTTCCCAATTTATGGGTGTGCAAATGTTCCGGTTCCGGCTTTCCGGTACCGGTTTCGGCCATTTCCGGTACCGGAACCGGATCCCATTTTAGGGAAATTTCGGAACCGGAAATTCCGGTTCTGGTATAATTTTTAAAAATTTCAAAAAATATTATAATTTTAATTTAGATTTTGTCTCTTTCAATTTGTATTTTTTATAAATGTTTAGTTGTTTACTTATTTGTATAGTTAATTGTTTGTTTAATAATTTTTTTGTAAATTTAATTTAGAGTTTATTTTGATAATATTTATTTTGTTTTGGAATTTAGTTGTTTAGTTGTAATTTTAATTTATAGTTTATTTTGACATGTTGAAATAGTGAAATATTGTTTTGAAATTTAGTTGTTTAATTGTAATTTTAATTTAGAGTTATTTGGCCCACAAAACACAACTTAAAAAAAATCCATTTTTGGGTCAATGGGCCCAAACTAAATATATTTTTTAGGCCCATATAAGGAACTGAAATTTTCAGTTCCGATTCTGTTCTGGTTTATTCCGGAATGGAACCGGAATAAAAAGTTTGGTTCTGATGGGTACCAGAACCGGAATGGCCAATTCTAGTTCCGTCCGTTCCGGTGCCCACCCTAATCCCAATTGGCATGGAGTTTCCATTTAGCTATAACTTTTAGCGTAGAATGGAGTTACAAAACTTCAATTAAACATTTAAATTCAAAAGAGTTCAAGAGACGGATACGACTCTTCAATTAGTTCGGAGGAAAATAAACCAAAGCTTAAAAGAATTTCAATAAGATCAAAACCAATAAAAAGGCACAATCTGATGGTTGACAATAGATCATTGGTCCTATTCTTTAACAAAGAAATCTCCCCTGTAAAAGATTAAAAACGTATGCAAAAAAGGTTAATCTGTAACGTATAAAATCTTTCCTGCAAGCGATCTATGATATATCAGAAGAAAACTCACATTAGTCATAAAGGTGATAGAAATCCTCTACTGGTGATGAATCGAAACCAAAAACAAAGAACATCTTTCATGATAAGATCGTCAAAATGATGATCTGAATTTTCTACCCACATGTTCCTAGATGACGATAGTAGCAAAGGATACAAGGAAATGGTTAAAAATCATTGTGGTGAACCTAAAAGTGTTTGAAGGTGGAGTTTTTTTAGAGTTCCCACAGACGGCTCCAACTGATGATGTCAAGAATTACCACAATGCTTGGACGCCAAGTAATCTTGTAAAAATCACAGTGGGGGGGGGGGTTGCCTTGGATCAAGTCTCTGGCGGCCAAGTTCAAGTTTGAAAGAGAAGGTGAGTATGCTAAAGACAGAATTGAGCCTCAACGTAATGCCTCTCTTTAATGAGGAGAATACCTGAGTTTTTATATATGTACCGCGTCGTAGTCCTGTTAGGAGACTACTTCTCAAGGTAGTAGAGTTTCAAACCAATCGTGAGACTGCCTTCTGAAGGAGTCAGGCTGTAGAGTTGTATTAGGAGAGTTTTGTCGGCCATTCGAGTTGCCAGGAGGAGTCCTTGGGTGGCTAGACTTTTATGTGAAATCGGATGCTAGACTCCTATGTGAGGTCGGATAGTCGAGACTGACCGACTTGCTAATGGGCCCGAGCCCAAATGGTCTGGTCTGAGGAGGGCCGAGTATTTCATGACTCATTAGATATCATTGTAGAACCTATGCTGCCAGAAACTTTATATGAACAACATTAAACGGTGAAAGATTCATTGTATCTATCTCTATATCGTGCAATTCAACAAACAAAAACTAGAGAACGCCTTTTTGTCCTTTTTATTCTCCTTGGTTTTTGCATAGAGAACCAAGCTTCACGAGATTGCCCCAGTCCTCAAGCCCTCCAACAGTCCAACACAAAATCATGCCCTTGACATCGTGGATGTTCTCTTAAATGATATAATTTATTTTCACATTTCATTGTTTTATTTTGAACAGTGGGGGTTCTTCGGCGGATAGATGTTCAAGTTTTTCTCTTGTAAAGATGTTCGTTTTACTTCGTTTGTAAAAGTATTATAGAATATAATAAAATTCAATAACTTTTGTAAAAAGAACATTCAAAATCTCAAAAATTCTAACACAAACATCAACTTTTGCACAATCTTCGACAACTTTTCACACTCCAACACATTTTTTTAAAAAAATTATAATAAATATTCTCTCTCCATACTTTTTCACTTAACTTCAATATTTTTTTATTAAACGATTACATCAAATCATCTTTCTCTAAACATTTTTACAAACTCCAACAAAAATTAAATATTTTTAAAACTTTTACACAAAAACCTATAAAACTCTAATATACATAAATATTCACAGTTATATCAAAATCCTAAAAATCTTACCATTTTTTTACAAAACCAACATCCCCAGATCTCACAAACCAGGTTTCTTCGATTTCTGATAAGTTCCTTTTATTTATACTGGAAGTATCGCAAGCGGAGAGCAGAAATATTCCATCGACATGGAGAGGCATTTTGAGAACTGATGCTGCTAAAAATGATCTGAATCAACTGGTGAGGAGCATCGGAGGCTCACTCCATGGAAAATTCAGTTCACATGAGCTTGCAGTGCAGGTCCAACTAATGTAGGTCCGGTAACTCGAAGGAAGGCTTGGTAGCAGCCATCGCTTAATAATTGGACCAGATCATTTTTGGCAACATCAAGAACCATAGATCTACAAACAGCAATCACAGGCATCTTTAACAAGACAATTTTTGTAAGCTTAATAATAACAAGGTCCAGCTATCGGATCCCGACAATTGACAGCCTGACTCCAACGAATGTCAATCTTTGTTAGTCGACAACTTTCAATAGATCGGGACGGAGTTTTCAGAAAACCCGTCGTCATAAGACGTCTAATGATGTTAGCGACACTTGCACCGGACGAAAACAAAGAAAGGAATTTGTGAAACCGAAACATGGTTTATTGAAGATCTCTAGTATTTTTCCCAATATACGTTTACTCCTGTTCCCTTGCGAAATCCATCAATGCTTACACATTACACAATTCTTTAGTTCCTTGCACATTCCATTTTCCTCGTGGCAAATAATTCCTTACATACACCTTGCCAAACATATCTATCAATTAAGCCACAATATGGCAAATGCACAAGAGATACGCCTGACACTTAACCACAGCAAGAGCCGCAAGCAGGTAAAGAACCTGGGAGTTTAAAGAAACACATTTTTATGAGAAAATGGGGTAGCGACAGGAAAAACAAATTAGTGATCAAAATAAACAAGGGAGAGTATAAACTTACTATGATCAGCCCCTCGTACACTATCAAGTCCACGAACATTGTCGAGTCCACGAGGACGTCCGCCTGGACCACCACCATATGGTCCCCCAGGACCTCCAGGTCCACCACCATCCCATTTCTTGCCAGCACCAGATCCTTTTCTGTAAGCATCTGATTTCTCCATCTGAGGCATCCAAGCATTGAAAACATAAGCTTCTAATAAATTCAGGACGCATTTGACAACACTGAGCTAGAATATATGATTAAAAAGTAGAGTGGGGAATAGAAGGATCACCGAAAACATAGTTGCAAAAAACACTCTTATGAAGTTAACAATAGCCCAGAAGAAGTCGGTGATAGTCCTGAGCCGCCATATGGAACGCTTGGACTTCACAACACCTGAACAAGTGTGTATGAAATGCATTATGCAACAAATATTGGTAATTTTATATAGGAATTTTAGCACCTCATCATCAACTTTTGGAACAAAAATAAGAAGTCATAGAGGATCCAAACATCCCAAATCCAACCACCCCCATGTGGGGGGCAAAAAAACAAAAATCACTGGTTGTACTTTAAACGTGTTAGACCATTACATGGAGGCACACAATTCAAGACAATAACCAAGTGAAAAAGAGCATATCAACAAGAACAACCTTTTCACTGAATGGTGCTTTGTTTGAGACAACATTTATTGGCTTCAAATCCTCTCTTATGATACCTTAGCCGGAGAACAATTTCATCTGTTACATGATATGACTTCATCACCTTTTATACAATACCACATTGCAAAGTACAAAACCCAATCCTCAAGTAATTCCACGCACATCACATCTAAAGGTATCAAATTTACAATTTAAACCAATGCCAGTGTACTTTTAAGATAAAATATAAACTTCACTTAGACCGACTCAAAGGTATATAGGATAGGAAGAAATCAAAGATAAAATGATCAAAAATCCAATCAAGATTAAAATTCATAGGGCATGCATTAAGTACTATTAAAAAACTTCATCAAGTTAGGCAGCCTGTATCAAGCATTTTAAAAATAAACGTCATAAGGATTCATTATCAAACTTTTTGTTAGAGAACAACGTATGAAAACCAATACACAAAAACAAAGTCCTAAAATAGTCTCAGCCGATGTCACATTCGACCACCAACCTGCTTCACATCCTTTTGAAAGTTTCTATATATAAGCAACAACTCAATGTTCTAATCAATCATGACAGGGGCAGTTAAGATACGTAAACTAAATCAATGGTACCAAATGTTGAAAGTTATTGGGACCCATAAAACAAAACGAACGAAAAGACCAAATATACAAAAATCACTACATTGTAATCCTACTTTCAATAGTCATCACTTCTAAATGTGAACAAGGCCCAACGTCAGAAGATCAGAACAGAGAGAAAAGGCCAAAGATAAAAGAGACTAAGAAAAAGGTTATCTTTTGATAAAAAAAGTGTTATTTTAGGGGGGCGTTTGTCTCCAGAAATTTCCACCCCTCAAAATTTTCAAACAATCATAAAATAATCCCTCTCTCCTCATTAAATTATAAAATAATATTATACCATTCAATTAAATCTTCTCTCACCTCACTTTTCCATAAAATATCTATACTTTTCACAAACCCCAATACCCAAAATTTCCACAAACAAACACCCCCTAGATGGACAGAAAACCACTGTCGGCTTGTCAATAAGCTGTCAATTTTCTAGTTATTCCCAACTTAGCTTAGATTCTCATTTTGAGAGGTGGCCATCCAGAGCCTTCCAATTAAAACAATTAAAACGTGTCTCCACAAGGCCAACATAATAACAGATTCTTGGAGCTTGGCTGTGGCTTAAAACACACTCAACCCAGCTTGCTCTGTCAAGATTGACATCAATGACATGCTTAACTCATAAGTACTAGAAAACCATAGGTAACCCAACACCGAACCACGCAATCATTCATCTTAGACACATTCATCAACTCAGTTCATCTTTATACAAGCTCTTAAAGAACAAGTTCAGCCCCTTTCATTCTAAGAAATGACAGCTCATTAACAAGTCCAGTAGAGGAAAATTTCGAAAATTTTGCCCTATTCCTTATCACAATTAGAATAGCCCTGATAATACATGTAATTTACAATCCACAATTGTATTTATACATGCGTATATAACAATCCACAAATCAGCGTTCATTGTAATTGAACGAAACAAAAACCGTTGCAAAGGCGTAACGATACAACTTAGTCAAACTACCAAAGCCATAGTTTTATATCAAACCAATAAATAAAAGCTCTAATCTCCTAAATTGTAACGAACCCAACGAACGATCTGAGAAGCGAACGCGTAAACCCTAAATTCTCATACCAATCAAATTCATAGCTTAAACATAGACTAATCAGAGGGTAAGAGAAAAGGAGGAAGCTCACCGCGTTCAACGTAAGCCATGAGAGAGAGAGAGAGAGAGATTCCAATTTCCAGGGTCTTCCTGAGTCGTTTTCTTCGAACCCAAATTGATCAATTTGTAGTGGTAAACTTTTAAAGGCCCACTCAATTATATTAAAGCGAGAGATGTTGTGACGACCGACTTTGTTGTATTTTTTACGAGAGAACACGCGTTCTCGCGGGTTTAATTGGTCAGCGCATAACTCTTCCAATGCTTTACTGCACGTGTCATGTTTTGAGTGGATTAGGATGAAATGCATACGTAGCATTGTTTTCGGTTTTTTTTTTGCAGGCTTTTTTTTCTATCTAACGGTATAAATAGAATTACATCCGTAATTGTCGAGGCATAACGGAATCAGAAATCCGTGCTTTCCACTTTGTCCAGTTTTAGCTGCATCCGACTCGCACATGGGCTTGGGCCAACCCCTATATCCCTCCTGATAGAAGGATTGGGCTTCCGTTTCAGCGACATCCGACCTATAAATGGGCCTAACGCCTGCTTGTTTTCGAGTATCTTTCCTATCTCACACGTGTAGCCGTTTGAGACCGAGGGTGCGTTTGCACCACAAATGTCACAAAATATTTCACCAACTCACAATAAAATACTACAATATAATCTCTCTCTTTCTCATAAAAAATATAAAAAATTACAAAAAATATAAAAAATTACCTCTCTCTTCACTTTTTCACTAAACTCAATACCAACATTAAACCCAATACCAATTTTTTTTTAACACAAACATAACCTGATTCAGACATAACAGTTTTAAGTTCCATTCTCTCTTAAATTAATTTCGTACTTTTAGTGAAAAATTGGTAGGTGGTAAATTCTTACGCTGATATTTGAAAATTTACATGTACATTTGTGTGATTTAAACGCACGCGATCTTAAATTGGATTCTCTCTAAAATAAAATTGGTGACTTTAATGAAAAATTCGTGGATGGTCAATTGTTACACTAGTCTCTCGATATACATGTACATTAGGTAGGCTAGTACCAATAATCTCACTCTTACCAAATTCCCTAACTCCTAAGTAAGTTTCCTAAACATTTAAAAAGAACAAAAAAAAAACCTACTTGTAATATGCAAATTTTTTAAGATCGAGATCTTCTATAATTTTCATCTTGAATTATATGGTATAATTCAGAGATGTATAGATATAATAACTGAACATTATTGTAGAGTTTATGCTACCTCAAATTTCACGTGAACAAATATAGACAACATTAAGGATTAAATACATTTTCTACCATCTAACTATAGGGTCTTGACACTTTGGGGGTCGTGATACTTTGTATCATAGTCTATTTTTTTTCATATTACACCGATCAACTATTGATTTTAGACACTTTGCACCATCTTTTAAAAAATTTATTAATTTGGACGTAAAATAATTTTTTGATGTTTGAAATGACAATTTTATCCTATGTTTTTTGTTGGCAGCCACCATTTTATGACAGTGTGTTTGACATTTCAAAATTTTAATAATATTTTATTTTTATCAATTACACTTCAAAATTTTAGTTTTTAATTTTATCACTCATTCACTAATTCCAATAATACTTCTATTTTAATACCAATACAAAATTTTGATAAAATTTTAAAACCAAACGCATGTGAGTAAAATTGTAATTTTCGGAATTAAAGAATAAATTTCTAATTAAATTGATGAATTTTTTTAATAAAAAGTACAAAATATTTAAAATTAATAATTATTTAGTGTAATATAATAAAAATAATTTAACAAAATATAAAGTACCAAAATTTCTAAAATATATTAATCCCAAACATTAAATAAGTAGAATTAGGTACTGTGTGCATATCTCCCATTATACCCTTTAATCAGAAAAGGGAACAGAAATATCCTGATCCAATTTTCTGCCTGGCCCCACTGACGTCTCTTCTCTTCTCCGGTGAACATCTTTTTACATCTTATGACCCCCCTCTTGCCAACTTCGAAGCAACCCAACGGGTCAGACATATCAAATCCACGTAGGATTGAGTGAATGAAAGTTTGTCGATCCCCGTTTCAGTCAGTCCGTTTCCAGTCCCTGAACTTTTCTTGAGGCCTCTCTTTCTTACCAGGGATCACTCCCCTGGGAACTGCAGCGCTGTAATTCGCACCATTTTGAGTTTTGACTGAAACTGAAGCCTTCAGTGTCATTTGTTGAATGGTAGCTAGATGAGCCTTGAAAAAAGAAACAGAAAGAGTGTTAGATGAAATGGAACCAGAAGCCTCACGTTTTTTGCTGGTGAACCTAGCTACCATTCCAAACACTACCGCAGCCCACGACTAGACTTTTGTTATATATGCCCAAACATGCACCGTCTTGTCACTTGTGGAATAGACTAAAAGCAGCCTAAAAGGACCTTACGTCGTACACGTAACGTAAAAAAAAAAGTAGAGACATGGGAGTAGAGAGAGTGCAGGCCTTGGCAATCGGTGGGCTCAAAGAGCTGCCACAGCAATTTATCCGTCCTGCTCACGAGCGGCCCGAGAATAGCAAGGCTGTGGAGGGGGTCACTGTGCCCGTCATCTCCTTATCTCTGCCACATGATGTGCTCGTTGAGCAAGTGGCCGAGGCGTGTCGCGAGTGGGGATTCTTCCTCGTCACCGACCACGGCATATCCCCGTCGTTGATCCAGCGGTTGCAAGAGGTTGGCCAGGAGTTCTTTGAGCTTCCGCAAGGAGAAAAGGAGTCCTATGCAAATGACGCAGCCTGTGGAAAGTTCGAAGGGTATGGGACCAGGATGACCAAGAACCATGATCAGAAGGTTGAGTGGGTCGACTATTTCTTCCATCTCATGGCTCCTGCTTCTAAGGTTGATTACGCTGTGTGGCCCAAAAACCCTCCTGCTTACAGGTATATAGAAAGACGTACATCTTTACGTGAACAATCACGCACAAGAATTTTTGTTGCCATCCACCTTAATCCTTATAAACAACTAGCAGGGTTGGAAGATCGAGATGTAAGAGGGAACTTCAAGGGTTAATTTAGTTTATTGTTTTATTACGCCCTAAAGTTATTTTTGTCTTCTGTCGTTTGGACTTTCGCCTACAAATTCCATCTGTCTTTCCCTCCTTTTTTTGTTTTTTATCAACTTTCTGTCATCTTTTGCTTTATTTATCAACTTCTGTTTTCTGACATTAGAGCAGTACTCCTTTTTTCATTAGAACAGTACTCATGTATAGATTTATCTGTCGCTTTGATGATGTCCGGTCTTTAAACTTGAAGTTATATTCTTCTGGGATTGCATAAACTTGAAGGCTAAGAATATAACGTGTCAAAGTTTTGATAGCTTAGCCTCAAGGATCACTATAGAAGAGAAAATGATTGGAAAGGCCGGTAAAATATTTATTTCCCAAATACGAACTGTTTTGGAGAGAAAAGAAGAGATACGATTGAGAGCAAAAATTCTATCACCTCTCAAAATTCTTACCATAAATAGAGTTTTAAAAAAAATTATTAAAAAATTATTTATTTATTTTAAATAAATATAAAAAGTTTATTCAAATTATTTCTCTTTTTATTATTTTTTTACTAATTCAAAATTTTATAATTAATGCGAAATTTTATAAATTTATTTACTATCGCATTCAGTGTTGCATACGATTGTATTGAAATATGTTATTGGTGCGATTTAACAGGAAAATTATAAATTTATATATATTCAACTGGGGATGACAAGTAGAGACACCTAGGAATAGACAGATTCAACTATTCATTTTATAGTACAATTAACTTACGTGTCAGGGATTATGTAATGCATTAATAGTGTTTGTGTAAAGTAAAATTTTAGGGTAAAATTTTAGGGTGTGAAAAAGTGAGGAGAGAGAATGAAAAAGTGAAAAAATTAGTAAAAAGTGTAAAAAAGTTAGATAAAAAGTAAGGAGAGAATAAAAAAGTAAGTGAAAAAGTAAAAAAGTTGGTAAAAAGTAAAAAAGTTAGAAAAATGAAGGATAGAGAATGAGAATGTAATGATGTTAAAATTTTAAATTAAAATTTTATGTTGACAAGCACTATTTAAATATCTCTCTTGCCTCTGATATTTTCAATGCCAGCTGTTACAGGGTTTTTGTTGTTTTGTTATCCAACTCCAGTTTTGACAGTGATCTTGTCCTTGTTGGTTGGTAACTAGCTGCCGACATTGAAAAGGATCATAGCCCTCAAAACAGGGGATCCGGCTAGGTATTGCAGACGGTCGGAGAGAGAATGACACGTGCGTGTGGTATCACGGTGGGACCACCTGCGATATTCTAGGAATAGTAGAGGATCCTGGTACAAAACCTCAAAAACAAGGAATAGAAAAGCAAAGCAAATTACACAGTTTATAATTAGAAATGTTTTGCTTTGCTTGGGGAAAAGCAAAGATCTTTGCTTGGGAAAAAAAAAATAGAAATGTTTTCTACACTGATAAAGCATATGTACTAATCTCCTCAGGCAGTGCTTTGGTCCTTTCCATTGCATTGACATAGGATCAAGCAATCCAACTATCCCTTCTCTCCACTCTCATGGTTTCCTAGCTAGGTCCCTTCTCCTAAAACAGTTTATAATTAAATATAGCATCTTTGCCTTTCAGTTCTCTCTTGATGTTTGGTTGCCTTTTAAGCTTCTTTTTGCTGTCTTTAGTTTCTGCAAGATGTGCTGCAGCGTGTGGTGGTTTGCTGGAGATTCTAACTTGTATAATGTTCACTTAACCCAGGGAAGTCACAGAAGAATATAACAAAGAAATGGTGAGAATAACAGACGACCTATTGCAGCTTCTCTCAGAGGGGCTAGGTTTGGAAGGGAAGGTTTTGAAGTCCACTCTAAGAGGTGAAGAAATAGAACTGGAGATGAAGATAAACATGTATCCACCTTGCCCGCAACCGGAACTGGCTCTAGGAGTTGAACCACATACTGACATGTCTGCACTCACGTTGCTTGTTCCCAACGACGTTCCAGGCCTTCAAGTATCCAACGACGACAAATGGTTTGCTGTCGATTACTTTCCAAATGCACTTTTCGTACATGTTGGCGACCAGCTTGAGGTACATAAATAGTCATCTTCAACAAATAACACTGCATATTTCTATCATCCAAGCTGCTAATATAAGCAAGCCAAGTAATAGTTATAACTTTAGGGACAACAAAATATGTGTTGAGTGGCCAATCTATGGGAATTTTGTTTCAGGTGCTGAGCAACGGGAAGTACAAGAGCGTTCTTCACAGGAGTTTGGTGAACAAGGAACGCACACGCATGTCATGGGCAGTGTTTGTAGTGCCCCCGCTGGAGGCCACGATTGGGCCACTTGCAGAGCTTGTGGATGATCAGAACCCGGCCAAATATTCGACCAAGACTTATGCCGAGTATCGACACCGCAAATTCAATAAGCTCCCACAGTGATGGGATCCTTCACGTAGCTCAGGGATTGCGGTTTGTGGAATGTTTGGTTTGTGATTTGTCTATTTGGTCATATCCTCCAAAATTTCATTTTATGTCCTTTGCGAAAATAACTGCTTCCAATAAAAGTACCGGATGGTCTTACGAATTTGGTTATTATTAATTACCTGATTCTCAAGGTAATATTTACGATTATGTCTTTAATTAAGTTGGAAATAGTATCTTAATTAGTCCCTACAAGTGTGATAGGGACACCTCTTCAATCGATATTTATGCTCGGATTAAGTGTGAAGAAAAGAAAACGACCCTCAACCCACATCAAAAGATATTTATGCCCGGATTAAGTGTAAAGAAAAGGAAACGTTGGCTGTCAAAAGCTCCTTGGCTGCTTTTGTTTCTACAAAAGGACATCCAACCACTTAAAGAAAATCTCGGGGATTTGATTCAAAACCTCATCTGAATCTGGTCGCTCCTGCGAGTGTTTCATTTACACCTTCTGAAGTGGTGCCCCAGCCATTATTTAATATGGGTAGCACATGGTGATGACGTCCTCCATGTTTGATTCTATATGGCGCGTGATATAGGGTCAATGTGTCTCCTAAAGCTCAAACTTTAACACGACATGATCAAATTATCAAAACATATAAAATCTATTGAATCTGAAAAAAATTATACAAACATACAAAAACAGAGAGATTGAAACAGAATTCTTAATGGGTTTTTTTTTAAAAAAAAAAAGTAATTTAAATTTTGTATTCTTAATTATCACCTATTAATGAGATGGAAATTTTTGTAAGAAACTGGAAAAAAAATTAAGGTGAAAAATCTAGTGACTCGTGTCACATTCTCATTGGATAATATGTGTCGGTTAGTCGTTAACCTAATAATAGTAGCGTAGAAGAGAACATTATGAATCAATCCGTCAAATTCCATACCACCTTGAATTAATTTGCCTCATTTAAATATTACATGGATCTACGGAATAATTATGTCTAAATAAAACCACTCATGACCGATGTTGTGGGCGCACGACTTCCTCAAGTGGTAAAGTGTACCAATTGGTTTTAAGATCATGCACCCAACTTCACATCTCGAACCAACTTAATTTTAAAGTTGCGCTTATGATCTCCCCACCTTCTAGACTCCATTTCGTTGAAGGGTAGCCAGCCGCACGTGTTTTCTTGCATGGCAAACCAACTATTCCAAATTTCCAATGGAATTAGAAATCCCAAGACGTAGAGTGAAAAATATAGTGACTCGTGTAACATTCGGATTGAATAATATGTGTCGGTTTGTCGTTAACCTTATAATAGTAGCGTAAAATAGAACATTAGGAATCAATCCGTCAAATTCCATACCACATTGAATTAATTTGCCGGCCTCATTTAAATATTACAGGGACCTACCGAATAATTATGTCTAAATAAAACCACTCATGATCGATAATCAGGGTTAAGAAATTATATTGCTTCTTTTCTTTGATGCCCTGGTTAGTCCAACGATAAGATAGCTGGGAACGAAAGAACTTCTTAAAGACACACAGTGAAAAGAAAAAAACTTTTTATTTTATTTTATTTTTCTAACAAAGAAAAGACGAAAAAAACTTTATTTACAGAGCTGACCCATGAGTAATGACACTGTCGTACACTCAAATCAACGGTACCCAAAATTTTATCAGATGTCCCCAAACCGGGAGTCTTAAAAGGTGCGGGCCTGGCCCGGGGGCAAATATAATTTTTTTAAAAATTTCTTTAATTTTACAGAACTGGGTGGCAGCGTAATAGTGTCCCCAGCCTAGACCCGCTCAAATCTTTCGTAAGTGCAAATTTGTGAGTACACGTCTCAAAGATAATGCTCGTCGTTCCATTGAGGTACACTTCTTATTCGAGGTAAAAAAAAAAGAGAGAAGAAAATAAAATTTAAGAAAGATAGATGATTGAAAAGGTGGAGGAAAAAAACAACACCCTTTTAACTAGGTTGGGCTGACACCTGAAACAAGTCCGACAATGAGGCTTTGTAAGTCGTAGACTTGTAGAACCTAACTCTACATACAAGCCCAACCCTCACAGATAAGCAAGCCTAAGCCACCTAAGGATGACGTAGAACTCGATAGGTTTATTTTACATCATCGTTTGAGTAAACCACATGATCCCAATTAGGCAAGCCTAAACCATCGAAATGTTAGTTTTTCATTTCGTTTGAGTAAAATCCCGGTTACGGTTTGGGAAAGAAGAATATCAAAACGCACCGTTTCACTTAAAAATCCAATTCGAACAAAACGTGTTTGAGTAAAATAAAACTTCACCATATAAAGAAAAAGCAAAGACGCCTCAGTGGTCGAGGTGCGCCTCTCTTCTCTTATGCATCTGGGTTCGAATCCCAGCCTAGCAAAAAAAAAACGTTTTCTTTGTATTTTTTTTAAAGGTCGGGTTATCACACTTACACTTACTAATTAACCCGAATCGTTATCAAGAGGTTGATTAAGTAACGAGAGACACATGCCCTCCACAAGTAACATTCCACTCTTAAAAGACTTTCGGCTACCTTGCCAAGGAATTGGCTCAAGGTACGAAAGAACCACATCCACGTCGAGAATCCTTTCCCAAGACAATGTATCTTTAGGGGAAGGACCACCACTTGCCCCCTAGTTTCCCTCACAAGGTGGAACCACAACCAAGTGAGAGTCTAGTATGAAAGAACCACGTTTATGCTAGCCCAAAGGTGGTGACAGGGGGCTACCTACACTGATAAAAGGTATTGAGGTCAAAAGCTCCTGCGGAGACTCTGTGTATATTTGATTTGATAATTGAATACATGGATAATTGGATGCCTTACAATGGTGCCATGGAGGGTCAAATGTCACCTAAGCATAAATATCTTAATATCAATCAAGAATCAATCTTCCCAAAATGGGACCAAGATTGTTTCCTTAATTGACTCAAGTCAACATGACAATGTTTTGACATAAAAGCAAATAAAGATAATACTCATTAAATGGGGGATTCGGCCATATAGGGATGGGAGACCCTATACGGAATTTGTTTTGCCGATAGTGGCCGTCACCGTGCTCTGCTGCCACAGTCACTGCTCCACCACCTTGTAGAGTGGTGACATCAAAGTGTTCCTTGTGACGTACTGATTCTTTTAATCCTTCTCCTCCATATGCTCCGCCATGCACTGTCGCTTCCGATGGTCGTGTGGTGGTGGTACCGATCTCCTCTATGTTTTCACAGAAATCTTTTGAGACAATCTTCCTATGCATTTCTTCTGGCACCGCCGTGACTGGAGGCCATGTGGTGATGTTGTCAAAGTGGCTTGAATCCTCCTGAGTCAGCCCACACTATCTCCTCATATACCTTTTCTAGGCCATGCCGAGACATGTGGCCTCGTGGGACACTCATTGGCGTTGGTAATGCCATAAGGCGTGCCAATGCGCTGCCGGATGGGCCATGGCTTGAGCCATGACATGTCATGGGCGTATCACAGGCTGCTACAAACCTCGTCTTGCCTAGGTCTTATGTTTGTGTCTTGTCACAACCTCCCATGATGCCTTCTCAGTTGTTCCGCCACTGTTAATCAACATACCATAAGACCTAGCATATTATCAATACTTGACACATGAGACACCGAATTAATCTGCTGAAAAATATCAATAATGCTGCCCCTAATCATATGAATAACAACTATAAAATTAATATCTCACCCTTCATTCTAACCATACAACGACGATGCCAAAGCCCAAAAAATAATAGAAGGAAGGAGCTCAATAAGAATAACAACTTGAGAACTATTTGTCTTTATTCCACTAAAAAGAAATTTTGGACCACCAAGAACAATTTGACACAAAGGACACCCTAATATCTTCAACAAAATTATTTGAACGGTTAATTAGTACAACAAATCAACAAAAACCATTGACAACAAAAACTTGACAGTGGAATCATCAATCATCTAGTTTAATTATTTCTATAATGTTGTCTAAATAAGCAATGATGAAGAAAAACATATTTGATAACTAGCTTGCTAAAAAGGAAACCAATGAAAAAATTGAAAGGCATACATCCTGCACCAGACACCCAAAACATATACGAAAAAAGACATATCATGACAACCTTTGACCATCTTCTCAAATTGCCGATCTACAGCAACTTTTTTTCTAAGCAAAAGGGCGGAAGGGGGTGACCAGTATAGTCAACCTCCCCTGGGCGTGACCATAGGAACTTCCCACCCGTTGTGGAATGTTCGGATTGAGCCATAACTACCTACCCCGGGGAGGGAGGACCATCACCACAACCCTACCAGCATGCAGGCAATATTAGGGCCGGGAGGGTTCGATCCAAGAATCTCTCCCCCACACCCACTCTTAGGTGCCTTATTTCAGACTCTCATACCACTTGGGCTACCACACTGGTGGTGCCGATCTATTGCAATTAGATACAACAACATGATCACATTCAAATGGAAACAATAAGATACAGAGATGACCTCGTGGACATCTAATATGTTCCACTCTTATTGTAAATCCAAAGGAACCCGCCCCTTACCATGAGTACCGTAAAAAGTCACACCCACACAATCTATCTCTTGAGCCTAGCAGCAAAAATCTATGAACGTTGCTTTAGATTTCTACGTCAAGAGAATGATACTAGAAACTCCTAACACATACATTTCAAGGTCGTTCATAAAAGATTTCTGAATCTTTTATTACGGTTTGATTAAGATTATTTAATATTTGTGAATTTGAGATAAATTTATTTTTAATTATTGATGAATATTGTGATGAATTATTGATATTGTGATTATGAATTTGATTGTGAATTTGTGAATATTTAATTAGGGTTTGATTATAATTATTAAATGTTTGTGAATTTGTAATGAATTTATTTTAATTATTGATGAATAATGTGATGGATTTGATATTGTGATGAATAATGTGATGAATTATTGATGTATTTTGAAAGTGATAATGTAAAATTGACATAATTTCCATGGGCAAAACAGTCTTTGTATAAATGTATTTTTCCATTTTAGAAGTGTTACAACAACTTGATTAATCCTGGAAGGACGTGTAGCTAAATAGAAAGCGGCTGGAAAGAGTTGGCTGCATCTAGAACGTTTGGGAGACAGTTGCTGAGCTGTAAGACAGTTTTACGGTTGGCTAGGTTAGCCTTGGGTCAGCCTAGTGAGAATTCTGCAGAAATCGTATTGACCTTCTAGAAAGTTGCACAGACCTTAAAATAATTTCGTTTTGACTATTTTACCCTCACAAAAACTAGATACAACCTTTCCCACTTATCTTGACGTCACTTACGCATTGACTATTCTCCTAACTCCAGAAATTTCCTGTCTATGCGATTTTCCTCATTGTCTCTCTCTTGTGCAAGATTCGGTTTTACTGAGATCTAAAGGTGAGAGTTCGTTCTCTTCCCTCTGGTGGAAGATTTGAGTGACATTGATCGTTGATTGAAGGTTGTACGCTCCTTCCTATTTGCTGTTGAAGATCTACATCACCAAGTGTTGAGGTTCTTGAGTGGGTTCTCAAGAACAACTGTTGTTGAAGGTTTCAGAGGAGTTCAAGCCTACGAGTTCGTGGGTTCCGCTGTAGAACGAGTACCAGAGTTGCTGGTCTTCGTGTGGGTGCCGGGCACCAACCTAATTCGGTAGATTGAGTGATTTTACATAGGAAAGGGGACCTTGAAGCGAAATGGTCTTTGGCTAGATCACCATTGTAAAATCTTGACGTTCTAGTGGAAAAACTTGGTGAAATCACCCGAAGTGTTTTTTTATTTCTCAGAGGACGTTCTTCTTGAGAAATTTTTCACTTCGTCAACAAAAATTCCAGTGTCGTCTCAATTGTTGTTTCCTTTGACCTTGATCTTGATTTATCTAACCAATCTTGTGTTTACTGTTTTGCAGATCCACAAGGCTGAAAACGTGTTCTGTTAAAAGGCTAATTAGTGGTTGTATTTGATCTGTTCTTTGGTTTGAAATTTCCTGATCTTGGTTGTGATATAGGCGTTGTGTATTGCTGGATTTTTGTTTGATACTTGCTGGATAAATAGACTAAGTGATGATGTTATTGTTGCTGGAAATTTAGAAGGTGGCTTGCTATTGATTAGAGTGAATCTTGATTTTTAGTATTGCTGACAATCATCTTGTTCTACTTTCTGAGTTGCTGAAATCATCACAGAGTTGTTGTGATTATTGGGTTGAAAGAATCTGCATGTTTCTTGTTCAAACAGTAACTGTAAATATCTCTGTTTAGTGTATTGTTTGGTTGCTGTAAAACATACCGTGTTTGATTGTTTAGCTACTGATCATATCTCATTGTTTCTAGTTTATTGTTACGAAAATAGTGTGATAATCTTGGTTGTGTATTGCTAATATATCTGTTCTGTTATTTTAGTTTCAGCTGCTGTAAAGTTTGTTTTAGTCTTTTCTGCTCAGTTCACAGTTTATTGAAATAGTTGATTGATTGTTTATTAAGTATCTTTGGTTCTCTGTGATTCATAGAAAGACTAGATTTTTTTTTAAAAATACCTATTCACCCCCCTCTAGGTTTATTCTAGGATCTAAGCGTAGTTTCAATTGGTATCAGAGTTTTATAATCGATCCTTGACCCTTAGTTACCTAGATGGAAAGGAGTCAATTGCTGTCTATTCCTCCTAACTTCGATGGCAATAATTATGCATATTGGAAAGTAAGGATGAGAGCCTTCTTGAAGTCCCCAGTTGAACGAGTATGACACTAGGTCGAAATAGGATGGTCTAAACCTATGACTTTAGCGAAAGTCACTGAAACTGAAACAATACCTGTTGAACTTAAAGATATTAGTTTGTGGACCAGAGACGAAATGAATGAATGCACCTATAATAGTCGTGTCTTGCATGCTATTTTCATGGACATTTCAACTGATGAGTTTAAAGGAATGTCCATGTGTGAAATTGCTAAAGACGCCTGAGAGATCTTAGAAACCACACACGAAGGCACTAAGATTGTCAAAAATTCTAAACTTTAAATGCTTGCGACTAGATTTGAAGAAATTAGAATGAAAGAAGATGAGACATTCGATGAGTTTTACGCTAAACTCAATGATATTGTTAACTCAACCTTTAACCTAGGAGAAAAAAATTCCTGAATCGAGAGTTGTAAGAAAAGTCTTACGATCTCTCATTGAAAAATTCAGAGGTAAAATTACGGCCATAGAAGAAAGCAAAGACCTAGAAAAAATCAGAATTGAAGAGCTTGTAGGTTCATTACAGACCTATGAATTATCTCTGCCTCAAACCAAAAAGTCTAATTCTATAGCTTTAAAGTCTTTGGCTGAGGATGAATCTGAATGTTCAGATGAGTCTATTGACAATGAGGACATAGCCTTGTTTGTGAAAAGATTTAGGAAAACTCTTAGTTTTAAAAAGAAAAGTAAATGGAAGAAACCACCCACTTCTTCTTCTTCGTCTAAACAAACTGGTAAGTTTAATTGGAAATCTGCTGAAAAAGGTGACAAAGTTGCTCCTAAAGACTTTAAGAAGAAAAACTCACAAGAGTTTCAGTGCCATGGCTGTAAAGGCTACGGTCACTTTAAAGCAGATTGTCCAACCTTTCTTAAGTCAAAAGGTAAGACTAAGAACATCCCCCGGACAGATTCTGATTCAGATCTGTCTTCTTCAAATGATTATGAATCTGATGGTAAGGTTAATTACATGGCTTTTACTTCATCTATTAATAGCATTGGTCATGTCAGCCTAAGTGATGATGATTTATTAGATGCTGATATTAATGAAAATGAACCTCTTCAAGTTGCCTATAATAACTTGTTTGAAGAAAGCCTTAAGGTGAAAAGAGAGAATCTTGTGTATTCAAAAAGGCTTAAGAACATAGAAATTGAAAAAGAAGAGTTATTGGCAAAGAATTGTGAACAATCTGTCTTAATTGACAATCTGAAAAATAGTAATGCCTCTCTAGATCTGAAAGTAAAGAACTTGGAAATAGAACTAAAAGAGTATAATTCACAACTTAAATACTTTTCTAGTGGCGCAAAGAAACTTGACAAGATGTTAGGTCTAGGAACTTCTTCTAGTGATAAACATGGATTGGGTTTTAAAAATTATGGTTCTAATGCGCTTGCTACTAACAAAACTGTTTTTGTACCTGCTGCGAGTAAAAAAAAAATTTCAGTTGTCCACAACCAATCAAAGGTGAGTATACCCCCTGCTGAGTATGGTAAGAACAACTCTCAAACTTCTTATGTAAATTCCAGATCAGTCCCTACTTGCTATTATTGTGGAAAAATAGGTCATGTAAGATCAAAATGCTTTAAATTGAATTCTAGCAAAAGTAAGTTTTCGAATTCATATTCAATTTCAACTTTTGATAATTTAGTTTCTCAAGTCTCTACTTTGTCTAAACAAGTTGAGTTTATATGTAAGAAAATTGAGTTGAACAATTTAACTTTTTCGAAAAAGTTCGGGTAAGGAAAAAGGATGACACTTGAACATATTATTGCAAAACAAAAATCAATTGGTTGATTTATTTACCAAACTCCTTGATGGAACAAGGTTTGAATTTTTAAGAAATCAATTGGTATTTTTTCAATGTTGGAAGTATTTCTTGCATTATAATTGATGGATAATATGTTGTTGTTTAAGTTTTTTTGAAGTTTTTAAAGTTCTGGACAAATATTGATTTTTCAAGAAATTTTAATTTTTCTGAAAAATTTTGATTTTTTGAAGATCAGTAATTTTAAAAGGAAATTGTCAGTGATGAACTTATCAGAAGTCAGCCGGATGAGTTTCAATTTCAGGTAAAATGATTATGTTGTTTGTAATGGGTAAGAGTGCATTTTTGGTATATGTAGGTGTTTTTAGCCTTAGTGACTTTTTACCACACTACTACAGTTTACCATTTTCTCTCAACTCTCACAACCGTGCCTCTCTATACCCAAATACTATCTTCACCATAACTTGAGCAAATCTTGCTCATTTTAAGTTTGTTGGGTTTTTGTTCAAGATTCAATACTCTACGATCTCTAAGGTATTATACTTGATTTTTGTGAGATTTAATGGATTATATTTGCTAAATTCGAAGTTCTTGAAAACCCTTATGGGTTTTGTGAAAATTTCTTAGATCTACCTTGTTTTCTTAGCTAAATGCATAAGAAATCATATGGGCTTTGTAGGTGGAGTCAATTGGAAGAAGATTTCATCATTTATATCTCATATCTACAATTTTAGTGCTTCGAATTTCAATGTTTTTTGAGAATTTCGGGTATGGAATTATTTTTGGGAAAATGGAAGATTTGTCTTGCTTAAATGAATGACCATTGTTTCTTCTTTCCTTATAGTGGCCGAATATGGTATATGAATGATGAGTTCGCATTTGTTGAATATAAAATGAAGTGCACTTCTATTTGTGGAGTCATTGTTAATACACGGGTTACACATTTTTGTGTTTAAATGCTCTCTTTTGGTTACGTGTTCACTTATTCTTCATTTATATTGTTTGCAAAATAATGTTTGTGGAATATTGCTCATATTCAAGATATTGAGAATACATTGAGCATATTGTATTGTCTATGTGAGCTGAAAATATGGGTATGTTTGAGGGTGAAAATTTTGGGTATTAGGGTTTGAAAAATATTATAAAGTAAAGAAATGTTACGAGAGTTGGTGAAAAAGTGAAGAGGGAGAAGATTTTTAATTAATATTATAATAATAAAAAATTATGTGGTGAATTTTTTAGTAGTAAACCTAAAATTTTGAGCGCAATTAATTGGGGCTCAAACATGCCCATAGTGTTGTGCTGGAACATTATTGTTAAATAACTTGAAACTAA
Source organism: Myrica gale (assembly GCA_963930655.1). Classification (NCBI taxonomy): domain Eukaryota; kingdom Viridiplantae; phylum Streptophyta; class Magnoliopsida; order Fagales; family Myricaceae; genus Myrica; species Myrica gale. The sequence continues at coordinate 22,824,274 of OZ005611.1, forward strand.
AACAATCCTGTATCATACAACATATACGCGGAAGAAATCCACAAGCGCTGTATGGATTATACCGTGACAGATAGTTCTAATATAAATTGAAGGGGAGGCTCTAGCTATATTAATGTTAAAGACTCAAAATTTTAAGTTAAAAGCTATATTGATTTGAAAAGAGATTAAGGGATCAATATCTTCAACAAAAACCATGTGACAACTAATATTTGACAGAGGAATCATCAATCAGCTCAGTTTATTTCTATAACGCTGTCTAAATAGGCAATGATAAAGGATAACAGATTTGATAACTAGGTTGCCAAAGAGGGCACTCATGAAAAATGACAGGCATCCGCTCCGCATAATCAGACACCCAAAACAAATACTGAAAAAAAGACATACCGTGACAACCTTTGACCATCTTCTCAAACTGCCAATCTACTGCAATTAGATACAACAACGTGATCACATTCAAATGGCAACAATAAGATACAGAGACCTCGTGGACATCTAATATGTTCCCCTCTTATAATCCAAAAGAGTACTGTAAAAAGTCACACCCACACAATCTATCTCTTGAGCCTAGCGGCAAAAATCTATGAACGTTGCTATGGATTCCAATGTCAAGAGAATGCAACTAGAAACTCCTACCAACATGCATTTCAAGGCCGTTCATAAAAAAGAAAAACTATACAGAAACTGGAAAAAATAGGTGGCATTCAACACTATCTTGGGCCAGAGATCTGCTGTGAAGAGATATAAGAAAAACCATTATGCAAGTCACTCGTGCTTCTAGAGGCATTTGCTAGAGGAAATGACATAGAACCATTTCGCTCCAGTGCTGTCGAGGCCTCGGTAAATCTACGCCCATAAAATCGCAAGAAGTTTAGAGATTCTATTATTGGCTGAGCCACAGGAATCCCACCTTCCAACATACCAACAACACTAACCATATTCGGTCTAAGTGCAGGCTCCTCATGCAGACAACACAAAGCGACACGCACTAATTTCTCCACTTCCTCCCTTGTCGTCCTCCCTTGTAGCCTTGGGTCAGCAAGCTCCAAGTACTTCTTTTGTTCATGCATCTCTAATGCAAATAGAGGATAATAAACGAGTCCCGACCCTGATGATGCAGTAGACTGGCCACCACCACCACTATCACTGTCATCGATGCTGTGGCTTTGGGATTGTAGCAAGCAATTTTTCCTCCCACTCACAAGTTCAAGCAGTACCATTCCAAAACTATAGACGTCAGTTTTTTCCGAGATTGCAGAGTTGGTTAGCCATTCAGGCGCAAGATACCCACGAGTTCCTCTCATTGTTGTGAACAGACCAGACTGTTCAGGGGTCAGAAGTTTTGACAGCCCAAAATCAGAGATTTTTACCTGAAGGTTGTCATCCAACAGAATGTTCTCTGGTTTGACATCACAATGGATGATCTTGTGCTCGCATCCACTATGCAGGTATGCAAGCCCTCGAGCCGTTCCAACAGCGATATCAAACCTCTGGTGCCATTCTAAGATTGATCCACTACCAAAGAGAGTCCGGTCCAGTGAGCCACGATTCATATATTCATAAACCAATAGGCGTTGTCTCCCTTGAGCACAAAACCCTTTCAACCTAACCAAATTCACATGGTGAATATTTCCAATAACTGCAATCTCAGTGCAGAACTCTTTCCTCCCTTGAACGCCTAAATTGTTTATCTTCTTTATGGCTACAACAGTTTTATCAGGCAGCGTTCCCTTGTAGACAGCGCCAAATCCACCTGATCCAATCTGAGTCTTAAAATTATCAGTTGCCAACTCAAGCTCATCACAGTCAAACCTTTTAGGTAAGCCTGAGATGTAGAAGGCGGCCTCCAGGTCTTCAGAAGAATGTGAGTTGCAGCGGCTTAATTTCATTTTTTTGCTCTTGGAGAGTCCGCATCTCTTCCAACACAGAAAACCAAGTGCCACCAGTAGAAAGAACCCAACGAAAGGTAAAAGCACTAGAGCAGCTACAGGAACCGTTTGTCTTTGGCTACTGACACTGGTAGTACCACTGAAATTTGTTGTACTTGATCCACCAAGAACTTTGATGAAGCCCACTAGGTCATTGTTATTGGGATCGGCCGATATGATGGAACCCAACTCATTTTCAAGTACATAACAAGAACCAGCTGAGTTTCCATAGAAAAATCCCAAGCAAGAACAGTCCATTGAGCATAGATTTTTACAAAATGAATCATTCACACCATATTGAGGTTGAGAGAAAGAATTGGAGAAGTATCCCGATCCATTGCCAAGCCATAAATATGAGAAAGCTGATGGGTCAGACCCACTGCCTTTATTGGTCGAGTTGCAAGAAACGGGCAAAGAGTAAGAACCATCACTTGGTAAGCAGCCACTTGTGTTCTGTGAACCACTATGAAAGCCCGATGGACATGAACAGATGGGATTACTGGACGAAGAGTAATATTTACAAAATCCAACTGGGCCACAAATGAATGGAATTCCGCAATCATCATCTGGCCCTGAAAATTCCTGCTGCCAGTTGCCACTAGTATAGCTACTGACAGTAAACGTCCCTGATGTGCCCAACTTGGCAATTTGGAAGTCAGATGGCGGCAAGATGACCTGTATAACAACAACTGATTCATTATTACCAAAAAGATAGAGACCGGTTCTGTTTATCTCCATGTATTCTACAGCAGAAATGGCGTTGACATAAGCCTTTGAATCCATTGACAATTTCCAATATGTTTGTCCTTTCCATTGCAGGAAGGCATCGGAAGTAGTTACTGTGAGCCTGTAATCACCGGATGATAGGTCATCATCTGAAACGGCACTAGACAGAGATGCCCCAACTGGCAAGTTTTGCCCAATCACAATCGTATCTGTTGGGTAGTGGAAACTTTCCCAAAGAGAAGCATTGGAACGATCATGTAAGACAAGATTACCAAAATCAGTTAACAGTAATGCAAATACCGATGAATTTAGTGGTGGAGTTGACCATCTGATTTTGCCATCTTGATCAGCAATTGTGAGCCCTTTGGACGTAAGAGACACTGTACCGGATTCTGAGATGGGAGCATCGCGGTTGGCAGACCAGATGATGGTGTTGGTTTCCGCATGGATGACACACAGGTAGAAGCTTTTTTGAGCACCCGGGCTGAAGATAGCAGCTTTGAATGTATTGTTACGGGAGAACAAGAAAGCCCCATTGTTGTCAATAGAAGCGTAGTACGAAGCATTGAAATTTGGCTGCAGCAACCCCGATGATGTTAAACCGGAGACAAGAGGAAAAACCAAGAAGATGGTGGGGAAAAGTAAGAAGTATCCCATGCGGAGGTTCAACGGAATGAGAAACAGAGAGAGAGAGAGAGAGAGGTAAGCTGAGGGTGAATACCAATCCCAACTTGGTTTTGTGTTGACAATGAAAAACTCTGCCCCCACCAACTCGATTATGGCGTGTGTGTGGGGTGGGGTGGGGGAGATTATGTTTATTCAATGTTAACATCAGGCATATGCAAAATATTACATTTTTTTTTAGAAATGATTGGTGTACTTCTTGGGTTCTTCCTAGGTTCTTCTTGGAAAGAATCTGACAGCTGAGGATCTATGTGTCTGTAAAGTCCACTTCTAAAATGAATCATGAGCCATCAAATTCTTCCTAGAAGAACACAGGAAGAACACCAAGTATTTCTCATTTTTTGTAGTGCTTAGTCAAATTTGAGGGCAAATTTCTTTATTATAAGAAGATTGGTGTTCCATGCATTACCTAGCCTTTTTACCCCTATTCTATTGCCTTTCATTATCTTGATTTGCTGAAAATGCTGCACACACAATCGTGGACCCAGCTCCTCTCTTAAGTTATACCAATAATGTGAATCTCACATGCCATTTGAAACTTGCGTTGTAATTTTTATTTTATTTTATAACAGATGAATGACGTATAGTATCGTGCACTTGTGTCCTTTACCAGTTTTTTCTGCACATTGCACTGGATCAGTCATTAAATTCAAGAAGACAACCTCCTTCTTTTTCTTTCTTTTTATTGTTACTGTTATGGGTATTATTATTCTGGTTCAACTAGTGACATGGGAAGAGCCTACCCCATCTCCACCTCTGCCGCTTCACCGTCAGAGATAAGAGCTAAAGACCAGAAACAAATATATGTTATGTAACTGTTCCAATGATTTTCAAGAACACCAACAGTACCAATAATTGATAAATAAACATAAAACATCTATTCCGAAGAAGAGCATAAACAAAACCCACTTGCTTGAGTGAAACCCTCAAACACATGGCCTGCATTATAAATAAGCCTGGAAAATACACACTGCACTTGTTGATTAATGGTACTACGGCTACCGCCCCCCAAGAGCCGAAAATGATAGCACCGCACGAGCAATCTCGACCAGGTCAATCCGACGATGCCTAAAGAAGCGGAGGTCCTGTTAAGCGACAATTGCACGCCACACATGCCAAGGATAAAAAGTGGCTCTAACTACGGCTTCTACTGAGAAAGCAACAAGATTTGGAACTGCCTCAGGAAATTGGGTAGAGTGGACTCATCCGTACAGTGAGTCGGAAAGAGTTGGAGATATCTGGGCGCAAAGAGAGTGAAAGTGGACTGGCGAGAGAGACTGGTTTGTGATCCAGTGTTAGCTGGTAAGGAATTTGAGTTTGTGTAGGAGGAAAAAGCTGGGAGTGGCACTGATTCAGTTATTCAGTTAAACGGGACCGTTTGTTTCTCCAGAATTTAAAGATTAAACGGTCATAATACACAATAATGGTTAATTCTTTTCCATTGAAAAATTAATTTTTCTTTCTTACACTTACTTGGAAAACTACAACCTTAATTAGTACTTTTGAAGTTAAAGCACACATATTGTTATATGTTTTGCACCTTACACTCTAAAATACTATATATGAGATATTGCATCCATAAATTACTTTTTAATACGAAATATCGATTATATCCTTAAAAAAATCACGTGAATATAAGATTACAGCTAAGGGAATATTCGGTATTTCGTATTACGAAAAAGTTAATTTCAATCAAATGTGACGGAAAAAATAGACGAAAAATACAATGTATTAAGAATATATAATTTTGTAAGTACAATGTCTCAAACGTGATAGTTTATTGTGCAAAACATATGATAGTTCCTGGGTGAAAGATTTTATTTTCTCCCGCGTGTTATTGCAAAGCTTATAACAACACAAGTGACAGAGCTAGCCACATCTGTGTTTCTTGAAGCTCCTTGGATTGTAAACATATAAAGTTTAGTTCAACATAATAAGATTTCAATGTAGGACTTGACATTTATAGAACTCGTCTCTTATTCCTTTTCTTCGACCACCCTATGTGAGATTTGGAATGTCGCAATATCCCTCTTACATCCTTGATGTTCTCGTAGACACTCAAGTGACAAGTGCTAGCAACATTTGCACCTTAACTTTAAAAAGACTGATCAATCTTGTTGTTGAAGCTTCTTACAATCGTTATAAAAGGCTCAAAGTGGAACTTGGGACAAGTGCTTGCCACATTTAGATTTTAACTTTAAAAATATTAGTCAAGTTTGTTCTTGAAGTTTATTGCAATTGTTATGAAAGCCCAAAGTGGAACTTGGGACAAGTGTTAGACGCATTTGCACTTTAACTTTAAAAAGACTAGTCAAGGTTGTTTTTGAAGATTCTTGCAATCGTTATAAAGAGCAAAAGTAGAACTTGACCTTTATAGAACTCATATTTTATTTTTTTCACTTCTCTCAATATATCATGGTGTTTGCATACCATTTGGTAATATATATAAAATCTATGCTCCATCAAATTATCTATTTCTATTTACATAAACATAAAAAAAATTCACTCAAATCATCTCTCTTTATTTTTTTCACCAACTCTCATAAACTAAAATTTTGATCATCCCTAAATTTTTTACTTGGGATTTGAGGTATAGAGGGATTTACTCCCACGTTTGATGGTGTATTTTTTTCCTAAGCAAAAAATATTGTATGCAGGTTGAATTTGTCTCCTCTAGATGGCTATTATGCTATAAATAAAATTATCTCGAGTTAAAAAAGAAAATAAAAACCATTAGCACTCAACTAGCTAGGGTTGTGAATGGGAAATCTACCCAAAAAAAAAAAGAAGCAAAGGCAAATGTAGTCAACGTTTTTTTTTCTCATCTAAATTGAGCCTCAAATTTATGTAAGAAAAGACTCAACAACTTAGGAAATGGGATCGTAGAGTTTGTGCTCAAACTCAACACCTTTGAAGAGTGTAAAATTATTATTTTGACAGAAATTTAAGCTTATAAAAGTGGACAAATAAATTATTTACTCAAAAATAAATTAAAACCCTTGTGGTTTAAATATAAAAAATCTAAATAAATAGGGACCACTCTACAATCAATAATGTGCCCAAAAATAAAGAATGATGTTTGGCTGTAGAATATTTTATATTCTGAGAATTCAAAAAAATTCTGAGAATATTTGTATACCAGCCACTAAATTTTTATTTTATTTTTTTCACTTTTCTCAATTACTTCACCAGTTCACCTTCCGGAATCATGTCTTGATTTATTTAATTAAATTAAACCATCAAATCCATAATATTGTACTTAAAAAATAATAAATCTGACAAAGGGGCAGTTGCTGTGGACGCAGTTGTTGCCGTTCCACCTACACCGGATATTAATGGACCGGGATCCTCTTGAAATTCAACGTGGGGTGATCTAATCCCAACTCATCCGATTTGCAAGATACAATTCATTGGAATTCGGCGCAGCTTTGGAGGCTCACTGCAGTACCAACCCATTGCCACGGGTCAGTGTCAAAATTTTAAATTTAAGGGCATGTTCGTTTAGGAAGAATTCTCAGGATTCTACAACTAAACATAATTTTTCACACCACATAAATATAACTACAACACGCATACCAATAAAATTAACATCACATAAAAATTCTCAAAACACAAAAAATACTCACAATACACTTTAACCGAACACACTCTAATTATAAAATTATAAAATAATCTTTCTATTTATTAAATTATTTTATTATTATTATTATATTTATTAAATATTCTTTTCTCTTTACATTTTAACAAACTCTAATAAACTATGAATATCAACTTCAAATTTTAAAATTTTAACAATCAAACACCACAAACTGTTTGAGCTCAATCCGTCACACTTATACTTACTACTTGCTTCATACTTAATTTTTTAAAATAGTTAGATTCGTCTGAATCAAATATAAAGATTTGTGAAACAAATTTTCTCGCTATTGAACAAAAATTAAGTAGGATGTGTCTCTTTATGTTGCTTGGTTGTGATGATAAATTTAAGAGTTAAATACATTTTTCGCCCTTTAAATATAGAGGTCTTGACATTTTGTACTTCAATCTATTATTTTTGACGCATTACACCATTGATTTCAGACAATAAAAGCCTTAGTTTTCAACCTTGAGTACTCCTACTAGCACTATACTGTAGCTTCCATGACTACGTATCATTTTTTCTCACTAAGGTAGCAGTGTGGGTTTCCCTGTTACTGGAATTTTTTTTTGCGACCAAAACGGCTTTGCCACTTTTGCTCATTCCTTTAAAATTTTGATTTCGACGGAGAATAATTGTTTGACTTGCCAAATGACAATTTTGCTCCGATAATTTTTTACTTGCGGTGAACATTTTATGAGGGTAAAATTGTAATTTTATAGTTTAAAAAAAATTCTAGAACATTTTAAGAGAGAGTGCACATTGTCAAAACCCCAAAGTTAGAATATGAAAATTAAATTTATCCCTAAAACTATTTTTTTTTACTAATTAGTGAATCTCTCTTATGTTAGTCTTTTAATTTATCAATAAACACCAGTGGAATCACTTGTCCACCGTAGCCCTTATTGTAGTAATTACTACTATTTTTTTTAGCAATGTAGTAATTAGTACTTATTGCAGTGTTACAAATTAACAAATATTTAAATTAATGATTAACAGGAAAAAGTTTAACCGGATGCAAAAGTGTAAAAAATAAAATCATTTATAATTATATACCACAGTGAATGATAATGTTCAACGAAAAAAGTGGATCAAATTATTCTGTTTTCGCAAGAATTTGGATTGTCCTGATTGCGTCTATCAGAAAGAATCTCTAAACGTGATGTTTTGGATAGAAAATATTAAAAAAAAAATAACGAAAAAAGCAAAAGAAAATCAATAACTTAAATACTTACGTGTTTATCGCTGATATCTGAATAGAACTAGAAGATCATCAGCACGTTCTGCCATGTTCTCAGGCCTCAGCAAGAAAAGTTCAGAGGAAATACAATAAAGAAATGACCAAAGGGCCTGCAGGCACCAACCCCAAATCTGTCCTGCTCTTCTGGGATAATCCGAAGTTTGCAAAGATCAGAAAGAAAGAAAGATCCATTGTCATCCCTGTGGGGGGGAGTCAACGAGACAAACGAGTTCCCGAGTACAAATACATTAATGGACTTTGGCAGTATAAACAAATGCTTAATTAATATATATAACTCCACTAAGGGTGTTGTCAATAATTAATGATGGGTCTTTGGCTAAGATTTCGCCTAACTTAACCCAAAATTATTGGACAATAATTTATTTTTTTAATGGACAATATATATTTGAACTTTTTAAACCCACCTCGGGGAATCATCTATACTTAGTAATATAATTAGACTTCGGATTAACATCATAGAGAGATAGACACAATAGTTGGACTCTACATTTTTAACATTATTCAAATAAAGTTTTGTATTGTATAAAGTCCTACCATACATCTATCCACAACTGCGAATCATCAATACTTTGTAATATAATTAGACTTCGAATTAAGATCTTAAAAGAGATAGACATAATAGTTAGATCTTATATTTTTTAATTTGTTCATATAAAATTTTGTATAATATAAACTCTATAATAGATCTACCGATTATATCTATTTCTCTCAATTTTAAGAATAAAAATTACAAAAACAAAACTCATAATTGGTTGTTCACATCGTTATCATATCTACCATGGATGTACCAAAATATTGGAATTAGGAAAACACGCTGATCTTATGGCTCCCAAAGTCAGCATCCACGCCGCACCCCACATGCGTAAACTGGAGCGCTCACATTGGTTGGCCAACTACTGCATATATATATTTATTTAACACAATTTTTTTTTTGAAGTTGGATAGAATACTGACCGAGACTTACGTAAAAAAATCGGCGGCAATGTGAGAGAGACTATTTCTTGCGGGCCCAAAGATGGCCAGGCTATGTATAAAATAAGTTGGCCTTGAAGCCCAAGAAGTGGGCCGCTCATGTGGTTATTGTGACAAGGCTCGTGGTATGCATGACATCCCAAATAAATGGAATGATTCGGTTCCGATGATATCTGCAAAGTACTATAATTTTTCGGTGTGGTCAAATTTGAGTGCATATTTATTTATTCTAAGAATAAAGGTAGTCCATGCATTAACACACAATGTGGACCGAGCTCTATTCTTTGTTAATAGAGGAATAGTGTGGTATCGTGCAGTATTGTCCTTTACAAGTTTTTTCTGCACATTGTGGCTTTACTGTTAAGACTTAGGAGCTAAAGACCAGAAATAAATATATGTTATGTAACTCTTTCAATGATTTCCAATAACACCAACAGTACCAATACGTACGTGATGAACACATCAAATTAATATTCCAAAGAAGATAAACAAAACCCACTTTATTGTGTGAATCCCTCAAACATATGGTCTGCATACTAAACAAGAAAATACACACTGCACGGCTTGTTGATTAGTGAGGTGCTACTGCTCCCCCCAAGATCCGAAAAAAAAAAGACAGCACCGCCGGCCCACGAGCAATCCGGACGAAGTCAATCCCACGACGCCTAAAGATGCGGCTGCCATCCACGCATGCCAAAGGCAAGAAGTGGCTCTAACTTCGGCTTCTTCAAAGAAATTAGTAACAAGATTTCGCAGAGCCGCCTCTGGAAATACATTCAGGAAAGCCGATTTCTTAATTGTAATTGTAATTAATTGAAAATTAAGTCGCACACATGACGACATTTATTAATGCTAAATACTAGGGACTGTACGAGGGATTTCTATGTCTAAAAAACTGACCACAAGACCGTCACATTCAAAGTTGTACTCCAATGACTGATTTGTTAAAATTAATATCACAAAGACTGTATATGATGAAACCATTTTTAACCGCACAGAAATCCGTTGGGCCAAAAGCATGAGAGAGGTATACTCAAAGTTCAGTACTTCAGATGGGTTGAAAGGTCCAAACTCTCATTCCTTCATCCTGCAAGTAAAATAAAACAATAGAACTCAGAGTCCTTCTCTGTAGGAAGATTTCTCCGATGCCACTGTCAATCATCATCATCTCTTTTATTTTCTTGTTTCTCGTTATCAATGAGAAAGTCTTAGAGAGAACTGCGTACCTTTTTTTCGTTTCCATTTTCTTCTTCTTATTCTCCCTTTTCATTGTCCGGGTCGGGACTCTGTTTGGGTTTTGACCTTATTATCCCCTGGTCGTATCATCTCCCAAACGTTTTCTGTCTCATCCACCATTTATTGAAGGCGGATGTTGTCAGATTTGGTATCCTCATGATGATCCGAACCAACTGTCTTTTTCCTTTTATTTTCTACCTTTCAGTTTGTCATTAAGTAACCAGAGAATAATCATAATTCCTTACGTTAACTTCTTTACCCGATAAAATATAGATGTCAGTTTCCTTTATGGACCTCTAATCCCTGTGGTACACATATTACACTGAATGAGCTAACCTTTGTTCCACTATTTTTGAGCCTTTAAGTTATGGGCTATTGCTATAAGGAAAAAATTATCCTCCATCAGTATTAATAATTAAGCCTTAAATTAAAGCAACCCAATCATATGAAAATAAGATGAGACAAATACACTTTTCACTCATGCATCAACTACAAGGTTTTTGACACATTGCAGCTTAAACTATCACTTTTGACACATTGTACCCTCCAACTTCTAATGTTAGACATTTTGCACCCTAAATTACTCATTTTGACACATTACATCATTTAACTACCAATGTTATATACTTTGTACCTTCCGTCCGACAATAATACCCCCGAAAATTTAATGAATTGACAAATTTTTTTCAATATATGTAAAATGAGTCAAGGACATTATTGTCATTTTAGTCTATAAATTTGACAAGACATGCATAATATCTAAGATTGATAGTTAGAGGGTGCAAAACCTAATGATAACTATTCTCGAAAATAGTTCACAAGAAAAAGAAAAAAATTCATTTTGTACTCTTTGTCAATGTCACTTTGGGGTTCAAATTACTATCATGTTCATCACATGGAGCCTTCAAACTAACAAAAAGTTAGAATTATCATGTGACACTGTTTGAATGGTTGGAGCTTATCATAAGATATATGCATATCCATGCATTTTAATAGTTGGAAGGTTGATGGTTTAGATTCCCAAAATAGTAGTGATCCCATAATTTCAGGGGAGCAAAATAATATTCCCCTACAAAAAAAATGGCGTTCATACACAAATAACGGATACAGGAAGTTGTAAAGCGTGTTGTTATACGCTAAGCTCTTTTAAGCTAAGATGTTATGTTATATAAATAATTTACCATAAGGGTATTAACAGTACTCTATAGAGGAAATAAACAAGATAATATCCAACCATTTAGTATTTTTAAGATCTAACTAGCTAGATCTATCAAGAAAAACACTACACGGGAGTATTCAAGCAATTAGAGAAAAATATATGCATACTTGGTTAATTAATTTTGTTTATAAAAACTGTGAAAAAAATGTCTATAAGAGTTAAAAATTATAGTACGACATATATAGTATAAACAGGAAACATAGATATATATATTCTGAAATACCAAATTGCGATTTTGAGTCTTGAAAGAGTATAGTTAATCACCAATTTGATGAATAGTTTCATAATAGAGTTTGATAACAAATTCTATGTAAAATTGCTGCATCTCCTTTGAATGCCGTCCAGCCTGCACCATGAAGCAGAAATGTTATCCACGAAGAGACGGAGGCCGGTGGGGTGGCTGTCGCTGGAGGCAGGGAGGTGAGGTTATGGCTGGGTGAGACCGTGAGAATTTGTTTCGAGAGGCCCAGAAGATTCACAAAGAAGAAGCCCTCGCATGAGTCACGCTTGTCACTTTGTCTTAATGACTTTTGTCTTTGTTTCCATTTTTTCAAAATCTAACCCTCAAAGTCAATTCGTAAAACAACCTGAATTAATTTTTTTTTTTTAAAATTCAGAATCGAAAAATTTCAACATTTTCGCTGAAATTTCCGATTTCGGTTTCGGAATAGGCCGGAACTGAAATACTGGTATCAAAATCGGAACTGAAAATTCCATTTTCGCCGGAATAAATTATTATGAAGTAAAGTTCAAATATTTATTGGGAAAGTGACATATTCTTTTATCTTACACTTTTCAGCCATGCATGCAGTATGTTTGATTTCTTATTCATTTGAACTTAAAAATTAAAATACTCACCAAAAACAAACTTAAAAAAGTCTCCCTAATAATTTTATGTACCTTTTTTTTTATGGGGGTAATGATTGAAATGTCTAGCCTAATTTGAACTGTCTGCAAACTTTACAGCAAATCCTGAAGAACTAGCACAAATCCATCACTTTTTTTTTAGGGACGGAGCTCCCAAAAAATTATTGGGAAAAATGTTTTTCTTTTAGTAAAAAAAATATATTTTTAATTATTTTCTTATATTTTGTGTAATATTTGACCTTCTTAAAATTTTTTTTTGCGTGACTGTCTCCTTCTAAGGTTCAATCCGGACTTTGTCATTGGCTCTCACGAGTCTCACTTAAATGGACTATATAATATAATCTTTATAATTAAATCTAGAACAGTGAGCGTTTTATATACAATCCCGTTACATACTTAACCACTACGACAAGCCAGCATTTTTTAAAGGAAAATTTTTACTCATTAATTTAATGCAATTTTGAAAAATTCATTTAAATTAATTTTTTATGACACATTAGGAGTAATGATAACCTAAAAAAATTCATAGGACATGTTTGTTTGCCTAAAATTTTAGCGCCCAAAATTTATAACAAAACAAATATATTTCAAAATTTTCAACTTTTACACATATACTTCAAAATTTTCACAAATCCCAATAAATTTCAACATTTAAAAGATTTTTGAAAATTTTAATAATATTCTTTAAAATTTTGGTAAACAAACATAACCTAAATCATCCCAACAAGATTTAGACATAATAATTTATTATTTTAACGGTCCAAATTTAGTGAAATTGCTAGAGTCGAGTAAGTGTACAGTACTCATCTACAATCGTTTTCTTATCACTTAGACAGTGTTTGAGTATTGAAATTTTAGGGAGGTTAAAATTTTAGTGTATTGGATTTGGTGAATAAGTGAAGAGAAATTATTTTTAATATTTATTATAATGAAAAGTAATGATGTAATGAAGAGAGATATATTATATTATAATTTTTTATTCTGTTAAAATTTTTAATAACAAACGTAACCTAAAAAAGAGAAAAAAATATAAAACATTTTATTATCTTCTTCTTTTCTTAAGTCCTATGTTGTCATATGAATAATCCATTCGACTTTCATGGAAAGAAAAAAAGAAAAAGAAGAAAGAGAAAGAGTAAAGAACCAAAAAAAAAAACAAAAAAAATATATATCCACCTCCCACCGCAGGAAGTCCGCAAAAGTCCAAAATAAGATTAACACGTGTGAGAAGATCCTTCCGCCATCGCAGCTCTTCTCACTCCCTCAGTCATCAATTACAAAAAGTAAAAAAATTGAAAAAAAGGAAAAAGAAAGAGAAAGGAAGAACGGGAACAGAAAAGGTGTGAAGAAAAGGGGAGCCGGACAAAAGGAATCTAGAGTCGGCGCCTGTGTCCCCGCCGACCAATTATCACGTCATTTTCTTTCACCACCACCACAACCTCCACAATTGCCACTCGTCTCTGTCTTCCACAATATATAAAAACCATCGCCCTCTCATTTCTCTTGTTTGTTTTGCTTTCTTTTTCGTTCGTCTTCCTCTTTTTTGCTTCTTAAATTGTTTTTCTATTTCTTTTCCTCATACTATTACTTTTCTTATCGGTATCTTCCGGTGTATTTTTTAACCAATCGGAAGAGCCCCGGAATCCATCTCTGATTTTTCTGATCCATCTAGGGTTTTCGATATCTTCTCTGTTATATTTTGTTTTAATTATTTGAATCTTTTTGGAGGTTTTTCGTTTTCCCTGGTCTTTTAAAAGCTTTATTGCATCATCATAATTATGAGCGGCGTCGTTCAACAATCTGTAGTTGAAACATCAACTGTCGATTGCGATGTTGACAAGGAGAAGAAGAAGAAGCGCCGATCTAGGCGATCCAAACAAACGCCTCCCTCTTCAGGTAATGTATTCTTCCTTTTCTTTTTCCGTCCACCATTCTTTTGGGAGTTTTGGGTGAATATATAACTTGATTTTTGGGGGTTCTGCAATAGGAACAAGGGGATATTTTCGTTTTGCGATATTCTTAATTGTTTTTTTTTAAAGGGCGGATATCATCACTGGATTTATGTGCTAATTGGGTTAGGCTGGTAGAGGAAGATGTAGTCCTAATAAGCAAAAAAAAAAATCTAATTGAGTTGGTGGAATAATTTAACCTGCGACAATTGCTGCTTTATTTATTAATTTAAGGCTCATTTAGTTTAATGGCAAGTTATATCTTCTTGATGAGTTGGATAATCCTGAAGCTGCTTGTTTCATGAATCCCTTCGCTGGTTTGGAATAGTGTGTGGCTGTTCAGTCAAACGCTGCCTCTCTAGGTTGAGATGCGTCATTGTGGTTTCTGATGATGTACCAGGATGCACAACAATAAAATCTTTATTGTTGAGACTTGTTAATAGAATTGTGACGTTTAGGGTAATGAAGTTTTGGTTACATTACTTTGAAGTTTGGAGTGAGTTTAAATTGAAAATTTAATAGGTCCATTAATATAACAAAATTTACTTCGACTCCACTACTCCTATTATACTATCAGTATGGCTGTTAACGCCAACTCTAGTGAAAATCCTCCTATTATAAATGTGAAATTGCTGCTAAAAAAATAATAATAACCTTACCAACCATTAGTTTTGGTCAAGATTGAATTGCAACAAACCTTCCAAGAACTGGAAGTAACAAATGCAAACTAAGCTTTGGCTTATTCGAGCAGCCACGCTCCAAATTAAGAGATTCTCTGCAAATGCCTTTTTATGCCTTATTCCCCTCTTTTCTATCTATATATACGCAAAGTCTTATGAATGCCCCTGCTAACAGGCCTTGTACTAACCCTTAAAAGTTCAACTAATATGAGCCCAGCCCATAACTAACTTGCCAGCTCCATATAGACATCTGCACCTGAATGTATTCCCCTCATGCCTCCACAACTAACAGTTACATGAATTGCCATCCCATGATTGGAAAGTAGTTTCGTTTTACCCACTAAGGTCCCCATAAGTAAATAATTTTCTAACCTATAATAACGAATGCTATGAATAAGGCATGTGGTTTGATGGGAAAAAAATTTAAAAACACAATACAATCTTATTATGATTGGTTTAACACATTAAATAAAAGCAAAAATAATCACTATTTTGTTTGGTAAAGTAACTTTTAGCACTGTGAATGGACAATTCGATCTCAATCGAGACCACAATTAGGGGTAGTGAAAGTTTCCTTCAGTTTTTTTGTTCTCTGAAAGCTGGGCTACTCAGAAGGCATAATGCTTCCTCCAGTCATAAAATCTCCTAGTATGGTTGAAAGTGAGATGCAATTCATGACGATGTCGGTTGGTGTCGTCAAAGCTTTAAACAGGTGTATATTTGTGTGTTTTACACTGGTACGTGCATATGATTTACATGCATGTACACATTGTGGTAAGTCAGAAAGACTTTTTAAGCAGGCGGGTTCGTTTCTTTGAAGCTTTACACACACGCATGTGTTCAAGTGTATGCTTAACAGTTAGCAGCATAAGACCTATGTTATCTTGTTTCACTTTATACCACCTTTAGCTGAGATTCTTATGGCAGTTGCAATCCATTATGTTTTTTAAAATTCAAATTATTGACTCTGGCCTTTATTGTTCTCCTTTTCTCTTTATTTGGTAGCTTCTTGTAGTTCAGCAAATGGAATACATGGGGAAGCATTAAAGTGCATGGGAGATGGGGGAACATGTAATCATGTAAATGCAGCCCTAAGTAGCTCTTCATCGACGCAGCTTGGATTGGGCATGTATCATCTGGATGATGACGAGTTAACCAGAGAATCTGCTTTCCGTTCTATGCTGACAATGCATATCAGCGAACAAGCGGACTCCCTGGAGGCACAAGGCATATCAAATCATTGTGGGTCGGATATTGGTAGGAGAGTGTTTTCACAATCTTGTCCTGAACCAGTTACCCGTGGAGGGTCACTTGGGACATTTACAGACAAGGATTCGTTTCTTTTCTCTCATATTGAGGTTTCCCAAAGGAAATATTTTGATCCACACTGGTCCATGGATGCTGTTGATGAGGCACTAACGGTTAGTCTGAAATCAGGTCTTGATGTCTAAAATATATTTGACCATTCTAACCTGTGTTGCTGGCGCATGGGAAATTCTTGACTCATTTGTTTTCTTCTGTTACAGAAAGGTGATGTTTTTAAAGCTTTGTTCCGTGTCAATGCTTTCAATAGACTTGAGGTTTGTTACATTTCTTTTCTAGTATAACTTACGACTTTAATATTCTTCATGATCCTCAAAGACGAATTACTGAATAATAACGTGATTACTGTTTTGTTATACTCATAGGCTTATTGCAAAATTGATGGGGTTCCAACTGATGTTCTTGTTAGTGGAATTTGTGCCCAGAATAGAGCTGTAAGTCTGAATTGCATTTATTCTTCAAATTCTCATTTGTCTTGGTTGTTCCTTTATGCATTTGTGTCATTGGAAGCCCCTGCCACACCCTCACCCCCCAATGCATCGGAGGACTGAGGTCCATGAGGAAAATGCAAGTAATTTTGTCTGCTTATGTGCACACAAGTTTCTAGACTTCTACGTTTTTCTGCATGTGCGTTGTGATGCATTATTCTTCTGTTTATATTCGTGGTCTATGTTAATAGTTTTGTTGTTGGTAAAATAATGATCATAAGAAGTTATATCTCTCTTTGTTTCTGTTACGAAACATCCTTCTATAGTGAAAATTGCCACACATGGGCCATTTGTGTGCTCTTTTTATTATTAAAATCTCATTCCATGCACATGCACATCAAGCAAGTGCTC
Source organism: Myrica gale (assembly GCA_963930655.1). NCBI lineage: Eukaryota > Viridiplantae > Streptophyta > Magnoliopsida > Fagales > Myricaceae > Myrica > Myrica gale. The sequence continues at coordinate 22,841,592 of OZ005611.1, forward strand.
TAAAAGGGGAGGTGGTATTGTAGCATGTTAGGTCAAAATTCAGATACTCCATCACAAAATGTTGTATTAAAGATTATCCTTTTTATATTTCATTCTTTTTTTTTTCGGGATGAGGCTCATAATTGCAGTATTATCTTTCTTTTCCTTTTAATGCAGGTGGAAGGAGACATTGTAGCGGTCAAGGTCGATCCACTGTTGTTGTGGACAAGGATGAAAGGGTCAACTGGGATAAATAACAGTTCTCCGCTGGTGGAAGATGGTAACCTAATCCTGGAAGATGTTGAAACAGCTACTGATATCGATAAAAGTAAAAGTAATGTAGATGCAGACTGTAAGTATGCCCATTATAGAAGTTGCCCCATTCCTGAGAAGGGTTTTTATTGTGGGGACACTACTTTCATGGGTGAATCTGTTGAATCAGAGCTGATTGGACCAGCTAGATGTAATCTTGTCGATCCATATCTTGCTGCTGCTTCAGATTTTTCACAGGTAGGTTCTTCTATTGGACAGAATGAAGTTAACACTGCAGTTGGGAGAGTGTGTGCTTTAATCAGTTCATTTCCTTCAAGACGACCAACTGGTAGAATCGTTGCCATAATTGATTCATCTCCTCGTCGAGATGCTGTTATTGGTTTTCTTAATGTTAAGCAGTGGTTTTCCCACCGTGAATTAGGCAGAAAAGACGCAAAGAAGAACAAAAGTTCATTATTTGGCCGTGAGTACATCCACCTAACACCAATGAACCCAAAATTTCCAAAAATGATGGTCCTGGTGAACGGCTTGCCAGACTTCATCTGGAAAAGATTGGAGAAGGGTGATTCAGCAGTTGAAATGGAGCTGTTAGCTGCTCGAATTGATAATTGGGATGAAGAAAGTCCCATTCCACGAGCCCACATCTTGCATAATTTTGGACGAGGCAGTGAATTAGATCCACAAATCAATGCGATTTTGTTTGAAAATGCAATTCATTCATCTGAATTTTCTGCTGAATTGCTAGCTAGCCTTCCACGTAATCTTTTGGAGGTGCTGCCTGAGGAACTTCAAAGTAGAAGAGATCTTAGGAATTTGTGCATATTTACTATTGACCCATCCACTGCAACTGATCTGGATGATGCCCTATCCATTGAAAGGTTGTCTAATGGAAATTTCAGGGTAGGAGTCCACATTGCTGATGTGTCATATTTTGTTTTACCGGACACAGCGTTAGACATAGAAGCTCAGATCCGATCAACAAGTGTCTACATGTTGCAACGTAAGATACCGATGTTGCCCCCACTGCTTTCAGAGCATCTAGGTTCGCTTAACCCTGGAGTAGATAGACTTGCATTTTCTGTTTTCTTGGACATCAACCATGATGGAGATGTTGTGGACCGCTGGATTAGCCGTACCGTGATACAATCTTGTTGTAAGCTTTCATATGAACATGCTCAGGACATTATCGACGGAATACTTGATATGCGGGGTTCTAATATCATTGAAAACCGGTATCCCCAGTTGCATGGCCCATTTGAGTGGCCTGATGTTATTAGCTCTGTTAAAAGCCTTCATGACATTTCCAAAATCTTGAAGCAGAAGAGGTTTAGTGATGGGGCCTTGCAGCTGGAGAGCTCCAAAGTTGATTTCCTATTTGATGAATACGGTGTCCCGTACGATACTATTCTCTGTCAGCGGAAGGAGTCGAACTATTTGGTTGAGGAGTTTATGCTTTTAGCAAATCGGACAGCTGCGGAAATCATTTCCAGAGCTTTTCCTAATTGTGCATTACTGCGAAGGCATCCTGAACCTAATATGCGGAAGGTCAGAGAGTTTGAAACATTTTGCTTCAAACATGGTTTGGAATTGGACACTTCTTCTGGCCGATTTCATGAGTCACTGGAGCAAATCAAGGAAAAGCTCAAGGATGATGCTGTGCTGTTTGATATTATTATCTCATATGCTTCAAGGCCAATGCAATTGGCTACTTACTTTTGCAGTGGAGATTTAAAAGATAGTGAAAATGAGTGGGGTCATTATGGGTTGGCTGTTCCTCTCTACACTCATTTCACTTCACCACTGCGTAGGTATCCTGATATTATAGTGCACCGGACGCTGGCTGCAGCCCTGGAGGCTGAGGAGTTGTATTTAAAATTAAAGCATCGAGGGACATTTCATAAACAAAGCATGGGAGAGAAAGTGGCAAGAAGATGTTTCACTGGTATTCATTTTGATAGAGACGCTGCAGAGTCCCTGGAAGGTAAGGAAGCATTGTTAGCCGCGGCACTAAAGCATAGAGTTCCCTGCACTGAATTACTTACAGAGGTCGCTGCTTATTGCAATGGAAGAAAGTTGGCTAGTAGGCATGTCAATGATGCCTGTGACAAGCTCTACATGTGGGTCCTGCTAAAGAAAAAAGAGGTAGCTTTTTTTTTCTGCCTTCTGCCCTTTGTGTTTTGCAGTCCATTGTTTTCTTTTCTTTTTTTGTTTGTCGGAAGTGGATGAGATTGGCGTAAGAGTTAAGTGCATGTGTAAGGTGCTAGATTGTGAATGCCCTCAACTACTCTGAATAGTCTGTGATTTTTAATTCGATATTTTGATAATTCTATAATACATGGTTCCAATCATGAAGTCATTAATTAGAACTCCAACGGAAGCTAACTAGTAAACCTTAATCTGTCTCATAGAGCTAAAGTGTTTGGGATTGTGTTAGTTCTGCGGAGTTTTGGTTATTGCTCTCCTTGTTGTGGTCATTCCCTGATTGTTTCGCTTTTTGGTTTAAATTTTACCTCTCTATCGTCCTACAGATTTTGTTTTCAGAAGCAAGAGTATTGGGTCTTGGGCCAAGATTCATGTCCATATATATTCAAAAGCTTGCTGTAAGTTGCTTTTGACTCTCTACCCATGGCTTAAATAAAACCTCTCTATCCCTACCCTGCACCCCAAAATTTTGATTTTATTTTTGCAGTTTTGTATCTTGTTTTCCTTAATGCTTATGATTTCAGATTGAGCGGCGGATATATTACGATGAAGTTGAAGGTTTGACAGTAGAGTGGCTTGAGGCTACATCCACGTTGGTGATTAATTTTTGTCCTACCAAACGCTTATCTAGGAGAGGTGGCCCTGGTAAATGGAAGGCACTTGAAGATGTTGCATTTGTTGTGAGTGCATATGATCCGGAAGTTGAACTTGGGCTGTTTGAAGGAGATTTCAGTACTGGTGTCGGCGCTAAAGATCCGGAGCCCAGTTGCAAATCTGACGTTTCAAATACTGAAGTTGAGCCTGGAGTTTTCCCTCTCACAGTGCATCTCCTTTCAACGATTCCTGTATCACTTCATTCAGTTGGTGGGGATGATGGACCCATTGATATTGGGGTGAGGCTGTACATGAGTTCCTATTTGAGGTAACTCGGGTGTTTGAAAGTGTCGGCCAACCTGTTGGAAGGGGACTTTGTGAAGATTAAGATAACAGAGCCTTTCCATCCAAAGCTCTGTTGTAGATATGAAGTTACTGTATAGTCCACAAGAGTCTTAAATGAGAAACCTTAAGGTTTAAATCTGCTGATGCTCTGATGAATCTACGATGCTAAAACATTTGGTGGTGGTAGGTGTAGATAATGGTGGAGGATTCTGTTGCAGCTTTGACTTTAGTAGGCTTTTTATTTATTTTTAACAGGCGCTGCTTGCTGGAATTAGGCCCTTGTTTTTTATAGGCCATTTCCATCCAATGTTACTTGGTTAATGTATGCTGTCATCCTTCAAAGCCGAATTTATGCTGTATTTGTCTTCTTCCCTTTGGACTGCAGCCCAATAGTTTTTTGATTTTGGGTGGCAAGATCAAGTAGTTTGACTCTGTTATGGTGTATTACTGTCCAAACTGGGAGATTGGCTGTAACTCCCAGTTGAATAACAATTGTTCTTATTTTGTTGAGGTGAAATGGAAGTGTAATCTCTTTTTAAGGGTTGTTTGAAAATTGCTGCCCTGACTGAGTACCTCTTTTGAAGCGTTATAGAAATTCTGTCTAATTTGTTGAATGAATTGTCTATTAATCAATAATAAAATTTGGGATGAATATATTTTGCATTTTTCAGCCGATGATACGTTGTACTCTCATTTATTATTTACAAATTAATTTCTATAATCTTTTTATGGTAAAATTGTAATTTTTTAGAGGCTAAAAATTAATTTCAAAAAATGTTAACGTTTTAAATTAATAGTTAGTAGGTGTCATATATTTTCTTTCTTCTTGTTTTTTATATTATTATATTTTCTTAATTTTGCAAAGCTGTAAAGGGTAGGACTTTCTTTGTTTGTTTTCTCTCTTCATTGTTTTTTTTATATAATTATATTTTTCTCAAATTTGCTGCAGTATAAAAATTAAAACTAAAAAAATTTAAAAGCGAAAACTTGAGCGATAACCTATTAACCATAAAAGAAGATGGTGCATCTCTTCATACGAAGCCAAACAGGGAGATGAAGCACGAGTCGATTTTTCACTTGAGAACTGGGATTAATCGCTAGCTGTGTAGAAGGTGAAGAATGCTCCCGCAGCCAAACACTCCTAAGTCCTCACTGAATATTTACGCGCCAAGGAGAAAAGGCACGAACTCGCTTGAGAAGGGGAACCGGAGGCTGGTCCAATCAGTCTCATTCTTCCCTCCAATTTTTGGTGCTTGTGAGAAATGACGTCGGCCATCGGATGGTACGGACCATTAATCGATCTCTCCGAAGCCGCTCTCCACGTCGGCGATTTCGTTCAGCTTCTCGTTTTCGTTCACCGGTCCACTCCTGTTCAGGTGTCTCTCTAAGTGTGTTTTTTTGTAATACAGTTCTCTTCAGATTTTGTTATTAATCGGTAATGGTTGGGTGCAGTATAAGTTGGCGAAAGGCGGAGAGGTAATAAAGACGGATATTCAGGTCGGTGACAACACTCGACCTTTCTTTTCGGTGTCCCTATGGCAGAAGCCGATGGGATCAAAGGCGTTAGCCGGTGACGTCGTCTTGTTACAGAGTGAGCTCCAGTTTCGTTTCTTCTTCCACTCATTCAGCTTCGGAGCTGTGTCTTTCAAATCCTTTTGTTTGCATCAAATACCTTTTCCGGTCGGGCAATTCATCTTACCCACGAAAAGTTTTTTTTTTCATCACCTTTCTTTTCGATATTGGCAGTTTTAAATTGAACGTGATAGCGATATTACCAAAACCGCAGTCTGAATTGAATGTGCTTTCAACGATTCAGACGAGAAGTGTGAAAAGGTGGACAATTGCATTGTCTTCTGTAAAGACCCCATTTTGACTGTAGAACGGCACTTGAGGTTTTGTGCATCGGTAACATTTAGAATTAGAGTCAGATATATATAGTTGTGAACTTCAGCTGTAGATACTCTTTTCCCATAAGTTCAGTGTGAGCAGTAAACCTCGCGGCCTTTTTGCTTCATGTTGGCGGTTGGTATCTCCTACGATCAGAAATAGATGGGGATTCAACTTCATGAAAGGAACAAAATTAAAAAAAAAAAACCAGAGAGGGTTGGATGAATTAATAACAGGTGTTATTCTATGATGGTTGTACTTCAAGCTTTTTTTTTTGGTTGGATTTGATCTTTATATTTCACATCCTTGCCTCCTTGGGCTTATTTAACAGAGTTCTAAGTCTCATGTCCTTTTTAGATGCAACATTTGTTTGATAATTCACGTGTTGGACTATGGGAATGTTCGTTTTGTAAAAAATTGCAAGATTTTTAGTATTTTGATAGAATTGTGAATATTTATGTAGATTGGAGTTTTTTTTTAGGTTTTTGTGTAAAAATTTGTGAATTTTTTTAAAGATATTTAATTTTTGTTGGAGTTTGTAAAAAAGTTGTAGGGAGATGATTTGATGTAATTGTTTAATAAAAAAATTGGAGTTAGATGAAAAAGTATGGAGAGAGAATATTTGTTATAATTTTTTTTTGAAAATGTATTGAAGTTTGTGTGAAAAGTTGTTGGAGATTGTGTAAAAAAATATTGGTGTTTTTGTTAGAATTTTTGAGATTTTGAATGTTCAGTTTTGTAAATTTTGTTGAATCCTACTATATTCTAAAATACTTTTGCAAACGAACATGCCCTATATGATTTTAGACTGCTGGATAGCCTTCGCTTTATAAAAACTTAATACATTTTAAGGGTAAAAGTTTGTATTCGAAATGTTTCATCTATTTTGGATCCAGGAGCATGAAGGTTTGATGTTTTTTAAACCTTGATAGATTCTAAGTTCCTGTGTTCTGAACTTGGCTTCGTGTATGGATCTTATTGTATTTTATGTTGTCTGGGAGATGCACGTCGAATCTTAAGATTAGCGGACCATTGTGTTGCACGTGTTCTACTGGAAACATCCGTGTATATGGTTTTTTAGTTTCGAACTCTTGTTTTTCAGACTTATGCCATCTGTATACTTCTTTCATAGTATCAAGCTTTAGCTTTAACTTCTCGCTCAAAGCAGATGTCAAGATTACAAAGTTTGGAGGGGTTGTTGAGGCCAGAACCGTACAGTGCTCATCATTACAGTCTTTGATCCACCTGCAGGAATTGCTTTTCTCAAAGGGTATATCATTTTGTTTCCCATCCTTACAGACTGTGAGGAGGTTCTGCATAAACTAGTGTGTTATCTTCCCCTTTTAGCTGATTAACAAAATACTATAACTTGTTATTCTTCTTATGCCATCTACCTGAAAAATTAACTGATTTAGATCTCCACAACTAGGCATCAACTGTAGCTAGTAACAAGTTTGTTCAGATAAAACCAAAGGTGTTCAAAGGTATTATCTTTATATTTGTAGGTGCTGATGACTTAATAACAGATTGTCGACTTGGGATAACAACAAAGGAAAAGCTTAGTAAGGTAATAGAATGGGTGCAGCGAGCTGGATCCACTCTCTGCAAGATTGACTTGCAGAGCCATCAGGTATTCTCTGTGCCATTCCTTTTTTGCGCTATTTCAAACACAGGCTAATCTGCCATTACTTCTTAAAGAATAATTTTACCTTCTCTTTTAGGAAATATGAACAATTGTTTAGTTGTTGCCAAACCTTCGTTATGTGCATAAATTTAAATTTTCAATGTTTCCTTTATATGCTTCTTCACTTTGTTGTTCCGTAGCCTACACTTCTTTTTGTATTCTCCACTTGTCAGCTCAGTCCATGCTCTGCCTTTTGCTTCTTGCTTTGCATTCCATCTTTGGTCAACATTATGTGTCCTTATCATGTCTTGTAGTCTTCAAATGCCCATTTTCTTGTCAAAGAAAGATTCCTGTTTCAAGCTACATTCTAACCGTGATCAAATAGCTTTCGGTTTGTATAGAAGCAGATATTGTGTCAATTATCAGTGGCAATTCTCCAACTGACAGATGCTTGTTTCATTTGGAGGATTCTATTATCAGCCACTATATGCTTAAGCTTACAAAGTATTGACTGCCCTGACTGTTAATGGAAAAGATTATCCTTTTCCCTTGTTTTTAGATAGTGGATGATGAATGGCTTTGCATTGGGTTTTCTGTTTTCAGTTATATTTTCATTTTCAGTTTATATCTGGTTTCAATGTCAATGCACGATCTAAATCTCCGGAGTAACTGAGAACAATTTGACAGCAGAACAAGCATTTTTCAAGAAACTGGAAAGTGCTGGATGACAGAAAAATTAGGAACTGTATTTCCCTTTCAGAAGTATCACATCTAACCAACTCCTGCGAGGCAGTTTTTCATGCATTGGTTGGTGAAATTTTTCTTCCATTTGCCTGGATAGCTTGTGGTGATTCGGAGAAGGAAAAGATGTTTATCAGCAGGAGAGTATATAAGACAGGAGATAATCGTTTAGCAGAGGATTTCATTTGCACTGGCTGCCAGCTCTGTGGCTCCCCATTGGATTCAGACTACAAGTATGGTAGCTTATCTTTAGGCATTGTTGCAATGGCGCCGGTACCATCACTGAATTCCTTGCTCCTTCCATTGCAGCAAGTCCATGTTTCTACAAAATGCCTTTCCACTGTATTGCTCAAAAAGTTCAGATCGCCTTCATGCAGTGGGCTTGATTTACAGGCCCTTTATGGTATGGATTTGTTCCCCTATTTACATTATTCTCTTGTCTGATTGGAATAATAGAAGTCACAACAATTCTATACTTGGTGGGAATCTGTATATTCACTAATGTTCTCCATGATATCCAATGCAAGGATTTCAATTTTTCCATTGGATGTTCATGGTATCTTGTCATTCTGCATGGAAAAAAAAATCATTTGAGAGTAAGTTCAGATTCTCTACCTCCAATTAGGAAATGGAAGAACTATGCATCTTAGATTCATTTACTAGTGCAAAACAAGGACTAACTTATATTAACTAACTTAATGCTGATTAATGTGGAGAACGGGAGAATATAGAACTTACGAAACTATGAGCTGATATCTCAAATGGATAAGAAGAGTAAAGTAAGGTATAGGACAGATGAATAGGTTTAAGCTTTTATCTGCTTGGAGGGATGAATTTAAAATGTTTAAGGCTTTGGTTTTCTCTAAGGCGGTTGCAGGTCATAATCCCAAAAAATGGAGGTTAAGGGACCTGCAGTAGAGGAGATAGAGAGATAAGAAACAAACGGTAGCAGTATTGACGATGGGGTGCAAGTCAATTTAGTATAATCTTCTGGGTTCAAAGTATTCTTGAAATCCTGGTATCAAGAATCGAGCAGAAAAGGTGGAGGGGATCAGACAGTGACTTGGTATGGAAGACAAATCTTTTTAAGCCTATAATCTTCCAAGAACTTTTTCTGAAAAAGTGGACTTTCAACATTTATACCAATAAAGATCGAGGGTATTTAAGGTTCTTTGAGAAGCGTAGCATGCAGGTGGAACTTCTAGTTTAATGATGCTCAATCCTTGTGTTGTTATGTTTTGGCCCTTAACATGATTGCTTAAAGAATATAGCTTCATAAATGGCGCTTTCTGAATCATTTTCAGTCGTGGAATATAGTACTTGAAATCTCAACAATTTAACGACTTAAAAGCTCAAGCTTTCATGGGTATGGACCCTAATGGCGGTGCATCTCACTATATAACTTACTAAGTGTGTAGTCAATCATCCAGAAAGTGTATCCCCAAAGAATAAATTCTTGGACATTTCCCCACTTTGGAGGAATTCTGTAAGACTTCTAAGTCGCCAGGACAATCTTTTTTCTCTTCGCCATTTATTTTTCAGTTTATACTTGGGGATTCATGACTGACTTTTTCCACATTGATCTTTCGTATGCCTAGCATTTAGGTTTACACGGGGTTTCTCAATTTCTTTTATCACATTGCAATCCCTCAGCAAAAGTTCTCTGTTTAGGCTTTTAATATCATCCGTCAGAGGTTAACAACGGAGTCTTGCATTGCATCAGCCTCTAAAACATGAACCAACACCATCTAATGCAAGTATGCATGTGTCGATGCTTTTTCCTCATATTTGTCTGGGCAAAAGAATGTGTTTACCTTTTGCGCATATGCTCACTTCCGTTATTCGTAGAGTAAGTTTTCTCTTGTTAAAAGTCTAGAAAGATAAATCACTACAAGGAGTGGATGAAAGGTTTATCCAATTTAGTTACTCGTCCTTTTCTGAGGACTCGCGACTTACAGATTTGTTCGCTGGCTTTCCTCCATCCTTCTCTTTAAAAAAGCAGCATAAACTAAGACGGCTGAGATTAATGATAATTTCAATTTAGATTCTTCTAAAAATTAGCAGTATTTATCCTCTCGTGATTGGTAACTCTCAACATGTTGAGCATCTCTAATCTTTTCATTCTTCTGCAGTTATATGTTTGGGATGAATCAGGATATCTACCTCTCCTCGTCAGGAACAAGGCTGCAGAAATCTTGTTTGGAAACATCAGGGCTGAAAGAGTCTACTTCTGCTATAGGGAGCAGAACCATGACGGGAACCCTGGTCCAAAAGATGTTCACAATGATGATCAGTGTTCCGCTCTCGTCTTTGATCATCCCAAAGCTGCAGCTGGATTTCTAGGTTCTTGTTTCTCAGATGGAAATAGGAATCTGGAATGGAAGGAAAAACAATGTTGCGGTAAAAAGATAAACTTATATTTGATTTGGTTAATTTTTCTGAAGATTTTGCTGCAACAAGGAAACAACAGTCCTTATGAAATTTGAAGTCACTGTAAATGCCAGCTTAGATAGAGAAAATGGTAGGTTTGAAATGGTTTCAGTGTTGATGACATGTTTCAGAGCCTAATGATCAAATGTACTTTCATTCCTGAAATTTTGGGGAATGATATTGCAATCGTTCTATGTATAACTATTCAAAAAATTTCTCTTTTATGTAATACATGTCGAACAGGGCTTCTCCGGTCATATAAGTGTACTTCAAACCAAAGGTTGTTGTTTTGTGTAACACATTAACTTGATCCCAGTTTGCAACTGAGTAACTTGCAAGCAACTTACCAATGAGTCCGAACTCTTAGCAACAGATGGGTACCGGTAGTCCTACCCAAAGCCGAGAGCCAAATGTAAATTGGCTTCCGACTCTCATGAAGTTACGCTCGGATGTTGGGAACAACTATTGCTGTCTTGTCTTCAATTATTATCGATGTAACAACCGACTGAGTCAATTTTTCTGCCCAGCCTATTTCCCGGAGTTGATCGCCAGCATGTTACTGCAACTGGTGGGTGTGTGCTGAGGTCGAGGGTTTGAGATCTACCTGGTGGGTGTGTGCTGTGTGATCAACTTACCAATCCAAAACAATACAAAAAGAAAAAAGAGAAAAAAGAAAGAAAGAAAGATGCAAAGCAGCACCAGTTCTGAAGTTATTCAAAGATCTTTTATAAAATGAGAAGAAATCACCTGCAGGAACAAAACTTCCGTTTAACAAACCACGCCCTCTCTGTGACTCCGCTTAAGTTGACAAAATATGAACATAATGCATGTGTTGTTGTTGAGAATTATTTTGCGACATTTGAAGCCATGAACAAGTGAACTTAGAGAACAAACAATCGAAAAGCGAGACTAATTCACCAAAGAGCTATCACAGATGTATATCTCTTCTACAGCCAAGTAAGTTGAACCAACTGGGTGATGCTAAACATGAGGTATTGGAAAAATGAGCTAGATATTAAGACTCTGCTCCTGTCTCGTTAAGAGAAGCGTCAGCTGCAGAATTTTGAGCTTCTAATATCTTCATTTGGCGTTCCGCATGTTCTCTTTCACAGGCACTGATTCCCATTATAATATCAAGCATTGTACCAGTTGTGCCAAAGAACACGAGAGGTGCTAGGGATTTCCGCTTTATACCGACTGGAATTGCTAGCAACGCCCCTGCTACTGAAAATACCCATGTGCCCAGTGCACTGCAAAGATTTATTTCAGTAAAGCGAAGAAACACTTCATTAACAAAGAATTAAAACAAACAAACAAAATGAATTTTCATCAACCATGACAAACAGACTCAATATGTGACTTTATAAGACGAAAGATACAGCTGATATAAAGTAGGTTGAGCAGGTAGCCATGAATAAATAGTCTGCAATATTACAGTCTGTCTGATGATTCAATATTAGAGATGGATGAAACAAGCGAAGCAATTGAAATGAGAAGCAGGAATCTAACTCCCCAAAATCATTATGTTGATTACATGGCCAATTAAGAAAATTAAACTCAAATCAATTCGGAATGAAGCATAATGTAGATTAGAAGGACAGATAACTCAAATTTGTTTTGTATCATTGCCACACAATTATTGAAAACAACCCACACGATCCTCGTACTTTGAAACTTTTATTCATAGTACACATCACTTGTTACCACTGCATTCAATACAATAAGTTGAGAGTCATCCAGAACATCCCTGGTATGTTCGAACCCACCACCCCCAAAGAAAAAGAAGAAGAAGCGAAGCAACTTCAGTGATGGGATATTAGCACGGAGCTGTGTGAAAAGCCAACAAACGATCTTCGCCACAGCAAAAATGTGGTTAACTAAAACTAAAAAGCATTGAACCATTACCGGAATACCAAAATGCTTTAAAATATTTAATCATTGTCAGGTTCTGAAAAATCTACAAATAGTCTTATAGAAGAGGAAGATAAAGAAAAAAAGAGGAAAAACAAAAGAGGGCGAAAAGATACTTACTTGGAAACTGAGCACTCTTCAAGGTGCTTGACAGTCTCTTGGTTGCCCATTTCTCGCTCTTCAACCTGTTTCACTGTTTCTTGTGATTTAGAACAAACACGAAAATGTAAAATACAGATGACCTTCTCTAAGAGTGCGTGTGTGCGTCTTTTTGACTGTGAATTCTGGGATAATTGAAGTCAATGTAAAACGCAGGCAGATTTTTTAAAAAAATTTAAAGATGTAGTATGAAAATTTAGGGAGATTAATGCTATGTTTGGTTCATGGTCTTGAAACGTTTTTTTTTCATTTTAAAAACGTTTTTCGATCCAAATATGTATTTTTCACGCAAAAAAAACATTTCAATCTTCAATAAATTTTTTATCTAATAATTGTCCACAATTTCTGTAAAAAATAACACAAAAATCCATAAAAAAATTTCTTACAAAAATCTTATTTTCATACTTTTTAACTTTCACAGTTTTCAAGGTAATAAATTTAAAAAACTTTCTCTTTCCAAACATTATTTATATGGACCTTACAATTTTCACAAACACCTAAAAAAACATATCTTAACAAAATTTCTTAATCATTACGATCATTATCAGGGTTTGTGAAGGAGTAGTAAAATTTTTGTAGTATGTTTAAGTAGATGTGGGAAATTTTTAAATTTTATGAGTGGTGAAAAAGTGAGAAGGGAGATGATGTAATTGAATTTTTTATATTTATTTAATATAAGTAGATGATTTGATGGAGAGAGATTGTAAATATAAATGATCGTTAAATTATAAATATTTTGAAATAAAAATGAGGATAATATTGTCAAAATACTAACAAAATTAAAGATACAAATGTCAAACTTAAAAATATTTATGGGCAAAATTTTGTCCTATACTTTTATGTGCTTAATGAAAATTTTAAAATATAGAACATTTTAAAAAAATATATAGTTTGTAAACATGACCGAAAGACTATCACTAAATACAATATTCGATCCCGAATCCGTACCAACAATGATATGGATGAAGCTTATTTTTAAATTTGTCCACAGTAGGAGGGGAGGAAAAGAGAGAGATTAACTTTGGTTGAATTGGGGTAAGTTGAAATTAAAACTAGGGAAAATATACTATATACTCTTAACTACTACCATACAGGTTTATGTGACATCCGAGTTTTACAAATTAGTTCTTGTGGTATGACTTTCAATAAAATAGTCACTGTGGTATAGTTTTGAGACAAATTAATTCTTCCGTCTAACTTACTCAACTAACGGGAGAGTGTTGTACATGCCACGTCAGCACCATTCACACGTTGACATATATATTTTTTTTAAAAAAAATAGTAAAGACAAATAGTAATACTTATAAAAAAAAAATGTTTCCATTCCGTTTCCTTTCAACAGCAGGGCATAATTGATCCTTGGTTTATAAACAAAAATATATGTTTCCGAGACTCTGGAGGACCCCCATAAAAGGTGGCATATTTAACTTCAAGATGGCCCGAGCCAGAAAAAGAATTCCACCCTTTCCACATAGTTCCTGGAATAGTACCAATACCTCTTAAAACAGTCAGTGACAGTCAATTACTTCCCTGAAGTGGATCAATATAACTAGAATAGGACCTAAAACTTCACAGAGATTAATCAAGATAATCTTTTTTCATGTGAATATTGACATACTGGGATGACCATGAACATTGTTCTGTCACTGCTGCAATCACAGTTATGTACGTATCGAAGCCACTTTTTCTTTGCAATTTGGTCACACAATCACTAGTCCCAATTTTTTTTTTTTTTTTTTATGTAAGATAAATAAGGCACTTCCTAGCATATGACTTTGCTCCAAACCAAGAGAGAGGGAGAAGAAAAACTGTAAAAAAAGGTTCAAGTTTGGAAACCTTATTCCGGAGTATGCGCTCCCGAAAATGGGGTAGCTTGACAAGGGGCGAAAAGTAACACTTGAGTCACTGCTGCAGTCCTTCCGCTGAAGACTCTTCCTCCACATCACAAAATGAACCTGAAGAGCCTGAAATCCTTGAACTCGGGTTTAGGGATGGTTGAGGTGAGATGATTTGGGAAATTAGTGTTGATCTGGGGAAATTGTGGGCAAAATTCGGCAGAGAGAGTGGAGAGTGGCTCGGGAGAATGGGGAGTTAGGGTAAGTTTAATATTGTTTTTTTAACAAGAGTAAATGACTTGAAAAAGAAGGGTTATTTGAGGTGGTTTTTATTTTTTTCAAAAAATATTTGTCAACGTGTGAATGATACTGACATGACATATACAACACTTCATGATTAGTTGAATAACGACAGTTGGACTAAAGAGACTAATTTGTCTCAAAGCTATATTGCAAGTACCATTTTGTTGAAAGTTATACCACATGTACTAATTTGTAAAACTCAGATACCACATGGAATTGTACGGTAATTACGCCTTTTACAATTTACACCATACAATGCAAAACTTATCACATTACATCTCAAACTACAAATAGGTGTACACTTTTGCAATCGAATGTCACAATTGAACCCTTAAGAATGTATCACTTTTTTTTTTTTAGAAAAAATTAAAGTGAGAACTTAACTTAGGTGCAAAGTGTAAAGTATTAATAATTTGAGGTTCTATGTGTCAAATTTGGTAATTTAGGGTACAATTACAAATTGTGTGATAGTTAGAGTGGACAAAGTGTAACTCTTTTAAGCCTAATTTACGTTGTTATTAAGGAAAAATTAAGAAATGTCTTTACAAGATTCCTAGATGTTTTTTGCTGTAAAATTAAAATGAAAATTCTGGAGATTTTTTTTTTCTTTTCAATTTGGCACGAATCAAAGACGAAGGACCAATATATTTTATAATGTATTCCTCCAATTGCATGTTGTAATTTAGGGAAATAAATAAATAGAAAAGATGCTCTCACACATAGAAACAAGTTACTCGTATAAAAGCATAGCTCATGAAAAGTGTTATAGCTAAATGAATATAGATGTGGGAGTGGGATTAAGAATGCATGCCTTGTTAAATCCTTTATTCCCCCCCTCCCCCCCCTAAATGGGCCACGATTTGTTGTCGATGTAGGCCGACACACTCATAAATTTGCCGATATGGTACCATTAACTCATTAAGCAGCAAAAAATGAGAGGAATCGGAGGGCCGCTCCTATGCATAGGCGACCTGCTCAGCGATCTCGGTGAATCAGATGGTGCTACACCTCCAGCTCCCCAGGAAGCCCCTGTCTCAGCGTCTCCCTCTTCAGTTTCTAACCCCACCGACACCCCTCAGTCCCTGGAACTCACAAATCTTTTCCAGGTTCACTTCCCATTCAACTTTACATTGTTCTGTCGCCGTTCGTTTGGTTCTTTACGAGTTTCTTTGTTTTGGGTCAACTACTTTGTGTCGGTCTTGTTGAAAAAAAAAACGAAAATGCTGTGGGTTACCAATCAGAGAAAAAGGGGTTCAGAAATGTTGTACTAAATGATCTCAAGCTTTGAAAGATGTTGAAATTAGATTGTTTTACTTCTAACATTATGTAACTTCAACAAACATATCCTGATTCGTCTCCCAATTGAGTGAAGGACTCATTTAATAGTAAAATTTATAGAAAGTAGATTCCGAGAAGCTGCATGTGCCGATGTGACGGAGCTGTGAAAATGTCCGATTTGGGTAGATTTTCATTTGCCAGCTGTAGAACTTGAGCTATTTTGGACTGATGGGATAGCACGTTTCAGGGTTATTGCGTTTAGGTTTTGTTAATACTTTTTGGGAAGATGGGGTTATTACTGTTTAGGAATTGCTTAATGCTCTCATTTTCTGAAATGAATTTAGAATTTTAACGATACTCTATGCTAGTCAGAATGGAGGTTCTTTTGCTCCAGCCGTATCCAAGTCTGATATGTGTCATGAATCTATAAAAAGATGGGAGCCCCCCATCTTCGCAAAATTGAAATGAATTGGAGTTGTAATTGTGAACGTAAATTGTTTTGGGATCACGTATTAGAAAAGGGATCTAAATGCTTTATTTTGAACATCTGAAGGACCAAAATGCAAATTGATTAATGTTGTCTTTAGTGATGTTCAGGAAGAGTCTCTTCGAGTGTAGCTATGAAATCTAACTAAGGATGCTGGTACTTTATGCTCCAAATACATTCTTCTTTACCATCTACTATCGCCTGACTATTAGTTTTAGATACATTTTTACCTTTTTTTTCAGTGCTTATTATTTATCTTCTAAATACGAACCCTATATCGGTCATGCAGACTATAGTGTTATCTGTATTTTGTCACATCTGTGTATCGTGTTGATATTGGTGCTTCTATGCTGTGGCCTTCAGCAAGAAGTCAGTTGTACAATGATTAGTGTTTCTTCAGTTGTTAAAATTCTCTATGTTAGTGCCATGCAGACTAAACTTAATTGTGTTAATTTTCTGGATTTCTTCAGTTTCTCAATGCTCGACTCAATGTAATGCTCTTTTTCCAACTAGTTTAGATTTAATATAGTCTTTTTTTCCCGTCAGCTGTAGTGGAACCTTATATGTTGTGTTTGTAGGCTTAGTGCTAATAACCACAACTTGCAATTCTGGCCTTCCTCTTATGGGTCTTGAGGTTAAGCCATCTTGCTCCTTGTGGGTCTCAAGGCTAAACCATTGGTGTAGGTCTTTGTTTTTCTTGTCCTTGAACAATCCATCTTAAATTATTTTTTTCTTCTTGAGTTCAATTAGTTGCTCCTCAAGAATCTTTTTGGTATATATGAAATCTCTACGCTGTATGATGCTTGGTGGCAAGCATAACTATAACGCTCTTTTTGCACTATAACTAGTGTTAGGAAGCGTGGTTATCCTATTTGCTCACTATTATCTATCTTTGGAATACAGGGCTTGCTAATCTAAAGACTAGGTTGTTGTTGTTTTAGCCTTTAGGTTTTACACAGCAAAATAACTGGAGTATTTGCTGTTAACTTCTCAATTCTGTATCTCGAACACTCCTTTGAAATGTCTCGTGTTCTTAAGAATAAACGTATGGGAGAGAAGAGCGTTGCATGGTAATGTCCTGTGACTCCAGAATGGGAAAACTTTGCCTTTGCAAAATTTCCCTATAATTTTCTTTTGCTATATGTTGAATTATCCCACCTCACTTGGATTCTGAAATAATGTTAAATCTTACTATTGCTGTGCAGAAATGCAAGAGTTCCAAATATACCAGAAGTAATCTTTTGTTATTTGTATTTATTCTATGTTTCGGAATTTGTAATTCTACAACTATCTAAATCAGTCGCTGTTGCTTCAGAAAGACTATGCCCACCTGAGCGAGGCACTCTCTGGTACTGATCATTCGTGGACTGCTCTTACCCTAAAGGTGACAATTCTTCTGCATTGAAGGATATACGTTTTATAACTAGAACATGTCTACAGAAACGATTAGTAATTTCGGCCATTCTCAAACAAATTATGCATACACTCCCACTTGTCTATGTATGGGGAGTATACAAGGTGCTATTTTATCGTTGAAATCTGCCATGGACACGTTGGTTTCTGTTTTTTGTCTGGGGCCACCTCTGTTTGGGCTTTTTTGTACAGAAGACTTAATCCTCGTAAGAACCTTTCATATCTTCATACAGTTGACATAACATTTGTTGCTTGGCATTGAGCATGTCTTTCGAAGGCTGTTTCCTTCATAAAATAATTTTTATTTCCTTCTCTTGTTTTGGTAGTTATGCTCTGCACTGGAAACTGCAAACAAATTCATCCAGTCCACCAATTTGAATGCGGGACAGCTGTCAGAGAAGGTTGGAGAGCTTGAGAAAATTGTCAAGAGAGGAGACTCGACCGTTGCATCCGCAAAGGCCATCCATGTCTCTTTGAACCAAAAGCAAGGACCATTGACCGGCGGTCAAAATGTCCAATAATCATGGTATAGTCAGGATCCATCTTGCTGCAAGTCCGATGTATGGTAATGTGATGCTTTTATGCTACTTTCCAGCAGTGTACAAAAACTGACTTCTTTGGTAGAAATCTGAAAGAAAGAAAGAATTATTCAGTAGGTGGCGAAATGTGAAGCTTTTTGGACATTTTGAGGCTCCCTTTCGATTAACTGCATAGCGTAAGACTATATGCAAGATTGCAAGGTCTAAGTGTAGCATCAGTTTTACCCCCAAGGGTTTGGTGTGGTGGTAAGGTTTCGGCTTGGGTTCTAACATGTCCCAAGTTTGAGCCCCAACACCCCCATTATCGCCCTTGACTTACCTGCTCCCTGGGTTGTGGGGTCGGTCCAGGGAGCCGGGGTTTGTACTTCAGTGTTGGACCAAAATGGTCCGACTTTGGAGGATTTTCTCGACATCAAAAAAAGTGTAGCAGCAGTAGGACCTTGTGTATAAACTTATGTAGCTAATTGCTCTCCTCTGGATCTGAAGTTCCAATTGTAACCCAATCCTTATGGCACTGGGGCATGAGTAGAAGTTAGAACCTTGTGTGCAACATGTACACAACAAGATCATCTGAGCTCGGCGGAGCACTTTAGGCGCCTGGTGCTTGCCTTTAGCTGTCCGAACCAGGACAAAGCCATTTAAGTGGTTCATGACGTTTCCCACTGAGGTTGAATCTCGTCTCCAAGAAGTGCTTCCCTTTCTCGCATTTTCTTCCTAAAATTGATTCTTTTCTTTGTCGGCATTTTCCTGAAGTTTCTGGTATAGGAGTTTTATTTTATAGTTTTGAGTAATAAGGAAAATCTATTGCACCTGGCCTTTGTGCACTGGGCTTGGACGGATCTGGCTTATTTAAGATCATGTGGAGATTTAAAACAAGAAATCCTCAAGTGATCTATAAGAGATCAACCTAGATGTACTGAGCAGTTCAGGAACTCTAATAGAGTCTTTAATATATATCCATGCTATAAAGAGGTTCAAAGCTGGTGACCTGGTGTTACTGCTGCATGAATGGGTTGCAAAACGAGAGTTTTTAATTTGGCTCAATGTCGAGCTAGCTAGCTATAGCTCGAATATATAAATTAATCTCCTAATAATTAGCAGTCTCTTCAGAAGCATCATTGATCTATACCTTGTCAGTTTTAAATTATAGTTGAAGGTCCCCCAATTAGTGCTTCAATAGCGTTAATATGTCCCCAACAGTCAGTGTGGCTAGCTGTGTTGCCAGAAGCGACCAGCAATAATAATCATGGGTTAATGGGCACCCATGTACAGTGGCGCTACAGATCTCAAACCTAATTAAGGATATATATATATATATAGCAACACGAAAGTACGTACTGTTCCTGCAGTCACCACCACCCAAAACAAATTCGAACAGAGACCCAAACCCTCACTAGAAAAAGAAGACACTAAAAACATCAACAATCCTCCATGCATTGCGGTACTGCTTAATTAGTGCTTGTTTATGCTCCTATTTAATTATTTCTTCTTCTTTTAAGGAAAGATCGTCATTGTCGTAGTCCCACGATGACGAGAATTTTTTTTTTTTGAAAAAAAAACTCCACTAGCTAGTACTGCAATTTCAAATTTCAAGTTGCTCTTTAAACAAGACAATTAATTAATATCTGATCTTCAATATTATTGAGATTAAACATTGAGGCTCTTGATTTATTAAGGGAGTATATATGATGGGACCAGCAATCCAGCATTAATATATATATCTGGCAGAAACTTAATTAATTTAGCTTTTGTTATATATATATATATATATTAAAGGGACAGAATAACTTGAAAGTGTCGTTGCACGTGGAAGATAATGAAAATTAATGCCGGGAACCCTGCAAGTTGAGGTTATATAAATATTTCGACCCAGGGCTCTATGTTTTAATACTCTCTCGATCTGCCCACATGATCAATATAGCGTATCTTGTAATATATAAACTTATAAACAACATACCATTACCCAAAAAAAAAAAGCTATGTGAGACTTATATATGTAATTGACAGCATTTTCAGCCTACATTAATAAAGAAAATTAAGTAATGGACACACTAATCCCACATTATTCATTGGTAGTCGTACGTTTATTTAACAGTATGTGACTATATAGGGGGGGGGAGTATTTTGATGGTACTTGAAGTTATTAATTTCCTGCCTATAATTTTCTTAATTGATTTGCATATATGTTTTTTTTTCTGCTTTTTGTCATTTATTTTCAACCTTAATGCATGTGACTTTGGAAAGTCCAATGTGGTGCTCATGATTGCCGTGTGATGATAATTAGTATCTATTATTCTATACCCTTTTAGACGAATTGCTTTATTATACAAAATAAACACCAAGTGCGTCGATTACTGATGATCAAAAAGGTTCATCCGAGCAAAACTCCCAATATCTTCCTAAAAGGCAAAAGTATAGTGGGTGGCTCGGTTGATCAATATATAATCAGTGTCCTTAAAAAGGCGAATAGGGTTAATTAGAACCAAACTTCACAATCAGTATATGAAATTAACTATATTGGATAGAATTGACACCGAGTCAGCCAATTGGTTGCGTGGGATATTGTCTGATCATTGGGCCTGCAATGAAAAGAGGGAAATTAATGCCTTAGATGACTTGATGAAAACGTGCCAAGAGTTAATAAGGGGAATTCTACTTAGAGTATATATATATAGCTTAGTTTCATTGGTCCCCAACTAATTAGATTCATAGCATCTTCGAATTGCACAATCTTGTCACGGATTAAATGTGACTCAGAGTTATAACCAAAGATAATTTTTATAGAAGTAATGTTATGTAAAGATGAAAATTGTCACGTGAGTGGATATATATATATATATATATATATAGTTAAGAGAAGGCATAAAATTACAATTTGACTGTTCAATTTTGATGTTTTCACTTTTGAAGAGTTTTAAACGAAATGTTGTTTTTCAGCTGTTTTGAAGTTTTTAATATTATTATGCTATTAAAGATTATTTATTTTTATATTAAGTGATTTTTAATTACCCCAATTAATTTCACTCGATTTACAAGTAACCCCTACGGAGAGTGCAACATGTATTGTACTTAAATTATAATTTTCAAGTTGCTGATCATCAACAGATATACATCTTGTTAGTAGCCAATGATCATATATAATATACCAACTTCCACTTCAATACTGTTAATATTGCTTAACCATAAATCTTTACTTTAAAGCATTTAATAAACTTGCCAAGATGTACACGTTCCACCAAATCCATCACTGAGTGGATTGGAAAGCACTGCACAACTTCAAGCAGGTCTTTGAGAAAAGGGAAGACAAAATTAGGAAAATGAAAGGATAAGTACGAATATGCAAACCACCAACATAATTTATTTGTCCACTGATACTTAATTTTTGCTGCCAACACCATTGATTATATTTTGTATTCTTTTGAGATAGTATTTGGTCTCTTAGAAGAAGGAGTCGCTCAATCAAAGACAGTTCTCTGGGAATATTATACTATATGTCCGCGTGAAAGAATGGGCACTATAACTAATAACTAGTGGTTGAGTTGAACAACATTAATATCAATGAAAAGGTTATCATGAATTTAAATTTTCCTCAGCATGTTCGGTCGTCCACACGCAGACTGCATCGGATTGGTCATTAACGTACGTCCGATCACGTTTGTATTAGCGATGCATCGTCACGAGAGGAGTCCGATCAACAGATAGCATTAGACGACCGATTGTACCTATTAATTACCGATCAGTCGCCTAAACAATGAATTCTGATCGCGTTCATAGCACCGATGTATCGTCAAAATAGAAGTCTGAATAGACGTCATCTAACGTAATTGTCATATTTCTATCAATTTGATTTTTAAACATGGCATTCACCAATGTTTGATAGGTTTCACCGGCATTTTTCAGACCAAATGACATGACTAGATTATAATAAATAGGGCTGAACAACTAAATTATCCGGTTCGGTTTTCGGATCGAAAATCCGGTAGGACCGGACCGGTTTTAATTTTAATTTTTTTTAAAAATTTTTTTTAGGTTAATTTCAAAGGGTGAAGTGCATATAAAAATGTATAATTTTAGTTTAGATTAAAATTAAACGTTTTAAGTTTATAATTTGTATTAAAAATTATAAAAAATATTTATATTAATAAATGCGGTCCGGACCATATTTAATAAAAAAGAAGACCGGATCGCATTTTAAAAACTAGGACCGGTTGTGTGTAGCCCTAATATTAAAGTCCCCTATCAGTTATAAAAAAAGATATTTTAATTTCCTGGTCTACAAGATGCATCTTTATTTGGTTATAGTCCGAAAAGGTATCCAGAAAAGAAAGGAACTCATGCTCAGCCGTCGAGTCAACTAGCATATCAATCCTAGACAATAGATAACTATCTTTCGAACAAGCTTTATTAAGATCAGTAAAATCTACACACATTCGTCATTGTCCATTAAACTTAGGGACCAGTACCACATTAGCTAACCAATCAGGATAGGCTACTTATATTATAAATCCTACCTCTATTAACTTGTCAACTTCTGCAGCTATCACTTCACTTCTTTCAGGTGCGCAGGTCCTTCGTCTCTGCCTTTACCTTCTGGCTGGTTCGACACTAAGTCAATGCATCATGACTAAAGGGTCCACCCTTTTCATATCTCTATGGGTCCACGAAAAAGACTTCATCTGCAGTTGCTTTGGCCTTGTTGTCCCCCTGGCCCATATCACCTCTCAGACGTTTTCTGTCTTGTCCACCATTTATTGAAGGTCGACGTTGTCAGAGTTGGTCTCCCCATGATGATCCGAACCGACTACCTTTCACCTTTATTTTCTATTTTTTCAGTTTGTCAGTCAGCAAATAGAAAATAATCATAATTTCTTATTTCAGTTTCTTTACTTGATAAAAGCATGAATGTCAATTTCCTTTATAGACCTCCAATCACAGTGGTGCACATATTATATGGAATGAGCCTTAA
Organism: Myrica gale; assembly: GCA_963930655.1. Classification (NCBI taxonomy): domain Eukaryota; kingdom Viridiplantae; phylum Streptophyta; class Magnoliopsida; order Fagales; family Myricaceae; genus Myrica; species Myrica gale. The sequence continues at coordinate 22,864,558 of OZ005611.1, forward strand.
GCTACGAGGTTTTGTTATAAGGGAAAATTTCTCCTCCATCAACCAAAAAAGAACATCGTTGATCTCTTCCTACGAAGCCAAACAGGAAGTTGAAGCCCGAGTCGATTTTTCACTTGGGAATTGGGATTAATCGCTAGCTGCGTAGAAGGTGAAGCACGCTCCCGCAATTCATCAAATACCTTTTCCGGTCGGGCAATTCATCTTACCCACGAAAAGTTTTTTTTTCATCACCTTTCTTTTCGATATTGGCAGTTTTAAATTGAACGTGATAGCGATAGTACCAGAACCGCAGTCTGAATTGAATGTGCTTTCAACGATTCAGACGAGAAGTGTGAAAAGAAGGTGGACAATTGTATTTTCTTCTGTAAAGACCCCATTTTGACTGTAGAACGGCACTTGAGGTTTTGTGCATCGGTAACATTTAGAATTAGAATCTGATATATAAAGTTGTGAACTTCAGCTGTAGATGCTCGTTTCCCATAAGTTCAGTGTGAGCGGTAAACCTAACGGCCTTTTTGCTTCATGTTGGCGGTTGGTATCTCCTACGATCAGAAATAGATGGGGATTCAACTTCATGAAAGGAAAAAAAAAAAACAGAGAGGGTTGGATGAATTAATAACAGGTGTTAATCTATGATGGTTGTACTTCAAGCGTTTTTTTTTGGTTGGATTTGATCTTTATATTTCACATCCTTGAGCTTATTTAAACATACAGAGTTCTATGTCTCATGTGCTTTTAGATGCAACATTTGTTTGATAATTCACGTGTTTCACTATATGATTCCAGACTGCTGGATAGACTTCGCTTTATAAAAACTTAATACATTTTAAGGGTAGAAGTTTGTATTCGAAACGTTTCATCTATTTTGGATCCAGGAGCATGAAGGTTTGATGTTTTTTAAACCTTGATAGATTCTAAGTTCCTGTGTTCTGAACTTGGCTTCGTGTATGGATCTTATTGTATTTTATGTTGTGTCTGGGAGATGCACGTCGAATCTTAAGATTAGCGGACCATTGTGTTGCACATGTGTTCTCCTGGAAACATCCGTGTATATGGGTTTTTTAGTTTCGAACTCTTGTTTTTCGGACTTATGCCATCTGTATACTTCTTTCATAGTATCAAGCTTTAGCTTTAACTTCTCGCTCAAAGCTGATGTCAAGATTACAAAGTTTGGAGGGGTTGTTGAGGACAGAACCGTACAGTGCTCATCATTACAGTCTTTGATCCACCTGCAGGAATTGCTTTTCTTAAAGGGTATATCATTTTGTTTCCCATCCTTACAGACTGTGAGGAGGTTCTGCATAAACTAGTGTGTTATCTGTCGGTAACCGCTAACCGACAGACTGTCTAACAGGGTCTCGTTATCTGCTCCAGCAGAGAGTCTAACAGGGTCTCGTTATCCCATTTCCTGTTAGACAGTCTGTCGGAGCCACCCCTAACCCTACGGTCCCGACCTATGACATAGGTAGGGTGCATGGTTGTCTGGAGCCGGCCGGCGCACGCATGATCTAGCTGCCCACTACGGCAGCAAGCTACAAACAGGGCCAAGGGCGTGGCTGGAGTACTAAGAAGTCAAATTCAAACAAAAACAAAGAACCAAAAACAGAGAGGCCATTGGCCGTGAACACCCCAAATTAATTACCTAATACACGCCTCGATTTTTAAGACCAGCTTGTTTATATCAGAGTGGAAGTTTTCCGATATATGCGTCCTACCTCCCTCCTAGATAGGTACGGCGCCACCATTCCTAACTAAGAAAATGAAGACATTAATTAATGTGGAAAGAATAATTCGTCTCGTCTTATAGCCTGGGTACAATTAATTATTAGCACCTACACTAGACATTAATTACAATGTACCATTTGTAGGATGGGCAAAATCTAAGCCTAGCTAATTAACTCTTAACAACCATGCATATGTGATCTTCTGTAGGAGGCGTTTGGACGTTTTCAAATTCTTGTGATTCAACAGGTTACTTCAAAGGTACCGACAACCTCAAATAATAATAATAATAATAATAATAATAATAATATGGACTAAATATAGAAATTTAAAAATCTATTAAAGAACATTACAAATTTTTAATAGGACCCAAGGGAGGAGGGAGGTTTTACACCCCCTGCATCCTCCCCTGACTGCAGTATCGAATTTATGCATGAGAAAAAAAGAAGAGGAAAATTAATTTGAGACTATTAGCGGATTAACCCAAGTACATATAATATAGGACATAATCAGCATCTCATAAATCACCATTAATTAACCTAAAGGTTTCGGACTTAATTAAAAAACTAGTTTCTGTAGTAGATGAACCTACGAGTGGTTCCCTTATAAATAGATGATGATCTAGTGTCACAAAAATATACCAAACGAAAAAATGGATTCTATGGGAAAGCAAACTACTGATCATATGATCAGCACCCTTAACGAAGTGGAAGAAGCAATCATCCACGACTATGTGGTATCCGGCTCTTTCCTTGTGCCTATGGTCTTGAATGCTTGCATAGAACTCAATGTGTTTGAGATCATACACAAAGCAGGCCCCAATATGCAACTCTCATCCCATGCCATCGTTTCTCACCTTCCAACTTCCAATCCTGATGCGCCTCAAGTGTTAGACCGCATGCTGTATTTGCTCTGTAGCTATTCTCTTCTCACTTGCTCTGTGGAGACTCTCGAGGATGACAGAGTTCAAAGACGTTATGGTCTTGCACCCGCTGGAAAATATTATCTGAAAAATACGAAAACAGGGTCGCTTTCTACTTTTGCACTCCTTACTAGCCATCGGGCTATCATGGATATCAGGTATATATATAATTGACAGCAAATATTTCAAACCTCATAAAGTTCATTCCAATTTCCAATATTCTAGGATAAGATCGATTCGCTGAATGATCCAAGTTAAGTGCTCCAATAACGTAGTCTAACTGGGACCTAACATTAAGAAAAAGTAGACGAAAGTGAAGGAAACGAAGAGTAGAAAGATGATCTGAGATTATTTACAGTAGGAAATGGTGTGAGGCCGGATGATGAGAAAAGGCTTGAGTTGGGGAGAAGCACAAACGAGAAAGCTAATTGCTGGAATGTTTTGGACTACATGGGAGAGGGAGATGGCGTATTAATGTGCAAGGGTTGAGCATCGAGCCGGGTGAAAAAAAAAACAATTGGTTTCCTTCGTTTGTTGTCTGAAAAATAAAACGAATTTTACAATTGACTTTACTAGCTAATGCTGGCTTACGAGTCTTAAATTCAGGTTATATGATCCATATTGTGCTCCGGAGTCTGTTTATTTTTTTTTTCAAATGTTATTTGGCCCTCGTCAGATTCCACTTCAAAGATGCGGTGCTTGAAGGTGGCTATCCATTCGAAAAAGCCAATGGAGTGTCCATCTTCAAGTACAGAGAAATAGATCCAAGGTTCGGAGAGGCGTACAATAGCGGAATGAGTGAGCACTCCACCTTTTTCATGAAGCAAATTCTCAATACATACAATGGTTTCGAGGGCCTATCATCACTAGTTGATGTCGGTGGTGGAAACGGAGCCATGCTGCACTTGATCATCTCCAAGTACCCTTCCATTAAGGGCGTTAACCTTGATTTGGCCGACGTAATACGTCATGCCCAACCTTATAAAGGTACGCATCATATCCTCTTTAACTTATAAAACGACGTTCCTCGATCGATCGCTCATGTAGAAAAAAATATTTATGAAAAAATGGCTAAATTCGGCTTGGATATTGATCACTAATGGTATCGATGCAGGCATAGAGCATGTTGATGGAAATATGTTCGAAGATGTCCCAAAAGGTGATGCCATGTTAGTAAAGGTAATTAAGCTGGTTTCGTACGTCTTTGATCAGCTAGCTAGCTAGGGCCTTAAACCTAGACATACACTTAATGGATCGACGAATGCAACGTACAGTAGCGATAATTAAACTACTACTTAATTTTGCTTGCATTTGATATAATGTCACTTTGGATCTAATTACCAGCAAATATTTCACAATTGGAGTGATGCGGACTGCTTGAGAATATTGAGAAATTGCCACAAAGCGTTGCCGTCGAACGGAAAGGTAATTATAGTAGACTTAATTATGCCTACGGCTCCGGACACAACCAACATGGGTAAGTTTATCTGCCACTACGACAATCTCATGTTTGGTCTGTTTGGAGCAAGGGAGAGGGCAGAAAATGATTTCAAAGCCTTGGCAATAGGAGCTGGATTTTCAAAGTTCCGATTGGTTTGCTGTGTTTGTGGCTTTGGGGTTATGGAGCTCCACAAATAGTTAAGCCTCTAAGTACTCCTTTATAACTTGGTTGTGCTTAATAATTATTACTTATGATTGGGTTCAAGACATGTATGAAAGTGTATCCTTCGGGTAACGTGGAATAATTTGACTCGTGGCTCGTTTGAGGACTAAAGACGAAGCTGGCACACAAGAATTTGTACTGTTGAAAGGGAAATCAGAAAAAGTGGGATATCTAGTGATCCACCAAGAGTCCCTTAAGGCTTTTATTTTAATAATTACGCCTTGACTTTATGTTCATCAATAAAGAAAAAAAATCCTTTTTGAAGGATATGCTGCTGAACGTTTTGTAAGAGCTTTTGTGCAACGTTGAAAGGGTTTTAATGTAGTGCAATCATCCGGATTGATACAATTAACTTGAGTGAAAAAGTTGCTAAAAGCCACATAACATGTTTCCATATGTAAGTCAATAAAAACTAAGTTTTAAAATTATTCTCCATATATACCAAGATTTCACTGTTAGAAATCAATAAAAAAAATAAGACACGTGCATGCTACAATCTTGACGGTCACATTTTACGTACTATCGATATTAATTGTATATTGAAGGTGCATACGAAGATTGGTAACTCGGAAATTACATATTGCAAATCGGGTGGTACTTTGAACGTATGATGGCCTGCAAAAGCATTACTCCCAAGTGGAAGAGTTATCAAATTGTAAACAAAGGTTGAGTCCCAAGGTTAATTTCCATAGTGACAATGATATTTGATCAATGAAGTTTGACAAATATGCTGGAATGAAAATATGCAATTTCCCTTTGAATCTCTTGACAATGTCCTGTTCTATAAATTTGTATAATAAAATGTATGGCCGAAAAAAAATAGAATCCTTAACAAATCAAGATAATCAATCAAATTTTTTTAGTTGGAAAACTTTCCCGATGTGAGGAACAAAAAAATCACGGGACCTAGTACAATCAAAATCTCCACTATCAACTAAATTAATGGGTACACAAAGTCTTCTTTAGTCACAATTAGAGGCTACAACTCATATCTCTTCAAGTTGATATCAATCTTGGTTAATACAATAGAAAACAGAGAGAAAATACCAAAAACAACGAGCCCCAGTTCATGAGCTTGCAATCGGATCGACACCGTTAAAATTATAACTCATGTTGTGAACGTTTCCTCCAAATTTCAGCTTGATCTGACCACAGAAGAAGCGGGATTAATGTTTTGATGAAACCTGGATGTGCTCTTCTATTTCTCTCTTCAATCATAACGACTTAAAAAACTCATCCTTAGGGTTAAAAGTTAAAACCCTATTAGCTTTGAGCCTTATTAAAAGACTCTCAATTGAGATTTCCTTTACATGGAAGGAATTAACCCAAAAGATAAACCTACTGGTTTGGTCAGATTGATTGTTACGCTTTATTTTTTGACATCCAAAAGTGGCCGTCATTCTTCCCTTTTAATTAAGAAACTTACCACGTACGTTGAGTTGGGTTAATGTATTTTGGTATAATTGTGCAGCTGTTGTAGACCCCAAAAGTACTGGTTGTTATATATTAATAGAAATTAATTTGCTTTATTAATTATCAATATTGACCACCAGCTTTTTTCTTCTTATTAATAAAATGCCCTATAACGTGTTTATTTTTATATGAGGTCGATGAACAAATCTTGGTTGATCAGTTTGTCTTTTATTTGCTCTTTTACGATTTGTTCCTCTATATTAATGATACACAGTTGGGCTGATGTTGATGAATTTTCAAATATAAATGAGATTATGTTTTCTGGTCTTGTACATCTGACGTAGCTCAATTTCTTCATTTGGTATTAGATGGTGTTATATATTCTACTCTTGTCCAATCTATTACCTGATGTTGTGTTCCATTTAGATGAGGCATGAATTTTTTTAACGTGTTTTGCTATCACCTTTGTAGAGGGTATAGTATGTTTGAAGTTTTACATCTAAAATGTAATATTCTATGTTTGATATTTAGAATCTCCCAAACGAAGAGGCCGAGGACCAGGTAAAGGAATTGAGTTTGATAAGATGAGAAATTTTGGAAGGATTCCTTTAGTTGTGATTGATAACGCCAAGGGAGTTTCGTGTGATAACACTCGCCTATTTACGGAGAGGTGTACGTATCTTGTAAGACATTTTGCAGATATTTCTTGCAAAAGTTGGTGCCATTTACCAAAAGAAGACAAAGAGGAGCTTTATTCCCGCGTATTGGTATGATTTATAAAATATCAATCTAGTTATAACTAATTTTTATTTGTTATGGAAATGTCTATTTTTTGTTGGTGATATATCGATGACAATTTGTATATTTCAGGGTGACTTTGTGCTTGATTGGGATCGTTATGAAGATCAGGAAATGATTAAGTCGCAACTGCAGGAGGCGTTCAGGCAGTATAGGTACAAGTTGCACCGTTTCTACAACTCCTTCAATGAAAACAAGGTTGCAAGGGAGAATCTACTTGATGATGTTGATATTGAAGCGTGGTATAAGTTATGCGATAGATGGGAGGATGAGGACTACAAGGTTTGTTTTCTTCCATATGCTAGTTAAAAAATTTATATTGTAATTAGTTAGGTATGTATGACTCGAATGATTACCTTTTACGAATAACATGTCTTAATTGATTGCCTTTTTTCCCTATAATATGTAGACTTTGTGGAAGAAGAACGCTGATAATAGAACAAAATTGAGGGTAAACCACACAGCAGGATCGAAGTCCCTTCACCGACTACGAGTGGAGAAGGTATGATTATATACCAATGGTTTTTTGTGCCAGAAATTTAGATGTAGAATTTAGGTCATTAGTTTTGAGTAAGAGAATTAAGATTGATTTGACATCAATGTTTGATTTTTATAGGAGCGAGGACGTCACAACTATTGATTTCTACAAGAGGTCACGAGTCCGCAAAGACGGAAGCTGGATAAGCCCAGAGGCTGAACAATTATACGTGAGTTTTTTTATTAAATTATTTACTGCATATATAATAGAAAATCGAATGAAATGGCATCTAAATTTAAATTATAAAATATTTGAACAAGTTTTTGAATCTAATTATTTTTTTCTTACATAAACTACAGTTGAAGATGGTAGAGCTTCAAAAGGAGAGAGACCCTGAAAAGAAAGATGAAGAGATTGCTAATGATATCTTGAGTGAAGTGCTTGGGAGTAAGTCTGGATACATAAGAGGCATGAAAAAGTCTGTTATTCCCCCACCATCAACCCAATCGCGATCATCAATAGTTATGCAACTCAACAACCAGGTTGAAAAATACAAGTCTGAAGCAGAACGTTACAAATCTGCTTATGAAGTTGTGATCACCACTAAAGTCAAACAACTTCTTGAACAATGCAAGGAATATGCTAGTAAGTGGGAAGGACATGATACAAAGGTTGAGTTCTTTTATGAGTAGATTCCTGGGAGAAGAGAAGAAAATGAAGGGAACCAAGAAAGTGGGAGAAACAACGACAATGGGCAGCCTTAGTATAAGTACTACATTTCTATTAGTGCAGTAATACTATGTTTCTATTAGTGCAACAATACTTCATTTCTATTAGTGCTGTGAATTTTCCGGTTGTACACATAATCCAGTTGTTGGTATGGCAAAAAAAATCTGAATTATATGGTTATCATTTAAATTTAATTGTAAAAAAATATTACTTGGCACAACAGTAACATTGTGGAAAATACTAACTTATGACGTAATAGATATGTGGGTTTTTCCTAAATAACGACGCCGACAAATTGTGGGGCAAGATGAAATTCCTAACGAGTTAAAGGTAATGGAAAAATTGTGGGGCAAAATGAAATTTCCTACGAGTTAAAGGCAGCGGAAAAATTATGGAGCAATATAAAATTTCCAACGAGTTAAAGGTAAAATTGTGGGGCAAAATGGAATTCCCTACGAGTTAAAAGCAACGGAAAAATTGTTGGGCAATATGAAATTCTCAACGAGTTAAAGGAAACGGAAAAATTGTGGGGCAATATGAAATTCCCTACGAGGTAAAGGCGACGGAAAAATTGTGGGGCAATATGAAATTGCCCTACGAGGTAAAGGCGACGGAAAAATTGTGGGGCAATATAAAATTCCCTACGAGTAAAGGCCACGGAAAAATTGTGGGGTAAAATGAAATTCCATACGAGTTAAAAGCAACAGAAAAATTGTAGGGCAAAATGAAATTCCCTACGAGTTAAAGGCAACCGAAAAATTTTGGGGCAAGATTAAATTCCCTACGAGTTAAAAGGCAACAGAAAAATTTGTGCCGACAAAATGAAATTCATGGGTTGTAAAGAATGGCCACGATGCTTTAGTGACACAAGATTCTATAGTTGAGCCCACGTTATTCACCGTGGACATCAACAGACGGCCACAAAATGTTTTTTCATGACTTTATCTTTTGGACCACTTGGTTCTTCCCACGCTCGACCGACGGAATGAAACCGTCACCAGAATCCCATGGGCCACGAAAATTGGGCTTTTGCCGACATTCAACATCGTGGCAGAAGGCCTTTTTTCTTGTAGTGTGGGTAAGTTGCAATTCATTCCCTTCATTGAAAATCCAGCTCCTATTGCCAAGGCTTTGAACTTCTTAATTTCTGTCCTCTCCCTTCCTCCAAGCAGACCAAACATGAGATTGTCGTACAGGGAGATAAACTTACCCAAGATTGTTGTCCCCGGAGCCGTGTTCTATATAATTATCCTCCAGCGAAAACCATCTTGTTTGGTCTGGTTTGGAAGAAAGGAGAGGACAACAATAAGAGCGGTATTGTCAAATTTCCGATTGGTTCGCTGTGCTAGTGGCTTTGGGTTAGGAAGCTCCATAAATAATTCAGACACTGCATGCAGATAATTAACTTCCAAAGCACGCTTCCCTTTTCCACCATATCGATCGGCATGCGAAGGGAGAGGAACGAATATATCGGTTAGATATATACATTCTGACCTTTATGTTAATACCACAGTATATACTAACAAAAGCCTCGGAGGATCCTCCTTGGAGCTCGGTACCCCGTGTATGCGCCTGTAGGTTCATAATTTGAGCTTCAGGTTCAAGGGTTATATGTACCCATCTAAAGACATAAATTATTTTTGGCACCATTAGTTGGCCTGTCTGTAGTAACTCGACATAATGTTACTTGTTGTTTGTTTGACAAAGTCAACGTTGGATTCGTAATAGGTTGTCATGCTCTTGGGTGGCCAAATCCAAGGACAAAGAACGATACCAAAGTATTTCGGTTACCCCAATTCAAAGGCCAAAGTTTTGGAAGCTGATGTTTGGTAAGCATAATTTGATTTCAATAGGCGGCCAGTATGCCCTTCGAATTACTCCTATTATTCGTTAACTACGCATGCGGCCTAGGCCCCAAGGGCCAAAGTGCAATGTAGTTGCTTTTAAGTGTTAGTGAATTTGAGTATTGGCATAATTCCATGGTAAATTAAGTTCAAATTAAGTTGTAATTCCTTATCAAATAATTTTGGTTGAAGTGTTCAAGAGAAAAAAGAAGTCTCTCAATAAATTACTCAAGAAAAGGATTTTACAAGCAGGTCGTCTGTTCCACGCCTGAGCTAAACCTTCGCAGAAAGGCTCGCTTAACTGTCGCTTGACCATAACTCGAGCGAGAATCAACGATTTTCAAAAAACTCAGTTTTTCAGTCCTATTCTACATGAAACTCAAGGTATCATTTACATATACTTTGAGTATGTTGACTTATAACCCTTGAGAGGTATTGTAATATTCCTATTTGTCTGTTGCTGGAGAAAAAAATATCCTTTATCACTCTATGTAGAGAGGATGTCCATTGTTTATTTGAGTCTTCTAAATTACTAACTTTTTTTCTCTCATCCAATCACCTTGAAACCAACCTTTTGTTGTGGAGCCTTTAGAGTATTAAAGGGGGTTTGGCTACCAGAATTCCTGTGTTGAAGAGCGAGATCGTTTGCGAAGAGTTCGTAAAAAGAACCACAAGGGGCTGAGGTGATTACCTTACGGAGCAGGTCCGAGTAGGGTTATTCGGATTATTATATCGGGGTTGTCAAAGTCAGCAAAGGGGTTATGCTACTGTTAGAATCATAGTTTGTAAGGTTTTCTTCTTAGTGAATTTCGTGTGGCGCTGATAACCTGGTGTGATTTTTCTTTTGAAGATTGTTTCAAAATTTTTCTACTTCGTCAACAAAATCTAGTCTCTTTGTATGATTGCAGTTTAATTTATTTCCTGCATATTATTTTGTTAATTGAATTAGTATTGGTTTAGATTTAGACTCGATAGATTTTGAACGTGTTAAAAAACTATCACATAAAGTTTTAATTTGGGGTAAACACTTATTCACTCCAAGGTGTTAATTGGGTTTAAACCCAAGATTTTTCAATAAGAATAATTTTCCTAAATGTCCATATTGACCACGCTTTCATTGTCTACCCATTATACCCATTTCACTAAATTGGTCCATACTTGTAAATGATCTCTACCTAAATGTTAAATAAGAAAACACATATGTTCTTCCTTGGACGTATATTTTTGAGAAATAAGGAAAATCTGTTGCACCTGGCTTTGTGTGTTGAGCTCGAACGTATCTGACTTATTTGGAAAATGCAATGACCGGATTGAGAGTGGAACGACAAACTAAGAACACTCGAATCGACCTCACCATCCGAGTATTAGTAAAATTAACATTCATCAGACGGGCGGCTAAAAAAGAAGGCTAGGTTGGTGTAGCTTAAAAAAATTGGTGTCTGGTCCGAGGTATTGGCTTCTAGGGTTAGTATGAGACTAATTGGCACCTGTTATTGTGTCAGTGTGGTAATCGTGTGAGTGTGTGAGTGGACGGGTGAGATTAGAAAATGAGGAATCTAATGGCTGAAAAAATGCCACATCATTTAATGAAACCGGGTCAGTTTTGCGGGTCGGGTTCGTGGGTTGACGTGACATTTTTTCAGCCATTAGATTTCTCAACTTATAATCTCAACCGTCCACTCACACAAAGCGAATCCCATGCCAGCGGTCCCCGAAAAAAGTCGCCGGAAACCGCCGCCGGAGCGGTGGAGGCGCTGCCACCCACCGCCATGGGTGCGGGGGTCGGCGTTGGCAAACGCCTTTTGCATGTGCACGCCCCCATGCACATATGAGGGGGGCGCATGGGGCTGACAACTTTCTCGACACAATGCTTTGCACGACGGATGGTGTTTGTTTCACCCAGTGCCTCTTGTAAGCTTGTCGGCGACGACAATTGAGCTGTGTAGGCTTGCTCGCACGTTGTGAATCCCTCCATGGGGTGCCACTCGAGACGACTTTATGGTGGTCGAGCCTAATTGTTTGGGTGCTTCCTCAGTGACATGCTCGTGCGCGGCGGCTGGTGTTTGTTTCACCTAATGCTACGTGCGAGCCAACTGGTGGTGGCATCTGAGCTGTAATGGCTTCGCTCCCATGGGGCTTGTCTCGTCGTGACGGTTTACGTGATGCTGTCGACTTCATTGGGGTCGAGCCTCGTGCTTGTTGTTCTTGAGGTGTTGCCTGCGGATGGCGGAGGGTGCTATTAAGCGCTTGATGCATGAAAGTGGGTATGCCGACGATGGAACCCGAGCTGGTAAGGCTTGGCTTTCATGGGGTTGACCCCCCTCTTGTATGCTCTCATGGGACTTGATCCGTTGTCGGTTTCCTTCGTGTTGGCTTTTGTTTTCATGCCTAGCGGTTTCGGTTCGGCGCCATTCGATGCTTCCACATGCTTAGCCAGTCTCTCGCGGTTGGTTTGGTTGTGGTTCGTTCGGTGGTGTTGTGGCTTGGTGTACGTGATAGCGTGTGAGTGGTATTAAGGTTATATGGCTTGTTAGGCTTCGTGCTTGTGCATCGAACTATCCGGCGTACTCCTTCTCAGACTTGCCCCAAGCGTTCATAGCACCTTGGGCGTTGCAAGGGTTCCTGTGCTGCATACCTAATTCGATGGAATTCGTCCCTCCTGTTGCCCCCCAGTAACACCAGCTTTGAACCTCTTTATAGCATGGATTCTGGATATATATATTAAAGACTCTATTAGAGTTCCTCAACTGCTCAGTACATCTGGGTTGATCTCTTATAGATCACTTGAGGATTTCTTGTTTTAAATCTCCACACGATCTTAAATATTCTTGCTGCTATTTTATAATATTAAGTTACGAGTATTTATACTTGAATTAACAACGAATTGCAGTAGAGCATATCCCCAGCCTTTGGCTGATCGCGCGATCAAGTGGACTAGGAACTTTTTTTTTCTCAAACAAGAATTGGCCCAGTAAACAATCACGAAAAAAGTGACTTCTTATTACAATTAAAACACATCCCTTGGATTTGTTTAGCGTTTTCCTTCAAATGCCACTCCTACGCAGCTAGAGTTGTTGTCCGTGCATGCATGGGAGGTTTTCAATCGAGTTTGAGTTGAGCCAGACCCGCACCGTGCTCCTAAACTTTTGCAATGAGAGTGTCTATTCCCCCCTCCCCCAACTTGGGCTGAATATATACTAGCAGCCAAAACCCAAATGTAGATAAAGTTTAAGACTTGAAAAAAATGAGATAGTGAGTCTGTTTATAAGAATAATACGGCCCAACATAGGGTTAGCTTGGGCCGACTAAGCCATATGTCCTACATAATACACTCCAAATTAGCTCCATATTTTTTTGGGTTAAGCATAATTAGTCTCGGCAAAAGTTATTGTGTGAGTGTGGTAATTGTAATCGTAATGCAAAAAATTGTCTTAGAATTACAATATCGAAAATTTAAAACTAAAACCATTAAAAATATTAGAATACATATATATTACTATGTACTACGACTTAGAATTACAATATCGAAAATTAAAAGCTAAAACCATTAAAAATATTAAAATACATATACCTTACTATGTATTACGACTGAAAGGTGACAATTGCATCCTACGTTTTTACATCTTCTGAAAATATTGCAAAATAACTTCATTTTTAAATACAAAACCATAAAATCAATCAACAGAAGAAAAACACCAAAACTCGGAAAAACAATCCCGGAAAAAAAAAAGAAGTATCGATTCATCACATGTCCAAACACACTATGTAGAGAAGCAGAGAAGAAAGGGCATTGAGAAAGAGAACCAAATCCATTCCTTAACCATCACACCTCCAGTACTAGAATTAACTCTCCTTCAGATTTTCTATCCACCTCTCACTTCTCATAACATCTCTGTTTCGTCCTTTGTTTTATTTTGCATTTAAAACACTCAGTCCCCAGACCATGTTTCCTTCACCTTTATCCTCGTCTCTTTAAACTCCCCACCGAGACCACCGAAGATTTCCTTGGGCTCTAGAGAGGCAAAAGAGCAGGGAAAGTAAAAAAATAAAAAACAGAGGATTCTTTTGCTTTTGTTGTTGTTCTCTTATCTCTCTTTCGCCTTTCTTGGGATTATCCAACATGGGTCCTTGCAAAGAAAAAGAAGAACCAACAAAGTGTGTCTGGGTAGCCTGGAGGTGTACAACGAGGTGCTTCGTCGAATCCAAGAATCGAATTGTGGGGAGGCCAACAAGCTCGCCACCAAGACTCTGGATGCGCAGGCTCGCAGCCACAACCTCCTCTTATGTTAATTTCCTTGCTTGGTTTTTGGCCTGCCTATGGGGATCGGACCCCAACATGCCAAGGCCAAAAAAAAAGTTTACATGTATTTTGTTTTGGGCAGTGCAATGGGTGGCGGCCGCCCAGGGCCGCTCCCCTTGCATCCGCCACTGGTTGAAGGTCCCCCAATTAGTGTTTCAATAGTGTTAATATGTCTCCAACAGTGTGGCTAGCTGTGTTGCCACTTGCCACCAGCAATAATAATCATGGGTTAATGGGCACCCACAGTGGCGCTACAGATCTCATCTCATACCTAATTAAGGATATATATATATATATAGAAAGTACGTACTGTACCAGTCGACACCACCCAAAACAAATTCGAACAGAGACCCAAACCCTCGCTCGCTAGAAAAAGAAGACATTAAAAACATCAACAATCCTCCATGCATTGCGGTACTGCTTAATTAGTGCTTGTATATGCTCCGATTTAATTACTTCTTCTTCTTTTAATGAAAGATCGTCCTTGTCGTAGTCCAACGATGACGAGATTTTTTTTTTTTTAAAATCTCCACTAGCTAGTACTGCAATTTCAAATTTCAAGTTGCTCTTTAAACAAGACAATTAATTAATATCTGATCTTCAATATTATTGAGATTAAACATTGAGGCTCTTGATTTATTAAGGGAGTATATATGATGGGACCAGCATTAATATATATCTGGCAGAAACTTAATTAATTTAGCTCGTACGTTATATATTATATATTAAAGGGACGGAACAACTTGAAAGTGTCGTTCCACGTGGAAGATAATGAAAATTAATGCCGGAAACCATGCAAGTTGAGGTTATATAAATATTTCGACCCAGGGCTCTATGTTTTAATACTCTCTCCATCTGCCCACACGGGCAGTAGATGGCATAGGTTGGTGAAGGATTAGGAACTTATGATCACTATAGCGTATCTTATTATCATCGAAGAACTTTAGCTAAAGAGGCTTTTGCCTTTACTTTAGCGTCAACTTTAGGAGCAACATTATAGCAGATAGATAATTTGTAGATAATTTGTCAATGTGACTAAATAAATTTTTTCATGTACAATCCATGCACACAGTTATATAACATCGTCCGCACGGTAATATATCAGACTCTTACATACAGACGTCTGCACCGTTATTTCATTTATGATGAAATAGTTATTTGTTATCTTCAAAACCTGTTCGAACTGTTACATATACAGATCGGACTCTTGTTCCATTGAACACATTCGAACGTGTTGTTGTACTTGAGCACGATTGCTTATTAGAAGACCATGTGTGCACGAGAATAATCGTGTGGACGAACGAATTTAACGCAAAGTGTGCGGACGGATAGTTTTGTGTGCACACGTTGTCAATGCAAAAGAACCGTGCAGACGACATTTATTATCGTTCGAACAGTTTTCTACAGATTTGAATTATTTAATTAAAATTTTAAAAATAATTAACAAATAATAAAAATAGAAAGATATTCAATGCTCATAATATAATAAAATATATACAAAAATGATATCTTTATTAAAAGTAAATAAAATACATAATCAATAAGTATTGACAAAGTAGTAAAAATACATAAATCTACCCAAATTTTCGTTTGAGTGTCGAACGAGATTGCAGCTGTCTGACCTGCTCCATCAATTGCTCACGCATCTGTTCAGCCATTAGTTGCATCCTCCGTTCTTGTTGTTCCACTAGGCTCCTTTGATGCTCTTGCATCATCTTCTGATGTCCACATGTCATCCTTATTAGTATGCGTCTTTTTATAAAGTAACGCAGGACTAATCTCATCAAATTATGGATTTTTCTGAACACCAAAAGAAATATAGAACGTGCATATTAAATTACCTTACGTCATTTATATAAATAATAAATAATATAAATATAAATTTATTACTTAATAACAATGCTTTCGTGCGTTGGAAGGACATCGCTCCTGATGTGTGTACAATCTTCAACTTAGCTCTATTCTTCTTGTTGATTGTACTCCTCCTCTGCATTGTACTTTTACAATTATTACCATAATTAATAATAAAATAAAATAAACGTTCACGACAGAATAAAAATGTTTAACATGAAATTCCTCGCTCGCGAATAAATCACAAACACGAGTCCATTATTCTTTATTCATATCGGGATACGGGTGCTCTAACGACTCGTCTTTGGAATTGAACACCGAGTAATGCGGGAACATTCAATTTATATGTTTGATGTACGTTGTGTTCATAGTATACGTCACAGTGATGCGATCCTCGGCTCGGTAGTAATCTAGTTGGAAATCAACTTTAGGTAGACGTCCGAACGTACAACATAAAAACTATTCAAGTTTAAAATAAAAGCACGTCCGGAGAGCTTCCATATAGCGTCCGGAAAAACTCAAAATGAAACCGTATACCTTTGAAAGACTTTGGCATAAAGAAATAGTCTGGACGCTGCGTGGAGGACGATCGAGTTAAGTCAGCCATGACAACGTCCCTCAACATCCCAAACAAGCCCAAAAATACAACCAAAACACAAACTAATACACTTAAAACAATCCTAACACTTAACAAAATCAATTTATACGTAAAATTCAATAAAAAAACATAATGTACTATGCAAAAAATGAAATTGAAATTCTATACATAAAACTATCAAAAATGAAATCTTTTCCGCTAAAATCTTGTTAAAAGTAAGCAAAACATATCTGGATGTGACTAGATCCTCAAAAGAGTGATATTACGTCAAGATTTGAGAAGAAAAGACTTGAGTTTTGAGATTTTCTTTACGACAAATAGTTCGGCATTTTTCTTGCACACGTGGCCCACCCAATTAACGTACCTCGTACTAAATGCCAAAATTTAAATCATTTAAAATAGTTCGGCACAATAAGGACGTTTTACGTTGATGTGCGAATGGTTTTCCACTGAATTGGTGCGACGTGGAAGCGCACGTTTGGCTGAATAAACGTCAAAAAATGGTTCGGATGGGGACAACTGTTTTCAACTTTCGTATGACGTAAACACGTGTAAGCCATGCGACAGTTACATGAATGTCCGAATGTTGTACTCAACCATTCCGATATCGTCTTTTCATCATACAAGTCCGGACGCTGATCTCATTCATTCGAATGCCTACCTGATTTACTCTATGTTCCGATAAGGGAGTCTGGATGCTGATGGATATTGTCCAAATGCCTAGCAGATAAATTTAACATTAATTTTGTTGTTGAATTCTCTAAATTTACTTTGCTTCAACAAACTTAATTTATTTAAATGATTTAATTTACATAATTAATTTAATTTACTTCACTCAATTTAACATAATGTAATTTGACTCAAATTTTTAACTTAATTTATTTATTTTGAATATATATATATATATAAAGTTAAGCATAATTTTATATTAAACATCCGTTATAACTAATCACTCATTTAATTGTAATTACAATCTAAT
Source organism: Myrica gale (assembly GCA_963930655.1). Taxonomy (NCBI): domain Eukaryota; kingdom Viridiplantae; phylum Streptophyta; class Magnoliopsida; order Fagales; family Myricaceae; genus Myrica; species Myrica gale. The sequence goes on from OZ005611.1 coordinate 22,881,855, forward strand.
TATACTAATCGTTCCGTTAACATAGCACTAGTACTAATCACCCATTTGATTGTAATAAATTTAATCTAGTGAAAAAGCATAATTAATATAAAATATATAAAATAAACCGAATGCCGAACCAAAAACACCATCATAATTGTCTAGTACAAGCTGGAGACGGTCCTTCAAACAATAAATGAATAATAGTGATAATGCATAAACAGTAGACTAGTCCAAATCACGACTTGGCTCGTTCATATCTTGTCCGAAGGCGTCACGAACATGCGTCAAATGCTCCTCTATATTATCTATCCATCTACAGAGTGTCTTGCAGTTGTATCGGAACGGTAGGGACTGACTGGGACAACTAAGACAATTGTTCTCTCACAGAGAACAGTTCCATCCGCATAATATTCAGCTCTTCCATCAAAGCCCTATCCATTAGAGCAAGTTTGGTCTTCAGACTGGTCAAGTGGCATTGGAGCTCCATGCACAACAAATGCGTCGGCTCCACTATAGCCCGAATACTCTCTTTCAACTCCACTAAAAAGGCGTCCGCCCAAGCTAGCAAAAACTGTCCGAACATAAGTACAAACTGTTCGCACGAGCGTCAAACTGTGTCGTTTAAATTCTAGAACGTCCAAATGGCACAATACCGTCTGGACTGACTAGAAAATGTCCAAACGTCTTAAAAAAGCGTCCGAACAGTGTTTCGATGAACACAAACAAAGCAACATAACTTTATGAATGCAAACAACACAACAAACTAAACAGCGAACGATATTGAATTGAAATGCATGAAATTGAGAAGCAAATTCATGATAAAAGTTTTACCTGAAGTTGTTTGAGAGATCTCGAACGGATAGTGAAAATATTTGGAAGAAAAGTTTGAGAGATGGGAGTGAGTTTGTGAATTTTTGAGGATTAATGAACTTACTTAGCTTTACCCAAAAAAGAATTTTAAGTTCAAACAACTTATATTAATCATATTACTGAAAATATACAAGCGTCAGATTAATTCATCACACGTGCTGGTGAAATCACAGGAGGTTCGATATTGCATGAATATAATGAAATGCATTTTTTAGTTACATGAATATTCATCTCGGATGTGAGTGAAATAAGAATATTATCCGTTCAATAAGCTTGGGGGCCAACACATGCATTCACATGTAAACCTACTCTAAATAAAATGCTTTTTAGCACGTAATTAACATATGCATGCTTTATCTAATAAGTTTTCTATTATAAGTAAAACATGATCTACTATAGACCGTTAATCTAAATCCTCGAAGAAATTAACATGCGGTAGGAGTAACCACTACAAAAAAATCGCACTACCGGCACGCGACATTGTACGATCCCCAACTTCCCATCAGCAAAGCATGAGCGTGGTGCACCACTAAAGCATACCCATCAACATTAAAGATGCAGACCTCGACCGCAAATCAACGTCAAGGTTTTGTGGTAAGCAAGTCTCCGAAATCTTGATTGTCATGACGCTTATGGAGTTTAGCAAGTATCTCCATATTATAGAGACGGCGTGCATGGTCGAGAGATCTTGGTGATCCGTTCACGACGTAGCTACCATTTTGATCTGCCATGAAAGACTCTTTAACCGGTGCAGGTGGTCGTCACTAATGTGAGTTCTGGCGAGATATTCAGCCACCAAGCTGATCCACGCTGGTGAAGGTCCTCTCTTTGATCATGGTCTTCTTGATCGACGAGAAATCCAGTCGACAGAAACTAGGGATTCAGAACTCAGCTCTAATGCTTTTTATTATTCTTTGTATAGTTTTATTTCTTTTTTATTATTCTTTGTTTTTCTTATTTTCTGCCACTCGGTGGTATTTGTATTCTTTCGGCTCTTTGTGACTAAGGCATGAGATTGGTTATTTTCTCTCATCTCCTTCTCTATCGTCTTCCTCACATTCTCTAACATGGTATCAGAGGAGGAACCTTCTCCTGCAACTTTTCTCTGTTAGCCTTTCTGCAAACCGTTACCATCTCAACCTATCACATCCTTTTATTCCCTCATTTTAGTTCTGAAATATGTTTACTGAAGGGGCCATATCAGCAGCCACATCCTCACCTGTTTCTTCTCTTTTCACTCCTACTGAGGACCCTAATAGTCCTTATTTCCTTCATCATAGTGACAATGCAAACACTGTGGTCATCACCCCTCCTTTGACTGGACCAAATTATCTCACCTGGAATCGTTCTTTCACCCTTGCTATCTCAATCAAGAACAAATTGGATTTTCTTGATGGTTCGGTTGTGACCCCAAGTCAAATAGATTCTCTCTTCTCCTCATGGTTGTGTTACAACAATCTTATTCTCTCATGGATTTTAAATTCTGTGGCTAAGGATATCGCTTCCAATGTGCTATATATCAACTCTGCCAAGCAAGTTTGGGATAAGCTCAGGACACGTTTCTCTCAACCAGATGATGCTCAAATCTATCATCTACAACATCAACTCAGCTTCATTGTTCAGTATAGCCTGTCTGTAAGTGATTATTTTACTCAGCTCAATGGTATTTGGGAAGAACTTCGAAATCGTTGACCTTTGCCATGTTGTACTTATGGTCACTGCACTTGTGATGCCTTGAAATTTGTTGGAGATGCACAACAAAAGGACTATATATTTAAATTTCTGATGGGTTTGAATGACTCCTTTGCTGGAGTGAGAGGTCAGATTATTCTAATGAGTCCACTACCCTTGTTAGACAAGGTCTTTTCCTTGGTATTGCAAGAGGAACGTCAGAGGGAGGCTCGAGTGTTAGTCTTGCCCACAACAGAACTCTATGCTCTTGCTGCCTACCATAATTCTTTCAAGAAGAAGGGACGATAAGTTATGATTTATAGTCATTGTGGAAAGGTAGGGCAAAATAAGGAGAAGTGTTACAGATTGATAGGTTTACCTCCTAACTTCAAATTCACTAAGACTAAGCCCCATTTTGGTTCTGATTGATGGTAGCCACTCAGCACATCAAGTGGTTTCACTCGGGCACAAGTTCAGCAGCTCATTGTTCTTGCCAGTGCTCTGAATCTGCAACTTGAGGATCCTACCACCACAGCTTCTCCTCTCAATCTGAACTCTCTTAAGCCTCAACCCTCCAGTTCTAACATGACAAGTACTGGTTTATGTCTTTCTACCATTAATGTTCCCAATAATTCTTCTATTTTCTTTGCTAATCACTCATACTTCAATCACTCTTCCACTCCTTGGATAATCGACACTGGAGCCACCGATCACATGGTGTGCTCCACATCTTTTCTCACCTCTGTCACTTGTTGCACAGAGACTTTTGTCCAACTTCCTAATGGTTCTAAGGTGAGGGTCACACACATTGGTACATTTCACCTTTCTGAATCCTTAGTGTTGACAGATGTGCTTTGTGTCGACAGATGTGCTTTGTGTCCCATCCTTCACATTTAATTTAATCTCTGTTAGCAAACTCACCTCACAATTAAACACTTTCCTCATTTTCTTAGTCAATCATTGTTTCATTCAGGTCTTCTCTTCATGGAAGATGATTGGACTTGCTAGAGACCATGCTGGCCTATATTACCTGCTGCCCAACACCACCAGCCGAAAGATCATCTCCTCTTCTCTTCCTTCCAGTTGCAATCAAGCCATCACAGCTACTGTGGATGGAACTTTTGAGCTTCGGCACTTTAGATTAGGACATCCATCTATTCAAAGAATGTATTTACTTCATTCTAATTTTCCCAATGTATAGATCAACACTCACTTACTTTGTAAGGTTTGTCGTTTGGCTAAACAGAAGAGGCTGTCTTTTCCTTTAAGTGTTAGCTCTGCTTCTTCTCCTTTTGATTTAGTTCATGCAGATATATGGGGACCTTACTCATAACCTACCACTCAAGGGTTTCATTATTTTCTTACTCTTGTTGATGACCACACTCGGGTGACTTGGGTTTATCTCATGAAGTTTAAATCTGAAACCAGATCACTCTTGTAATCATTTTGTCAGATGATTCACACTAAGTTCAAAACTACCATTAAGTACATTAGAACCGATAATGGTGTTGAATTTCACATACCAGAATTTTATCAAGCTCATGGGACATTACATCAAAAATATTGTGCTGTCATTCTCCAACAAAATGGGGTGGTTGAAAGAAAACATCAGCACCTCCTATATGTTGCCCAATCCCTTTTTTTTCAAGCCTCTTTGCCTCTCAAATTTTGGGGTGATGCCATCCTAATTTAATCAATAGGACACTCACACCGATTCTAAAAAATAGATCCCCTTATGAGCGTCTCTTCTCTTCTCCTCCTTCCTATGGTCATCTACGTGTCTTTGGTTGCCACTGCTATGCTTCCACCTTGAAGCACGACAGAAGCAAATTTCAAGCCAGGGCTACTAGGTGTCTCTTCATAGGCTACCCTTTTGGACTTAAGGGTTATAAACTATATGATCTAGAGAATCACTCCACTTTTATTTCAAGAGATGTGTTTTTCCATGAGTCAATTTTCCATTTTCAACACACACAATTATCCCATGACTACCATTTTCAATCCTCATCTAATTTAGTTCTTCCTCCAGCTCTTCCCAACATTGATGTTCCATTCTTTCCCTCTTCCTCTCCTTCCACCAATTCACCTCATCATGATGACCTCACAAGCCCTTCTTTCGACTCTGTCCCCTTATCTAACTCTCCTGCACCTCCCACAGCATCCCCTCTTGCACCAAAATTTGCTGTCATTCTCCTTCGGCGTTCCAGTCGAGATCGTCATCCTCCTAGATACTTAGATCAGTACCATTGTCAATTAATTGGAGATTTGCACTCACCTTTCTCCAGCATTCAGCCCACTGCACACCCTTTATTCAAGCACCTCTCCTATGCCCATCTATCACCTTCCCACATAACTTATTCTCTTTCACTTTCACTTTCACTTTCACTGACCAAATAACCCGAAACTTACACTCAACCTGTTGCTACAGAGCACTGGAGAGATGCTATGAGGGACGAGCTCGATGCTTTAGAGAAGAACCAGACTTGGACTATCACTTCTCTTCCACCCGGGAAAACTACCATAGGATGCAAATTCGTGTACAAGGTTAAACTGAACTCTAATGGGAGCATTGCAAGGTATAAGGCCCAACTTGTTGCTAAAGGGTACACCTAAAAAGAGGGGTTTGATTACCAAGAGAATTTTAGCCCCGTAGCAAAACTAACTACTGTTAGAACCTTCTTTGCTTTGGCTACAGCTCACCATTGGAACTTATCTCAGCTAGATATTCACAATGCTTTCTTAAATGGTGATTTAGATGAAGAGCTATACATGGACTTACCACCCGGATCTCAACTTAAGGGGGAGAAACTGGTCTGCAGATTACACAAATTGATTTATGGTCTGAAGCAAGCTTCCATACAATGGAATTCTAAGTTCACTTCTTCCTTTACAGCCATCGGTTTCCAACGGTTTCCAACGGTCTCGATCAGATTACTCTCTTTTCACCAAGCACACCGAGAAAGGCTTTCTAACACTATTAGTCTATGTGGATGACATCTTAATTGGCAATGATGATTTCAATTCTATCTCAGATTTAAAATGCTACTTGAACACTCAGTTTAAGCTCAAGGAATTGGGGCAACCAAAATATTTCTTAGGGCTTGAAGTGGCTCGATCAACCAACGGTATTACTCTCTATCAAATAAAATATGCGTTGGACATCCTTGAACTCTCTGGTCTTCTCGGTTCCAAGGTAGCTTGTACTCCCATTGAGCTCAATCATAAGCTTTCTCATTCAGCGGGTCAACCTCTTTCTGATGCTACCGCATATAGACGACTGATTGGCAAGCTTATTTACCTTACCCATACCAGACCCGATATCACTTACCAAGTCCACATCCTCAATCAATTTATGGATAAACCTTCAGACATTCATTTACATGAAGCCTTTCGAGTTCTCAGATACATCAAGGGAACTCTCGGGCAGGGTATTTTTCTCTCTTCTACCTCCTCCATGCTGCTCAAGGCCTATACTGATTCGGATTGGGAAGCTTGCCTAGACACTAGGAAATCTATGACAGGTTATTGTGTTTTACTTGGGGACTCCTTAATCAGCTGGAAATCTAAGAAACAAGCGACCGTTTCAAGATCTTCTACAGAGGCAGAATACAGAGCACTTGCTTCGACCAGTTGTGAGATCCTATGGCTCCTCTCCTTGTTAAAATATTTTCATGTTCAACATGCTCAACCTGCTCTTCTTTACTGTGATAATCAAGCAGCCATCCACCTTACCAAAAAATCTCATCTTCCATGAGAGAACAAAACATATAGAGCTTAATTGTCATTTTGTGTGAGAAAAGATACTTGCTAGAATTATTCTACCCGTTCGTGTTGCCTCAAAATTTCAGTTAGTAGACATTTTCACCAAGGCGTCACCCACTACTACTTTCCTTTTCTTCTCGTCCAAGATGGGTCTTCTGAATATCTTCGCCCATCTTGAGGGGGAGTCTCAAAGAAATGACCACCTCTCCAGCTCATCAGTGCATGACCACAACACCGACTCACCTACAACTCTTGTATGCCAGAGCACCTGCCTTATTCCCACCTTGCGATGCCACAGAGCGCAGGACTTGTCTTGTGGTCCCAGACCTTCTCGATAGCTCTGCTTAGCACTAGTCTCTACATACCATTGTATTCTGCCATTTGTATATTTTTATTTCTTTTTTATTATTCTTTGCTTTTCTTATTTTCTGCCACTCGGTGGTATTTGTATTCTTTCGGCTCTTTGTGACTAAGGCATGAGATCGGTTATTTTCTCTCATCTCCTTCTCTGTCTTCTTCCACACATTCTCTAACAAGATTCTCATAATTAAATGGTTAGGGTTGTTGTTTTCATCACATAATCGGATTATAAGAGAAGGATTTAATGATTAGGAAAAATTTGCCCCCATTTTGCTCTTGGCATAAGGACTCTGTTCAACTAGGGGAGAATCTCCCCACTTCTTTTGTCGTGCTGTCCACCCTAAAGTTACACATGGCTGACCTGGGTATTTTGGCCTCTACAAATTATTAGGGGTAACGTCCTCTAAATAGGAATCTTCTAATTCACTCAATCAGACAAAAAATGGATCGAAGTCTCAATAAAAATGGATGGCTTTTGTGTCACTATAATCCTCCTGCTACCACCACTGTTGTGGGCCAATATAATTCACCACGAGGACCCTGTTGTTGCTAAAGCTCACGAAATTTGCAGTCCACTGTTGGCAACAAGCTTTTGCAGGGATAACCGGATAAGCCACTTCCCACGGTATTATGTTGTCAGGAGAAAGCAGAGTAGACCGGCATCCAGCATTAAGAAAATACCATTGCCTACGTGTTGTCAAAAAAGATTGGGTCACTCTTGATGAGTTGCGGGTGGTTGATGACGGAGCAAACGCGACCACCCCTTCCCAATCTTTAGGCTCGTCAGTGATGGAGGTGAACCCCATCTCATCAAGCATTTCTGGTCGACACAAATTACTCTTTAAGTTGACGGAAGAGAACCGTTTTCGAGGAAGGACAATCGCGACGCTGCAGTCTCCATTCTTCGACGACCCCGAATCGTGGTGGAAGACTTTTGCTGACGATTTTGCCTGCTTTTGACTAAGAAGACTACCGTCGAGGGAGCTCGAAATTGTCGGAGTGAACTTATGATCTGGCTAGGAGGAAGATGAAAATGATGATTAACTTGCTCAAAGAATATTAAAGAACGCCCACAGATTATGTCTTGCTTGACATTTGGGTTTACCTGATTCTTGATTGCGTGTTGATCTATTCATGTATGCTGTAATGGCTTGATGTTAATTTGTTGAAAAGGCTTGTTTTATCTTTTACGGGTTGTATACCTGGGAGTAGTTGCTGTTTTGTTAGGGACAGGCCCTATATATTCATTGTACATATTGATATCAAAATACAAAGATTTGCGCAGCCAAAAAATAAAAAATAAAGAACTACCAAAATTGGGCTTCTCCTCTCATGAGCTTCTTGCGAGGGATCAGATGTAAAGGGAAAGTGGGATGAGTTATATATAAACTCGTAATTTATCCAAATATGTCATGTCCCTAGATCAATGATCTGCAAAACACGCATGGAAAACCCTACATGATATTCTACAAAACACTTTTTCGCTTTCGCCGATACTTTTATTTACCAGATCTAAATATTAGATACCGCTTGTTCTAAAAATTTAATCTCTAAGAAATAATATATTTAATTCTTTAAATTAGGTTCTCTAACACTCTCTTATGTGTTATACAATACACGTGAATTCACCAATTAGAAAGTGAATTTAACGCAAATATAGTAATTGATTCTTGATGAGTAAGGTCTTCACTAGGCGTTTAAATTTGGGCCAAGACCAATCGGCCCAACCCAAACCAATTGAGGCTGATTGGGCTTGAGATGTTTCTAGGTAGCCCGGTTCGGCCCTTGGCCCAAAAGATTTAGAAACTAAATAGGTCGGTTCGGCCTTTGGTTCCGAGTGTTTGACCCGCCGTTTCAAACTGTCCCAACCCATTCTTAGAAGAAAAAAAACTCTCCACCCCACCTAATTCTCTTAGGGCTTTTCTTTGTTTTCCTCTCTCCCCTCCTCCCTCTTAGCCGCTGCGCCTCTCTCCGTTCTCTCTATTTCTATTGCCCTCTCATGTTTGATCTTTCTCTCTTTTCCTTGATTGCAGAATGTATGCTATCACCTCTCGATCTCTTTCATTATCTTTCTCTCTTTATCTGTTGAGTTCCTTCGATTGGGGTTTGTTGGTTGATGCGATTGTAATTTTCGGTTGTGAATGGAAAAAAAAAATCAAACGGACCGAAGGCACCAAGGGGCGACTTTGGTCAGCCTTTAACACTCTCGGCTCGATATTCGGCTCTCCATTTCAAGAAACTAACCTCCTCAATTTAACAGCCTGCGAGGCATCGAAATCGTATTGAGGGGGTCGGTTTACCCCTAGTTTCCGCACCTCCATTGATCTTAACTGTTTTTTTTTACCATTTTATTTAAGAAGATGACAGGATCTACATCAGTAAAACCAATTAATTAATGGATATATTTGGAGAAGGGAATCTCACGCTCTTCCGAAACAGACAAAAGGAATCTAGTTTGGTTTCTCTTTTCTGATGAATGAAGAATCTCCTTCCGTTCAGAAAACTAAAGTCGAATCTCCTTCCCTTTATTTTATTCTTTTTCCCGGCCCCTTCCCTCGCAAGTAATCTCCTCGACACACCCAGTATTGTAAGATACAACGTGGACATGTTTGTTTGTCCAAAATTTTAAGGGTTTAAAATTTCTAACAAAACAACAATACTTCAAAAAATTTTAACTTTTATGCATATACTTTAAATTTTTCACAAACTCTAATAAACTTCAACGTTCAAAAGATTTGCATATTCTTTCAGGGAGAAGTTGGCGATCATCTGTCAATAATAAAGATCTACTTAGAGCGTGAGTAAACACTATTACAGAGTATTTTTTTTCTAGTAATCTGGATATTTAATAGTGCTGCCAAGTGCTAGCTAGCTCTTATTACCATCCGTCTAGCGCAGTTGGCTTTAAGAATTCTATACAGAAAAGATGGGCATGAATGCCTAAACAGAATTGAGTCTTCCTTATCACATCAGATGAAGCTAGATTTGCCTTTATGATGTCATATATTGACAATAACCTGGGAAGAGATCATCTAGAAACACTTCCAGTATTCAGAGCCGAGTCAATCATTGGGATCTTTTCAAAAGCAAAAAGTACCTATCATCCTGGGACAACGTGGATGGATCTGAAATCCATTGGGTTCTCATTGAATTTTAATTGACACTGATTTGCCAACCATTTAATATCCAAGTTTAATCCAAATGGCACATAAAAATTAGTTTAGATCAAGCGGGAATCTCTCTCCCTCGAGCTGATGGGAATTGACTTCGCCAGATTACTTAGGAAAAAAAAAAGAATTAGCCAGATCAAAGGGTTCTTAGCTTCCACAATTTTTAAAGGAAAATGCATGCAACTCCTGGGTATATACACCTGGCCACCCTCCAAATTTTTGCAAATTCTTTTAATAGAAGGGCAAAATTGGTATTAATATTTGTAATGACCCTTTCCAAAATTTTGGAGAAATAAACATGAGAGAAAGAAAGAGTGTGAGAGAAGGAATAACTACTTTATAAGTGAGCCTTCTAATTTTTAAAAGAAAAAAATACTAAGAGTGTGTTTTTTTTACTTCTCTCTTTTCATTCCTTTTTTATAGTATCTTTTTCCTCCCTATTTTATAGTGTCTTTTTTTACTTTTCTTTCTCTCTCCATTTTTTTTAAATTTCTCTCTTTTTTCTCTCACACTTCCTTCTCTTCCTCTTTGCACTTTTATTGTCTAGATTTGCTCTCAATGACCTCTCTTTTCTCTCTCTCCCACTATTTTACTTCATATACAAAAAATAACAAAATTCATACTCAACACTTGGAATACACAAAATTTTTGCTTTGCACAAAAAAAAACTTCACTGTTAGAATTCTAAATGTTATTACATTTAAATATTATTGTCTTTTTTCTGAAAACATACTCATTTCATTATTATTGTCGAATTAAAATATTATTGCTCTATTATTTGTGTGTATCTATGTTATTTTGATTAGATTTTAACATTGTTTTGTGTCTTTGTCAATAATTTATGAGTCATTTATTCCGACGATTTTAAACTTTTGATTGCATTCAGCCACACAAGATTTTAGAACTCATATAATAATTGATGACTTTTACTCATTGAAGGAACGTCCGGTTCAATTAGCATAATTGAAAAAAATTTAGCTTTTACACTTAAGTTAAAGTTTATATATATATTTTTTAAAGTTTTAGAATATGTTGTTACATTTTGATTATGCTTATTTTAATTATAATAAAAATTCGAAGGACTTAAAATTAGTCAAAGTACACATAAGATGACCTTACACCATCGGCGGAGGGAGGGGGGGCAAACCGGGGCCATTGCCCCGGTTGGCTCCCCCCAAAAAAATTTTTTACATGCAATTTTTTTTTATTTTTTATTTTTTTTATTAGGTTTGCCCCCCTTGGCCAAATAAAAATTATGCTTGCCCCCTTACCTGCCTAGATGAATCAGCCCGCCCCCCTTAAAACCCAAGCAGCCCAATACCTCAAAATCAAATTAAAAGAATAATCAGAGAGATATTTATTTATGTCAAAATTTGAAATCCTATATTAACTTGTCGACGTTGTCGTGAATTTTGCGACGAATATTTCATATACTTCTCCTGATTCCTGATAATCGTTGTGTGTTGTAATAATTGAAATAAATGTTTTCACTATTCTAGTACTGCTTTTTTTTTTGTTCTTTTGTCTTTTATGTTGGACTTGGTTGAGAATTTGGATATCGCAAATACTGAGAAAGGGGATGGTGTGCTCTTGTTGGATAAGTGATAATTCAATTATTCAAGTGTGTTGTGTGTCCATCTTTACTTACTAGAGAATCATTGGTTATATCATTTTATTGTTACTATCATCATCTAATTTTATATGTCTGACTTCTCCACAATTTATGAAAATCCAAAGTTGAAGTAAGACTCATTTTCATCTATCTTTTGTTTGTTTAGGTCTGATTTTTCATAGCCCATGAGATTAACTTGTTTTTAATTGTCTTTCTCTAAAGGTGGAACTTCTTTTCCATTGTAATTTGTGACGTTTTGATCAAATTATAAATCTATTTCTTCAAAATTTTAGTCATTAATTTAGCCTTTGAACTACGATTTTTCTGTTTTCTCATTTTGTAAAGGGAGTAGAATAGTTATTTGGATGTTAAAATTGAACTTTTTGTCCAAATTTTTTTTCTATTATCATTTACCAAGTATGTATTTTCTCCTTTCAATTTCGGGTTATTTTATTGTTGATAGAGATTCCACTCTTGAGAAGCTCGTGTTCAATAGTACTGTCACACTAAAAAAACTATAGCAAGGGTGAGAAGTATTTTTATGTCATCGGAACCTGGATTCTTTTTGAACTTTGGATAATTTGGCTTCTTTTTCCAATATGCTTCGATTTGCTATTATTTCTTTCAAGAATAATAGAAATACAATAATTGTTTATTTTTCTCATTTATGTGTTATGTTTTCTTTTTACAGATCCCAACAAATTCAGTAGGACTTATTGAGCATAGGGCACATCCTTTCTGGCAACAAAAATAAGTACTTCATTCATGGAAGTAAAAAGTTATATTGCTGAAAATACTTTATTTCATTTATGTGTTTTGTTTTACAAAGAATATATATATATATATAAATACTTTTGTTTGTGTGATTAGTTGATGCTCTATTGGTGTCTTGAACAACAAGAATTTAATCTTTAATGTCACCTCTCAGTATCAGCAAATAGTACGGTACGTGTATTTCAATATTTTTAGTGTTTTTAGTCCTTAATTTTTATTTATACTCTGAAGATATTTTTTTGCATTAAGTAGTAAAAATTTTTTTTTGTCATTTTTCCTTATAAGTTTGCCCCCCATTAATTGGGTTTCTGGCTCCGCCACTGCCTTACACCCGGTTAAAAAAAAAATTCTAACAAAAAAATATATTTAACCCCTAAGGGCAAATCCTGACTTTGCTGATATACACGTATACAAGCTAAAAGTTAATTACTATATGAGAATATACACAATGTGATCAGAGCTTTTTCAACTGGTAGCTATCCAAAACCATTGAAATGGTGAATCCAAAAAGGTGTAATTTGTTGTTTGAATAAAGCTATGGGATATTCGCATAATTATCAGAGAAAAGTAATTCCTTTTTGAGGGGCTAAGTTTAGGTAAAACAAAAATCCACTTTACTTGATCGATAAAGGGGTCTTGTACAATTTCAAGGTATAGAAACGGCTGAAACTTAACTTTATAAGACGATGACGTCAGAGACTACTTTTATAAGTGGTTGCTATCCAAAACGAATGAAATGGTGCATCAAAAACAGGTGTAGCTTGTTACTTAATTACCCATTAACCAAACCAAAAACAAAGTGTAGTTTGTAATTGTTTTATATATATTACACAGGTTAACTATGGGATAATATTGGCATTTATGGATAAATAAAGTACTCCCGTAATTTTGAGGACTAATTAGTACTTAAGTTATGAAAAAAATACTAGCATCATGCGGGAGATCAGAGATTCCCACTTGATCTATTTTTTTTTTCTCAGTTTGATTTTAAAATGAGAAAATTGGTTGCCAATCAGCTTCAATTAAAATTCAAAGGGAGCCAATGGGATTGATGGGATCTATGTTATGTATTAGGAAGACAAAGATGCATCATTTTAATTCTTTAGGCGAAACTTAGGCTCTATTGTAGGAAGCTTAATTTCACCTTGGTTAAATTCGAAGAGAGATACATATATCATGTCGATTAATCCTATAATATTCAATAATGTCAATACTAATTATTGGGTTATGTGGACCTTACTGTAGAATGCACATATGTCTATATCTCTCTGAATTAGATTATTCAATTTGAACAGCAAATTAGAGAGTATCTTTATCTCTCAAACTATGACCTCGTTTACAATTTACCTCTCAAATTAACCTAGTGAGTGAAGGTTAATCATTGAGATGTGACACATGCTTATCTTCTTTTATTCATTTTAAAGGTTAAGTTTGAACCTTGGGATTTGGGTGTCAATTGAAAACATAATAGACGTTTAAGAGGATCAACTGGCAATGGTGGTAGCTCGAGGGGCATATTGAAAAACAGAGTAGCAGCTAGCTTTAATCTTTAAAGTTGTAACATGAACTTTTACTGCATGTCCAGCTGATCAGTAGTTATGTTAATATATATAGAGTGAATTTGATTTTGCTTTTTTTTTTGTAATATATACGAAGTTTGATTTTGAGAAGTAACAAGCAAAAACTGTACACATATGATATTGTACTCGTACGTTATTTTTTTTACTGGTTCAGCTCCAAGACAATATTCATGCAGTTTACGGCATCGCAACAGACAATAACTATTAATGTCTTTTAAAAGATTTCTCTCTCTTTATTTCATTGTCTTCGTTGGAACTGTAATGGCAAGATTGGCTCAACGCTAGCTATCACATACAGAAGAAATTAGTTGCATGTCGTAGACTCGTACTAATTTGTCGTTGACGTTTTCAACGGACTTCCTACGACGGGAACGTGCCGGGCCTTCCTGGTTTGCTTCACAATAAGAAACATTATCCCATTAACTTCAGCTTACTTAAGTATATATATATATATATATATATCAAATCAAACACCCGATTTTACCGCCACGTATATTATTATTATAAACTGTATCTAGCTAATGTATATATATAATATTTGTAGTACATCTTATATACTGATGCCATGTGTCATAATCTAAATTATATAGGATAACCGTCATTAAATACACACATAAATTTTTTTAATTAGAGCGATGACCGGCCGGATTGAGCCACATGACACATATTATATATAACTAATTATCGTGGAAGTATCATATATATTATGAAGCTATTGAAATTAATATGTAATTAGTGAGCAAATACATAGCCAAATCCATAATTTGTTTCAGTACTCATAGATCGAGCTGGACCGGCCCATAAAAAACACCCAAACCAACTTAAAAAGTATACTTTTTGGTTTGATAGTTTTTTATATTTATTTTGGGGTACTTGAATTGAGTCAGTTTAATTTATAACATGTTTCAATTCTGGATCTAATTTTGTTGGGATCAAATTATGTTGGATGGCTTTCAACATTCCCTAGAACAGGACTACTAATCTTTTGTTCCTTTTTGGTAGGCCGGCCTCTACCTAGCAATTAACTAAATACTGAAATAATTAGTAACGTTTTCCTCTTCGTTGCTCTTGTAAAACTACCCTCTACCTACCGCGCAGGCTTGGATCATCTCATGTCTTTGGAGTATATATATATAACAGGTTGGCTTCAATATTTGGAGTACATGGCATATGTATATATTCACAATTTTTTTTAAAGTCATTGAGTCTTGTCTCAAGAGGTATCCCTTCTCTTTTGGGAGTAGCTGGCTACAGATCAGTCAAATCTCAAAACAATGTACCGCGACTTGGTCTTGCTACAACCATTGCCTAGGCCGAAAAAAGAACTCTATACTCAATCAAATCTTAATCTCCTTCAAAGTGTTCGGCATAAAATTTAATCCCTTTGATTCTTTCCCCCCAATAAAAGCTCCGGAATATCGCAATTGAAATCCCAACTGAAACCAGATTTAAAAAAAAAAAAAAGAGAGAAACAGCTGCACAAATTACATCAAAATAAGGTCTTGGAAACTTAAAATGTGTTCAAAAGTTGCCTCAACTAGTAATATTTAGTGAGTGTTCACCCCATGTAATTGGTTGCTACTTAGACTAGTGTGAGACAATTCTAAGTGTCTTAATTAATGTGACTGTATATTAATTAGCTCGGCTAATTAACTCTGATGGACATTGCACATAAGATATATACCCGTTATGCCAATTTTTATACCCGTTATTATCAGAATAAAATATATATAGTCTGCAAGATTCAAGTTGACTTTTTTATAGATTCAAGTTGAATTTTTATATGCTCTCTAACTAGTTGACTTTTAATTAAAGAAATTGCAAAATCCTCTATTAATATCGCAAAAAGGAAACTGCGTACCCTAAAGAAAAAAAGGGGAAACCTAGGTACTAGTTTATTTTAAAATTACAAAAGAAGAGATAGCTGAAAAAAAACAGAAAACGCCAGCCATATATAGCTAGCTTGTCTTCCGCGCCGGCGGGTCCAATATTCAATATTAATTGTTTATAGAACTATATATTGGATCATGCCTTCTCATGATTTCTTGGCAACAATGCAAGATAAAAATTGACTTTAATTTTTATATTAACATATATTATTAGATATTTTACACATTTCATATATTTTCTAATTTTTCTAATATTTTTGTTTTATTTTTAATTGATTAATTTCCTAAATTTTCTATACTTTAAAGTACTTTTTTTATACTTTTATTTATTTATATTTTATTTATTTATTTTTTAATTATTATTTTATATACTTAGAATTGATAATGACATGGTCATTCTAACAATTGGTTTTGGATGTGCCTCAGCCATTTGTTGCAATTAGTACGTGGCATGGCTTCTGTTAACCAAGTTAGCATTTTTCGTCCTGAAATAAATGGATGAACTAACGTAATGCACGAGATTTGCCTCAATAATAAGTAGTGTAGGAAGAAAAATATCTTATGAACCAGTTTAATATCCAGCATTAATATTTCAGAGACTAATGTTGTAATTAAGCTAAAAAGTAAAAGGAACTTCTACAATATTGGAATGTTTTTGCACATGATTATCCGAAAAAATAAAAATAACCTTTTAGACATGAAAGCATTAAAATGGGACAAAAAATGTGACACCCTCTTCCCAACTAACCCCCAAAGGAAAACTCCTCCTGCTTCTTTAAAATTTTACCAAAAAATGTTTGAGATGTCAAGTTTTTTTTTTTAAAAAAAATCACTAACTACTTTTTCCCCAACTTCAATACTTTTTATCAAATTTCAACAACTTTTTATAAACTTCAATACATTTTTACAAACTTCAACAAGTTTTT
This sequence comes from Myrica gale, assembly GCA_963930655.1. Taxonomy (NCBI): domain Eukaryota; kingdom Viridiplantae; phylum Streptophyta; class Magnoliopsida; order Fagales; family Myricaceae; genus Myrica; species Myrica gale. The sequence continues at coordinate 22,898,451 of OZ005611.1, forward strand.
TCATCAATCCTAACAGAATCTACACTACCTTCAACAACAAAAAAATTTTCACATCCAAACCCAAGTCTTAAGGCACAAATTTTTTTTAAATTTTTTTTCACAATCACTTTTTCACCAATTCCGATATCTTTTTACAAATTTATTCATCAATCCCAAGAGAATTTATACTATATCCACACAAAAATCACCACATTTTTTTGTTCATCCAAACATAGGTTTTCACCCTCTGTTAAATTTTATTTTTTGCCACAAATTACTATTTTTCCCTCATAAAATAGTCACTCCTAAAAAAATATGGGGGACAAAATTATCATTTTGCACACCAAAAAATGATTTTCGATCTAAATTAATAAAAAAATTAACATAGGGTACAAAACGTTTGAAATAAATTGTTAGTGGGTGCAATGTGACAAAAAAATAAATTAATAAAGCCGTGAAAAGTGTTAATTAAACTTCATAGTTAGAGAGTGCAAAGTGTATTTATCCGTTATTATTTTCTTGACCAAAATTTTAGAATGGTGTTTCCTGTGGCCCCCAGGCAAGAAATTCGATCTGTCGATCACTTTTTTGAGTCATGCATATTGCTATGAGATTATTTATCAGGTCCCAGTATGTAATTGAAGACTAAATCCCCTTGGTTCACGCAATTTTTTAGTGGGTTACGGAGTTTCTGCAGGCCTAGTTTTAAAGTCAGCAACCAATTATATTGAAAAGACCCTCCATGTTTAATTAACTATAAAAATGACAATATTCGATTCCTCCTCACTTTTCAAGAAAGCTTCAGGTTCGTTTCACCTTTAACACTAAAAAGTGCGCAAAGATGACCTCCAATACTTATTTCAATAAAGCTGTTAATAATTCCCCAATATATGGATGATGGTGGCCACAGCGACAAATCAACAGATCAGGCAGTGCCAAGCTAATTTAATCGACCTATATATATATCTTCATCCCTACTTTGGAAGAGTGGATATATATAGTTGGCTATGCTCCCGGTCCCCCTCCTTTTCATCAAATTAAAGAGAAAATCAATCTGCTAAATTCTAATCAATTGAATCCCTGGACATAGAAAATCAGGCCGAGCTAGGTGTGATCTAATTAAGAAGCCTAGACATGACCTTTCATCCCTGCGAATTTTGGTATTACTATAAGACATATGGCTAGCTGTTGGGTACTGCACATTAATTTCACTTGGTGCATGCAACATTCATTAACATGAACCCAGTAGAAATGTCTATCATTCGGCCATTCCACGTCCCTGGTAATTTCTTTTCCTCCAATTCATCATTGCCCAATTTTTTTTTAAGTTCTTATATATAAGTCAACTTTTTCCTCTGATATCGATCGATCTATAGATCAAATTATGTGAATACAAGTAGTGCCTTTTTGAAGAAACACGACCTCTACCCAAAGCTGGAATATACGTACATCCCAACTACTAAAAATAAAGTAGATCGATCATTTTTTTAGAAAACACACCCTTTAACTAAAGGGAATGACATCCTAACGAAAGAGAAAGGAGTGCCCTTTTGAGAAAACCTACCTACCCTTTACCTAAAGGGACGGCATTAATTACCAACACGAAATTAGTGGCTATTTAGAAATTAAAACACAGTTTACCTAAGGCCGGATGATATTCTAACCAAAAGAAACTGCCACTCCGGCCGGGGCGTGCCACGGCCACCTTTCTTTTTCTTTTTCTTTTTTCCGGCCTTTCTGATCATGATCTTCCGCCAAGTTTCTTGAGAATTTCTTTGGGGTTCGGTTAATATGTTGAGTCGTAATGTGCTGAGAAGTGCTGAGCCACGGTGGGGATCAAAACTGGACAATCCAACGGTCCAGAACAAGCCACGTTAATTAAAAGGAAATGACCCGCGCATGACCCGACTACCCATATCTCCCAACCCGTTTCAATTGTGACCCGCGATTTCAGTCTTCATTTCGCTTCCTCCTCCCTTCTCGTCACCACGGGTTTCTCTGCCTCCATCCGCATCACTATCACCATTTTCACCTATATTGGCACCATCAGATTCGCCATTGTCAGCATCACCATCATCAAACTCCCCATCGGAATTCCCATTATAGGTTCCAGTATCTTCCCCATCGCAGTATCCATCTTATATCTTTATGACTCCTTCAATCACACCAATTCTAGCTACAGCTCCTGCTTCAATAATTCCAGCAAATCCACCAATAATAGTATTCGCACCAACAGATTCCCACTGGAATCCCAATCCCTCCCCTGCTTCAACTCCGAGCCCACTGGTTAACAAAAATTATAAGACAAAGAATCATGTGGTTTTGATTTTGGTTGGAATTATTGGTGGCTGCTTATTCATTTCGCTATCAGTCATCGGCATTGTTTTCTGCAGAAGAAATAAAGTTGTTAGTGTAAGACCTTGGGCAACATGTTTAAACGGGCAGCTGCAGCAATCCAGAGATGGAAGAGTTGAAACCAAGGCCCGCAAACTCCTCTCCTCTCACTCCCTTAGGCTTCCTGGAGAGAGCAGCTACTGTTTAGAATTATTGCCCTTCAATCTTCAAGCAAAATATAAACAAACAGAGAAAAGAAGAGCTGCAAAGTCAGGGGAAGATTCAAGATTTCAAATGCTGGGCGACGATGAGAAAAGGAGCGAAATGAAGACTGAAATCGCGGGTCACAATTGAAACGGGTCGGGAGCCATGGTTAGTCGGGTCAGGCGCAAGTCATTTCCTTTTAATTGACGTGGCATGTTCTGGGCCGCCGGATTGTGAAGTTTTGATCCTAACCGTAGCTCAGCACTTCTCAGCACATTACGGCTCAACATATGAACCGAACTCATTTCTTTGTGGATGATGAGTCTCACGTCCTTTATTGTTAATCAAGCACGAATCCAAGTTGTGCCTTTTGAGGAAAACATCACCGTACCTAGCTAAAACCACGATGGTTTCTTAAACTGTTTTAAAAATGTCGTGCTGCCAACCGAGAGACACACGACTTTGTCCCAAAAGCCACTTGACTCAGTGTCACCAGTTATCACCAAAAGGTAGACGTAACTCTCACATAAATAACCAAAGCAACTCTTCGCATATGCTGAAACTCAACAAAACAGCTTCTCATTAATTATTTTTTCTTTTAAATATGGGTAAGTTTGATTTGTGGAGAGTTTACCCCAGCGCGCACGCAGTTCCCTCCATGTATGAACATGAACAATGAGAAAACCAATCAAATGGCTAATTTCCATCGCCTAATCATATTGTTTTGACCTAAAATATGTGTAGGTGGGGGGCCCTTGACGTAGTCCATCCTGTACAGTAATAGACATTCCTAGCCTAGGAAAGCGAAAGAAAGCGAACTTAGTGCTTGATGACAGACGCAGAAGCTGGGTTGAGAAGGTAGGGACAGCCGGGCTCCAATGTCGGAGCGGCTGACGCGTTCATCAGGTCAGAACAGTCAAATGTCGAGCTTTTGAAACCTTTTGGGGGAGCCGAATCGTAAGCGTCAGAGGAATGTGCGCATTTACGATTTACGACGTTCCTCAAGAGACTAAATAGTCGACATGTGAGGTTAGCGGTTTGTTAAAAGGCCTTGTTGTCCAAAAAAAAAAAAGGTTTCTTCAGAGGTCCTTCCGTATATACTGAGCTTTCCTAGATAAATTGTACGAAGGGCAAGTTGTTCCTAGTTAGATGAAGAGGTGGAAAACGCAAAAAGAGGCATTTTAAGATTTTCTTTAAAAAATCTCTTAAGACTGTAAGCTTTCCGCATCAAATTAAAAGTCCAATAGCCCAAAAATATTTATTAAGTCGCAGCTGTGCATATATAAACTCAACCTTGGGATCAGCAGGAAACAGGCTTAATTGTTTTCCTAGCTGTCTTCTGTACCACTTGGTCTCTTTTCAGTTAAGAAAACAATAAACCAGTTGCAACTGACATCCTTTGCTAGCTGTCTCCTGCTCCACCTCTTTACTCTCTTCAAGGCCTCCTAAATCTAGCTCCCTCTCCCACACACCCCTCACCGACAGACACACTCCTCTCTTGTATGAGTTTAGTCAGCTCAGCCGTTGCTATGGCCATGGCCATGGACGACACCCTTGAGCTCGACTACTCGGGTTATAGCACCAACACAACAGCCACCACCAACACCAGTGAATATGACTACGGTTGTAACTGGCACGACTGGCACCCTGTTGCTGACTGGGAGGCTCTTGAAGGCCATGACGACTTCAGGGACCTCATCGAGTCGATGATGGACGATGGTGGACTTAATTTTAACCCGGCTCCAAACGAGGTTGTCGAAGAAGGCCGGTCGTCCCGCTCTGAATCCCCCGATTTGATGGTAGTGGATGAAGAAACCAACGGCGATGATTGCAAGGGTCTGAGGCTAGTCCACCTCCTCATGGCAGCGGCGGAGGCGCTGAACGGCCCTAACAAGAGCCGTGATCTTGCTCGAGTGATATTGGTTCGGCTCAAGGATTTGGTCTCTCCCACAGATGGAACTAACATGGAAAGATTAGCAGCATATTTTACCGAGGCCCTACAGGGCTTGCTAGAAGGCGCCGGTGGTGTCCACCCGAAGCACCTGTTCAGCAATGGACCGCAGCGCGATGAACAGCACCAACAGACGGACGTGCTTGCCGCGTTCCAACTGCTGCAGGATATGTCACCCTACGTCAAGTTCAGCCACTTCACGGCCAACCAAGCCATTGTTGAGGCCGTGGCCCACGACCGGCGGATCCACATCGTCGACTACGACATCATGGAAGGGATCCAGTGGGCCTCTCTAATGCAAGCATTGGTGTCCAGAAAGGATGGTCCTGCGGCCCCACATCTCCGGATCACTGCGATTTCCAGGGGAGGGACTGGTAGCGGCCGACGATCGATCGGGACGGTCCAAGAGACCGGTCGCCGCTTGGTCTCCTTTGCGGCATCGATCGGTCTGCCCTTCTCTTTTCACCAGTGTCGTTTGGACTCCGACGAAACATTTAGGCCATCCTCTTTGAAGTTGGTCAGAGGCGAAGCCCTCGTGGTCAACTGCATGCTCCACCTCCCACACTTCAACCATCGGGCCCCCGACTCCGTGGCTTCGTTTTTATCTGGAGCCAAGACTCTCAACCCGAGGATAATAACCTTGGTGGAAGAGGAGGTTGGTCCCATCGGAGGAGGGTTTATGGGGCGCTTCATGGACACATTGCACCACTTCTCGGCTGTGTACGACTCGCTCGAGGCCGGCTTCCCCATGCACAATCGGACCCGGGCTTTAGTGGAGCGAGTATTTTTGGGACCCCTAATAGCGGGGACTCTGGCCCGGATCTTCCGTTCCCGTGGGGAAGACGAGAGTTGCTCCTGGGGAGAGTGGTTGGCTTCGGCTGGGCTCAGGCCTGTAACTATAAGCTTTGCAAATCACTGTCAAGCGAAGCTTTTGTTGGGCCTGTTCAACGATGGCTATAGGGTGGAAGAGGTGGCCACTAACAAGCTCGCTCTAGGGTGGAAATCAAGGCGTTTGCTATCGGCTTCTGTTTGGACACCTCCGGACTCTGACTTGTAAATCGATCGGCTTTCCATTAGCTCTGCGGTTTTCAATCTGTACCAGTTGTATTATCTCTCTGCTTTCAATTTTTCTAACTCTCAGATCACCTAAATGTGGGTTTTGGACCTTCTCTTTCAATTTGTAGGACAAAACTGTGTGCAGGGCTAAACATTGTCCCCAGGCACAGTCTTGTCATGAATTCCGTTCCAAGATACTGGGGCTCATTTAGATCATATGAGCTCCCGTTTATCTTGTGTGTTTTAGTTGTATTTCAAGCCAGGAAATAAAAGTTTCCAAGACCTCTTAATAAATGATCTGGTTTACATAATCCTGAACTTAGTAGTGAGAAATTCATGGTTGCAAGAATGGGGTGGTACCTTTGACATGTTGCTAAGGTGTACAATTCTGAGCATTTTGCCCAAAAGTTAGCAGCTTAAAGTTACATTGGCACACTGCTCTTTCAGAGAGAGAAAGGGAGAGAGTTGTTGCATGCCATCTCCATAATGGGCAAGCCTGCCATCTTTGGGCGAGAATCAGAAAGTGACCCTATAATATTCCTTAGATTGATGTGTCTACCGTACATGCTTAACCCAAGTGTCCACATGACTATCAAAGTCTTGCTCTACTACTCCACGTACACAAGCAGCGTAAGTGGTAGGCACAGCAACCAGCTTGCTCGTACCCAGAAACACCAGCAGCAGTACATGCAGGGTCTGGTATCTAGCTCATGCTTGATGTCCTCCATCCTCCATAAGGCACATTTTTTATTTGACAGAAACTTAATATACATCGATCAATCATTCAGCACCTGAGCTAATTTCCTGGTCCTACCTGCATCCGGCCATTCCTTTGATCTCTCCAAATATAATAGACAAAACAGCAGCAACGTCTCTAAACTTCCTCGAGTAGATGTTAGGATTATTAATGAACAACCATAGTTTTTCAGGGCTTTAGGTATAGTTTATATGCAAGTAATACTACTAGGAAAGTGTTAAGATGCCAGGTTCTCATGTTTAGGACCTTAATTTATCATTATATCTTCCAACGGATCGATTACGAAAACCACAAACTTTTTTACCTCGTGAAACCCTCTTTATTTTATTTTATTTTCTAAACGTGAAACCCTCTTTAAGATATGTTTAGCAAGCACTTTTTTTTCTAGGGTTTGGAATATCACCTTATATGTATATATAGGCTTCTGAATGTGCATAAACCCGTCCTCAGCTAGGCCTGTTGCCTTGAGATTTATTAGAAGATCTTTTCCTAATTTTCAGTTATCTAGTTACAGGAAGATATTAATTTGTTCGAATATTCACTGAGAAAAAAATAAATGCAGTTCGATTCACCGTATGATCTTCGAGATTCCTTAAAATCCTTTTGTTTCGTTGGATAATGCTTGTAACAACTCCCGTAGTTTATTCCATCTACCTAGCTAGCTAACAAAATATTCCTCGAAATAGAGAAGTGCGAAATATATATATACATATGTTTGTGGACACTGGTGAGAAACGAGGTTAATTTTTCCAGATTCTTAATCAGATCGAATGTGGGTATTATTGTTATTTTTTTAAAAAATCCTATTTCAGGTATTGGTAATATTCCCCATCAAGTAAGTATATACTGTGTAATCTGAACCGGAAAAATCATGCTAAGTAAGGATCATAAATGCTAATAGCCTAATATATATATTCAATAATACTGTCAACGGGGGCAAAACAGCAACCACCCACAACCTACTTCATATATATATACTAGTAACAACACACACATTCCACCATGCATCATAGAGAATTTTTTGTAGTGAAGATTTCAACGGACTAATTAATTTTCATATTATTTCACTACAAAAAATAGGTATGTAGCGGCAGTCTTTTTATCGGCGATAGTTAAAAACGCCGCTACAGGAAATTTTTAGCGGCGTTTGGTAAAAAATGCCGCTAAAGGGATTCTATATCAACGATCTTTTTAGCAGCTACAAATCCCCTTTAACAACATTTTTGCAAAACGCCGCTACAAGTTTTACCTTGACCACCGCTGCAAAAAACGCCGCTAAATGTAAAACTCTTAGCGGTGTTTTGCAAAAAATGGTCGTCATAGATCCGGTCTTCACCAACTATAGATCTATTGCGACGGAACTAGAGACCGCCGTTAAAAAATCGCTGCTAAATAGCAACAATTTTTTTCATTTTTTTGTAGTGTTTTCTTATTCGATTCAACAACCATTAAAGAGGACTCATGATTTTCATTTTTTAATTTTTTTCTTTTTTAATAAAAGGATGTCATTATTGATAGTTACCAAATCATGATAATGTCAACAAATATAGCTCAAAAGATATGTTATCTAGACTACTAATTAATTAAAGTAGAGGAAATATCCACCATTAATATTGGAGCGGTTCTGATATAATTATTTTTTAGACGGATATTCGAGTTAGCTTACACCATTGTGTTGAAAACTAGCCGTGAGAATTCATCTGGTTTGATAAATTGTTGTCCCACCATAGATTACCTCCTAAATTAAAAACAAACCCAGATGTGATGTTGAATATTTAATAGACATCTCTAAATTCAGGCATCATCAATATCCTTCTTCTTTTGGGGGGGGGGGGATTTTTTTATTGCGTCGAATTAAATTACGACACAACTACTCAATTTTAAATTAAAGAAGTGTCCCGTGGTTGGAATTAATTGTGTTGGCTAGTAGATTATGGCCTAAACTGTCGGTGTTAGAGCTCGCAGTTGTTGACTTGCCTTTTACTGTCATGTGAATAAATGGTGACATATTTGACAATAACGGAAGATCAGCATGTGGTACCCTTTCAAAGACAGCGATATTGCCGTTAGATTATGCATATACCCAAAAAATAAAAAAGCATGATGATGTCATTAGCTATACAATTATTGGAAATTATGGCCCTTCTGTCATGTGTAATGGCGGCCTACCTTGTACTATTTTAAACTTTTAAGGTGACCCTCAATAAAATAAGTAAATAAATTAATAAAGAGAGGCAAATACGTCTTCCCCACTACCCTAGAAAAAGAATTGAAAGATTGATCGGTACTCAATTAATTAAAGCAATTTATACAAGTAGGAAAAGATTGTCACGCCTCGTGCAAACAAAAAGAATATCATATTCATCAACTGAGTTGCGAAGGGACGAAGCTAGGAGGCTATTTCGTATATAACAATTCTCAGGATTTTTTTGAATTCTCATAATACAAAATATTCTACAACCAAATATCATTCTTAACACTACATAAAAATAACTAAAACACGCATACCAATAAAATTAACATCACCTAAAAATTTTCAAAACACAAAAAATTTTCAAAATACACCCAAACCGAACAGCCTCTAGAATTGATTATTGGGGGACCAATTACATTAAAAATATATATTTTTAAAAGTCAAAATAAATAAAATATAAATAAATGATCAAAAATCTATTAAAATGCTAAAAAATGCTTCTTTTTTATAGCCAATTTTGAGAGAGTTTTGGTAGGGGCTATGGTCAGCCCCAAAGTCCAAACCCCTTGAATTCGCTCCAGTGCTGTCTCCTTGGGTTACAAATATTGCTCTCTTCAGAGCTTTAGTTGGCTCGTTGCAAATATGGGACTTCAGTTGTCATTGCCCCTGAAATTATGTTCCGTGATAGCCTGAAAGGGAAGTAGGGATAAGCTGTAGCAGTAGTACTGCACTGATCGGCCTATGCTTTAGATCGGTTTAGCCTTTTGGGCGATCTATATATTTGACCTCAAGCCTAGCGATCTATTAATAGTTGATCGTCGTGATCATATGATCCGCTTCAGCCCAGTTGATGATTGAGGCTTGCAAGAATATCGCCTTCCGTTTAACCCTAAATTCTAAAGCCGATATGCCTCACTGAACTATATATTATCTTAATATATACTAAGCTCCTGACCCCATACATGTAAAGATACCAGCATGGCTTACGTCGTAACCAGAAAGAGAGTTCATAAGAGATGATAATATAATCTTAATTAATTATTTTTTAATCTGGTATAAACCTGTGATTATCCATGACACAAGTAATAGTAAAGCGTGGTTTTCTTTTGGTGATCATTATAAGATCGATGATTTGGGTGGCGCCTCCAATATACAAGGTCCATTTCGATGCCACAATACGACAGCGAAGCAGTTATGGAGCTCTTTCTGCACAAGTATGACTAACGAGTAGGAGGTGGCCTGCCAATGAGCTATGACTCAAATGGCATGTCCTCCTATATGGAGGGTCACTGTGACCGCTGCTGTAGATACCTAATTTCTAGCAGCGTTTTTAAAAAAAATGTTGTTAAAGAGGGTCTATAGCGGCGGTCGCTGACCGTTGCTAAAAAGACCGCCGCTAAAAACACCCTTTAGCGACGCTAAAGACCTGTTTTTTGTAGTAATGTCATTACATCCAACCCTCCAAAACAACGAGAGACGCTCCCCCAAAGCTTAGTATCGCTGGAGAAAAGGTAAACGCCTCTAGAACATGATTTTGAAAGGTAGGAAAGGATTGAATGCGAATTTGACGAAGTATTTCTATGTTTTTGCTCAAAGTGGGTTTGGGGGTTTATGGGTGCTTTAAATTCGAATTTTTTGTCCTTGACCTACTTGTCATGCTTTGTAGAGAATAACATTAAGGAGTCCACAATCTTAATTCAAAGGCGTTGCACTTGAGGTATTTAGTTTGTGATATTTGTGCCCTTCACCCTCTTGTCGTGCTTGCTATGTAAATACCGTTCGAACGGTTTGCCATTGTGTTGACGGTATCCATTAACAATCCAAATGCTTAACCATGAAAAACAAATAACTTGTTTACTATGGGGATGTTTGAGCCCCAACAATTATTTAGGGTTAATATTAAAAATTTCATCGCATAATTTTTTATTATTATAATATTTATTAAAAATCTTATCTCTCTTCACTTTTTCACTGACTCCCATAAAACATCTTTACTTTATAATATTTCACAAACCCCAATACCCAAAATTTTCACACTCAAACATCCTCATATACATTAGTCACCTTAGGCCCATTTGAAGATACTATGCATAGGATCTAATGTTGATAGGTGATAACTCTCAAATTGTCCAAGATATTGACCGTTTGGGATTACATTATCTGTAATGTCAACCAAAACCCAAAGTTCTTGTAGTGCCTATATATATATTAGAGGGCTTTAATCATGATCTTAATTAGGGGTGTATATATATATAGTGAGGAAATGAGTTTAGGGTATCTTGTTTCTCATCCCTCGTCGTATTTGTAAAAATCTCCATCTAATTAAATTAGGACGCGAGTATGATTAATCTTCCAACCGGCCTGTACAGAAGTTTTTAATTAGTAGTATGTTGTTATATATAAGACTTAAATTTCTTCCTGAAGTTATGGGTTGAGGGGATCAGGGCCGCGGACATTGAAAAATCTTATATGAAATAGAGAATATATAAGATGTAAGGAGCAATACGCACAGATCCTCATTGGTTACTTTTCAGCATTTTAATTAGCTGTAGAAAAAGCAGTTTAGTGTAAGTACTACTTTTTGCATATATATTGCCGTCCAGAGAGAGAGAGATGATCAGGTGTTGGTGGGTAGCATATCCATTCTCTATGATCTGTAACCCTGCCAACTCTAGTTGGTTGAGCGTCTGTGTGGGGGCACAAGATCAAGATTCCTTGGAATTATATATATATATATATATATATATATATATATATAATGTTCCATCCTTTACACCATTCACATAAAAAGACATTACCTTAACCATCGATCCCATGTAGTCCTTGCGAGTTGGTGAGGAATATTCATCAGCTAATGTTCCATCCTTTTCACCATTCACATAAAAAGACATTACCTTAACCATACCCCATGTAGTCCTTGCGAGTTGGTGAGGAATATTCATCAGCATTCAATATTATTGATTTACAACATATATATATATATATACACACACGTATGATCTGGGGCCTCTTTGTACAAACTTTTTTTTTCTAAATTCATGGTTGCATTGTTTAGAAAGATGTCTCATTTCTCTATGTCAGAATTATTTGACGTACGTGTTGGCTCCTAATTAAGTTATGGACTAAGGGTCTGTTCGTTTACAAAGAATCCTCAGGATTTTTTGAATCTTCAGGATTCTACAACCAAACATCATTTTTCACACCACATAAATATAACTATAACGCTCATACCAATAAAGTTAGCATCACATAAAAATTCTCAAAACACAAAAAATCTTCACAAAACACCTTAACCAAACATCACCTAAATTTCTGAGTTGATGATCAGCACGTGCAGTTGTTGACCACTTGCCTTTTTACTGTCGTGGGAACATATTGATCATCGGATTCATATATATATATATATACATTTGACCATAGAGTTGGCGGCCGGCCGGCCTATTTCTATATATATGTAGCCGTTAAGTAACCTTAAAGAATTTATAACATTAATTAATTACAATATAATTATTGGCATTTTTCCGCTTAAGATATTCGTCTACTTGCCCCTTCTGCCATAGTAATCGTCTTCCTTGTGCTACTATAAACGTAATATTGATATGAAATACGACATAAATTAAGAAGAAAGATTAAAAAAAATAAATAAAATAAAGACAGTTCATGCAGATCCCACCTGGCCCCACTTACCTTAAGAAAGTAAAGCTTAATTTAGAATAAACATATATTCACTCACATAGAAAAAGGTTGTCCGACCTTTGTGAAACACAAAATCTTGATCAGCCGAAGCTGGTGGCCCGCTGAGGTTCTGTTTAAATGATATTGACTTTTTTGTTAATATTTCTGAAGAACGAGTGGGGATTAATGATGAGATTTGAAGTTTGATCCAATGTCAGACTTTGGGCATGTTTGTTTAGATGAGAATTTGAGAATGCGAATCCAACATTTGTGTGTACTGTGAACCGAACATGTTTAAATTTAGAATGTAGTTAGTTATTTTCTATTTTTACCTTAACCATGTTTATTGAAAATTATCAATATACCCTCCAGTAGTGCTTTGAGGATATCAATACCAAAGTGTAAAATTGAAATTTGAAAAAAAACACATGGTCCCACATGTTCAGTGCATTAACCACTCTGACATGTGAATGTATGAAATACCCCAACTGTTTTATCCAACGTTAAGGCTTTGGTTGAGGGCGATATGGCCATTTCATCCGACTATTAAATATCCTGCAGTAATTTTCCCCCCTGCCCCTGGGATATCGTGTAGCTTGTCAATAGGGTCAATCACGCTTTTGTGTTCTTCTCTTTTTTTTTAACCGCATTATAGGTTTGTCTTTTTCTTCATCTCCTTCTTTTAAAATATTTTCAAATATTTATATTATAATAAAAAAAGAAAAAAGAAATTATAATAAAATATTATAAATAAACAATATTATTTTACATTTTATCTTCTTCACTCATCTCAATAAAAATAATCTTCAAACAGCAACCTTAAAAAATATCATTACTTTTTTTACACATCAACAACTATTACACAAACACTAATACATATCCAACATCACTTAAAAATTCTTAAAACACTTCACATTATACAAATCTTCTCAAAACGAACATGGCCTTTGTTTACTAACTATATGTATATATAATAACATACTAATTAATTAAATCTGCCTGGCTCGAAATATGGGTTGGGCCTTGCTCAAATGAATATATTGGATGGCCCTCCAATATATGGCCCATTAAGGTGATCATCTAAGGATTGAGGCCAGGGTGAGTTGAGGCTCTTATTTCTAATCTCCCTAAAACCCATAGGGTTGCAGTCTTGATCTATATCACTATACAGAGTTTGAATAAAGCCTATTTTGTGTGTTATTTTCATTGAACGCATTCAGTCAAATGGTTATTTACGTCTTTTTTAAAAAAAAAAATTATCTAACAAAATAATTATAAAATAATCTCTTCCACTATCAAATTATATTTTTCATAATGATAAATATAAAAAATTTATTCAAATCATCTCTTTTCAATTTTTAACAACTCCCATAAATAAATAAAAATTTCACCATCCAAATCTATTGCAGAACTTGTGATACAGAAATCTAGACATCTTTCCAAATCTAGACATCTTTCCACGGTAACATTGATCTTATAAGACTGATGAGTTTCAGAACTTGTGATACAGAAATTTCGAAGCAAATGTCTTTTTATTTGCACAAACAAGAATATTGAAGAAAATGATAGACAATATACAATATCAATATTGTTATTCAAGGGTATAATGTAAATTCATCATACATAAACGAAAAGAGAAGGCATAAAAAATTTGGCTAAAAGAATAGAACAAAGATGTAAAAAAAAATTAAGCTACTTTGAGTTAAATTAGAATTTGTTGATTGAGCAAAAAGGGGAAAAAATACGCATGTATCATATTTACCTTTGTGTTAGTTTGAAAAATATAAAACATCCTCAATCTATCCTGTCTTATAATTCACATATGGGTCCTGAACTAAAGCCCAAACATGGCGTGTATATCGAGTGCATTGCTTGTTTTGGACTTGCGAGGGCAAACCGCCAATAGGGCCTGTCCGACGGTCATTGGTCACTACTGGGTGGCACGACCTTAGGTGCAAGCTTGGCCCCACATCTATTACAGCTTAAACTCAATTGATTCCCATCACAACCTGAGCATACTAGTGTTTTTCCCTTCTTTAGATCCCATCTAAAACACCCCTAGGAAAAATCGGATTGTCAACTATTACTTTTACTTAATCTGTCATGCAGGTCCAATGCATCTGGACAAGTTCTCAAATGCGCCTCAGGCCGCCAACACTGCTTTCCTTTTCGAATCATCTGAGCAAGAGCATCAGTGGTAATATTAGGAGCGGAAGAAAGAGGAGCAGTGGTTTCCCATCTTTCGTCGCTGACATGCCCACCGTTTCGACCGAGAAAGATGCCGTTCCTGTGTGTACCGAGTCCACCCAGAATCCCCCTAAGCCTTTGCAGGTGTTGCCCAATATGTTTTGTGCTATATTTTCACGCTATCTTTTTCCTTCCATTTTTTTAGCCCTTTTCGGGTCCGGTTTGAAGTGAAATGGGGTTTTCCCTTTCTTCATTATAAGATTTATTTATTATTTGTTACTGTATGTGCATGTGTATGTTTGCAGTCAATTAATAATTAATGGGTATGACTTGATTCGGAGACGGCTTGGCCCTTATTTCTGTTTCGTTTGAGGCTGCTTTTTTTTTTCTCATTCGTAGTACCTGAATTAAGCTGCTTTTTTTATTAGCAATTAAGCTGCTTTTCAATTATCAAATTAAGTGACTCTACGTGGCTTTGGACTATGACTTGATTAAGCTGCTTTTTTTCTCATTGTAGCGCCTGAATTAAGCTGCTTTTCAATTGTCAATTGTCATATGAGTATGACTTGATTCGGAGACGGCTTGGCCCTTATTTCTGTTTCGTTTGAGGGTGCAATTTTTGTCATTCGTGTCACCTGAATTAAGCTGCTTTTCTGTTTTTTTATTAGCAATTAAGCTGCTTTTCTGTTGTCAAATTAAGTGACTCTAGATGGCTTAGACTATTATCACTCTTTTAAGTGCTATTATTTTTGGGTGGCGTCTAATGGAAGTTTTTGGTCTTAAGGGTGATTTGATTGATATTCTGTCCAAATTATAAGGAAATAACCTTTACTGACCCTTATGGTAGACGCGAATGAAGGGTACATTTACTGGCAATTGGATTGCTAGTGGTGCATAAAACTACATCGTGTATTTTGGGACGAAAGGAGTACTTGTTGGCTAGGACCAAAGAAGCTAGCAGTTAATACTAAAGCTGACAAGATTTAGGTGCATTAGAACTGTGCTTATTCTCCATCCTGCGACCTTCTGCACTTAAACATGAGTTTGTGTTTCTCTTATGAGCAATCAGTGTTTTTTCCTTTGTTTCCATTGGTACGCCTTTGGTAGGTTGTGCACCTCTTGATTACACGGGATGCATCTTCTTTTCACTTTGTGAAAACCTTTCCATTCTGTTTTACTTTTAGTTTTCCGTATTCTGTAAGTTTGCCTCTCACTATCTTACTTCCAGAAGCTCTTTTCAAATTAGATGTTTGAAGTGATAGGTGCTAATCTTGTGTGTAGAGGAGGGGAGGAGGAGGAGAGGGATGTTGTATTCATCTCTGAGTCTGTGACATGCGTTCACAAGCTATGCACGCGATTTTTTTGTATGAATTTTGTTTATCCTTTGGAAAGTCATATAGCCTGGCCCATTATTGCATTAATGTTCTTGAGGTTACTTTTTCCGTGGGAAAATGACACTGTACCACCCTGTCTGCCACTCGATTTGCAATGTGCAAATGTGTAGGTGTGAAGTGTAGTTTTCCCCATTTTCAATCATTTTCTTTGTTAAACAGTGATTGTCCCTTGTTGATAGCCAAACCTTATGTGTACCTGTCCTTTCTTTTAAAACAATGAATGGCTCGTCATTGTGTCTATCACGTCTTGTATTCCTTGATTCTATTGCACTGGCATCTGTGTTTCAGATAGCAAAGCGCTTGGAGAAGTTCAAAACGACAATTTTCACACAGATGAGTAACCTTGCCATTAAGCATGGAGCAATAAACCTCGGCCAAGGCTTTCCCAACTTTGACGGTCCTGAGTTTGTAAAGGAAGCAGCAATTCAAGCCATTAAAGATGGAAAAAATCAATACGCTCGTGGATATGGAGTTCCAGACTTAAACAATGTCATTGCTGAGAGGTTCAAGAAAGATTCTGGACTTCTGGTGGACCCTGAGAAGGAAGTCACTGTTACCTCTGGGTGCACAGAAGCAATTGCTGCAACTATGTTGGGATTGATAAATCCTGGTGATGAGGTGATCCTCTTTGCTCCTTTTTATGATTCCTACGAAGCTACTCTCTCCATGGTTGGTGCCAATATCAAATGCATAACATTGCGCCCTCCAGATTTTGCTGTCCCCATTGATGAGCTGAGGTCCACTGTCTCAAGGAATACACGTGCAATTCTTATAAATACTCCACATAACCCAACTGGAAAGATGTTCACCAGAGAGGAGCTCAATGTTATTGCATCACTCTGCATTGAGAATGATGTGTTGGTGTTCACTGATGAAGTCTATGATAAGTTGGCATTTGAAATGGATCACATTTGCATGGCCTCTCTTCCTGGAATGTATGAGCGTACCGTCAGCATGAATTCCTTGGGGAAGACATTCTCCTTAACAGGGTGGAAAATCGGGTGGGCAATAGCTCCCCCTCATTTGACATGGGGAGTGCGGCAGGCACATGCTTTCCTCACTTTTGCTACCTCGACTCCAATGCAGTGGGCAACATCAGTAGCACTTAGAGCCCCAGACTCTTACTATTTGGAGCTAAAGAGAGATTACATGGCAAAGAAGGCAATTTTAGTGGAGGGATTGAAGGCTGTCGGTTTCAAGGTATTTCCATCAAGTGGGACCTACTTTGTGGTTGTGGATCATACTCCTTTTGGGCTGGAAAACGATGTTGCTTTTTGCGAATATCTGATCAAGGAAGTTGGGGTTGTAGCAATTCCAACCAGTGTATTTTACTTGAACCCTGAAGATGGGAAGAATCTGGTACGATTTACCTTCTGCAAGGATGAGGAAACTCTCAAGTCTGCAGTTGAGAGGATGAAGGCTAGGTTGATAAAAAAAAATGATTGAAATGCTGGGATCTTGATCGTTTGACCTTGACCAGTTCATGGGATGGAAATGTTCGCATTGCAGTGTTAAAAGTGGGTGAGATTGAAGGTAAAGTATTTTTCTCATCCCAATTTTGAAGACAAATTTCTCTGAGTTCTGAGTTAATAAACTTATTCAAGTAAGAGGATCCTAGAGATATCTCCTTACTCAATGTGGAATTAGGGACACTCTGGCTACTTAATGATGAGTTTGTGCTGATCATGGTCCTGGAGTTCATCCATCCTTCTGATGGAGATCCTTTTGCAACTCTGGTAGGAGTAGATCATTCATTCTGTTTTTCACATTATATGGTTGCTTTACTATCATTGCCTCTTTGTGTCAAGTCTTCCCTGGTTTGGGTGGAGATACTATTAGCAATGCTCTGGCTTTATTTAGAAATTAGTTGATAATTATTTGATTTGTGTGGGACAAGAGTATTGTACAAACATGAAAATTAGTCGAGAAGTTTAGGATATTCTCATCGTCCAAAACAATAAAAAAAAAAAGTTAAGATTAAAACTTTGGAAATTAGTTATGTTTCCAAACTAAAATTTTGGAATAGGAAGAATTTGTGGTAAAAACCCAAGTTTGCAATGCGTTCTTAACGGATAAATAATCTTAAATACCGTTTAAACGAATATCCGGTTGCCATATATTGCTTCACAGAAACATAGTCTTGGTGGAATTAGGGTCAAACTAAAAGCATAAATGTTTTAAGGAATTTTTCAATTTTTATTTTACTTAGGTTGTGCTTGTTTCCAAGTAATTTAAATAATTACAAACATAACAAAAATATCTTCTGCTGTTAATAAAAGCAGTTTTCAAAACCACGTATAAACGCTTTTCCGTAAAGATTAAAACAGAAGAAACGCTTTTCGATCTGTGCCCACGATGGAAGGCATCGAGAGAAAGATTCGTTCTCGTCGCGGTTGATCAGACAACTTGTGAAGGTTGCCCTTAGCTGACGATGACCACATCGTCAAGACAACGTCTTTGCCAACGAGCGTTGTCGTCGCCAATATCAATCTTCTTTGCCCAACAACGACGGAAGGTTGATCGTTAAAATCAATGGCACACGACAATAGTTGCAGTAATTAAGTTCATGCGATGGGAAATGTCGTGTTTACATATTTGAATGAGTGAATAAAACGAAGAGTATAAAACAGAGTAGGAAACAGAGCTACTTTTTTTGAATAACAACAAACTTCTAATCGGGTTATATCCAATTATCTCAAACCTTCATATGTTTTGTTACAGAATATGATACAAGTACACAAAGCACAGAGAATAATCAATGTTGTTACAGAAGCCAGTAGAATCTTCGAACAGTTGGATGTTGAATCTTCTGGTCTGTCAAATATTCCTCTTCCAGCCTTGCTGAACAAGTGGTGAACACAATGGCTGTGTGACTGTATCTCCATTCCTTCAGCAAATCTCTATCGCAAGCCGGAGTCCCGAATTTGGAGAAACATGTATCATTTGATTGCGAAGTGAGTCAGTGACACAACTGTGGCGGTAGATGTAGTAGATATTCCGTATTGGTTACTCTCCAGGTACAGGAAGAAGACTTTCTATATGAGCTCTTTGCTAGAACCAAGTGATACACTATGTAACTGTGTGAAGAAGCTTTCAAACCTCTTTGCTTTTGGAGGGAGATCATGACAGTTTTCTTTTTTACATGAAACGATACACAGACAAGTTATACGCGACAAGTTAGAAAGACATGGGTGTAAAGAAGATGGTTGAATCAGATATTGCACAATGGTATGCACAACGGTAGAAGATGAATATGCCATATCATTATGTTTAAGATAGTATTAACAAGTTATGTACATACACACATAACAGAGAAAAAGGGAGATAAATCGAAGTTACCCTAGGAAGCTGTCCAGCAAGAACGCCTAAAACTCATGTTGCGCCCACCACTGTGAAAAGAAAAGCCGTCTGTATCATTGACAGAGTTCAGTTTAATGAACAGAACAATCAGATTCACATTGCACTCTAGTTTCATGGAATTCTAATTATAGGGAGATTAATGAATTTTGAAATCGGGGGCGAAGATCCCAGGTGGCTGGATGATTTTATAGGAGTTAAGAGGTGTAGGCTCTGTGATTGATTCGGGAAGCAAACCTTTTGCAAATGGAGGACAAAATGGTAAATTGAAGATCAGAGTCGTCTGAGTTCGAGCCTAGCTCAGCGTTTTTCTTCCACCGAAGCTTGTGAATTACTAAAGGTGAAAGGATAAATTCGAAACTTTTATTTCTCTGTGTTGCAAAGGGTGTCTTCGTGGGGAACATGAAGAAATTTTCGGGCATAAAAGAACAAAAATAGCTCATTTGTTTTGCGGGTAAAACAAGCGGGTCTCGAAAAAAATCAGGTAAAACATGCGGGTCAGCTCATTAATGCGCTGGCGCGCTGAGAGCCGTTGGATTCTCGGGCTTTAATCCTGGTCGTGCCCCCGTAACCCCTGCACGTTAAGCTCACCGTATTCTAACCGGACTCCACTCGAGACACTTTTATTGCCGCAATTTTTTCCATGCAAGGGTTTGGGATTCTTTGTGGCTGGGCTGTGGCTATATCTGTCTCCGTCATCTTCCGAGCTTTCTTTCCTGCCCGGGCTTACTCCGTGGATTCGACTGGGTCCACTGTCCCTCAGGCAGACTACGTGTGGCGGATCATTCTCATGTTCGAAGCTCTGCCTACCGCTTTGACCTTTTACTGGTGCATGAAGATGTCGAAAACCGCTCGTTACACTGCCGTAATCGCCAAGAACGAACGGCAAGCTCGGCAAAACATGTCGAAAGTTTTGAACACGGAAATTCTATAAGCGAATGAGGTGAAAGAGGAGGTCGTAGAAAAAAATTGCCACTTTTCATACTGTAGATTTCGCCCAAGCTTCGCCCTATCTTGGCTGGAACAAAAATCTCTGTTTTCAGATTTTCTTATCTTTTCTATTTAAACCGTGAGATATTCGTCAAAGAGTTTTACACAAGTTATTTCCTTCATTCCTTGGCGTTTATGCTTGAGTGAAATATTCTTTGAGACATTTGCACATAAAGTGTTTATATTTTATCTCTCATACATCAATCACCTCAATCGTCGTTGAAACCAACCTCATGTGAGAAGCTTTCAGAGAGCTCAACGAGATTGGCAGCCGGAGTTACCGGTGTTGAAGAGATTTACAAGAAAAACCTCAGAAGGCTGAGAGTTAACCGCAAGGGAGCAGGACTAGGTTGTATTATTTAGATTATTACTTTGGGATTGTCAGAGTCAAGCAACTGGATGTTGCTCATGCCTGAGTCATCGGTGTATGGTTTATCTTCTAGTGAATCTTTGGTGGTTGCTAACCCGGAGTGATTTTTTCCTTTGATAAGGTTTTTCACTTCGTCATCAAATCTCTTGTCTTGACGTGTGATTAATTTATTATTTCTGATTTATATTTTCTTTGATATTTATTTTAATATTCCGCTGCATATTTGTTGATTGTTAAATACTTTTCATATCTAGATGAGACTCTTTTAGGACTTGTTCTAAATTTGCCTATTCATAGAAAAAAAATACCAACACCTTATATATTCACCCACATCTAGGTGTTCTTTAGGGTCTAAACAAATTTTTCAGTTTACAACAAATGTAATTATTGGAAGTTGGAACTAGGCTGTTAGGAATTATTCGAGTAAATGCATCTCGATCTTCACATATCTTCCCTTTGCAAAACCACAAAGATAACTCCGGGCACTGGGGTAAAGACCCTCCGATGATTAAATCAGCTTTTCTTTTTTACGTATTTGTTACTTTGAATGCACTTACTTTTTTCATCGTTAGCTTCTCCTTTTATAACGTTTCTCCCACGCTCATCTCTTTCCTTTTGGCGAGAATTTTACAGGACGTGCTCTGTGACACTCTTCTCATGTATTCGCAACGGTCGTTCGCCTTCACTATGGAAATAGAGAAATCGTGGAGTTATGGCTTATCACGGGCTGTTAGATAACTGCTCATGACATGTATAGCGATTTCTCCTTCTGGATTGAATGCGACGTGGGCTTGGTCGTAACCATTGGGTCATACAGAGACGTAATCATGTTTCTTGGGCCAAATTGGTTTAGATCGGATGCGATTCAGTATTGGTATCATCAATTTCGATTTTTTAGAATAAATTTATTTTATTTATTCCTTCTTGTGCAAAAAATACAAAATATGTTGCCATTATTACATTATACAAATATGGAGTGATTAGTTGTTGATTGAGTTCAGTTGAGATGAGGCAGAGTTCTTTTTTCCAAACCATACCTTCCCCCTTTGAAAAAAAAAGCCTTACAATTAATTCATATATCCAGCCCTAGATATGGAGTCCACCAACGCCCACCATACTTTTTTCTAGGAATTTTTAGTAATTATTATTAAGAGGGCATACGGGACTGATAATAAATATCTATTTTCGAGGCTGGCGTCTTAATTTGTAATTTTTTTTTTGTAAAAAATAATTATATTTGCAATTAAAGGGAATTCTTTTTTTTAATGTGGCATTAAGAGTTTCTAGTGAAACATATTCTTGGCCCCAGGCTGAAAGTATACTTTTTGTATATATATTTAGGCCTAGATTCAAGAGAGAGTATATTGGACCTATATGTATATCATGAGAGTCTATATCAAGTACTTTAATAACAACAAAATGAAAAAAATATTAAAATTGAGTTCAAGAGACTTGAATTTATTAACTAGTTAAAGATATAGAAGGTTACTCTCGCGATTGGTATCTCAATTGTTGGAAAGATTAGGCATTCAAAATCTCAAAAATTCATATACAAACATCAATATTTTTTCATAATTTTTCACACAAACTCTAATACCTTCTCAAAAAAAATTATAACAAATATTATTTCTATATTTTTTCTCCTAACTCCAATATTTTGTATTAAACAATTACATCAATTCATCTATATATATAACTTTTTACAAACTCCAACAAAAATTAAATATCTTTAAAACTTTTCACTAACTCTTACAAAAAACCCTATAAAACTTCAATTTACATAAATATTCACAATTCTATCAAAATCTTAAAAATATTTACAAACCGAACAATCTCCTAAGTTACTGAAGTTTTGATTCCTGTCAATTTACACCTTCTATCCAATTTTTCGTCTGTTTTGACAACTAATTTTTGACTAAAGGTGCAAATCTATGTAAATCAAAACTTCAAGGGATGCCCTATCGATAAAATAAAATATGAGGTGCAAAATATATTTTATCCAAAATAAAAATTAGAGAATTTTTCCCAAAATAAAAGTTAGAGAATACTCTAATAATGCTATCTCAACGGCTGAGAGGACGACCTCCACTCTTGGATAAAAAGGATTATTAAAATCAAGAGAAAAAAATACACTTTGCACATATGTTTGGGGTATAGACACTTTTCACCCCATCTTTTATTTTCGTGACATTAGGTCCATAAAAGTTTTGATTCCTGTCGATTTGCACTCTTTGTCCAAATTAGTCGTTAAAACGGATGAAAAATGAGTGCGGAGTCACGCATAATGTCTAGATTTGCACCCTCTGTCCACTTTTCCATATATTTTAACGATTAATTTCGATCGATGGTACAAATCGACCGGAATCAAATCTCTACAAATTCAATTTAACAACATAATTTAGACCAACCTTCAATAGTCACTCCAGAGATAGTTAAGACAAAGATTACAAGATTTACATTCAAATATGAACATTCCTTCCAAAGATAATGCAACTCGGGCCCATGTTGATAGAGAAATTTCCTACTTTGTATTAAAATTCCTTGCCGAAACCTGGTAGACGTCGAGAGTAATTTAATAATATGCATTCTTTAACTGTACATAGTGTCTCCCAAGAAAACATTAAATTTATAATTAAAGGAAGCAAGCAACAATCGCGATCATAGTCGCATCCATCATATGAAAATCAAACATTATTATTATTATTTTCTATCAACTCCAACAGACATCTTGGCCTTGCATGTTTTGATGATAAAGCGGACAAGTGAACAAATATAACGAAGTAATGATTTGATGTGGGAGAAAGATATTATATTGTAATATTTTATTGTGTTAAAATTTTAAGAGGGGTAAAATTTTACCATGCAAACACAACCTAGGTTGAGCTTGGGAGTACTGCGATGTCGTTTTGCTAATCATCATTAATCCATGTATGGATCTAAACCAGTGCATAGAATCTCCAATGTGGGAGCCTGCAGATGCTTACAAGTTACAACTCTCTTGATCAAGTCAAATATAAAAAGTCAGCCACTTGATAGCACCTAAGCATGTTGGTTTTTGAAGAGTTTAAGTCCCTTCCTGTTCATATTTTTTTAAAAATAGAAGAAAATATAACGAGTAATTACCTGAATTAAAACAAGGCTCATGCGTCATAAAATATATATTCAACATTCTGAAGAATCATTCTCCTAAAACTTTTTATCTAGAATTTTATTTCTAGAAATCTGTGTTATTTTAATAAAAAGGAAAAGAAAAAAATAATACTATTAGGATTGTATATATATATAAATGCTAAAAGATAAGCACAAGCATAAACAGAAAGAACAGGATTGACCATAAAAATTTTATACAAATTTCAATATATATGTCTTTCTTATTTTTTAACGACCTTAGTTACTTTTTTATTAAAAAAATTCATCAAATTTCTCTTATCTTACTTTTTAACAAAATATAATAAAAATAATTAATCAATGAATTATTCTTCAATTTTTCACTAATATTTTTACAAATTATTATAAAAAGTTCAATTAAAAATTTTTCTCTTCTAACTCAAAATTCTAAATTTTTTTGCTTGACAATTAACCGAGACTTATTAAGTTTGTAACAAGGTGCATTCCGTCTTGTTGCCTTTTGTGGCGTTTCTATCTTTTGTGACTTATTCGTCCCTTATGAGATTTTGTAAGGCCTTTTAATCCGTCTATTTTTCGAAATGTTTGGTACGTCTTTTAGAGGCTTCTGAAAATTTTTAAACACATACATATGTTATTTATATTAAAAAAAAGTGCATTCCGTCTGCTGAAGTAATACTAGTTTTTTTTTTTCTAGGTCTGAAGTAATACTAGTTGCTAAGGACTTTTTGAACTGTTGAGGCACGTGCCGGCATGCTATAGTAAAGCGAAAAGTGTCGGAATCTAGATCCGACGACCATATCGTACTCTTCAGTAAAATCCAATCCAACGGCAGTAAACGTACCAAGAAATCTCGCCCTTGGATCACATTGACGGTCCATATTGAACCTTCCACTCTCTCCTTTTTATTTTTATTTATTTTTGAGTTCCTCCCTCTCCCTAGTCCCTAGTTCCTACTACACGATTATAAATTTAAGGAAACCCGGTCCAAACCTCCGCATACTCTCTCTCTGTTTTTCACTTCTCCTCGTGGGTGAAAGTTCCTTGCTTTCTCTCTTCCTGATTGTTCGTATTTCACTTGCTTTGCCAAGTTGCCCCACCTCCGTGAGTCGCACTGCCGCGCCTCCCCTGAGATGTCGCCAGCAGCATCTCATACAACCTTGGTGATAAGAATATCGCGGTACAGGAGGGTCCACAAGGGATAGGGAAGGAGAAATTTTTGTTAAAAAAGAAAAAGATTCGACGGCGGGGATTCAGGAACAAATCTTCGAGGGACCCACTTGAGGATAATGGACGGCCAGGAAAGCCAGGCGAAGCTCACGAGAACACAGTCACTACTCCGGTCCTCTCCGACCATCCGATCGTCCATTCACAGCCTCTCTTCCATCACCATGGACGACGCCATCACACCCCACCAAGAAGACGATGAGGAGGAGAAGTGGAAGAAACCCAAGAGATTGGGTTCTACTCCGAGAGCCGGATCGACCCGGTTAGCCAACTCGTTCCTCGCCATGTTCTCGCTCTCTTTCTTCACCCTCCTCTCGATGTTGTTCTTCCTTTACTACTTTTATTCGAGGAAGGAAGAGATACCAACTTCGGAGAATCTCCTTGTGGCTCTGATTTTCATCGCCGTGACGCTCTTCTTTGCGTCCAAACACAAGGGTCTGATCCACCAAACCATGCTGGTCCTCAAACACTCGTGGGATGAGAAAGCAAAGCGAATTAGTTTCTCGAGGACCAACTCGAAGCCGGTCCAGTGGTTCATCGGTGACCCGAACGTTGAGAAACCGCGCAAGATCATACGGGAAGGCGTGGAGTTCTACAGCAATGGCGATTTCTACGAGGGGGAGTTCCACAAGGGGAGGTCTAACGGGAGTGGGGTCTATAACTACTTCGTCAATGGTCGGTACGAGGGGGACTGGATCGACGGAAGGTACGACGGGTACGGGATTGAGAGCTGGGCGAGGGGGAGCAAGTACAAAGGGCAGTATAGGCAGGGCCTGAGGCATGGCTACGGCGTTTACAGATTCTATACTGGGGACTCTTATGCAGGCGAATGGTGCAATGGGCAGAGCCATGGGGTCGGAGTGCAAACCTGCTCCGACCGGAGCTGCTATTTCGGAGAGTTCAAGTGTGGCGTCAAGCACGGGCTGGGCTGCTACCATTTCAGGTGAATTATTCAACTCTAATTGTTTATGCTTTTGGGTTTTTTTAAAAACTTTGTGGGAACCTCTCCAATTTGAGATGTGTTCTGTATATGTGTGTAATTGGGTTTCCGTCATTTACTATGTCTGAAGTTTTTCACGGTTAATAGAAGAGTAAAGTTTTTTTTGTTGAATTTGTGATTGATTCCTTGGATTTCTGTTCAATGGATTACAGATCAAATATTTCTTTTCCTTTGTGTTGGTTATTATGGTCTTCTGGGACATTTGGGTTACTGGTCCGTAGGTTTTTTTCTCCCCCAAAATTTACGTCAAAGATTTTGGGATTCTGTAGCGACCTGATGGATCTAACTGTGGAAACAGTACTCTCTGCATTGACTTTGAATTTTCTTTTTCTCTAAAATTTGCAACGGTTAGGTGGTGTACTTTTTCCGGGGTTATGAATTCGAAATATAGGGGTAACAGCTGACCCAATTTCACTGCTCTTTCTTCTTGCATAGCTCCCTTTGTTGCGGACTCGCATCAAAGTCTGCCAGCGTCCTTTAGACTCTCAGTCCATGAAACGTTGACATGTATTGAATTTGCTCAAGATTCATTTGAAATTTTGCATTTTTGCTGAATTATCAGTTGAAAACATTAGGTAAATTATTTCATCGGAAGAGAACCCATTAGTGACAATGAAATCTGGTTGTTTTTGTAGGAATGGAGATAAATATGCTGGAGAATATTTCGGAGACAAGATTCATGGATTTGGCGTGTATCACTTTGCCAATGGTCACTGTTACGAGGGGTCGTGGCATGAAGGTCGTAAACAAGGCTATGGTATGTATACTTTCAGAAGTGGAGAGACAAGATGTGGGGAGTGGGATACGGGCTCCCTTAAGCACCCTCTACCCCCACTGACTGATACAGTCCTTCGTGCAGTTCAGGTACCTTTTGACACCGATATCCTCCTCCCAATCCACCATTTTCATCTTTTTATGCAGCTTTTTTCTTCGTATTGAAGCACACACTTAATCAGTCATTTTCATGTCAAAATTGCAGGCTGCTAGAAGAACAGCAGAAAATGCTATTAACCTTCCCCGAGTGGATGACCAAGTAAACAAGGCAGTCGTGGCTGCAAATAGAGCCGCCATTGCTGCTAGAGTTGCTGCTGTCAAAGCTGTCCAGAACCGAATGGATGGGAAGTTTTGCGATACAAGTGTCTAGGAGACTGGCTTTGGCTTTTGTCTAATATTGTAAATTCTTATTAATTTTTAGTATGTTGAAGTTGTAGTGCACCCCATTGAGCCAAAGCTCATAGGAGGTTTGTGAGGGGAACGTTTTAGGTTTTGTCAATCAATCACACTGTAACTTGTACATATCATCACGTACAACAATGGAAGTCAAATTTTGAAGATCAAATGAGCCAATGTCTTCGCTTTTGCCTCTTTTTTTCATTCTCCTTTGTCTGCACCTACCTAATTTAGTGGATCCCTTGTGGTGGGGTATTTTATGCATGAAGCTCTATTATTGTGTTTTACACTGCAATGATGAATTGTAGGTATGATTTCCAGCTTGTCTACCATAATCATAGCAACCGAGGACGACAACTCGAGAGCCTTATCTATACATTTGGGGCCCTTTGGCGATGCATCCTAAAATTGAGAGAAAAAAAAAGAATATTGTACAACCTTTCTTACTAAGTGACAGAGATCTTCGCAGTCTGCCTTTATCTATTAATGGGTGTTTGATTTTATTCACTCTTCCCATACGAAGAATCTCACCACGAGGTCCCAATCGGAGCCCATGCACAAGCACTTGGCATGCGTTCCATGTGAAGATAACGGAAATCTGCCACCGTAGCATTAGCACC
The DNA here is from genome assembly GCA_963930655.1 of Myrica gale. Taxonomy (NCBI): domain Eukaryota; kingdom Viridiplantae; phylum Streptophyta; class Magnoliopsida; order Fagales; family Myricaceae; genus Myrica; species Myrica gale. Next base: position 22,926,042 of record OZ005611.1, read on the forward strand.
TAACACCTCCCAACATGAGGCCAAAATATGAATATCATGCACTCCTTTAGAGTATGTAGGTCGGCCTCATACATGTTGCCCCCGATGCCCCAACCATAGTCTTCTTGACTGGGAAAAGAGTACCAAATTAGTATGATCCACATTGATTAAAACTTTCCATTAAACTAAAAGCTAAGAACCCAGGCATGTGCCTTCTTGATGTAGGATATGCTTGAGATTTGTCATGTTTTTGCTCATGGCACATGACATGATGGTGGTGGGTGGGGATCTTGTCTTGGTAGAAGGATAAACTATAATATATATGCATCAAACTTTTGTGCATGCCGGATGCACCAGCTCTGTCCTTTTATCCATTTTAAAACCGCAGAAAAAGGAGCTTTCTTACTTCTTTTTTTTTTCTTTTCTGGTGTTTGTCGAAGCCTCGTAAGATTATTTTAATTTTTGCCTCTGTTTACTCCAGCTACCCACCTAGATAGATTCAAATACCTCTCTAGTACTTTAAACTTCCAACTACTCCACATGGACAAAAGGCAACAAGAAAAAGGTCGAGCTGGGTGGGTTTTATTTTATTTTGAGGGGTTCTGACTTCTGCAGATTGCATCTGGCTACTTCTTTTGACTAATCCTCCAGATGGGTTTTGTCCAAAAGTTCCCAAACGAGACTACCTCAGCCCTGACGAAAACCTGTTCCTCTATTAGGAAATTGACTAATTTCAGACAGAGAGAGAGATAGAGAGGCATTAAGATTTTTCTTGTTGTGATGTATAATGTCGTGTAGCACGTTCTTACCACTACTAGAATAGACATCCCCCTTTGTTTGGCAAACAGATATATATTATTATTATTGCGTATAGAGTGGTCTCATAATTGCATCCTCTCTTTGATTGGAACTTTATCTACCTGAGTTACGAGATAATTTTTAGTTATCAGAAGTTTTGTTTATGTAATAACTTACTTCGATTTAGGTGGGTCTTTCCAAAAGGGGGGGAAATTTGAGAGGGTAAAAATAATAAACGCAACAAAAATGGATTTGGGTATTTTTTCCACTAATTCATGGATAATCTTGAGATAAGCTGGAACCCACTCCAGTCCACATGACTGTAAATTATTGTGTGGCGAGCGATGACTGTCAGTGGATGGTAATTATAAAGACCCTGGGGAACATAATTGCATATGGCTGAAGAACCAGATTCAAGATTAAATGTATCTTTTGCTTGCAATCTAATCAAACTATGATGTAAATTGGATCTTTGATCTTTTTTTTGTAAAGGGACATCCACCCACTAGTGGAGAGTGGTCGGCTGGGTCATCTGGGGTAGTCGTCAGATGAGTCGTAATGTACTTTTTCCCAACCAGAATATTGCATTTGTCTCCCTGCATGACGTAGTAATGGTCAAATTACCAAAGCTCTTGTACTTTAAATTGCGGTTTCGTTTTCTTCAAAAAAAAAGTGGAAGTTGCCGCCCTCTGTTTTATAAATGTAAGGGTCAATTGTAACAAAATTTCTCACTTACATATGTTTGGTTTGATCAACGGAATTGATTTGGTCAGCAGTAAAACAGATTTTCATATATCAAATTCAATTATTGAAAAATATTTTTCAAGAAATATGTTTTGAAGTAGCAATAAAATATTTAAAATTAAATTACTTTATTAAAATAAAGTTTACTTAAAATTACTTTATATTATAAATAATTTTACATTAAAACGAACTAGCTTAAAAGAAATCTGAAGTTAGGAATATACTCTGTTATTAAATATAATTCAAATAATAAAATCTATAAATATATACGTTCACAATTATAATCTTAAGAACATCATGTGTAACATAATAAGAATTCAATTACCACTAATTTGATATGTTCTGGTCACTGACTTGATTGTCAAGTATATGATGCTTTGAGTTGTCCAAGCTAATACATTAATTTGACTTTGGAGATTCGTATCTAATATTTCCTTTTTCTTCCTTGTTTAAGCTTTGGTCCTTGCTGTAGAGCATTAGATGTTACAACATAAACCATTGATATTGTTCTACAAGCCATTGTAAAGCCAATTGGGATTTCGACATAAAACGAAGTCGTCTCCGGCTGGTTTCTTTTGCTTTCTCTATCAGCACAGTATAGAATTAGTTGAGAGCGGGTTAAGTCACCTAATCCAGTCATATTTTGCTTACTTTCCATGAAGAAATCACGGAATAAACAATGTGAGGTAGTTGATGGGCTGGCGCTAGATGGAGAAATAGCCTTCCCAAGTTCGTCCAATCCCAATCTTTTTTAACGACAGACATTTATTAGGTTAGTTGTCACAAAAAATCTTTTGTTTGACTTTTCCGATACGATACAATATATATTTACCATGTTTTATCAGATATTTTGGCCCTCATGTTGGAACACTTGCAGCCATTGCAACACTCAAATTAAAAAACCAACTCCACCTAATTTATTAGTTTTGGTTTCATATTTATTTATCGACTTAAATATAATTTTCGCACTTGACACTTTACACTATAAATTATCAATTTCGTTATATTTCATTCATGAACTATTAATTGTACACATTTTACCACTTTCGAATTGTCAATGAAATGATATTTTTATCATCAAATTTTGTGGTCATTATATTCTGTGCGGTAGATGGTGTAAAATATACACCCATTGATATATAGTTGAGTACCTTGATACAAAATGTAAGGAAATCGAGAGTTTAACTGTTGTCGATATTTCTTTATTTTTAATTTTGATAGACCATAATATGACAGATCTAGCCCATTAGGAATACACGAACCCAATTATAGTCTCGTCCTAGTCCATATGAGCATTTAAGGCCCCGGCCTGCGCACATATGAATTTGGCTCCCCTACTTTCCTGCTCTGACACTTTTCCGCTCGGAGTCACCGAATTCAATGTCGCTCCTCTTCTTGTTTCCTTTCACTTGACTATTTATGATTTTAGACATCATGAAATTTATTTGAAATTGAAGTTGAAAAGTGTTTATTAACAAAGCTATATATGTACCTGAACGACAATAATAGAGACTACACCAGATGTATCGTACATCCAGAAGGTTGATTCAAATTGTCGAATTAGGCTGCTGTGCATTAACATTAATGTGATAGCTGTGGGTCCACGCAAGTTTTATGATGGTAAACTATTTTATGTGGTTTTGAATTCAAACCACAAAATAGGTTCATGTGTCAACAGGGTAATGAGTATCGCTTATCTCATCTGACAAGGATAAAAATTTCTATAAACAAATAGAAAAAGATATGATAATAACGCCGATTTGTTTGAATATGATGCATTCGTGTTACCCGGGAAGAATCTTCCTTTGCTTCTTTCTCAAGAATAGTTGATAGTTCATTTCTTCGCATTTCCTTTTGTCTTCGGGCGCAGAAATTCAAAAGTACGTATGTTTGAAAACGACAGGAAAAGAAAACAATTTTAGTTGTTTAACAAACAAATTAAGATTTTATGAGTGTTCAAACATAGCTAATCAGAAAATTCTCAATTTTTCACCTCATTTTAGATCCTATGATTTTAAGGTGATGTTTGTTTCCTCAATATTTCGAGGCATGAAAATTTCCAACAAAACAAATACACTGCAACATTTTTAACTTTTACACGTACACACTTTACTTTTTATAAATCCCAATAAATCTCAATAAAGTATAGATTTACAAAATTTCGGGAATATTTTTCAAAAGTTTGACAAACAAACATACCCTAAGATATGCGTTAACAAAACAAATACACTGCAACATTTTTAACTTTTACACGTACACACTTTTCTTTTTATAAATCCCAATAAATCTCAATAAAGTAAAGATTTACAAAATTTCGGGAATATTTTTCAAAAGTTTGACAAACAAACATACCCTAAGATATGCGTTACATAATACGATTTTGATAATCGAATCTTATCCGATGATGTATATGAATTTTTTTTCAATTAGACGTTGAATTTAGGCTGCGTTCACTTACAAAATTTTACCAAAAATATTCTCTCACTCCTAATAAAATAATCTAATATAATCTCTCTCCCCCATCAAAAAATATAAAAAATTACCTCTCTTCACCTTTTTACTAAACCCAATACCAACACATATTCACATACCAAAAATATTACAACACAAACACAACCTTAATAATTTGAACTTCAAAATGACATTATCTTTATAGTTCGAGATGAGGCATAAAATAATTTTTTCTGTAAATAGTCACTTAAAATTTCATAAATAAGTATCAAAACATGATGCTTTTTCAATGATTTATTCACATGGATGGATGGCTTTCACTGTAAGGATTGATTAAAGGGTGAACCAATAATTACGCAAATTGTAGCCCAAAAACATGAAGCCAATGAATCAATGGAACATTAGTAGGTGAACTACCTTTTAGGTGATCAAAAGCCATTGGTAATAGCTAGCTAGCTTCCAAATTCACAGAGTGATCGGGATCTCTCGAAGATGAGCAGCTTTGCTTTGCAAAGGACAATAAAACAACAAATCCTCCAGCTTTAATTTTTTTCCCTTCTACAATAGAATCCAGCTTCCTAAAACTCAAAGACACATTTAGATTACAAGAATCCGACAGCTTTTATCATTTCAAAACTTGCACCTCATGTGCACAAGCACAACTCTTACCTATATTTTGACCCAAACCTCCATATTGTTCACAGTATTTAATACGAGTGACCTTTTTCAATAGTTGAGTGGGGATCATCGACAGAGACTGCCTAGATGGACCTCCCTAATCAATTCCCTGGGAGATGTACCGTTTTTGGCCTGCCCAATGCCCCCCCCCCCCAGTCAAAGAACCCTTGTACTGGGCGGCACTAATGAAGATTTAGCCATGGACTGTACGTGTCGAGTCAAGAACCATTGCAGACGAAGCCATTGAATTGGACGTGTTCAATTGTACATTCATGGCACGACTCGCGTGTGCTAGGGGAAGGGCATTAAATTATATACGTCCTTATAAGGGTTTAGAGTCCATTTTCTTATTTGGTGGGCAAGAAAATTTCTGAGAAGCACGTCTTAAGTTCGCCTATTCACATGAGAATACTTTCCAACCAACAGATGGTGGTGGGCATGCTCCAAAAGCCGTGGAGAACCGTTCTATATATATATTGCATGCTCTCTCTCACTTTCTCGTAAATTATGTTGGTCCTCTAAAGATGTAGCCTTGAAGTTTGAACAACACGAAATAATTGCCCCTCCGACGTCTCTCCCACTTTTGGGATGAATTATTATGCTGGCCGGAGCTACTTTTCTACAGAGGATGTGGCCTGGATATTTTGAACAAAGCCAAACGAGCAGGAGCTTGCGTGCGAAGGATAAATAAATGTCTTGACAAGGGAAATACAAAATAAATAAATAATAAAAAGAACGAAATATTTTCCAATGTTATGGTTTTACCTTTCTGGTTAAGAAAGTAATTCTAATTCTTATTTAACATAATTAGGGGTTCTTTCAACTGGGGTTATAGCAAAGTGAGGCTTGAATCCAGGCCCATTGAATAGATGGGCTGATCTCAAAGGAAGCTCTCTTCAACGGAAGACCATGAAAAAAGTATTTGGGCCCAAGTCCAGTTGTAGTCGTCGGCCTTTGATTCGATTTAGATCGAATCTTTCTGAAAATGGTTTGGGCTGGTTCTACGAATGCGTTGGGCTAATTTACCCAATTCAAGCGATAGAATGAAAGCCCGGAACTCAAAATCTGGTCCAACGTAGATAATATAATAGGTGTTTGAGTGCTATAATAATTTGGGCTTGATTAAAATAATTACAAAATAATTTCTTATTCATAAAATTATTTTTTTATTATATTATTTTTTAAAATTTTTTCTTTATTCATTTTTCACTAACTCTCAAACTATCTTCACTTTTTCGCTAACTTCAAGAGAATGATTTGAAAAAAGAGAGTAAAAAATAGAAAGAAGCAGCTTGAAAGGACAGTGTGATTCATATGCCCAACGCGTCCAGTGGACAAATATTTCGTTCATCACAAGAATTTTCGATTCCAATTCTAGTATCCGGTTTTGGCATGTACCAAAATAATTTTTTTGGCATTGTTCAAAATCGGAACTAGAATCGGAAATGTGCTTTTGTTTCTATAAATTTTTTTTGGCAATGACCATTTTATAAAAAGGGTAAAATCATAATTTTAACAAACTAAAACATAAATTTATGTCTAAATTGACTAAAAATTTTAACGATAGTGCAAAAGTTTGTGAAATTAGGTTGATGCAATGTGATAGAAACAATAAATATATGTGTAAGGTGTAGATACTCAAAATTAGAGGGTGCAAAATGTATTTATCTATTTTTCTTTCATTCCACAAAGAAAAGTTATTTTCCTGATAACTGATACCTGGCAATGATTTGGCCATTGAAGTTTCATGGATGAACACTGCAAGCATAATTAGAAGAATATACTCACTCCTTTTTGGGTATAACTGCCATAGAAAGCAGATGGCATTGCCGCCCAAAAGAGAGAATATTCTGCACTCTTCACGGCTAAGCTAGCCGTTACCTTTGCCTCCCGATTCGAATTTTTCAAAGGCCTCTCCGCCAGAAAAGCCTCTTCCGTATCAAAACTCACTGATTCTTTTCTCTCTGAGAACGGAACTGTGTGGACAAATACACACTACGACACCATGCAGACAGAAAGAATTGCTTTCTGCAACCTATAAAGCCATTCTTTGCTCCATTTGTTTTCCCAGTTCTTGTTTGTATACTACCTTTCCCGAGTTGATTGGTTTCGTAGATATAAAGTCATTCTTTTCAGGAGCAAACTCATCCCACAAAGCACAGATCAAAACCCAATTGAAGTACTTTCAAGCTCACAACGGTCTTAATCATGTCACTGAGCCCTCCTCGAGTCCCTGATGACGGCACTCAGAGGACCTACCAGCTCTACTGGTGCTACCAGTGCCACCAGGGAGTCAGGGTTGCCTCCACAAACGCATCAGAGATCGCTTGCCCTCGTTGTTTCGGGCATTTCCTCTGTGAGATCGACGTAGCTAGGCCAAGGCTCGTCGTAGATTTCACCAATTTCGATCCCTCCCCCGAAGCCCGTCTACTCGAGGCCCTTGCTCTCATGCTGGACCCGCCAATCAGACGCTTCGATCCCGGCTTGAATGTCGACCCAGAAACTGAAAATCGAGGCCGTACTCGTTTTCGGCTGCGAAACCGTGGTTCCGAAGGGGGAGCGCATCGGGACGCAGAAGTTGAAACTAGAGCCAGCTGGCCCCGTTCTAGACGGCGGCGTCACAGTTATGATGGAATAGAGAACCCAGAGTTGGATACTGGAATTCGAGGCCGGCCTCGGACTTGGATTGTTCTAAGACCATTAAATCCTTCCGACCCGTTCAGGCCAATTCTGCAGTCCGAAATTCCGACACCGACCGGTGTAGATCCTAGAAATTATTTTCTCGGGACAGGGATGAATGAATTGATCGAGCAACTGACTCAAAATGATCGACAGGGGCCTCCTCCGGCGCCCGATTCGGCAATCAACCGAATACCGACCGTGAAAATAAGGCCAGACCATTTGACCAACGATTCGCATTGCCCTGTGTGCAAGGAGGACTTCAAAGTCGATGGAGAAGCAAGGGAATTGCCCTGCAAGCATATATACCACTCTGACTGTATTGTTCCTTGGCTGCAGCTTCACAATTCTTGTCCCGTTTGCCGGCTCGAAATCCCAGCGCCTTGTGAAGAAAATGCACGAGAGAATGAGTCCGATGACACTAATGGTACAAGAGAGGGCAGGAGATGCTCCCACTTGAGGTGGAGTCATTTGACCTCTTTGTGGCCCTTCCGTGCAAGATACAGATCACAAATAACTCCACATGTAGACGACAATGTCGGCAGTACTCCTCAAAGAGGTGAGGATTAAATTCTTGTTCATTTATCTTCCCTATAGATCCATCGACATGATAGACTATCTAAGACTACATAAAGTCATAAACATTCCGAAAGTAAGCATGTTTCTAAGCTGATGAAATAAATATATAGCTGTAGTGGAAATATAATGCAAGTTTACCCTAGTTCATGTCGAGCTTGCTCTCACAGAAGCATTCAACCCGTTTCTTGCATCCAGTATTTGAACTTTGTGGGTAAATTATTACCCATCCAATTCCTCATCAATCACCAAACTTGAATGTAACTGTTCTGGGTAAATTGCCTAAAGAACAGAAACATGAAATTTAGACAAATTTTTTTACTGCAAAACCCAACACCTGGGTCATATTTCCTATGAATTTATCCTAATTAATTATATAATCTTGGAACACGATAACATGCGGATGGATGGTTTTGTTGATCAGAAGGTATCCTTTAATGGTTCAGATTGTAATGATGAATTTATCTTTCTGCCTCTTCTTTTTCCCAGCAGGTAGGTCATGGTGGCATTCTTGCTGTATTCTTTAACACAATTGTTGCTAGCTCCTCATGCTGGAAGCAATTTATATGGACTTTTATGGTTAAACTGCTTTTTCTAGGAATTTGAGGAGGCATAGCTATTGGATTAATTGGTATGCGAATTTGCCCTTCATTCTGATGTTGCTAGTGGTTATAAGTTACGTCGTACTATGCTGAGTTCCTGTTTACGAGTGTTTTGACGTACAATTTGTAGTCGTTTTCTTGTTGTTACCGTACTTAGAGTGGGTTTGTTTTGTAAAATTTCAGGTGTTTGTTAAAATTTTAGGTATTAGGTTTAATGAAAAAGTGAAGTAGTTTTTTATATTTTTTGTAGTGAAAAGTTATGATTTGATGGGGGAGAGAAATTATATTGTAATAGTTTATTGTGTTAAAATTTTAGAAGGTGTAAAATTTTATGTTGCAAACACACCCTCAGAAAAGAAAAGAAAAAAAGATGCTTCTTCTCTGTAAAAGCCTGTGGGTTTCCAATAGACATTCCTAGGGCAAATAGAAGTTGTTAGTTGCAAATTGGGAATTGGGAATTCAATCAAAGACGCACGCGAAGTAAGATCTGCTTTTCCCTTCACCACCCGGAATGCAGATTAATACATACACGACTTCTGTTTTGCAGCAGGAAGCTGGTTTCTGTAGATTTGTGTCCCTTTCACCATTTGGAAATATATTGTACCTCGCAGCCATTGACAAAAGCTTGCACATCACTTGGGAAGCAATCAAAGCTAGGGGTGCTAAATTCATACAATTGGGGCCGGAAAAACTTCAACTTCTTGTGCTCTTTTGTGTATGAATTGCGTTTGTGATATCCTTATGCTTCTCGTGGGACTCCTGTCTTACTATATATATATCTATATACACATATATACATGTACGTAAATGAAGAATGTATATATATGACCTTACATGGATCCTGTGTTTATATTTCTATATATACCGTTATTTCCCTTTCTGATACCAAAATAAATATATATATATAGGCATTAAATCCGTAAATGGGTCAGTTCTAAGGGGAATGGGATTGCAAAGCCCCTTCTGTTGCCTTCACCTCATCTGTTTCAACTATCCCCAACATTTTGTTGCATGGCACTCGATAGCAAAGACCAGTGAAATTGACTCGAATAACCTAGCTATTGGGAGGAGGGGCAGCCCTAGAAAAACTCCAAAATGGTCAAAAACAGTTCCAAGAAAACTGAGGAATAGTACCACCAGAAATGGCCGATCTGGAACAACTGTGAAGCCTTTTTAACTTTGACATCTCGTTGTGAACGAGCGCAAGAGCAAGACAACTCCCAAAATCATATTACTAAGAAAAGAGAGAAAAAAGAACGTCGTCATTTAAAAAAACCATGTTTTCCATCAAATCTCTCCATTAATTTATCGCATTTGAATGTGGCATTACCACTGGTAAATTTGGCAAGGAAAATTGAACCTTTTAGTTCTTTACTCCCTTTAACCCCAATGCCTATTTGTTGGTTTGCAACGGGGTCACAGACATCTGAACTGATTGTGAGCACCAGTGTTTTGGAACATCGTGCGAGCAACACTGAACCCTTCTGTGTATGCTGTGTTCAGGTACAGCCTCTGCAATGACCACAACCATGGAATAAAACCATAATTCTACATGGAAAACTTTTTCAGCAATGTGACCAATACTAATGCAAGGAACTGATGCCTCATGCAAGCAATTGCTTTCTATGAAATGTCCTTGACAGGTAGATGCTTTCCATGAAAGAATAAATTGTCCAGAGGTTAAATTTAAACTGCTGTAGCCAAATACTTACAGTATCTGCCTTCAACTCTGAGCTAAGACGTTCTCTGATACCATCTGCTACCACAGCCCCTAGCCTCTCTCCATGTTGCTTAATAGTCTCTTCAGTAATCTGTATGACTCGAGTCTTTATCACAACCCAGAATAATCCCTCAATGGCACCGACAACAAAAGCTAATATAAAGGATACTTGCCTCTGAAAGCAAAAGCGCTTTTGTTTTATCCAGTATCTCTTCCACAAATTGCCCAACATCTGTGAAGGAGCTCGATGGTTGCACAATACTGACAGATTTTTCCTTTATATTTTTCACTTTTCTGGATGGCTCGTTTGCTTTAGCTGCATCATACAAAATTATTATATTGGGTTATCCTGATTAAGAATTAATCATTTTAGGAGGAAGTACAGCTCTAGATCCTAGCTGGTGCCTGGTATAGAACAGAGTGACATGTCTCTTCAGTTAGACTCAACCCCACCCAACCCCCATCCTCCACAGAAAATAACAATAAAAAGAACAACAACAACAACAACAACAAAAACTCTGTTTTCCCAAAACAAACACTTCTTGAAATTCAACTTAAAGACCTGTAAGATATCAGAGGTCGTTTCCCTTGAATCAATCTAGTGATTGGCATGTCAATGAATAATGGTGTAAGTGAGGAAAACACATTTGAATTACCTAAAAAATGACTAATCAACACCATCCATGTTGCAACCAAATTCTTAAATTAATAACTACAGGGTAGATCTTGCCTAACCTAGTCAGATTGTATAGTCTTGAACGACTTAAGTAAACTTATACTCTGCTGAACACAAGTTTACTTTAAGTTAGAGGTGTACGAAACCTAAATGAAGGTTTCGAAATAAACTGATATCACACACCATCACTAAGTTCCAACAGAGTACATCTTTTGACCTTACAAGATTGTGTAGTCTTAGCTGGCATGAAGCATTGATTATAGATGCCAAATTAGTATATTTAGGCGTTACAGATTTACATCTCTATGAAACCTAGATGAAGACTTTGAATTTGGTGCCACTCCTATTCCCAGCCCCCCTTCTCTCTCTCTCTCTCTCTCTCTCTTGGGGGGCACGGGATTGTGTCTGCCCGACCCCCATTTTGTCCCACAAAGTTAATGTGCGTTACATACCCAACCACACCATTTTCACTCTGCCCAGCAACACGAAACCAAGCAATAACTCAGTGCCCTGTGGTTTGCATAATACATCCAGATCTCATAACATATTTTTATTAGAAATTAGGCTGATTTAGGAGAATCCTGGCAACCTTTGATATTCCTCGGCTTGCTTGGTCTTTCATTTTAAATACGATTGCAGGCCTCAAGGTTTGATCCGTGGACTTGAATAGGGAAGAAAGGGCAACAGCTAAAGGAGATTTCAACAATTCACCAAAAGCCTACAAACAATCATATGAAAGGCAGAGAAGAGGCTAATTTTCATTGATGGCAGAAAACACCAACTAGAATGTATGCCTTGAAAAACAAGATAGGAAAATGTCAATGCCCAACCACTGCAACGCCTTGCATCTTTGGCATCAGACAGAACCCTGTAAGTTTGGAAAAAAGATGAAATACACAGGCATTTGCTATCTTATCTTGTTCAAGCACATGATTGAGTGGATTATACTCTGGCGAAAAAGGCACCTGTAATTTCCATGGACTTGCTATCAGAAACAACACGATCATTTCTAGGACCTTGCAGTGAAGCTGCTTTTTCTGGAGGATCTGGCAAAACTATGGAATCTGATGGAACCAGATCAGCTAGATCAGGAGGATTATCTTTCCCCACCGGAGGATTAGCCTGCAAAAAGTAGCACACAAAAGTTTAGATCAAATAATTAATAACGTGATATTTGCTGAACAAATATAAAGATCTTATCTTCAAACACCTCCAGGTCAACATATGAGGAGTCTCTGCCAATTGATCTCAGAAATTTGTCAAGCTCGCTGACATTAAGTGCTGGAAGAAGTTCATCAAGGATCAGGGGCTAGCTTAAAGCAAAAATGCATGTATGAATATCAGGTATCAGGGCCTCGCTAGGTGATGCATCAGTATTTGTATATACCATATAGTTGCCTATGGCCTATTTGACAGCTTTAACTATCTCACTTCCGTAAGAAACTTCTGTAGCATTTTTACAAAATTATAAAATTCACTTTTAACTTTATAAAATAATCAGAATTAAGTTATTATTCAGAGATGCCAGTTTAGTCTCGTGACAAAACATCACATTATCTGATGGAAAGATTACTACTCATCCTAATTCCCAAAAATAGTTTTTTGGTGGGGATTAATAGTGCACTTGACGCAGTACAAGCTTCCCCCCTCATCCTCCCTCTCATTTTGTGTCATATACACATCAAGTGCAGCATACTTTCACCCTCAAATTTCAAGAATAGTGCCGCATCCATATAATGGAAGAAAAAGAAAAGGAAAAATATACTGTACAGATCAGCCTTTTCATCACAATAACATAATACACATAATTGAGGTAAAGATGGTTTTGAAATTAAATCTGAAGAAAATAAACAAAACCAATGACGACTTTGCTTCTAGAATCCCTTCTCACTTACATATTGTCATGTCATTTGACATTGGGTGGAACAAGCAGCGCTCCTGACCTTTGAACCCTTGATCTAACAACAGGGAGACATGTCTGCATAAAGAAAACATAAAACTGGGAATGAACAGATAAATTATTGTAAAGCAAGGACTAGAGGGAGAAATAAAAAGAAAGTTAAAAATAATTGCTGCTGGAATTCTCCTGATTCAGAATAGAGCACATTAAAATCTATGCCATACAGATATTGAAAATAAATTATACATAATATCAAACAAATTCTACAATTGCAATAAATTGTACAAATTCTCAAAGGACAATCAAAGTATCCATCCCATCATGCGGAATGTAACTTAGACTCAATGTGAAACAAAGTGTGAGGCACAAGGTCTGGCTAGTGTTTTCCAAACTGAAATGGACTGGTCAGCTAAACCCTAATACTGATTCCATTTCTGATATGGTTCACCCCTAAAACTTTTCATTTAGTTAAGAGGATGTACCACCTGTTACAAGTAGATTTGGAAGGAAGCGGTTGGTAAACTGGTAACCTTTTCCAAAGTTATCAAACCAGTAAATTAATCAAGAATATGAGAACCACAATTTTTTTAACAATATTTTCCCACTCGAATACTCCATAATTTTTGTATTTTATCCAAACATAAAACTGGAATCAAGGAATAAGTGTATAAACTAGATACCGCCATTTTGGTAGTATTTCGTACTTTTATTAAATTAGAACCAGTATATTTATGACGAAAATAGTTGAACTGGTGACCTTTCCATTTCGTTTATCTAGTTCAGTTTTTAAAACATCGGGTGTGCCTCCATAGTTGATGCTGGAGCTGTCCAAAAAAACAAAGCAGCCGTAGGAGTCTACTTGGATTAGCAACCAGGTAGCATCACTCCAATCTTTATTCTTGTGTCTGTGCCTGCTAACTATGTCTTATTTTCTCATATCTCAAGCTTCTCCAAAAATATGCAACTAGCTTGTAACTCTTAAGGGATTTTTATCGTCAATTGATGTGTATTTTATGAAGGGCAAAGATGTTGGGGTTCCAAAAGATAGTAGACATAGACTATTAAGAGTCACTGCAAGAAGCCTGTTGTTATGAACAAATTTCGATTTGTAAATATCTTGGTCTCTTAAACCTAGAAATTTATCTTTTAAGGTTCTACCTTTCAAATCACATCCAACCAGAATTCCCTGCATCACTAAGAATATGAACTTATGGAGGCAAAGAAGAACAAGAAGAGGAAAAAGTTTCTTCTAGATCTATGTAAGAACCTTATCATGGAAGATCCACGCATAGATGTAAAGAGTACAAAAACAAAAATAGGCACTCATGAAAATGCTTGCTCACATGCATACCCTAGACACACAAGTACTGACCTAGGATATTTCTTGTTTGAACTAGAAATCATAAAATGAAAAGACCTACCTATACTAATAGAAGAAAATTTTCCATTAGGATCAGGAAGAGTAACAAAAATAGTAAAATGACAGCATGTTCCCATCACGAACCAAACAACTTTTCAAGAACTCTTTATTACGTTATATAATCAGGGTAATGATCCATCAACATAGATAATACTGATACAGATGCCGATGCAACACCAACAACAAAGGAAAAACACAGAACTTGTACCATTTCACAAAAAACTCAATTCAAGGCCAGAGTAACATTATTCTAAAATGTATTAATTGGAAAGCCAAGTCAGAACCAAAACAGAAATTCAAAATCCAGTGAGTAACAGTTACTTCATACCTTGCTGAATCATTTACAAGTGCAAATGGAGTGACAGAACCCAAAGGTACCTTGCAAAAGAAAAACAACAACAGAGAAGCAACAACATAAGAGAGCTTTTTAATTCTCGATTAGTGGATAATTTCCACAAGATTCCAGTCAAATCAAGGAGTAGTTCAAACATACCTAGTATTCTTCCATTAAAAAAAAAAGCAAAAGAATGCATTTCACTTAGTCACTGCAGAAGGTATCAACTAGAAAATATTTATCTAAGACTGACGCACCAAAATGGTCATCCTTCCTAGCAACAGACAAATATTACCCACCATAGACAAAATAGTGAACTAGCTAATGGTCAATCAAACAAGCTTGGAGGTGCATATCCAGTAACCAGATTAGCCAGCAGACTCGGGCTCTAGCTTCTTATAGCTAAGGAAAAATTGTTATGCACCAATATCCCATCTAAAGAAAGTTATAGTCCCTCAATATACATTTCAAGATACCAAAGCATCAAAAATATGGGTAAGGTAACATTTTACAGCCTTTACACATACCTCGAGACTCATCATTAAACATATTTGTACAAGCATTGATCACTCTTAATAAGATATTTATCAGGTACCTAGGTCCATGAAATGATATTTAGGGGTGGAGTTTCCCTTGCTTAAGTTCCCGACAATGCATAAAATTCTTAAGAGGAAAAAGGCGGGATTGGAGGGAACATCTTACATTCTCTCCGATTACCTCATGACAAAATTAAAGTTTAAAAATTATAGGAAACTTTTTTTTTTAAAGTAAGACAATCTTATTAAAGAAAATGATAGATGATAGTACAAAAGACTATACTGACAAAAACAAAAGCATACACGCTAAAAAACTAAGAAAATCCGGAAAATCCCCAAAATGACTGCCTAAAACCGAATTAGCCCACAAAAACAGAAAATGCAACAAAAACCCCCCAAACTAGCCAAAGACACAGCCTTATCTTCGAAACATCTCCCATTTCGTTCCCTCCACAAGCTCCACCAAATGCAAGCTGGAATTATCTTCCAAATGGCCAACGCAATCGGATCCTCCAACAACGCAAAACATCTACTACCTTCCTAGGCATAACCCAATCATAATTAAGAATACTCAACACCTGCCCCCACAAAACTCTAGCCACCTAGCAGTGCATAAGGATATGATCAACCGTTTCTTCATCGCTCTGACATAAGTAGCACCACTCAGTCACACAAACACCCATCCTCCTTAAGTTGTCAATGGTCAAAATTTTCCCATGAGTGACCTCCAAAACAAAGAAAGCTACTATAGGGGGAACCCAATTCCTCCAACAAGGACGCCATGGGAAACTCACATTGGAGCCCTCCATAATCAAAGCATACATCGATTTCACCAAGAAAACACCACTCTTAGAACCCCTCCAAAGCATTTTATCCTCACTCTCTCTCCTCCTACTCCAAGAATAGAGTAAAGAATAAAACTCCGAAAGAACATCCATCTCCCAATCATTAATCATCCTATCAAAGTGAACATCCCACACAACCACTCCGGAACCCATCTCCATGCAATCAGCCACCCAAGCGTACTTTCTTCTAGCAAGAGAGAATAATTGAGGAAACTACACACTCAACGGTCTATCCCCACACCACTTGTCATACCAGAACTGAATTATGGATCGGCTCCCCACCACAAACCGAATATGCTCTCTAAAAAAGTTCCACCATTTGCTAATTTTTTCCACAAATTCACCCCGTAAGTACCCTGAACCACTAATGTGCTCCAACCACCCACCTCGCACCCATTCTCCGTGATGACTGTCTTCCACAAACTCTCTCTTTCATAATTGAATCCAAGAAGAGCTCTATTGAACAAGGGCAGCCTTCTAAGCCCCAACTCACCGGCACTGATAGGGGAGCACACTTCAGCCCACCTAACAAGGTGAAACCTATGCTCATCACCACCACTTCTCCACAAAAATCTCTTTGAAGCTTCTCCAACCTATTAGCCACCGACATCGATATAGGAAAAAGAGACATAAAATATGTGGGAAGGCTAGAAAGAGTGTATCTAATCAGAGTTAATCTTCCCCCTTTTGAAAGTTAAATACACTTCCAACCCGCCAACATTCTTTCAAATCTTTCAACGATGACATCCCAAATACTCACACATTTAAACTTAGAACCAAGAGGGAGCCCAAGGTATTTCATCGGGATGGACAACACCCTACAACCCAAAATATCCGCCAGTCCCTAAACATCACCCACTCTGCTAATAGGAATAACCTCAGACTTGCCAAGGTTAATCCTAAAACCAGACACCGCCTCAAAGCACAAAAGCAAGCACCTCAAGTTCCGCACTTGATTCTCCACATCCTCACAAAAAATCAACGTATCATTGGCAAAGAGTAAATGTGAAACACTCACCTCATTACTACCATCTCTCACAACCTCAAAACCCTTAATAGCACCTCTTACAACTACCGCATACATCATTCTGCTGAAAGGCTTCCATGATAATCACAAACAATATGGGTGAAAGGGGATCACCCTGACGCAAACCTCGTGAACTCCCAAAGAAGCAATGAGGAGAGTCATTTACCATCACAGAAAACTTAACCGTATATACAAAAAATTCAATCCAACAATACCACTTCTCTCGAAATCCACATCTCCTCAAAAGATACAACAAGAATTTTCAATTCACATGATCATAAGCCTTGTGAATATCAAGTTTGCACATCACTCCCGGAACATTCAACCTCAATCTAGAATCAATGCACTCATACCAAAATGTCTTCCCTTCACAGAATCTGTCTCCCCTTCACAAAAGCATTCTGAGAAGGCGATATGATTTTCTCAAGAACCATCTTCAACCTATTTGCCAACACCTTGGCAAGGATCTTGAACACCCCTCCAACCAAACTAATGGGGCGGAAGTCTTTCAATTCCACTGCACCTGCTATCTTAGGAATAAGAACAATGAATGTAGCGTTCATACATTTAACAAATTTACCCTATGGGCAAATTCATTAAATATAGTCATCACATCTCCCTTAACCACCTCCCAACAAAACTGGAAGAAAGCTTAAGAGAATCCTTCTAGGCCCGGAGCCTTGTCACCATTAACGTTACGAACCACCCCAATTACTTCATCCTCCTCAAAGGATCTCTCGATCAAACTCACCTCTTCCTCAGAAATGGAATCAAATTACAAACCATCCAAAGTCGGCCTCCAAGAAAATGGCTCCTCATACAAAGAACAATAGAAATCAACAATACTGTATGCAATCAACAACGGGTCCTCCACAGTTTCCCCCTCCACTTCCAAACTAAAAATCAAATTAACCCTTCTATTCGAATTGGCCATATGGTGAAAAAAATTAGTACATCTATCCCCTTCTTTTAGCCACAAGGTTTCCGATTATTGTCTCCAACTAATCTCCTCTAACTCTATCAAATTATCCAAATCCCCCAAGACCTCCAACTTCCTTGCCTTCCCCCTCTCATCAAGGATTTCCCCCTCATCCAAAGAATCAAGAGACGTCAACTCGATTAACAATGAAGACTTTCGGAAACTAATATCCCCAAAACTTTCCTGGTTCCACACTTTCAACTTATTCTTCAAAGCCTTCAACTTAGAATCTAGGACAAAACTAGGAGAACCCAAGAACTCAAAAGACTCCCACCACTCCTTAATCTTATCCAAAAATCCGTTCTCCTTCAACCACATATTCTCAAAACGAAAGGGCCTCTTCCCTCCTTTAACCCTACCATCCACCAAAAGAATGGGAAAATGGTCCGAATACACACGAAACAACCTTTTCTAAGAAACCTCCGGGAACATAGACTCTAATCTAGGGTAGAATAAAAAGCAATATATCCTGGACCAAGACTGAAAGGCTCTATTATTGGACCACATGAAGGCACCCCTGATAACGGAATATCCAATAATCTCATCTCTGAGATAAAATCAGAAAGCTCCTCCATAGTGGTCCCACCCCACCACCCCCCAAACGCTCACTAGGAAAGCGGGTGACATTAAAATCTCCCCCTATGCACCACGGCAAATCCCACAGAGCTCTCACCCCTACCAACTCACCCCAAAGCAAACTATTACTGCTGTCAGCATTAGGACCATAGAATCCTGAAAACATCCACTTCACCCCATCGACTAGATTTCTAAAGATCGTCGAGATAGAAAAAGAGCCAATACACGAATCTACCAACTCCAACATCCTCGTATCCCACAACAACAAAATACCCCCTGAGGCACCATCCGCCTCCAAACTACACCATCTCACAAAAGGATCACCCCACAAACGTCTAATCACATCTCCAGTCATAATAGCCACCTTGGTCTCCTGAAGACAAACCAAGTCCGGTTTCCACCCCTGCAACAAATTCTCTACTCTACACTTCGCTTTATCATTGAGCCCCCTAACATTCCAACTAATAATTTTCGGCATCATCTAATCACCATCAATACCCTCCCCTCACTCTTACCCCTCCTCGAAGAATCGGACTTCCTATCATAATTAATAGAAGACACCAAACCCTTCATCTCTCTAACTAATTTTCCTCTCTTCCTTATAGGAGTCTTAAGGCTACTCTGCACCCTATCATGTTCCAACGCAGTAAAGAGACTCAGCAGAGCGTCCTCGTAACCTTCACAAGACACACCCACCATAAGTCAGAAAGATGATACCATATCTAACACCCACCCCGAAGCCCCGTCACTCCTTTGGCACTCAAACGCTCCTCCATCAGGGCTACAAACAGCCAGTGGATCCACACACAGCTCTGGATCTTCAACCTCAACCAAAGACAACTCCCCTCCTACCTCTCCCTCCCCATCTAGCACTCCCACTACACTCTCATCATCAACACATACATACGGGTCCACCCCAACTACAATACACTGACCGAGAGAATTAGTATCCCCAGCAAGGACAACACCTAGCCCTTCCCCTCCAGACTTAACTCCCAACTCCTCTTGGCCATCCCGATCTACCTTATCAACATAACCCCCAACCTGTCCCATGATAGGAGCTACAATCAACCTCCCCTCCAAGCCCACCCACTCATCCTAGACAAAAGTCACAAAGGAAGAGCCGGTGACCCCATCTGAGCCTTTAGCAATGAGATTCGGCGTAAAAAACACCCCCGGGGAAGAAACAGCCACATCGACATGCTCAAGACCGGAGCTCGGCGACACCTCTGGCGTCGGAATGTTCACCGGACAGTCACCCCTCGCCTTAGAAGGCGCCGGCGATGGTCCTGCCTCCAGCACGGGCTGGTCAGCACCTCTTGCCTCTGCTCTAAACTTACCGTCGACTAACCCATTCACCAGTAACGGGTTGCGATGAAGACCTGGGCCTAACCTACTCATCCCTCACCTTGAGCCCCCATATGGCTAAAGACTTCCGGCTGGCCCAAATACTCCAATTCATCCAAATGTTTGAAGTTGGTAGCTCCCAACTAGGTCAAAACCAAATTATCGCCATTTGAAAGAACTAGGCTCGGCCCATCTTCATTCACCAGATCCTGCCAAGCAATCGCAGCCTCAAGGCTTAAAGAAATATCATGCAAAGAATCCGGCCCAGCATTCTTCCCCGAAAGATTTAAAAGAACATTGATTTCTTCTCTTATCCCCATCAATGTGTTTCTCCAAAAAGGCACGTCAATCACCTTGTCGCCCGCCGACTTTGCATTAAATGCCTTCTCCTTGGAAAACGAAGCGCCGCCCATCACAAGCGCATGCGAAGAAGCATGCATCTTATCCGTCTTCTCCGCGCCACCACCAGCCTCCACAACCCCCTGCACAGCCACACCCCCACCCCCAGAGCTCTCCCCCGCCGTCCCTCTCTTAGCAACTTCAACAAAAGAGACCTCATTCCTTACTCTGGAACCAGAATAACCCCCACTTCCATTCTTAAGCTTATCAAGGTGAGATACCACCTCTTGAAACACAGCGGCCAGATCCTTCCAACCTGACCCTCTACCTTTCGGTATCATCACCACCCCCTTCCTGCGTCCACCTCCAAACTCCGCTATGGTCACATATCTCTCTGCCTTGTTACTACATCTCTGAGCCAAAAAGGCCTGGGAAGCTCCGTTAAATTTTACAACAAACTCCTTGTTGGCATCCACCTGCAATCTACTCGCCATGTTCACCAACCAAACAGCTCCAAACCTCCCAAAGAAAATAGAGCTCAAAGCCTTCCAACTCCACTCCAAAAATTTCACAACACCATTGCCTAAAACTGTAACCTGAAACTCCTTTGCTTCAACACAGAATCAATGGGAGAAAGACATCGCCTCTCTAGTGAAAGGATACTGACCGCTTCCCCACAGAACTCCACAATAAAATTATAGGAAACTTAAAAGACCAACATGCTCTTATACAAAAATGGTGGACAGTCAACCGAAAACGAAACAAAGTGGTTAACATTGAGCATAGCTAAAAATAAGACCTTCAATGGACTTGTTGAGGAAAGAGAAAGATACATATAAAACCAGCATGAAAGTAAGACAAGAATAGCAACATATAGTACACCTAAGTATGAAAATAGCAAAACCGAATAAAGTGGACTTAGGGTGGGTTTGTGTTGTAAAAATTTTGGTATTGGGTTTAGTGATGGTATTGGATTTAGTGAAAAAGTGAAGAGAGATGTAATTTTTTATATTTTTGTAGTGAAAAGTTATGTTTTGATGGGAGAGAGAGAGATTATATTGTAATATTTTATTGTGAGAGGGTGAAAAATTTTGTAAAATTTTTGACGCAAACACAACCTTATTGGGCTAACTCACACGCCATCTTTAATATTCATTTGATATGCATCTAAGTAAAAAAAATAGCAAAACTGAGCTAGGCCCTTTTGGAGATGGTGTGTTGAGTAGCCCAATAAGTCCACTTCTTTAGCCCTCTACGATATGTGATTCCTTTCCCCTTTTCCCTTAATTCACCTAGAAAAAAAAAACCTTTGTCCCACATCTCTAAGGAGGATGATCCAAAAGTGGCTTATAAGGCCACCAACTCTTCACGAGCTAGGCCCTTTTAGAGATAGTGTGTGTAGCCCAATAAATCTAATTCTTTGGCCCTCTATGATATGTGGATATCTTTTCCCTTTTCCCCTAATCAACCTACGGAAAAAAAAAAGGATATCAGAGAGTTTATTATATGGTCAAGCTTCAAGCAGGGAAATCTTTAGCCACATTACATGAATGAATCTGCTAGAGAAACAGGTTGGGGTGTTCCTTAACACTAGACCATAGATGCAATGAGAAGTGAGCAAAACATATGGTCACAATCATTAGTTGAAAAATAGTTTGTTATGAGAAAATTTTATCAGAAAAAGGAGACCTTATGCCTGAAGGATGCATACAGAAGGTTCCCAAGAGAGAACCTATATTTGAGAAATATAGAGAGATATATGCCAAATTTGCATCACAAGAATTTGCTGAGAAATGAAGTTAGACAGAAGGAAAACTAAAGAAAACCTAAATAATGGCGGATTATTGCAACGTCTAATTATTGGCACAAAACGGATCCGGAGGAGCAGAAGGTGAACCAATACACATGTACCAACCTGAAGTATTTCACCCAGTGCTTCTTCAGGAGCCATTCTCAACCCTCCTTTCCCCAAACCAAGCCTTTGAGATAGAACTGCTCAGTTTTGAAGTCACAAGTAACTCCATTAATTCCATGGAAATATAAGAAATACATGAACCAAACCATTCAATATGGCAGTTCAAATACAAAAAAAAAAAAAAAAAAAGTTCTATGACATTTACATGGCCATATTCAGTAAAGTGATTGGGATTGAGCAAATAAATAGAATATTTTATACCTTTCAGATCTACTTTAGCATCTGCCAAAGTGGAAACAACATAGAATCTATTTTTCTTGTCCTGACATATACAAGCAAGTCCAGGTGTTGGGTGACAAACAATGTGAAAAAGAGAAAGCACAAATTTACCACCATGCAGCCGAAGGCGCATATTAACTATTAAGATACTGTACCTTCAAGAATAAATTTTTACTCAGTCCAGCACCAGTATTCCCTACATACTTTGCCTGCCAGAAAAGACAGGTTTCTTGTTTCAGAAAACAAATGTCGATATGTACGTTAGACAAAGGGATACAACTCGCATTTTTCTAGAGTTATGTTACCTGAGCTTCGACCGTCATAACAACAGGATGTTCATACTGGGAAAATTCAATTTGAAGCTCCTAATAAAACCCAAACATACAAGTTACTTACAAGAAGACAAACAAACTGCTTCAACATGAATCATTGAAATGAAAAATCAATGCCATGCCGCAGCAACATAACTACTTCTAACCTCATTTTATTCTCTCTCTCTCTCATAGGGTAGAATCTCCCACATTCCATAGGGAATTGAACATACTGACTTACACTCCACCCCTTACCACTGGGAAAAGGAGATTCAATTTGGCCCCAAGAGCATGGGCTTAATTCTCAATCACATGAATTTCAGAATTTTGGCAAAAATACGGATGCGATAAAAATGGAACTTAAGCATAGCTCCTAAATCTGAGTAATAACTAGCAACACGTCCACTTGAAAAATTATATACGCGAGTGAACTGGTTATTCAGGTAAATAAACACATTGTAGCATTCAGATAAGCATCAGAACGTCCCAACACTGCACAGTCTCAATAAGTCATATGCCAGAGATTTCCCGCAAAAAAAAAAGTTCATTTCTGTAGTAAGGGGAGGCTGCTTATTTTCGATCCAATCATGTACATCATGATTAATTGGGATTGAACACCGCCAATTGAACATGGCAGGCGGATTCTGAGGCAAAAAAAAAAAAAGCAATATCCAGACCGAATTGAACTATAAAATAGTGAAATACAGCAAGGCAGTAGAAAAAGAACCTGCAAGCGCGCGAGCAACTGGTCCTTGGAAAACCCCATTGCTTGGTTTCGCACCCTTTCTGCCAAAGCGGAGAGAAAAGAAGTAGAACAGCTTTACGGAACGGCAAGTATTGTATTTTATGGTCTATAGGTCAGTGATTTATGACTCACAAGCTCGCTGCTACTGGCTGCTGAAACGACACCGTCGTATTTTTCGAAATATTAATAACCGGTGTCAAATTATACGGCTCCTAAAGAATTTAGAACGTAAAAAGGCATGTTGAGTTTATTTATTAAAATGCCAAGTAAAAAAGAAAAAGAGAGAGAGAGAGAGTTTATTTATTAAAAATGCCTACAAAATTAGAATCCCATGCCCAGGCCCAAATCTTCGGCCCAAATGAGTACCATATTGAGGCAGAAAATCAGTCGACGGTTACGGGACAGCGGAAATAGCTTGATTGTGTTGGCCCTTAAACCAATGGGCTTTTTCTTATTAACTTTAGAAAAATAAGAAAACCAATTGGCTCTTAAACCAATGGGCTTTTTCGTATTTTATACTTTACAGTGACTTTACACTTTAAATTATTACATTTATGATATTACATCCATAAATTATCTATCCTAACATATTGAATTATCAGTCTATTTTTTTAAATTAGATAAAAATTATCTTTTTTTTAAAAAACGAAATGACGATTATACCTTTAAAAAAACACGCGTATCAAGAATTAAAGCATAATTCTTATTTTAAAATTTTTAAAAAATTAATTTTCGTCTAATTTGATAGAGAAAATAAAAAGATTGTGCATTGTGTTAATAAATGCAAATGCATACATGAAAAGTATATTTTTTTCAATATGTTTAAGATAGACAGATGATGCAATGTGTTATGAGTGTAATATCTTAAACGTGGTAATTTAATGTGCAAAACTTAAATTAACTCATACTTGAAAAGTGTATTTTTTTTCTTTATTTATTTTTAGCCCTGTCAACCTATAGTTGGTATCAACTATCAAGGCCCAAGCCTTCACTTTGAAAGTAATAAAATAATAGCTTAGCAAAAATTAAAAAGAACGGAAGGTGGAACTATTATTAATTTATTATGCTAGAAAAGGATCTATGGGTAGAAGGATTTTTTGTCGGTATCTTCCCAATAATACAAAGTTAAAAAGAAAATTATTGCACAAATTATATTCGATTATTGTTGAACTGATTACCGGCTGATTAATTAATTAATTGCAAATCTTGGTTATTTTCTGTCGTAATAAGGCCAAGCCCAGATAATCAAACTCATGTTCTATGAGTGTTTTGTGTTGTAAAATTTTTGGTATTGAGTTTAGTGTTGGTATTGGGTTTAGTGAAAAAGTGAAGAGAGAGGTAATATTTTATATTTTTTGTAATTTTTTATATTTTTTAATGGGAGAGAGAGAGAGAGAGAGAGATTATATTAGAGTATTTTATTAGGAGAGAGATAAAATTTTGGGTAAAATTTTGGTTGCAAACGCAGCCTATGTTGGATCTGGAATGTCTTCGTTATTAGCAATTGATAGGCGCAGTTGTGATCTTCCAAAAATTATAATTTATCTGAAAAATAAATAGGTGCACATGAACATCTAGCAAAGTCATGATGGGCTCATTAAAAAAAAGGATAAAAAATATAAAAACTCATAAGCTTATATTAATCAAAAGAGTGAAAGTTCAAGCTACGGAGATCAGTTTCCGCATGAATCCACGTAAGTTCTGGAAAATGCTTAATAAACAAACAAGATAATTCACCATTTATAAATTGAGACAGTCTAACGAGTTAGGTGATGCGTCATACTCATTGTGCTTTTATCCTTCATTATAGTTGTTCTCCATTTTATAGTGGCAAAGAACCTCAATATATTCTAATGCGACCAAACATTTAAGTACTAAGAACTAGTGATCAATTATTGAGATGGAATAGAGAAATATCGGATTTTGATTGGGTCCTCCAATACCATGCACATGAAGTGTCTTTCACTTGTAGGAATTGGGTCTGTCATCTTGTGTGGTCGAATTCCCCAACATGTTCATCGTGGGACCACGATCCAATGTAGGACCAACAGTAGCATGTTCAGGGTCCGCATCTGTTCTACCTTGTGATAACAAGTTTGTTCATGATTTTCCTCCCGCTTCCTTACTGGTCACTCTAAAATCGACTATGGCCCATGAGGAGAACACCTTGAGGAGCGCTTGAAGAGACCAAATACAATGTAAAGCAACAAATGAGGATGGGACCCCATTCCCCTCATGATCCGCAGCTCAAGAGGGCAGGTCATGTGCTATCTTGGCTTGAACCAACAGTCAGACACTAGTCAAGGTTCAAAATCTGGTTTGGCAGTATCGAATCCATTAATTAGCTGATTAACTGGATATACTTTTTCTGAAGAACTAAGATCCGACATTTCTGGTTCATCGGATGGTTAATTATGATCCTCCAGTCAGTACTATTATTATTCGATCGAGCACTTCGAAACCAGAAGATATCACCAGTACTGTTACTGCTGCTTATCATTTGTGTAAGTTGCAAGTTCTCCTGGCCAAAAGAAAAAGTTCGAAAACTCACAAGAATATTACAGCAAATAAGCAAGATCTTGCGACACCCAGAAGACAAAAAATGGGGAAAAAGTTTTGAGACTTCGAAATTCATGCTACAAATCCGTGACCCTTTGAGGCAGCCGAGCGATTTCCATTAAAAAAACAGTCTCAGATGGTTTCAAGTTTCCACATCCTCTGCAATTATAGCCATTTCTGACATCCCTCTATACAATAAATGGCCTCCCACAGTCTCTGAAAGGTGCGTCGAATTGTAATTTTCCGAATCCAGTGGCACTTTCCAGAAAGATTTAACAATAAGAAAGAAATAAACATGTAAGGTAGACAGTGATGTGATGAAAAAAAAAAATCTACTATTTCCTTGCATTAATATAAAATCGTGAATAAATATTGATATGGCACACTTTGCATGAATCATACAGTCTTAATACATAGAAGACCACGGGCCGGGGAGAGTCCAAAAAATGTCTGATCTCCCCGTGGATTTGTACTTCTTCCTAATTCAAAATATACTAACAAACGAATTGTTGGTCACTGTCAGCAATGTCTTCAAGCAATAAGCGAAGATCATCAATGAATATGAATGGACAAAAAAAGAATGATATGAGCTGCCTTGATTTGGACTGATTTTCTTTTTTCAGCAGAAGCTCCACAGCCGAATATCGCTTTCTTCGTACAGATCATCGAACACTGGCGGATCAAACAAGGCACCACTGAACATCTGATCAATGAATTTTGGCGATTGTTGGCTGTCGATGTTGTCCCACAATTCCATCATGGACATTGGTTCATTGACCTCAAAGGATGGGATTAATGAGACAGCATCGTCAAGCTGCAGATCGGATGGTGAGGAAGCCATGGATATTGGAGATGAGACCGATGATGAGGAAGAGCGGAGAGGAGGGGATGGTGGGGTGGCAGCATTGGCTAGGAAACTATTGGCAGCCGCTGCAGCCATTCTTTGGATGGACTTAGGCGACATATTGGTGTCATGAGGAATGTGGAGAGAGGAACTGATGGGAAAGTTGAAATTGGCCGAAGAACCTTTTAGGCATAGAAGTGCAGCATCATAGGCTCTGGCTGCTGCTTCTGGTGTGGAATAAGAGCCCAACCATATTCTTGTTTTCTGATTTGGTGCTCTTATCTCCGATACCCATGAACCCCAGCTCCTCATTCTCACTCCCTTGTATTTCTTCTTTTTGCATGCTGATGCTGATATTGGGGATGGTGATAGCATTGGTCTTGATGGCTCCGGATGAGTCTCGAGCTCTGTCTTCAGCATTGGTCTCGATGGTTCCGGATGAGTCTCGAGCTCTGTCTTCACCATTTGTTGAGGGCTACGACGATCAATGCTTTGGCGGACAAAAGGGCGTTTAAGAATCTATATATACTCCGATGAAGTAGCTCTGGGTAGATCTTTGGTTTTCTCTCGGCGACTTTGTTTCCTTTCTTGTTCAGAGAGTGAGGAAAGTAATGAGATGGGGGACTTGAGTTTGGGGAGAAAGAGTTGTTATTTATAGATGGGGGCTTGAGTTTTAAATGGGGGATCCCCTGGTCAATGCACACTTTAGGGTTCTCAACATATGAACGTGAAATGGATGACAGATGGTTTCTACTGTATTTAAATCAAATTACCAAATCCCTACATGTTACGTGAAAATGACTATTTTCTCTCTGAAAGTAAAAGAATTGTATCATGTACTATTTGGCTGGCATTGTGAAAATCTCTATTAAAAAATAGACGCCGGCCGACCAGAAACGAAACAACCCACCCTTAAGCACTGAAATAATTTTCTCTCTTGGCAAACAGGTAACTAGTTTTCTTCCTTCTCGAAGTTTAGCACGTTCATTTCAAACATTGATCTTTGGTTCAGTACGGCCACTTGTTGATCAACTAGCAATTTCCATGTGAAATATTAGAACCCAGCAAACAGTGTCCGAAATTTTTTTAAGAGCTTTGAATTGGTCGAACACATATTAGTTATATTTGATTTGCTTTCGAAAACATATTTTATTGAAAATAGTATAGATTTTCATGGGTGAAAAGTTTGTTAAAAATGGTTAAAATTGGTGTAATCTTTAAAAAATATTAAAATTAATAAAAGAGTAATTATAAAAAATATTTAAAAAAAAAATTCATACCCAAACATAAATGAAAACGAAACAAACGCTGGCACTTCGATTGATGATCTCATATGGGTGTAGCGTGCGTAATCGAACACCTAAATTAAATTATGAGAGTGACTTTTATGAGGTTTTTTTTAGTCTGTGATTCTATTTTCGTTTGTTATTGTTCCTTCATCAAGGACTGATTTTTATCACTTTCTGAAATAACAAGGACTAAATCGATGATTTTCATATCACAGAGACTAAATCGATTTTTACCTATAGCACATAGACCAATTTTACATTTATCGTTTTTTAGGTTAAGAAATTTGTTCTGCGAAGACGTTACTTGTCCGACCACGTATATAAAGTAGAACGACTTAAGCAGTACTGTAGGAGATCTTTCAAAAGAATGCCGAGAAGTAACTTTTCGGGAACGCAACGAATCAAATAGCCTGTAAACCTGCATGTACCCAGTGAGACCAGCTCAGGAAAAGCATTATAAATTACCGTCCTTCCCAGCTTGTTCTAGAGTTTCTGGCTTACACAACAAGTCACCCCTCCCCCAGTTCTGATAAAAGAAAAAAAAAAGTGCAGAGGAAAATATTCATAGGCATATCTGTAATTTATCCTCTTAAGATTCACACTATATTTTATGCAGAGTATATATATACACACACCAAAGTGTGTGTAGGATAGAGAGAGAAACATAGGATTCTGTCATCGGCAACTTCCAGGATCTGCAGTAAGCTTTTGAGTTGAGCTGTGACGCATCAAATATCTTTCTTTTTCAAATGGAAAACATTATGAAAACGATGCTCAACACGGCGCAGTCTTGATAGGGAGCCCTCTGGATAGATATATCACCAGCTGTTGCTTATCTGTCTCGCAGCTCCGAAACCGCGTCATGGGCGTCATGCAGATACCCAAATGTCTCTCTCTGTAAACCTCAAAAGATTATAATAAAGATTTTAGCTGCATGCTTACGCCTGCATGACTTGACTTTTGCTCTTTTTTTCAAATGGCGAGCTCTAAAAAATTTGGGTTTTTCAATGGGATTCTCTTTGGTACGGTATGACCAAAAATGAGGCACTTTTCTAGCTTTGGGAAAAATTGCCAGCACACACACATGCATGGAGGAAAGGTGCGGGAGATACGACCTTTTTCCGGGGCAAATGATTCTGGTTCAAATTAGGCCAAAAGCTGTTGTACAGTTTCACATTTAGAAAGGGTCATGGAACGCGGTCTCTCTTTTCCGAGTTCCACAGTATGCAGCTTACAGAGGGTGTTTTGTCAACTTTCCAGCAAATTTTTGTAGTTTTAGGGCAGTGGCCATGACTGCGTTTTGAATGTGAAAGGATACTGTACGACAGCCATGGGTCATGACCCCATTGAAAATTGTTTGTATTGAATCTCTTAAACTCAGGGGCTGTTCGGTATTTTAGTGTTCTCAGGATTTTTTGAATCTTGAGAATACACAAACCGAACATGTTTTTTAACCTCGCCTAAAAATAACTACCGCACGCATACCAATAAAGTTAACATCACCTAAAAATTCTCAAAACACAAAAAATTCTCAAAATACTAACCAACCGAACATCCTCTTAGATCCACAGATAAACTTTTCTTCTTTGCCACGAAAATTTTCACATTAAAAAGTTTTCAAAGCACGAGGCCAGTCAAGTAGTATGGCTCCAATCAAATTGTCGCCTTCGAAATGTATCAAAAGCAAAACAGTTTCTTGTAATCATCGTCGGAATCAATTATTTTGTTGCTTTAATTATCAATAAAGTTTTGACAAATTAATCTTTGGGATATATACAACTTTGCGCTTACCGGTTTTTGTGTATATCCTTTTGTCTATCAAACGTTTGTCTATTATGGGAGATGGAGTTTTCAATATATTATCGGACTCAACCCCACTTCGTATCAGTCTTTCGTTAGTTGATTAATTTTTAATATGCGGAAGAACTTATATATTTAAAAAATAAATCAAAAGAATTATGCTGTTCAAAATTGTAATTAAATTATTATTTTATTGATAAATGAGTTGTTCTATACTTATGTGTCATGGTGGTGTTTGTTTATAAAAATTTTGGGTGGTGAAAATGTTGAGATATTAAGATTGGTAAAACGTTTGTTTGACGCTACGCATATTGCGTTTTAGTCCCCAATGTACAAAACTTGCCCTTTGTAATAAACTATGCAGTTCATTTCTGATACAAAACCTGCAGAATCTGATGCAGTTGCTCTAAATCCTTACATAGTTTACTTTCTTTTATTCATCTTCTCTATTCACTTCAAATTTCTTTACATGAAGATATTATTAATGCTTTTTCCTTAATTTTTCCTATTTATATTCGTAATTATCTTCTTTTTTTGACCAATGAAACGAGGAAGCCTATGGAACTGGTCTGAACAATTAGAAGCCCAATACCAGACATACATGTTCTTTTTTTTCTTTTGGTGGGGTTGTGGGGGAAGAGAATTGCACCCTCTATCAATGATATACTACGATTGTGTTTGTGTTGTAATATTTTTGGTATGAGAATATGTGTTGATATTGGGTTTAGTGAAAAGGTGAAGAGAGATAATTTTTTATAGTTTTTATATTTTTTTATAGGAGAGAGAGATTATATTGGAGTATTTTATTATGAGAGATAAAATTTTGAAAAAAATTAGCTTGCAGCCTACGATAAGTATATGAGAGAGAGATTATATTAGAGTATTTATTAGGAGAGATAAAATTTTGAGAAAGATTAGCTTGCAGCCTACTATAAGTGTGAAAAGAATAGTGGTCAAACCGTACGGGTCCACCCGCCTCCCTCCTTCCTCTCCCCTTAATTAATTAACTAGGAAACCCATAAAAATTAAAACCATATATCAGAAAGCATCTCTTTCCTCGAAATATGATCATGTGCACTATAGAGATCGGTATTGATATTCTATCTGCACGTGGCTGACAGTACGATTTGCGATAAGTAATGCAAATTTTTTTAAATTGCAGCTCACATGTTCGGGCACAATCCTTTCTTTTATATTAAAACCTGTCAGAAAAGCAAGAGTTTTTTTTTTTGGGTAAGTAAAAAAAAAAAAAAAAAAAGCAAGAGTTTTCCTAGTTGGAAACTGGAAGGAAATTTCTTTCCTACATCGGTTTAGCCCACATGCATCTTAAACAACTTGCTTGACATTTCGGACATTGAGCTCAACTGCACAAGCCTTGGGGTTGAATTCTTGGCCTCATACTTACCTACCTACTGTGAATGTGAAACCAGGTACTGTGTGAACCTCTAAATGGATGAGATTTTAGTTCGAGATCAGTAAAATCTAGGTTATATTAGTTTCTCTCTATCAAGTATAGCTTGTAATTTGGAAATCGCAAGTCTTTTAAGTTTACTGCGAGTCTAATTTAGAGAGAGATAGACACAACATATATATGGATACCACAACATTAATATTATTTATGTTAATTATTAAACAGTGTAGACTTAAGTGTGTGACCCGTATATTGTATTTATCTCTATCCGAGCAACAAATTAGAGAAGATTTTTACCATAAATTCACACCGCACAAGTGCTTCGAGTTTGCAATCAAACAGAGTATGCAAAGGCTTTAAGGTGTATGACCCCGATTGTGTTGGTTGAAGGAAAACTCAGGTTCAAATTTCTATCAGAAAAAATAGATCAGCATCAGTCCACATCAACAGCTGCTGCAAACATTGGCTTTTGGTCTTGAATAAATGAAGGTTATTTAGAAGAAAAAAAACAGCTGCTGCAAACAGGGCAGCATAAGTTCTATCTATCTGGCTTTCGTATAGCCCATTCGTGGTATCAAATTAGGCTACCTATATGACATAAAAACAAAACTAAAGCAGCCTCTTTCTTCTACATGTAGCGAGTACTTTTGTCTCCGCGCGCGCCCGTGACCCATCTCAACTTTTTCCTGTTTTTTTTTTTGGCTCTATCAGTCTATTTGATGCACTCCTACCAATGAAGTAATCTGAAAATTACATCAATTTTCTTTTTGTAAGGTCTGAAGATAACAGATATCTGAAACAGGACAGGATGACCACACGAAGATTCAAGCTCCACTAACCAAATATTCTATTAATCATGCATGCATGTACTGCAAAACTTTTAGTCTCTCTCTTATCTGGCCCGTACCCTGTACCCATGACCTTCCGTACCTTGCATATCTGTGAAAAGATACGTGCAATAATGCAATCCGTATCAAAATGAGGGAAGTCGGGGGGTGGGGAGTAGGCCCAATGAGTTAAGAAGGGAAGAGCCACATGACAAAAAACTCTTGGCATTTCGTTAGAAGTATAATGATATATAGAGAAGGAAGGAGATTGGGTTAGGAGAGGATGGGCGAAAGTGCAGTGAAGCTGTGAAGGCGTTCAAAGTCAGGAGGATGTTGGACGATGAAGAGGCAAGATCCATGTGGGCAAGGTTCTATTAGAAGTTTGAAGAATAAATAAAGCCCCCCATTCTCTTTATTTTATATCGAAAGAGAGAAACTTCCTGGAAAAAGTTTGTAGGGTTATCAGCAAACATATCCATTTGTGAGAGCTGTGCTGCATTATGCAATAAATGTTTATTGAAGGACGAAGTTGTTGGTTGACCTAAAGGGCTTGTAGTATTTATCATTTTAGCAAGAATCATAAGAAAATGACAAAATACTAAGAGTAAAGATTGTTCTACTAGTCCATTCTTTCACAACTTTCTAGCTGGGAGGCACATCCAGTACAAGTAATACATTTTAGATGCGTCCTCTCTGGCAAGGGAGGCTGCAAATGCAGTGCCTTCGCGAGCTTACCATGAGTGGTTCGTTAGTCCCTTTCATGTCTCTTCATGTGGCCTACTGCTCATCCCCAGTTGGCATTAAGACACTGAACATCACGTTTATTCAGCCTAATGTTGATCATCGATGGCAAGTACCAGCTTTTGAATCAATGAAATTCTCAATCGCTTTGACACAAACTTGACCTTCGATGGCCATCTAATTTTCTTCTCGTTTCTTCTCAATGCCTTTAGCTTGGAATGTCACAACAGCAAGTTACGGGAAGCGCTCTTTCTTTTTCTTTTTTCTAACTGGATATCCGAGCCAATTTATGCGCACCTCAACTGATCTCAAAATCTATGCAATCTTCCTGTCCCACACAAACAGGGCAATTACAAAGAGCACTCTTAATAGGTCAATTGGTTGCCATCATGCCGAACCACTAGTGATATGTAGCATCTACTCCGGGGGCAAACGTGACTCCAGCTTAGCAAATTGTTATTCTCGCTATATGGAGCATTCAAAACTAAGGGGGGTTGCAAGGATTGCAAGGGGAAAACGTGTCACTTTGTTGTATGCACTTTATGCCCTTGCGTGAACCAAACATGAATGCAGTAAATGGCTGCAATATTCAGCGGTCAATAACCATTGTTTCACAATGCCAATAACCAATTTTTATTTTTATGTCGTACAACTATATAGACACGACCAAATTAGCCCTTGTATACATTACAAATTTACATGTGTACTCTCATGCACTCTTGAACTCTACATAGTGCAAAAAATTGGGGGTGGGGGGAATCGACTTCAACACTAGCCCAGAGCATCCCCATGTAGGTCACCTCAAGGGGATATTATTATATGATCACACGGTATGTGCAATGGAAGGTTAAAACAACCGCATTATCGATCATAAGAGCATAACATGGCCATCATAACGTTCGACAATATCATGCTTCCTTTTCACGACCACCTGAGTGCCTAATGCGATGCTACCTCAAAGGAACTTAGAGAGCTGATTATGGATTCATATACCTCAATTCCCTTCAAATATACAGTGTCTTTCAGGAACTGCAAGGCAGAGTTGAGCGAGTGAGAAAAAGATAGCATCAAATGCAAACGAATATATTTTGCAGGGATCAGAGGTGGATGATACATAATCAGTTCTTGACAGATTTGGGCAAGTAAAAGAAGCAGCACTAAATGTATCACGAAAGAGTAAGAGAAGAAGAATGCAAACTCGTCAGACCTCATTATGCTCGTGCAGTAAGATGGGAGTATTTGACATAGGGGAGAAACCAAGAGCAGGAATTCCCAACTGTCTCATGTATCGTGCATCAGTAGTTGAAGACAATATTTCAGGCTTTGCAAGTTTTCCTCCAACTGCATTGATAGCTTGCTTGAAAATAGACCACCATGGATTGGAATCATTTGTTGGTGTGATCAAAGGACGCCCCATGTAGTCTCTTATAGGTCCTAACTCAGAGATCTAACATAAGAAAGAAATCAGTCACCTTGACCATGCAATGGAATTTGACTGCCATTATTGACTAAAACGAGAAATAAGAAATTTCATGAGCGATTTTAGTTCCTGTAAGGAAGCCTTGGTCGAGAACAGTCAAGTGGACAACAGTCCCCAACATGCAAACTACAACCAACGTGAACAGATGAAACATACAAAACAGATATCGTTGAATTGCAAACTGTGTCCTTCAGAAGGCTCACAACCGCTCTATCCCTTCCAATAAAATTTGATTGGAAATTATTGACATAGACCAGCAATCCAGAAAAGGGTCCATTATACAGAAGCCCCCGGTCCTTCTTTCGATGTCGAGATGATAATTTACTGGATCCGTACCACGTAGTCAACTCTCAGCTTGTTCTAATCTTAGACAAAACCGGTGAAACTTTGAGTATAAAACTGGATAACAACAAGATCATAGCATTCCTTAACCGGGATCTGACATACTCGCTCCCAAGGAAGAAATTTGCATATCCATAAGCATGGTTGTGCATATCCATAAACATGATTGTCTTTTGATAAGTAAGTCACTCTCATTAAAAAACGAAAACAGTACAAGGAGCTATACTGAAGTCGCTTACTCCAAACAAGCAACAAAACTAAGGAAATCTGGAAAATCACCAAAAGGGCTACCTAACAT
Source organism: Myrica gale (assembly GCA_963930655.1). Classification (NCBI taxonomy): domain Eukaryota; kingdom Viridiplantae; phylum Streptophyta; class Magnoliopsida; order Fagales; family Myricaceae; genus Myrica; species Myrica gale. Next base: position 22,961,089 of record OZ005611.1, read on the forward strand.
TACATTAGCCCAAGAAAAGAGAGTATGTAATAAAAAAACCTGCAACTTATCCAAAGACAAAGAAACATCCTCAAAACATCTAGAATTCCGCTCCCTCCAAAGACACCACCAAATACACGACGGAATCATTCTCCAAATAGCCTTAGCGAACGGGTTAGAAAGCCGCCTATTCCAATACCACAACACATCTACTACCTTCTCCGGCATCACCCAATGAAAATTTGCAATACCAAGCACATGATTCCAAAGAGCACGTGCCAAGGAACAATGAAGTAACACATGGTCAACCGATTCCCCATCACCACGACAAAGATAACACCAATTAACAATGCAAACTCCACGTCTCCTGAGATTATCGGAAGTAAGAATTTTTCCATGCATAGCCTCCCACACAAAAAAAGAGACCCGCAGAGGGCAGGTTGATCTCCACACTCTTCCACGGAAGAGACAAGCGATGCCCACCCGCTAGAGAATAGTACATAGATTTGACCGAAAAGGCCCCCTTCGTAGTACCCATCCAAGTCAACTTGTCCTCCTCCCTCCTCTGAATCACCGCACCATACAAAAGGGAAAAGAAGCTGAAAAATCCTCGACCTCCCAATCATTGGCAGCTCTAACGAAGGGAACATTCCAAACAACATGTCCATCACTGCTCACCAAACAATCCGCCACCATTGCCTCCCCGCAACGAGACAAGGAAAAAACAACCGGGAAAGCCAAAAATAATGGTTTATCCCCACACCACCAATCGTTCCAAAAGCTCACCCTCGAGCCACTACCCACCCGAAATCTGATATGCTTGCTGAAATCATCCCAACCCCTACTAATGAATCTCCAGAGACTGACACTGTAAGAACCCCTGCAAGGGGCAGTACGCCAATCCCCCACAACACACCCATACTTAGCCGCAATGACCCCCCTCCAAAGACTCTCTCTCTTTCATGCGCAAATCGCCACAACCACTTGCTCAAAAGGGCTCTATTAAACAAAGAGAGTCTACGGATCCCCAATCCACCAAACTTAAAGGGAGAACACACCGAATCCCACTTTACAAGATGGAACTTGTGCACATGCCTATCACTCCCCCAAAGGAAGTCCCGTTGAATCTTCTCCAACCTATTCGCCACCGCCACCGGGATAGGAAACAACGATAGGAAATATGTTGGGAGGCAAGAAAGAGTAGACTTGATAAGGGTGAGTCTACCACCTTTGGAGAGATACATACGCTTCCAACCCGCAAGCCTCCTCTCCATCCTCTCAATAATACCATCTCAAATATGCACACTCTTAAAACCGGCCCCCAAAGGAAGACTTAAATATGTCAAAGGTAAGGAAGAAACCCCACACTCCAAAATATCCGCCAACTCCTGAGCATTATCAATGGAACCAATGGGAATTACCGCAGACTTAGACAAATTAATTCTAAGTCCCGAAACCGCCTCAAAGCATAAGAGGAGGCAGCGAAGACTCCGAAGTTGGCTCTCCTCCGCCCCACACAACACCAAGGTGTCGTCCGCAAATAACAAGTGATCAATACACACTCCCCCCGGATCCACCTCCCACCACAAAACCCTCTAATCTGCCAAGGTTGACAACTTTTCCCATCATGCAGCTGAACGCCTCCATAACTATCACAAAAAGGAGGGGAGAAAGGGGGTCCCCTTGCCGCAAACCATGAGAATTTCCGAAAAAACCGTGCGGGCAGCCATTAAGAATAACCGAAAACTTCACCGACGAGATACAAAACAAGATCCAACTACACCATTTCGCACCGAAACCACATCTCCGAAGAAGGTATAAAAGAAACTTCCAATTAACATGATCATACGCCTTCTGAACATCAAGTTTACAAAGAATGCCCGGAATCCGCGACCTCAACCTAGAATCAATGCATTCATTGGCGATAAGCACTGAATCCAGAATCTGGCGTCCCTTAACAAAAGCGTTTTGAGAAGGAGAAATGATCTTGGCCAGCAAAGAGCACAATCTATTAGCCAAAACCTTGGCTAAGATCTTATACACGCCCCCCACAAGGCTAATGGGCCGAAAATCCTTAAGATCCACCGCCCCCGGCTTCTTAGGGATAAGGACAATGAAAGAAGAATTCAAGCTCCGAACAAACTTCCCCACCCTTGCAAACTCATTAAAAGTCGACATAATATCTTCTTTGACAATGTCCCAACAAGCTTGGAAAAAAGCTAAGGAGAAACCATCCGGACCCGGCGCCTTATCACCGTTGAGACTATGCACCACCCCAGTCACCTCCTCCAAATCAAAAGGCCTTTCAACCCATTCTGCATCAACCCTCGAAATCCGATCAAACTCCAACCCATCCAGCGCTGGTCTCCAAGCAAACGGCTCCTCATATAAAGAGGAATAGAAATCAACAATCTCATCGGCGATCCGAACAAGATCCGTCAGCTCCTCCCCCTCCACCACCAAACTAGAAATCGAATTCGCCCGCCTATTAGAATTAGCAACCCTATGAAAAAACTTTGTGCATCGGTCACCATCTTTGAGCCAAAGAGCCCTAGACTTCTGTCGCCAGCTAATCTCTTCCAACATAAGCAAATCAGTCAACTCCTGAGATACCTCCGAACGCCTCGTTCGTCTCCCCTCATCAAGATTACCCCCCTCATCCAAGGCATCAAGAAATGATAACTCGGACATGAGAGCCGCCTTCCTAACACTCAGCTCTCCAAAAACATCCCGGTTCCACACCCTAAGTTTATGCTTCAACGCCATTAACTTCGCATTGAGGAGAAAACTCGGGGACCCCACAAAATCAAACCCTTGCCACCATCCTTTAACCAAATCTACAAACCCCTCCACTTTAAGCCACATATTCTCAAAGCGGAACGGCTTCTTAGAACCCCCAAACGATCCGTTTTCCAACATAATAGGGAAGTGATCCGAAAGCAAACGGGGCAACCGCCTTTGAATAAGGTCCGGACACAACGCTTCCCAATCCGGAATAACAAGAAAACTATCAATCCGAGACCACGATTGAAAAGAACGCCCACTCGACCAGGTGTACAACCCACCAACCAACTCAAGATCCATCAACCCAAGATCAAACACAAACTCCGAAAACTCAACCATGACACTCCTCACACCCCCTCCTCCCGACCTCTCGCTATGAAAACGGGTCACATTAAAGTCACCCCCTATACACCACGGTAACTGCCACCAACTATGAATCCCCACCAACTCATCCCACAAAATACTCCGACTACAATCATCATTGGGACCATAGACTCCCGAAAAGATCCACTGAGCACCATCCTCAACATTCCGAAAGATCAGCGATAGGGAAAACACACCGACACAAACCTCCATTACCTCCAAAATACGAGTATCCCAAAGACAAAATATACCCCCCGAAGCCCCGTCAGCCTCCAAACACCTCCAATCCACGTGAGACCCACCCCATAACCGACGCACCAAGGCCCGAGACACCGCATCAACCTTGGTCTCCTGAAGACACACCAAGTCCCCCTTCCACCCTCTTAACAAATTCCCCACATTCTGGCATTTACCTCTATCATTCAACCCCCTCACAACAAATAATCTTAGGCTTCATGGAGAAATGACTAAAGCCCTCCCCCCGGTCTTGCATCTTCTCGAACTAGAAGCAATACCATCGTAATTCACTGAACACTCTAAAGATTTCAGCTCCCTACACAACTTGCTGCCAGATCTGCCCCGAGCTTTACTGCCCTTGCCCCTCTCCATTTCCAAAGCAGCAAAGAGCTTGAACAACTCAGCTTCATATCCATCGCATGAGACCCCCACCAAGTGCCGAAAAGACGAAACCATTTCTAACACCCACATCGAAGGATCACCAGAGCACATCTCCGGGTAAAGAATCCTCAGAGGCTCATCGTATGCCTCAGAATCCTCACCAACGAACTCCACCACCTTCCCACCAGACCCCACATCTAACCCCCTGCTCCCACAAACCGTCAAAACAGAAGACTTCCCCGCTGAGACCCCTACGCCATTCGAAGGACAAGACACAATTCCCCCTAACACCCGATCTGTCGTGCGACCCAACAGAGCCAAATCTGGGTTCGCGGACTCCGACAAAGTCGCCGGAGGAAGCAGGTCCACCTCCGATAAAGAACCATCACAAACACCACTCCCGCAAGCAGCGACCTCCTGCCGCCCATCCAAAACAGGAATCGACGGCGCCATGTCAGCCAACCCATCCTCGGCAAGGAGCTGCCCGACAATCCCCAGCTCAGGCGAAGAGATTTGTCCCTCGCCGGCGTTGACAGAAAAAATGGGAGGGCCGAGAGAATCCGAGTCTAACTCCTGCGGGTTCAAAAGAGACAGACCCAAGTCAGAACCCCCGCCCAGCCCAACCAACCCACCCAGAGGGCCAGCATGCGAATTCATTTGGGCCACATGCTGACCGAGACTATTTGGGCCCACGACCCACCCCGCACCCTGCCCAGCCTCCACGCCTAAAAGCTTTGGCCCAAGAACCACTCCCGGCCCACCCAACTGGCCAATTGGAAAATGCGTTTGGGCCACCAGATTACCAACATGAGTCGGGCCCAAAACACACCCCGAGGCCCGCCCAACTTCCTCACCCGAAAGAGAGCCTGACGAAGAGATTTGGGCCACTAATTTTTTGACCCTTTGACTTCGTTATTTTTTTTGTGGGTAATTGGTAGTGTATTAAACATAAAGAAAAAATACGGAGGTGGGTGGTATCCCCTAGGTTCAGTTACAAAATCTTTGTACCACGTCTACACCAGAACACATCTACATCCACAGCTACAAACAGGAAAGCAGATAGAGGACCATGCAACCAATTAACTACATACAACTACAATCCTCAAAGACCAGCACGTTACAGTACTTCCCAGAAATCTAGCCACAAGCATCTACTTCCAGCATGTTGTTCAGCTCCCATTGTGCTAATTTTCATTTTAACAGCCAAGACATCATTGAAGATATCAATGATTCTCCTTTGCTTACCATTATGCAATCTGTTGTTCCATTCTTTTCAAATGCAATACACAGCCCTATGAAACTAAAGGGTATTAAGCCATATAACTGCATAGGTTGCTTAAAGGACCACTCATGCAGGCAACCATGACAGATCTTTCTCAAGATGAAACCAAATATCAGCCTCCAGGTTCTGACAGCAAAAAGATACATCGACTTATAGATACAAGTTTGAACCTTATTTGGAGAGACAACCAACCACATGAGTACTCATTATACTTGCAATCAGAACAACACTTCATAGGCTTCTTAAAGAAAGAAAACAAACAGGTCAACAAAGTTGAAAGTGCATTTATCGTGCATGCTGTCAGTCTCAGAAAAATAAATTCCATAAGAAACACCCTCCCCCCCCCCCAAAAAAAAAGGTATATGGTTTTTGTTTCTACTTTCCTTGCATCATATGTGAATGGGAGGAGGGATAGGACCTGACCCAAAGAGAATCCAGGACCTCACATTCGCACCAAAACCATTAAAACTTCCAAAACCTAAATAAAATCCAGAGTAAACGCCCAAATGAAGAAACCAAACAAACACAAACGACCAAGATTTTCATCCTGACAATTATCCTACCTCACTTTGTGGCTTCTATTGTATGCTCTAAGGTGCGATACACATTCAAATAAGCAAAATATGGTACACATACCTACACTTCCTCAAGCTATAACAGATACAATTTCTACAGAGATCAAAGAAGTATTTTGATTCCCATCTTGCCGGGATTTTTTTGGTTTCTTAGGGGGAGGAACCCTTAGAGCTAGTTAACATATGCATAGGAGCCTTTGGGACTTGAAAACACAAGGAAACTGTTCTTGAAATTGGAGAAAGCTGCTAGGGGTTAGAGATTTGGCTGAAAGCGCAATCAAGCATGTCGCTGAAATGGGCAAAATACCTTTTTTTGGCGGGACGATTGGCACCCAAATGGACAGAGAAACAATTAGATACTCAAACTTGGGGATGTATGCAAATGTTAGTCAGATCATTCCTGGTTTAAAATGCACTTGGCCTAGTGATGAACTCCAGAACTTATGGCAGAATATCTCGAATGATACACCACTGGATTTTAAACCCAATCCATACAGAGGCAAATGGAGTCTAAACCCGGAGGCAATTTTCCCAATTATAAGTGCTTTGAAGTGCTGTTCATTATCTTTGGAGGGGGAAAAAAGCAGAACTCCACGGCAGAGACCCAAAAAGACTGCCGCTAGTCCTTAATGAAATACTCTTTACTGTCAAAACTAATTTGAATTACCTTCGGAATGTGCATCAGAACTCCAGAAATGGTTGAGTTGCAAGCAAGTGGAGCTTGGAGCAATGCATTTAGAGAATTAGACCGGATGCTGAGAACTTACTAATGATTGTTGTTGTAACGACCCAAGGAAAGCACTAGTCACATACGTGCTTTGACTTCAAAATGACTAGTTAAGGTTGTTCTTGAAACTTCTTGGATCATTATAAAGCTCAGTCCAATCTAGTAAGGTCCCAATGTAGGACTTGATCATCTCTCATTCATTTCCCTTCTCCCACTCCAAGTGGGATTCAGGTTATCACAATCTTACCCCCTTAAATCTTTGACGAACTCGTCAAGGCTCACCAACCCACATTGGTGGTTACTAGGACCGCTCTGATACTATTTGTAACGACCCAAGGAAAGCACTAGCCACATCTGTGCTTTGGCTTCAAAAGGACTAGTCAAGGTTGTTCTTGAAGCTCATTGGATCATTATAAAGCCCAGTCCAATCTAGTAAGTCCCAATGTGCGACTTGGCCATCTTTTATTTCTTTCCCTTCTCCCACTCCAAGTGGGATTCGGGGTATCACAGTTGTTGGATGACTGGTTTTATGCAAGTGCAATAAAAGGTGATGATATGGATACTTCCTGATCCAGTGTACTTGGTGCTCTAATAGTGTTAGGAGTGAAGCCTTATGTATAGAAATACTTGATGCCTTGTCTGTTGCTGCAGGTTGTGATCCTTGTGTATATGTGAATTGTCTAATGAGGTAACCCCTTATCAGTATATTTTGGTTCATTGAATGAATATTATACACTCACTTACCCAAAAAAACATATGCATAGGAAACCATAAAGGAAGAAAAGCAAGAACAAATGCGAAGAAAAGGTGATCCAAGAGAAGTGGTGTCCCATTCAAAAGCCAAGTACTTGCCTCCTACAAATGGGCCATTTACCAGCCCACAAAGTCCACACTTAGAATGACAACAGCCTGTAACATACCTATAGAAAGTGTCCCGAAATGTGCCTAACTGATGTCAGTCCTTTTCACAGAGGGTAGCATATATTCAAACTTTCATTTCATGACTCAAAACTTTTAAAGCAGGAATCACTTCGGGTTGAATATCATGGCCTAAGCATCACCCAGAATTGATCTCTATGAGTGCTCCCTATAAAGCAAGATACTCCAGACTTTCTGAAAAAGGAAAATAACCTCAGTTGCACCCTATTTTCAATGAGTCAGAGCCTTAAAGTTGCAAATTATATTCCATAATTGAACACCTTCAATAGGATAAACTTTGTTTTGTTCTAGTAAATAGGAAGAACTTATTCTAGTCAGATACGATAGCATTAATCAAATAATGCACAATAGCAGTTTGCTGCATTATCTGCATATTGAAATAAATAAATAAACATGCTATTGTGCCTAACTAAACACCCAAAACATTTCTAGTTCACCGTCCTTAACAATTGAAAAAATTATAGCTAGAGAAAACTACTTTCTTCCAACATCTACTCTGCAGCACAGGCACACTATTAAGAAAAGCTGGGAAGATGATAAGTTCAAAACAGAAGGAATATCAGTAGGGACGATAGATATGGTTGCTCACAAAATGGTAGATGATACATACTTAGTACTGATGATAGATATGGTTTCTTACAACCTGATAGACAATGAATATGTAGAAAAGATTATATCAATAATTTTGAACTCTCCCAGCCGAAACAAATCAGATATGATACTACATGTATTGTCCACAATGATGAATCACGTTTAAGGACCTCTGTCCAGAGACAAGAGGCATAGCCTACAGTATACTACAGAATAGGAACTCATTCAAACAATTTGCAAAAGCTTTTCTGAATGAGGCAACACTAATCATCACAATCAGTTAACCAATTTCCAAACCCCTCAAGATTTCAATGTCAGAATTTGCTCCCATTTCAATCTGCCATTGTTATGTTTGCTACGTTTGTGACATATCTCTCAATTTTTTTGGAAAATGTCAGCAAATACACCTTCCCAATCAAATCCCATCACATCTTAAATGAGGACGACTAGGCTTTGCATGGGGATTGAACCAATCCATAGTTTAAGTGTATGGAGATTGAAATGACAAGTTGCTGGTGTCCTAGACATTACTAGGATCATCAACTAAAAGTGAAAACGGGAAACCTCTCAAGAACCTGAGAAGCCTAAGGTGAACACATAGTTAATGGAATACAAATTTAACTCTCAAATTAGCACTGTACGGAACATGAAATAGCACCAAACTCAAAATCTGTTAGCACATTCCAAGAAAAGACTAGTACACTTGTAATATCATTAACGCATTGGTTATCTTCCGATAGAAAATAACTGTAAACACATGTCATATTAAGCAAAAATCTCATCCTTTTCAGGTTTCAATAAAATAATAAACGAATTTAATAAGGTCATCACCTGGTAAGTCATGTTCCTCCTAGCCGGTGCCCATTCTTCAGCAATTCTTCTCTTGACAAGGTCCGGGTCTGCTGCAGGCGGCAATCTAATATTGAACCCCGCTTCCGCCTCCGAAGGCTGCATGTTCATCACAAATCCCTGCACAAACACGTCCTCAATCCCAATCATTCACGCACACGCACACACAAAACACAAACACGCACATAAATAATATATGCACCTGTATATGTAAACTAACTTTGAGCTGAACACGGTATGAACACTTACAGTGGGGGAAGGAATCCCCGCTTGCACATAAACGGGATTAATGGAAATGACTTCCGAACTGGCGGCTTCCCCAGCCTTAACGACATCGAACTGACTCTCTCTAAACTTGGTGATACTCTCGACGCTCTTCATCAAGTTCTCCATCGCACTATTATCATACATCCTAGAACCGTGCCCAGGAGTCCCCTTGGCCTTAATTATCATATTCCACGGCGACCTATCCGCGTAGAAAACCCTGAACTCATCGCCCGGGGAGGCCTGCCCCTCGTCCAAGACGAACCCCACGTTCAATTCCTTGAACTCCTTCGAGGCAACGAACTTGGCGGCCCCGTCGAACCCGCCAATCTCCTCTTCGGGTACGTAGGAGATGTGGACGGTGCGGACGGGCGCGAAGTTCTTCTCCTTGAGGTTTCGGATGGCCTCAAGGTACTGGACGGCAATACATTTGTCGTCCTGCGCCCCGCGGGCGAATATCTTTCCGTCGGGGGATCGAACGGCGGAGAAGGGTGGGTGGTCCCACTTGGATGGCTCGGCGGGGACGGAGTCGAGGTGGGAGTTGAAGAGGAGGGAAGGGAAGGAGGGGTTGGAGCCGGCCCAGGTCAAGAGGAGGACGGGCTTTCCGGGGGCGTACTCTAAGGTCCGGGCTTGGAGGCCGACGGATTGGGCTTCGGCTTTGAGGAAGGAAACGGCGGAGTAGTAGTCCGGGTCAGGGTGGGCGGTCTTGATGCGGAGGTAGCGTTGGAAGCGGGTGATGGGCGTGTCTTGTTCGTCATCCTGGTAGTGGGGTTCTTGCAGGGAGTGGATTGGGGTTGTGAGCAGAAGACAGAGAACGAGGGTAATGGCTGCGAGGGAGAGTAGGAAGAGATGGAGGCCGAGCATGGCTGAGGGAGGTAGCGACTCTGAGAGTTAAGCTCTAGACTAATCGTATTGTCTGAGTGGATGAAGATAAAAGGCAACTCCTGACCTTCACGGTCCCATTACGGTCTCTCCAATCTACTTCTCTGAACAAGTAGTTTAACGAACAACATTCCTTCGTAACTATGAGCTTTTAATGGAATGTTACGTTAACATTTTTAAATGGTAAAATTTTAGTAAACAAAAATAACTTAAGAAGCCTAGTAGTTTGTAAGATTAGAGGTCTTTTTTTTTTTTAAGCAAGGCAGGTCATAGCTTGCCAGGGGAGGGGGTGGGGTATTTGAAGCCCAGATCAGACGGAGGTGCCACTTGAGCCATAACTCATTGGCTTGTAAGATTAGAGGTCAAAAGCTGTTTGATTGTTAAAATTTTAAGATAATTAAAATTTGGGGGGAGAAATTGGTAAAAAAATTAAGATATTTGATAGGATTATATGAGAAACTAAAGATAAAATATTTAAATAAATATTATAATAAAAATAATAATAATTTGAAGACTCGAGGATAGATTATTTTGTATAATAGGCCAAAATTTTAGGTTGTGAAATTTTTTGGCAATCACACATATATGTTTGTTTTTAAAATTTTGTGTTGGTGTTAAAAAATAAATGGTATTGGAATTTGTGAACGAGAGATAAAAGTAAAAATAAAATTTTAAAAGTGTGTTTGATAAAAATAAAATTTTATTAAAATTTTTATTTAACAAACACCATGTTACTAATCAAAAAATTATTTTCCATATAAAAACTAAAAAGGCCACTCTAGCAACCTATGGTTATGGATGGCAACCAGACAATTTCTCTAATTTTGGAGATATATTTTAGTTCTATAATTTTTTACCCGAAGTTAATTTTTCAAGTCCAAAACAATTTTCAACCAAAATCTCATTGGGTTTCGAGTTTCGACATAAGCGATCAGCAGGGGATAACAACTATTTTGTCTCCTGTTAATTGTGTTAGATAATAAACAAAACAAGAACAAATACACTTGACACCTACAAAATTATCACTTATTTATACTTTGCATCATAAACTGCTATATATAATAAATTGCACCCACAAACTACTTATCTCTAATATATTGCACTCTCAGTCTATTTTTATTCGTTAAATTGAACATAAATTAATTTTAAAATACAAATGGAGAGTATTGTATTTTGAAGCATAATAGTCATTTTATTTTTATTTTTTTAAAAGATTGTTATATTTCAGGCTATAATCATTATTTTATTTAAAAATGAAGAAGTCAATTTCCATACAATCCGATGAAAAAAATATATAAAAAGTATAATGTATTAAAAATTGATAATTTATAAATATAATATCTATGATAATCCGTAAATAAAAATAAAACTTAAAAAAAGTCGATGTTGGGTTGCCCGGCTCCTCAACCATGAGGCAGTCATACAACTGTTATGGCCTTATAAGGCTTGTTTGGAAATGGGTCCAGATCCTGATTTTGGTTTAAAATTTTAAATTAGATTAAAAAATTAATTTGTTTTAAGATTATGTTTGGTTGATTAAGATTTTGAGTTTGTGGAGGGGAAGCGGGAGCCACCCCGGCTACAGGGAGCCCAGGCCACCACCGCAGGAGCCCCCTCGCAAGGGGTGGCTCCCGATTCAACTGTAGCATTTAAAAAAAAAACTCAATAGCCCAGATTAACTGAACAAAACCTTAAAATAAAATAATATTTTAATCTAATTTGAAATTTTAAATCAAAACCAAAATTAAGACCTGGACCCATTTTCAAATAGGCCCATAGGAGTGAGGGCCTGTTAGATTTCGCGCAACGGTTGCTGCATGGCCCCCGAAGTGGGCTCTAAGCCCCATGAGGGGCCCTTGTGGTGGCTAGGCAGCCTCGAAAGGTGGATCGCGGGAGCCATCGCCCACCAGTCGTTGGGAGGCCCCCCAGGTTTCGGCTCGCAAGCCCATAAAGGGATTGATGCGGAGCCCTGTGGGGCTGCATGGCTAGTGAGCCCACGTAGCCTCAAATAGGTTTTAATTTTCCTCGTACAAAAAGAGAAACATTATTATACTTTCTACTCTTTAAACTACCTTTTGTGTAATGCACACCTTAAACGGACATACATGACACCCTGCACCACTAAATTACCATAAATTTTAAATTTAAATTCCATGTTAGTAGTTGGCCATTGACATTGTTCCACACAGCTTATTTATCAATTTATGGTCTGATAACATTTTGTTGTTTGAGAGTATAATGTGTCACGTATGCCATTTTAAAATGCATATTGCAAATATTTTAGATCATTATTAATAATAAAATAATATATACTTAAAACAAATAATATAAATCACATATTTTTCTCCTCATCTTTTTATAAATTGAATAAATTACACTTATGTATACATCAATCATCGTACAACATAGATTTTGAGGGAAATAACATTAAAATCCATAACCATACAATATCCGGTAAGTAGTGAGTCATCTTTTTCCCAACGTTTTAGTGTATAGGACAATATGAGTTTTATTATTTATAAAAAAAAATTATATTTTATACTAACTATCACAAATCTTGCAATTTGCATATCAAATTATCAAAGTTGATACATTGCACCTACCTACCAATTATTTTACACTTACACTTATATTAAAATTTTATTATTTAAATAAAAAAATTAAGATATGTGTCACAATCTTAATAGTTAAAGTATAACACGAGATACAAAGTGTAAATTTAATAATAATTTAAGGTATAATGTGTTAAGTTTTATAATTTGGGGTGCAAATTACAAAGTGTGCAATAGTTAGAGGGTATAAATTATAACTTTTCATTGTTTATTTTATATGTTTGAACATTTTTCTCATATTTGATTTTTTTTTTACCCAAACCAAAACTTAGCTATATTACTTTATTATTATTTTGTCTCTTTAAATATAAACTAATGAAAAAAATGATATTATCATAATTGAAATAATAGAAGATATAGGATTTTTTTAGTTTGGAGTAAAAATAGGGGACTAGTTGGTGGTACTATCGCTATTTATTTATTTTTTTGGGGCGGGGTAAGTATATTTTCGATCCACCAGTGCGTTTGTGTACCAAAATTTTACCCCCTCTAAAATTTTAACACAATTAAATATTACAATATAATCTCTCTCTCCCCCATCAAATCATTACTATTTACTACAAAAAATATAAAAAATTACCTCTCTCTTAACTTTTTCACTAAACTAAATACCTAAAATTTTAACAACACTAAAATTTTACAACACAAACAAAATCCGGATATAACTGTATGACGTGGGGCTTATCGAAGACATTATAGGATATTTGGCTTTCAAGAAAGATCTTCATGCTTTGGTTGTGCCACGGGGCACTGTTTAGGCAGGGACTGTAGGGACGATTGACGAACTACCCGGGCTATTACCTTGCAAACGCGTGGCTTAAGCACTTGGTCATACCTTCCGTGTCCTTCGTGGACCGCCAATCTCGAATTTGGTTGGAGAATTGAAACTACTCTGACGTAGAGTCAAGGGAAGAGTGCCAGTCCTCGCGACATACCAACTCGCAGCATTCCGTTCCACGCGCCTCCACAAAGTGCCATCTACCTATCGTAGCGCGTGCCGACTCTACTAGACTCACTGAAAGCCTTTTCCACAACTAAACGCAAAAGAGAATCGAAAGCGCTCTGAGATATTAGAAAAAAAAAAAAAGAGAAAGCGCTCTGAGATCTGAACCCGACCTCCTGTACTTCGAATCTGTTCATCATCCTCGATGGCACAGAAGATTGCCACGCGCTCTCGAGTAGTCGCTTTGCTCTCGATGCTGCTGTGCTTAGCGAGCCATCTCGTACCTATAGCAGACGCGATATGGTTAAACGTTCCGAGCTCTGGTTCCAAGTGCGTGTCGGAGGAAATCCAGAATAACGTCGTCGTTCTGGCCGATTATTACGTCGTAGACGAGGCCGCTCAACCCCACCACACTCCCACCATCTCTGCTAAGGTATGCTTTGCTATTTTCTTTCTCAATTTCCTTTTTTTTTGTTCAATTTTATTTTATTGGCGATGACGCTGGATTTATCGGTGTGTAATCTCAAGTTTCGATCCCTTGGATCTGATAGATTCTATACCCGAGCGGAGATTGCTCTCATATGTATTTATGTTTTCTGGCTTTCTGACATCTGAATGCATCGACTTTCTTCAAATTGATTTGAGATTCTTCTGCAGAGTATGCATGATTAGGGAAATCCTCAGGTTGAGTCTTTATCATTTTCAGGTGACTTCTCCTTACGGTAACAATCTTTACCACCAAGAGAATGTAACCCACGGTCAGTTTGCGTTTACGACCTCCGAGTCTGGCAGCTACTTGGCTTGTTTCTGGCTGGATGGCCAACATCAAGGAGGTGAAAGCACAAGCATTAGCCTTGATTGGAGAACTGGGATTGCTGCTCGGGATTGGGAGTCGGTTGCAAGGAAAGAGAAAATAGAGGTAAGTTCCTATAAAAGCTCTGTTCACCTAAATTTTTGTCAAGTTATTTTTTACTTCAATCAAGTAATCATTCGATTATTCTTCTTGTTACTCGTGTCAAATGGAGGGTGTTGAGCTTGAGCTGCGAAAACTCGAAGGAGCAGTGCAAGCTATCCGTGAGAATCTCATTTATCTCAAGACCAGGTACTTTCTAGTTTCTCCCCATCGTACTTTGCAAGTTGCACACGCATGCTGTGGCATTTAACGCAGGATCTCATCCACCACACCATTCTCATGTGGGGCGAAATCACATTTGCAGATAGAGACCATTGGCAGTGCTCTTTTTATCCGTTGAATTCATTGCAATTATACTGTGATCCTTTGTTTTGATGTGCTTGTTCTTCCTTTGTGTCATATACAATTCTTCCTTTTACCGCGTTCTCCGTCTTGTTACACTGCTCAATGTTTGTTAAAGTTTCCCAACCTGTTTTTTGTGATTAGTATCGTTCTCTGGGATTAAATAATTTCAGTAAATATCAAGTGGATTGAATTTGGTTGTTTCATTCTCTTCCATAAGTAAAATTGTTAAAGAATGTTAAAGGTGTTTGAGCTGTTTCCTTTTTTTTTGATAAGTAAGTCAATTTTATTAAAGGAAAAAAAAAAGACACAACAACGGTGTCAACAGTACAAGAGATTATACTGAAAGCCCCCAAAAACCACCGAACAAAACAAAGCCCTGCAACTCCCATGAGCAACCTCGACCATCGTTCTCCCAAACCCCACCTCCCATGAATCCCTCCTAACAGTCCAACTCAAGAAGCCCGCCTTTTGATCTTAGTTTTCCTAGCACACGAAGAAGACCCGTCATAGTTAATCGAAGAATACAATCCCTGCAACTCCCTTATCATCTTTCCGCTGGGGTAGGCAGGAACCATTACCCCCGCAGGTTCTGTTGAAGGATGCTAGATTGGGCCCAGTTCTTTCAACTCCTGTTAACTTGGTAGTGGGTAATGGGCTGGTGTCTGTGGGCCCTTCGGAAGATTTTAGCCTTTTGCAGCCTTCAGATGTGGACAATGGGTCGGACAAGCCTAGGTCTGTGTCGGGTCTTCCTCGTGACCCGTTGCTGCCGAGAGGTTTCGTCGACGTTAAGGTTGCTGAAGTGGCACGCGGTGCTATCCAGCTCGCGCCGGAGGAAGGTTCATCGCCGGTGCCTTCTGAGGTGCGACGCAACTGTACGGCGACCGCTCTGGCGCCGGAGCGGTCGCCGTGCTCCAGTCCTGCGCATGCAGACGTGGATTTCTGCCGGAGCGGTCGCCGTGCTCCAGTCCTGCGCATGCAGACGTGGATTTCTCTTCGCCGGGGGTGTTTTGCATGCCGAATCTCTGTCCTGATGGTTTAGAAGGGTTTCCGGCGCCGTCAATGTCACCGAGATCTAGTCCTGTGCATGTCGAAGTAGTTGTTACTTCTCCGGGGGAGTTGCTTAGGCCGAGCCTCATTCCTGAAGGCCTTGCTGGGGTCGCCGGGTCTTCCTTAATACTCCTGGAAGGCCTGGGGGCGTCGGGAGTCCCGTGTGGAGGGGATGGGCTGGGTGTTGGGCCTGCTGGGGATTTTCAGTCACTTGGGCCGCGTAGTGGGAGTGCAGAGGGGGTGGGCCCGTTTTGTGTTGAAGCTGGGTGCATGGTGGAAGGGATTGGTGGGGCGGGTGACGCAGGAGGGGAGATGTCTTTGGTTGTGGTTGCCGAACAAGAGCTGGGTATGGGTCCTCTGGCAGTATGTAGCCTTGACGGAGGGGAGATTGTGTGCTCGGGGAATGCCGGGGCTTCAGTGGGCAAATCTCCGGAGTGGGTCTTAGATATGGTATCCTCTGTTGGACATTTGGTTGGGGTGTCGTGTGACGGTCACGAGGAAGAGCTGAGGAATCTCTTTGCTGCGTTGGAACGTGAGCTGTTTCCTCGCCTTTTGAACGTGAAACAACCAAATTCCTCGCCTTTTGAGCTGTTTCCTAGAGTAGTTTATAGTTTATCTCTTCTATTAGTTTTCTTCTATCTCTCTTTTGGGGGTGTAGGGTGGGTTACAGAGACGAGGAGGTTGTTCAAGAATGCTCCAAAATTCGAATGACTGGAGTCTTGATGATATAAGGGAAGATTGACACTCTATTTGGTCTGTTATGTGAGAGAAACCTACTAATTTTGGACAAAAACACAAAGTGCAGAAACTGAAGTATTTGTGTCATTTCCTCCTGAGACCTAAACTTTTTCTCCATACGAATATCTGTTGATGGACTAGAGCAGAACATGCTGGCATATTTTCTGAACACTTTTTTGTTTTGTCTTCCTTTTCTTATGGGTGAACAAAACATTATCCAGAAGTTCTGAAAGCATTTAGGGATGAGTATAAATATTTCAACTGTTGAAGTTAATGCCAGCATTTAACTCTTTCTTTTTCATTTTTTTTCCCGGATTACACAGGGAAGCAGACATGAGGGAAGTCAGCGAATCAACCAATTCTAGGGTTGCATGGTTCAGTATGATGTCTCTCGGAGTCTGCATTCTAGCTTCAGTTTTGCAGTTGTTTCACTTGAAGCACTTCTTTCAAAAGAAGAAGCTTATATAGATCTTACTTTTTTCTTGAGTTTCTGATTCAAATCTGATGATCTCTTGAAAGTGCAAAAAATTTAGGCGAATCCTTGTTGTACCATAGTTATTTTCTTTAATCTCTCTCTTTCCCATTTTTGTTTTGATCTTTGATCATAGCTGGCAATATGAATCTCCCATACAATCTATAGACTGGGGGAGGAAAATGGATTCATAATTGCTGGAGTATCAATTGTAGCTGTAAGATTAGTTTTTTAGTACTCAAAATGAGATCGTGTTTGAATGAATATTCATATGACAAAAAACCTCTGTTTTTGTGATCTCTTTGAAATTCAATTTTTTGTATGGAGTGAGTTGATTTCTTCTTCCCTATCCTCTCCATTTGTGTTCTCTAGGTTGCTTACTTGTTTAGCAGTCGAAACCCTCCCCTCGCCCCTATCTACTATACTCTCGTTAATTCCATAATTTTCGACCGGTAGCAAATCTATGGTTCTTCTTCCTTCAAAATAAGCGGAATACAAACTAGAACATATGCTCATAGATGATTCTTTGGAGTTGTTTCCGCATGAAAGAAACGAGTTCATTCTAAAATTATAGCTCAAAGAGGGCAATCTTTGGAGAAAGAAGTCGGCGCGATTATGTTCCGCGTCTACAGGTCAATTGTCAAATTTGGGCTGTGTTTGCCTCTCAAATGCGTTATACTAAATAATTATAAAATAACATAAAATTTTTATTCAAATCTTCTATTTTTATACTGTTATATTTTTGTAAACCAAAATTTTGGTTTGACAACAAAAATGTTATCTAAATATAAAAGTGTTATATCATAATTCACGCGAGTATCCATATCTCAATGTAGCAACTAGCAAATATCCATATCCCATTATAGTAGCTCTGGAATAATTGGATATGCATACAATGTATAGAGTTTTGAGAGAAAGATAATATGATGGCAAATTAATTAGCTATTGAAGGAATTTTAGGAAGAAATGCCAACTTTGATGGCTGTGGGGGATATCATGTTATGCAGTTAGGTTGTGTTTGCTAAAAAAATTTTACAAAATTTTTCACTAACTCACAATAAAATACTACAATATAATCTCTCACTCCCATCAAATCATAACTTTCTACTACAAAAAATATAAAAAATTACCTCTCTCTTCACTTTTTCACTAAACCCAATACCATCACTAAACTCAATACCAAAAATTTTACAACACAAACATACCCTTAGTCAGTGATCATTGGATTCAGTGTGGGTTTAGATTCGTTGTCTTATGGTATGAGAGATATTTTGCATCTTGACAAGCTGGGTATTTTTGAGTCTACAGTATTCTTCTGCTATAAGTGAGGGAATAAAATTGGAGGTAACGTCCTCTTTCCAAAAAGAAAAAAAAGTGTTAAAGTTTTTTATTGTAAAACTTGACTTGAAAAATGCTAATCAGATAGGCTTATTATATGTCTTGGGTTGAGCTTAATAGTATGAGGTGCGTTACTACAAAAAATATAAAAAATTATCTCTCTCTTCACTTTTTCACTAAACCCAATACCATCACTAAACTCAATACCAAAAATTTTACAACACAAACATACCCTTAGTCAGTGATCATTGGATTCAGTGTGGGTTTAGATTCGTTGTCTTATGGTATGAGAGATATTTTGCATCTTGACAAGCTGGGTATTTTTGAGTCTACAATATTCTTCTGCTATAAGTGAGGGAATAAAATTGGAGGTAACGTCCTCTTTCCAAAAATAAAAAAAGTGTTAAGAGTTTTTATTGTAAAACTTGACTTGAAAAATGCTAATCAGATAGGCTTATTATATGTCTTGGGTTGAGCTTAATAGTATGAGGTGCGTTATTTAAAAGATTAATTATAAATGGGCGGGAGCCAGCCTTTCTTCTGAGCACTTCAATAACTTGAGAAACCTCGGCCCATACACACAGACTCAACTGTCAACGTTTGTTACTTACGGCTCGTGTTACAGAGAAGTGGGCCAACGTTAGCAACCTCAGACTAGTGAAGCTATCCGGTCGGAGGATTTGGAAAAAAAAAATGGCCATTGCAGCAGTTGCAAGACCATCCTCCATTGTATTGCTTGCAAGACGAAGAGCCAGAACCAGGTGGGTCTTCAACCCCCCCACTGCTTCATCTTTGTCGTCGTCGTCTTCTTCCTCTACTCCTGCAAGAAAGCTCGTTCTCTACTCAAAGCCTGGTTGCTGTTTGTGTGATGGCCTCAAAGAAAAGCTCCAGGCTGCGTTCTTAGTCTCCGGCCCTGATTCCCTTCACGACGTTGATTTACAGGTCTCTGGTCTCTCTCTCTCTCTCTCTCTCTCTCTCTCTCTCTCTCTCTGTGGGTGTGAGCGCGTAGTATATGTACATATATTTTCAATGGCTGGTTTTGTCAGATAAGGGATATCACCACCAATCCTGAGTGGGAAAGGGCTTATCAATATGAGATACCAGTGTTGGCCAAAGTACTCTCCGACGGCACAGAGGTCAGTTTTGTTTTAAATTTTCATTGAAGGTTTTCCTTCGGGTAATTTTGGTCTCCTTGATTATGTCCTAACTTAATACAACTCGACCTATGTATTGGATATGTCATGGCTTTTGTTTCAGCTAGGGCGATTCGGGGTGCAACTAAGAAATTAATCTGTTCAAAAGTGTTCACCCTAAAGTTTATATTGTTTGCCACAGCGGTTAATATTTTGAAGCAGCATTGGCGCCAAAGTGTTCACCCTAAAGTTTATATTAAGGAACAATTTGAAACTGCTATTAGGGTGTGATGAAATATCTGTCAATATCTTTGCCACTTACATACTCCATTGGTGATTGCCACTGTTGTATGATGCACCGCAACGCAATGCGTGGGGTTAGTCCTTAAAAGGTGGTCAGAAAATATGCCATCTAAATTTGTTCAGGTAGCTATAACACGTGCAAGTCTCCACTTGTATTTGAAGGGTGCTACACATGATTTGCTGGTTTCACCTTTAAATGATGGTTCTGATGGTTGAAAGTGTAGGAGGGTAGAAAACATTGTCATGTCCCCCCTATCTGTATCTCAACATGGTCTTTAATCCTTGTACCTGTCCAAAATGTGTATAAGTTTTCTATTACAAAGTAATGACCAATATACTCATGTTGAGTAGATCAGCCTTCCAAGATGAGATATTCACTGATCAATAGAGGAATACTAAAGCTTTAGCGTTTGACCTTCAAAGGATTGATTTAATGATTATGAATGAGAGAAATTGAAATAAACTACTTTTTTTGTTTGAAAGCGCAACTAAATGGCTACTGGAAATGCCCAACTTATAGAAGAGTTTTCTGCCTTCGTTTTGTGTGTGCTGCCATGATGTAATCAAACCCAAAGCTAGTTGGTTTATCGGCGAAATATTTCGAGGTGCAACGATGGATTGGAAATCTAGGGGTAACAACATATCCTCATTACTGATGGTGGGGCATGTCGTTCAAACAAGTAGTCTGATGGTTGTGCACCAGCTTAGAGTATGTGGGCCTGGACAAAGTTCTATTGGACCATCATGGAGAACCCTCCTGAAATGATAATTCCCCGGCCCATCGGACTATTGATTGAAATTTTTGTAGTGGTTGGATTGACACGAAAGAAAGATGCTGGTTTATGAGATAGTCTTCGAGCAAATCGGTTTGGTTCACATGGATTCTGATGATCATTGTTGTACTAGATACTAGGTTGTTAATTAGATGTACGTCTACACACCCTACAGAAGTGACTTCTGTAGAGAATTATGTCTAAGAAGATTCGCTTCTGACTAAATCAAGTGGCAGATATTTTTCATGGAGAAATGCAGTGAAACAGTCCTGTAGATTAGTGAGCTGCCCTTTACAGTTCTTATCGAGTAACTTTAATACTGACAGTATGCTACCTAGGATAATTGGGACAAAGGCTTTGTCAGTTACTTTTTTGTGGTCCCGCTATAAGCATAGCATGCATTAGGTGCTGTAAGTGTTACTTATGCATCCTTCATGTTGTACCTCAGCTTATAGTTGAAACTTTTTTTGTGAGATTAATTGCTTCAGTTACTTTCGATCATGCCCTTCTTGCCAGAGATGATTGACTAACAGATTAGCTTGAACATACTTTTCTCTAATCAACTAATCAACCTGATGTAATTGCCCCATGATCTCAACATTTGTTGATGTTGATCCACGTCGGCAAAGACAGTGTTTTACAATGGAAAAATACCAATGTTCAATAGTTTTGTCATCATGTTGAAATTTGATTTGACAAATGAGGTCTGTCCATTATGTTACCATTATATTTCTCAATCAGGTTTATCCTCAGCCCTTAGCTACAAAGAACTTTACATTTTTCATCTTTTCCTGTGATATCATTGTCAATTTCCCATTCATCTTTTGTGCTCCATGTTGCTTTTCTTTGTTTTGCCGGCTGCTGTGTCCAAATTCTGTAAGTTACATGTGCCCACATATACACCTGCCTCACTCTGCCTCAACGAGATGCTGATGTTTTTGGATGTTTCAACCTCCTCTACCCTTTTGGTCAGACGTGATCAGGATAAAGTTTATTGTTTTTGTTTGCAAGCTTGATTCTTTTCATTCAGATAATTTGCTTTAAATGGTGGAATCTCTGTTGACCATCAAATCGCAACCCACTTTATTAAAGAACGCAATAGAATACCAATGTATTGGCCAATAATGCCGGAAGCTATTTAGTAATGCAAGACAAAACATTTTCCTTACTAGAAATTATTTGGTGAACTGGAAGGTTTCTCTTTTCTAGTATAGGTTTAATTTGAACAAATTTCACTATTCACTAATCAATTTGATTGTGTCACTTTTTGAAGGTGAAATCTCAACCGTCAATCTCTGTTTCAGGAAACCCTACCTAGGTTATCTCCTCGTCTTGGAGTGGAGCTCCTCCAAAAGAAGATCGCAGCTGCATTGAAACAATAAGAAATTTTGAAGTTCATCGAGGGATTGATACTCAAGCATATTTCTTCACAGATACAAACATGTTAATTCTAGAGGCTTATTGCATTCTGCTCTTTTTAACCTTAGTTCCAACTTGTATTGAAGATTGGCACGTTAACTTTCAATATTGATAAACAGACATTGTGTTTCTTCTGTTAAGTGGTCCTACTATATATTCCATCTTTCTTTCAAGCAAAATCAAGCTTAAATGCTAATGCTGTCATTTGCATCAACAAACGCCATTAACTCTTTTTCTCTTGCTTTACTTTGTGGACAACAAAGACCAGCATGGGCTGCAGACAGTGCTCGATAATAATTCGCAGCCAAGAACAATGTCAGAAACTGGCATCAAAGTTTTATTTTCCTCTGGGTGTGGCACTCTAGGCTTATAACCAACCACCAAGGACATCAAACGAAGGGGCTAGGAGATCGAGGGTGTGTCATATGTTAGTGAAAAAGGAAGAACTTCCTTAAACCATTTGATCTTTGCAAGGTTATTTGGCTGGAATCTTTGTCAACAAGGAGTCCCGTGAGAACAGATTTGTTTGATCTAGATCTTTCAACCATCAGAACGTATATAGTGATATATTCTATGCTTTATAATCTTCTTTTACAATAGTCACGTGACTATATATCAATAATTCACTTTAGGAAAATCAAAAGAAGAGCTACATAAATACGTGCTCCCTGAACCATCCATCCACTTCTATTTGTATACTCTTTTCCTTATTACCTTTTTCCCTTGTTTTCCTCTTTTACACGAAAAGTACAGTAATTAAAAATATCTAGAGAAAAAATCATGAGCACTTTATATCAAAGTCGAAGCCTCTCTTTTTAACAGCGTCGTGACCTGCCTCTGATCAGTACTGGTTGGCCTGCCACAAACATCCATTCTTGTGTGATCGTGTCCCAATTACTCATAATTACAAGCTATACGCTTTACCCCATGCATCTAGAATAACCGAACTTTGACCGCACGATTCGTTCAGTACTTTGTCAAACTATGAACAGGAGCTGTCTCCAAAGAAATATTCATCGTGCAGAACCCACTTCTCTACTTCAACAATACACTAAAACGAATTCGAAAAAGACCTAACTTGCCTGATCATGTTGAACCTTGAAGGTCCCCGTACGTCAATGTAGGTCTGGGGCCACGTGCTAAATTATTGGGGCACCATTATAAAGGGACATATATATACACACACACACGAGTAGAACGGCTTTTGCGAAGATAAAGAGAAGAGGAAAGAAGATAAAGAGTAGATCGGCTTTTGCATTTTTTTTTCTTTTGAAAGCTTTATGAAAATGCTCCACATTGCACGATGCAGATAGCGCGTAAGACCTTTAAGATATCTTTAGGCGAAGGCCATTTTCACTTTCCTATTTCTTAACTTCTTCATGTTGACGTGCAAAAAATGATTGGAATACTTTGCATGCATTGCTAGCTGTTATACGTGCAAGGCTTCCCTTGTCTAGTCCTATAGCAATGTTTTATCGATCGCAAAGGAAAAGTAGCTCCTCACTTTCGGATTCGAATGATTGATATCAGTCTTAAAAGATATTAACAAAGTTCTTCCTATATATAATTTTGAATCGCTAGCGCTCTTGCTTTTCAGCAAGAAGACATATTTACATGAAATTACATCACTTTATTTCCCAAAACTCGACGGCCAGTTTAATGCACGCAATATATCCTTCTTTAGAATTCCAAGGATACTCAGCCGCCCATCGCTTTTGTCAAATGATCTACTCATCTAATTAAAGTACTATATATGCTTTATTGAGTGCAGCATATCTACTCGTCTACTTTTCAAACTACTACTACTTTTAGGTTTATATATACTAACTTGTATAAAGATCACAAAAGGAAAGTTATACATATAATATGGTTTATTAATTTATATTATATTCTATAAAGGGGGTAAATACCCTTTTCACCCATCAACTAAAGACATTTATAAACTACTCGCTTTAACACGTTGCACTCTCTAACTATAAATTTTAGACATTTTACATCATTCGTTAATTTTTTAGATCAAAATGATAATACTAACTTTGACTCACTCTGCATATGTTGAGCATATTGTTGTCAATTTATTAAACCATTAGAGGTATTATTGTCAGACGGATGGTGCAAAGTGTCTAAAATTAATAGTTAAAAACTGCAATGTATCAAAGTGGATATATTTTATAGTGCAAATTAAGTGTCTAAAAAATTAAGGATGCAATGTATATCAAAGTGGATATAGTTTATGGTGCAAATTAAGCATCTAATATTGGTAGTCGGAAGGTGTAATGAGTCGAAGCTAGTAGTTTAGAACGTAACATGTCGAATCCTCTATATATAATTAATGAGTGAAAAATGCATTTATCTTTTTTATAAACAATATTGGTGCTTTAGCTCAGCTCAAGATTCATGACCTTGTCTTGTTTTAATGGTGAAAACCCCCAGTTAAGAGATTAAGGGCGGGCACCGGAACGGACGGAACCAGAATGGCCCATTCTGGTTCCAGTACCCACCAGAAATGTATTTTGTATTCTGGTTCCGTATTTGGGCCTTAAAGGCCCAGATTTAGTTTGGGTTCATTAGCCCAAAAATATAAGTTTACATTATGCCGTCCAAAATTACCGCAGTTTTATAGTATGCAGTTTTAATTTAGTAGAAGACTCAGTTTCAAGTTGTTACATTTTTAAGTTCTTTCATGAAGACCCAAATGCAATATGCCATCCAATTCCAAATTAAAGACCCATCACTCAAATGTCAAAATAAAAACAAACGTCCAATTGAAGAGTGAAGACCAAATTGTCAATTTGAAAACCAAAATGTCAATGCCAAAATAAGACACAGTCGTCCAACTCCAATTCAATTGAAGACCCAGTGCACTGTCGTTCAACTCCAAAACCAAAATAAACACCTCATTAAAATTACAGCTAAACAACTAAATTTCAAAACAAAATAAACACAACCAAATAAACTCTAAATTCAAATTACAAAAAAAATAACTAAACAAACAATTAAACATACAAATAAGTAAATAAGTAAACAACTAAACAAGTAAACATTCATCAAATAATGCAAATTCAAAAAGGCAAACTCTAAATTAAAATTACAATGTTCTTTAAAATTTAAAAAAACTATTAAAAGATAAAGATTGAAGGACATCCAAATTGAAAATCACATACTTCATTATTCATCCAACATTTCAAGCTTCTCCATCACTACAAAAAAATAAAACATTTATAAAATAAATATTAAGACAACCAAATAATCAATTAACAAAACAAAATATTTATGAGAGAAACACTAAGACAACCAACCAAATAAAAAGTCCAACTATTCAAGGCTCCAAGCTTGATCGTGTTTAGCATATCCTCAAGTTATCCATCTCTACAAAAAGACAAAAAAAACAAAATATTTATAAGCGAATTATTACGACAACCAAATAATCAATTAACAATTAACAAAATAAAACATATATCCAGTGTACCTCTATCTAGTTTGTAACTCAAGGGATCATCTCCACCATCCTCCTCGACGTCATCTTCGTCAAGCGTAGGTGGAGCATGCAACCAATTATGTGCACATATGAGACCCTCCACGGTACAAGGTGTCAAAGAAGAGCGAAAACAATCCAACACTCAACCGGAAGTGCTAAAAGCAGACTCAGATGACATGGTAGTGATTGGGATAGCCAACACATCCTTCGCAATACAAGAAAGAATCTAAAACTTCTGAGAATTCACCTTCCACCACAATAAAATTACAAAACTCTGCACCTTGGGTTCCACATCTTCAATCAAGTATCTATCCACCTCAGACTTACTGTATAGCAAGTTTTGAGACTGTCAATAATTACTAAGACATCCCCATAGTCTTTGTCCAATGCTCATCTCATCCACTTATAGAGTTTTGACTTCCATTATTATGCGCTGCTTAGGTTATGCTACCTCCACCAGGACCACCATTATACTGCTCAAATAATGTTTCTAGAGTTTCTCACACCATGGCAGTGAAATTCATGCCCTTCTCCCTCCCAAAGTTATTGATAGCCCAATACTCTAAAGTGATGAGTTTAAAGTAAGGATCCAATACCGAAGCTACAAATAAAAGTCTATTCACCTTCCTCAAATCCCCCCAATACTTCTCATACTTGCTTTGTATCCGTTTAGCCATGTCACGAAGCAAAATATCAAAACATGTTGTAAAGGTCTCCAAATGAAATTTAATTTTTTTCAACTCCTCAATGTGATCCTCGATATGCGTAGAGTGACCTCATAAAACACTTTAAAAAATCGAACAGACTGGCGAATGTGCTCCCAATCTTCAAATGTAAGTTTCCCCAATTTCTTCCTCCCATGATATTTTTCAGCCCTTTCTAACATAATATAGGTCGAGTTCCAACGAGTGGGAACATCCATTTGCAATAAATTACTTTCAGATAACATTCTCTCAGCCGTAACCTTATTGAACCCAACAAGCCTTTGAGGACTAGATTTGACATACTTAATAATATTTCGTATCTTTGTAACATAATCATCCAACTCATTCAATCCCTCATGAACAATAAGATTCAAAATATGTGCAGAATACCGCATATGAATAAAATCATGATTGCAAATAACTTATGCCTTGTATCCTGTATACCTTCTTTTTCAGTTTTTCAATTGCAGTATCATAGAAGGTTGCATTATCAAGCGTGATTGTGAGGATTTTCTCAATCCTCCAACCATTCATACATATCTCTAACTCATTTGAAATAGTTGCCCCTTTATGATCAGTTACACGACGAAAATAAAGAATCATCTTCTGTAAACATCACCTCCTATCAATAAAGTGGGTTATCACGCACATGTAATTCACATTTTGAACTGATGTTCATGTATCAGTGGTAAAACACACTATAGGGCTTTCCCTCACAGTTGCATCTTTCAATTTATCTCTCTCCTCTATATGCAACTCCATGCAATCCTTCGTGATCGTATATCTAGAAGGCATCTTAAAGTGGGGCTCAAGTCTAGTAATCATTTTCCTAAACCTCATCATCTGCACAGTTCTAAAAGGCATATAATCCATTATCAAAATTTCAACAATCCACCTTCTAACCTTATTTTCCCTATAATTGTCCAACTTCAAAACCCCCGACTCATCCCTTTTGCTTTCGAAGCATCCATTAGCAACCTAGGTTGACACTTTTCTAATAGGTTTTGTTGCTAAGCAACATTTGAGATGACTTCTCATACCCAAAGTCCCATGGTGATCAGGATGACACACAACCTTGGCCTTACAATGATGACACTTGACCTCAGGGTGTTCAAGTCTAACAAGTGGTAAAATCTTAGTAAAATGATCCCAGACAAAACTCTTATGAGCATTTTTCCTCTTTTTACTAGGTTGATCTTCTTCTGACTGATTAGTAGGACCCTCATTTCCGGGAGAATGATGAGCACTAACACACTCATCAATTGGGTCAGATGGACCACAGGTACCGAGGCAAGACCCCATATTTGCATTAGGTATAGAACTAACAGAATCCATCTGACATAAAATACATTTGATTTTCAATTCATTAACTTCATTTGATAATTGAGTAACAAAAATTAATTGCAAAATAACTCGATCTATCTAACTCTAACAGCTATGTTCACAACCTAAATCATCTAAGCATCAACAATTCTAAGCATACATATAACTGAACCTGATATGAAACGGATCTACAACTTGAAAAAAAACAATTACAACATGATACACACGACACACCTAAAAAATAGACTACAACCATCAATCTTCCCAAGTTTTTTCATCTAATTTCCAAATAGCAGCCTAGGTTAGACAAAATAATCATACATTTTTATGCATGCTTATCACTGGATCTGCCAATCACCGAATCTACTTATCAAAAATTTCACATCCCCAAATCAAATTAACAAAACCTATATAAGTTTAACAATACAACATTTAAATAAAATAGAAAATAGATTATAGAGGCTGAGGCTCCAACCTTAGTGAGAGAGAGCTGATGAGTGATGGTCACTGATGAGAGAGAAGATGCGGCAGGGAAAAATGAGCTGAACAGTGAGCACAACTAAGAGAATCGGCCTAAGATGCGATGACGAGGGAGAGAGGAAGAGAGAAGCAGAGCACAACTGAGAGAGAAAGGAACCACTGCAGGGAGGCCGGAGGGTGGGGGTGAGTCACGGTAGGGAGACCAAAGAGGGGCCTGGGGGTGACGGCTGTTGGCTCTGTGGCTCATGGGTTGGAATCTAGGTCTTTCGAGCCCTAATTTCGTTCGACAGTTCGACTTAAGTTCTTTTTTATTTTCTTTTTTAAATAGGCTCAAAATGTCACCGTTTGAGCCCTGGATTTTAATTATATATATATATATATATATATATATATATATATATATATCAGGACAGAAAATTCCGGCGTTTGTGGTTTCAGTTTCGATTTTCGTCAATAATTACATCCGATTACGATACTGAAAGTGGCCGGGATCGGTACCGGAACCGGATGTTCCGGTTTAAACAGGAAGAAATGCTCTCTCTTACAAGAGATCAGGTGAAATCCCAAAAAGTATGTATGAATTAAAATGTAGCATAATGAAAAAGTATCTACGTATAATTCATAATAAAAGAAAAGGGAAGAGAATATCTCATATATAGTTCTTCTGTCTCATCGAACATGCATGCATGTCGGACGAGATTGATTAAAAGTTGTAAAGCAAACTAATAATTACCACTTATAAGCTAACACAAGTCACCACCAAAAGTGATCGTTGTTGATACTTGATATATTAGACCAAGTACTGCTTTTTTCTGCAACACTTAAATATCTCTTACCTTCCATTTGACAATGTCTACCGCAACAAATTAAGAGGTGGCCGGAAAGGGACCCTCGATCGACCAATTACCCTGGCCTCCGTCCATTCAAAGTTTTTTTAATGTTCTTATCATTGCTTTAATGTGGGCAATGAACATCATTGTTCGCCTGAGTCCTGATCGATCAATTATTTTGGTGGAATTTGCCCCTTCAGTTTTTACTTGAAAGCGAAAATACATGAGAAACTTTGAATCTGAAACCGCCTACTTTACAACCCAAATAAGATTATAGACCACGCCTTTGTGGCTGGAATAGCTCAAGGGATCATTAAATCTGAGTATCTCTTTTGGTTTTGCTTGCCTGATGAAATTGTGAAAGAGATTTGGTCGGATGCAGTCGCTTACTTGCCCAAGTTGATTTCTGTTTTCCCAAAGGGATAAATATCTTAGATCTAAAGGGTACAAAGTTTTATTCCAAATTAACCACTGGAGGAATATCCTGCAAACTGTTCGGTGGAGATTTGAAAAGTATCCCCCATGTACTTTTAATGATGACTGACCTATTCAGTTTTTCTCAGTTCTTTTGCCAGGAAGATGTCTGGAGTCTGCGAGAGACCATTTTATACATTTTTTGTCCTTTTTGAAATTTTGAAGGAAGGCCAGCAAATCAAGATAAAGTTGAAGAGTTTATTGTACGTATTAGATCAAAAGAATGTATAGAGGGTGGCAGAAGATCACAAACTAATTCCCAACAGTTTAAGCTCGTGATAACATTTGCAGTAACCCAACTGTTTAATATAGAAGAATTAAAAACGATGCAACGACTCCCACACACGCCTCGAGATTCTTAATTTCTTCCTGTATCGATAGTATTCGAATTTCACGGTCAGCTCAAAATTTACGAGTTTTGTAAGGATTTTTTGTGTTTTGAGAATTTTTAGGTGATGTTAACTTTATTAGTATGCGTGTTGTAGTTATTTTTATGTGAAGTTAAAAATGATGTTTGGTTGTAAGATTTTTGTATTGTGAGAATTCAAAAAATCCTGAAGATTTTTTGTTAAACGAACAACCCTATATGTGTCGTCCAATCGTTGAGCCGTCTCTGGACTCTGGTTGTTGATCAGGCCTTTGAGCCCTAGATGGTTGTCTGGGCCTTTGAACCCTGTTGTTATGTGTGGACCATGGATCCATTGCCATGTATGTAATGGGCCTTATGACGTAATGTTTGGTAGCCGGCCCATTGGGTCTTACTGTATTTTGCAAATTTCTCTTATTTTAATAATAAAAAATTCTAAAGTTGCCTAGGAAAAACAAAATGCTTAATTATTGTATAAGTCCCTATAGTATCCAACTTTTACAAAATAGTCCATGCGGTATTTACCTTTTACAAAATAATAGTTCTTGTGGTAAGACTTTCAACAAAATAGTCCATGCGATATAGTTTTGAGACAAATTAGTCCCTCCGTCCAACTGTCGTTGCCCAATTAACGGGAGTATTGTACATGTCACGACAGCCTCATTTACGCGTTGACACATGTTTTTTTAAATAAAAAATAAAAATACATCTCAGATTATATTTATTTTCCAGGTCATTTACTCTTGTTAAAAAAATTAAACTTACCACTGTCGAGGTCCTTGAGAATACCCAGAGGCATGTTATATGTAGGTTCTCTATTAAGTTATATTTTGTAAAAGTGATAAGTTTAATTTTTTTTAACAAGAGTAAATGATGTGGGATAAAAGTATAATCTGAGATGACTCTTTAATTTTTTTCTTCAAAAAACACGTGTCAACATGTGAATGATGTTGACGTGACATGTACAACACTCTCCCGTTAATTGGGTAATGACAGTTGGACGAAATGACTAATTTGTCTTAAAACTATACCACAAAAACTATTTTATTGAAAGTCCATATCACATGGACTATTTTGTAATAGTTGGATATCATAGAGACTATTTTTTTGAAAGTCATACCTCATGAACTATTTTGTAAAAGTTGGATACCACATGGACCTATACGGTAATTAAGCC
Organism: Myrica gale; assembly: GCA_963930655.1. Taxonomy (NCBI): domain Eukaryota; kingdom Viridiplantae; phylum Streptophyta; class Magnoliopsida; order Fagales; family Myricaceae; genus Myrica; species Myrica gale. The sequence goes on from OZ005611.1 coordinate 22,991,811, forward strand.
AAAACAAAAAACCCAAGAACCATCGGACATGAAAAAACACCCCACGACAATAGGTGAGAGGCGCATAAAAAAAAGGAAATTTGGCATTTTGGTCATTGGGTTTATACCCCTTTGCAAATGAGTCATTCACTTTTAAATTTCAAATTTTTAGTCCTTGAGTTTTCTTTGTTTGATGAAATGGTTCTTACGTCAGTCTGCCGTCTATATGCTTAACGGGAGCTCTATGACACGTCAACAAATTTGTATCGGTCGACCGCTCACTTTCAACACATATATTCAGTCAACCGCTTTAAATCCGTGAAGCATATGGACGGCAGACAAACAAAATGACCATTTCGTCAAACAAAAAAAATTAAAGGACTGAAAATTTGAAATTTGAAAGTGAATGACCAATTTACCAAATGGGTATAAATTCAACGACAAAAATGTAAAATTTAAGTGAGGGACAGAATCTTTCGTTCAGTGGTGGCGAGTTCCCAGTGGAAGCCCGACAAATCCCACGGCCTCAACAGGATTCAATCATGGCATATCCTCAGCAGCTGTTGCACTGTATCTAAATACTTGGAGAGAGGAAACAGACCAGAGACTAATAAACAGGAAGAAAGTGACAGTGAAGAGGAAGAGGAAGATGGTGATGTGGGTATTTGGGTATGGTTCTCTCATGTGGAAAGCTGGGTTTAACTTCGATCAGCGCCTCGTTGGTTTCATCAAAGGCTATCGTCGTGTGTTCTATCAAGGTCCCCCCCCCCCTCTCTTTTTCTCTGTTTTATTTTTTATGTTGTTATTTTTGTTTTGGCGGCTCTGATGGAGGCCTATCAGGCTCCGTACAATTTAGGTAGTACGGACCACAGAGGGACACCGGAGTATCCTGGAAGGACAGTGACATTGGAGACTGCGGAAGGGGAAGTCTGTGTAAGTTGTTTCGACAAACATTCGGCACTCACTTCCCATATTTTCCAATCATTTTCTTGGTGTTCTATAACTTGGACAGAAGTATTTTTTCAATCAATGCAGTTATTAGTTCATTCGTAGTGTGAAAGCTATATTTTTATGGATACATTGCGGAGATATATATATAGAATAAGAATGACTAATGAAAATTAGATTATTGAATTAAATGGGATAGAGTGGAATGGAAGACATAGCCCAATGACTTATTTGGGGCACGCTGACATTTAACAGAGATACAATTGTTGATATGATGCAAATTGAGGTTGTACTAGAATGAGATTAAATTTTTGTGGGATAGAAACCATTCTACATAATGACACCAGTGGGTTAGAGGATGAAATTGCAATGAGAAATATAGTTTGTGGGGTATTTGAGAATGAGTGGTAGTTTGAGAGAGGAAATCGTAATTTACCCAAAAAAGAAGAAGACCATACTGTAAAAGGAATCTCAAATTGTCAATGAGACACATATGTTAAGTTGGTTAATTTCTCATTTTCCAAGGTTACAGTGGGGAGTTGCCTACAAGATCTCTACAAAGGAAGATGAGGAAATTGCACTAACGGTATGGCTGTTGTTTTTTGAACTTTGTTGTGCATGAGATTTTTTGCTTCTAATGTATCCCCAATGATTTTATTTTTTGGTTCTATGGTGTTTTTAATCAATCAGAGGTTTAGAAGAAAAGAAGTTCATGAACTGAAGATTTAACAACCATGTTGGAATATGAGCAAGTGCTTTTGCTGCAACCCTGACCAAACTTTTAACAATTTCTCCATCCCTTTTTACACAAGGAACAAAAGTAAAAAAGAACAGTAAGCTAGTGCCGTGGGCTTTTCAAGCAGGGAAATGAGAGCTCTGACTGTCATCACTCGACTGAGAACCTAATTATCCCTCTTGAGCATTTAATGTGGAAAACGGGCCTCTTTCATATGCACGTGTGTGCATACACATTTGAACTCATGCAGACTGAACTTGAACAGACATCCCTCTCTCTGACATGCCACTGTTATGAGGGCCTTTGCAGAGCCCAGTGTTGCTCGCATCCTACCTACTGTTCATTTCTTCTTGGACTCAATCATATCTGCCATAGCCTAGTTATACAGGTCTATCGAAGTTTGGTCCTATAGTTAGATTCTACTTGAACCACAGAGTTAATTTGCTATACTCATATTGTTATGTGATACTTTTTTAACTACCATTTGGAGTATTATCTGACGAATGCTGTACATCACACCTTCAATGGAAAAAAAGCTATAATTTATCTCCTTCTATCTTCCTATAGACAAAGAATATTTTTAAGAGGAAAAATATCAGCTACTATCTTAATATTTGAAGCCTAATACGTCTGACATCCACCATCTCTTTCGATCTCCTAGAATTATTTCCCAATAAATGGTCTATTGTCATGGTCTTGTCGCTCTTAACTTGTTTCTATGTAAAAATGCTGGATCACTCTCCTCACCTTACCTGCAAGCCCTTCCCTTTACCACTCAGGGTTCTAATTGTCAGTCTTTTTGCAAAATTCTACTTATTTCTTATTCCGTGCTGGTTGTGCTGTTGCCAGGGAGGCATTGGATGACTCAATGAATCCCAATTTTTTATGGTTTACCGTCATCCCAAGAGCACTTCATCACCTAAGAGATTTTGTAATTTCCTTGAAGATGTTTCAACTAATAATCAGCTGGTTCCCATGAATTGACAGAATTTTCATGTTATTAGTCGAATTGTGGACTTCTTTTGCAACCTGACTTTTCAATCTGGATTTCTCTGCACCCCACAATTTGTACTCCTTAATAGAATTCCTTTTGATGATGTCATGACACATTGTATTTGATTTTTTTTCACCTTTTTTTTGGAGAAGTACACAGTATTTGGAAGTGAGGGAGAAACAGTACGACAAGAAGGCATATATTGATTTCTTCACTGTAAGTTGTAAATTTCTTCATTTGGTGCAGTATTGTAGTGTAGATATCAACTATATAATATAATCCTCTGGAACCTATCTTAGGAACCTACAACTACAACTCCAACGGTTTCTGGAGTAATGGTGTAAGTGGCAAGAACCATTAAAAGCTCTGTGTATGTTTTTATACTTCTTGGATTGCCACTACCCAACCAGGTTAGAACCTTAACTTCCTTTTTTTAGGTACATTGCATCTCCGGACAAGAAGCTCAACAGTAATTACTTAGGGCCTGCTGCTCTTGAAGATATCTCCAAGTATGCATCTTTCCTATATTCCTCAATTTGTATTAATGTCAGTATGCATAGCCTCGTAGAAGTCTGGATGATCTTGTAACCGTACATCTCATTGAAGATGACTATTTTTCTCTCACCAGTCCTGATATCAGTTGCTGTACCTTTATTCCTGATGATTTTTCATTGATCGCGTATTCATTGTTTCCCCCTTTCTTGTGGACCCTGCACTAGATATGTGCTGCATGGCCATTTGCTGCTAGTGGATCACTTCCTCATTTGCGTCCTTTCTGTTCTGCAGGCAAATCATCCACGCTGAAGGCCCTTCAGGACCCAACAGAGACTACCTTTTTCAACTTGAAAAGGCTCTTCTTCAAATGGGTAACTTGTAAAATTGCTCTTTTGGTGCAGTAAATTTTATCTATTGTAGACTATTGGTTTCTTTCTTTAACTGGGACCCCTTCTCCCACTTTCTCTCTGTCTTACATAGGATGTAAAGACCAACATGTAACAGATCTTGCAAATGAAGTGAGACGCATTGTTGCCGAGGGAGAGCAGACTGTTTCAGGATGTCATGAACAATAAGCAGAAGTTTTCCATGAGTTTGGAGCACTCTTCAATACTCTCTGTTTCTAGATTCTTTGTTGAAAAGATTCTAAAACATTATTGGACAGGACCCAAAAAGAAACGATACTCATCATTAGTAGGGCTCGTGTTGGTGCATTTGCTTTGCTAAAATCATGATGACTGCCGATGTATTCTCATCTGAAACTACACAACTTTTTCTCAGCCTGTTGGCTAAGATGAAGCGTCCATTGGGAAATTACTTTGACTTGACCTGCGATTGGCCATATGTTACGGTGTCTTTTGTGAATCAGGGCTATTGATTTGCATACAAGTAGGGTCCCAATAGTGCTGCAATGGTCTGTTGGTGTAGATGTTGCGGGGTTGGACTATGGTGCTGAGTGTAGCTAGAAAGCATCGATTTTTAGTAATTAGTAGAAAATTAGTCATTTTCTGAAACAATCTTCCGAAGAAATACTGAAACAACCACGACTTGAGCAATCTAATTATGTAATAGGCCATGTGTTTGATTTGAAAGTGCCAAATATCAAACATGAAAGTGAAGCATTAAGATTGACATGGACCCCGACTTAGGGCCATCCCGAAAGTGAGGCATCAAGGGACAGGAAGCAAAGGAAGTTGGAGCTCGCGAACTAGGTGATAAAGTCTACAGTGGAGTCATCGAGGTTTACAAGAGATGTGGAGACAGAAGTGAGGAGTCATCGAGGTCTACAAGAGATGTGGAGACAGAAGTATCGGTTTGGTGATAACCGGTATTGCTTGCCTCAATTAAGTACAAATCCACGTGGTAGCTGTTAACCGGTATTGCTTGCCTCAATTATGCAAAATTTTACAAAGGTTCACAAGCCAGGTTATCCAAATCACACACGACTCAGAGACAACGATGGTTTCTTAGTCCAAATTCCAGTCAAAACAGGCTTACACGTGCCTTTCTCACATGTTATACCCATCATAATTGTCAAATTACAGACCTTTAATTGGATCATTAACACTATGATAACTGTACTACTTTCTTCAACCAAGGATGCATCTTGACTTGAGTCACTGATACAGCAGAAAGTTGAAAATCCATGTTCGTTTTGAAGGTTTTCGTAGGATTTGGAGAATTTTGTAAATTTTTAGGTGATGTTAGAGTTGTATTGGTGTTTGTGTAGAAGTTGTTAAGGTGTAAAAAAATTAATGATGATATTTAAAATTGTTTTTATTTTTCTTTCGAATTTATTAAATTTTGAATATTATATACATATAAATTTTTAAAAAAACACACAAAAGCATAAAAGGACAAAATTTTGCATTTAGGAAACATTGCTTTCTCCGCCAAAACAACGAAAAGATGACTTCAAAGTCGGCAACAGCAGCTCGCAGGGGGACAACTGGTGGGTTTGTGTTGAAAATTTTTTGTGTTGTTAAAATTTTTAGTATTGGATTTAGTGAAAAGGTGAAGAGAGGTAATTTTTTATATTTTTTGTAGTGAAAGGTTATGATTTGATGGGAGATAGATTAATTTGTAGTATTTTATTGTGAGTTGGTGAAAAATTTTGTAAAATTTTTCATGCAAACAGACTCTCAGAAACATTGCAGCTTTGCTGCAGGCGACATGCAGATTTTACTGAAAATGACTAACCTGCCCTTTAATTTTTTTGTTCACAATGCTTGAGCTGAGGGTAATTTAGTAATTCATTTAAATATTTTGAGGACAAATTCGGAAACAAACACACAGCATCCTCAATTTTTTCTACACTCGCCGAACATGAAGTGTATGAGGTTTCGAATCCCCAATTTTATCACAAAACGAACATGCTTAATCGGCAAAGCTGAATGAAAATTTCCCATTAAAGACTACCATTACCGCCTGCCACACCCGAGTCCCCAAATAAACCTTTTAAGAAAGAAAAAACAACTAAATTACAGTGTACATGTTTATACTCAACTGCTCAGACTCCTGCTATTGGTGATCTTCGAAGTCCACGTATGAAAGATTTAATCACTGTCCTCATCAGCATCTGCAAATCAAGGAGCAAGATTAAAATAGGGTATCGGGGATTTAGTTGCACATGCAGTCATGGCAAGAATGCACCACCGGAATCTCTTTTTTTTTGTCTAAGCATGTTCCGGTTGAATTTCACTCTTGGACATCATAGCAAATTAAGTTTCAAATCCTACCGAGGGAATAAAATGATGTTTCCAAATCAGACAGCAGATTCTCATTTCGAAACTAAAAAGACAAGGGGAAAAAATGATCCCACACGGTGTCCAGCAGCTTTTCTTTGAGAAACAAAGGATGCATCCTTTATTTCTCCAAGTAACTTCACGTACACAAGATTTATTCTCCTTAATTTTTCTAACCATAGCAGCTCAATCCATTAACTGGGCCATGGGTGCAGGTTATCAATGGCTATGAACAGTAAAGGACATATAAGAATTACCAAGACAGATTTCGTTTAAAGAGCGAATAAAGAAAATTAGGTTTGAAGGCCAAAAAGGTTCAACAACAGATGTACTAGCTCTAAAGAAAAAAGTTGAATAGCCATCTCCATTTGGTATAAACACAAAAACTCAGCTACATAGGATCCTGAAAGTTGTTTCACCCTCATTATGCAAGCATATTGAACAAACTGTCTAGAATTAAACACTATGAAGAACAGAACTCACATTCCCTTAACCCTTCAGACCATTTCCATTCGATAGCTTTTGATGAACCACAACTATTACGAATAAGACCTAAATAGTTCTTATTAACTTACCTTCATTAAACTCTTCACTCTGGCTGTCCTCATCCTCACCGTTGTCATCATCATCTTCATCACCATTGTCATCATCGTCTTCCTCAGTATCTTCAGCATGATCACCATCGGTTTCAACTGGAATTTTGGGCTTTGGAGGAGGTATAAAGCAGGTTGTGGACCTCCGACGAGAATTTTGCACAATATTACTCATGTCAATACCCTCCAGCTCTTTTGCTCTTTCTTTTTTCTTTCTGATTTCCTTGATTTCTAAACATAAAGAAACCGTTCGTGTCAATCCCTGTCTTCAAGTGCATGCAGCTTGGCACAAATAGATGAGCAAGTACATACACTGCATGCAACATCTTAAGACCTTAGCCTAAAGGCGTAGACTTGTAACTAAGGAAGAATGACTGCTAAACTATAATATCTTCTGATGGTATTTGGAGCGTAAATTAATTGGAGTTACTTTTTCTGAAATAGCAACAACTACAAGTAACAGCAAACAAAATTACTTTTCTTCCCATCGTTTGCTTGCATGAGAAGAGGTCAACCAAATCGCATACATCCTACTGCCGAAAAGAAACAAGTACATTGCCTTCTACAACATATGCACAGTCGAATCAGGGGATCGCCACCAAGACATGAGCTAAATTGCAATTCCTACCTTTCTCTGAAGGATTTGAAGACAATCCTTCTTTAGATAGTATTTCTTTCAACCCCTTTATCAGGTGGGCCTCATGCTTGTTCTCAGGCATCTGCTTTACTTTCTTGTAAATTGATGGAGGAACACTGCATAACGTATCAATAATGTTTAGACATCAACCTTGAAAAAGATCTAGAGTCGTAAAAGTCAAATAAGAAAAACCTCATTCCACAAGCTTTGATTACTGATTTCAGATGCTCCACATGTTTCCCATATGCAGGATTTGAAACCTCTTTCTTCTGCATTTCAATAAAGAATGTGATTCAACCTGGGATGTGTTATTTGATCAATTTTGAAGACTTGGAGAAATAAGAAAGGTAACCTTCACAGGTTTGTTGTCAAATGATTCAGCGTGACCATCTTCAGAGACATTTCCACCATCTTCTGCATCGCTATTTTCCTCTGACATTGCTTCTGAAGCCTTCCTCTGCTTCTTGCTAGATAAGTTTGTCTCCTTTACAGGTCTTTTTCGTTTCTGAACATTAGAGTTCCGGATATTTCCTTTTGGAACTCTTTTCTTTCTAGGTTTCACTTCATCTTTTTCTTCCTCCTCCTCATCTTTTTCTTCCTCTTCTTCTTCCCCCTCCTCCTCCTCTTCTTCATCCCCATCGATATCTGAGGAATCGGATCTTTCTTGGCTTCCGACCTTTTTGGATCCTTTGCTAAGAGAATTTTTCTTAACAATTTTCTTGACATTACTTGCAGATTTTTCTTCAGAAACTTCACGAGATTCTAATACCTGAAAAACAGCAAAGAAACAGAAAACAAGGTTAGACTGAATAAGGTACTTCAAGAAGTTAATGACACTAGAACAAATCCCACTCACCTCGTCTAATTGCTGACTTATGAACTTTTTATGGGAGTCAAGAGAATATTTCTCCAGTTCAAGATCTTCCTCCAAAAGTCGACGAAGGCCAGCCATTGTAACTTCCCTGTAAAGAGAAGAAAGGATGGAGTTAGTACATCTTTTAATCACCCAATACTTTTTTTTTTATAAGGCAATTTTATTGAAAGAAAACGAAAAGAAGTAACAGTACAAGGGACTATACTGAGATTTCTAAGCCAAACACGCGAGAAAACTAATAAAATCTAAAAACTCCAAAAAGGGGGAACCCAACATCACCCAATACTTATGGACATGGAGAGTGAAAAAACAATGGTAATGATACCAAAGGATCATCTGCGAAAAAGGATATAATTCCGGGTATAATCATGAGACAGAAACAAAAAAGAGGGTACCAAATTAGCAGGATAAAGTAACCTACTCCGAATTAGCTTTGATATAAGGCGCTCGTTTTCTAATAGCTTTCTTTATTGTGCTCTCGCTTGGAACTTCTTTACTTCCCCTGGCCTTAGTTTCCTCACTTTCAGCTTTGGTTGTTCTATATCCAGTCAGAAGGCCCATAACTGGAGAGTCTCCAGAGTCCTTTTCATCTTTCTTCGACTGAAGCCCCTCAGCTGACTCTGGCACTTCTCTAGTCAACCTTTTTCCCCCCATCTCCACAGAAGTCTTTGAGCCAATTTCGGAATCAGCGCCGTCTAAACACTAGCATTTAGAATAGAAAAACACATTCATCGCATCATAAACAAGATAACCTTTTTGGGACACACTTTACCAACTATCAACAATCATAAGAAAAAATTGTTTGAATCAATGACCAGAATGCACACAAAATCATTTGAAGGCATCTAAAACCTAAAACATTGAATTACTGCAGATCTTCAGTTTTCTGCAGGTTCAGGGGAGGCAGCCAGCAATCTATAATGTTCATCGATTCAGTGTAGAGCTAGGAGTCCTGTTCAAGTGCTCACCACAGGTAGAGAATGCAATTTTAAATTTTTCATACAGCATCATCCAAGAAGCAGCCTAAAACCCAGCAGGCCCCTTAGTCCATCAGAATTTGACATTAGTTGACTAGTCTTCACTTATGTTGCTTACTGGCATAGTGGGTAAAGACATGGATTCATTACAAACGTTATTTTAGCTTTCTTAGCCATAAATTTCTACTGATATAATGATAGTTATAAATTATAATAATTACACTTGTCATAAAAAAGTTAATGGTTATAACATTGGGTGAAGGATAAATAAAGTCGTGGGTTACTAATGAGCAAGACAATAATGAAAATATCAAAACCCTTAAATAACCTAATCTAAATTAGCATGAACACTACTATACTAACAGTTAGAAAACCTAGATCTGCTCCCACAAAACTGTACAGAGTCCAAATCATTGACCACCTTGGGCAGGCCTCAAGAATCAATGTGGAATGTTCTACCCCAACAACAAAACAAAGTCAGAAGAGGATACTAATTGTGGAATGATCTACCCCAACAACAACGCATTCAAAGTATAATTTAGATGAATAGTTTTTTTTTTGATGACGAGGAAATTCCCCAAAGCCGGACCCTTTTGGCCCAACCCTGAAGTACTAATTTAGATGAATAGTGAGCAGATCCAAAGAGGTACCTCCAGCAAACATTGCTTTATGAGTCTCTTGTGCACATCCAAAGCATATGTCTCCAATCCCAAGTCCTTCTCTAACAATCTCCGAACCCCCTCAAACGTCAAAGAACTGCATTTCCAAAAAAATAAATAAAATAATTTAATTTCCATTCAACGCCCAAGACTTTCACGACTGTACCAACGAAACAACTTAAAGCAAACAGATTTGATTACCATTTTGTGAAACAGATCAACAAAAATTTACAATAGGCAGTGTATACAACCCAACCAGTAAATTTCTGAAGTATTATAAATGATGAATAAAAAGACAATAATTACAAAAAACCGCAAACCTAATGGGAAACTATGTTCTGCAGAAAATTCTAGCATCTCCAAAATGTGCATAGGACACACCCGAAAAATTGTGCAAGATTGTTCAAGTCCAATGCACTTTCCTCAAAAAAAAAAACAAATATGGTTATAATTCTTCTTAGCTGTTTTACTATCCACAATTCCTTTGCACATAAAGTAAAACTCAAAGTTGTCATTCAAATATGGTTGTATGTCTCCTTGCACGTATCGTAACAAATATTTCAAATGAGATAGATAAATTTATGTTTGATGTTTTGGAAATTGTCGTGCCCGACCCTCGACCTCCTGGTGAAAAGGTGCCACTTGTCAGGTGTCCACAAATCATGACCAATGAAGACAATTTATGTCCTGTGAATAGGGAAACAAGGCAAGTGGAAAGGAGATAGATAAAAAAACACAAGAGGGCACGCAAGAATATGAAATTCTTCTGTGAGAAGCTTACAAAATTAATGGTTGCTAACCAACCAAGCTGCCTCCCACTGTTCTATATCTCAACTTATGTCAAACTAACCTCTCTCGCTCTCCCTCCATATCACGCCACAAAAACTCACCAATAGAGAGGCGCAGTCAATAAGAAATTACAACTGTTAGGCACTCTTGAATAAGAATCAAATGTGCTCTATTTCATGTCACAAACTTCTCTGTAGATTCTGCACCTACCATAAGTCACCACTACCTGAACGAAGCCCAGAACGAGTAAAACCTTGAACACCCCGAACCCATATATATATATATGTGTGTGCGCGCGCGCGCATGGTACTCCTAATAGTTCAATATTCTGCAAAAAACCACTCCTACTGCACACACTAACCCGCTCTATAAACCCAATTACTCGCACTATTAAGCTTATTGTTGAGGTTGTCCCACATCGGTTGTGGAAGGAGTTGGTAAGTTTATAATTGTGAGGTAAAGTCTCACTTCTTGAGCTAGCTTTTGGAGTTGAGAAAGCCTAAGACCATCCAACACTGGTGAGCCCAGTTTTACCAACAAGTCTCAGACTCGACAGTCCATGGGAGAAACGGGTTGTCTTCACCCAACCCAGGGGCCAATGTGTGAGGGGAGATTGTTGGGGCTTGTCCCACATCCTTCGTGGAAGGGGTTGATGGTCAGTTTATAAGTGTAAGGAAAAATCTCACATCTTGAGCTAGCTTTTGGAATTGAGAAGGAGCAAGATCACTAACACTTGTGCACCCAATTAAAACCAAACAACAATAACATCAGAACAACAGGAGCACTGTTTCTCCGTCATTATACTAAAGCAATCACAACCCGAAACTATGGTTTGAGCATTTTACGGCCAAAAAAATCGCCTCTAAAAAAGCACGCCAATAACCAACTGTTTAGGCCACGAGAGAGAGAAAGAGAGAGTACTCGGCTTGCTCTTTGAAGTGCGCGACGCGAGAGTCCATAGCACCCTTAATCCGTGACTCGATATCGTGCGCCACCTCCTTCGCTTCTTTCCTAGGGGTGGTCTCGCTAACCTGCGCCTCCTCCGCCATTTCTCCACAAGGGTGGACGGGCTATGGAGTCTGCTCGTGCTTCAAACAGTTGTCCTGCTTACAACCTTGGAAGGAAGGTGGAAGAGTGAGGGATTGTTGCGGTGTATCGGATGACATATGTATTCGGTGAGGTCTCGACTCGATCTGGGCCGTTGGATGCTCCTTGGTCAAGAGTCATGACCGAGAGCCAAGTATTTCAAATTTTTAGTGGAGCTCCAAGGTACGACCGTGTCAGCAGTCGTGCCAAAATCACGTGACTACATCATTAATGTAGAACCACCGCTGCTTGCCAGTTGCTTGCTTCCGGATCCTACGGATCGGAAGGGAAAATAGCAGTATTATATTTTTCGTACAAGTAAAATTTTCCTTTTTTAATACCTAAATTATAAACATTACACACTATTACCCTCATAATATTTATTCCGACTAATTTTTTTTTTTAAATTAAAAAATAAATGAACATCATATTATATATATAATATGAATAAAAATCAATTTTTTAGTCAAAACAACAAGTTTTTTATTAAAATAGAGGAGGTTTGAAAACCTCGAGCACAGGCTCTAAGGAACTTGTCAAACCATCCGAAGAGCGCGAACGGGTCAACGAGCAAATGGGTCAAACGGTCTTACAAACTCAATCCAAAAAGATGGATAAAGACCTATAAAAAGTGAAAAGCCTACAAGGGCAGCAAGTTGAGACGACCAGAGGAGAAGGAAAATCGATAAGAGAATACGGTGGTAGAACCAACCAAGGGAGGCAAGAAACCACCCAGATTTGAAAATGGGGGAGGCACGTAAGATCCACAAGCGTGTGGGCCCACACGCGCCGCCCGCCCGATCATCGGAGATGACCACGAGGAGCCCATGGACGTTTAGATGTCAGCCACCTAGCGCGTACATATCGGAGAGGACCAACTGCCGCTGAAAAATGAAGAAAAAGAAACGTGCGCGTGAGATCACCCTCGATGTCCTGTCGCTAGTTGGCTAGTGTAGAAACCTTCTCCAGTCGATATAGATGTCATCCTCGTCGGTCGTGGTCTTCAAAAATCTCTTGAAAAGCGTAAATCTAGTCACCCAATTCGTAGGAAAAAAGCACTAAAAATGACAAAAAATGAGAGTTTTATTGAGGGATTTAGTCACAGATGGCATTGTTGAAGAGAAAATGGGGGAGGAGAAGCTCTTCCCGCTGAGAAGGGAGGTTCAGACGGCTAAGGAGGAGAAAATTCTAGAGAGAGAAGCTCTCTAAAATCGGTTACTTACTTCGTTGTTGATAATCCTTATTATTACGAGAGAGATAGAAACTAATTGAGTGACATTGAATAAAAATCAATTTACATCAAAGAGTTTAAATTTGTCTGATTAATCTCATTAGTTGTAAAAAATTCAAACTTAAAAAATACTTTTTATGTGAATTTGAATAATTTAATTTTAGAGGGATATTTCTGTCAATTTTTAATATGAGATGTAAGTAGAAGAAGAATGTGGTAATATACAGTTTTTGCAATGGCATTTTGTAAACGAAACAAAGTACACGTAAAAGCATTATTCAAAGGATTCCGTGCTTATTATGCTTAATTCTTTTTACCAATACGAATCATTCTATAAGTTAATGATTTGAAGAAAAAGGTTTCAGATTTCGGATAATCCTTCGAACAAACTCCTCTTCGGTTTCGCCTCTTCCCGAATTGAAACCCAAAGGTCCAAAGTTTACCGGAAGCCATGGGAGGCCGCGGCGCAGTGGAGGTGGCCAAGACAGTTCTGGAGGTCGCTGACGTGGCCTGGACCGCCATGGAATGCCGCCACCACCATCAGAGGCACGAGCACGAGGGCACAGCTACCGAGAGCAAGACCGTGTGCACGTCTTCGGACGAGGAGTTGGAGTCCCTGCGATCCGAGAATCGGCGTCTCAGGAACTTGCTCGAGGACAATTTGAAGCTCCTTCAGGACCTCTCCGAATCCCCTTGTTCGTTGAACGATTGCCCTCCCGATGTACGTCTTTATCATTAGTTTTTCTTCCATTTGGAGCTGGGTTTTTTTTGGGGGGGAAATAAATTTTGATGAATGAATTTATGCCAAATTTGAGGAAACTTGTGCAATCTTATCGTTTCCTGTTGAATTTTGTGGAATTCCTTGTGAGGGTTCTAGTAAAACAAAACTAAAAGTATTAAATTGCTTAAAAACATGGATTCCTTGATCATTTTTACGTTTACGCTATGCTTTCCTGTGGTTATCCAAGATCTTATAGCGTAGCACCTTAACTCTATCAGGTTTATCATATCGAAAGAGATCATTATGTTGGACAGTAAACGACGGTGGTTATTTCTGATACATCATACACATAATGTCATTTTGATGTGTGGTATTAGTTTTCAATTGCAGTTATATGCTCGGCTCATTGCAACCGTGGATTCTGAACGCTTCTTGACTCGGCTCAAATCCCTCCAGCAGGCATCTGTCAACAGTAATGAGTTTCCTTTCAAGGAGGCCACAGGTTTGATCCTTGTGTATATAAAACGCAGCATTTTTTTTCCTCTTAAATTTCGTAGATTTGATCTTTTTCTAATATTTTCTGTTTGGTTCTTTGATTAGATGATGATGTGCACTCAGCTGAAATTCTAATTCAAGTTGACAGTGAAGAACCCAGCTGGTGGGTGTGGGTCACAGATGAAATGGCGGCCGGCAAGGTTGAGGAATGGAGCGGAATTGATAATGAACATTATGTAGTTGTCAGTAAGGAGCATGTGGTTGATGGGGTGGCTAATTTTATGGCTAGATGCATTATGTCAAACCCTAAAGCTCAGGTACATGGCCACTGAATCCTTTTTTTTTTGTTGGGTAAATGGTAAGTGTACTGAATCTTGTTTCCTTCTGAAGTACGGGTTCTGTCTAACATAAGTTACTTCCTTGCAAATGCAGGATTTGACTCCAGAACAGCTGCAGAAAAGTAAGTTTGCAGTCCAATCTTTGAAAAATGCTCTTCCCAAAAATTTCTTAGCCCAAATCCTTATAATGGTTGTATAAGTTCCTATAATTTAATCTGTTTATAATTTCTTATAGGTAATGGGTCATTGATTATATGTAATGGTTTATGAAATTTATCCTATAATTTTGCTAGATAAGTACACAAACTCACAATCCATAGGAATAAGCTTTTTTAAATCTTAGGCACAGACAAGTTAAAGTTCTGGTCAAAATACAATTTTGGACTCTCTTCCAATACTCGAGAGGGTTGGAATTGGAATCAAGCACCGTCCAAAGACCAAATCAAACAATGAACGTCTTTCTTTCCTTATTGGAGAGTCATGTTTCTAATTGAATACCCTGGAAACTAGATACTTATTTCCTAGTCCGATGCATGCCAATAAAACTTTAGTTTATGTTTAAAATTTGGCATCCTTTTTATTGATATAACAGCCACCAATCTGGCTCTGACTTCTCCCAGTCAGATGTAGCCTTCTGAGCTGGGAGAGGGTGTCTATGTTACTCATCTATGACACTATAAACTTGCAGCTGTTGCAAAAGCATTGGGTGGTATCAGCAAACTGGAGAAGATTTTAGGTATCTGGCATGCTGGGAAACTTTTTTATGCCCTCTCCACCTGGGGACTTGCTCTGGCAGGGTGAGTTCTAAATTTTTTTTATATATTGTTACGAGGCTACTGAGAATGTGAGCCTTGATTGTTTGCTGCTTTCCAGGTCATGAAAATGCAAGATATGCACATAAATGTTACCAGGTTGCATCTTTGCGTCTTTGCATTAGTTGCAAAATTTATTTATTGCCCAAAAGACAATGGCTATGCATCATTTTTGCATCAAATGTTGTTGGCAATATGGGAAGCTAGAAAACATTGGGGTATGCTCTTCCCTTGCCTCTT
Organism: Myrica gale; assembly: GCA_963930655.1. NCBI lineage: Eukaryota > Viridiplantae > Streptophyta > Magnoliopsida > Fagales > Myricaceae > Myrica > Myrica gale. The sequence continues at coordinate 23,007,159 of OZ005611.1, forward strand.
CCCTAACACCCACCCTTCGTGAACCTCCTATTTGCCCTTAGGTGCAGCGAGCAGTTATTACCACTTGGTCTTTTCACAATTGTAGAATCCGTCAATCAACTGTCCTCTAATAGTCGCATTACCATGTATAGAAAATGGTTACACGATTTCTGACATATTTACATCCCATATTTTAAGATTGGAGGAACAAATGCAATAGCTTTGGCAGGGACCAATAAATTACCCTCACGTTGCTCTTATGTACATTAGTACTGGAGCGTACTTATTTGAATTACCTGGCTGTTCAATTATCTTGTAGCACTGCGTATGCAACAGGTTTCAGGATTTGTACATGCCAAACCTTTTAAGGGGTTTTTATCTGGTCCTAGAAACCTTGACACTGGTTTCACACTGCAGGTTGTATCAGACTCGTGGTGCATTGAAACTTGCCGCAATGGGTGTTCACACTACCAGCAAAGTCATTCTCAGGGCTCTCTAAAGATGGCGACTCTCTTGCTGGGAACTAAAGGCTATCTTGCCCCTGTACAGACCGAGAAAACTTTATGATCTATGTACATTCTTGTAAATAACATTGGCTTCAAAAGCTGTGGTACTCATTCAATGACTGATTTTATTTATTGATTTTTCTGTCATGGATTGGACGCCTTCAGAAGGCATATTCTTATGTATGCATAGATTGATGCATTTTACATCCCTCTCTGAGCCAAGAGAGCTTGTCCTCCTTTTTCTGCTAACGAAATAAATTTCTTTTCTACTAGAAAATCGATTAAAAAAAAGAACAAACAAAAAGAAAATTGATTATATAATGCAAATCTGCAAATATCTAGCTCTTCCAAAATTAAGAAAAAATTTGGAATGTCTTTTTCATGGATTCAATCATCAGTTGGAACGTTTCATCCAACAGATTACATTAACAATATTTGCTCCAGTCGCGCACTTAATCGTTGCAGTTGCAGAGCGCCTTGTAAGAAATAGTTAACAAACCACTGATGAAGCAAAGCAGAAAGTTCCCATTCCACAATACCCATAAAGATGCAGAAATGTGATTTCTTCTTGAAAACATTCACACAGAAGCAAAACGGTTTTGCCAATATTAAAATAAAGCAAAAGAGGCAAAATTATCAAGCACTTCATCATATAACTGCTCTCATTAACACCGTTTCTCACAAGCAACATAGTCATCGCTTCTATGCTAAGACAAAAACTTTTGTGGTATCCTCTACTCCAAAGTTACAGGGCTCAAAATTGGTGATGTACACCTAAATCTTCGCCGCAGCTTACATACTTTCCGGTTCCCAAAGGGTTCCAAGACAAGAAGAATGATAAAACCTACTTCTGTAACAGGTACCCCATTTCAATGACACAATTATATTGCTTATATAAAAAAGAAAAAAATATGCAATCATATTAGGCTGTAAAGGCCTTGAGGAGCATCTAAGATTACTCATGAATTGCCTAAAAGAAATCTTTAAAAATACTCCGTCCCAGAAGAGTAAGTTATCTTTCTGGATTTTTCCTCTTAAGATTGGATGCTGCGGCAACATCTGAATGGGCCTGACCAAATATGGACCTGCATGATACACAAGCAAAAACTAAAATGAAGAGAGGTAAATTAGTGATAGAAATAAAGGTGTCTGAAGTGCAGTGCAAGTCTTATTTTTTCTTTTCCTTATGATGAGTACAAAAGTAACATTATCCATATGGAGAACCTTTATTGTGATACCAATTATCAAGAGCAGCAATGTTCAGTAACTAAATTCTCTTCGCTCTCAATCAAGAAGTAAACCTAATGTGGTAGTTTCCCATCATAGGACTTTCTTGGCCAAGTGCATGCCATGAAGCCAAACTGGTTGATTTCAACTTATCTGGTTGTAAAGCATATCTTCCTGCAATAAAGCTACAGTGTTCTTCCCATTGATGTTGATGCCAACCTTGTGACTTTGTCTTGCAGCACGACAACACCCTTACTTCATCTTGCATGCCACAGTGCCTAACTTTGGGTTATTGAAAATTTCTCCTGGACCCATTTCAACCTCCATAAAAATCTAAAATCTATCTTCTCTGGAGAACAGAAAATTTCTTACTCCTATTAAACCCTGATCTGATAATTTAGAACCCTTTGTCAAGCTTTAAACAGAAAGAACGCTGATAGCATATCTGTTAGGGACCCCGGTCTAGGCCGCCATAACAACGTCAACTCCTCCACGTGATTCGAACACGATCACCCCAATCGATCCTCCTAAATCGTTCTTGGCAACACACGAGCTGAAATATAGGATCTAACACACACAAATGGAGAACACTCAAGATTTTATTATGAAGAACGAAGAACGTGGTTAAGGGTTAATTAGCCCAATTGTTGAGATCCTACATTGCTTAGGAGAACCTAATTAGAACAGTTAATAAGAGGGCTTGGATAACTCTAACTGTAAGACATGTCTTTTGGTCTAGAGCCCAGGTCCTCATCAATTGGTGGCCCATGCGTCTTTCTTAAGTCGTGTGGTGGTTTGCATGAACCCATTTTCTTCGACCCTATAGATCCGGTACGGGTCAGGGTAGGCCCAAGTCCGGTGAAAGCCCCCTATAGAGGCCATGTGGGAGACGCAGACGACGAGGACGTCGGTCTTCGAAGGATGGAGGATTGTTGAGATCCTACATTGCTTAGGAGAACCTAATTAGAAGAGTTAATAAGAGGACTTGGATAACTCTAACTGTAAGACATGTCTTTTGGTCTAGAGCCCAGGTCCTCATCAATATCACCATCATCTTAAGACTATCTCTATATTCCATTTAATTAAACCCTCAAAATGCCCAAAAACAGAAAAGTTACATTATTTCCTAGGTGATTTTGAACTTGCTGCCATTTACTACAAATACGTATTAGCCTGACTTGAAGAATCATACAAAATAAAACAATTGGAATTTGGAAGCAACATGTCATAAAAGAACATAACATAACTTCGAAACAACATATCCACTCACCCACAGGTTGAACATTTCTTGTGATGCTTACAAAATATGGACAAGCATACAGAACATATGTAGCCCATGTCAATCGTCTTCTTATGGCAAAAGCACCTGAAAGTTCCATAGTTTCAATAAAGTGAATTCGACTCAAATGTGTGCCTATGCATGCATGCCTGTACGCCAGCATGAGACATGAAAAAACAACCAAAGGAACTCACATTACATAGGAGGACATTCATTTTTTTCCCTTGCAAATCTTCTGCTACTTTAGGTAAATTTTGGTTCTTCCAGTACAATTTGGCAATCATATAACAATTTAAGTGTGGAAGAAAACAATAATCCAAGTAAACAATGCACAGTAGGACAAAGAGGAAAAGAGAGTACAATTTGGCAATCATATAACAATTTAAGTGTGGAAGAAAACAATAATCCAAGTAAAAAATGCACAGTAGGACAAAGAGGAAAAGAGAGAGAGAGAGAGAGGGGGGGAAAGACTTGCAGTTTGGCATGTGAATGCAAACAATATCAAATTTGTTTTCAGGAAATTGGATGGCCATGAGAGATATTGGCTAGCAACGTTGTTAGGACAAAGGTGTATACTGTTTCAGATTACGATCTGGTGAGTTCACTCTATCCACTACAATCAAACATCCAAAGAAACTAGGTAGTCTGGATACGAGAGAAACTTTAGACCCACCATAGATTTACACCTTTATGTGAAAATTAATACAGATACAGTTCACGGACCATAAAAGCAATCTATCTTATTCTAGATTCTAATTAAATTGTGTTTAATGCAGAAAAAAGGTAAAAATCCAGAACAAAAAAGGATGTGGAAACACATAAAGAGAAGCATTTTTTTTATAAGTAAACATAAAGAGAAGCGTAGGAACGATCAAGAAATGTTTAACTTACGAGGCACGGAAGTCAACACCCACAGACTTGGGAAGCTGTAAGAAGGTACGAGAATGCAAATCAGTTGCAAAAACCGTCTGCATGAACCACCATTCATCAGTAACAAGTTGGAATACCTCCAAAGGAAAGGCTGGTAGACTACAGAAAATTAGAAAGAGTGACATAAAAGACAACAATAATGTTCAATATACATCACAAGCCAAAGATAGCGACTCAACAGGGAAAAGGAAAAATATCCAAAATTCTAATGATCAATCATAAAAAAAAGATTGATTTTCTGATCTTCTCAACAGAAGTGCCCAGGCTAAAGAGAAGCTGGCTGAGATCCAAAACCTAGCCCACCAGTCCCCTACCAATATCTCTTTAGTCCAGGAGGAGGTTACAAGAGAATACCAGCTACATAACTAGCTCTATACTAAAATTTATTGAAGTTCAGTGCTCAGAGGTGAAAGAGCTGAAATTCATGCAGTTCAAATCCGACAACTGCAGAAAGTTATGATCCCAAAGCTGAAGTGAAAGAAATAATAATTGCCTTCGTTGAAATAAGCACAACAATACACTGAGATGCAAGAAGATTATGGAGCTAAAGTAAAATGTTTACTAGAGAGTGAGAGTCCTATGTACTGAATTATTTGAAGCTAAAAAAATCCACATCTTCTCCCATTTGAACTGATCTCAGATTCAGATAATTGCATCGAAGGAAACCCATTTTAGTACTGCAATTGTGCACGAATATCATGTGCAATTCTTCTCAGACTTCCTGTAATTCCGAACCTCTAAATCCTTCAAGTGTGATGCATAATTTTTACAAATTCCAAAAAGCAAACAGAATAGGCTAGCTCAATCAGGAGAGAACAAAGAAAAAGGCTACAAATTTAAAATGCTTTCCACAAATTATTGTACACAACCTACCGATAGATATTGAAATAGCCCATCTAGTTGTTGAGGTTTCTGATACACACCACCAGTAATATAAGAAGCCTGTTATTCAAATGCATCAGAAGCAGTCAATGAAGCTAACACAGGGCTGGGGATCATGATAAACATGTCTTGCAATAACAATCCATTCAAATTTCATGTGATATACTTATCAACAAACAAAAATTCATGGGATATACCGAGTACCTGCTGCAGGAAGGCAGAATTGTTAGAACCAATAAAGCAAGAATCAATAGGAACCTGCAACAGAAGGGAATTGAGCTTACATCAGATGGTTGTTTAAATTCAAAAAAAATGACAATGACAATGACAATCACACCCAAAGATGGAAAAGATCATATATCTTATTAGAGCACCACTTATATGCTCCCTAAAATGCTTAAAAAACCAAAATTTTACTGGCATGCATATGGTCTAAAGAAGCTAAATAAGAGCAGACCAAACTCAAGTGACAATGGAAGTGGACACCATAACTTGCACCTAAAAACTTATTATGCCCATAACTTGTTTACATTTCACATTTAAGGCTTTTGAAAGCTTAAATTAACCTAGACAAAATAATAAACAAATAACTAATCCATGTAAGATACTACCATTACTCATGACCTTTGCCTTTCAATTGCTCGATTGCTTCCTTCCACTCAAAATATTAAGATATTAAACAAAGTTTGACTTCCTTGGTCCATTGAGAATGATGACAAAGATGGACAAGAGGGTAGGAAGGGCTAGTAAGGAGGATATGGAGGAGTATATGCAAAAAGGTTTAGGAAGAGCTCACATGGGTCATAGTTGATGAATAAAATGAAAATTTAGAAGTGGTTTAAAAAGTGAATGACACATAGGCAATTTAAGAATCATGACTCAAGTTGATGAAGCAGCACAAACAGAATATTGGTAATGTCATGGTTGCCACTTATCTGGACAAGGGTGGAATCAGTGGTCATTGTTCTCAAAGCATAAGAGAATATGTTAACATGTCACCACACATTAATTAACGAGGATGGTATGGAGTGCATGGTACTTAGTGACCTTTTCATTGAAAGGGTCTGAAGTGACATGTAAATATGATGGGAAATCGCAAATATCCATCAAAAAATATATAAAAGAAAAGATCTACATCTGCCACCTAATTCTAGTTCCATTTTCAGCAAATCACATGTCAAAGCATTCATGCTTAACATCCAGACAAAATTTGAATTATTCGAAGAGATACTTTGAACAGAGTAATCACTTAATGACTAAAATTTTGATCTTTACTACAGGAAACCAATAGGACAAACATGTGCCCCACATGTAAAAGCCAGATCTTCCGTGTTAAAGACCCTCAATGAAAGGCCTTTATGGTAGAAGTTGTATGTTTGAGATTTCAAACTAAATTTCAAAAGTAATTCAGCCTCCATCATGTTTGCAGGAAGGAATCAAAAGAAAAACACTGGACTCTTTGCAAAAGCAGGTCCACCCATTTGCCATCAAAACAATATTTCATAGTACAGATTATCCATGGCAATACCCATGCAAAAGTCTTAACTGCATACCATAGAACGTTGTGCTGAGAATATTGCATTCATGATTGCAACGTATCTGGGAAAACGGGAGAAATACTTTCAGAGTAAGAAAGCTCAACCTAATAGCATAAGAAGCAGTGACAATAAAGGTTACTTCCATAGATTATCACATACTGTTCTGGCCCATCTGAGGATCCCTGCAAGCATAAAATCTGCCCACATATGTTAATAGCTTTACCAACAACAAAAAAGATCTTATTTTTTAAGATCTAAAAAACGATAAGAATGTAATACAACGACCTAGCTGCAGACAACAACAAAAGGTGCATCTACACACAAAAAACCAACAGAAAGCGGACTTTAAAAACAAAAGGTTTTAAGGCTCAACTTGTATATACTCTACAAATCGACCACGTCCATAGCACTAATTAGACCAACTGCAAAAATCAATCTAGATGATGACAGACACGAGTAAAGTGAAACAAATCTCAATTACGGGTCAACTATGGTTTACATAAAAAAAAATTTAAAAAAAAATCTCTCCAATTACCCTACCACTGAAGACTTAAGTATCTGTTTTCAGCTGCAACAAAATCGCAGAATCGTAGAAAGACCAATAGAAACCTTTGAAGGTCTAAATGGGGCTGGGATCCCAGCATGGTTTCAATTACGTCTGCTAGCACAGAAGGGAGTAGCCGTACTAGGACTAAGGCATGACCATAGAATCTTCCAGTGTTGAAATAAGTTGAGGACAAGATGTAGTGTCCCCTCAATAAACCTCATTCCATGTCGATACTTTTAGATTATGCTCCAAAATCCTTATTCAGTAGCTCTACTTTTAAGCGTGTCCTTCGCACCAGTCATATATATATTTGCTAAGGCGGTAAACAAAGAAAATAGTTTTGACCCTTCTTAAACTTGCTTTGCTACACATAAATGGACTCTGTAATATGTTATGGCATTGCAAGAATGATGACATACATTCCAAACATAGGTTAAGGGGGCGCTTGTTGCCCGAATAATTGGCATCCGAATAATTGGGGTTAATATTACAAAATTATTAAATAATATTTCTTTCTTCATCAAATAATTTTTTTATCATTATAATATTAATTTAAATCTCTTATTTCTTCACTTTTTCACCAACTCCCATAAAATATCTTTACTTTTTCACAAACCCCAATACCCAACATTTCCACAACCCCAAAATTTCCACAAACAAACACCACCTAAGACCAGGGGCGGAGGGAAGGGGGGGCGCGGGGGGGCAGCTGCCCCCCCTCAGTTCTAAAAAAAAAAAAAAATTATGAGTATCCTTACATCCTACCCCTCCCTGATATTAATTTGTGCCCCCCCTCCCTCCTAAATTTTTTTTTTTTTGCATATTTGTCTTCAGTTATTAAAAAATATTGATATATTGAAATCTTATTTAAAAAAATTTTTTCGCATAATATTTAATATTTATTTTTAATCATATTATTTTAAAAAAATTTCGTTTCTGCCCCCCTATACACAATTTCTGGCTCCGCCACTGCCTAAGACTGCTGAGCGGGTTACTCATACTCGTCCTTCTTTGTGCTGGTCAGAAAGCATTAACAAATAACAAGGCATCGTACAATTCAATTGTCAAATGCACTGATGCACCTACATCATGTGACTAACAAGTCTATAGCAGAATCTATATATCACACAGAAAAACAATTGTCACACAGCTCCACCACTCCACAGACATTTGAGAATCATTCATGACAGCCAATGGCTAGTCAATTAATAAAACAAGTGTCAGTAGTTCATCTTCTCCAACTGAGCAAACAACTTTGAACATAAATTATTAATACTCACTCGAGGCTGAGGATGAAGTGGTCCTGAACGAAAAACCTTCTGTATATCTAGACATCGAGTTAGTTCGAACAGACTTTATATTTTCCAATGAAAACCAAATAGCCCCATTGTGTCTTGCGCATTACAATGCACAAATTCCACATTCATAATCCAAGTTATTAGACATAACAGCGAAATCCAGTCAAAACCTGGACTGTCTATGCCCCATCATTCAGGTCAAAAGACAAAGGATACAACAAAGCGCCATGGACAACGAGCCCGATAGCAGGGAAGACGTGGTCAGTCCTAGAGAGTCTTGCTTGCCCAAGGTTTCATCTCTGGTGACAAACTCTTCCAATTTCTGCAACAAGTCGGAGCAGAGAGCGGGCATTCTCCCGCTCTCGGCACCAGGGCTTGTCTTCAAAGAAGAGTCGTAGATGTAGTCGCAGGACTTGCACCCGGTAGCAATGACCACGACTTGGTTGAGTTGATTGAGAACTAGGATCGAGTTCAGAAACGCAAGTACCTGCATCAAAAATCGAAAATCGAAATCTCTATCACCTTCTGTTTGGCTTGTGAGAATTTCGCAGGGGAATAGGGCTTAAAACCGAAAGAGAGAGAGAGGTTACGTGAGAGAGGAACTGGGAGAATGGGAGAGAGAAAGAGCTCCAGAAGAAGGGATTTGTGTCTAACAGTACCACCAAGAGGCTGACGTCATCTGCAATACCTCAATCCACAATCAATGAGACGAAGATGAAGGAGAAGACTGAAATTATATTTATGGACACAGACGGAGACAGAGAAAGAGAGAGGGACCTGCGTATAACTTAGAAGGAGCCGAGGCCATGGGGAGTTTATAGCTGTTCCTTTTTTAAATCTGTATCTGTTGCTATCAGAGTTAACTGGTTTCGCGGCAACTTGAGGCAGTGGGAGAGAGGTCGGGGATTCTCTGCAATTGTTTTGGACCCTACCGCACCTCTTTTCAATTCCCCCACGTCTCTTCTCTTGCCTGACGACAGAAAAATAATTTTAGAAAAATTCACTTTCCACCCCCAGAGGGTTCATTTTTAAGTTGCGTATATTTTTATTGATTTTAGAAAAATCACTTTCCATCCCAAAATATCACTTCCCGTTAATTTTCACCTATTCAGCTCATATTACCGTTACTTATTATCGCAAACCAAGGACGTGTAGTCCACATGACCAAACAAACATCAGACTTCCTGTTTTGACATTCTTTAATGAATATAGACGTTGAACATCATTCGGGAGAAATATCTAAGTATTCGAAATTTCCACTCTTCGACGATAACAGTGGCTTCTGTTGTCTTCAGCGGTTATCATTTGTCGTGATTCCAGTTGCAAGATTTCAAGAGATCTCGGATCTGGTACAGGAATAAATGGTAACCGCTCAAGACAACATAGGCCACTGGTATCGTCGAAGAGTGAAAATTTTGAAAACTTATAAATTTTTCCCCAAATGATTTTTAACGCCTATATTCATCTGATGTTTGTTTGGTCACGTGGATGGGCACGTCTTTGGTTTGCCGTGAGAAATAACGGCAATATGAGCTGGAGGATGTAAATTAACGGAAAATGTTACGTTAATGTTTAACTCTAACGAAATCAATAAAAGTGTGTGTAAATAAATAAACTCCTCTGTTTGTGTAGAACAAGCCAGACATCTTTCTCTGGGCCGCAGACAGGCCCAATCTCTCCATTTCTCGAACTGGGCCTACAATTAAAACAGAATGATAACAGATATTCCAAATTCAACTGAGAAGTAAGTTCAAATTTTAACCGAATAAAATCCTCGACAGATATTTCTGTTTTCCCAACAGTTGGAAGTTTTTGTTGTTGTTGTAAGTACTAATGTTTTGAAGCTTTCTTGCCTTTTGGTTTCTTCTGTTTTTATTTTGAAAAAATATACATTTTACACCATAAATTATTATTACACCCAAAGTATTTTGTTTCCTTCAAATCAGACAAAAATTGACTTTTTTTTTAATATATAACATAGATTATGTCCTAAAAAATCACATAAATAATATTTTTTTTAAAAAGCATATATGTAATGTGTTAGGAATTGATAGTTTATAAGTATAAATTGTATAATGTATCAAATATAATAAATTTAAGGTGCAAATTACAAACTTTACAGTAATTCGGAGGAGATGTTTGGAAGCCAACATGTTGGGCTCCTAACATTTTGGGCTTAATAAAATAATACCATAAAATTATCTATTTCTATCAAATCAACATTTTTACTTTAAATAAATATAAAAAATTTATTTAAATTATCTATTTTTATTTTTTCACAAACTTCAACACCCTAACATTTTTATCACCCAAATATTTTAACAAACAAACATCACCTTAGTTAAAAAGTGTATTTTTCTCTATTTTGAATTTTTAATGTTCTTTTAAAAAGTTCAAAAGAAATTGAATAAAAAGTAGTATTTGTGATTAATAAAAAAAATAGTTTAAAACTTTTTACACCATAAAATTGAAAACTGAAGTGGTGATTTTTTTTGGGTGACGAGGGAAATCCGGGCACCCAACCACGTGCACCGAGCTCGGACGAACCTGACCCAGTATACGCACGAGGTGGGCTTAACGCCACGGCAAACCCCGGGCCGTGCAGCCCTCCCAAACCACACATGTCAGTTAAGTCCAATTTCGCTGAGGTAGTGACCACAAAGAATTATTTTCACATGAGATGATTCGAACTTGGGACCTCAAGGGAGCAAACCCCCGGCTCCAAGCCGTAAGCGGTGATTTCACATGCGGTGAAAATTGTGTCACGGAGATAGAGAAGGTAGCAGCCCAGCACACAACGCGTGCCGCACGTGGATCACCGTTGACCCTGCAATGGCCAATCAGATCGGCAGCCCTTCAATTCCCTTCCCGCACAGGGTCGGCTCAACCACTAGGCAACTTAGGCAGTTGCCTAAGGCCCCACTTTGAGCAAGAGGCCCCATAATTTAAAAAAATAATAAAAAATTAAAAAAGCCCTTAAATACATGAACAAATAAATTTAAAAAAAAAATTGAGATTTAGGCCCACTTGATTAGTAATTTTATATCTGAAAATTTATTTTTAAATATTTTTTTAAAAAAATTGATATAAAAGGCCTCATTTTTAGTATGGCCTTAGGCCTCAATTTTTTATTGATCTGTTCCCGCATAATCCTCTTCTCCACGGAACGGTGAATACCACCTGACCGTTACATTCCCGATAATGGAGACGACGAGGCGCTTTGCTGCCGCTATAAACTCTCTCTTTCAAGTCGCCGGCTGGATGCCTCTCCCTAGGTTGACCGCAATGGCACATTTCCCACCCTCTATACTACTTCTGATACTGATTCTCCCTTTCGCATCCCCCTCGTCAAACCCAGCAACTAATAAAGGTGGCTTGCGGGTCTCTCTAACAAACATCAAGGCCGACAAAAATCTCTCCCCACTGCAACTAATCTCAAGATCAATCCACTCTGGGAAACAGCGGCTCAACGCGATTGGGGCTTCATTGATTGCAACCAACGCATGGGGTGGCGATGTTCAAACGAAAGTTTATGGCGGGAACGGGGAGTTCCACATGAACTTATCGATCGGGACCCCGCCGGTGCCTTTTCTCGCTATAATGGACACGGGTAGTGACTTGGTATGGACGCAGTGCAAGCCATGCAAAGTATGTTTCCAACAACCGACTCCACTTTTCGACCCGACGCTATCGACTTCCTTTGCCAATGTTTCATGCACTAATCCGTTGTGCACGGAGTGGGTGACTTCGAGTTGTGCGGATCGCTGCGAGTACAACAATACTTACGGGGACGACACGTCGACAAAAGGGTTTCTGGGGACGGAGACCTTAACCTTTGGATCGTCTGAGAGAAACGTGTCAGTGCCAAACATAGGGTTTGGGTGTGGGGTGGAGAACGACGGCTCGGGGTTGAACGAGGGTGCTGGGATAGTGGGACTCGGGCGTGGACCTCTGTCCCTCGTTTCTCAAATCGGTTCACGGCATTTCTCCTACTGTCTAGCGTCGATTGGTGGCAACGAAAGCAGTAGTCTTTTCTTTGGATCAGTACCGAATTTCAATGTCTCAGATGCGAGCGTCAAGAGCACCCCATTGATAAAGAATACAGTTTTACCATCGTTTTATTACGTATCTCTCGAAGGCATCACCGTTGGCCTAACCCGGTTGTCCATTCCGTCATCATTGTTCCAATTAAACAAGGATGGAAGTGGGGGCTTCATCATAGACTCCGGGACGACAATCACTCTTTTACACGAGGATGCGTTCAATGTTCTAAGGCCAGAGTTTCTGAAGCAAACAGATCTCCGGCGATCGTCCTCCGATGAAACAGGGTTGGAACTCTGCTTCATATTACCTCATGCAACGGAAATCAAGGTCCCTAAACTGGTATTTCATTTCGCGGGGTTAGATTTGGAGTTGCCTCCAGAGAACTATATGATAGTGGATAAGCAGATGGGATTGGTGTGCTTGGCAATGGGGCCAGGTGGTGGCATGTCCACTTTTGGGAACATTCAGCAGCAGAATCTGCTGGTTATGCATGATACCGAAAAGGAAACTATTTCCTTTATTCATACTAACTGCGGCAAGATCTAGGTGCTCCGGTGAGTCAGTGTTTCAATAAGGTTGTAGCATTTCCCAAAAGAGAGTTGCCGGGAACTCAATGAGTAAGTTTCCTACTTTACCATCTGCAGAACAACTAATAGCAGTTTATAGTAACTAAAAAAAATAGCAGTTTATAGTATATTGATGTAGTGAAGTTGCCTGTATTGTAAACAAATTTGAAGACATTGTGTGCTTACAATTGCCTCCAATGAAATTTATGAATGTTCCTTTAATAAAAATTTGTAAGATTTTTGATAAAATTATATAGATGAGAGTTTATAAGTTATTGTGTAAAAATTCGTGACAAGTTTTAAAAATATTTAATTTTTATTGAAATTTATAAAAATATACAGAGATGATTTAATATAATTTTTTAATAAAAATGTATTAGAATTTGGTTAAAATATATGAATAGATAATATTTGTTAGATTTTTTTTTAAATGTATTAAAATTTGTGTTAAAGATATTAGTGTTTATGTATGATTTTTTTATGTTCATTTTGTAAATTTGTTGTTTTGAGTTAATTGTAATTTTCCAAACTTTAACTCGTACCTCACCTAAACAAAATTTTTTTTTCCTTATTTTTGTCTTTTCAAGTAAGAAAAATGTCACATGTAGTTGAAATGAGACAAAGAACGTTAATATAATAACTTCAGTAGATTGAGAGATAAAATCGCAACAAAAACATAATTTGTATAAGCGAGTGAGTTAAAGTTCGTAAAAATATTTGAGAAAAAAAATATAATTAACCCTTGTTGTTTATATTGTATCCTAAAATACTTTTGCAAAACAAACGTGCCCGTACAAATGTTATTTGAAAACTGCAAAGCGGAAAGAAGACCCTTGACTGACTCTCTCTCTCTCTCTCAACAGCAATCTTCTTCCCTCCTACTGTTTCCTTGTCAAAGATGAGAGGGCCACAGGGCTATTATCTTGCAACGACGATGAGCTGTGGAAGATAACAGTCTATTAGAGGTACTAACACCGCACTCCTGATCAGCAGTTCTAATGCCTGCAACTGAAACCTCCCCTCAAGTCCGCCAGGGATTGGCTTTCTGGCCCAACATCAATAAAATCCAAGACGATTTCTTGGCTCAATGTATTATAATGACATTTAAGCAATACATATTCGCAGCACGTTATCCAAAAATGTTTGCAGTCGGTACTTAGTTCAAAATGTAACGAAAAGAAGCCAAATCTCCCCCCCCCCCCACATGCATGCTTAACACCTCAATAGCCCAACCTACAAAAGCTTATGAAAGATGCACTGATTATAAAAAATTTGACAAAGCCAAAATTTACACTGCTATCCCACCAACTGGATTCTGTTAGTGAACATAATTTATGAACAAGAATATCTAGGGAGATTACATATCCTGACACCAAGTCAAGTGCAATAACAGACACTGAAAAAGCTAAGACTTTTTGCCAGAACCTTGTAAAGTAGGGGAGGGCAGTCATAATAGTTTAGCAACAAGACAAGTTTGCAATTAGCCAGGGCAATAAGCAGGGCATCAATATTCAAGAATAGCCCCGTTCTCATCATAAACTGTCAACAGTAATAATAGCTTTCAAAACCACACAAGGACCAAAAGGAAAAGCAACTGTGTGCAAAACAGACTAGAACCACTAAGCTAACCACAAACCCACACATGGATTAAAAATGAAGCCTCTTGAACTTGCTGTGCATCAGTCGACAACTTAAGACTTGATAATGACTTCTCCCTCTTACCGGATATATATGCATCCCCACACTTTGGCTTATTTGGAAAAAAAGGCTTTCCCCATCAAGAACTAGTGATTCATTTCATGTATACGCAGCAGCAATACCCATGGTACATGCATCTAGAATCATATATCAGCAAATAGACGATTTAATCCCATAGCAGCAATTCTTTTCTGCATAGGAAATGTTAAAGTGTTCCTCGGAGGGTTTAAGATAAACCGAAGGACTCTTATATCATCCAACTCAGATATCCATCAAGTCACACCTCAAGGAACATATTATTGAGCAGAAATTTAAGGCATTTGAGCTTCCAACACAGCAAGGAACCCATAGAAATTAATGTCGTAGCTGGAAGGCTAATCCAAGTTGCAGTTTCCACAATCATACAAGTCGCCCAAGGCAACACAATCAACCTTATAATTTCTTACGTCTGACAATGATAACAAGAACAGATTTCAGAAGGCAAATGGCTGTAACTCAGACAGTCAAGAGTACATTGCAAGGCAGTAGAGTAAACAAACTACTAGAGGCATTAAGAAACCTGAGGATTTACCACATCCACAAATCAGTTTGACAGTACAAACAAATCAATAAGGGTTAAATACAACAGACAAGTGGGACCAGTAAAAAATGCAACAACCACACAGAACACAACCCCACGATCAGGGCATACAGTAGCGAATCAGAAAAACTACAACATGTACTCTGTGAACTTGATAAGCAAAAATACGAGAGGTGCTGATTGGGAAGTGGCTAACAAATTCACCAAGGAGCAAGCATCAGAAGTACCCCCAATAGGACTATTTGCAGGGGGAAGCCCTGGAAGTGACCCAGTTGTTGTTGGCACCACTGAAGACTTCGGTGTTGCTGTTCCAGCACCATCAGACTGAGGTGAAGGTGAAGGCGCAAAAATCGAATCCCGAACCACTGAAGAAGGTGGCGCTATAAGGGGAGGAAATTGCTGGGCCCCTGAGACATTAGAAATGCATTGCAAACAAATTCAGAGACACAATGATAAGACTGCAAAACAAAGAGCAAAATGAAGAAATATGTGGGTACTATACTCAGATTCTGACAGACTAATCAATGAAAATGAGGTTATCAACTTTACATCCATCTTTCAACAGAAGTTCATGTTGATCTTTTATTCATTTTATCACATTCCAGGAATGATCAGAGAAAAACTGCTGTTGAGGTAAGCAACATGAACTGAACTTTTACCTGGGCATCGAGGTTGAAGGGAGGTGGACAAGCTGCATATAAAAGCAGGACTGAATCAGCTTAAGCTGAAAAAATGACTCTGTCACAACTATTACAATTTAAAATAAGGGATAAATGCAAAATTGATCCCTGTGCTATATGCAAAAATCAATTTAGTCCCCGTGATATGAAAAACATAAATTTAGTCCCTGTGATTTCATTTTTGTTTGTCGTTGGTCCTCCATCAGGGACTGATTTTATCACTTTCTGAAATCACAGAGACTAAATTTATGTTTTTCATATCACGGGGACTAAATCGATTTTTGCGTATAGCACATAGACCAATTTTGTATTTATCCCTTAAAATAAACATATAGACAATATAATGACTCATACCACCATAAAGAATAAGCATACCTGGTAATTATAGTGCCATTAACGTAACCACCATAACTACAAGAAGTAACATTGCAACCAGCACTAGTCTGCTGCACTGTAACGTTTCCAAGCATGAGGTTACTGTTTCGACACTGCATGCTCGAACAAGAAACAGCTAATGATGCAGGCATACAGTACAATCTGCACAAACCCACAGTGAAGCTAATTAAACTAGAAGTTAAGAGGAATATTACATTGTCAAGGAGATTAAAGGTAACCGCAATTGAACCAAAATGTAGCAAAATTTACTGATTTTACTTGAGGTTCCCAGGCCCACAACTGCATTGCACACAATGACTTGCAGAAATGGCATAGCTCCCATTCGGCACGATCAAGCCATAGTCCGAGGAATATCTTGGAAAATTAGATGCACACGCTGTCACAGTAACACAAACTTAACGCCTTACTACAAAACTCAACATGCCTAAAATCATATTTTTTTTGTTCTAAACATAAGCTCCAACATAATAGAAACCAAAAGCCAACATCTAAACCCTAATTTGTTTTTCGCTTCCAGAACAAGCGATTCATCATGTGCGTAATAATTTGAACTGACAGAAAAAGATAAAAAAATAAAATAAAGTGCTTCCAAATATACACCCTGTAAGAGCATCAACATTATAGGAAACTCCTAGAGATAAGCAACACTGTCACTCACTTTTAAAAGCTGACTATTACCAACGTAATCACAAATATTAGACTGAAATTGAAAACCCGGGAACCTCAAAACAAACTCCGAATGAAATTCAACCAACACCGATATAGAAGTCAAGACAATGCTCGGTACAATAATCAAACACTTCCTACAAATAAAAGGAAAATCATAAACAAACCTGGCAATGGAACAGCAAGTATATCCGCAGCCTTAATATCCGTGCTTCCCATTGCATTCACGTTCATCAAATCGGTAATGGTAGTCGAATACCTCGCAGCTATCCCGGCTAACGTGTCCACCGGCCTCACCACGTACGACAAATAGATAGCGGGCAGCGAATTATCTGTCCCGTTAAAGCAAGTACACGGAAGCGGCACCGCAAGGTTCTGCCCCACTTCGAGAACCGACGGGTCAGATATGGAGTTGGCCTCCTTAATCTGGTCAGCAGAAACCAGACCAGCATAAATGGAATCGGCAATGGACGAAAGCGTGTCGGAGGGGCGGGTCTTGAACTTGGTCGAGACCGACTTGCGAATGCCGTCCACGCAAGAACAGGTGATGGGGATTTTGAGGAAGAGCTGGGATGGAAGGATGTGGTTCTCGACGTCCGGGTATGAGATGTCGATGGCATTGGCGGTAAGAATCGCAATGGGGTCGACTTGAAAGATGGAAGCCACCTCGGAGACCTTGAGGTCGGTGTAGAGAGTGTAGCCCAGCACGGCGTTGCACGAGTCGGAGTTGGAGCAGGGCTCGATAGTGGACTTGGAGCTAACAAGACCTACATTCGCGAAGATCGAGAGTAGCAGGAGCAAGAAGAGGGTTTTGTGGAAAACAAGCTTTCGGTTTGGCATTCTTTCTCAAGAAAGAAAAATGAGTTCTTTTGCTTTATTATACAGAAGTATGCATTTGAAAAAATCGCGACAATGTGCACGAAAGGACCAAAGATGGGATTTTTCTTCGGTTTAGGGAGAGATTGTGCTGGGTTTTGAGTCCTTTTCCAACAGGAAGGAAAACAGAGAGGCGAGTAAGAATGGCAAGACTTTTGATACTAGATAAGATGGGAATTTTCTGGCTTTCGTAGAGGGAGAGATATATTGGTGAGCTTCTGCAATTCTCAGGGTTTAGGTTTTTGCTTCTTCTTCCTCCACCACCACCAGTGGTTCAGTACCAAGTGAGAGAGAGTTGGGGGTGGGAAGGGAAGTTTTGATTGGATGCAGCTTTGGGGATTTGGACAGATGTGTTGCATAGAGTTGAACAGACAGTAGTCAGATTCTCGAAATTAGTCTGGAACAAATATTGCCCTTGGACTATTTTATCCTTGTCAACACCCTCAATTCCCTCGATTTGCCTCTTGAGTCAGTCCTCGATGATATCAATCCGGCAATTTCGGTACCCCTTTGACTGTTGTTAAGTCGGGATGTTTTGGTAATTTAAGTATTTGGCCTTTTAAGATTTCTGGGTATCCAAGTGATCCCCACATTAAACAATTTATTGGGTGCCACTGCTTTTCAGCCTTTCAGGCATGCAGAAAAGAATTTTCTGGTTTTCTCGCTGATAGGAACATTGTGAACTCGCACACAAAACTAAGGAGCGTGTCATACACCCTTGAAACTCATTTGCTGGAGAGCTGCGTGATCGAAGCTAACAAGTGCGTTCAGCTATTGAGACGGGCTTCCCCGTTTAACAACCACCCTGATCACTGTGCGTTGTTTTACCGGTAGATAGTTTTTGTTTCGGGATAAATGTAAAATTGGTCTCTATGTTATACGCAAAAATTGATTTAGTCGATATAAAAAAGTATCGATTTAGTCCTTGTGATTTCAGAAAGTGATAAAATCAGTCCCTGATGGAGGACCAATAACAAACGAAAATAGAATCACAGGGATTAAATCAATGTTTTTCATATCACAGGGATTAAATCGATTTTTGCGTATAGTACAAAAACTGATTTTAAATTTATCCCTTGTGTTTTTTGCCTGGCGAAGGGAGTAGATGACACGCGTAACATGTTACTTCCATCTCTACCAACCAAATGGGAATGTTGTGCACATTAAAGATGGATTAGAATTCGGTTAAGAGGAAATCGTGGAAAAAATATTGTTTTCTAAACGTGGTACATAAATGAAATGAAAGATTATTTTAGAAAAATTTCTATGTTTATTTGATAAAAAAATATTATTTTAAAATTATTTTATTTGATCAAAATTTTAAGAACATTTTCGTCAACTCTTAAAAAATATCTACTTTTTATTACTCTCTCACAAAACACAATAAACTAAGGGTTATACAATTTTTTCCCGTTATTAATATGGGTTATACATTTTGGGGGCGAAAAGTGAAGGTTTTCTTATAATTTTATAAGTCGGCATTAGAATACACAGAAGGCAAGTAAAAGCACCTGCTACTGTGCCCTAATAATTGGTGTTTATTAAAATTTTAGAATATTAAAATTGATAAAAATAAAAATAAATAAATATATTATTTAAATAAATTTTTTATATTTTATTATAGTAAAAAAAGATGTTTAGGATAAGAAGTGAGAGATTATTGTGTAGATGATATCCATGGCATTGGCCCTCAGAAAAATCTGAATGATGATATACATGGCATTTTTGTGAAAATCACCCATATTAATAAAGGAAAAAAGGTTCAACTTTTGTTATTTTTTTTCATAAATATTTCAGCAAAAATTATCTTATAGCTTCAAAAATATTATGCTTTTCACCAAATTGAGCAAAAGTGTCTAAAAATGTATAATGAGGAAGAAGTGACCAGATCATGAGAATCAATTGAAGTTCGCTTTTTGCCTTAAAAATAAGGGAAATTGACATTTTAATCCCTAATTTTTGCACTTTTTCATTTTAGACCTTTAGTTTCAACTTTCAAATTTGTAGTATTTGAGTTTTCTTGTTTTGACGAAATGGTCATTCCGTCAGTCTGCCGTCTATATGCTTAACGGCACATGTAGCGGTCGACCGGGTATATGTGTTAAAAGTGAGCGGTCGACCGCTACAAGAAGTGGAGCGGTCAACCGCTACAAGAAGCGGAGCGGTCAACCGCTTGATGTAGCGATCGACTGAGTCAAAATTGCTGACGTGTCAGAGAGCTCCGTTAAATATATGGACGACAGACTGACGGAAGGATCATTTCGTCAAACAATGAAAACTCAAGGACTAAAAATTTGAAAGTTGAAACTGAAGGACTAAAATGAAAAAGTACCCAAAACTAAAGACTAAAAAGTGAATTTTCCTAAAAATAAGTAAATAAGTTGAAGGAGGCTCCTGGGTTGAAAATTGCCAAATTATTAGAATAAGAATTTACATTAAAAAAATTACAATAAGAATAAAGGTGATATGTTTGTTAAGTAAAATTTTACACTTTTTAAAATTTTAACACAATAAAAAATTACAATATAATTTATCTCTTCATCACATTATTATTTTTTACTATAATAAATATTAAAAATCATCTATTTCTTTACCTTTTCACCAAATTCAATACCGTAAAATTTTAACCTCCCAAAATTTTAACACTCAAACACAACCTAAGGCTGCGTTTGTCACTAAAATTTTACCCAAAATTTTATCTCTCTCCTAATAAAATACTTCAATATAATCTCTCTCTCTTCCATCAAAAAATATAAAAAATTACAAAAACTATAAAATATTACCTCTCTCTTCACTTTTTCACTAAACCCAATACCAAAAATTTTACCACACAAACCCACCCTAAGAATCTTATTCATTACACGGTTATATATTTTCCTCTTGAGAATTAAATGTTTAGCACTGCCAAACATTCTCAAATTTTAGAGAAATTATAGTAAAAATAGTAGGATTTAAAAATTGTCTTTTAATAACATATAAAATATCCACCAACTCATTCCCATACGCAATTTAATTTTGGATATACATTTTTTACTTACTTTTTAAATTCCTCATTAAAATTTAATTTGTAGGTAACATAAAAAAATATCTACATTCTCATTATATCCACAGTTTTAATTTCGAATATAAAAATGCATAAGACTTAAAAAGGCTATTTTTGAGGAGGCGGGAACAACCTCCTCTTCCTCTCCCCCGTCTCTCTCTGTAGCCTGTAGACCTCTTTTCTTTCCGTTAGAATTTGGTTCCCACGCAGCCACGCTTCAGATCGCGTTTCCTAAGAACTAAAACTTGCTTTAAACTCCCCAAATCCTCGCTCGAAACCGGAAATGCGGAATTGCCCAAAACCCTAGCTTGCCGGTCAGTCGAAACAACCCCCAAGTGCCATGGACCAATTGGACAAGAATGACGAGCCCGCTAGTGCCATGGACCGATTGGACGAGAATGGCGAGCCCGTGAGTGCGGCGGAGCTCGGCCCCAGCGATTACCGGTCACCAGTGCAGCGTCGTGTTCGCCGGAGATTGGTCCAGTCCACGCTGTTCCCGCATAAGGCCCAAGAACACGAAGAGAACGGCGATCAGAAGTGTGAGAAAAGTTGTGGGGATGACGAGGACGGTGAGGACGAGGAGTTCCGCGGGAGTCCAAGCAAGAAGAAGAAGCTGAAAGCGAAGGCAATTAGAGCTTCTAAGAAGGTGAATAGTATGAGAATTTGTATGTGTAGCTGGCTTGCTATTGAAAATTGTTGTACATATAAGTGTTGGACTTCTTTTTGTGTACCTGATGCTGTGCTTGGTTAGTGGTTACCGAGACAATTTAGGAAAAGAAAAGAGAGAAGGCAATGAAGCCACTCAAGTACTTGGCTCTGTTCAATATCAGTATTCTTCACCCCCCCCCCCCCCAAAAAAAAGAATAAATACACAGGGCAGTAAGTAATAAAATAATACTTATTTTATTCTTAGCAGCTGGAGGAGAAGCGACCAGTGAATACTACACCCAAGAAAACAGTGACTAATCTGAAATTTTTTGAAGATGGATCGCCACCAATTCCTGATTTGCGGTTAGAGGCAAAGATGTCTGCTGAGGTCAGTCACCATGCGTTATGCCATGTTTTATTGAATAGTGTTCTCTAAAGTTTGTTTTATAGGTGGATCAGCTTGTATTGTTCGATTTTGGTAATTTCATTTGCTTATCTTCGTCATCAGGTGGTTATTGATTACTCCTCCTTAGAATAAACAACGAATTAGATATCCAGAACTAGCGGATAAAATATTAAATGAAGAATAAGCTGCATAGTAGTCATTTGCTCTTCTTCAATTATGTTATGTTGATCTTGGAAATTTTGGTCACAAAAACACTTTGGCTTGAATCTTGGAAGTGACTGTAACTTGGCTTTGTTTTGGTTATTGTATCTGACCTTTAGTATTGTATTTGTACTTCTTACTGTCTTTCTTTTGTGCTTGATCAGGAAAATTCTCGGATATCTTCAGGAAAGCAAATACATCCTTTTTTCTCTTCATGGAAAGTGGGCAAGAAAAATCAAGAGGCGACTGAAGTGGAGGGTGGCCGTTGCTCTGTAGAAAGAAGGGACAAAGGGATTTCGTGTGGCCCAATTCACGTATTTGAAACAACTCAAGTAAGGGCTTCCAATTTAGCTTTCTAGAACAAGTTGAACACTTGTATTCTGCATTGGATTATAATGTATGTAGTTATATTTCTACCCCAAGATGAAAACTTAAAATGTCTGCTATGCAGGAAGATGGAGCATCTCTTGACTGGCAAAATTGGACATTTGTTGATGACACCTTTAGTGATGCCAATGATGGTCTTGAAAACAAAGCATCTTCAGTTTATGAAGGCTCTGTTGGGTTCTTGCATATGGATAAGCTTCCAATCTTTTTACATCCCTGTGATGTATCAATCTCAAAGAACGAAGTTTCTTTTGATCGTCGTGTTAGTCAACAGCAACATTCACCTGATGTGGTATGTAATGTACCTACATGTGAATTCACTGATTCCTATATCTGATTACTTATTTATTTTTTCCAAATAAAATAAGACGTCACCATTGCTGAATTCTTTGTTTTGTCTTTTCATGTACTGCATTTTTGAGTCATCCATATAATTACTGCCAGGACCACAGGGTGGATAAAGTTGGTTTATTTTGTGGGAATACTGGCTGTGTAAGGAAGTCAGGTATGGAGCAGCAGAGTAGATTTCTTCAGGAAAGGTGAAAGCTTTGGATTCAAAACTCTCCATCAAATTTATACATGCATAATCTTCCTTTTTTTTAACCCATGCTTTGCTTGTTTTATTTACATTTACTGAATATTATGTATGTTGATTGGTGAATGCTGCTTAGCCTTTCCTCATAAAGTGTTCCCCAAATATTCTTTAAATAGCTCTTCCACCTCAAAGGTGTGGAAATTGAGCATTGTAATTTGGCTGTCCTCGTGCGTGTGTCTCCTACGTAATTCTCTCCTTATTTCATATATAAACTTTACTTTCTGTTTTCACTTCTCGGTTGAACTTAGCATATGTGAAATGAGTGCCCTTAGCCTTTTCTTATCCCGGTGGAGAAAGCTGAAAGATAAACCATTGAGTCAACATCTCCTTGGTTTCCTATTTATGCATCATCAACTCGCCATCGAAAGTGGCCTTTTTGATGTATTTACAAAAACTAAAAAGCTGAGAAAGCCTTAAAAAGTGTATAAGTTATAGCAAAAATGCTATGTTTGAAGTATTAAGTAGATAACTGTTATTACCTCCCTAAATGGTAAAATTCGTATACTCTGTCTACATCTGCTAGCACAAGTCATGTGATTCTGGAAATTCACAGCATGATGTGATATATTGTTTTCTACATCTATCTCTGCACCTATATGTTGTTGGAAATAAGTGGTGTCAAAATTTCAAATGTTGAGATGCACTGTCGACGCATGAGACACTTGCACCAGGTTTTCCATCTATCTCTGCGCCTACATGGCTCTACTGTTTGAGACACTTGCACCAGGTTTTCCAGCATTTGTGCATGATTCACCTGGGATTTCTGGATATTGATATCTGTCTCATTTATGCTGAAATTCCAGGATGATGTCGTACTATGTTAGTCCTGATAATCAGCTTGAGGATAGCTTATGGGTACATAAGTACAGGCCCAAGAAGGCCGTGGAGGTCTGATACCTTTAATAGTTTCTTCTTTGTATTGCAGTTTTGTGTTTTTATTTTCTTCTGTAGATTGGCATATTTTCCCTTGTGTTCTGGTTCTTGTCTCAGATGAGGCACTTTTACTTATCCAAACACATGTACGTCGGTGTCCTGCAGGTATGTGGTAATGATGAAGCTGTGAAGGTTTTGAGTGATTGGCTACGTCTTTGGCGCACAAGAGGTTACGACACCAGAAAAGATCAGACTTGTGGTGATCAATGTGAAATGCAAGATGATGACTATTGCTATTCTAATGGTGTTTCTGATTCAGAAGACATAGATGAAGAAGCTAGTCTAAAGAAGGTTCTCTTAGTTACAGGGCCAGTTGGGGTATATACAGAAATATTTATCATATCTTATGTACACCTTTTGTTTGCTTTGCTTTACATTTGGAATGTGTTTCATGTTTCTTCATTTTGAAGACGCATTTTGAACCATCATATGGCATAAATGAAGAACCTTATTTCCTTTATCAAATCTTAACATGTGTGAAATTGATGGTGGTTTTGGCCATCTGTTGGTAAACTATTGGTAGTATTTATTTGAAGGGGAACAACAGTTTTCTTGACCGAGGTTCACTTGGTGGTATTCCACTGTTTTTTCTTAGCTTGGTGCACTTTCTAAGTCTTTGAATAGTATCCTTAGGGTCATGGAGGTTGAAACTCTGCTAAACCTTCAGGTTGAGTGAGGTTGTGTATACGAAACCTGGTCACGGAGGAAGGGTTGTGGTAGGTTGACAGCCAGCATAAAATTTGTCATATCTTGGGAACATGGGTCCTATTGATTTAGAGTTTAGCCATGCCAACAATCACACGTTGTTGTACACAGATAATTTGTTCCAGTGTTGGGACTTTGGAAGATAACGGAGAATATTTGTATATTTAACCTCTTATAGCTTTCCTAAAGCTTCATTTTCAGTTCAAGTTTCTGAAAAAAAAAATTGTTTAGATGGTAGGAATTTCAGGAGACAGTCATTTATATATTGTCTCTTTTTCCTCTCTTTTTCCTTCCCTCTTCAATTCTCTTAAGGCAGTAGGTGGGATGCAATAAAAACCCAATGCAGCAGTGGGGGGGAAATATACTAGAAGAAAGAAAAGCTGAGAGGAGGATAATTCTATTGAGTTGGGCAGACTTGACAAATATGATGTTTATTTTTGGGCCCACATCATAATGTGTTTATTGCTAGGAGATCTCATGCACTTTGTTATTAAAAAAAGGTTTATCTATTGAGATGAAATGATTCCTTTTCTTGGATGATGTTTAATAATTCTGATATCCATTGGTCAGAGGAATGTCTTTGATGGAGGCCACTGTGTTCTAGTTTCTTCTGTTACGAATCATTGGAGGGAAAGTTGTTCTAGAATTTATAATGGAGGTGCATGTGATTGAGTGGAAAATCATAACTGATATTTAAGTTAGTTTGCACTATCCTGCCTACAGACTGGTAAGCAGTCTTGTATTATTCGTGTCAATATGCTTGCCTATTAGACTTAACTCTGTATGCCTTTTCTGATCAATATTATTTTGTTTACTTTGGATCGATTTCGTCTAGTTTCAATGACCGTCTTAAGGAAATTGAGGTTTATTCTACAAGGCTTGCTAATTTGCTTCTTCTACAATAGAGCTCCTTTTTGATACTTAAGAATGAGATGCTCTTGCTTTGTTTATGTTCTCTGCAAACACTTCGTTTTAAAATGGTGGTTGAACGATGTGCTTTTTGTTCTGTAGAGTGGGAAGTCAGCAGCTATCTATGCTTGTGCGCAAGAGCAAGGATTTGAGGTTTTTGAGGTACTACTAGATTGGATGTTTGTCTTGTTCTACTGTTTTGAAAGTTCTCCTTATTGGGCTCGAATATTCTAATCTGCATATAGTCACAAATAGGAAGATCAAGATATTGGAACGCATCTAATGCATATATCATTTAGACACTTGTAGTCAGACAATTACATGGTGAAATATCTTTTGTATGCCAATTGGAGTAGTCAAAATGCATATTTGAAATGCTCTAGCACTTTGCATTATGTGTATATGTGCTGCGATAGGAACAGCTAGATTTTTGAGGTTGCGCAGTATACCCACAACAGGCTTAAGCTTGTCTTTGAACATCTCTTTGGCTCTGAAGAATAATTCTTTTTTGCCTTTACCTCTTGGATAGCAAAGGTAGTCACTTTGCTTTCTACTTCTGATGTACTTTCTCTATTTTTTTATTACTTAAGCTTCAATAAGTCTGCAACAATCAGAAAGCGTATGTGTCTTCTTTATTTGCTGTTTGATCTAGCTGGGTGTATGTCCAAACATACTACTATTAACAACTCATCATTCCACCATTTTCACTGACTGTCAAAGGGCTCTTCAAATTCTTTTTCTTTCAGATTTTGATTGCTGAAAATTAGGACAATAGCTTTTCAAGTGAAAGTTTAATTTGCCTTATCTGTTGTTTCAATAGTTAAGTGCATCAGACTGTCGGAAAGGGGCTCTTGTGAAGCAGCAGTTCGGGGATGTACTAGAATCACATCGGGTCGAAAGGTTTGTCAATTTTTCATTTGCAGCACTTGCTGCATTGTGGATCTGCCAACTTTCTTGAGCTGGGATGATGTATTTTTTTTAGGTTGTTTGAACGTACTGTGGAACCACTGAGCAATCATATTGTGAAGTTACCTCTGGTTCTGCCCAGTGGTGAACCATCAGAAGGGTTTGAAAATGAGTTAGTTGAAGTGATACCCTTATCCGATGAGAAAGCTGCCAATGATAAGATTGGTACCTTGGGAGAATCTGTCTACAATGAGAATGGAACTGTCTGTGATCTAAGAGAAGTTAAGCGTTTGATGCTCTTTGAGGATGTGGATATCATGTTTCTTGAAGATCGCGGTTTTATTGCTGCAATACAACAAATTGCTGAAACAGCGAAGAGACCCATAATACTGACCAGCAATAGTAAGAGGGCTTGCTGATTGAGATCATCGTATTAGCACTTTGAAATACTGTTGCTTTTGAATCTCTTCTGCTACTCATATCTGTTAATTATAGGTGGCAATCCTTCCCTGCCAGACAATCTGGACAGGCTACAGGTGTGTTTCACATTGCCATCATCAGAAGAGCTGCTTTGTCATGTATATATGGTATGGACTGCGGTAACTTTTTCCCCTTCTATTCCCATTGTGGATTTCTAGGTTCTGAGTTCATTTCACTTTGCAATATAGGTTTGTGCTGCTGAAGGAGTCAACATCCAACCTCAGTTACTAGAACAATTAGTTGAGTCTTGTCATGGGGATATTAGGCAAATCATTATGCATCTTCAGTTCTGGTGCCAGGGTAAACAATTTAGGAAAGGTGAGTTGCACAACACGCATGCATGGTTATGTGGCATCTCCGTGCATGTCGTGATATTTTTATGGTGCCTTTGTTATTGCTAATTATTTCTTACAATCACTATGATGTATCCCGCGTTTGTCTATGAAATCTACATCTTCTAATACTGGTTCCCCTACCATTACATCCAAAACTCATTAGATCCTCATGAAATAATGTTGTCTTGCAACTTATTTGGTGGAATGCGTTTATTCTTCCTGCCATGTAGCACATCACCTACATTTAGAAGGTTAACATGTCATCAATGACATTTGTATATTTTTTTTAGTTGAACACAACTTAAACATGCAAGGTTGAAAGATGAACGTCGATGAAATCATGTGGGCTAGATGTTTTTACTGGTTGCTAAGGCTAGCGGAAATTACCTGGTCAGAGATTCAGGATAAATGAGTTAGTCTTTTTGTATTTATCGTAAGCATTTTCAGATTCAACGCTGTCATAATTTTTCAGTTTTTATGATATGTCTTGCTGTTTTGTATTGCTTTCATTTGAAGAATGGATTTATGTCTAAGCTTGCTGCATGTATTACAATGTCTACTTGAACTTTTTAATTCGCATGTGTTTTCTTTTCAATGTTTATCTTTTCTTCCATCTTGAGATAAAAAATTTAAAAATAATGTTTTTGACCGTCCAGATGGGGACTTGAGGAGAACGTGTGGGTCACTGCCTTTTGATGTTGAGGCTGGTCATCGTATACTACCTAAGATCATCCCCTGGGAATTTCCTTCTCCGCTGTCTGAGTTGATTGAGAAAGAAATCACCAAGTCATTATCAATGATGGAAGAAAGTTCTGCTTCAATGGATGTGGTTGAGAAAGAACTTGGCAAAAAGGAAATGCAGGAAGATCTGAATACATATGATAATCAAACAGAGAGTATAGAAACCAAAAAGTTAGCAATGTTGAAAAGGAATGGTTCTATCGAAGATTGCAATGACTTCACAGCTCAATTTGATGAACTATCCAATTCTTCAGGCACCCCTGTCACTTTATCGAGGCAAAATGTTGGAAGGAAACGTAATATGGTGCTGTCTTCTGATTCAGAAGGCGAGGACATAATTAATGGGCGTCCTATAGTTTTGGAGAAGGATACTGACAATGAAGCATCCCAAGGATATAACAGTGGCAATCCCTCATATTGGCCATCAACTGAAAACTGCTTGAGCCTAATAACTGACAAGCGACTCTCTGGAGCAGAGCATTTGGAAGGAACATACCATGAATGTTCAGAAAGACCTGATTTTAGACAGATTAGTGAAAGATGCAAATCAGTTGATGTATCATGTGTGCCAGAATCAACATTTGTTCCGGAATCTGTGGTAGGTGATGTAACAGAGCCATTGTCTAGTACTGATGTATCATGTGTGCCAGAATCAACATTTGTTCCTGAAAGTGTGGTAGGTGATGTAACAGAGCCGTTATCTAGAACAGTGTCCTGTGATTATGCTGCTGATACCTTAGAAATCTCTATGAGCAATGAGTCCATTCAGACACTGTTAGCAGTTGAAGCAGACAATCTCGGTAAACCTATGCTCAGATTAAGGAAAACTTCTGATATGCCGGGCAATATTGGTGATCCAATTCCAGAATTGTCTTGTGAAGAGGAGCTGGAAGATTTTTTGGATCAAAATGTGGATTCAACAACAGGTCATCAACTGATGGACGAGTGCAGTCGCATGCATTTTGGTAGAGGGTCAAAAATTTTGGAGAAGCCAAAGTCGTTGATGGTGACTGATTTAGTACAAGCATCATGGATAAAACTTCGTGGCTGTCGCACAGAACTAAGGCAGTACGTTGTCTCAGACAAAGAGGATGCAATTCAAAGTATTAAACTTGCTTATTCTATGAGCGATCTGATTGCAGGAACTGATCTCTTGCTTTCTAACTCCCAAGTAGAAGTACGTGTCTTACTACTTTATTATATTTGGATAATATGAACCTGTAGCTTCTGCTATGTGTGGCTCATTGTGGTAATTGAGTGTCTTTTCAGGGTTCTTTGGAACCATATACTGTCCCCTCCGAAGGATCAGAAGCATCGAGCTGGTGGGATGAGCAAATACAGATGGCATCGACAATTTCACAGCATGGTTTTTGCTTTTATGCAAAAGCCGTTGGATCAATGATAGCTCATGAGAGAAGTGTTGATTTGCTCTCAGAAATGATGGCTTCCACAACTAATATGATGGCATTGGGTAGATTAATTGGACAGGATATGAAAACAAGTAGAACATTTTGTGCGGCTAGGGGTTTAGAGATGAGTCCACCTAAAAGAGTTTTGTCAAAAAGGTATTGTCCTCAATCCCTTGTTACATAGTCATGACAATATGGTTATTCGAATAATATCTAAGCATACCAGTGTACAATTATACATACCTACTGATGTTTCCTGCGGCTTTTACTATTTGTCGAGGATCTTACTATGGCCTCAACCATAACCCTGGACTGACTTGAAAACTGAGACATTGTTTTGGATGGGACTCCTGCCACTGATGTATACATTGAAGCTTCTGTTCTGACTTGGATGCCAATGACCTTCTTGATCTTTATATCCCTTTCCTTCCCCATTCCCCCCCCCCCCACCCACACGGTGAATTGGAGGGGTGGGATTTTCTAGTCTTTACTCTTTAGGTTATAACCTGATTTTGGTTGCTTGTTTTGTTCAAGGTGGTAGACATTAAATTCATCTTTTGTTTCGCTTCTGTAAAAAGGGAAATTAATTCAGCAATCATACTGAATTTTGTACATAAGCATTGCTCAGAAGTTGGTCAGTTGTTTGACTGATGCAAACCAAAAGTTGTCTTAAAAGCGGCACTTTTAGAACTCTGTCCTTTTAACTCATTCAAACAGGTTTTTCGTATGCCTTTGTGTTCACATAAGATTTTCTTTCTTGTCTTATAATGCAGTGAAATCAATTCAAGTCTTTTGAATATAATCCAGTCCATAATTCCTACAAGATCATACTTGACTACGAGAGATGTGGCATTCTCTGAGTATCTTTCCTCGTTGCGTGGCATTTCTAGATCAGAAGCTTCTCGTTTGTCTCAAGGCATTACGAAGGCCAAAAGGCGGAGGTATGTACATGTAATTAGTACTACTTTATATTCACTAGTTCCCAAGTCAAGAGTTCTAGTAACATGAAATTGCTTTTGAAAGTAAAGCCTAACCTTGGGCTTAGTGGGTGAGTTAAGATTGGCTCATAGTCAGGTTGGTGCTGTGGTGATGAGCTGGCCCAATGGGCAATAGCCATAACTCAAATTGGACATTATGCAACGGGGGTGCTCTTATGGCACATCCAGGGAGGGTTGCTACGATGGTTGCCCCTCCTCCCTCTTAACAAAAAAAAAAGCTTTCTTGCAGCCTTCCTTTATTATAATTGTTGCGCCATGTCTCTTGCGATTGTTGCTTAACTAGTTGCACAATGTCTCAATGCAGGCGACGGGTTGCTCGACACTATTTGAGTAGTGGTTCGTTGATGTTATCTCCCGAAGACATTTCGTTGCTGGGTCAACGTAACTTTAATGGGACGACTTCGTCCTAAAGAGTGATGATAGATTGAGGTACAACTTCACAACTAGGATAACTAACAGAACAGCCTCCTTAACTGATTCCATGATATGGTCATTGGTTAGACAGAGACTGAAGGTGGGTGGCATATGATTGGTTCCCTTCACCGTAAAAGGAAATCTGCGATGGCCAATAATTCCCAATGAAAGGGGTTTCATGGAGTTTCTAACTTATCCAACTAGGGACTAGATTCATTCCATTCACTGTAAAGGTTTCAGTGGTTCTATTTTCTATTTTTATTATTTATAGTAACAATAACGAAATATGTCTCACCTGATTGCCCAATAGTACTAATTAAATCCAATATATCTCAGTTACTTGGGTAGTGTTTGCAAAATCTTGAAAATTTTGATAAGTTTGTGAAAATTGAGGTGGATTAGAGTTTTATTAGATTTTGAAAAAAAATAATAAATAAAATTTTATAGGAGTTATTGAAAATGTGAAAGAATGGAGATAAAGACGATTTAATTAATTTTTTATATTTGTTATAATAAAAATAATTGATTTGACTGAAAGAGAATGATTTAAAAATTTTATTATTATTTTAATTAAATTTTTAAGTTAGTTATCTTTTGGATTCAATTTTTTTTTTTCTAATTTTTAGATGTGCAAATTAAAAGCTATAGGATGTAAGCACTAATTACAGTGCCCCTCTTTCTTTCGTTTTAACTTCAAATCTTTACCCGTGTTTGGCTTTAGTTAGCGTTTATTTTCTTTTCTTTTCTCTGTTTTGTGAGCGTTTGGCTTTAGTTAGGTGATGTCCGGTGTGTCCAAGACATGTTCGCATAGAAAACGGCTTTGATCCATTGCAATTGGAAATGCCAAAGTTCTGGTCGGAACGACGCCACGAAAGTTGCAATTACACAATGGAAATGCTTCGGAAGTGATGTGGCATTAATTACAGGAAAAAAATATTGGCACAAAAAAATACTACGCACCCATCGGGAATACCACCCCACCGTTCACAGTTCCGTCTTATTAGGGTGGATTTGTGTGGTAAAATTTTTGGTATTGAGTTTAGTATTGGTATTGGGTTTAGTGAAAAAGTGAAGAGAGAGGTAATATTTTATAATTTTTGTAATTTTTTATATTTTTTGATGAAAGAGAGAGAGATTATATTGGAGTATTTTATTAGGAGAGAGATAAAATTTTAGGTAAAATTTTAGTGACAAACGCAGCCTTAATGCCCCTCTACAATCTCCAACCCACTTCACGAAATGCAAAGGAAGCTGCTGCTGAATGCTAACTCGTCTCTATTGTCATGACTCTCTGAAACTGCACAGAGGAAGACTGTTTTCGAGTTTGGCAGTTTAAATTGCCATGTTCAGCAAACAGCCCAAATTCCCATGCACTCAGCTGTTCGAAAAAAGTATTCTGGTGATGCCGGGCATGTTATGGTATTAAGGTTGTATTTGTGTTGTAATATTTTTGGTATGGGAATATGTGTTGGTATTGAGTTTAGTGAAAAGGTGAAGAGAGGTAATTTTTTATAATTTTTGTAATTTTTTATATTTTTTTATAGAAGAAAGAGATTATATTGGAGTATTTTATTAGGAGAGATAAAATGTTGGGGATAATTAGGTTTGCAAACGCAGCCTTAGATTTCGCCCACTGAAAGCCTTATCATTCAACTGTACAACACAATACAGATAACAGTTGCATTCCAATCAACGCTCTATTCAAATATATACTACACTATTAAATTGGACGTGCTTGGTAATTATTCGATCCGACCTAATTTTGGTCCAAAAATCGGACGAAATTTCTAATTGTGCAGTGGTGTACTATAGAGAGATGGGTTGTCTAGTAGACAATAATTACAATTCAAAATAGATTAGATATTTACAGAAGAAGGAATAGTAAGATCCAAAAGAAATTGATGGGTTTTCGTACGTTGCAGGAAAAGAGGAGGGGAGACTTCACCCCCGAAAAGGAAAAGTAGGAGGGAAGGACCACGGGGTTTTGCTCCAGCAGCGAGCGAAGCGGGAGCAATAATTTGGAAGTACGACCGTCTGAATTCTGACTCCATCAGGCATCAAGAACAACCATACACAAGGGCCCAGGGTCTGACATTTATATTGAATTGCATTTTTCTGTTATTATAAAATTAAATCATTTGTTTTTTTTTGCAAATAATAGTAAAAATGTTTTTATAGGCTGTCAACGACACAGGTGGGTATTACTGTTATTTATTGCCGTCTGGCCACGAGTGAGGGAGAGAAGTAAAGACCCCACTTCTTTATTACTCTCATAACACAAAACGAAAATCCTGAAATTTTTTAAGTAAAAAAAAATAGAAGATCATGAGCCATTTACTCACTGAGCTTTTCTAGATTTCATCAACTCTAATGCACAGTTGTATTTACTGTCCTCAGAAACAATTGTACTTTAATTTTTTTACAGTTTCTAATCATACTACTCCATGCACCAGAGATTGCAGTAAAGGATATACATATATTTTTTGTTTGTATTCCTAATATATATATATATATATATATACACACATATATAGTGCGAATATATTTATATAGTTTTTTTTATATATTTTCTCCTGAAAAAGACACTAATTGCACCAAGCATCGTATTAAGAACAGATCTAAGCAATAAGGATAGTCGGAGAGCCTAATATTTTTTACTTGAATTGTAGACATAAGAGGATTTCTATTATTTTTAATAGTGTTTATGTAAAATTTCAGATAATAAATTTACATATTTTATATATATATATATATATATATATATATCTCCGAATTATTCAACAAGGATTATAAAATGATCTCAGATAGCAAGAGCAGACTGCAGGGGATATGTAATTCAAACGATTTGATCGTGATTTGTGGAAGTATAATTTTGGCCCTTCATACTGTAGATTTCAAAGCTAGTCGACCCCTAAAATTACTAAAATCGGACTTCTGGAAAGGACTGAACAGAAAGCCGAAAGGCAAAGGATTCCTTCCCCCGTATGGTTAAAAGGCTCTGTTCTCCTGAAAGCAAGATGGAGCACATAACTAGGAGGCAACGATTTTAAAGGGTCTGCAGAAGTCTATTCAAAGATGGACCAGTCTATTGTCATTTGCCCATCTCATTTGCTTGGCATGTCAGCATGTCAGATTAACATGCCTCATTTAGTAGTTAATTCGTTAACCCATTGATCTTGGCAATCAAACACCGAAGAAGCGTTTCCCATTAACCTGCAGAGATATTGTTAACCCATTGAAAATTGCTCAAAAGAATCTGACAGTGATGTAAGAGATCGTGCAAAGAATCCTCCGTTCCCTCATCATATCAAGACCGTAGTGAATTGTTTTATCTTTATCTCTCTGCAGAGTAAAGCCACAACTAGGCAGCGGTTCCCGTGACACTTTAACCTGCATAAAGATAGAAAAATCATGGCTTTGCATCATTAGTTTCCCACCACTCTCAAGTCACTCAACCCCCCACACATCAGTCTCTCCCTCCCTCTCTCTCTCTATACCCTCAGTCACTCAACCCCCCACACTATATATTATCTTATACACCTGACCCCTCCGGTGCACTGTATCTCTCTGTGTCTCTTCTCGTTCTAATAGTAGACTACTCCCAGTAACACACGTTGGGAAACAGGTGTTAAAAAATGCCAGGTTCAGGTTCATTTTTAAGGCAGCTCAGTGAAAGAGAAGCTTGGAAATCAACATCCGGCAGGTGGGGTGGGCATAACAAGTATACTGCTGGAGGCCAGAGTGGAAATAGTGGGCGTGAAGGAAGTTTGATGCAAATGGAAGGGCTCAACAAGTATGGAAGTGAGAATGGTGGGTTGGTAATGAGGAAGAGAGTGATGGTGGTGCTGGATCAGACCTCACATTCCAAGCATGCAATGATGTGGGCACTCACACATGTAGCCAACAAGGGTGATTTGCTCACCCTCCTTCACATCATCTCTGCTTCCAGTACAGGCTCTGAAAGTGCATCCGGGTCCTCTTCTTATCTGGCAAGCTCTCTTGGCTCTCTCTGCAAGGCTTGCAGACCTGAGGTATGGGTGTGTTCTATATTGAGGTTCTAGCTCAAGTGATTTAGATGTATTGTCAACTTTTTTGAGTTCTGGGTGACTGATTTAAAATACATAGCTAGCTTAAATGGGTTTTGCAATCTCTTCGCTTTCTGTTTGATCGATCCCATATGTTGAGATTAACGCTAGTTCTCTTTACTGTGTTGGTAGATCCCGCTTCCCCTGTTACCATCAAGTTATTTTAGAAGGGGGGGAAGTATCTTCAGCTTTTTCACGTTTTGCTTTTCTTTTTGTTCCACCTTTCCGACAAAAAAATTAAAAGAAAGAAGGTTAAAAAACCGTCTTTTCCCTGCTTTAGATGGAGAAGAGGAATGGATTATTTCCTTTGTCAGCTTCATTTTTCCCTTTCATCTTTTTCTTTCCAGAAGGGGAAGAGACAGGTTTTTCAGAGGCTCTAAGAGAGAGAGAGAGAGCCTAGAATTTCTCTTTCCACTAGACTTGCGCTTTACTTGTTGATTCTGTGTAACATTCAGGTGGAAGTAGAAGCACTGGTTATTGAAGGTCCAAAAGTGGAGACAGTGATGAACCAAGTGAAGAAACTGGAGGTGTCTGTGCTAGTGCTGGGACAGAAGAAGCCATCTCCAGTTATGAGCTGGTGGGTCAAATCTAAACGTCCTCCCACTCCAGCCGTGGATCTTTTGATCTCAAACTTCAAGATGTTGACTTGTCTATTTATTTAATGATATGGTGGGGTTTGTGCAGCTTGTGTGGGAGCAGCGGCACAGAGGAGTTTGTGGAGCAGTGCATCCAGAATGCGGATTGCTTGACTATAGGAGTGAGGAAGCAGAGCCGAGGAATGGGTGGCTACCTAATCAGCACCCGATGGCAGAAGGATTTCTGGCTCTTGGCTTAGTCTCTGTATACGGTAATCTAGTGATGTAATACTAGCAGCTTCTAAGCGTAAGGCCCTGTAA
Source organism: Myrica gale (assembly GCA_963930655.1). Taxonomy (NCBI): domain Eukaryota; kingdom Viridiplantae; phylum Streptophyta; class Magnoliopsida; order Fagales; family Myricaceae; genus Myrica; species Myrica gale. The sequence goes on from OZ005611.1 coordinate 23,042,942, forward strand.
CTACTAGCGAGGTCCTTTCTTTGTAATAATTTAGTCTAAATGGAACTCTCTCTCTCTCTCTCTCTCAAACTTGATCAAGAGAACTATGCCTATAACCTTTAAGGCCATGGCTTCGAATTCCAAGAGCCATTTTTGGTGGGGAAAGAGCAAAACAAAGGAAACCTTGGACTGGGTGGTTTGAGTGGACTGTCCTTAATTCGATTCTCTTAACGATCAAACCATTTTTTTCGGATCGAACTAGTGAGTACTAATTTGTGTAGACAATATTTTCCTTGTTTACCGCCCAAAAAAAAAATTCCTTAACTTAGGAAAGGTAAATATTTGTTCCATGTTTTGCGTTTTGTTTCAAAAAAATGAGGTAATTAATGGCTGAGTACGCATAAATTAGAGAGTGCTGCATAGAATGCATAGAGTGAAGCTAACAATATATCAGGATTTAGGAAAAGCCAATTGGGATGTTTCTAAAATTTTCTCCTAGCCCCTTCCTTAACCTCAACGTCGCCCTCAGTGCTTGTCCGCCCAGAGACTCAGGTGCACGTTCCAAATCCTGGAAATCGTCGGTTACGGGTTACCACGTGGTCACTTTACAGGCCTTTTGAAGTCGGTGGTCGGTTGAGATCAAGAACCTCGACCACCACCAGCATGTTCCAGCCCATATCTTCTGATCTCTCTTGACCCCACTGTTTTACTCCTCCCCTTCATTAAAAAATTCGTTCATGGAAAAGGGATGAGCATATTCCAGTTTTCTTCCAGTAATTAATCCTACAATGTGGAAGTAGGGCTAAAAGGATATGAATTAATGGCAAACTACAATCTCAATACATTCAGGCCAACAACAAGAGAAACATAAGAACCTGAAGAAATTTCTAGTTCTGTGAGAGGGAAGTAGTGAAGTTGCTCTCTTTTCTTTTGTACCTCTTTCTTTCCCTATTATCCTCTGCAAGTATTCTCACATTCAATCTCATATCAGACTCATACTTTGTCATCTTCTTTATCATTCACAAGCGGTAGCAGCTCAATCCGATTCCGTGGAGTCCGCGGTGTCCGAGGGGTTCCTGGTGGCGGCTGTTGTGAGAGCAGATGTCTCACATATCCATAGAATGTACATCCAACAAGTGTTATGGCGCATCCAACCGCATTCAAACCAGAAATTGGGTTTCGGAATATCAGCCACGAAATAAGGACAGCAACTGCAACCTGTAAGTAACAAACATGACAATATATATAATGCTATAGTTAGAAAAAGATGATGAATCATGAACTAACACGTTGCATGCTGTAAAAGGCAGCAACAATTCGAACCACCAATAGATGAACTACGTGATGTGCAACAGCGAAGTAAAGGAGTTTTAAAGAATATAAGGGTGAGAAGATCAAGAGTTCTCAACTGCAACCATGTATAAAAATTTAATGATTCAAATTAATGAACGTGTTGCATCCCAGGGATATAACATTCACTAAAGGCTCCGCATCAGAAAAATACGGATGGAAATATGTGCCATATCTCAAGACTCGCAAAATTGAGATCCACATGGCTTCACGTAAGAAAAATACTATATTAGATGGAAATAAGTGCAAATTAGGTAAAATGAGCTTCTTTCATGACTCGCGAAATAAAGAACCACAAGGTGGTAATGCATAATGACAACAATAACATCAATAATAGTGAAAAATTACACTAGACTGTCAAAATTATCTTAGTGCTAAATTGATCTCACCTTCAGGTTTCCAGCAACATTAAACGTCACAGCAGTTGTGGAGTGAATCACATAAAAGATGGAGAAGTTAAGACAGAAAGCCATCACCCCAGAGCTGAGGATAATAATGAGGGATGACCAAGGAGACTGGTGGGTGTGAAGCCATTCCAAGACCCCATTACCTTCAAGTAGCAATGCAGGTACTGCCAAGATCATGGTCGCAAAAGGAGCCATGTAGTACACCGTGTTTATGCTAAAGAGTCCAACAAAATGGTAGTCAAATTACTAAACCAATAAGTTCGCATCAATCATGCACTTGAGAAATAAGCACGAAACCAAACTTGCAGACAAATGCACCTATGCACACTCCACAGAGTACTTTAGTCACCCATGCTTAAATTAAAGCTCGTCGACTCGAGTAGGAAAGAAAGAGAAGACCTATGATATTACACCAACCAAAAGTCCAGATCAAGAACAGAAGCAGAAGAAAGAGAAATCATAGCTAGAACATCAAGTAAAGATAATTTTTATTATCCACTTAAAAACAAGAACAGAAATTACTTCTAGAAGTTTAAAATGCTATGTCAGGTTGGCAGTAGAGTGACAAACCCTCCATCCTAACCGTTTGACTGATAAGTGAGCCTGGGGCTGCATCACTCCACAGTATGAGAACACTATTGATTGCGGAGAGCAACCCAGAACATATTAAATATCTTAAGCATCCCATGATCTACTATGTTCTATCATGTTATATAGGGAACTCATCACTCACTCCACAGCAACTTTTTCAAGGACAGTAGTACATTGCAATGAGTTGAAAAGGAAGAAAAGAAAAGAAAAATTAAAGATTATCATTATGTACATAAATCGAAGACAGAGATATTGTTGAAGCTTCTCTATATACTCATGTAAAGTTGCTTCTGGGCATCAATATTGCCAGTATTTTTTAAACCACCCAATGCATGATGTACTTGGAGTAGTCAGTTATAAAACTATTATGCTGCATAACAGCCTTTTAATGTACATACCCAGCCATCGCTGAAGACTGAAAAAAGAAAGTGCTGCTAGGATACGAGAAAAAGAGGAATTTATAGAAAGATTAAAATGTTGAATCCTTGTAACAATGATAGTGACAAGTGCAGGCAAAGTATTAAAAGACGAGTAAGTTAGAAACACCACTGCAAAACATGGCCTGAGCAGAATCTAGATAACAAATCATAATTCTACTTTATCTGTTAAATTCTTTATTTTCAATCATATTATGCTGAAAAGTATCAACAAATATTTAAATTATTTTCTACCATAATTTTCAAACTTATTGCCAGTACAGCCCAAGCTTCTCCAACATCCACCTGAATGGTGTGCTACATGAGGCCACACCTAGTTTGGGACAAAATGACACAGAACACTCCACATAGTTTTCCCCACATTGGTGCACATGGAAGCACTGATATGGATAGTATCATATTGCAACAATATAATGAGTCACACATCACGTATCGTTAATATACTGTTCATTGTACCGAACGTGATAACTCATTTATAAATAGATAACAATATCATATTATTCAAAGCTGGTGGAAAATTTGACCATGAGAATACTTCCAGGAATACACAGGAAAAGTAATGCAAGAAAGAAACTAATGAAATAATGAACTTGAAAGTAAGGAAAAGCAAAAGGCACGAGAAAAAAGACACTACCTATCAAACTTGTATCCATGCAGCAAAGATTCTGCAAGGATAGTCTTCGTAGAAGTAGCAAGACAGCCAAATAAGGCAGCACAGAATCCAAACATATTAAAACTAAGCTCTGTAACCGATGTGAGAAGAATTCCGCCAACAATGGGTACCAAAGAAGCCCAAATTCGCCAGTCGAAGTGCTTTCTCCAAACAAGCCACTGCAAAACAACTGTCCAAATTCATCTGCATCAGTGACAGTTATTATATAATTTAAGAATGATACTAAAAAACAAGGACAGATTTTTGGATTATGTTATCCATATTTAATCTGACCTGTAGTAGCAGGAGTGAACGACTTAATTGTTTGCATAAAAGAAACTGGAATGTATCGCAGGCTCACATTCCCCAACACAATGTTGATGCAAAACACAAATGACATGGGAAATATTCTCCTCCAGCGATCTTCAGGGTTCACTGATATCAGTGGTTTAAGCTTCAGCACCTTAATCACAGTGTAGGCTCCAATGGCCGAGCAAATGAAATGGACGCACGATACCGTTAGGGGAAACTTAAAGTCCAGTTTCTATAAGAAGTGGATAGTTCAGATCCATGTCAGCTATGGTGGTCACCAAGAAAAGTCACAAAAATGAAGGATCAATCACAATCTTTATCCAACCACAGTTGGCAGTATTGGTTGGAATTTACATTTGGTTAATAAATAAATGAGGGAATGAATGAATATTAAAAGTGGCAGACATAGGCAAAAACTTATTTTTAGATACCGAAAACAACGGTGAGGAAAGTGGAGGAGCATTATAAGGTCCTTCAATTAATACTATTAGAAATGTGCCAAGATGTATCATATTCTTAAAGTATAAACATCAAGACACTCCTATACGTGTATATAGAGTACGGATTAGTTGATCCAAAATCGAATACATCCAAGTCACCTATAAATGTTTAGCCTAAACACCAATTAATTAGCTCGCTTGATTGTTGGGAGTATATATCATGTTTCAAGATTCATCCACTGTCAACCTGTTTCTGCCGATTTTTATATAGTGCTCAAACTCAAATGCTTCAACCTCATTTAGGATTTTATATGAAGTATTAAAGAAAAGGAACTCAAAAAATTATTCTAGTTTTGATCCAGAAATTATTCACCAATAACTCTGATGCATCATATGTGAGTCCTCATACATGCAATGCAACTTAAGAAGATAGTAGGACCTTCACGGTCAAATCTTCCAGATACCAACAGCAACAACCAGCTCAATTGGACCCTCCAATTAGGCGCGACTCCCCCCCCCCCCCCAACGCCAAGAGATTCTAAAGTGTTACGAAGCATTGTACCAGTAGGTAAGGTGTTTTCGAAAACCCACGTCTCCTCTACTCCCAATAAACTTCCTAGAAATTCAATCAACTTAGTTATCACGTGCATAGAAAGTTCGACGATGCCAAAATTTCAGATATAACTGAAAAACGCAAGAGTCCAAAAAATCCAGAACCCTCAAGAAGTGCAAAAACAACAGGAGTAACACAGGAATTTTGTCCACCGAAACAAACAACAATTTCCCTACTGTTTTTGGAACCCATTCACAAACTCGACCGGTACAAAATTTACAACAAATTCAGAGGAAAGAAAAACACCGAATCCATATATGAAAATAGAATTCACAGCATGATCATGAAAAGACAAACCAAAAGAAGGGAAATGGCAATCGGACCTGAAAGATCCACTTGTTCATGATGATAACGGTGACGTTAAAACCCCACCATTGAAGAATTGCCAAGAGAGATCTAATCACACTCAACTGCAACTTAGACTCCTCCATCACTGCCTCTCTTTAACTCTCTGGGAGAACCGGATGACCAGAGAAATACCAATCAGAAGCACCACAGCTCTCAAACCCCCCAAAGTACTGCTGGTGGAGGACCAAGCAGAGAGAAAAACAGAGAAATGAGCAATTGGGCGACTCTTTTTTGGATGACTAATATTGTGAGGAAGTGTGTAACCGTGAAGGCAGCACTTGTAGTCCCATGTGAGATTTGTGCATCTCTCTCTCTCTCTGTTCTCTGTTTTATCGAGGAAAATTCTACGTTTCTCTTTGCTCTCTCTCTCCCCCTATCTCACGCCGTAGAAATTAAATGGGTAATGTGTACCTTTTCTAGGCAAGTGCCCCCGCCCCAATTTCTATGTGGGGGACGGTGGGGCCCCCGTTAAGGAGGAGGTCCTAGGTTTGAGGGGGAACTGCAATCCGCAGCCGCTCGATGCCTTGACCCGAATGTACAACGTCGTTGATGGCTCCGATTAGGGCTGAAAATCGGATTTGAACTTGACAGGATATCCGGTTTTAATTTTTTTAAGTTAATTTTAAAAGGAGAAGTACGTATAAAAATGTTGAGTTTTAATTTAGATTAAAATTAAACGTTTTAAGTTTATAATTTGTATTAAAAATTATAAAAAATATTTTTTTTTTAATAAATGCGATCCGGTTGTGTGCAGCCTGGTCCGATTTTTCAGTCCGATCCGATCTGCGGTCCAGTTGTGTGCAGCCCTAGCTCCGTGACCAGAATTAGTAAATTCAATGCTTGATTAATTAGGAGTGGTACACCGTACACGGACTTTGACTCTGATCCTGCGGTTACGGTTTATTTATGCATCTAGTAAGCAATGGATGTTCACGGATCTTAAAAAAAAACAGAACAGATAAATTAATGTGCTTTTATATGGACCGAAACGTTGATCCTCATCTATCTTCTCAACTTCCCCGCTTAATTTCGGCATATATCTCTTGTTAAATTTCCAAGCCTAATGAAATAAAAAGCGTGCTTTTTCTTATAGTCTACTTTTACATATACCTCCCATATTGCGGATCAAATTACTAATACATATTTTGTTTCTATTAAATTATAATATTTTAATATTTTACATTCTAATTTATTATTTTTGTCACCTTACCTCCATCAACTATTAATTGAAGATATTTTGCATCATTTGTTAAATATTTTCATCAATTTAATTTTTAAAAATTTATAAAAAAAATTATTAAAATTTGTAAAAATTGTTGTGAAATTTTGTTCATGTATTTTTGAGAGTTTGTTTTGACTAAAATATTTAATTGATTGTGCAAAGTGTTTGAAATTAATAATTACAGTGTGACAAAAATAATTCTATCCTATAATTTGAATTAACAGAAGTTCACACTAATCCTATGCAATAAGTAACATAACATACGAGTGACCAGCTGATGTATAAGGTCCACCTCATTATTGCTGGAAGTTGAAATCTATTGATTTGGTTATTAGTTTCTTGGTGAGTGACAACGAGGATACTCATGGTTTCCTTGTGTTACTGAAAAAATAATGTAATATGTAAATTATTTCCTAATTGTAGATTATAAATGCATTGTATTAGCATTATTTTTCCAATCTGTATCATGGTGTTCTTTTTTTGGTCCAGTCGAAATCCAAAGGGTCGACAACTCATACCATTCCTTTCCTTTCAAAGGTTCGACTAATATTACCCATTGAAGCTCCACCACTTATCCAATAATTAGATTATTTATTTATTTATAAATGTGACGTAAGTTAACTCAATCAATTTATTTTTTTTTATTTTTTAAAAAATCTACTTTATTTTATAATTTGATGGAAAGAAAAAAAAATTTAATAATTATTTTTTCTTAACTAAAAGTTTGAGAGGTTTGCAAACACCACCATCCTTGGGAATAGATTGCGTATAGTTTGGTTCCGAGTAGATTAAAACGCTGGTTGATTGGTGTGCCCAAGCCTGATTTGATCTATTCCAAACGGAGCACGATATGTTCGTTTTTACACTTCTTTCAGGATTCTAAATATATTCACAAAATTATTATTGAATATATTTAGAATTCAAACTCAAACATCAATACATTTTACACAATCTCTAACATTTTTTTATTTTTTTATTCAGCATAAATTTTCTCATTCTATACTTTTTCACATAACTCAAATATTTTTTTATTAAATAATTGCATCAAATCATTTCTCTCTCTACTTTACACAAACATCAATAAAAAACTATTCAATATAAATATTCACAATTTCTCTAAAATCTTACCGTATTACTCAAAACGAACGTAAGTAATATGCCCGAAAAGATCCTTTCGCAGGAGACGACTTTTGCTTGGTCGTTTATCTATGAAATGCCACGTGCATCCTTTCATATGAAGCATGCGAGGAGAAAGTGACAAGTTGACGAGTCTCGTGAATAGTATCATGATATATTTGTTCTTTTCTGGGGGGTGAAAGATAAAGAAAGAGCATCATGATGTCGATAATGAAAGGGCTGCTGTCGTTGTTGTTGGTTTTTTTTACTCGATGCTTCTTTTTTTGGTATCTGAGAGAGAGAAAAAAATACCAAAGACTTTCGTTTAGTTGGTCGACGGTACGGCTGCGTTTGCAAACCCAATTATCCCCAACATTTTATCTCTCTCCTAATAAAATACTCCAATATAATCTCTCTCTCTCTCATAAAAAAATATAAAAAATTACAAAAATTATAAAAAATTACCTCTCTCTTCACCTTTTCACTAAACCCAATACCAACACATATTCTCATACTCAACATTTTACAACACAAACACAACCGTAATTAGTTTTGGTCAACTGAAACTAACTGTATTTAATTAGTTAGTCGAAGCAAATTCGTTTTTGTCTGCGAACAAGTCTTTAATTTAAATAATACTCTTGTTGTGAGGTCAGTTGAAGTGTTCAAAATTTGTCGTCTGGTTCATATTTTGGTTAGTACGTTTATCAGTTGGATCGATTATATCCGAATATAGTGCATAGAGTTTGATAGAGAATTAGGACAATATATTTTTCTCGTCGTATGGAAACAAAAAATAAAAAAGAGCACATTTATATTTAAAGTACCATCTACACATTTATCATGAAGTTACCGACATTACTCGGATATGAAGGCAAATGTGTTTGATTGTTAAAATTTTAGGTGTTAGAATTGATAAAAAACGAAGAGATGATTTGAATAAATTTTTAATATTTATTGTATAGAAATAGATAATTTGATGGAAAAAATAGAATATTTTGTAGTTATTATATTAGATCAAAATTTTGGACACTTGCTAACAAGTAGGGCTGTTCAAAATACCGGCCGGATCGGTCAACCCGGACCGATTTTGGACGAAACCGGTGGAATTTTTTGCAATCGGGTGGACCGGACGGGGAAACCGGTGTATTCCGGTCCGGTTCCGTGTTATCCTCATGAAAACCCGGGACCGAACCGGAGTATACTTCTCCAAACCGATCCAAACCGAAAATTGGCCCAAAATAGCACGGCTCAACCCTAAACTGGCCCAAAATGTCATAGTCCAACCCAAAACTGACCCAAACCGGCCCAGACCGAACCGGCGAAACCGGTGACCGGACCGAACCAGCCCGGACTGAAACTTGGACAGCCCTACTAACAAGTACTATCGACGTGGCACATAAATAACGAAAAAAAAACTCAATGAAAAATCTATGATAGTTTAAAAAGATTAGAAATAGTATTTAGCATATTATAAAATATATTTATTTCTAATAGATTAAATTTTGTTGGGATAAGTATATTTTCACATAATTTCATAACCAAACTTTTGAGTTACAAATTTGACTATTCATTTCTCCCTAATTCAACTAAATATTAGACAAATTAAGTATACAAATTAAATGAGAGTCCATTTCGCATTCTGCTTCCTATTTCCCTAATAATCGCGTTGGATTTGGTAAAAGTCAATTTTTGGGCAGTGCAATACTATAAGAGATAATGCAGCCACCTCTTTATGTACGCAACAAGAAAAGCGTAAGAACCGTTGGATTGAGGAAAGTGGAGACAAATTGCTGATGAGTGGTGGCGAAGTTAACCCTTCATGGGGCAAAGAGAAAGTGCACTGTGCATATGCTTGACAAATAAGTTTTCTGAAACTCCCAAGTTCATGCCCTTCTCAAGCTTATACATTCAAAATGAAGGCAACTGCGATTCAATTTTCTCATTTTTGTGAATAACTCAAGTTAAATACGGGAGAAAATGGGAAAGAATGGTCATAAGTATGGCTTATAAGAAGATAACTTATTGGAGTAACGTCATAGTTAACCCCTTATATTTGGAAAAAAATTAAATAGTTATCCCTAATTTTCAATCTCACAATTTGAGATCCATAACTTTTAAAACCTATCAATTTTCGCTCTCCGTTTAAATCACGCGTCAAATCGGAATGAAAATAATGTAAAATGACTAAAATGCCCTCCTAATATAAAATTACTAAAAATATTTTAAAAAAATTCATTACAAAATAAAAAATGATTTTTTAAAAGTAATACTTCTTAAATAAAATTATTGAAACTCTATTTCAATAATCTATTTATTTTTATTTCATTTATTAAATGTGTATTCTTTTTATTTATTTATTAAAATTTAGTCATAGATGAGCATTTTGGTCATTTTGCATAGTCTTCCGTCGGACTTAACTCCTAATTTAGATGGAGAGCAAATATTGATAGATTTTGAAAGTTATGAGACTCAAATTGTGAGATTGAAAGTTAGAGATAAATATTTGATTTTTGCTCAAACATAGAGATTAACTATGACTTTACCCCTAACTTATTCCAATCGAGAGTGATTACCCAGCGATTAGGGTCCTTGTAGCCATTAACTCACATATTCAACTTTGTGATGGAGGGGTTTAGGCAGTAAGCTATCCAAAAAAATTAGGGATGCAATTTCACTGGACCCTCGGTGGATCTATGACCCAGGTCAAGCTATGACCTCTCTCTAGGCAATGCTTGCCTTCCTTCATCTAGGTTTTTAGGTAATGGTCCCTTAACAAGTAGGTGTTATTATGGTAACGCCCACATAGGTACATCAAATTCATTAAAAACACTAACTATAGGGATAAATACACTTTGTCCCCTTGTCTTTGGGGTCATTTACACTTTACCTCCTGATGTTTTATTTTTGATACATTAAACTCATTATCTTTCACATTTTTCCAATCTGGACCCCGTACCCGATTTGACCGTCTAAATTGACGGATTTTGTTAACACGTGAACCGGTTGACCTCTACAAAAGTAACGTGAGAGGCATGATGAGTCGGTCGACCGCTTCATGTAGGGGTCGACCGGTGCATGTGTTGACGAAATCCGTCAATTTAGAAGGCAAATTGGGTACGAGATTCATATTGTAAAAATGTGGAAGATAATGAGTCCAATGTATCAAAATAAAATATCGGGGTGCAAAGTGTAAATGACCCCAAAGACAAGATGGGTAAAATGTATTTATCCCCTAACTATAATAGAATTAACCCATCCTTTAGTGGACTTGAGCGTCACATGGTGTTACGTCTAGAAAAGGCATTTGGTGATATCCTCGTCTTCCTCTCTAGTGAATTAATAAAGATAATAGTGAGCAAAAATTCCGGCCAAAATCGGAATTTTAGGTTTCGATTCAAACACATATACCAGAATTAGAATGTATTTTTTTATATTTTTCGAAATCGATGCCGAAAATTCTAACGGAATTAATTGAATTAATTATTATTATTTTAAATATGATTCAAAACTTTATAATTTTATTTTAAATTTTAGGTGAACGTTTACTTAAAACCTTGATAAATAGGAAGAAAATAGAGAAGAATGATCATAAGTAAGATCTATAAAAAGATAACTTCTTACAATAGAGGGTGGTGACCCAGCAGTTAGGGTCCTTGTAGCCATTAGCATATTTAACTTGTCACAGAGGCGTTTAGGTGGGCACAGAGGCGGAAGCAAGGGGTAGCGACCCTGGGCGGTCGCTACCCCTCACGCCACTAAAAAAAAAATTTATTACTCTTTTTTTTTAAAAAAAAAAAAATTTAAGTTGGCCTGGGCCCGATACCCCTGAAGCTCAGGCCCAAACCAACTATATATATATTTTACACATAAAGCTTGGGCACGATACCCCTGACCCAGGAAAACTGCAATAACATCGTCTGACATTTTCTATCAGTCCACACAGCAGATTGTATTATACCTCAATATCATCAGTCCTAGCACCTCTCACTCTCTCATTTTTTCGATTTTTTTCCTTGTTTTTGCATATTATATTAAAAAAAACTTAAAAGCTCCGATTGTAACTTTTTGCATTTTTCCACGTAATTTTGTGGGTTGTTATGTTGTGGGTTGTTGGAAGTGCTGGGATAGTGGGATATGTTGTTGAATTTTTCATGAAAGGTTCCTTGGCCGAATGAGCAACTAACTTGAGAGTTGAATTTTTCTTGATCATCTCTTGATTGAAGGTTCCCGATTTCCAGCTCAATTAATATTCTTCTTCAATATTCTTACCACTGGCCAATCATGGCCAGCTGTTTTCTTTTTGTCCTTCTAAGAAAAATAATAATTATCAATCGTGAACATTTATCATGAGTTTGCTTGGCGGTAGTACTAATAATATCACATGACAAGTTTGATGCAATGGTAGATTCAAATGATTGGAAAATTTAAAATTTAATATCTCCTTGAAAATGAGATATAAAAAAGAAAGGTTTAGGAATATATGCCCTGAAAATCTGTAGAGGGGAGGGGGTCCATATTTTTTTGGCCTGAGGAAGCATAGTTCTTGAAAAGGTTTGGAAGTTTTGACTTGACTCTCATTGGTTAGTCAATAAGGCTGGTCATTGGGAGGAAGTGAGAAACGTAGGCCAAAAATTTGGATAAGAACTTGGAGATGATGGGAGAAGAAAGAAGCCTGAGATTATGATTAATCATGGGGCGGATGAGTATTTTGCACTTCTAGGTAGACAACTGTGACATTGCTTTGAGCAAAGGGAAGCACTAATTTTAGAACTTCAGCAATTGCTTGTTTCTATATTTTGACAACTGTTGTACTGTTTTGCTTTTGTGGAATTGACTGCCATCTATTTTTCACTGTTTATTTGCATCTCCACATGTGTTTATGAACAGGAGACTTCACTTTGCATCTCCACATGACTTTTAGTCTCTGGAATATAATATATTGATACATTCACTTTATTTTATTTTATTTAGATAATAGATAAGTTTGTCACAAGAGAACGAAGCCGGTACATGTATTGTAATATTTTTAATGCTTTTAGTCTTTAATTTTTTATATTGTAATTATAAGACAATTTTTAGCATTATAAAGAAAAATAAATTCTTGTCATTTCGTGTTTAGAATTCGACCCCCTGAATTTTGGTCCTGGTTCCGCCACTGGGTGGGCAAGCTATCCAATACATTATGGATGCACTTTCGCTCGACTCTCGGTGGAGCCAGGTCAAGTTATGACTTCTCTCTTTAGGCAATGCCTTTTTTCTTTAATCTAGATTTTCAGGCGATAGTTTCATGACAAATAGGTGCTATTATCGTTACGTTCATATAGGTACATTTCAAATTCATTAAAAACACTACCTGTAGTAGAATTAACCCATCCTTTAGTGGACTTGAGCGTAATATCCTCATTTTCCTCTTTAGTGTATAATAAGGAGAAGCTCGACTCCATGACTGAGCAGCAACCAAACATGCATGTAAAAGGGTTGCGATGTCACTTTTAGGCTGACCTCAAAACCCACTTCATGTTCTCTAGTCAACCAAATCACTTAGTTGAACGTTGGAAAAGTTCAAATTTAGAGCACTATAATGGTCTTCGAGTGGTGTTTGGCCAGTCCCATTAGTCCAAAATCCTCTTTTTTTTTTTTAATTCAGCTGCCTTAATCATGAAACAGCGTTCTCCCACCCAACTGACCTCCAGCCCACCAAAAGACACAACACAACCCAATTGACCCTCTGGACATTTGGAAGAACACTACGTGATGATTATGTTGTATGAACACTTTGGGTCTTTTTAATGATGTTTTTGCTATTTCAACAAACTTATAACTATAAGCACATGGTTGGTTTAATTATCCACACGATAAAATATCCGAGTTGGTGCGAGTCCTTCTTCTGTCATGCGATTCAATTAATTGCTTTAAAACCAAATACAGCTTTTGTTCTGGCCCACCAAAATAGAATATACAAGTCTGGCTTAATAATTTCTGTAAAACTACATCAGACAGTCTGGCTAGTGGCTACCTGGTACCGCTCTTTTCTAGGGACGGGTCCAAATCCACTATTTGCTTATTTTAGAATAAGGTTGAGATACTACACAATTTCTAGCGTATTTTTAGTATTTGGATTATTAATTTGGCTTAATAAGACAAGTAGCTCAAAAATAATAAATAATGATATAAAATATACTGATTATCTAATCTGAAAACAATTGCAGGTTAAACGGATTTTAAATACATAGTAAAATATTTAAAAATAAATAAATAAATTATAATATCATAGATTACAACTTGAAAGTTGGTCACGGTGGTTTAGTTTTTAATATACATGACCTGTGGAAAAAAAATTAAATATTTCACTTGGAGTCAAGGTTAGAGAGATAGATACTCACCAGCGAGTTGTCTTACAAAATGGGTGCATAAAGCGCACCGTACCAGGTTCAATTCCTTATATTTGTTGTTGTCCGTTGAGTCTAATTAATAACTTATTTAGGTTAGCGCACGGATTAGATGCAATGAATTCTAGTTACTTGACTGATAAATCGACGGTCTAAGGTTCAAACAGATTAGGCGCCCATTGAAAGCGTTTTGGCTTCATTTGCACATAAGATGGATTCACTCTAGGACTCCGCAGTCTCTGTTCTGACCAATAATACCGATACTAATACGAGCTTAATGAGACCTAATAAGTGACAACGACTTCATTTGTTAATAAAGCCTAATCTATGTCTACTGACCAAGATCTCATAATCAATAACCTTTGAAATATTCGTCAAGTAATCAAGAGAAGGTTGATTTTCTTAGGGGAAAATGACCAAACATCACAGTCTGCTCACTGCTGGATGGCATCTTGAAGTTTATCTTCAACTGGGAATGAAAACAACTTGTTCTTTGCCCCGCTTTTGCTTTCTTTTTTTGGGTTCTATACGACTCAATAACATGCATTTTGTTGGTACAAAAGTATAAATTAATTAGTAATAATCGAGGCGGGAAAATCTGGCACGACTAGTCTGATCTTTGACTATGTTAAGATCCTTCCTTTAGAATTAACCTCGTATGCTCGAGTTAGTATAAAATTTTGGTCTTCCTAAAATTTGAACATAATAAAATAATTACAATATAATCTCTCTCTTCTATCAAATCATTATTTTCACTATAATAAATATAAAAAATTCATTAAAATCATCTCTCTTTTCACCTTTTCATCAATTTTAATATCCTTAAAATTTTAACACTCAAACACAATCTTGATCCCTATCAAGAATGAAGTCCCTCTATTTGTTGGGAAGAGATTTGCTTAAGAATATCTAAAAATAACACTGACGGTTGTTTATTTTTGTTTTTTGTTTTTGCGTCTAATTTCAGAGGGGACAAGCTTGGGACCTATAATATATGGCGTGTGCAGGCTAGGGGACTCTATAGGGATGGCTTACCTAATTTAGCCCTTTTCCTATGGGTCTCCCGATCGATCTATGCCTTTCGTGGTCTTTTGAAAACAACACGTCATCGGCCCAAGAAAGACTTTCAACCAATGCGGGCCCAAAAACTAAATACCAAATTTTGTAAAGGGCCAAACCAACTTGCGCGGATTTTGTTTTGTTTTGTTGAAACTAGATAATTCTTTAGCAGCTTGGGCTTTTGTTTGGGTTACAACACTCCCAATCAAATTATCGAACCAATTGCTAAGGAAAAACAAAAAATTATCGAACCAATTATAGATGAAGTCGCCGGTGCGACTTGCTCCTTAGTCCCTCCCTCCCTCCCTCTGTTCCACGTAGACAAAAATACATATAATCTTGTCAAGTTTATTAGAGAAATGATCTTTCCAAATTATTATTTCAGCTCAACTGCAGATATGTAGACAAAAATACATGTAATCCTAGTCTTAACAACAAACGAAATAAAAATAATTTGTACAATTTTTTTCGAGCGAAATTTTGGGTGCCTTTGGACAGATTTGGTCCCTGCTTGGATGCACGCGATCTCTTAAAGCAACATAAAAAACCTTAACTAGAGTAGATCACCCATATTTAAATAGATTTCAATGCAATTCTTCTGGAGAATAGAAACCATATGACACCATACCAAATTCAATTCATGCATGGTTTGTCTTTTGTGAAGTACCCTCGCAACAATTGTTTAAAGTGATGAGAAATTCAGCTTGGCAGGCCTACTGAAACTTCCTTAATAGGCTGGTAAATTTCATGCTCTTGTATGGTGTTTTCGGTATTGTTAACATTTCTTTTTCTTAATAAAATTTCAATATGTTTATTTATTTTAAAAAATTCAAGTTGGTATAGTCTCAAGTCATATTGGTCAAATAAGTTTGACTTTATTGTAAAAATAATCACAAAAAATTATTGTACTTGAAAAAATTTAAAGTGGAATATGCATTTTCCACCCCAACAAACTATTGTAAGTTTTACACTTTGCACCTTAAACTACTATGTTTAAGACATTACACCCTCTAATTATCAATCTTGAACACTTTGTACCCTCTATCAAAATTTTAGACTAAAATAACGATATTTTTATGGATAAAAAGTATATTTTTAAAGAACACATTCCTATATCCCACTATAGCTTTTTTTATTTTTAATAGACAATTGGTGGAACAGGACCGAGCCTGCGAGTGTGGAGGGATTCGACCCTCAGTACGAACCCTCCCCGAAGGGAGGAGGTGCAGGTGAGCTAAAAGCTCACTGGCTCCCACGATAGCCTCTTGAGTTCTCGCATTGGGCACGCAGAAAACACTGCAAAAGACCGGGATTTTTTTTTCCTAGGCAACAAAAGTCCGGACATTTACGGCTCCCAAAAGGGCCAAAAACAAACGAACTGTTCATACGTCCAAGCAGTCAATCAGGGATTTCAACTGACCGGAGGCTACACAGCCTATTCCGTTCCGGGTCAAGACTTGAATCAACCTGCAGCCAAACATGGGTTCTGCTGCACAAAACCCCGACTCTTTTCAGCGGACTCCAGAAGGATCCTTACACTAACCGCGCAAGTCCCATGGCTAACTTGAACTTGAAGACCGATTCCCCTACCTCTCGCCGCATAGTCCGCGCCTTCTTGGACTTCCTCAGCTCCGGTCCTCCCTTTCTCTCTCCTGTGATCCTTGTTGTCTTCTAGTTTCGCACTAATGCACCTCTAATTAATTATGAGTTTAGAAAATGATCCCTTCTGTATACATTTTGCTTGTACCCCAATGAGATTTTCATTCTTTGAATGTATCTATGATTTGTTCGAGTATAATTAGCTGTTTTGAATGTATATGTTTGATCGGGTATATACACTTTGGTTGCACTTTCCGTGGAATTATCATTCCAAATAGTGTTGGAAAATGGTTGTAAATGTAACTCATCTGTAGCTATATAAGCATTTACCAGAAGTTGATTTGATTAGAAGCAAAATTAACCTTCTTTAGTGCGACTGCATTATCTTTGCCGTTTTAAAGAAAAGGAAAATATGATCTTCTCGAGAGTATGGGCATTACGAGGATACATTTTGCTTTATAGACTTAACGACGTGTCTTTTCCTAAATAAATGAAGCATCGTTACCTAAAGATTGTTCTTTTTTTGGTTAGCGGATGTATGTAGTTGTGTCTTTTGGTCTTTCCCTCTTTTGTTTTAATTTCTTTTCTTTCACTTGATGACGGGTGTGTCCCTATATAAATTTGTGGGTGGTTCGCGCCCTTGTGTTTATATGTGTATTTGTAGCCAAACCCACATTTAACATAAACAGCATCCTCAGTGCAAAATATTTTAGGTATTGATTGCTTCTATGCTTTGGCGACCTGTTTTCTTTTGCTGATTTCATGTTCCTTCTCTGTTAGATTCTAAATTTAGTTTCAATCAAGATTTTCCTTTTTGTCTTTAAGATACATTTTATGATGGTGGCATGTTTCCTCTAGGACAGTCGACCCTGTTCCTGGTGTTGATCTTGAAGGTCTTGAGGTTGCCCGGGAATGTTTGACCGACGTGTTTAAGCTTGATTCATCTTCTGTCAATGATCAGATAAAGCCGAATTTGTTGGTTGACTTGTTTCGTTCATTGGAAGGAAATGAGCATCGGGAAGATAGAACTAGTTCTGGTTATGGAGCAATCTCAGAGGATGCTCCCAGTTCATCCTTTGCTCCAAATGCTGCTAATTTCAATCTTTCAGAGGCATCAAATCCTCTGGTTTGTTCTCCTTCAGTTAGACAATAATATTGTCATCATTTGTGTTTGTGGAATATATGGTTCTCGTAATCTGCTCCTTGAAGCTGTTAAGTCATAAATACTAGAATTATATATTTCAAAACTAGGGAGAGAAAGGGCTGTAGTGAAATTTATGAGGATCTTTGTAAATACTGCTGGCATTTTCGTCAGTATTGTTGTTACTAATACAATGTATTTTGATTTCCTTAACTGTTGGGATTGACGTAGCTGTGATATACATGCCACCTTAGAGTATTATACCTTACCTAAGATTACATGTGTTATATGTCAATGGAACCACTCATTTAGCCAACCCATTTGAAACTCCCGTATTGGTAGTCCAATAACTTCTGATCTGAGGATTTATCGGACTCGGATTTGGTAGCCGTATTGTAGGGTAAGTCTAATTACCAGCAAAATTGATAATGCTTTTGATAATACTGAGCTTTGTGGCTTAAGGAAGGAGATAGGCGCACCCAATTCTTCTACCGTATGGCCAATTCTAATCGTAGGGCCAACTCGATTGATAGCTTGGAGGTGGATGGGGAGTTATTGGAGGATCCGGAGAGTATATTTGAGGAGATTGTCAGCTTTTATGGTGCCTTGTTCAAGGAGCCTTTCTCTTGGAGACCTCTTTTGGATGATCTGGGTTTCGACTCTGTCTCTGGGGTTGAGGCGGATTGGCTTGAAAGGCCTTTTGATGAGAAGGAAGTGGTTGGGGTGGTAAGGAGTCTTAATGGGGACAAGGCGCCAGGACCGGATGGTTTTACCCTTGCTTTCTTCCAATCTTGTTGGGAGGTGGTTAAGGGTGACGTTCTCTCTATGTTCAATGAGTTTGCGCGGCATGGGAGGTGTTAGAAGCCTTAATGCAACCTTCATTGTTCTAATTCCGAAAAAACATGGAGCGATCGAATGAAGGATTTTTGCCCTATTAGCCTTGTGGGGGGGGGGGGTCTACAAAATCCTTGCTAAGGTGCTGACAAATAGCTGAAAGTGGTTTTGGGCGGCATCATCTCGCCATCTCAAAATGCGTTTGTGAAAGGTAGACAAATCTTTGATTAAGTTTTGATTGCTAATGAGTGTATTGACTCTATGATGCATTCCAATATCTCAGGCATGATTTGCAAATTGGATGTTCACAAACCTTACGACCACGTGAATTGGAGTTTCCTTTTGTACCTCTAAAAGAGATGTGGCTTCGGGGATAGGTGGTGTAGCTGGATCGAATTTTACATCTCCACTGCTAAATATTCATGATTGTGAATGGATCTCCTGAAGGCTTCTTTGGAGGCTTATGTGGGTTGCGTCAAGGTGATCCCCTTTCACCTCTGCTGTTTGTTCTTGTCATGGAAAGGATGATGAAGGGCTGATTGGCAATGGATCCATTGAACGGTTTGATGTAGGTGTTGGAGGTAGAGGTAAGTGAGCATCTCTTATTTACTATTTGCGGATGACACTCTTATTCTGTGCAGGGCTGATGAGAGTAAATTTCGCAATCTTTGGTGCCTCCTCCTATGCTTTGAGGCGGTGTCGGGTTTGAAGATCAATCTTTCCAAGTCCGAAGCCATCCCTATTGGTACTGTTGACAATGTGCATGATTTGGCTAATATTTTGGGTTGTCGCGTTGCTTCTTTGCCTATTACCTATTTGGGCCTTCCCTTGAGGGCATCCTACAAATGTTCACGCATTTGGAGTGATATTATTGAGAGAACGGAAAGGAGGTTGACAAGGTGGAAACGTTGTTATCTCTCCAAGGGTGGTAGAATCATGTTGATTAGTCTACCCTTTCTTGCCTTCCCACATATTTTTTGTCTCTCTTCCCTATTCCTTTTGTTGTGGCTAATAGGTTGTTGGAGAAGATTCAGAGGGATTTTATTTTGGGTAGTGATGAGAGTGGACAGAAATTTCACATTGTGAACTAGGATAAAGTATGTTCTCCTATAAGTTCTGGGGGGTTAGGCTTGAGAAGGCTCTCTTTGTTCAATAAGTCCCTATTAGGGAAGTGACTTTGGCGTTTTGGGGTTGAGTGTGATAGCTTGTGGAGAATAGTTATCATGGAGAAGTACGGTTGTAATTTGGGAGGGTGGAGCACTTTTGAGTGCAATGGCTCTTATGGAGTTCGTCTTTGGAAGCACACCAACAATGGATGGGTTTCTTTTGCTGAGAGCATCCATTTTGAGGTGGGGAGTGGCATTAGAGTCCGTTTCTGGCTGGATCATTGGAGTGGGGAGAGAACCTTAAAGGAATCTTTTCCTGTCTTGTTTTCTCTAGCTCGAAACAAGAATGCTATGGATGCGGATTGTTTGGAGTGGGGATCTGAAAAATGTTTGGTGGAATATTCAGTTTGTTGGGATGGCTAATGATTAGGAGTTGGAGGAGTTTTCTGCGCTCTTCACTTTACTTTACTCCAAGGTTATGAGGAGTCGGGTTGAAGACAAGATTAGATAGGTGGGGTCCAAGAATGGTGAGTTCTCGGTGAAATCTTGGTATTTGATTCTTGTTGGGGGCTATGATGTGTGTTTCCCTTGGAAACGAATTTGGAGGACGTTAGCCCCACCTAGAGCATCCTTCTTTGTTTGGGAAGCTACTCACAGGAGAATTCTGACCACTGATAACTTGAGTAGGAGGGGAGTGTGTTTGTTGTACTGGTGTTACCTTTGCAAATATGATGGGGAATCTGTTGAGCACATCTTGCTCCATTGTTCGGTTGCTAGGGAGTTGTGGTCTCTAGTGCTCTCCATTATGGACTACGATTGGGTGATGCCTAGGAGGGTGGCTGATGTTATGTTGTGCTAGAGAAGGAATTTTAAAGACCCTCGGGCTTTAGCTATTTGGAGAGTGATCCCTATTTGTTTATGGTGAAATATTTGGAAATAGAGAAATGAGAGATGTTTTGAGGATATGACTATGTCCATGGAGTGTTTGAGGGGCAATTTTTTGCAGTCCTTCTACTTGTGGGCGTATGCAATGTTGGGTTCTCCCTTTTCAGAGTTTTTGGATTTCATTAGTTTTCTAGCTTGTTTGGTCTAGGGGCTTCAGTATAGTTCTTTGTACTGTTTCTTCTATTCCCTTTTCTTTCAATAAAATTGCCTTATAAAAAAAATACTGGAGAGCCATCCCTGGCATTTCATTAACTGCGGTCATGAAATGGGGGGCAGTTTCCTCATACTTTCAATAGGTTTTGCAGAATATAGTTGTTATTTCTTATGATATTGAAGGATTTAAATCAATGCCCTCTAAATGTCTACAAATGCCTCATGTGATCAAATTTTTTATTTTCCATGTAAAGATTTTTTTTTTGATAAGTAAGCCAATATTATTAAAAAGAATAAAAACAAGGAACATGAAACAACGGAGTCAACAGTACAAGAGAATATACTGAAGAATCCTAACACAAGCAGACAAGACAACTAAGAAAAAGGGAAACCAGAAAAGGGATCCTCAAGCCACCCCAGAAGCCAACAAGACTCTCCCAAGAAACAAAAGCACCCTCAACCCATTAGCCAACAAGACACTCCCAAAAACTCCCACCCACCCTCATCCCCAAGACGCCACAAACGAATCCCCTAGCAGTCCAGCCCATAGCTTTTAGTCTTCCTAGCGATCGAAGAAGACCCTTCATAGTTAACCGAAGACTTCAATCCCTTCAACTCCCTGAGCATCCTCCCCCCTGATTTTCTAAACTTTTGCGAACTAAGCTCACCCGATTGTGTTCCAACGCCACAAAGAGGTCCTCAACTTTTCCTCTTGACCACCACACGACACCCCAACCTTCATAGTTAACCGAAGACTTCAATCCCTTCAACTCCCTGAGCATCCCCCCCTGATTTTCTAAACTTTTGCGAACTAAGCGCACCCGATTGTGTTCCAACGCCACAAAGAGGTCCTCAGCTTTTCCTCTTGACCACCACACGACACCCCAACCATCTGACCGACAGAGGAAACCATGTCCAAGACCTACGCCGGAGATTCCCCCCCACAGTTTTACTAGGGAAATTGACCGCCAAGGGTTCGATCGAGGTAGAATGATATTCGAGAACTGGTTCTGTCACCTCCACCAAAGACAACTCCCCTCCTACCGTTCCCGTTGCATCTAGCACTCCCACAACAGTTCCATCTACAATACTATCAAACCGAGTCATCCCAACGACCTCCTCCGACTCAACACATTGACCAGGAGACTGAGAGCCCCCTAAACAGACAAATCCCAGCTTATCCCCTCCATCAGGACTGCCAGACCCCTCACCCGATAGCCCAAGACCATCCCCACCTACCCCCACTACATTTCCCCTGCCCTGCCCCACTCCAAGAGCTTCACCCATCAGCCTATCAAAGCCCACCCCCTTAACTGCATCATAAAGCACTAAGGAGGACCCAACGACTTCAACTGGGCCATCAACAGCAAGATCCGGCAAAAAAGAGACCCCCTAGGACGAGACAAACACGTCCTGAGGCAAAGAACTGGAGCTCGGCGGCAGCTTCGACGCCGGAAGGACCTCTGGGCTGCTATCCTGCACCCCTTGGGTTCAACCTGCAACACCCCATTCTCGTTGCCCAAAACTAACTCGGAAACCAACGAAGCCCCCTCCACCATTCCATCCCTCTCAGATGAGCAAATTCGAGAAAGACCCACTTCTGCCGGAAATAGCTTCGGCGTCGGCGGGACTTCAGGGACGTCACCACCCACCACAGATGACGCCGGGGAGGAGCAGCGCGACAACGCCTGGGGGTGGAGACCACCTGCCGTGCCACCACGATCCATGAAAGCGCGCGAGCACACCCAAGAAGAACCCACATTTTTCGGAAGAGGTTCCGGTTCCGCCTAGACCTCCGGACTATCATCACCCATCTCAGACGACGCCGGCGAGAGATAACTCGACGTCACCTGGGGGTGGTCTCCTCCAACCAAGCCAACAGGCGCTACGGGGACTCGCGGGATCTCCACACCCGACCCTTCGCCCAACACTCTACGGGTCACCAAAGGGGAAGAGACATGCCCAACACGATGCGCCCACACCTGACCAGATCCAACAGGCCCGCACGGCCCAAGCCCACTCTTCGACTGATGCAAGCCATATCACAGCACTCACCCCCATCTTACCCAGCGCGAGAAAAAGGTTGTCCAACTCTAACTTTAAAAAATTTAGCCTAGCCTGAAAATCTTTCGAACAAAAGCAATCACCCAAAGTCTCGTCAGCCGTAACTGCCTTAAATGCGTCCCCCTTGGGAACATAAGAACCAACAGTCTGTTTTGTAGACACGAGCTTCTGTTGCTCACGCAACATCAATCTGCCGCCATCCTTTGGAGCACGCGAAGGCCTGACACCATCCTTCGAAAATCGACCTTCCTCACTGCTGTCAAACGGACCTTTCTCGCCGACCACCGCCAAAGCCTAACCGGACTTAACAACATTAGCGAAGGAAACGTTAGATCGCACTCCAGCATCACCCTGAAGCACCACCTTACGTCGACTGAAGGAAGAGACCACCTTCTTGAATACCTGGTTCAAAATCTGCCACCCACGACCATTCTTGCCTTCAGGAATCCTCACCGCCCCAATCCTCCTTCGTCCACCATACTCGGCTACGGCCACAAATCTACCACCTTTGTTGGAACAGAGTTGCAACAAAAAACCACGATGAGACTCGTTGAACTTTAGAAGCAAAATCAGTTCCAACACGATTCGCCAGTAACCTGTCAGTCATGTTCACCATCCAGACTGCTCCAAACCTCCCCATCCTGATCACAGACGAGAACCTTACACTCCATTCTGCTAACTTAACCACTCCCTCAGCACTAACCGAGACTTGAAATTCCTTAGACTCAATTCGAAAGTTACGAACAAACAACATCACAATCAGGGTTGCTCAGAAAGAGACTTAGCTTCTATCGAAAGACTACGGACAAACGCCATAACCCACAAGAAAACTGATCACTGTACTAACAGGGAACGGACACCACTAACAATGACCGGAAAAAGGATCGGAAAAGCACACTAGACGAGAGAGACACGAGACCACCTCGTTGAACAATGGCCTGTGTATTTCTCTACCTGGCTCCATTGGAGATCTGCAACTTAATAGGGCCTTTTTGGTGTAGCATTAGGCCTTGAGAACATCCCACAAGTTAAGAGTAATTTAAACTAGATCCATTTTCCATGTAAAGATTATAGGCTTATTGATTATGTTTGAATGTTATGATATAAGTTTTTTTAGAAATTTGTTGTTGCTTTTCATTTGAGTCATTTATGTCGGATTAGAATACGGATGATGCTGCTTATCAAAAAAAAAACAAAGAATACGGATGATGCTGCAGAATTGCCAGCATTTGGAATTAATTGGGTTTGTGGTTATTGTGTTATGCTATTTGAATTTGAGTTGTGACTTTCTTTCGTGTTTTCCAACTTCAGCAGGGCGAGGATTGGATGAGGAAACCTCATGCATCGGGTAGGGAACTATTTTCTATTTTAGTGCTGAAAAAGTTTCTTTCTATGTTATCTTTCTCTTACTCTGTAGCCCTCTCATTTTATCATCTTTTAAGCTAGCATTTTTTTCGTATAATTAGATGCCGAATTGATTATTTGTTTCAACTAAAATCAATGACAACACACTGCCCTTATAGGAAAACTGTTGGTACGACTATAATGCCTTTGAATTCTTTTCTAAACAACATAGCTTTGACAACCTATAAGCAACAGATTCATTTTTGCTGAATACTGTTACTAAGCTCATATGATTGACTAGTTTTATGTGTTTGCAAAGTATAATTTATCTGTGCTGGGACTTTATTCTTTGCTGAAGAAAGGGGAATGGCTACAGAAGAGATAGCCATGGTTTTAAAACACTTTTCCGATAGTGAAATAGTTCATAAAACTAAAAAACGAAATTGTTCCAGAAATATCTTGCTAGATAAGAAATGGGTTGAATTATTTATGAAATGAATTTTCTCAGATGCTCTGAGATGTAAGACTTTATTTAGCATTCTTCCTAACTATTTAGCGATATTGAGCTAACATTTTCTATTGACCATGTTGGGGGCAGGAATGTCTAAAGATGAACTTTTTGGACAATTCTTTGCTGCTCTTGAGAAGATTCACTTTTTCAGAACCATGCCTGATGGAAATGATGACCCAGTTCAATTGGAGAAAGCAACCCATTTATTTCAGGATGCTCTAGCCGTATGATATATTCTCTTGTAAACTTATTCATGTTGCATGCAATAAATGCTCTAATTGCATTCTGAGTTTCATCAGTAGAATTTTGTAAGTTGCATGAATATATGATATTGCAAATCGGGGTTCATTCAACTTTGATGTTTGATCGTTGCACCTCTTCTAGTTTCTCAAGACAGTTTCAATCTTGTGCATATGCCTCTGGTAAGCTAAAATGCTCCTGCTCTGAATATCAGATGGCTAATACACATAAAATGAGAAGGTCATCCATTAATATTATGATGAGAAGGTCATCAATGGATAGAATTCTGCATTTCTACGGTCAAGCTTTTCGTGCTTATGAATGGGTCTCCGGAGGGCTTTTTTGGTACTTCTCGGGGTTTGAGGCAATGAGATCCTCTTTCTCCTCTCTTGTTTGTTATTGTGATGGAGACTTTTTCTAGAATGATGATGAAGTTGGTTTCGATTGGTCTTATTGATGGTTTCAAGGTTGGTGGCGTGGGTGGGGTAGATACTAGTGTCTCTCACTTGCTCTTTGCATATGATACTCTAATTTTGTGTGGGGCGGAGACGGCTCAAATTCGTAGTATTCGGTGTTTGTTATTATGCTTTGAAGCGGTTTCGGGGTTGAAGGTAAATCTTTCCAAATCGGAGGTTATTCCTATTGGTAATGTTGGAAATGTGTAGGGATTGGCTTCTATTTTGGGATGTAGGGTGTCTGCACTTCCCATGACTTATTTGGGGCTTCCTTTGGGTGCCCGATACAAAAGTGTGCAGATTTGGGGGTATTCTGAAGAGGATGTGAAGGAGGTTGGCGGGATGGAAGTGTATGTACTTATCCAAGGGCGTAAGATTACTTTGATTAAGTCTACCCTGTCTAGTCTCCTACATACTTTCTATCTCTTTTCCCTATTCCGAGTGCAGTGGCATTGAGAATTGAAAACCTACAAAGGGACTTTTTGTGGGGTGCTGATGATGGTGCTCACAAATTTCATTTACTCTGTTGGGAGAAGGTGTGTTCTCCTAATCAAACAGGAGGGCTGGGGCTTAGGAGGATGTCTTTGTTCAACAGAGCCTTGTTGGGCAAGTGGTTGTGGAGATTTGGCATTGAGAGGGATAGATTGTGGAGATGTGTGATTGCAGAGAAATATGGTACCACACGTGGTGGGTGGCTCTCCTTGTCCTCGAGAGGTTCCTTTGGGGTAAGCCTTTGGAAACATATTAATAAAGGCTGAAATTCCTTTTCTGAGCATATTAGGTTTGTGTTGGAAATGGTCAGCGTCTCAGTTTTTGGAAGGAGACAATGGTGGTGGATTGTATGGAGCTTGGTCCTAGTTCTTTAGTGTGGAATATTCAGTTCTCTAGATCTGCTAATGATTGGGATATTGAGGAGTTTGCTGCTTTTTACTCTATTCTTTATGAGCAGAGGGTGCATAGAAGTCGAGCTGATGTGATGGTTTGGTTGGGTTCTAAGGGTGGTTTTTTTTTCCAGTTAAGTCTTTTTATGATTACCTTTCTAGTGGTGATACTCTTGAGCCTTTTCCTTGGCGTGGGGTGTGGAAGGTCAATGTCCCTATGCGTGTGTCTTTCTTTGTTTGGGAGGCTTCCCATGGTAGGATTTTGACTATTGATAATATCAGAAAGAGGGGAGTTTATGTCACAGAGTGATGTTACATGTGTAAGGGTGATGGAGAATCTGTTAATCATTTATTATTACATTGTCCGGTTGCAAGAGGTCTCTGGATGCATGTCCTTGGTTTGTTGAATGTTCATTGGATAATGCCTGAAGGAGTGGTGGATGTCCTCTCTTGTTGGGGACGACAGTTTGTGGATTCTGCAGCAAAAGCAATTTGGAGGATGATACCTGCGTGTATTTGGTGGTGTGTTTGGAGGGAGCAGAATAGACGATGTTTTGAGGATTAGGCTAGATCTCTAGGGAATTTGCAGGGCGATGTGTTCCTTTCTCTTTTCTGCTGGGCTAATGCTTTGTTGGGGGGTCGTTTTCTGGATTGTTTTGATTTCCTTAGTTTTTTCATTTGTATGCTTTGAGTGATTTTGGTATAGTCTTTGTACTGAATTCACCTTTTCCTCTTTCCCTTTTAATAAAATTGTGCTTATTTATCAAAAAAAAAATATTATGTCTGTTGCGTCCTTCTTTGTTTGGGAACGACCCGTGGAGGAATCCTTACCACTGACCACTTGAGGAGGAGGGGAGTGAATGTGGTAGATTGGTGCTATCTTTGCAAATGTGATGGAGAGTCTTTTGAGCACTGTTTGGTTACTAGGGAGTTGTGGTCCTTAGTGCTCTCTATTATGGACTATGATTGGGTGATGCCTAGGAGGTAGCTAAAGTTTTGTTGTGCTGGAAAAGGGATTTTAAAGACCCTCGGGCCTTAGCTATTTGGAGAATGATCCCGACTTGTATTTGGTGGAATTTATGGAGAGAGAAATGAAAGATGTTTTGAGGGTGTGGTTGTGTCCATGGAGGGTCTGAGGGGCAATTTTTTGCAGTCCTTGTTCTTGTGGGTGAATGCTATGTTGGGTTCTCCATTTTCGGAGTTTTTAGACTTCATTAGTTTTGCTAGCTTGTTTGGTCTAGAGGTTTCAGTATAGTCCTCTGTACTGTTCCCTCTATTTTTTTTTCTTTCAATAGAATTGCCTTGCTTATCAAAAAATATTATGTCCGTCACTTTGCCTGTAAAATGAGGGGTGGTCCTATTTTTTGAAGGAAAAAGTTGTGCGACTTTTTCCCCTTCTAGTCGCTTGTCTTCTTCACCTTTCCCTGCTCTACTGATTCATGTTTCAACCAGATATCCTCTAGCTAATGTCCAGCCCAAATGGGGATTATGTCAAGATATACCTTTAGGTGTGGAAGATGCATGTATGTCGGTACAGCCTAGATGCAAGGATCTGCTAGTATGGGATTAATAAGCATATATCCTCATTGTTCTTGCAGTTATGTATCCAAGATGTCTTGATGAAGACCTTCAAGAGTGGAGTTGGTGTTGTTTGTTATCCCTTTTGTCCGGTGCCTTAGAGTTATTAGTGTTATAATATCCTTTTTGTCGTGTGTCAATCTCGAAACTATCTGAGAAACCCAAGTTTACACATGGTTCTTGTATTAACGTATTGCTCTTTTCTTCCATTTTGATCCTTTCGTTGGTTGGTATCCAGTACTAGTTAGTGATTTACTTGTTTATGGCTTTCTGCTGCATTTTTATTACAGATGGGACAACTTATTATATGTAATGCTAAGTTCCAAGTTTTTTGTATTCTTTCTCCTCCACAATAATTTAGTGACAAAAAATTCTCCTCTGCTGTAATAGGAGGTGGAAAGATCTGGATGCGGGACATTTGATGTTAACAACTTAGCTGAGGCATTTAAATCCCTAGGTATTTTTTTTAAAGTTTTGATGCCTTTGGTTGTGCTTGCTTCTGCTTTCATGCTTTTAGTTTCTTGCTCGAATGCCATTCCAAGAGAATATTGGAATATCTGGCTTTTAATTCATTTTTAGTGTAACCAGTTACAAACCTTGTGGACAAAATATTTGGCATGAAAATGTGCTTAATTCTTAAGCTACGCACTAGCTGACTTTAGCATGTAAAATTTCCTTTGTGTTTAGGTAACAGGGCCATGCAGTCAAAGCTTCATTCTGAGGCAATAGAGTTGTATAGTTGTGCTGTTGCACTTTCTGAAAATAATGCTGTATACTACTGTAACAGGTGCGTTAGTGCTGTGTACATTTTCCCAATCTGTTTATTTTCATTATGTGAATTTGTTGTAGTGCTGACTGAATGATATTATGTTTTGCTGAGGGAAAAATCATTTTTGATCCTTGAGTTTTACTCCATTTTCATAATAGGTCATTGAGTATTAAAATTAAAAATTTTATTCCTTTAGTTTTATACCGTTTTCACAATAGGTCCTTAGGTTTTAAAACTAAAAATTTTAGTCCTTGAATTTTGGGTTCTTTAAAAAAAAAGTCTTTCGATTAGCTCTCTGTCTAACCCACTAATGGCAGAAGTGCCATCTTAGCAAAAATCCAACTTAGCTGCGCACTTGACATTTCCACTTGTTTGATAAGTGAAATAGTGCGTAGCGTTTTAATGGGGGGGGGATGAGCTTGAGCAGCAGGTTGGAACGGCAGCGTTTTGTAGGGCACTGGTGGACAATGGATGATGTGACATCAATTTTGGTTAGCATCAAGGACGAAGCTAGGATTGAAGGCTAAAATACAAAAAATGTAAGAAAATTATTAAAAGTTATTTTGCTCCGTCCTTAGCCAACATTGTTTATTGGACAACTGGGAACGTCACGTGGGCGACTGACTTGTATTTCTGCTAAGGAAAACCTTCTGCCATTAGTGGGCTGAATAGGGAGTTGAGTGAAGGTATTTTTAATAGCCTAAAACTCGTGGACTAAAATTTTTAGTTTTAAAACCTAAGAATCTAGGGAATTTGACATTTCAGTCCTTGGGTTTATACCCCTTTGGCAAATGGGTTCTTGGGTTTCAAATTTCAAAATTTTAGTCCTTGAGTTTTCGATATTTGACGAAATGGTTATTCCGTTAGTCTGTCGTCCATATGCTTAACAAATTTGTAGCGGTCGACCGGATATATGTGTAAAAAGTGAGCGGTCGACCGCTACA
Organism: Myrica gale; assembly: GCA_963930655.1. NCBI lineage: Eukaryota > Viridiplantae > Streptophyta > Magnoliopsida > Fagales > Myricaceae > Myrica > Myrica gale. The sequence continues at coordinate 23,072,424 of OZ005611.1, forward strand.
TATGAAGCGGTCGACCGCTACATATGAAGTGGTCGACCGCTACAAATTTGCTGACGTGTCAGATAGCTCCGTTGAGTATATGGACGACAGACTGACGGAAGGGCCATTTCGTCAAACATCGAAAACCCAAGGACTAAAATTTTGAAATTTGAAACCCAAGGACCTATTTGCCAAACCCAAGGACCATTTTGCCAAATTCCCAAGAATCTATTATGAAAGTTGTATAAAACTCAAGGACTAGAAATTTTAGTTTTAAAACCCAATGACCTATTATGAAATCGTTTTAAAACTCAAGGACCAAAAATGATTTTTCTTTTTAGCTGAATTACAGGAAGACATGTTTTTGAGTCATGTGCTTATGATTTTGCTGCACACTTTTCCTTTATTTATATGCATGGAACTTTTCCTCAAGATCTAGATATCTTACCAACGAAAGCTGGTATAAATTGTCTCAGCTGTTGATTTGGGGGAGGGGCTGAACAGAAAACTCACCTAGGTACTGTAAACATATTGTATTTAGCTATTAGTATTTTTAGAATTCTATTCATATTTAGCCTTTTTTTTCATGGTTTACGAAGGACCTTTTTGCAAGTTATGAAACCATCATTGACGTTGTGTATGATCTATATACATGACATATACAGATTATCTCCTTGTTGAGTCTCATTTTGAGTTATTCATGTATCTCGCTTATTAAGAAGAAAAAAAGAATTAAAGGACATTTTGTGTCCGCTCAATGATATTTTGAATGCAGTCTTCTTAAATACATAAAGGGAAGTTTATTGTTATAATAAGACCGCCATTATTTTCTTTCAAACAGTAAGTCTATCTTCTTGCAGCTATTTCAATCTCATTAGATTTCATTTGTTGGAATGCAACTTTGATTCATTAACATGATGTATGTAATTCAGAGCAGCAGCTTACACTCAGATCTTCAAATATACCGAAGCGATCAGGGACTGCATGAAATCCATAGAAATGAACCCAAATTATAGCAAGGCATACAGTCGTCTGGGTTTAGCTTATTATGCACAAGGGAACTACAGTGATGCTCTCAATAAAGGATTTAAGAAAGGTAGGTGACAAATTAATTCCTTAGTTAAGAAACAGAATTGTTTGAGCGAAGAGCAAATGTGTTAACTTGCTGGATCGTATTAAATTTGCACTGTTCTTTCCCATTTCATTTTTTTGAATTCGTAACATCTGCTTCATATTGGTCAGTCAGTCTTTAGTTTTTGAAACACGCACCTACAAGTTTCTAAACTGTTATAACCAAACTAATATGCAGAATTTTTCATTTAGTTCTGATTAGGAAACTTTAGCAAACAGTTTCATCTCTAATTTTGAGATTTTATCTTTGCAGCCTTGCAATTAGATCCAAATAATGAATCTGTCAAAGAAAATATTCGGGTTGGTTCTTCTATTCATTGTCTCTTATTTTTCTTCTTGAACAACTTTTTATGATTGCATTGTTGTTCCCAGGTCGCAGAGCAAAAATTAAGGGAAGGACAACCACACACACAACCTGATCAGGTAAGTACTTGGAGTTCAGTAGTTCATAGTTTGTTGTTCTATCTAATTTTCTGTTTTGTGTTCTAACATATTTGTCAGCATGGGACTCACTTTTTTCCTTATCCCTCACAGAATTCAAGTTCGGCAAGCCGTAGTGATCAGGAATCCCAGAACCAATCAACTGGAGGGCCAAGGAGCCATGCTATGCCTCCTCCATTTACGTCTATGCCATTTGACACTTCTTCCCTCCCATCTGATTTTGCAAGCATGTTTATGAACATGGCTGCAAATGCTGCGAATTCATACCAGGGACAACATTCTCGAGAGAGGCATGGAGAAGATAACCATATGAATGGACCTGATGATCCTGAAATCAGAATTGGAGGGAACATCAATTTGAATTTTGTAGATCAAATGCCTGAGCAGCTAACAGGAGCTTTGAGATCTGTGATGGAGATGGTTGCAGGGGCGGCATCCAATCGGAATTCTGAAGACAACACAGATGAGAGACCCCGGTCGAACTAAAATCTGGGAATGTTTTGGGACTGTATAAATTCTACCAACTTGTATCATTGTCCTTCTTTTCCGTTCTCTGTTTTCTACGATTTTCTCTCAAATTCACTGGATTCAACATAGTTAACTTATCAGGCAGGCATCAACCTCTATTACATGAAAGTAGACTAAAATCTGGGAGTGCTTTGAATGTTCGTTTTCAGCATTGATTAAGGCCAAGGATGCCAAAGGAGTTCCGAGTTAAGAATTTTCTCACAAAGAGGTCTGTAGCTTAATCTTCTTTCAGTCAATGGTTGGGTGAGAGTTTTTTTCTCGTTCATGATTGGGGGAGAGAGAGAGAGAGAGAGGCCTATGCCGTTGGGTTCATTCCTGAGCTTGGCTTGGCTTGGCTTGGGATGTAAGCCGTGGCTTGCAGTAGAATTGCCCTCAGGGCAGGGCAATTGACCTTCTCTGTTATTAATTAATAGTAAATATATGAAGACTCCGGTAGGTTCGTTTGCTTGGAATCCGGAACCTGTTGGCTGTTAGGTTGTGGTAGTTGTGTCTACGGATTAATACCTTTTCGAATTTACGTAATTTCGGGCAGCCTTGTTATATCAGCATCTGACTTTTCCCGGCAAACGAACATTTTATGATTTAGTACATTTCAGAGGTAAATAAAAATGCTAATTGCTTGCTTCTATTCTCTTAAATACTAGTACAGTAAATTCTACGTGTTTTTTTTCAGTTAGGTGTTCTCACTACATCTCTTGTGGATGGGTGTGGTCGAAAGTTTTATTATACTTTATTTAGGCTTAATTGCATTACAGGTTTATGTGGTATAACGTTTTTACAAATTCGTCTTTGTAGTATCACTTTGTACAAAAGCTAGTCCCCCCGTCCATCAGACGTTAACACACTAACGGAATGAGAGTCGATCGACCGCTACAAAGAGACAATTTGCAGCGGTCGACCGGTTCGTGTAGCGGTCGACCGGCTCTCATTCCGTTAGTGTGTTAACGCCTGATGGATGGAGAGACTTGACTTTTACCTATAAATGTGACCACAGAGACTTGTTTGTACAAAGTGATACCACAAGGACTAATTTGTAAAAACGTTATACCACATGGACCTACGGTGCAATTAAGCCTATACTTTATTAGTCATGTCTGCATCTGCTCCAAAGTTTATCTGAACATGCACACAATTGGTGCCTGTATTTCTCGTCGCCTAAAAACAATTCTAAGTAGTGAGAATTTTTCTTGTTTAAATTGAATTCTTATTTTTAAATTTTTTTGCCGTGGTCACCAAAAGTTAAATTCCAGCTTCGCCCCTCCCTGTCACATATGTGAACAACTAGTAGCCACAAAGGATCTCATGGAGGGGAAAAAAAATTATAATAGTTTTTTAATTAATTCGTTTTTAATCATGTTGAAGAATGAGAGTAATTGAATGGTATAAAATTTTTACAAATTCGTCTTTGTAGTATCACTTTGTACAAAAGCTAGTCCCTCCGTCCATCAGGTGTTAACACACTAACGGAATGAGAGCCGGTCGACCGCTACAAAGAGACAATTTGTAGCGGTCGACCGGTTCGTGTTGTGGTCGATCGGTTAATGTAGCGGTCGATCGGCTCTTCGTTAGTGTGTTAACGCCTGATGGAAAGAGAGACTTATCTTTTACCTATAAGGGTGACCACATAGACTTATTTGTACAAAGTGATACCACAAAGACTAATTTGTAAAAACGTTATACCACATGGACCTACGGTACAATTAAGCCTATACTTTATTAGTCATGTCTGCATCTGCTCCAAAGTTTATCTGAACATGCACGCGATTGGTGCATGTATTTCTCGTCGCCTAAAAACAATTCTAAGTAATGAGAATTTTTCTTGTTTAAATTGAAATCTTACTTTTAATGTTTTTTGCTGTGGTCACCAAAAGGTAAATTCCAGCTTCGCCCCTCCCTGTCACATATGTGAACAACTAGTAGCCACAAAGGATCTCATGGAGGGGGAAAAAAATTATAATAGTTTTTTAATTAATTCGTTTTTAATCATGTTGAAGAATGAGAGTAATTGAATGGATTTGTGCTTGTTACCTCATTATATTTTATCACAATTTTTTAATTAATTAAACACCTTAAATAGCACGTAACAGGCTTCTTATTTTAGTCTCGACAATTAAGTGTTGGTCTTTGTTGCAAACGTCAAACGTGTTATTTCATTTTAAAAAATATATATATATATTTTGTACATTCAAACTACTATTCATTTTATAATCTGCAGCCGAAATTATTGACACATTATATTTTAATTATTAATAGAATTACACTTTGACTTAAATTTTTTAATACATGTTAGACGGTCAAATTATAAGACATATATTTCATATAAATCAATACGGCAACGTACTCGAGACAAGGACGTCTCATATTTTAATTAAAAAAACAAAAAAATGAGATCGCTAGTACAGGTCAGACGTTCGTTTTGGACCGCTACGATTGAACCGCCAAATGGGCGTGCCATCTGGGCCACATGCACCACATCCGAATATCCGATACTTTTCCATCACCCAGGGGTATGTTCGTTTTCACCATTTTTTCAGGATTCTAAGTATATTCACAATTCTACCACCGAACATATTCAGAATTGAAACACAAAAACCAATACATTTTACACAATCTCCAACAACTTTTTAATTTTTTATTCAACATAAATTTTCTCTCTCTATACTTTTTCACATAACTCCAATACTTTTTTATTAAACAATTACATCAAATCATTTCTCTCTCCACTTTACACAAACACCAATAAAACACTATTCAACATAAAAATTCACAACTTCTCTAAAATACTACATTTTTTCTCAAAACGAACATCACCCAGATTTGACGACCCAGATTCTCCACCCGATAACTCATTATCACCATGTGGACGTCCTTCCAATCAGGGTAGATGGAAACAAAAGAGAAACAACTCAATTTTACGTCCTTGCCACTTAACTCTGACTTTGACCTCCGCAGATATTGGTAACATTAACAAGACACTGAGAGACTCCGCAACGCGGCTTCTGAAAACTCCAGCCTTTTTCTTCTCGATTTATCCGTCCCTCAACAGCTCAACTAACATCCACCTGCTGAACATCACCGTTTGACGATCCTTTGCCTCTTTATAATCCCAAACCAACTCCTTGTTTCCAGTTCATAGCTCGAATTCTTCGAATGCTGATCGCTTAAAATCTGCTTCTGTATTATTCAGCTCTTCCGTTTCAGTGTCTAGAACTGAAGGTACTTGATGGGATTTCTAACCTGTTTTACGAAATGCTTTTCCATTTTTTCTGTTGTTTCGTGAACTCCCTACTTCTTCAATTTTGGTTTTTCTTCCATGCGCTACGTTGCTGGCTCCAAAATGTTTTTTTTTTTTCACTTTAATATTGAGGTTATTGGAGTCAATTATGTTCGTTTTTTTTTTAAATTTAGATTACAGTCACTGCTAAAATAAGAAAGTTTCTGGCTTTACTTTATGATGAGATGAGGAAGAAAATATTTTGACCATTACTTTGTGCTTAGAAACCAAGGATATGATTGGTTCCAACTAAATGGTTGGCTATTGTTGGAAAATTTAACTATAATTGTCAGGTAATAGAAACCTATTTACCTAGTAATAGTTTAGAGAAAGTTGGATTCCGTTGAGAGAACATTATCCAGAAAAGATAATATTTAGAGGACTATCTAGACTAGATTTGGAATTCACAAGATTCAGAAAGAATACTGAAAGGGACTTTCAGACTGCTCCGGGAGTTTTCATCTGATATTTTTGCAGCCAAGAGTGAACCAAATGCCCTCTGGTTGTCTTCTCCCTCAGTCACTCTACCCTAATATTGGCCCTTTCATATTTTATATCTATAGGGACTGCATATAACATATATTAATTTCGCCACTTTCACTTACTATCTATCTATCAATCGTGATATCTGCAAAATTTGTCCCCCTCAGCATGACCTCTTAATTATGTTTTTTTTACAGCATCGTGTTCCTAGATTCTGTAACTCAATCAAATTTGATTGGATTCATTAAATTTGTAGTAAAATGCTCATTACTTCATATCAAATGCTATATATTGTCCAAGTTATTTCGTTTCTGAACTCCCAGGTCCGTTAGTTACTCCTCTATTTTTTGATGCATGTGACATAGATGCTTGGTGGTTTCATTTTAATAATTATTTATAATGACATTTCAGTTGACTTTGCATTTTGATCTGATTATTAATTGTGGCACTTGGTTTTATAAAGTGCAGACCTTGTTTGTTATCCTGACCATCATTGAGCGGAATTAACTCTGTTTCGGGGCTCAGGATATAATTTGGTTTACTTGGTTTTGGCGATATAGTTGTTGAAAGATGAGTTTCTATTTTGTCGCTTTTGTTCCTTTTGCTATTACTCTTCTGCTTCAAAGTACCAACAAATCAAAGAAACGGGGAGTGCCTGTTGATGTTGGTGGGGAACCTGGGCATGCTGTCCGAAACAGTCGGTTCTCTTCCCCAGTGGAAACAGCATGGGAAGGTATCTCAACTCTTGCAGAACTTTTTGAGAGTTCATGCAAGCTGCACCGAGATAAACACTTACTTGGAACTAGGAAGTTGATCTCGAGGGAGATTGAAGTGACTGAAGATGGAAAATCCTTTGAGAAGCTTCATTTGGGAGAGTATGAATGGCTAACCTATGGGAAAGCATTTGAAGCTGTGTGCAACTTTGCTTCTGGTTTGGCTCGACTTGGACACAAAAAGGAAGAACGTGCAGCAATCTTTGCTGAGACAAGAGAAGAATGGTTCATTGCATTGCAGGTGCTTGTCTTTATGGATCCAGTCACATTTTAAACAAATTATTCTTTTAAAGAACTTATTGATCCTAATACGCAGGATTATGGTTAACCATTTTGTATTGCACATACAATTTGTTTTTAGTTTATCTCAATCATATATATATATATGTGTGTGTGTGTGTGTGTGTGTGGAAATAGATCTTTAGTAACAGCCTACCTAAGGATGGTGGTGGCAGTGAAATTTCAAATAACAACAACAAAGATGCGATCCATAGTGCTTATGCTTTTCACAGCTGTTTGATATAGCTAATAAAGTTTTCTATATCAGGGATGCTTTAGGCGCAATGTCACTGTTGTGACTATATATGCATCTTTGGGGGAGGAGGCTTTATGTCACTCCTTAAACGAGGTTCTATATCTCACTCTCTCTCTTTCTCTTATACTGTTGGTATTTATGTCGTGTTGTCAAGCTGAAATGCCTCTTGAGGTCCCTAACTCCATGCTTGTATAGCCATCCCTCAGATTTATTTTTAACATTAAATGACAAAGCTATTCGTCTTATCTTGTAAAGTAGAAGTTGAGCAATAGAGATGTATTATTTCATAGTATTAGATTTTTTTATTTTTTTGTTTGATAAGTAAGATGAATGTCATCCATATTCTATATACTACTGTCCTGGTTTCTCACAATTGGTAGATTTTTGTTTACAATATTATGGGATCCTCAGGATGTTAATTGTAACCTAAGTGGAGTTTTAGTTGAAAATTAATCTCACAGCATATGTACCTGTTCTTTTTTTTTGGGCAAGAATGTACTTGTCTTTGTGCAAACTATTTCGCCCAGGTTAATGGAGATGCTATGATTTCTCACTTCTGATTTTCCTTTCTGAATCATCCCAAGAAAAGCAAAAAGTTATTTTCCTCTCTGCATCAGTGTACAGAGTGTCACACAATTTGTTGGAAACATCTTGGGGGGTGGTATTGTTTGTGTTCTTGTGAAGAAGTTAGGTTAAGTGTTTTGGAGACCTAATTTATCGTAAATCTGTTCCAATATTTTTTCCAAGAAAATATCCTTTTTTTTTCTGATATGATTTGCTCCATATTTTGGTGAAATTTAGAAGTTACATAAGTTCCACCAGTCCCTTTCTAAAATTGTAGCTTTCTTCTATGCATATCTAGTAAAAAAATGTCTAGCTTTGGCAATTCACGTATCAAGAGATGGGTTAGGCTATTATCAAGTTCCTAATCAATTGATATTCCAATATTGTATATTTGTTAACAGCTGATCCACATTAGTTGTAGTCTACTTGTGGCAATGAATAACTGGGATAATATGCTAGTTCAAGTTCCAGTTCCTTTCCTTTAGCTGTCATTGTTGCTCAGTAATTTTATTTTCTATTTATTTTTGTTCCAGACGGAGGTTACGACTGTGATATGTGGGCACAAAGAACTCGAGAAAATTATGCAGATAAGTGGACAAATTGACACTGTGAAACGTATAATATGTATGGATGATGAGATCCCCTCGAATGCCTTATCTGTTGAGCAGAGCAAAGGCTGGACTATTACCACGTTTGCAGATGTGGAGGGACTTGGTAGAGAAAATCCTGTTGATGCTGACTTACCTCTTCCAGCTGATGTTGCAGTTATAATGTACACAAGTGGGAGTACTGGATTGCCTAAGGTTAGAAGCATCTAAAGACTATTATAGTTCTTGGGGTGTCTATAGGGTTTGTTCTCCTCCCCCCTCATCAAGTGCCCTGTTGGTTTCGGAATGGTTGATTGTTAACAGAAAATTGCGGTTTGTCAACACTGTGCTTTGTCTATTGCACTCAACCCTGCTTCTCTCTCTCTCTCTCTCTCTCTCTCCTTTCCATCTATTTAGATCTATCTATCTAACCACCTGCCTATCTATGGAGGGGATGGGAGGTAGGAATTTCCGTCGGAGGGTTTATAGTTACAATTCTCTGCATTATAAGAATGCCTTGCCTGTGGAGCCAGTTCTGAATTTGCTAGTTCGAGCAGTATTTCATATGTGCGGCATGGCCATGATAGTCATAGTAGCAGCACAATATAGAAGCAAAGTATACAAAACACTAAATTGAATGTAAATAATGAGTGAAAACAATTACAACTAGCAAGTAGTGAAGAGGCTCAATAAGTTCATGTGTATGAAGAGACATTTTGAGATTTTCATGTGAAACAGTCATATTTCCATTACTGGCGGTGAAAGCAGTTGATCGGAGGCTGGTGGCTGGTTTTCACAATGCAAATAGCTAGTCCACCATTGTCCTCGTAAAACTTCTTTTACATATCACAGAATTGATGGCTCGGCTTCATGGGTTTTGTATGTAGTGGTGATTCTAAACAATTGGCCAGTAAGATTTTGGCAGAACCTGGTGTAGCTTAGTTTGCAGTGGGAAATTCTCCCTTACATTGAGAATTTAAACGCTGCATTTTGTGCTTCCTCTATCTTTTCATTGGTGATTCTTTCTCCTTATATTGTTCAAGACTCTTGTTTTTTGCATTTCCAGTTCCCCCCTCTCTTTTTTTTGGAAAGAGAGAGAGAGGGGGGGGGGGGGCTTACCGGTGTTCGTCATGTTCTTAGTCTGTAATTTCACCAAATATCTACATGTCTTTCCTAGAATTTCACCTACAACAAATATAAATTGTGTCCGAAAACTTGCTCATGTTCAGAGACATTACTTGAATGGGATAGCTAATCAAGCCACACTAGACTTTTATTAATATTAATTCACCTTGACTCTTCCTTTTTTTGCAGGGTGTAATGATGACACATGCCAATGTCCTAGCTACTGGTTCTGGTGTCATGAACATCGTACCTGATGTTGGAAGCGATGATATCTATATGGCATATCTACCCATGGCTCATATCCTTGAATTAGCAGCTGAGGTATGGTGATTCTGCAAACTGGTTCTATTGATAACTATTGTAGCTTTAATGACCATTATTTTCATAGTATATCGGACTATTTAATTTTTGTGTCATTTGACAACTCTCTCTCTCTCTCTCTCTCTCTTATGTGTAGACCGTGATGTCTGGTGTTGGAAGTGCAATAGGATATGGGTCACCATTGACACTTACTGATACGTCGAGCAAGATAAAAAAGGGAACAAAGGGAGATGCATCTGTGCTATTGCCAACTTTAATGACAGCTGTCCCAGCAATTCTTGATCGTGTTCGTGATGGTGTACACAAGAAGGTTTGTCAACTTTGATGTGTGTATTGTACCTTCTTGGATATTTTTTTTATAAGTCAATCTTATTAGAGAAAAAGAAAGCTGACAGTACAAGAGACTACACTGACAACAGCTAAGCATACACGCTAAAAAACTAATAAAATCCGGAAAATCCACAAAAGAACCACCAAAAACCGAATTTGTGAAAGGTGGTCTTGGGTGGTATCATCTCACCCTCTCAGAACGCGTTTGTGAAAGGTAGGCAAATTTTGGATTCTGTTCTCATTGCTAATGAGTGCATTGACTCTAGGATGCGCTCCAACATCCCGGGCATGATCTGTAAATTGGATGTTCACAAGACATATGACCACGTGAATTGGAGATTCCTTTTATACCTCTTAAGGAGGTGTGGCTTTGGGGCTAGGTGGTGCAGCTGGATCGAGTTTTGTATCTCCACCGTAAGATATTCGGTGATTGTGAATGGTTCTCCCAAAGGTTTTTTTGGTGGGTCTCGTGGATTGCGTCAAGGTGATCCTCTTTCACCTTTGTTGTTCGTTATTGTCATGGAAGCCTTCAGTCGGATGATGAAGATGTTGATAGACAATGGTTCCATTGAAGGGTTCGATGTTGGAGTTGGTGATCGAGGTGGGGTGAACATATCTCATTTATTATTTGCTGATGACACTCTCATTTTATGTGGGGCTGATGAGGGCCACTTTCGAAATCTTCGATGCCTTCTCCTTTGTTTTGAGGCTGTGTCGAGTTTGAAGATTAATCTCTCCAACTCCGAAGCCATCCCTATTGCTAACGTAGTCAATGTGCATGCTTTGGCTTCTATTTTGGGCTGCCGGGTTGCTTCTTTGCCTCTCACTTATCTGGGCCTTCCCTTGGGGACGACTTTCAAATGTTCTCGCATTTGGAGTGATATTATCGAAAGGACGGATAGGAGGTTGGCGAGATGGAAACGGTGCTATCTCTCTAAGGTTGGTAGAATCACGTTGATTAAGTCCACCCTCTCTTCTCTCCCCACTTATTTTTTGTCGTTCTTTCCCATTCTGGTTGCGGTGGCTAATAGGCTGGAAAATATTCAGAGGGATTTTTTATGGGGTTCTGACGATAGATGCAGAAATTTCATCTTGTGAAGTGGGAGAAAGTATGTTCTCCTATTAGCTGCGGTGGGTTGGGATTGAGAAGGCTTGCTTTGTTTAATAGGGTCCTTCTTGGGAAATGGCTTTGACGGTTCGGGGTTGAGCGAGATAGCTTGTGGAGAATTGTTATCATGGAAAAATATGGTTGTGCTTTTGGTGGGTGGACCGCTCTTGTTTGCAATGGCTCTTATGGTGTTGGTATCTGGAAGAACATTAGCAAAGAATGGGCCTCCTTTGCTGAGAACATCCGATTTGAGGTGGGAAATGGCATGAGAGTCCGTTTCTGGATGGATCGTTGGTGTGAGGAGAGACCCTTAAAGGATGTGTTTCCTTTTTTGTTTTCTCTAGCATGCAATAAGAATGCTCTGGTTGCGGATTGCTTGGAGTTGGTTTCCGGGAGTGCTTCGTGGAATATTCAGTTTGTTAGGGGGGCTAATGATTGAGAGTTAGAGGAGTTCTTTGCGCTCTTCTCTTTACTTTACTCTAAAGTTTTGCGACTTCATGTTGCAGACAAGATGAGATGGGTGGGATCTAAGAATGATGTTTTCTTGGTGAATTCTTGGTATTCGATTTTTGTTGGGGATTTCGATGAGAGCTTCCCTTGGAGACAGATTTGGAGGTCTTTAACCCCGCTTAGGGCGTCCTTCTTTGTTTGGGAAGCCACCAATGGAAGAATCCTTACCACTGATAACTTGAGGAGGAGGGGAGTGTTCACGCTAGATTGGTGCTATCTTTGCAAATGTGATGGGGAGTTCGTTGAACACATTTTGCTGCATTGTTTGGTTGCTAGGGAGTTGTGGTCCTTAGTGTTATCTTTTATGGACTATGATTGGGTGATGCCTAAGAGGGTAGCTGATGTTTTGTTGTGCTGGAAAAGATATTTTCAAGACCCTCGGGCCTTAGCTATTTGGAGAATGATCCCTACTAGTATTTGGTGGAATTTATGGAGAGAGAGAAATGAGAGATGTTTTGAAGGTGTGACTTTGTCCATGGAGGGTTTGAGGGGAAATTTTTTGCTGTCTTTGTTCTTGTGGGTGAATGCCATGTTGGGTTCTCCCTTTTCGGAGTTTTTAGATTTCATTAGTTTTCTAGCTTGTTTAGTCTAGAGGTCTCAGTATAGTCATTTGTACTGTTCCTCATTTTCCTTTTTCTTTCAATAAAATTGTCGTGCTTATAAAAAAAACCAAATTAGCCCACAGAAAAAGAGAATGCAACACAAAACCCCCCAAACTAGCCAAAGACACAACCATGTCTTTGAAGCATTTCTCTCCCTCCATAAAGACCACCAGATGCAAGCTGGAATCATCTTCCAAATGGCCGACACAATTGGATCGTCAAACTTCCTTCTCCAACAACGCAAAACATCCACCACCTTCCTAGGCATAACCCAATCATGGTTAAGGATGCTCAGCACATGCCCCCACAATCCTCTAGCCATCGAGCAATGAATAAGGATATGATCAACCGTTTCGCTGTCGCTCTTACATAAGTAGCACCACTAAGTAACACAAACACCCCTCCTTCTTAAGTTGACAATGGTTAAAATTTTCCCATGAGTGGCCCCCCAAACAAAGAAAGCTACTCTATTGGGAGCCCAATTCCTCCAACATAGTTGTCAAGGGAAATCCGCATCGGATCTCTCCAAAAGAAAAGCATACATCGATTTCACAGAGAAAACACTGCTCTTAGAACCCCTCCACAACATTTTATCCCCACTCCCCCTCCTCCTACTCCACGAATACAGTAAAGAATAAAACTCCGAAGAAACATCCATCTCCCAATCGTTAATCAACCTATCAAAATGAACATCCCACACAACCACTCCGTATCCCATCTCCATGCAATCAGCCACCCAAGCATCCTTCCTTCGAGCAATAGAAAATAATTGAGGAAACTCTTCACTCAACGGTCTATCCCCACACCACTTGTCATGCCATAACCGAATTCAAGAACTGCTCCCAACCACAAATGAATGCATGTGTTCCTTCCTGGATATATACAAATCCTCAAATGAATGCGTGTGTATATATATATCTGCTTGTTAGATTTTGGGAGACCTTTTCAAGTAGTAGTAGAGTTCCACCACTACTGATCTTCCCACTGCTGCAGGTGAATGCAAAGGGTGGATTAGCAAAGAAATTGTTTGATTTGGCTTATGCCCGTAGGTTATCTGCCATTAATGGTAATTGGTTTGGGGCTTGGGGTCCGGAAAAGTTTCTTTGGGACTTTCTTGTGTTTAGAAAGGTCCAAGCAATTTTGGGAGGTCGGATTCGCTATGTGCTGTCTGGAGGTGCTCCTCTCTCCGGAGATACTCAAAGGTTCATCAACATTTGTCTTGGGTTGGTATCCTATTTAGCAAATTCAAGTTATAATTTTGTGTTTTTCCTTTTCTGTCCTTTTATAGAGTTCTAATTGTTTGACTATTTCCAGTACTGCAATAGGTCAAGGATATGGTCTTACTGAGACTTGTGCTGGTGCAACATTCTCTGAGGTCGATGATACATCTGTTGGTCGTGCTGGTGCTCCACTTCCTTGCTCATTCATTAAGGTGATGAATAAATGAAAGCATTTCACCTTGTCTGCTTAAATGTATACTTTTTGCAACAAACATGCACTGTTTTAATTGTGCACATTCCAGACTATGGTCACTAAAGTTAGACAAATCCATTTGTTTCTGTTTAGTACTAGTATGTCCATCTTTCAGTTTCTTGTAATTGATAGCCGAAGGAAAGAATTTTGCAGCACCAAGTACGTGAGAGTTGCTTTTCTTCATGAGGATTTACTTTTTTATATAAGTAAGATGATAATCTTTATTAAAAAATGTGTAACAGTACAAAAAACTGTACTGAAACACTTAAACCATACAGGCTACAAAACTTAGAAAATCCGGATAATTGGAGAAAGAAAAGCCCAACACCGCATTAGCCCATAAAAATGGACTAATTAGGGAAGTGCACGGATATGAATGAAATGGACTTTACAAATATGCAAATAAGAGTATGGTTGGAGGGGAAATCTTAGCAGTTACATCAACAACTAAGTATAAGAAAAGTTGACATTGCAGAGAGGCACAGAGGAACAAAATGAATTTTAAGCAATATACCACAATGCCTTGGAAATTGTTGGAAAATTACCCTTGAAATGGGCATGCCTTGTGCATGAAGAAGCTAAGAGTACCATCGGCCAAAAGCGTCAAGGCTTTGGAATGGAGTCAGTCTGTTGCTGACTATCAAACCCCATATATCCCTTTCTCTTCATGTTGTTTCGCTTTCCCAAGATTGTTCAATTTGTTGGATTCTGAAACTTATACCCGTCTCATTATTCCTATGTCCTACTAGAATGACTGTTTTGTTGCTTAACAGCACGGTCATGTTTGACACAACCATGATGAACAATAAACTATATACTATAGTGATAGAAGCTTATTATGCCATATTGCAGATCAGCAATGTTATCGTAATTATTTCTCTCGTTCTAACACCATTGTCTTTTTCCTGATCAGCTCAGTTGGATTTTATCTTCCGGATTTAGATTGCCCCATGATAATTTTTGTATTCTATTTTTGTCCTGTTTTCTTATTTCTTGTTCCCTCTTAAAAGGGTACTTGTCAATTGAAAGCTTTGTATTTACTGGTGAAAGTGATACCTTTGCAAGTTTATTATCGCTTGCATGGCAATTCCTTGGTTGTTAAACTCAATTTTTTAATATTATCTTTTCATCTTATAACTCTTTTCTCTGGTCAAGAAACTTTGTAAGATTTAAATTATGTTGATGAGAATAATGAATGTAAATCATGTAGCTTCTCCTGGGCTCCAATTATTCATATTGCGGTGTTAGTGGTAATGGCACCCCCCCTCCCCCTCTTCTCTTTTCTTTCCTCTCTTTCTCTGATATCAATGTTACACCTTTAACACAAGTCTATATAATGTTATCAAGAAGTTTGTCTTGTCTGATATACTTTTTGTATGCTCATAATTAACATATTTATCTTATCTATTTCAGTTAGTCAATTGGCCTGAAGGTGGATATCTAACCTCTGATTCACCCATGCCACGTGGGGAAATAGTTGTTGGTGGTCCAAATGTTACTCTTGGATATTTCAAAAATGAAGAAAAAACAAAAGAATCATATGAGGTAGGTTTCCAAGTTTCTGTTCTTCAGCCAAAGATACAGAGTTGGAAGTTAATGACACATTGACGCTTTTCCTTTCTGTTGTCAAAGGTTGATGAGAGAGGAATGAGGTGGTTCTATACGGGTGACATAGGGCAGTTTCATTCTGATGGTTGCCTTGAGATAATTGATCGTAAGAAAGATATAGTCAAACTTCAGCACGGAGAGTATGTCTCCTTGGCCAAGGTATGAATGTTGCAAAATGAAATGTAAGCTATCATTGTATCTTCCTCTGGGACTAAAAGTTTTTCCTACAGGTTGAAGCTGTTCTCCTTGTGAGCCCCTATGTTGACAATATCATGTTGCACGCTGATCCCTTCCATAGTTACTGTGTGGCCCTTGTTGTGGCTTCTCAGCAAGCAGTGGAAGATTGGGCCTCAAAGCAAGGAATTCCTTTTACTGACTTTGCCAACTTGTGCGAGAAATCAGAAACGAAGAAGGAAGTGCTCGCAGCAATACAAAAGGTATCTTTTGTGAATCAAATTTCTGTGACTTTGAAGTTAGCTTAGCGTTTAGGCATTTAACTTCAAGCTCTGAAGACCGTGCTCTTTAGTGATTATGAGCTTCCTGCGTTTAGGCATCGAGGTTGACAGTTAAAATTTAGGGGATCAAGCGTATGGTGGTTTATGAGACAAAAAGGGCGATGCAAAAGCTGAGTCAGCCAAGGCCTGGCTCAGGAAACACTTGACTCTCCCTATACGTACTAAATTCGCATGTTTAGTCTCAGCTAAAAGTGGATTGGTTGGTGATTCCATCAAATTGCATGGTTTAGTCTAAACCAAAAGAGGGTTAGACACTCAGTTCTCTTAGGCTGTGTTTGTATTGTAAAATTTTACCCCTCCTAAAATTTTAACACAATAAAATATTATAATATAATCTCTCTCTCTCATATCAAATCATTACTTTTAACTACAAAAAATATAAAAAATTACTTCTCTCTTCACTTTTTCACTAAACCCAATACCTAAAATTTTAACAACACTAAAATTTTACAAAACAAACCCACCCCTAGATACATTAATAAAATGACTTGGACAATCCACCCCAAACAACAAAAACTATAACATACCAGGTTCAAGTTGCTTTACTTTTCTTGCTTTATGTCTTTTCTGGTTTGACTTAATTAATTTTACTGATTACAGGAAGGAAAGAAGGCACGATTGGAAAAATTTGAGATTCCAGCAAAGATCAAATTGTTTTCCGAACCATGGACTCCCGAATCGGGGCTACTCACGGCAGCTTTCAAGCTCAAGAGAGAGGTAATTAGAAAGACTTTCGCTGAAGAACTCTCTGGATTATATGCTTCCTGATTTTAGCTGTAAACCTTGTAACTCCTTTATACAGTTCTCCCTCCTCTGTTTTCTTTCTCTTTCAATTTTGGGGACGAGGTGCTTTTGCCTCTATCTTCTGTAGTATGACTTATCCCGCAATAAAAATTGTTAGGAAAACTCATATTTGCATGATGAGAAATCATAGCATTTGTCTCCATTCTTTGCACTTCTTATCCGGGGTTGAGGCTTACTTGCATTTTCATGGTTGTTGTTGCAGTTTCAAAAGATATATTCCTAACAAAAAGCTGAAAATAATTAATCGTTATATTAAAAAGGAAAAATAAAAAGAAAAAAAGAAGCCAAGAAGATGGTGGATATACGACCATAAATGAATAGCATGAATACAAAAGAAGAAAGAGTACGATACCTCTAAAATTTATTAAAAAAGTATTTGGCAGAAGAATACCGTGATTAATTTATAGACTACGAGAAAAACTAGTAATATCGAATTTGTTAAGACGAATCGTACCTTTCGAATGAAGAAGCGTTTGCTCAACACCTCATAACTTTTTGTAAGACCCACTGTCCCTTGGCCTGCCAAAAAATCTGCGACTTGATTATTGACTTCAAAAGATTCGCCTAGTTCAAGAACAACGTTGTGCTGGTCTTGCTTGTTCCGACTCGGCAAAAGTAGATAGAGTCCCACGTTGATTAGAAATAATTTAATATTGTGTTTCATATATTTGTGGGGTCATCTCTTCCTATTATCAATTGGTTTTGAGATGAAACTTGATATGATATCATAGCAAAATATTTTTAGGCTTGACCCACTTGTTTGTATTCTCCAATATTGTCTACGTGCATGGACCATGTTCATTCGACTTGCATTTGAGGGAGAGTGTTTAGAGTCTCCTTGTGTATTTACAATGTACAATTCCTTCTTGAAAAAAAGAAAAAAATATGTAGACTTTTCAATTGGGGCAAGAAAAAGCTCCCCTACTTATTAAAAAGTGTGCAAAATATTTCTTTCTCTAATCCCTGAGTATAGTTTATATATGTAATATCTAATCAGCTTTTATTTTCCAACCTTAGCTTCAGAAATACGTTCTTGTATTATTGTTATTCCTTTTAATTATTATTTTTGTTTCATTTTCAAGCGCTAATTGGGGTGGAATATGTCTCAAAAAGTTAAAGAACATGAGTTTTTTTTTTGCTAATCTAAAGAACATAAAATTTAAGTGCAAGGAAAGAGATTGCTGAGTGTGGGGTTGGGTGGGGACAATTAGGTGCCAAGAAGGAGACCAAACATCCAACTTTGGTTCCATTATGTGAGCCCTACTTGAAACTGACCCAATTAGGGATAGCCCCGAGCCTTCCCCCCATGTGACCATTAGTTCTTTTGTTTCCATCACTTTTGAGCCTTTTTACAATGTTTCAAGAACACCCCCGTCGGACACCCTTTTCTCTCTCTCTCTCTCTCTCTCTCTATGAAGCACGAAGCACACATGCATGGCAGAATTTGTGTCCAGGAGAGTGAGTGCGTGTACAAGTGACAACCTTGTGTGAAGCACAGGTTTGAAGTGACAAAAGGGAATGGAAGAACTTGACATACATACTCGGTAGGGCCTAAAGATCAAATGCAGCGCATTGCCTGCTTGCTTTACTTGCAGGGTAACCCAGGATTATAAATCACTACATTTTTTAGGGATGGAAAATCTATCAAAAAGATGGTAACAAAATCATGCTGCTCGAGGTAATGGGAAAGTAATAAATCTTCCCTTAGGTATTAAGAATTACCTCAAATGGGTCAAAGCTCTCTCTTATGAAGAAGTGCAAATGGTATCTCCTGAATAAAGTCGTACATCTCTCTAACCCCCATCAAATAGAATAACTCTTGTTATAATATGTAATCACGGTATTCTTCCGCCACAAGTGAAGTTCCTCTAATAAATTTAAGAGGTTCTGAAAAAAAAAATCCGACTATAATATATAATATAAATTGCGTAATTGTTAGATATCAAGCGCCTACTTCCTAACTTTCATTTAGTTGTAGCCAATGTCTACCAAGTTTGGTGGAGAAATAATATTTTTTTTTTGTCAAGAAGGAGAACCCTTTTATATGGACTCAACCTTAAATATCCTTATCAACAGAGGTTCAAGTTTAAATATAGGGTTATAATACAAAATATAGGCATAAAGTGCTTTTAGAGTAGATCTAGGTATTTTAGACTAAATCACTTAAAGCTCTCTCTTTATTATCCTATTTATATTTTCTTTTAATTTTGCACCGAGTTTATATTTTCTTTCATGTATAGCACTTAAATATGAGATATATTATCAAGATATCAAATTAAAATTAAAATGTGAGAACATTTTTCTTAATATGTTTTGTGTTTTATACTGAACAACTTTAAAATTAAAAATCTATGTATCTCCTTATTTTATTTTATTTTATTTTATTTTCACTTAATAATATTTTATTGAACAAGACAAGGTAAAAGCACGCAGTCGTGGCATAATCTAGAAAGTACCCACCCTCCTAAACAGCCCCCTTTTTTTCTCTGTTCGGCTGGCGCTTTAGGAAATTCAGATAGCCATCTGTTTTCGCCTTTATAATCAATCGGTGGGAAGTCGAAAACTTGGACCTAATCCACGAGTCTACCAACAATTACAGAAGAGTTCTTTAATGGGGACTAGCTTTGCATGTCTTGAGGTCCTCATGCCTCGACTGTAACATAATTACATTTAATATGATCTGCTGAAGCGACTAAACGAATGAGCACCAATATTGGTTGGCCCGCCCCATCATCAGTTGCTTTCGCTCCCTAAAAATCAAGGATTCTGCTCACCTTTCCCCTTCCCTCCCCTCCTAGATAACCAATAATATAGTTGATGTCCATTAGGATTCACACACAATCTTTCCTTTTCTTCACTTTCCCCCGCTCCCCTCTGAGCCAAAAAGCACAATTAGCACCTAATCAGGACAAA
Source organism: Myrica gale (assembly GCA_963930655.1). Classification (NCBI taxonomy): domain Eukaryota; kingdom Viridiplantae; phylum Streptophyta; class Magnoliopsida; order Fagales; family Myricaceae; genus Myrica; species Myrica gale. The sequence goes on from OZ005611.1 coordinate 23,092,028, forward strand.
AAATCTAGGTTTAGGCCAAGGGGGATGAAGCATCTGTCAGACAGAGGAGAAAAAACATGCAATCTGTTTGAAAAGAATCCATAATGTAGAATCGTACAAAACCCAATGAAGTATCTCTCTTTTTGGTTTAGCTAAGATTATAAAATCTGCAAAAAGGTTTCTAGGCTTCTAGCAAGACACTGACTCTAAATTTTATACGGACATGTATCCAAGTTTCTTTAAAATTTTAGGCTAAAGAAAAGTTGATTAACTTATAAAATTGGATTTCTCTTTTTAAACACTTTTTATACATAGAGCCGGGCATACCCACTTCGGATACCCTGAACTGAAGCCATTTACTCAAGCATGATTTGGAGAACTGAGCCTGGAGAAAATACTCAGCAAGTACATCAGGCAGACAGGCACTTCTCTGCTTCTCTTTTTCTTTCTGGAAATAAGTCAGGCAGTTAGAATCTTGGAGATGACTTTGAACTGTACAATGTCTATTTCTTTCTATTACCATCTCTTACATTTGATCAGATTGAAATCTTTGGTGGGCCAGGCGTATAATCTTCATTCTCTCCTTGTATAAATGACCTCCACCTTATAAATCCCACAGAACTTTAGTCACTCCTTTAACTTCACGTTTTTCCTATTTCTACCGTGCTTTCTTCTTCACCTTTCCTCAACCATTAACATGAATGGTTACAGAGAAGAAAACGAGGGCTGCTATTTCCATCCAAGAGAAGTGATCGTAGGGGTCTGCTCCTTATGCCTGACAGAGAGGCTCAAAATCTTGGCCTCAAAACAAGGCCACCTTTCCTCTGCTAGAAGCACCCGCAGACCTCAGAACTCCACAAACAGAAAGCCACCCATCACGCTTCCAAAGATCTTCGCTCTCGGTGGCTCATTTCTCACTCGATTCGAATTCCGGCATTGGAAATCCGAGAACTCAGATCGCGATGCCTTCACCAGTCAAGAAGGTATTGCTTACTACTGCTCCTAATAATCGCCATTATAATCAGTATATTATGATAGATATCGGGTCGTAAGTTTCCAATTATTGGTATGAAGGAGTGTAATGTCATATCTCTGTTTCTGTATGTATATGTAAAATTATTTGTTGGGTAATGACAAACTTATGGTCAAAGAATAGCTGTAAAGAGAGTTGCAAACTGGGTATACTGGATATATCCATAGGTACGTATTCGGAATTTGCATCACATAATGTGTCTTTATATACAAGGAGAATAATATGAGATTGAAGTTAGAGACTTTCAAGCAACGGATACGAAATGAAATTGTTCATCAGTTTCAGGAATTTGGAGCTGTTGATAAAATAGTAAAGATGAAACAACTTCCTATTGCTCTGATCAACAACAAAAAACTACTCATGTCTAATTCTTGAGATCATACAAAGTTGTGCAATGGTATCTACGAGGTATCCCTCGGATCACGACCCCTATCTGCTAAGCTTTTAATATCATCTCCACTAATCAAGCCCTTAGCAAATGCAGTTTGGGGCAACCGGTAAATGAATCTGCGTGTGGGTTTCCTGCAGTTGTAGGAAAACATGACTATAGTGCATCAAATGTATCTCCTGTTTGATTGTCAGGGGTATTTGGACTCTTACCATTCAGGTACTGATTTACCGCATCAGGGTGCAAAAGAATTTGCGTTTTAGCCACCCCACCCATGTAGCAGACGAAGTTTTAAGTTTTATTTTAGTTGTTTTTTTTTTCTTTTTTTCTGGCTTTTTCCTGACACCCCATTTTTGCACTCGCAATTTAGCTCCTGAGGACTCTTTTATATCAATCAAGTTTGAAGACAACGGTGTAGCCTCGTGGGAGAAGAATACTCTGTCTAAGGCATCTTTAGAGAACTGCAATGTATCATGGAATCACAGCTTGAGCAAGGAGGCCAAGGAGACCAAGACCATAATAGAGCATGGGAAACCGCGTGCCTCGCTTAGGTGGCGGAAGCGGATTGGGCACCTGTTCCAGCTCGTCAGATGGAAAAGGTCCAACAAGGGCAACGCGTGCCACGTGGGCAGCAAGCGGAGGGAGTCAAGGTGAGGAAGGGGTGGATAAGGACTGACAAAGAGCAAGACAGTGGAATAAAGCAGTTCACAAAAAGTGATCACACAAGTCCACGAGTCTTTTACCTCTATCCTATACCAAATGCGTGGGTTGGGGCTCAATGTGGCTGAAAAGCCACATATTATAGAGACGATGAAGTCAAATATATAACTTTACCTCTCTAAAAAGTGCGCTTTATTTGCTTTTAAAGCTTGGGGTTCTTGTACTTTCCCATGTTCTGTTTTCCATTTTTCTGCAGGGTACAGACCATGTGATATAACTGTTGAACTGTACTCAGTTTCAAGAGTACATGACTGAGGGTGTACAGATAAATGACTAAATCAAAAGGTATTTGTGAGTTTTGTTCCACACCGGACAAGTTAGGTGTGCCCATGGGGTGATAGCCTAATAACAGGACATGAATCTTCACCCACTTCATCAACAACTGTGCAGCACGAAAGATGGTCAAGTGTCTTGCTCCATTTGTTTTCATTGTGTTTTTGAAAATGCTTTTCATTTTTCTCCTTTTGTGTAATGACCGTGTCTATCAAGCAGTTAAATATTTGCGATCATGTGCATTTGTCATGGAAAAGACACGAGTTAATGTTCTTTTTATGTAAACTTTACATGAGTAGTGAAGATCTAAAAAAAAGATAAGAAGTTGTGTCGGATCAAAAACTTATTGTTGATAGAAATCCATAAATATAAAGTTCAATCAATTAATATTGGATTTGGCAGACTTTGAATTGAATGGAAGGAAGAGAGACGATAGATGACTAGAAGTTTAAAAGTTCAATCAATGTGGAACATGTCGCTCAAAAGGTAGTTGCTTGTTTACATCTTCATTCATTGTTAAATGTTTACATCTGCCGAAAAAAAATGTTTGCATCTGCATTGATAGTTGACATAAAAATCATAAACTACCTTCCTGTTCATTGGAGGTGTATGAGAGAGAGAACTGAGGACCCCTAACCTCTCATCCAGCAAATATGAAGTGAACATGGTCGAAAGAATAAAGGGCAGCAGATTTAGTTTTTTTGCTTCAAAGATAAAGGTCTTCTTTGGGCGGCTGAAGTCAAAGAAACTTTTAGAGGCACATTGCATGTTTTGGTCAGGCCTCATAAAGACTGAGCCTCCAGTCAAAATAAACCTTAGAAATCCTAAAGCCTGAATATATAATAGCATTTGAGGCTTTGGACAATTTGTTCAGCCGACATGATCTCTCTCTCTCTGTGCTTTGGTTATTTCTAAGGCCAATTTCCCACCAGCTGCTGTTTGATACGAATGCCAGGCCTAGCAGAAACCGCAAACTCCTTTGATCCGTAAGAATCTGAAATTTGCACCCTAAGAGATAAGGACGCCAATGTTTGACTGCTATAAGAATTGCCAACATCTCCTTGGCATATACTGATAAGGATTGTTTTGTCGTGCCCAATGCTTTGCTAAGAAAAGCTATTGGTTTCCCACCTTGTGACAATACTCCGCCTATCCTACGATCTGAGGCATCTGTTTCAATAACAAACTCCTCCTTAAAATTAGGAACTGCCAGCACAGGAGTAGTGGATAGTGTCTTTTTAAGAGATTGAAAGGCTTCTTCGGCAGAGTAGTCTCAATGAAACCGTCCTTTCTTTAATAACTTTGTGAGAGGAGCCGCAATACTACCGTAGTTTTGGACAAACTTCCGATAATAACCAGTGAGTCCAAGAAATCCTCTCAGCTCTGTGGGGTTCTGTGGTTGTGGCCACTTCTGCATGGACTCTATTTTGGCTGGATCTACACGTACTCCTTCGCTAGTGACAATGTGGCCAAGATATTCTAACTCGATTTGACCAAAAACACATTTAGATGGTTTGACAAAGAATTGATTCTGCTGCAAAACCGTAAAAGCTTGGTCTAGGTGACACAGATGGAGTTCCCACGAGGGACTATATATAAGAATGTCATCAAAAAACACTAATATGAATTTTTGAAGGAATGGCTTAAAAATAGAATTCATGGTTGCCTGAAAGGTTGATGGAGCATTACAAAGTCCAAAAGGCATTACCAGATATTCGAAGTGGACATGGTGAGTGTGAAATGCAGTTTTGTGGATATCTACCTCATGCACTCTGATCTGGTGGTAACCTGCTCTCAGATCAAGCTTGGAAAAATACTTTGCACCGTGGAGCTCGTCCAACATATCATCAATAGTTGGAATAGAGAATCTGTCCTTTGTTGTTACCTCATTGAGGGCCCGATAATCAGTGCAAAATCTCCAGCTTCCATCTTTTTTTTAACTAGCAAAACAGGTGAGGAAAATGGGTTGTTGCTTGGCCGAATTATACCCGAAGTCAGCATGTCTTCAACTTGTTTTTCAATCTCGTCCTTTTGAAAATGGGCATACCGGTAAGGGCGAACGTTGACTGGTCCATTCCCGGGCTTGAGAGGAATCTGGTGGTCATAATCTCTCCTTGTGGCAGCTGCTTTGGATCAGTAAAAATTGCGGCATACTTTTGTAAAAGATTCTTCACGTCTTCTGGAATAGGCTCTTGTGACTCTGCCATACTTCCTTTTATTTGTACAGAATACATTTTCCCTTCTCTATTTCGAGTCAGCTTATGGAGTGAAATCGGTTAGGCCTTTTTGCTAGTCTGCCCAATTAATTGCCTTTTTTGTCCCTCCCATTCAAAGCTCAAGATTTGTCTTTTCCAATCACCTTGGCTGCTTACCACTTAGAGGGTGAGGCCAACCAGTGGCTACTTGGACTGAAAAGAACTATGCAAGTTTCTGGAGCAGAGCTCACATGGGAGGTTTTTGAAGCAGAGTTGTGGGTAAGGTTTGGACCCACTGAATATGAAGATTTTGATAAGGCTCTTTCAAGGGTAAAACAACTAGGCACGTTAAGGGAATACCAGAAGGAGTTCGAGCGCCTTATGAACCGGGTACAAGGATGGACTCAGAAGGCACTCATTGGAACCTTCTTGGGAGGTCTCAAACCGGAGATAGCCGATGAGGTCCACATGTTTAGGCCTCGTACTCTGAAGGAGACAATAGTATTGGCAAGGATGAAGGACGAGCAGATTGCACGACAACGAAGAACGATCAGGAGCAATTTTGCTGCCAAGCCAGTAGCAGCAACGCCAACCAATCAAATTCCACCAAAGGCTCAGGCTGTTAGAAAGTTGTCTTGGGAAGAGATGCAACGACGTAGATCGTGGGCTGTGTTTCAACTGCAATGAGAAGTATTGCATGACTATGTTTAGCCATTCCGTAGGGTCATCCCCAACGAAACGAGGAAATTCAACCTTCATGGATCTGAATTGATATTGCCCAGATGTTGAGTCGTCACTCCCCTTGCGGTTGTTGGAAGACTCTACACGCTCAGAAGAATTAAAAGTTGCCCGAGATGAAGAAAGCATCTTCAATTTGTCTGTATTGGCTTGCTTCCAGACAAAATGGAGCTTATGTAATATAATTCTACCAGTGTCAACGTGTTCATCTCTGATTGGGACCTTACCAAAGGTATCAGAGCTGGTCTCACGAGTGACTAGTTACCAAAATGGCTACGAACAAGGAGCGGATTGAGCAACTTGAAGCCGAGGTGGGTGACTTGAAGGGTGGCATTAGTCGTGTCGAGGAAGCCCTTAAGGGTATCACTGAGATGCTCTCTTCATCTCGGACAACTTTTAATTCTTCTGAGCGTGTAGAGTCTTCCAACAACCGCAAGGGGAGTGACGACTCAGCATCTGAGCAATATCAATTCAGATCCATGAAGGTTGAATTTCCTCGTTTCGCTGGGAATGACCCCACGGAATGGCTAACCAGTGTCAACCTGTTCATCTCTGACTGGGACCTTACCACTGTTGGCTGCAGTGAGTCCAAAGACCGTGCCAGAATGGCCACCGCATGAAAAAAGCGGATGACTTTAGTTTCACTGGTAGTGGTTGCCTATGGCTCTTTGATTGCAACCAAGCCAATATTGCAATTTTCTGTTTAGAGAGAGAGAGAGACTACAGTCACTGGAACGTCTTCTGCGGCTGTGGGGGACACAACTGGGGCCTGTAACAGAGCCCACAAATACCCCTCCGCCCAACAGGAATAAGACACGATGAGACAGAGAAACGACGTGGAAAAGATTGTAGTTGATGACTTCTTTGACTGCAGGAAGTATCCTGATTGCCTACGAGATCGATCTTGGGCTAATTCTTACATGGGGTCCGTTCCTACTTCGTAAAGACTCCCCATACGATCACGTTAACTGCGAAGATTAGTGCTACTTGGCCTGCTACTTTGTTTACCTCCATTAGCATGTTGAGCTCTCCATGGCTACGTTAAGTGAAGTTGTCGATATAAATTTTGCCTATCGGTACTTTTTCAATTTTAGAAGATTGTGTCGCGTGGAACCTTTTTTTTTTAATTGATTTTAACAGTAATATATAGTGAGCTGCAGCTTGTAGAGTTCCTTAATATAAATTACATAAGAGGCGATATAAGGAAATATTCCTATTTATTAATTATGAATTTCATTACATTTAGCTCTCAAATTACAAAATGCGTCAATATTTACGCATAAGATTCATTCAACTATTATTAGAGATCGAATATTTATAATTTGAGGGGATAAAATTCTTAGACGGGTAAATAATAGTTCAAGAGTTAGAACATGCATGTGATGCATTTTTATAAGATGCACTTTTATAATTTGAGGGATAAAATTGTATATAATAATTCGAGAGTTTGAAGTGAAGATTTCTCAATACAAAATGTTTTTTTTTTCTCTAGCTACCCCTTCCTTTGTTTTTGTTTCCTTTTTTCATTGAGTCAAAGGCTGGCACTGGGCTAAGTTGCATCAACCCTTCTATAATAATAAAACCTAATTTAATCATTTAACATATGTCCGGTAATATTACAATATTTTACAAATAAACATAGAGACACTTTGGATAAATGGCTCGTATAATAATCTCTACTTTAATAATTTAACATACAATTATAATGTATTACAATAAGGGAAATATACAAATATTACACTGGGTTTTAACGCCTTTTGTGAAAACTCACCAGGTTTTAAAAAGTTTAAAATTGCTCACTAGGTTTATCATTTTTGTATGAAAACTCACTGAACTCAATGTCATTAGCCTCGTTTAACGAAAAATCCATTACATCCAATCACGATATGACACGTGTCACTAAATAATTTAACGGACCTCCCTCATCACGCAACTCATGCCGACAGTTGGAGGAGGTCCACCCATGGCCGCCCAGAGGCGCCAAGTTCCCCCTCCACAGTGAAAAGGATCGGGGTGTTTTTTTAAAATTAATAATGTTTTTTTTGTTAATTTTAGATTTATTTGTAATTTTTATTTATTTAGTGACACGTGTTATATTATGATTGAACGTGATGGATTTTCCGTTAAACGGGACTAACGGTATTGAGTTCAGTGAGTTTTTATACAAAAATGATAAACCTAGTGAGCAATTTGAAACTTTTTAAAATCCGGTGAGTTTTCACAAAAGACGTTAAAACCTAGTGTGTTATTTGTATATTTCCCTATTAAACCAATAACCAACAACACATCACACGGTAATAAAATCAACGAGATTATTTACTTTATAAAATATAAACTTAATTGCACCAAACATCCCTATGGTTTTGCTTTGTAACAATTTACTCCTCAAAGTTCAAAGTTTTACTTACAAAATATAGACTTAATTGCATCAAACAGGAACATCCGGTTTTGCTTGGAAACAATTTAATCCCTGGAATGCAAAGTTAAATTGAGGTCAATTGGGAGACAAATTTGTCCTTCCGTAATTTTGATGATGTGGATGCTTCACCGGCAGGAGTGCGAAAGCTGAGCCCGATTAGTTATATTGATTTAGTCTACAATAAATATATTTTTCATGTTCATTTACAATTCTTGATTAAATAACATGCACTGAACTTTTTTTTCCGCCAAATAATAGCCGTGAAGCTATAATTGCATTGAATTCAGAATACAAGATACAATCAAATCAAGAAACTAAAGATCCAAGCGTGAATAAGTTACAAAAAAGGCTAGCGAGGATCTAAAAGGATCGTTAAACTACAAATGCTCCGAGCAGAGGAGCGAGTGGCAGGAAATGGTAGACGGTAGCTACTAGAACCAAATAAAAGCTAGCACTAGAGCTAAGAACAAAGGCAACATAGAGAAACGCAACAAAGTCCACAAATAACATGCACTAAACTGATATACAGAGAAACAACTCAAAATTTTGGTTATATTTTGGGAGAGAGAATTCTTTCATAACCAGCAATCGTGTGAGCAACTATAAACTGCTGTTCTGTACAACACTTGCTATTATCGTCCAGTACAAGCTTTACATTTTCTGTCTTCAGTGACAATGCCTTGGAGGGGTTGTGCCGACCTTTTGTGCTGTCTGTGTAGAATAATTAATCCAAATAACTTCACCCTTGAGCCTTCTGATTATATCTTCTGTCTTTGAATTGCCCAGAATACATTTTAGTATGGCAGAAAAGGCGAAACCAAAAGAAGCACCAACTTGGCTGAGGTCGGAGCTGGGATAGGTATTGTTTGCTTTGATACAGAAGAAGACATCAATTTCTCTGGTTTTTGAAGCCCCCCACAATGCTGCATTCCGAATTTCAGGAGTCTCTCTCGAGCTGTGACTTCTCTCTACCACCCAGTGCCAGCCAAACTCGCACGGTTGCAAGTAAAACTGTGACACACCTGAGCTCTTCGGGTTCAACATATTTTAATCCCTCCAATTCTGTTGGGCGGAGGGGTACTTGTTCAGCTGGTAGGAAAAAAAAAATCATTAACATACTGTTGCTTCTCTGTAGTCCTTTCACCATTGCCAACTACACAAAGCATCCTCACTACATAGACCGACTGTGGTTAACCATGTAGCTTCAAAAAGTTCTTTACTTTTCTGTTCTTCTAAAACATCAAAACAAACAATGATGACATGTACCAAAGAACCAAATGTTTATGCATCCCACTATACAGGAGTCGCCACATCATGCAACAGAAACATGATAAGAGATGATTTAGCTACGAGTGGTCATCACTAACAAATTAAATGAGGCCGCGAAGTCCAACAAACCAAAACAGCTCAATTAAACAAACTGAATCGAGACAAACATATGGTCAACCCAGGTTAAGTGAAAGGACAAACACCATATATTGTTAGGGTAGAGCATTCAAACCAAAAGCATGCAGGGACACCTAGTACTTAAACCTGTAGACAACATTACACCTCACTAATATCAGATACTTTCTTTTACACTATCCAGACTACTTTCATAGGAACCATAAGCAGCCTAAAATGACAATCCAAAATTAAAATACAGAAATGAAATGAACCAGATTCAGAAGGTTAAACAAAATCAAATGAAATTACAAACCAACTCACCTAAAAATAAAACAAACAAAAAGAAGACTTTATGAAACCACTATAGTCAAAATTTAGGACAACATCAGTAAACCGAAAAGGTAAGTGCATGAGGTGTTCAAATAAACCAAAGAAAAAGGGATAGAAAAATAACCGACATACCTTCATTCCCAGGGTTAATTTGTTGATAAGAGCAGATTTCCCAGCACCAGCAGGACCGTATAGAAGAACAGGCCACTTTTGACTGACGGCCAACACAACCATCTCAAAACTTTTCTTCACAGCAGATGTGGGAACGAACAAATTACCAACAGATTTAGCTCCCCTGAATATGAAAAAAAAAACTAAAAATAAATTTGCAAGCCAAAAGAACGATGGTGAAGCAGGTGAACAAACTATATAAGATAATTTAGGTTGGAGCAAACACAAGGGATAAATACATGCTTGAACAAGAAAGTAATAGATTGTTTATTCTGATATAACATGTCTACCATCTAGCAAGCCTTTTACTTTGAGTGGGGAGCTCAATCTCATGGAGCCCTGACGAGGAAATTGCTGAAGAACAAAGGCCAGAAGACTGGAAACAATTCTCTTGGATGAAATCAGTGCTACTACTGGGAGAACTCAACCTATTTTGTTCAGGTGACTCGATATACCAGCCAGCCTTCTCCAGTGATGTATCTAGACAGAACTCCTCCCACCTAAAAAAATTGTGGCTCTGTAAATTATTAAAATTTCAATTTGACAAATAATGTTTTGCTGAAAGAGATCAACAAAACCAACCGCAATAAACATGTAAATGCTGCTTCAGCCTCGATACTGAAGTCTACAGTTGGCCTGCAGCTCATTTTGAGAACTGATAGAATCTGTATCCTACACCATCTAATATCTGCAATAACAGTATCCTCATTTCCAAAACCTCAGCTAGGGTCAGAAGTGGAGGACTGCTTTACAAGGTCCAAGAAACATGACCAATCCCAAAGTTTAGAAAATATTTCTGAATTCAATAGAAGGAGACGGTAAGATGTACGAGCAGCCCGTAATACACAAGTTCCGACCTGGTAAACAAAATTGAACCCACATACATGAAAAAATAAATCAAAGTGATGATTTTAAGAAGAGAAGAAACTGAAGAACAATTGCTCATAGAAAAAAAGGAAGAATACTTGAAACAAAAATTTACAAATGTTCTGAATACCATCTAGGTTCACGTTTATTTAAAATAAAATTGCTTGATGCAATACAGCAAAGCACCTAAAAAGGTCACATAGGACCAGTGAGCATTTCTCATCGAGTGCCCTAATGGGAAGTTAAAGGAGGGCTGCCACGATGTATGAATTTATGAGGTTCCTTAGAAGAAAAATGAATGTAATGATAATGCAAACTAATATTAATTGTAACAGTAACAACAATAACAATAAACAAAATCAGTGGTAATATCTTAACAGAATGAAATAGCAAATATTTATCAGATCAACACAATCTAAATTTAGCAGAGGAAGGCAAATCCTTCCTCAGGGCTGCTACATTTCCTACTATAAAGTTCATCAATATAATGAGCTGGAAAAAAAAAAGACCATGCACAGTATCAAGTCGAAGAAGGACCTATAAGATTGCATCAAAAACTATCCCAACAGAAGATTATAAGAAAAGGCAACAAGAATTAAGCATACCGAATCCCCTCCCCCCATCCAAATTATTTCATACTTTGTTTGGTTTGGAGAGACAAGAGAGGAGAGAATCTGGATAGAACACTAACACTGATTCTTCTTGAGAAAGTTCAACTAGAAATCATTTACTCACCTTACCACACAGCTCAAAATTTTTTACTTCCATCAAAATCCGTTCAAAAGGAGGAGGAGCAAACTTGAAATAATCCAATATAGGCCTGCACAAAATACAAAGCATATAACCTTGTGGATAAAGCTCTTCGAGCTAAAATATCAAAAAATAACTTTGACTAGCAACTTTGTAGGATATCCAAGAGAAGGCTTTGAGGTAAATGCACTTATACAAAACACCAAGCCATTCAGAATTGACATCGCATAATGCATAAATGAGATACAACCTGCCATTGACATATGAATAGTATGCTCTCTAGAATGTAAAAGTCCTACCATGCAAAATCTTTGCTTCTCAGAACTCTAATACATGCAGAGGCCATAAAAGAAGGGAAAAAATCATTTGACCCAGAGGCTAAAGAATTACACGATCAAGGAGAAAACAAGCCACGTAGTAATGGAATTGGCAATCATGATAAACACAAACATAAAACCTCGAATCAGCATGCCAACTTACCCCAATAAAAAAGGAGCCAAATCAAGGGCCCGACAGGCGGCCAAACAAACAAGCTCATGAAGATCTAACCCCCTGCCAGCTCGATTGTAGAGTTCAATTACGCTGGCAACTTCATTCAAAACTTCATCTTCTTCGACCTCTGCTAATGTATCATTCTTCTTGGACCTTAAATTGGGCACCATCCGGAGCAAGGCCACGGATTTATTCACAATCTTTCGAGCTATGGGCCGAAAACATCCTATCAGAGGAATAGTATAATTTGGGTGCAGAAATACCTCTGCCATCACATTCACGACCTCCTCCTCTGTCAACATTTGTCCCTGCGCAAAACCAGCACGTAAGAATTGAAACTCAAAGAACAAGCCCCTTGAAATTGGTACGTTCCATTGAATTGAATACCTTTTTTGCGAGGGAATCAATCTGTGGAAAAGATAGAAGCTTTGGGCAACGACCAAGAAACCTTTCCAGCGCTGATTGAAGACTGAAGCTCCCATCCATGGTCATCTCTCACACACTCAGAATCTCCTGCCTCTAGTTCTCCCTGGTTCTCAAATCAAGAACGAAGCTTGAGAGGTTCGGTTTTAAGGGTTTAAGGGATTTTGAGGGTTTAAGGGTTATAAAGAAAGATCCCTTCTCTCTCATTCTCTAGGTTCAAAAAAGAAAAGTAACGCCTGCTGATATCATCATATCAGGGCGGCTTAGCTCCTAACAAGTAACAAGTCCCGGGAAATATACTAATGGGCTCGGGCCAAAATATTCTACTACTACCCAATCACTTCCTAAACTTATGACCCAACTCACTTATGGGCCCAGCTCAGTAACTATCAAATCAAGCCTTCCTGCCAGTAGTCCGGCCCACTACGCACAAACAGATAGGCCTCCACTGCCACGGCAACGTCGGCAAGTCTCAGCTTCATCCTTAAAAGTCACCTTACCCAGCTGTAGCAACAGACTAAACTCTAATTCCCAGACCGACGCCTCCCTTTCACGACTCTTCCTTCCTATGAATCGAGGTCCTCCTGTCCACGTGATCTCTTTCATCTCTTTTTATTCCAGTGTTCCACTATTACCCTTCGTCTCGTCTGTGATCATGACAGAGGGAGATAATGTTCTCTCGCACCCAGCAGGGACAGAGCTAGTGGAGAGAAACAAAGAAAAGGGCAAAGTTTTATTGAAAATTTTCTTGCCCCCATACATGAGTTGGTCAGGGTACAATCAACGGGCCTATTTTGATTTGACTTTCAACGACAACAAATTTTGTAACTTTCATAATGCATATAATTATAGTCCGTGCATCTTTATCCCTCTCGTCACTATCACTTTCCTGCATCCCTCTAAGATCCCTTGAGCATACAACTCGGAGGCTCACTGTTTAGCAGCGTAGGCAGTTGCCCATTCCTTTGTTGAAGATATTTCTACGTCTTTTCTTCTCAACAGTGGTATTTGAAAATTGGGAAATTTGTTTTTTAATCCTTAGGTTTTAACCCTTTTTTAATTTTAGTCATGAATTTTAGAGGGTCAAAATTTTAGTCCTTGAACTTTCATCTTTGTAAAATTTAGTCCTTCCGTCAATCTGTCGTCAGTTTGCCGTCAAATTTGTACCGGTCGACCGGTATATGAAGCAGTCGACCGCTCACTTTCAAAACATATATCCAGTCGACCGCTTCAAAATTGGCAGTCGACCGGTACAAAAATTGACGGCAGACTGACGGAAGGACTAAATTTTACAAAGATAAAAGTTCAAGGACTAAAATTTTGAAGGTTGAAAGTTAAGAACTAAAACCAAAAAGGAACCAAAACCTAAAGACTAAAAAGCAAATTTTCCTTGAAAATTTGATGGTGTTAAACCATCTTAGAGGAGTTTGTCTTTGGCCACTTTGTTTTTTCGGTTTTGCTTTGTTCTTTACTTGTTTTTGTCCTTTGTTGTAGTTCTATCTTTTCAATATATAATATTTTTTATTTAACAAAAAAAAATGTTGTAGCCCGTGCATTTAGAGGCTTCCCATAGCGTTAAACCCTTCAATGCAACTGTGCCAAGTAACTTGGTTTTGACGGACAAAAAATTAGACCAAGAGTGCAAATCTACAGTTGACATTGTGCGCGTGAAGGGCACGCGATGTATTTTTCTTTCTAAAGTGTTGCAAAATTATCTTTTCGAACAAAATATTTTTTCGATCACAAAAAGAACTCTTTTAAGTTTACCAAAATACCCTTTTATTTCTTTCAAATATCAAAAATATAATTTTATTTACATTTGCCAAAAATGTCTAATGCTTTCCAATATTCCATATTTAGAGTCAATCAGGTTATAGAAAGGTAAAACAGGTATAAGAACACCTGCTTTCCAATATTCCATATATTATATCCTCTTTTACCTTTCGGAAAATATATATTTTCCTCCTTAGAATACTACGCCAAACTACCATTTGTGCCAAGCTATCGTCAATGAGCTTTCCGTTTGCATCCCATGTTAATATTGACTGTCAAAATCAACAAATATTCCTCATGACACAACTTTAATGGTTGGATTTTAATATGGAATGCATTTGATTACTAAAGATAGAGATGCAATATGTTAGAAATAGTAACTTATGGTGCGCACTACAAATGATATGATACTTTTGAGAGCACAAATAATATAATTCTCATTTTAAAAACCTCTCTAAATATTTTTTTAATTTCAAAAACGATTAGGCACATTTAATTTACATGGATTGGCTAGGGAGCGGCTCCTCTAGGCGGGAAAAGATTCCCTCCTAAGAGGAATTATCCAATGGGTCCTAACAAGTCATTGAATGGATGACAACACATTAATGAATCCATCCAATAGTCTATATTAAAACATCAAAATAATACAAAATGAAAAAAAAAAACTTTATATGAGATATAGATATTGAATGGATTCATTAATGTGTTGTCATTCATTCAATGGCTTGTTAGAATCCATTAGGTAATTTCCTCTTAGGAGTGAATCTGAGTCCCCTCAGCGCCCCTTTTGCCTCAAAGGCAAAATCTACTTTTCTTTCTTTCTTTTTTTTTTCTTTTTTTCAGTCGCTCCTTCGCCCTTTCTGTTTTCTAGATGTTGCCACTTGCAATTCCCTACGCGGTGTAAAACTTTTATCATTGCAATTCCCTGCACCAATGTTCTTGTGCCTTCATCTTCTGAATTGAACCGTGCAGGGAATGACATAGGATCAAGATCCGGAGAAGAAATTGTGAGCTTACAGGTTCAACTGACAAAGATTCAAACCTCAAGGAAAGGGGACCGTGTCTCAGGTTCAAAGGTACGAAAAGTAATTGAAGAAGAATAATTTAGAAATCTGCTAAAATTTCTCAAACGTTTAATTCATGAATCAAAGGATTGTTTTTCTTTTCCCCCCACTCCCAGTAGAATAATTTTTAGGTGATGAGGGCATGAGTTTCAACTGCAGGGCTAAAGACTCAAAAAATAGACACTGCAGAGGGCATAAGATAAAGCAGATGTTCCTCCACTGTTCTCATCTTACGTGCAAGAATGGAACGAAAAAAAGGCATCAAAACCAATACTAAAATTCCCACAAAACTCAAATCAATCGTACAAGTTCTTAAAAAAATATCACATTGCTGTCTTAATTTAGCTTTAGGAGGTTTTTACAAATTTTCCCTCAACCAAAACTCCCAAGTTCACACACCATTTTCCATATAATCCAGCTTTAGAAACTGTTATGTACAGGTGAACACACAGATAAGACGAGAAAATGCCAAACAAATGCAGGAAGACACCTTTAGATGAATAGGCTTCCAAGAAAATTATTGGCTTGGTCACTGCAGTTATTCTCTGACGGCACAAGAACAAATAAACAAGCTTTTTCTGAAGTGTGTCATGGGAAAAATGAAACACCAGATTCTTCAGAAGATGAAGGCTGTAAGGCACGGATTTTAACATCGTATTTTCTTCTAACTGAAACTTCATTGCCTTAGGAAAAATCTGATCCATCTGATATAAGAGGATGCGGTGACCTAAAATCATTGTAAGCAATTCCAATTTCGTTACCACACTCGCGGCAAAGAAGTTTGGTTCTATGGCGGATCAAACCCCAAGAGCAAGAGCGCTTAGAAAAGTGGGGTATGCATAGGATTTCATCAACCTGAGTAAATCTGCTCTCATTGATGTATAAGAAAGATATGATCCCTCTTTTTATAGATTTTCCATATTTAGAGCCAATGGTCGAAGTATTTCGGTCGCCGGAGCTCAGGTTTAGCTCATACCCACAAGAACCACAGCTGCATGAAAGAAACTGTAATTCATTACCAAGTAAAGAACAATCTTCACATTTTTAAAAAAATCCAAGAAAAAGCAACCTAAAATATGAGTTATTCAAAAACAACATAATCAGAGGTTTAGATACTAATCAAACTACTTTCACAGGAACAAGTGAACAGACAAAGGCACCACGACGTCAGGATAGGGTATACTTGTACAATGGGAGCAATGTGTATGCCAGTTTCACTCCAACCCTTTTCTTAATTACCATGTGGCTAAAGGTGTAATAGATTACAGATAAAATAATAACACAAGATGTTTCTTATGCAATTAGCATCCTAAATGGTAATCACACAGGGGTCGACCATCAAATTCTGCCAAAATTATTAGTGAAACCCGATGAACCTCCCTTCGGACAAAGGACCCTTGAATGTTGTTTAGCATATTAGACCATCCGACAAGTTGACATTACTAGCTCAAATACTACTTGACGTTTCACATTCTAGGTAAAAGATCATAAAACAGGTTATTTATAGCGTATAAGGATATCAAACCCCTAATTACCAAGAAGATACGTATCAAAGTGAAAAACCAAATTTCTCCCAAGCCACCAAATTGGATATGTTCAGTAAACTTAACCCACGTAAGTAGGAAATACCTGACTGTAATTGAAAGAAAAACACAAAATTTGCATCTCCGAAACAATCGAGAATTCAATATGATGATTTTCCACGATTTTGCTTCCTAACAGCATCAATGATTATCAAACAAAGTCAAAACCCGTCGCACTTTTTCGGATTGCGAAGGTTAATATGGAATTCCTTGGTTCGCTAATTACACATCCAGAAACCTTCAAACGTGTATCCCAAACCGAACCTGGGTCAAGCTAACACACGCAATAACTAAAAACAAATTACGCGATTCCAAACAAGCCTTAATTAGAAAATTCTAAGAGTTATCCGTAATTCAATTTGTGCAAAAAAAAAAAGGCAATTCGTGTGCAGAGAGAGAGGGGGCCGTACCTGTAAGAAACATCTCTCCGAGATGAATTAGGACAAGCAAAAGAAAGGGAATCGTGGGGTTCATGGCCGCTCACATCTCCGTCTCTGAAAGACACCGCTTTCTCCTCCATTTAACGTTCGAAACATACCGCCGCGATCGTGGCAGTGCCGGTGATGCTGACGGTGACAGTGATCACCAAACAGAGAACCACTTATTTGGAGTTGCGGTTCCACAGAGTGAAAGGAGGCGACCAACGTGTGACACCTGATCCGGATGAATTTAACAGGTTTAACCGACCCCAGATCGCTATTCGGACACCAAAGATGGATCCGAGAGGCAGGAGTTTCAAGAGAGAGAGACGGAGAAGAAATTAGACGATAAGAACGACGAAGGAAGAGCTGAGCACCACCGAGCGGAGCGTAATCATATGAAAAAAAGTCACCTTTTAGACCACACGGGATGGCCTCGTGCCTTTATTTATTATATGCGACTGTCATTTTACTCTGACCTGGCCTACAACGGAAATAACGGGACTTTTATTATATCGTAATTAATTATATATGTTCCTCTTTAAAAATAATTAATAACCAAAGGTTTAAAATAAATTAAGGTAAAATAATAAAATTTTGAGTTAATTACACTGTACACAAGAGGTTTGACACTTTACCCTCAGTTTTTTCAATTTTGACATTTTTTAACAACGTGATTATGGATTCTTTTGATTTTTACCTCGTCGTTTATTTATCCGTTAAAACGAATCGAAAATTTTAGTCACATATTTACGTGGCTCATTTATCCCTTTTGTCCCCGATATTCAGAAAAAAATTATACACTTTTATAGCGACGTATTTTTGGGGGTATGATATGTTGCACCTATTTTTTTTTATTTCTAAGATACTTTTCACTTACGTGTTCTACACGTAGTTGGTTTTTCCGTTTGACATAACATATACATTGGCATGTGGTGCAAATCAAAATAAGTCATTAGTGAAATGTGTCGAAATTGAAAAAATGACACGTATGGTGTCAAGAACTTCAAACATGTAGATGTGGGTTTTATAAATATTAATGTTGACTATATCAATAATCTATATTCGTACGACTTACACAATAGTTTTCTAAGCAAAAAAATTTTTAGAGATGGACAATCATGAAGTCAGAGCGAAGTTCACCGCCACTTAAACCCAAAAATTTCACATGATACAAGGACTATCAAAGTTTGATGAAGTTTTCGTGATTTGAACCATCATCGGGAGAAAATTTTGAGTCCTAGACGGTAAGGTATAAATAAATAATTTGATAATAAACAGGTCATTTTTAAAAAAAATTATAGTTTGAATTTAAATTGGATAGTATATATATAATATGTGGGTTTTATAAATATTAATGTTGACTATATCAATAATCTATCTTCGTACGGCTTACACAATTTTTTCTAAGCAAAAAAAAGTTTTAGGAATGGACCATCATGAAGTCAGAGCGAAGCTCACCGCCACTTAAACCCAAAAATTTCACATGATACAAGGACCATCAGAGTTTGATGAAGCTTCCGTGATTTGAACTGTCCACTAAACCACCATCATGGTAGCTCAAGTGGTACGAGGGCCTAAAATAAAGCACTCAAGAAAAGGTGTTGGAGGGAGATCCTTAGATTGAACCCTCCCACCTCCATTATCACTTGCATGTTGGTGAGACTGTGGTGACGATTCTCTCTTTCTGAGGCAGATAGTTATGGGTCAATCCGTACATTCCGCAACGAGTGAGAGTTATTGTAATCACTTTTATGGAGAGTTAACTATATTGGTCGCCCCTTCTACTACTTTTATTCAGCCAAAAAAAAATCACCACCTCTGGTGGTACACAATTCGATTCATGATATGTCATGCCACGCGGTACATACCCGTCTATCTTTACAGCAAACACCTTGGGCCTAATCAGGCCATTTCAAAATGAAGTATAAAACGACCTGTTTCTCTATTCTCAGAGAATGATGTTTATGGGGGCCCTTGGGCGCTCTGTTTGGTTATTGGACTTCGACCCATGTTTGTTTGTATTACCCTTATTTTTGTCAAACCCACTTTTTCGATTGGTTTGGTGTTTGTATGTCTGTACGAGGTTTGTCTGATTTGTTTTAGAGCATTATTAACATACTCTTCATATTTTTATCTCTATTTTAACCAAAAACTACACTTCTCTATTTTAACTACTAACTTTTTAAAAACATCTCCAGCACCTTCTCTATTTTAATCATATATTTTTACTATTTTATTAAAATATTATTTTTCAAAGATTTATCTATTCTTTCTTTAACATTTATATTTTTAAATATTTGTCTTATTCTAAAAAATCGAATTTTTTAAATTTTGTCTTATTCCAACGGTTATATTATTAAAATTAGTAAAAAAGTGAAAAAATAATTAGAATGAATTTTTTTATATTTATTATGATAACAAATTATTTATTAAGAAATGAAAAATTATTTTATAATTAATTATTAGACTAAAACTTTAAAACGGTTTGTGACATGCAAAAAGAAATGGAGGCAAAATATAAATTTATGAGAGAGAGAGTGAGTGGGAGAGAGAAAAATGAAAGAGAAATTATATTATTATTTTAATATGAATAAGTGAACAGTGGTTAACTAAAAATAGATAACCACTGTTCACTTGTTAAATTTTTTTTGTTAATTTTTGTTAATTTTTGTTAAAATAGATAAGCTGTCAAACTCATTTTTTTAGCTATTTGGTTATATTGATTCTCTATTCTAGCCAAAAAGCTAGAATAGATAACATGTTAATAATGCTCTTATGCGGTGTTTTCAATGACCTCATACAAAGTGTTAAAAAATTAAAATAAAACACGAACAAATAATTTAGACTAACAAAGAGTAACAAAAATAACTAAGATGCAAGATTGAAGATATTCAAACCATAAATTTACATTTACTGTGAGAAGTTCTAATTGAGTAGATTAGTGTTCTTACTGATGTACAGATGAAAGATTAAAGAAATACTTATTTTTAAGCCTTTGATTATAATAGTCCTTATTACTTTAATAATGTGAGATATTAATAACTATAATATAAAAAATTAGAAGATATAATTTAATTAATAAAATCTACATATTTCTGAACGCTTGAACGATTTGAGACAATTGATAATGTAAGGGAAAATACGCGGACTCTTGTGAATAACACCTTTTTTTTCCTGCTCACCTCAGAATAACACTTAAAATGCGTTAATCGGGTGCATGAGTCGGGGAGCGAAACTCCCCACCCAATCCCTTTTTTTTTCAAATTTAAATTTTAATGTTAAATTATAAGTTTTTTTTTTGGACCTCCATATTTTAAGAGGAATGTTTGGTGTCTTTTTTGAGTTATTAACAGGTTTTTCTGGAAAGAATCTAACGGCTCATGATTAATTTTAGAAATGAACCCTACACACTCAGAGATCTTAAGCCGTTGGATTTTTTCTAGAAGAATTCCGAAAGTACACCAAACGTATCTAAGTTTTAATTAACTGAGAGCTGTGATTAGTCTATGGTGACATATTTTAATTGAGTGAGGTTTTCAAAATCCGCCTAAAACTTATAAGTGAAAATATATTTTCCTAATTTAACCTCGCATCACAGCTATAGTCCAACGACAAACTTGTCAGACCAAAATTCTAGATTTAGGATTTGGAAATTCACAAGGGTTCTCAGTTCTAACAGCATTAGTAATCTCTTATTTCGGGTAAACCAAATTGCAGAATGGATCATGTAAAGCACCTGATCATTGAGAGGGTGAGATATTGTTAATTCTTACATGGAATAAAACACAAAGAAAGTTCCCTGCATAAGTAGCTCCTACTCTTCCTCCTCGTCTGTCAGAAATTTACCGGTACCAGGATTCAATGCGGCAAAGAAAAAGAATATCACGTTGAATAACACGAGCGGCTCAATTTCATTGATGGGAATCCCAGTCTCGATGTTCAGTTGTGCTAGAGCTCCCTTCCCGGTAATAATTTCTCCGATTAAAGAGAAAGCAATACCCAACTGAGCCAATCTTCCTACAAACAGCTCGTTGGACTTTGTAAATCCAAATAGCGGACCTTGCATTTCCAAAACACGAGCCGGAATATTGTTTAGATACAAGCTGAGCCGCACATAAGATGTAAGATGAAATGTAGAAGAATGGAAAACTACCTCCTTCTTTAAGACCCAGTGCAGATCTGAAGCCTTTGCCCGGAGGGATCACAGCCTTGTCGAGTCCAGATGGTGTTTCATCATCTACGAATCTACCACGATCACCCAAAGCACCTATGGCTCCAAGCAGGGTGAAAAGAATGAAGAAGAGAAGAAGAGGCTCAGCTTCATAGATGGGAATTCCAGTTTCCAGATTCAACTGTGCTAGAATTCCTTTGCCTGTTACTGCTTCCCCTAACAAGGATGCCTACACAAAAACCCTTATGGTAATGTTAAGTCTCTTTCTGGTATTCATATTGGTAAGACATTAAGAACCCTCATGCTTCATGGGAAAAATCATTAAACCAGAGAGTAAAAGAAGTTAATTCTAATGCTTACCTTTCACATATCTTTTATACACTGCTTAGCTAAAATGAGTTAGGTGACCATGGGCTCAATCATTTTCTCTCTGTTACTATAAACTCAAATGAAAAACTATGGATGTTTTCCTTCCTCAACTTTTAAGGGAATTTTCTAACATCAGTGTTTTTTTTCTTGCTGAAATTTTGGATAGGTGAAAAGTTGAAAATTAGCACTTAAGACAATAGCATTGGTGGATCTTCTTGTGGTTCTTGGCAAGGACAATAATTTGTGGTTCTTGGCAAGGAAAATGCAGCATTAAAAACCACAACTTTGTATGTCTTGCGTTTTCTTAGTTGGTTTAATTCATCTTGCCAAGAAAGAAAGAAAGAAAAAACCACATTGGTCCTAGATAAATATTGCCAACATCTCCTTTCTCACATGTCCTGCTGATATTATAAAGGAAGGGAGGGAGGGAGAGAGAGAGAGGTGAGAATGCACAAATTTTTGTACTTTCTAATTTGGCACTTTTCTAGTTGCATGCCTAATCAAACACTTGGTTTCAGTGGTATACTTAAGTACTTTTGTTTTTTTGTTGTCAATGCCCTCTAATTAATGGGTTTAGAGTTGCTAGTCACCTTCTTTACAGAGCATAGGTATTTAGCACTTATGCATATTCATATGGTTTGGCACATCTCTTTGCTTAACCTGACCCAAATATACGCCAATTAAAGCAGAAGCTTACACGTGGATCTTCTTGCTTATCTGATTTGATTTGATAAGTAAAACTAAGTTCAAGTTGTTGTTAATAACTCAAATTATTTTTGGTAAGTGTAACAATTTGGAGTAATAAAACAGATATACATTTCAAACAAAAAGCAGCATATTGGAAGCAAATTATAGAAGATCAAAAGAGGAATATACTCACAGCGAAGCCAATCATGGCAACGCGACCCACAAAGAGCTCATTCTGCTTAGTGAAACCAATGCCGCCGGAGGTGCCAAATATGCCATCTTCAACCTTTGGCTTGGGCTCTACTACCTAGTTAATAAGAGCAAAACAATCAGAACAACCATTACACATATGGAAAACGTATGCCTGTTCTCCATTCTGCTTGTTTTCTTCTGTGTAGATAAACTTAGTAAAAGGAAATGAAAACCTTCTTGGAAGGGGCGGCTTTGGTTTTCGATTTGAAGAGAGCAAAAGTTGTAAATGCTTGTGATGAAGAAAGGTTAGTAGGAAGAGGTGGGAGCACTAGACGAGAGAATGGTTTGGGCCTTAGTTTCTGAAATTGGGAATTGAGTAGAGGGTCTCTCTTCAAATCCCCCACACGGCTAGTAGAAACACCGGACATGAGCAACATGGTCTGAGCCATGGTTTCCGTTTGATATTCTTCTGATAGAGAGGCAGCAAACACTAGGACTCTATTTCAATGCGAATGCTTCTGAGGAAGAGGTGTGTCCGAGAAAGTAAAATCATGTCAGATGTGGATATGGTGTGAGAGTTAACGATAGGCAACTAGAGTGCCCACGTCTTTGTGTGCTTTGTTATTTTTTGAAGATAACGTTTCTGGCTTAAACCCACTCAACTGAAGCACAAAACTCTCAGATAATTGAACTTTGGAAACAGAGGAAAATGGAAATTCATCTCATACATAAAATGTAAAAACTTTCACCCCATGTGCCTCAATAATCTCCGATAAAGATTCTTACTTCAACTTTTATTGTCCTTCCATGGGCAAGAATCTTTGTGAGGGCAATCTTATCTAATGAGATCAGGATTCTTTTAATTTGATATCCAAATTAGATGGTCAAATTCAAAAAGAGATAGACACAGTATGTAGGCTTCATAATGAGGTCTACATTATCCGGAAATTCATATGCTATGTTTATATCTTTTCTAATTATACTATCACATTCTGGCAGGAAATTAGAAAAAAAAAAATCTCTATCCTAAATAAATTAAATTCCTTACCAATTTGCTGTTCCAATTTATCCGAACCAACCCTCACATAAGACTAACATGAACACTACTTAAATAACTTCATTCCGAGTAATAGTGGCAAGTTTATTATCAAGCCTATACTGAGATTAATTTACTCTGGTATGTTCAAGTGAGCTTGTTGATAAACAGAATAGTTTATTTGACATTGTGTGGCTAACAGTGCAGGTCACAAAAGAAGGATCTTGACAAATGACACACTTGTTGCAATCTTCACTTTTCATGCAGATCTCTCACTATATGAGCAACTCTGAGAGTCCTCCAAGTATGTCGGGGATGTGCACCACCACACATCACACATATTGCTGATAATAGCCATCCTGCAAAAATGCAGGTTGGAAATAAACGTATCCGAAGCTGACAAATCTTGAATTGACACCTCGGTAGGTCCAAGATTCTTTTATACAATAGCACAACGCATCTGCCCATTTGTCTCGTGAGCATCTGAAGACTGAAAATGGGTTATACCATGGGCTCTTCCCAAGCCCTGTTTTTTATGGGCTCTGGATCCATGCAAATGCAATTCCCGTAACCAGGAGAAAAGAGTAGAAAAGCCCTGTAAAATTTGGGGAAGGAGAAGGAATAGGCCAAGTTGACAATACATGGCTGTTGCTTTGCAGACGTAAATGGGAATTATTTTGTCGATTCAATACAACAATCCAATCGGGATTAGTATTATCCGTAATGTTTTATCTGAATTATGCAATTTATAGAAATAGGCACAATATATAGAATTTACATCATTTAATGTTGTCTATATTTATTAATGTCAAGTTTCGGACATTATGAACCTTATAATAATATCCACTTATGTTGTGTTTGAGTGTTAAAATTTTAGGGTATTGAAATTGGAGAAAAAGTAAAGAGAGATTATTTGAATGAATTTTTTATATTTTTTAGAGTGAAAAATAATGATTTGATGGGGAGAGATTATATTATAATTATTTCTTATATTAAAATTTTATGAGGCTAAACTTTTACAAATCAAACACAACCTTATTATGTCAATCTCTTTTCGAATTGCAGTAAGAGTTGCAAAGAATCGCGATCTCGATCCAACAATTTCCCTTGCACAAAACAGTTTAGATCTCAAAATAGTTTTTTGTGTTTGTGTTTTTTTTCGAAGTAGTGTAGATTCTCTTGAGATTGATGAAAAATGTGTTAAAAGTTGTTGAAATTTGTAAAAAATTATTGAGATTGGTGAAAAAGTATTAAAATTGATAAAAAAGTGAGTGAAAAAATTTTGAAAACGTTTGGAAAATAATACAAACAGAGCCTAAAAAATTCTGACCGGAGCAAGTAAGCAGAATAGAATGCAAGATCTGCAACAAAAGTTAAAAAAGTATTATATATTCAAATAATTCATTGTAAATTTCTTTTATTTGCTTATCAGACACGCATAGGTTCCCATGGCCGGTGATGTAGTTCAAGGAAAGGAGAATACACTGACGTAAAGGTTAAGAGATCAGTGTCCGGGTCATGGCGATGAGGTTATTGCGTGTGTCATAATCTGAGGGGCACAAAAAGCTAACTGCACTGCATACGATCAAGTCTAATGGAATTTCGCTGTGCTTATTGAAAAGAGAGAGAATGGACTTTGGTGTTGGCCGGGGTTATCGGGTATTGCTCTCTCATTGGAGCCCACGTGCAGAGACTCCGCCAACTTCCCACTTTCATTGGGGGATGTAAGGGAGCCACATACATATATATGTATATATATATATATATATATGTATGTATATATATATATATATATATATATATATGTATGTACTCTAATCAAACGAGTCCTCCTTAAATCTCACTACAAGCCTTATTTGATTTTGAGATTGTTGTACGTCAAATTCTTTTTCATATTATTGTGGTTATTGATTATTGATTAAGTTTTGAAATTATATTAAATTTGTGATTAAGACTAGATAGTGAAATTGTGATTAGGGTCTTAGGTTGTGAAATTGTGATTAGGACAATAGGTTGTGACTTGCGAAATTTAATTGATAAATTTTGTTTTGGTTTTGTTTAGATAATGAAGAAGTTTTTGATAAAAACACCAACGAGGTCGTTTAGTATTCCTAGCGTGGCTGCTACTTCTGAGTCAAATATTAGCTCGAAAAAACCTCGTGTTTTGTTTAGTCCAGATTATATTATTGCTAACTCAGTGTTACGTCGTAAACTCATTGAAGAATATGATGTTGGAATTAAGGACCAAGTTCGTAGGGAGTATTTGATAAAATGTACTTGTCAGCCGCTTGGGCATGATTTTCCTAAGAAGAAATATGGAAACCGAATGAGAGGTTTTTTGGAGTCATGGTTCAAAGAATATGAGTGGTTGGAATACAACGTATCAGAGGATGTTGCGTATTGCTTATGGTGTTATCTAGTTAGGCGAAGTAGAGGATCAAGATCCGGGGGTGATGTGTTTACATCTATGGAGTTTAACAATTGAAAAAAGGGAGTGGAGGTATTTGAGGACCATTTTGGTGCAGTTAATAGTGCTCACAATGATGCTAGAAAATAATGTAAATCACTCAGAAATCAGCGACAAAGTGTGTAACATATTTTATCTACACACGGGCACGATATAGAGAATATGCAGAACCGTATGATTCAATTGTCATATATCAGTCTCAACAAATAACACGGTACTTTTATTTCAATATAATATATTTTTAATGTTTTTAATCTTTAATTTTAAATATTTTAACTCTAAGAAATTTTTGTGCATTAAGTAGTTTTTGTTTTTTTGCATTTTCTCTGAGTAGTTTCGCCACTGCGTCCAGTTTACGTGGTTCTCGTAGGCATATATAGCAGGATTAACATACCAAAAGGTGCAAAAAAAGGTCGGAGGATGGATACTGCTGCCTCTTGGCTGTTGCTGCAGCCCCATAGTTTTCTTCATTAGTCTTTTTTTTTCTGTCCTAAATTAATCCTTGTGTAATTTGTTTCAGTGCGTGTTGGTCCTTGTCGAAAGCGAAAATCTTAAAAGCATATTAAAACTCCAGCATGTGATTGCCGCGTCAAATAGAATGGCTCAGCTGGCTATTTATCTGGGGTACGTTCGTTTTCACCATTTTTTCAGGATTCTAAGTATATTCACAATTATACCACCGAACATATTCAGAATTCAAACACAAAAACCAATACATTTTACACAATTTCCAATAACTTTTTAATTTTTTATTCAACATAAATTTTCTCTCTCTATATTTTTTCACATAACTCCAATACTTTTTTATTAAACAATTACATCAAATCATTTCTCTCTCCACTTTACACAAATACCAATAAAACACTATTCAACATAAAAATTCACAACTTCTCTAAAATCCTACATTTTTTCTCAAAACGAACATCACCCTGATCTGACTGTTGAGACATACCACGTGAGAGTTGGCACTTGATCCTAACGTCCTCTTATTAATCATGTAAATCTTTTTTCCGTCTAGAAACACACTCGAGTTGAAGGGAGGCCAATACAAGCTAAAAAAAAGTAACACAATGACTAATTTAGGATGAAAAATGCAACCAATTTAAAACCCATGAATACCACGTGAACCATTGGCGTGATTAAGTCATATTAATATTCCCTCTCATGACTTTAGGATGTATATGGTAATTGTTTATAATTTTATTATATATATTATTATTTTCTCCCTTAACCTACATATCACCCACAAGGTTTTTTTTTAAGTGGTAAGTAGCATAGATCATCAAAATATACGAAGGGGAGAGCCACAGCCCACGAGCAAATTTTATATATAAAAAATAGTCCCCAGAAAAAAGAAAAAAGAAAAAAAAAAGGTTTTGGCAAAGGCAGGAGTCGAACCTGCGCATTAAAGGAGAGAGATTAGTAGTTCAACCACTGGGGCGCCTCACGCGTTTGGTTGGCATTGCTGAGGTTTTATTTTATTTAAACACGTTTTGCCCGAATTGAATTTTTAAGTAAAACGGTGTGTTTTGATCTTCTTCTTCCCCAAACTTTTGAATCTCAATTCTTATGCCCTAGCCACCGTTTTCAACCCTTCAGTTTCTCTCTCATCAATTTCCTCTCTCTCTCTTCAATTTCACATCCGTTTTAGCATCTTTTCGACTGATTTTCGTGGCCTTTCAACTCCACTGTTAGGATCTTAACGTTTTCTCAATAAATCAAGCGATTTATGGTGGTTAATGGAGGATTTCGAAAGGGCAACGATTTTGGGTTGTTACACTTTGATTCGGCCTATAAAAGGGGATCTTCTGCTCAGATATTATTCACACCTCTCAATTTCGACATCAGTCATTTTCGAGATCTCTCTCTCTCTCTCTCTCTCTATATTCGACCATTGTTGGGTATTTACGTTTTTCTTCGGTTCTTGAGGATCGTTGCAGTACGTGTTTTCTAGGGCGATTCGATTATCGAAGGAAATTGGGTAAGCGGAGCTACTATATTGTTTTTCTTCAAAAATTATGAACATGTTTTCATAAACGATTTTGTGGAAAATATTTTATTGCAAGTTTATGTTATTCTGAAAACAAATGTGGAATTTTAAAAGACCTACTGAGATTGTTTATATGACTGTTCTGAATTATTTCTCAGAGATTCTGTATTTTGCTGAACATCATTTCTGATTCTGAATCTGAGTTCTGATATTATATATTATACTATTTTCAAACCCCGAGGCGATGTTCTGATTACTGATTACTGTTGTTGTTGGTACCAACTCATTACTGATTACTGGTGCGCCCATTCTTCGGATTGGTTTCTGTGTGGGTTTCTCCCTAGTGCACACTTAGCGTACGTGGCTAAGTCTTAGTAGGGCAAACTCCACTTTCTGTTGGCTTAATTCGGTTTGGCCGCCGGTTAAGTCGTTGCACAACCCTGCCACAGGGGTCAATGTGGCTTACTGTTGATGTCAAGGGGATTTTCTGAAAAATCTATTTTATTTTCTGTATTTCCGATCACTGAATTGAGTATTATTTTTTTTAAAAAAAAATACATATTTTTATTCTCTGCTTACTGAGTTGTCGAACTCACTCCGTTTTATTTTTTCTTATTTTCAGAGATTGCTCAGAGATTGAACCTAGAGAGCATGTGAGCGGGATAGATGAGAGCATCATTATGAATTTTAATTTGTTCAAGTTTCTGTTTTGAAAACAATATCATTATAATTTGTTTTGTTTCGAATAAATGAGATAAATTTCTTTTATTTATTTATGCTGATTTTTGGGGCGTGACATTATTATTTTCTCCCTTAACCTACATATCACCCACAAGGTTTTTTTTTTAAGTGGTAAGTAGCATAGATCATCAAAATATACGAAGGGGAGAGCCACAGCCCACGAGCAAATTTTATAAATAAAAAATAGTCCCCAGATAACGAGTCGTTTGGGCCCAGGATTAGCACCAACTAATAATGTTTTTTTTTAGTCAATGCAGGCCTAAGCTTGCCGGAGGAAGTGGATGGGGAATCGAAACCCAATTCGGAACCTCCTAAGAGGAGTACGTGCCAACTGAGCCATATCTCATCGGCCACCAACTAATAATGTTGAAAGCATAGAACCCCATGTTTCTAGATTTCCTCTTGCGTGAGTTTCACGGACTCCATTTGCGAGCACCGCGTTATAACGTAATATACGACTCAATAGTAAGCGAGCCCGTGAAGAACTCAATCGATCCGCATCCGCGCTGCTAATTTTCAACATGACCAGACCAGTGGTAGGCGTCCGAATTCATTGGTTCAATTGAAACGGTTGTATGCTAGGATACAGAGGGGCTGGCTTGATGCGGGCATGATCTCAATACATTCTGTATTTTTTCTCTTTATGAATTGGATATCCAATACGACGTGCTCAAATTGCTCACCATGTGTTTGAGTCTGGAGCTACATTCAATGCTCGACACTATGTGCCAACTCATGTAGCTAGTGATGACACACGGTCATATGCCATATTGACCTGACTCTTCGTTGTCTTATGGAGTAAAAGTATGCCTAGAGATGCAGAACAGAGAAGCGGCTAAAAGTCACAATTAATGTAGCACTCAGTATTCTTCTGCTCCAGAGGCATGTTATCGTGCAGTGGAATTTACCAAATTTTGGATCAAATTACAAGGATCTGTATTCAAATTGTCAATCGGAGAACAGAACAGAACAGAACATGCAAGTGTGCGGTTTCCACTTTCCCCATATGGCCTCTAGCTTGGCACTGCGTAAACCAACGTCACAAGAGGATGAAAGTTTGAACTGAGTGTAAAGTAGAGAACACGGCAGAGAGTCTCATCTAGAGCTCTAAATGAATTGAAATGTTTATAAACAATTTGAACTCGTTCGTATAACTCGACTCAAGCTCGGTCTGTTTAACAAACTAGTCGAGTTTAAATACTATTTTTAACTTGAATATTAAACGAGTCAAACTCGATTAAACTCAATTCGACTCAATTTAAGCTCGCAAACAAAATTTATATAAACTCGACTCAGTTTATGTAAGCTTATTTAAAAGCTCGGTACACTTGTATGTAATATAAGTTTCTTATTTATTTGTTGGTTTATATTTACTAGTCACATATTAGTAAAATATGCATTTGATTATATTGATATATGAATGGATGAGTATTATTCATAAAGATTTGTTATGCCCTCTATATATTAAATATATGTTGTAGGTCATTTTTGCCAATTAACATAGTTTATATATGAATCTAAATATTTTTTAAAATAAATTTCGCACAAATGTTAAGTGTTTCAGTGTTATGATATGTCGTGTATAATGTATTATGAAACCATACATTGAAACTTGATTTGAGTTTTGTTTGTGATATCGGTGTTTTTAAGCTCAATATTTTTTTGATTGGTCGAGTTTGAACTCTATTAGAATAAATTCGATCTCGAATAGTGTAGGTATTTTTAATGAAACAGCGTTGAATCCATTGATATAGCTATTATATTTAAGAATATACTTCGCTCAGTTTGTCAAGAAATTGAAAATGTAGACGTTACATTCAATTTCTCCGATTTCAATTCGAGTAAGATAGTTCCCATAAACAAGATTCTACAGTCGGGCGCATGTAGCAGGTCATAAATGTCTCACGCTTTGCCCACCGTCCGATCCTGATGTCCTACCATATCTTTAGAAGTACATCAATAGCAGCGCCCATGAGAGGAAGTCCCCGGTAAGCGGGCCTCTTGCAAAGATTCCTTAAACCACTTTTTTAAAAAGCTGATACACACATTTACAGATCCCCTGCAATTCCTAGGTCATTGCAGGGGATACAATTCTTTAAATCTTAGCCTTTTATTCAAAATAAATGGTGTAGATGATAGACACCTCATCAATCCATGTAAAAATTGTAAAATAATGTTTACAAGTTTGAAAACCACGTTTGAACATTGTTAACGCCGTTGCCTTCCTTGGTTTTCCTTTTTCGTTTTTTTTTTGCAATTTTCCCTCCCTTTTAATTAGCTGAGCGGCATCTTTACTCTTTTCCCTCCTCCTTCTAAATTTATTTAATCATTTACCCTTTCTTTTTCGTCTCCCTCTCTTCCATGTCTTTTCTACAGGAGTTCCTCTTCAACAATATATTTTCGCTTCCCTTTTCTTCTTCTTTTTTCTATCTTTCTCACTCTCTTTCAAAGATGGAGACGGACTGATCACAAACAAAAAACCACGCTGGGTGAATAGAGAAAGAGTCGCACCTCACTCACCGGCAGAGAAATAAAAAGCTTCCCTCGGTATTATTTGTGGTCCCAATTTCTTTTTCTTTTATATTTCTTTTTCTTGAGATTGATATTGTGGTCCCATTTGGCCTTTTGTTGAGATTGATATTGTGGTCCCAATTTCTTTTTCTTTTATAAACAGATAAAAAGCTTCCTTTGGTATTGCATGTGCTCCCTTCACTCTCTTACCAACATATACGTATATAGATAATTTTCTTTGTAGGTAATGTATTAACTATTTTGGTGCTTTCACATAACTATTTTAGTGGGATATTTTTATTTTTCAAGCTAACATACTTTTTGTTTTTCATGATCTTCAAGTAGTACGATGGACACCTCTCAAAACTTGGATCTCGAAGTTGACTGGACACCTCGTATGGATATGGAGTTTAGTACTTTGGAAGAGGCATGGAAACATTGGGAGAATTATGGTAGACAAATAGGTTTCAGTGTTAGGAAGCATTTTCAAAATAAAAGCAAGACATCTGGCAAAGTGACATCAAGAGGATTTGTATGTGCTAAAGAAGGTGTTCGAAGAGTAGATAAAAGAGATAATTTGGTCACTCGCCCTCGAGAACAAACAAGGACTAACTGCCCTGTACGACTGTGCTTTTCATTAGTTCGAGATACTGGAAACTACAAAGTCTATGATTTTATTTTTGAGCATAACCATGTACTTCATCTTTCAGAGACTATTCATATGATGAGATCACAACGAAATATGTCTGAAGCTCAAGCATTGGCAATTAATTTGGCATATAGTTCAGGAATTCGACCTAAGGAGGCACATGAGCTGATGAGTAGAGAAGCTGGTGGAAGGGCTAATCTTGGATATATTGAGCTTGATCAAAGAAACTACCTTCGAACTAGACGGCAAAAAAGCTTGATATATGGTGAAGCAGGTAGTTTGTTAAGGTACTTTCAGCAACAAATGATTAATAATCCATCCTTCCATTATGCAGTACAATTGGATAGTGAAGAACGCATAACTAATATTTTTTGGGCTGATGCTAGAATGATATTTGATTATGCTCATTTTGGTGATGTGGTTACTTTTGATACTACATTTGGCACTAATAAGGAACTTAGACCCTTAGGTGTGTTTACTGGCTTTAATCACCATAGAGGAGTAGTGATTTTTGGAGCCGCATTGTTATATGATGAAACAACGGAATCGTTTAAATGGCTTTTTGAAAGTTTCTTAGATGCACACAATGGTAAGAAGCCTCAGACAGTCTTTACAGATCAAGATCCAGCAATGGCAAAGGCATTAGCTCACGTGATGCCAGAAACTTGGCATGGTTTATGTACTTGGCATATCATGCAAAATGGAATCAAGCATTTGGGAAATTTGATGAAAGATGGTTCTTTTTTCGTTCGAGATTTTAAAGCTTGCATGTATGAGTATGATGATGAAAGTGAATTTGAAAAAGCTTAGGAGTCTATGATTCAAAAATATAATTTTGCAGATTTGAGTTGGTTGGATGGCATATACAAATTGAAGATGAAATGGGCAAAGTGTTACATGAAGATGAGATTTACGTTGGGAGTCCGAAGTACTCAACTTAGTGAAAGTTTG
Source organism: Myrica gale (assembly GCA_963930655.1). NCBI lineage: Eukaryota > Viridiplantae > Streptophyta > Magnoliopsida > Fagales > Myricaceae > Myrica > Myrica gale. Next base: position 23,124,798 of record OZ005611.1, read on the forward strand.
AATGGAGACTTGAAATGTTATTTGAAATCAAACTTAGATATTGTGCAATTTTTTCAACATTTTGAAAGGGTGGTGGAGCAAAAGCGGAATAAAGAGCTTGAAGCAGAATATAATGCCAGGCAAAAATTGCCTCCATTAAGTTTAAAGAATTCACCCTTGTTAAGGCAAGCAGCAGAAGTGTATACACCAGTGATATTTAAATTGTTTCAAGATGAGTACGACTATGCTTCCGCCGCAATCATAAAATCTCGAAGTGAGGGTCAATTAGTACACAAATATATTGTTGCACTGCTTGATGAGTATGGTGAGTATAAAGTTGATTGTGACCCTATTAATAGGGTAATATCATGCAGTTGTCCAAAGTTTGAGACATTTGGAATTTTGTGCTGTCATGCTCTTAAGGTTTTTGACTTACTTGATATAAAAATAATTCCGGATATCTATATTTTGAAAAGATGGAAAAGGGAGGCAAAAAATGGATGTATATTAGGTGGTAATACTATGAAAGATTGTGGAGGAGATGACAGCTTGAATGTTGTACAACGGTATCGAAGACTATGTCCTAGGATGGTGAGATTAGCTTCCCGAGCTGCCGATGACAAAGAAGCCTATGAGTTGGTTGAGCGGATGATGGAAGAATTGGAAAAACGAGTTGAAGATATTACAACAAAGAATTTGGATGTAAATCCTGAAAGTTCTCAACCCAACATGTCTTTATTGGGTGGTAATGAGCTATTGAATCAAGGAATTGCTATAGAGAATTTAATTCAAAAGGCTAAAGGCCTTAAAAAAAAAGAAGGTCGTGAAGGTGGAAAACGATTGAAAAGTTGGGTTGAGAAGCGACCAAGGAGAAGAAAGAAGAATATAACAAATGATCATAGCGAGCAACAAGTGTTGAAGGTATTGTTGTACCATAGTAATTTTTTTATATACTTAATTATGTAAATCTCAGGCCATATTTTATAATGTAGGAAGTTGAACGTGCATCTTATTTTGAAGAAGGGGTAGAAAAAGAATCGCAAAGACACGAGATTGAAAACAACTATGTTGAGTTCTTAATGGTAAACTTCATTACAAGTTTAGCTTATTTTAGCTCTTGATTGATTTTCTTGTAATTTTTCTTTTAAATAATTTATGTGACAATGTAGGGGTCATTTGATGATAGCACTTTCTTCTCACCTTCTCAAGCATCAAATACTATCTGTAATGCTCAGGTAAAAAAAATTTTCTTTACTGAGAGAAAAGTAAATTTGTAAGTAGGGACAAATATTATATCAACACATCAAGTAGGAGGAAATAGTCAAATATTTACCATATGAAGATCCTTGATTAATGTTATTCCTTTGTTGTTTTTTTCGCAGGGAATGGACGTTGGACTCCATTTATAGATGTCTATGAGAAATTATTGTTTCAAATGAGATGTCATTGAATAATTATTTGGAGAATTTATAGTTTGTATTTTGGGCGACAATTTGTAATACTTTTATGGGAACTTTCCATTCATGATAACTACCTTATTACCTGCTTGTTTAGCCATGTAATGAAAATTTTACATGTTTTTGACCTATGCCTACTTATTTTTCAGTTCCTTGAAACAAGCTAAGATGATGCAAAAATTGAATAGGAAACAATCATCCACAAGTCAAATTTATAAACTCTGAAAATTAATTGAATAAGTAATATTATTATACAAGTTCATTAACTCTAGCAAAATTTATTCTATAAAGCTCAAACCTTAAATACAACATGAGAACAGAGCAAACCAAAAAAAGGCGTAGGAGTACATAACAACCCAAAATCCAAGTTCTTAAAAACTCAATATAGTGCAATGGCTGCAAGCAGCAAGACAACAACAATACAAATGCTTCTTGGAAAGCACATGAAAACTAATGTACACTTCATGCTTCTTGCTAGTCTTGAACGGAGGCACCAAAAGTCGAACCATAAAGACGCAGCACCACCTGCTGTTTCAACAGTAGAGTCGACCAAAACAGAAATCATAGGCGAGATAGACAATGAAAGAAAGCAATTGAATTTTCTTTCTCAAATACAAGGAAGTATGCATAGACAATATTTAGTAAAAAAATCTATTGGGGACCCTGTAAGGCATGGGTTTAATATCATTTCAAAAGTTAAACGATCATCCACAAGGCAAAGCAAGCTGATAAGCAAGCTTGAGAAATTGATTACTTCAATTTTCATTTTTTTCCTGCAATTGAATGAAGATGTTCAATGAAAATAAAGAAAATCTTGCACAATACAAAATTATGAAGCACACACTAACAATCACATTGAAGTAGAAGATAATCATATAAACCCAAATACATTCACCTATAAGTCATTTATAAAAGCCTCAAATACACAAACAGAGGACGTAAAACACTTTGCCTTAATAAAACAATTGGAAGGATGAATGACCAAACATGTCAACAGACTCAAAATTTAACAAACAAACTAGATTACAAGGTATAATGATTAAATTTAACAGACAAACATTCATGCCAAAAGACTCCAAGGACGAAGGGCAGCCTTGTCGTGATTCTATCGGCTCAAAATGTAGGAGAGAAAGGGGTAACATACAAGGGCAAGAGGCAGCGACGGTGTGACTACTTTTTTTCTAGGATGACCCATGGTGTAAAGAAGACGATACCCACAAATTAGAGAAAATAAAACAAACCAGAGAAAGGGAGAGAGAGTACCAGCGATTGAAATAAAAGAGGGGGAGAGAGAAGAAGCTGAGAGAGAATAAGCGGGCAAGGGCAAGAGCCATGAGGCAGCATGGCATAGCTAAATGTTTTCTATGATTACCCATGGTGTGAAGAAGACCATACCCATAAATTAGAGAAATAAAACAAACCAGAGGAGATGATGGCGTTGAAGAGGCGAAGAGACTTTGGCTGTGTTTGTGTTGTAAAATTTTAGTGTTGTTAAAATTTTAGGTATTGGGTTGAGTGAAAAAGTGAAGAGAGAGGTAATTTTTTATATTTTTGTAGTGAATAGTAGTGATTTGATGGGGGAGAGAGAGATTATATTGTAATTTTTTATTGTGTTAAAATTTTAGAGTGTGTAAAATTTTAGGACGCAAACGCAGCCTTTGTGAACATCCACTGTTGAAGAACTCTGTAGAAAAGACATGGAAGAGAGGGAGACGAAAGAGAGAAAGGGTAAATGTTCAAACGTGGCTTTCAAAACTAAGAAGGCAACAAAAAAAACGAAAAAGGAAAACCAAGGAAGGCAACGGCGTTAACAATGTTCAGACGTGGTTTTCAAACTTGTAAACATTATTTTACAATTTTTACATGGATTGATGAGGTGTCTATCATCTACACCATTTATTTTGAATAAAAGGCTAAGATTTAAAGAATTGTATCCCCTGCAATGACCTAGGAATTGCAGGGGATCTGAATCCCATTAGTACACCCTCAGGGCAGAGAGAGAGAAAGACAAGAAGGCCTCTGCATCAAAGAAAATTGCAATAATTAATTGAGTGTTTCGAGCGACAGATAATTGCTTATCCAATATCCGAGTGTCCGAGGGCGGGAATGGGAAGCTCAGTTTTCAAATATAAATAAAGAGATTTTAATCTTTCAAAGCAGAAAAGCTGAAAAAGTGGGCGCTTGGAGTCTACGTTCTCTCTCTTGTGGATTTCACATCCACAATCACATGCTCCTCCAATTATATTCGGAAAAGAAAGAAACGTAAAGGTAAAGGTAAAGTTAAAAGCAAGGCAATAGAAATCCAGTTTGTTTTTGTCTTGTTACCCAACTGACATTCCGCAGATTTTGCGGAGTTTTTTTTTGTTATTACAGATTTGTATCATGTGTCTCAGTCTCTGAAATCTCTGAAATCTCAAGTCTGAACTGAACGACTGAACCCATCTTTGTTTTCATTCATTGTTTTACTGATTCCAGTCTAATCTCTAGGTTGTTTTGGTCTCCCAGTCAAAGGGAGTTTCTTTTTTTCTTGTTTGAACATATCAATTATTAGTTTGTTATTATATTTTGTCTCGCATAAAGTTAGCAGGTTTTTTTTATTGGTTCTTTGAAGTTAGCTGGGCTTTGTGCTTTTAGGGGTCGCTAATATTCGGAATCTTATATATGAGAAATTCGAACAATACTGTTTCATCAGCTGGGAAGTTCTCCTTTTGTAATTCAAGTCCGGGTTTCTGGTGATTTCATAGCTTGAGGATGTTTCAGAAACCACTCAGGGCGTAAACGCGAGTAAAAGCTGGAAACGTTTTTCACCTTCTATGTATGCCTTTGCGTTTTCATCTCTATACTCTTAAACTGCCATTTGGGTTCTTTAACGTTGAGAAAACTCGTTGTGGTTCTCGGGATGAGATATATAGGTTTGTTGTTGAGGTTGGGTGGTCGTTGGGGTAGATTTGAAGCAAAGCTGAGAGAATCATAAGCCAAGTCATCTTTTTGAGTAAATTGTTGTCTGTTGAAGAGGAGGCCTGTTTCTGCTTTTGAATGGCGTGACAATGCTTGTGGTAGTTCTGTTTCTTAACACCAAGGAATTGTTCTGCTATTGGACACCCTCTTGATTTTTCTGTCTTTTCCTGCAATTTTAGGGAGGATTTTAAGTTTTGAGTTACCCGCTGAAAAATGCTTTAAATGTGTGTGCAGATGAGCATAAGGTGATGTGGCTGTTGGACCTGCACTATTGGACCTCACAATGGAAAAAAAGAAATGGTTGTGGAAGAGGAAGTCTTCCGACAAAAGCCCAGGGGAAAATGAGAGTTCAGGCTCGATATCTTCGCATTCAGAGAGAGACTCAGATGATCAGGTATGAAGCTGAATCCGTACTACAACCGAACCTGTGTGAACGTGGCCTACTAGGAAGCTTGGATGTTGTTCTGATAGCCTTTACTAATTAACTTCACCCTGAAAACGGACGAATTTCCGTATTCCTCCACTTTTTGTTTTTTGTTAGGAAGTTGGTATTCTCTTCTGTAAATAACTTAGCCAGATGCTTATTTCCAGTTGCATTGTCATTTCAGACGTTTGACTATCTGATTTTGGCCAATATGAAAACTTTGTTCATCAACCTTTTAGCTTATGTAAACTTGCTTCACAGATTACTTGTCACAGCTTTTTGAAAATTCAACTTTGCTCTTTGTTGGCTTTCTGAGCTGTCCATTTCTCCCGATTTTGTCTGAATAACTCGACTCTCATGTGCACTTTGATTGCTTGTCCATCTTCTGTTCTCTGTCACCCACCCAATTATCATCTCTCTCTCTCTCTCTCTCTCTCTCTCACACACACACACACACACAGAGGTTGCCAAGTTCTCACTAATTATATCTTGGATGGTTTAACCTAAATATAAGAAATTATACCGAGGTCATGGGAAACCTCAATATTCTACTACATATTTCTTTGCAACAAAAGTTTCTCTGTTGGCCTGGGCAAATCAGTAAATTGGCTGTATTCAGTTGATTGCTTTCCGGGAGCATATTATATCTTGTTTGTCTCCTAGGTGGCAGTACCGCTTGTTCATTTTTGCTGACAGCAGCCAGCATGATTCTGGCATACAACTCGATGGGATTATGAAAAGTACAATTATCGGCTCAATGAAAAATGTGTTGTCCAAACTTGTTTTATTTGGAGTGCTTCCCTTATCATTCATATGAAATCTGCTGAAATGGATCTTCCTCATTTCCTCTTGCTGTTATCTTTTCACATCTTCGTATCATTCACGAAGCGTTGGAGGGGTAGATATGATCTTGTGAAGTGGGGTTCTGAGAATCCCTCCGGAAGTGATAGTGTCAGTCAATGAATATTAGGACCTCTATTATTGATGTTTAAGGCAATAATTTAGTTGTTGTTGGACATTACAAACACCAAAAATAACAACAATACTCCCGCGTTACCTCAGGCATGTCAAACAATTCAGCCTTGATTGACAGGAGTTCTAATGCTATGGACTCGCAGGTTCTTATATGCTTCTGTTCTGCGGAAGTATCACAATCACCATGGTGATAAAATCATGAGGATTTTATAATGTTAAGAAAGATCCTTGGAAGTTCTGGAAGCATATAATAGCAGTGCCCAAAGAGAGAATATGTATAGACATGTAGGCAACTAAGCCTTGTACAGGTAAATGTCAGCGAAACTGGAATAAAAAGAAGAATGTTCATATTTACTGGGATGAGAAGCTTTTACTGGAATTCTTCTTTTGGAGAAATTTGTTCAATGGAAAATGGGAAGTCAATCCTAAAGCGTCCTTGGCAATTTCTGCCTCTCTATTTGATCTTGTTTATGTAGGCAAGATAGATCCTCAGTTACAGCTCAACTACAGACATTATGCATGGGAAAAAAGGCCCAAGTTGAAAACCTTTACGTTAATGCCTTTTATGTGTGACTTCCATTTTTTCAGTTCTATTGTCTTGTGAAATAGAATTTAATCCATGATGTCATCACAGCAAAGGCAATGTAACTAGTAACTGGATTGAAAGCGCGCTCATGCGCACTCTGGCTGCTACTGCAAGCCAAGCTGATATACAGTTTCATGTTTGCAATTCGTTTCCTACTTCCTAGTAACTCAAAGAAATACTGGTGTTTTCCTCTAACGTTAACTGCAATTGTGGATGAATTTATGACCTATTCCGTAAGGTGATCACTTTTGTTGTTCCATGAAATCAAAACTTTGTTTCTATGCATGTTAGAGCATTGTTTTATCCAATGTGCATTGTTGAACCAGGAGGCATTCAAGTCATCTCCTAATCATGATACTCAATCACCTGAAGTCACATCTAAAGCTGTGATAATCACTGAAGATTTTAATAATGGTTCATCAAACAAAGATATGAGTGATGGAGTGAAAAGCCTGAAAGAGAAGTTATCAGCTGCTCTTGTGAATGTTAGTGCCAAAGAAGATTTGGTGAAGCAGCACGCAAAAGTTGCAGAAGAAGCTGTTGCAGGTATTGCTTACATACATGATACCTGGGGATGCATTTGCTAGTTCTTGCTTTTGCATTCAGCAATCACAGTACAAGTGGTTGCAGCACGTAATTTAGAATGGGTATCTATCCATTGAATCTAGGAGCTTGCTTGAATTGGAAGCCTGCATAATAAGCTATTTAAATCTCATAACAATTGCTGTATTCTTTGCATCTTCAATAACCTTTCTGTAATTTTCCAACATAATTCAAGGATGGGAGAAGGCTGAAAATGAAGTGGTTGTTCTAAAGCAACAACTTGAGTCTGCAGTTCAGCAAAACTCCATACTTGAAGATCGCGTCAGCCATCTTGATGGTGCTCTCAAAGAACTTGTTCGTCAACTAAGACAAGCAAGAGATGAGCAGGAACAGAAGATCCATGTAGCTGTGGTGAAGAAGACCAGCGAGTGGGAAACCACCAAACTCAAACTTGAGAACCAGCTTCTTGAGCTCAAAAATGAAGCAGAAGCTGCCAAATCTGTATCTTCTAATGTTGATTATGATCTCTACCGTAAACTTGACTATTTGGAGGAAGAGAACTCTGCTCTCAAACTTGAGCTCCAATCTCAATCTGAAGAGTTGGAGATCAGGATGATTGAGAGGGACTTGAGTACCCAAGCAGCTGAGACAGCCAGCAAGCAAAATTTAGAGAGCATAAAGAAAGTAGCCAAGCTTGAGGCTGAGTGCCGGAGGCTCAAATCTATGGCTTGTAAAACATCCCCGGTTAATGATCATAAATACACTACTGCAGCCTCAATATGTGTTGAATCTCTCACAGATGGTCAATCAGACAGTGGGGAGAGGCTTAGCTTGGGTGACATGGATGCCCACAAGACGAGTAGCTCAGAAACAAATAAGTATGAAGCTAGTTGCCCGGATTCGTGGGTGTCTACCCTAATGGCTGAGCTTGGTCATTTCAAAAATGAAAAGGATGTTAATAGAAATCTCCAAGCTTCTTCTGGTCGAATTGATCTTATGGACGATTTTCTTGAGATGGAGCGACTTGCTGCACTGCCTGAAACCAATAAAGGAAGCCATTCTGCTTTATCAGAGGTTTCCAATCCCTCCATTAGTGGAGAAAGCTTCCTTAGAGCTGAGCTTGAAGGTATGATTTGTCAGACGGCTGAATTGGAGGAGAAAATAGGGAAGCTGGAAGCACAGAGAGCTGAAATGGAGACGGCACTCACCAAAAGTGAAGAGTATGTTCAGGCATACCAACTTCAACTGCGGGAGGCAGAACTGCAGTTGGACAAGTTGCAAAAAGAGCTGAATATCACAAAAGAAACAAAGCAAGTTGTTGAGTCTAGACTAATTTGCATGGAAGGAGAAGCAAGGACCATGTCGTTAAAAGTTGATACTTTAGAAGTAGAGGTTCAAAAAGAGGAGGCTTTGTCAGCAGAAATTGCAGTTAAGTGTCGGGAATTAGAGGTAGAGCTATCCCGGAAGAGGCAGGAAATTGAACTCCAGAAACATGCAGAACTGCAGTTGGACTATTTGCAAAAAGAGCTGAATATTGCAAAAGAAACAAAGCAAGTTGTTGAGTCTAGACTAATTAGTGTGGAAGCAGAAGCAAGGACCATGTTGTCAAAAGTTGATACCTTAGAAGTAGAGGTTCAAAAAGAGAAGGCTTTGTCAGCAGAAATTGCAGCTAAGTGTCGGGAATTGCAGGAAGAGCTATCCAGGAAGAGGCAGGAAATTGAACTCCAGAAAAATGCAGAACTGCAGTTGGACGAGTTGCAAAAAGAGCTGAATATTGCAAAAGAAACAAAGCAAGTTGTTGAGTCTAGACTAATTAGCATGGAAGCAGAAGCAAGGACCATGTCGTCAAAAGTTGATACTTTAGAAGTAGAGGTTCAAAAAGAGAAGGCTTTGTCAGAAGAAATTGCAGTTAAGTGTCGAGAATTGCAGGAAGAGCTATCCAGGAAGAGGCAGGAAATTGAACTCCAGAAAAATGCAAGCTCGAATGGTGAACTGAAGATAAAGCAGGTCAGTCATCAGTTGTTGTCTATAGTGCATTGCACATTACCACTACTATCATCTTTTATTGCTAGCTAATCATTATCAAGTTAATAGAAACAAATGCATAATTTCCTACATATGATGATGCGAACATTATATCTATATTAGGAGGATCTATCTGTAGCTGCTGGAAAACTAGCAGAGTGCCAGAAAACAATAGCGTCCCTTGACAATCAACTGAAATCTCTAGCAACACTGGAAGACTTCCTGATTGACACTGCCAACCTGCCAGAGTTTTCTGCAGGTGCATCTCTGATTAATAAAGCCGATGGGGAATTGTGGAAGTTGCATTGTAATGGTACGTTTTCACCTAAAAGAGATTCTGACTCTACAAGAATTGCTGATGAAAGCTCTGGTCCTTTGATAAATAAAGAGGAAGAGAACTTACCACCGTCTTCTTCTTCAGCAGCTTCATCTGCTGTGTTGTCGAATCACATCAATTCTGAGAAGAACCGTAATGGCTTTGCGAAGTTTTTTTCGCGTACCAAAAGCGGGATACGACTAGAAATTTAGTGAGGATATAAAAAACGAAGGGTAATTGGATTCTCAGTCATAGAGACAAACAACCATGGACTCTTCTCAATTGGGAAACTGTTGATTGCATGCTGTTAAATCAGGGGCAAGAGTGTGTTTCAGTTTCTTCTGGGTATGTAATCGGGAGTTTCGACAAGTCCACTGGTTATGTGTACTTATATTGCCCTTTCAGGATGGTTTATATACGTTTGTTAAAATCACGTTGAGAGTGTATCCTAGCCTGGGGTATCCACTTCATCAACATTGTAGGAAGGAGCAAGAAGAATCTTAAAACAAAAAAGAGTTCTGAAAGAGTTTTTAGTGTTCATTTTTCCCTGTTTTTGCTCCTTTTCTTTTTTGTGGTAAGCAACAGAGCTATGTTAGTTGGATGTTTGGGAATGGTCTCTCTTTATGATATGGCAAGCGGCATTGTATGCCATTTGCTAGTTAGCGTACAAGGGAGAAAGAGGAAAGAAAGGAAAATGTTGTTGGGGTGAGAGAGGCTCGAACTCTCGACCTCAGGATAACTCAGAAGCTATGAGACCTACGCGCTAGCCAACTGCGCCACCACCCCTTTACTGTTACTTGGTCGATGATTATCTTACTAATTTTCATAGATCGTCTTTTTCCCTCTTTTGCCCACGACTCTATAATATATTAAAACTGTAGCTGAAAAAAACAGCATCTGCCTTTCTTTTGGGAAGGGGACAGGGTGATCAATGGTACCGAATATTTTTCGAAGCACCCAAAAAGATATGTTTGTTGCATACCGAGAGAGACCTTTTGGTGATGTTTGGCTTCGAAATCCAAATCGAGTGTCCATGAAGAGTCCCTTGCCTCTTCATAGTGTAGGAATGAATAATTTAACTCGCAAGCCAAGCACGCTAAGAAGTTCCATGGAGTAGTGGTTAGCACTCTGGACTTTGAATCCAGCGACCTCTGTCATTCTTCATTCCAATTTTTGTTTTTGAAGAAAATTGTACTGCCACCTAAACTTTCTTCAGTGCATTTTCTGAATTTTATTGAAGGTGCAAAAGCATTTGTTGCGGTTTCAACCAAATCCAATAAAAATACAAGACAGTTCTTTATCATGTAATTGGTACTCATTAACTTGTTCATAAAATGGTACCATCTTATATACAATTCTATAATGCAATGAGGTAGACCCTCGCATTCATCTTAGGTAAGATCCTGATTTTGGCAAATGCTTTGAACTAAGGGAAACAAATCAAGTTTTGATATCTCTGACATCATGTACATTGCTAATTTGTTTCTCAGGGAACTTAATTCGTTGCTGATATCTTCCTATGCAAAATGAATCAAGCAAATGATCAAGACAGTCAAGAACTCCTTCTAGCCCTCCTTCTGTCCATTATGATGGCGACGATCGTTCGCCCGGGAATTCTTCTCTCTCCTGAAAGCATTGAAAAGATCCATACCTAGAAAAACATTGAGCAAGTTCATTCCAGCCATACCGAATAAGGCGAGCGGCAGCTCAACACCCTTCCCAAACTTGTGAGCATCTCTGAGGAGCTTGACTGTGATGAGAACGTGTGCTATGAACCGGGCGAGAATGAAGGTGACCCAATTGAGAACCCATTCTATCCTTACAATGCTGCTCTTGGCATCACGAATACCAGCCATTCGACGCACTTTCCTTACATGCAGAAATATAGAATGCAGCTGTATCATCCAAGGACTTTCACCATCAGTCACGACAGACAGAATCAGTGAGCGTAGTAGATTAGGATTCAAAATCAAGTAAACATATATTTATTGTTTGAAGTCGCCTTAAGATTTTTGTTCAATGGATTTTGGCAGTACAAAAACAAGATCTAAATACAAACAATGATTAGTTATTACTATATAGCCTATTGTTAATATTCAATAACCCAACATGTTTTTTATTTTAAAAATACAAAATGTAAGCCTTCCTTTGGAAAAATTATGGAGGACATGGGAAGACGTCTTTCCATGTCTTGTGGAGCAAAAATAACTTTTAAATTGAAGTAAAAGGATGAGAGGCATACTAGAGCAAAGGCAGCAAAAACTAATATTGTCATGAAGCATACATCATCCCACAGTATGAGTAGAAGATTTTCAATTTGTCAACTACAATCTTGAGTATTAGGACAGCGGAAAAGTTCAAGTGTAAATGAAATTAATAGATCAAAGAAATGAATTCCAACTACAAAGTTGTAACCCCATGAAGATGTCCCACTAATCCCATTTAAAGGGCATCCGAGGCTTCACACCTAACTATCACACGTCCTTCAACAAATGTTTCATAGTTAATCCTTGGGATTCATACCCACTCAGTTTCATGATAACCAGAAAAGAAAAGAAAAAACATGAAACTATATAAGCCAGTAGCTATTCCTCAGTCAATTCAAAAGCAAAACTGGATGTACTTATGCAGAAAGAATGAAGATGGCAAAATAAGAAAAAAAACAACTAGCTACATAAAAATGAAAGAACTTCTAAGAAGATACAGAACCGTACCTCGCAAATGAGAGTAAGAATGAGGTAGTTGACGGTGATATTTCTATATAAAGCAAGAGTAAAGCAGATTAGAAGTATCAGATGATGGACCAAGATGGCAGGGATCCGACCACTGTACAACCTGTAACGTAGCATGTCCCACTGATCATATGCAAAGTAACCACATGAGAAGCACAAAGTGGGATATGCCCATGGCCAAGTACCTCCAAACAACTGAGAGTGCTCAAACATCCCATTTGACCCATTTGTCAAGCACTGATTAACCAAAATGAAAATCACTGCAGGAGAGGTGAACAAAAGTTTGTAGTGAGTAACAATACCGAGACATAGACCAAATTAAGAGTGAGTGATTAGTGAAGATGTCTGAGACCACATAATTTGCTGAATACTATCCAGAGACTAAGATCATGAGAACAACAAACCAATGGATACGTTTCATAAAAAGTTAGGAGAGACCACAAGTCAAGACAACGCACAGTTAGAAGCTAAAGAAAAATAAAAAACAGGATTTTTTATACCTCTTTATCAAGCCTCCATTCAAGAAAGCTTTTGAAATCCTTAACCAGAACATCCCTGGGATGGAGTTTTGTTTTATTAAGGATGACCTAAGTTTAAGTCTAACAACCCAACAATACAGCCTGAGCAAAGTATAAACCATAATAAGCTATGACAAGTGCGAATTTTGAAAAAAATTCTGTGTAAACTAACTGTAATTCACACAGACACACACAAAGGTATATAGATGCATGACTGTCTCTAGATGTGAAACCTCAATATGTATACAACCTATTGCAAACACACATGAATAAGAAGCTTCAACTACAATGATGATTTAGGATTCAGAACTTAACAACCTCAACAAGATTTATCGATTATGCATCCTACAGTCTTCGGTTTCGCTTCAAACTCTTCAAGGCTAAGATCATACACTAATGCGTTTTGGGGAAACAATCAAACACAACAAGAACATCCCATGAAGCCAAGTCACCACAATCGCAGACAGTATAGACCATTCTTTATCACAAGAAAACAACGGGAACAAGGAAAACAAAAATTCCATCCATTAGAAAAGTTAAGTGTAATTCATCAGTAGCATCGAGGTTACAAACAGATTAAAAGGAAATATCCAATTGAAGATATAGGACGGACCCAGAATAGGAAACAAAGAGAAGTTGAGTCATGAGACTGAACACACCAGAGGCGGAGGTGATGGAGGAGTGGAGGAGAGAAACGGAGGTGTTGACGAATAGAGGGTCCGGGGAGAGCAAAGAGCGGATGACCCAGTTGGCCGTTTGAAAAAAGCAACAGCCAGCGATTACACACAGGAGCTCCTTGCGCTTGTTGAACACGATTTCAAACACAACGGAAATGAGCCACAGCACCAACGTCGCCAGGAAGAAGGCCCCCACCTTGTTCTCCTCTCGCGTTGTTCTAACCATTACTCTCACTCGACGTTACCGACACAGAAATCCCTTCCTTTGCACACAAATTTGAAGGAGTTTCCAACGGGACCCGTCCGTCACAAAGCGAATTCTGAATTTTCACCTAGCAGTACTTATCCCAAGTGTCAGCAAGAGGCAGGGAACACGGACAGTTTTTCCGTTTGACTCTCTATTTGGGAAGTAGAAATACAGTACAAACGCCTACATATACAAAAATAAGGGTTATTACACTTTTCACCATGGTTTCCCTTTATATTTTGATATATTAGTTTTATCACATTGTAATAGTATAAATTGGAGGTTTTATATTTTATATTAATTTTTTTATAATTTTGGACGGAATAGAAAAGGAAAAAATGGGAAAATTGACATAAAATGATTCAAAAACACAAAAAAATTGATGCTAGGATGCAAAATATGAAACGTAAAAACCATATGAGTGTAATGTCTTAAAATTAATATATCGGAATACAAAGTGTAATGTCTAAACTATTTACGCCCATTATTTTTTTATTTAATAGGATGAAAACAAATATCTGCATGCCAAAATCAATTCTTGCATGGGCAGCATGCCTATTTTAGAAATACATTTTCGAACCCCAATCTCAATGATAAAAAAATACACATGAAAATAATTTGGTCATGGATAATGTAAAATTGTGTGAAACTAATAGTTTCGATTTTTATTTAATATTACATCCAATTTCTGGTACAAAATAATTATTCATCTAGTTTTTTTTGGGAAAATATGATTACCCGATACAGCGATGCTACCCTCCATCCCTATCCCATTAATGAAGCACCGTGGCCCACCATCGAGCCCATACCCCCACCGAGTACCGACCTTCCTCTACGGGCTCTACCTTTATCTCATCCCCTAAACACTGTCCCCACACGGAAACCACTGATATTGGAAGCTCCCACTTCAATTCCCCCCCATCATCCATAATTACTGCTCCTGACATCCAATACAGAAAAAGCACTCTTGGCAGTTTCTCACGTTTCTAAGAGACTTTAAGTTCTATCACAGCGTTAAAATTTAGGAAATTGATATTTTAGTCCACGTGTTTATACTATTTTGGTAAAATAGTCCCTCCGTTTTAAAATTTAAATCTAAAACATTTGAATTTAATGTTTTTGACGTAGAAGTTCTTCCGTTAGACTTTCGTCCGTCAACTTAACGGAAGGGCAATTCACCTCAGCGAGAGTCCACCTGGCAAGCTCACACTGCGTTTAAAATCCCACATGTTTAAAATCTGTGGATTCTTCTTCGCTCCGCTTTTCTTCTACGAAGGAGCTTTATCTCCTTCTGTGCGACCGTACTAGTCTCTGCCACAAGCAAGTGCAAGATAGATAAAGAGAAATGGGAAGAGAAAACACAGAACCCACCTCATCCTTCAACATGTGAAGAAAGGTGGTTTTGCTAGCATTGTCGAGGCCCAAGAAGAGAATCTTGGCGTCTTTCTGCCATAGGCCCAGCGATGCGAGGACGCCGTAGAACCAATCAACGAGGAACATGTCGATTGTCCGTATGTCTTAACCAAAATCCTCTCTAGCCTAGAGAGACATGTGCAGAATATGTCGGACACTGGTCTAATTTCCAAAAGGAACCACATCGCCACGGGCTGGGGAAGGCGAAGGATCCAGATCAAGCAAAGATCCAATCCAGATGGTCTTTATATAAATATTACAGAAGAGCTAAAAGGGTATGTAGAGGCTGTAAGGAAAGGTGGAAAACGCAGAATGACGAGGAATATTGGGTCAGTCGGGGTGTCTCTGTCTGTGTGTGTTTTGCATCTGACAGACAGATACAACGTTACAACTTGGAGAGCTTTATGGCTAGTTCATTCGTGTGAGCTTATTTTACATATTTGGTTTTGTTTCAGTTCAAATTAAAATTTTCAGCAGGCAAAACGGGGATTCGAATTTTCAGAGACTACTATTATGGTTTTGGACAGCAAATATACAGAAGCTGCAGATATAAAAGTAGCTTGAGAATGAATGGTAGCAGGGGAGAAGAGAAACAAAATTCTGCTGATAGAGAGAGAGAGAGAGAGGGGCATCCACTACTCTCATCCATAGGAGGACACTTCTGGTAAATGTATATCCAGCGGATCCAAAATAACATTCCCCTCCAACATGTGTAACTAGATTATAATGCAAGCATTAAATAACAGCTTAAAAGCTTACAATGAGAAAGACAGATATTGCCTATTAGATATTGTAAGAAGAAACGTATTCTTTCTCAATGAGAAAGACCCTCTCTTCTCTCTCATAGTCGCCTCCAAAGTCCGATCATTCGGCGGGAAAGCTGTTAGAGGCGTGGTGTCCATGGCCAAGAAGAGTGTTGGGACTTGATCGCCCGAGAGTTGAAGGGGAAGAAGGTGCTTGTGAGGGCTGACTTGAATGTAACATTTTCTTCCACTCTCTCTCTCCAATAAAAAGTTCTTTTTGCCACAATATATGAGGAGCGGGCGGTTGCACAGAAGGAGATAGAGCTCCTTCTTAGAAGAAAAGCGGAGCAAAGAAAGAATCCATGGATTTTAAACATGTGAGATTTTAAACAAATGGTGAGCTTGCCGGGTGGACTCTCACTGAGGTGGATTGCTTTTCCGTTAAGCTGATAGACGGAAGCCTAACGAAAAGGCTTCTACGTCAAAAACATTAAGTTTAAGGGCATTAGATTTGAATTTTAAAACTGAAGGAGAAACCATTTTGCCAAAGGGGTATAAACCTGGAGACTAAAATGCCAATTTACCTTAAAATTTGAGAAATTAAAAATTTGGTCATATGTAGGGGTGACTTTTCACTCCATCCGTCAAATCTCCGTTATTTTTTTAACGGAATAGTAAGCAGTCGAACGCTGCAAGTTGTCGTTGACGGATGAAGTGAACAGTAGCGGTCGACCGCTATTCCCGTTAAAAATTAACGGAGGTTTCACGGATGGAGTGAAAAGTCATCACTACGTATTTTCAGTGACAAAAAGTAAAAAAAAAAAGTTCAGTGACCATTTTGTCAGCGATCCTAAAACCTAGTGACCAAAATGAAAATTTCCCTTAAAATTTTTGGTATAAAATTAATTAAAAAAAGTTAAAGATAATTTATGAAAATTAATAAAAAAATCATAGAAGTTGATGAATGATATATATAATAAATAAAATTCACTTATTATGTCTATTTTTTAAAAGTTGCATCATATAATTAAACAAAAAATTATAAAGAATCTTAATCCAATTTTAGTGGAAATTTTTGGACGAATCATTTTAGTAGTGTTTGGGCCTTTTGACCCAGATTGAGTTATTGGATTTATGGACTATCATTTAGTCTCCGAATCTTTGGATTTGGCTTACTGTCTGGTATTTTGACCCGACTTTATTATCTGGGCTTTGAGTCCACTTTGTTAGCTTCAAAGGGCCTTGAGCCCCATTGTCTTGTACCTGTCCCAATATGGTTTTCCTTTGCAATCCGTCAGTTGTAAACTTCATTCAGTTTCAATAACTTTTTTTTATTCAAGTTAGAGGTTTAAACTAGTAATTTTTTCGTATTAAACTCTCGAATTATCAAAATTTACTAATATGCGCCATTTAACTAAATCCTATATGTGAAATTTGTAATAAATCAGTCACGTGACACAATTTAAAAAATTTAATATAATCAAATTGGGTACATTAATGAATTACAATAATTTTAGGGACTTATGTGATGAAATTGACAATTTTGAATCCTAAAGTGACCTTAAAATTCTTATAACTTAAGATAAAAATTAGAATATAAAGGGCATGTTTGAGACCCCAAATATTTGGGGTCTCAACAAATCGGACAAATCAAACAAACTCCAAAATTTTTAACTTTTACACCTACACACTTCACCTTTCACAAACCCCAATAAATCTCAATAAAGTAAAGATTCCCAAAATTTCCGGAATATTCCCTAAAATTTTGGCAAACAAACATCCCCAAAGTTTGGGATCAAGGCTCGAATACAGGATTAATACTATCTGAATATATTATTTATTTTGAAAACTTAAATGAATAAAAGTATATTTTATTACTTATATTATATTTTTTAAATCTAAAAAAATGGTAGACTGAATCAAAGCCTATTATCCACCTCATCTTAACGGAAACTCACATTTTCAAAATCCGAGCTGCAAGCAGATAACAGATAGAGAAGTATATCTTCACCATCCGAGCTGTCAGGATCTGAGGACCCACTCTCAGAAAGATCCTCGCTCATACCAGCAATGGAGCATGTGGAGGAAGAGGATGCCACGTGTGAGACAGAAGAGTACACGCTTTTCCACGTGTCAACCCTTGGAAGGACAACCTAGATCGCAGCGAAACACCATGTCACCAACCTCTTATCAACAAATCCCCAAAATGATAAAACACGAACAACAAACAAAATACCCAAAAATAAATCTCTCACTAATTTCGCTTACGTTTCTTTTCTTCTCTCTCTCTCTCTCTCAGAGGGTCGGTCAGCTTCACACGCCAAAATATGACCGCCATAGCTACTGCTTCAGCTCTCTCTCTGCCAATCTCTCTTTGCAGATCATCTAAGCTCAACAACAAGAAGGTAACAATGTTTGTACTTTTATGTTTGCCAAACTTGTCTGGGTATATAGTGAAAAAGCGGACCAACAACTTGTTAGCTGAATCTTAGCTCAGATTACTAGTTACAAGGTGCAATAGATATGATCTTGCATTTGTTTTCTCTGAAGAGATAACAATGGGCACATTTTTCTTCTTAGGAAGAAATGGGCACCTGTTGAATCGTGAAAATAATTCAGTTTGTCTGTTCGATTAATTAGTTCGGTTGTGCTTTTAACTTCCCATGCCCGACAAACAATAACAAAGAAAAAGGTTACAGTGAAAAGTGGAGAGAAATAGTAACAAAAGACAAAAGATTTTAAGTGTTTCGGTTTAGAAGACCTACCTCCATTGTGAAAGGCCTATTTGGCTGTATTTTGTATTATGAGTCCATTCATAATACAATTGAAGATCTCTATTTATAGAGACAATACAAAGTAGGAAAATATTTATATATTTAATTTGAATCTCTACATTTGAAATTTGAATCTTCATAACAATGTCAAATGTTTGATATCTGTAACTATAATATCATATCAAATCTTTAAGATTTAATTATGACATTATTTATAACAATAACATAATAGGTTTGTCTGCTAATTTTATTTGGGACATGCTAATTTTTGGTTAGTTGTGTGATGTCAGGGTGTCAAAGGAGGATTTCGGGTGTTTGCTGTATTTACGGAGGAAGGAGGGGTAGAAAAGAAGAGTTCTTGGGAAACGCTCTTTGATGTGGAGGATCCGAGGTCTAAAGTTCCGCAGTGCAAAGGGAAGTTCTTGGATGTGAACCAAGCCCTGGAAGTGGCTAGATATGATATTCAGTACTGCGATTGGCGGGCTCGACAAGACGTGCTCACAATCATGCTCCTTCATGAAAAGGTTTGCCTCTTCATTTCAGTTTTTGTTCGTATGTAATGACTAATATTGTTATATTCAGGCAATTCTCATTTTCAGAAAATTGGCTGCAGGTTGTAGACGTTCTAAATCCTCTAGCCCGTGATTACAAGTCCATAGGCACAGTGAAGAAGGAGCTTGCAGAGTTGCAAGAAGAATTAGCACAAGCTCATAGACAGGTGTTGAAATCATAAGTCAATACTATAATAACCAAAACATATGATAACTGTCGTGCTTGACTCATGTCTGTCGAGATACATGCCATCCATTAGATGCAAATCACTAGATTTCACACTGCAAGTGAGACATATACCCTTTATTTTAGACGATCCAATTGATTGTTAGATCTTGCAGAATACACCTTTTATATACAATACAAACCTTAAATCTAACGATATAACTGATCATTCAATAATTACTCTATACATACAATCTTGTAAGCATTTGAGGTCTGACTCATGAATAACCAACAGGTTCACATATCTGAAGTAAGAGTTGGCACTGCTTTAGATAAACTAGCATACATGGAAGCATTGGTGAATGACAGGCTTTTACAAGACAGAAATGCAACAGCATCAGACCAACCATCATCCTCCCCCAGTACTTCTTCAGAATCTCTCAGTGTCGAACGGAGGAGGTCGCCTCGTAAAACCTTGAATGTGTCCGGTCCTGTTCAACCTTACCATCCCCGCTTGATGAATTTCTGGTATCCTGTTGCTTTCTCCGCTGATCTAAAGGATGATATAATGGTGAGCTAGAGCTTCCAAAGTTTGTCATCCATTCTTTATGTATTGATTTCTTATGAGAGCATTACTGAGGAAAAAATGACAAAGCATCATCCAGACAGCAATCCGTGTCTTGATACAGAAGATTTCTCTCTTTAGAAAAGCTAAATAAATGTACCTTATTACTTTTCTGTTTCAGATTCCAATTGACTGTTTTGAGGAGCCATGGGTTATCTTTCGTGGAAAAGGTGGGAAACCTGGATGCGTTCAGAACACCTGTGCACATAGAGCTTGCCCTCTTCACCTTGGTTCAGTAAATGAGGGTCGCATCCAATGTCCCTACCATGGTTAGTATAATTTAGAAGAAATATCTAATGTCTATATGGTTCTTTGTAGGTCTTATATATGTGATAAGAATATGCATAAATGAAGTGTTGTAAGAATAAGAATTGTAAAAGACTAAATCTTGGAAAATGATAATTGGTGAATATCAGGATGGGAATACTCCACTGATGGAAAATGTGAGAAAATGCCATCTACGCGATTAGTTGATGTGAAGATAAAGTCATTGCCATGTTTTGAGCAGGAGGGGATGATCTGGATTTGGCCTGGCAATGACCCTCCAGCTGCCACCCTTCCTTCTTTACAACCTCCTTCAGGATTCCAAGTCCATGCAGAGGTATGCTAATATTCATATCCTACTAGTTACTGGTCATGCAAGAAGCATGTGAATCACACTTACGTGATTTTAAAGAACACAGGTCATCTCATTTCTTCACCTACTTGCATATGACAGATCGTCATGGAACTTCCAATTGAACATGGGCTACTTCTAGATAATCTTTTAGATCTTGCGCATGCCCCTTTCACTCACACTTCCACCTTTGCCAAGGGATGGAGTGTTCCAAGGTTTGTTACCCTCATCACTATAATTTGATGTAATCATTTTTTGCCAATGTGATATGTATGTGTATGCGGTTGTGTATATACCAATCTGAGGAGAATGGCTCCTGCAATCATATTCAGGATCACCTATTTTAACTCAAGAAGCTGGGAAAGAATACATGGAGAACATACGATATCTTTAGGGATCAGGATAACATACACAAATTCGGTATTGCACTTTTGCTTTACTGAGCATTTAGCATTTACTATGCATATCTGTTCACTTTAGTGAAATGAGATACTTTGTTTGTGCTGATGACATAGCCAAAGCATAACACTGCTTGTTTCCCTTTTAGAGGAAGTCTTTATACTTGGGATTGGGGCTCACTAAAATTTCCCTTTTGGGTTTATCATAGAGGGTAAAGGGATTGACTTCAATTTAGATATCAAGCTCTGTATTTGTAACGAAATCAATATGCCTTATTTATAACAAATGCCAAAACTAAATGGCCCTGATGTTGACACAGAAAACTTCAATTTGTATCTGCATACTCAATATCAATCAAAACTCAGTCACAATTTGTATAATTGTAATTTCAGCCTGGTGAAATTTCTGACGCCTGCATCTGGCCTCCAAGGATATTGGGACCCTTATCCAATAGATATGGAATTTCGGCCACCATGTATTGTGCTATCAACCATAGGGATCTCAAAGCCTGGAAAACTGGGAGGACAGAGTACTGACCAGTGTCCGACCCACCTTCACCAACTTCACGTGTGCTTACCTTCATCCAGGCAGAAGACAAGGTTATTATACAGAATGTCGCTGGATTTTGCTCCAGTGCTCAAGCACATTCCTTTCATGCAATATCTGTGGAGGCATTTTGCGGAACAGGTAAGAGAGGAATTCAGCTTTTTTAACTGGGAAGAGGGGTTGGGGTTTAAAGACTGGTAAAATTTTCAGCTTTGTTAATAAAGCCTTTGTAGGTACAAATTGTCATTTATTGCCCAGATATTCTTCTCTGAGACTTCTGTCTATACATTCGTGATGTGTAATTGCAACAGGTCTTGAATGAGGATCTGCGGCTTGTAGTTGGCCAGCAAGAGCGCATGATCAACGGTGCAAATGTCTGGAATTGGCCGGTAGCTTATGACAAGCTCGGGGTAAGGTATAGGCTATGGAGAGATGCAGTGGACCGAGGATCTAAGCAATTACCATTCGACAAAACAATGTAGAATCTGGGTTGTTGATGGCTTTAAATTCTTTTGATGCTCCTATGGAACTCAGGGTTAACTGTACTCAGTGCAAACAGTTGCAAAACGAGCACTGAACAGCGGATGGTCTTGTGCAGTTTCTCATACCTTCACTCTCTCAAATAAGTCCCTGTTGCGGAGATTGTTAACTATCTGAGGCAGAGAACAAACGGTCCTGAGAAATCCTTGTAAAAATACATGAAACGGTACACTAGTTTTATTGTTTGTGTACAGTTGAAGCCATTTTTGTTCCCATTTTCTCGTTCACTCTACCGATGGTTCACCACTTGATGAAGTGATGAAGATTGTTTTCCGGTCTCAGACTCCGTTGTGTAATCTCTTACCCTGTACTATGAAAGATTGGCATTTTGATAGTGGATTACTTTGTCCGAGTCAGAATTCAAGCTCTCCAATTGTGTGAAGTACAAATTTTCAATCAAATTCTGTGAAAGGAGATACAAGGATTAATGCACCTCACTGCTTCTTGAACTCAAAGCAATTAACGATGATAAAAGATTGGCCAAACGAACCTTCAAGCAGCGACTAAGCGAACCCAACTTCCATGCTACAAATGTATGATGAAAAGGAATTGGATTTGATAATCAGGACGTAATATCTGACCCTGAAGAATCATATGATCTTCAAAATTCAATTTCTTTTAGTTGCAGCTGAGAGTGAGCTTTTGATAGTTGGGTTACTGAGAAGCACAAGAAATCTGCATCGCAAATTTTCTCTGCAGACCAAATTGTATGTCTTGATTTGAATTGATCCTTCATCATTGAAGAACTGACAAAATCATGAACAAAAAGATTACATGGAACGAAATTTTATTAAATTTGAAAAGCTCTTATATTCTACAATTGCATTTTACAAAATTACAACCCACACCATAACCCTGAACCACCCTCTGACAAGCTCACAGAGCAGAGCCACAAAACGGGCAGAAGCTGAACTCGGGCTCCACAGGGCGGTCACAGAACCGGCACCTCAAGACGTCCGGGACAACCAACTCGGTGGAAGGTGGCGGCGGCAGAGAGTAGGACCGAGGGAAGAAGAGGTTGCAATTTTTGCAGTACATAACAGGCTCTTTCCCTGGCCAGCGCCATACCGGAATGAAGAACAGCTTCAGAACCTTTTCGTACTCCACCAGATCGGCCGGCGAGCGGCACGATATGCACCTGCCCGCACCATATTTCAGCACCTGCTGGACTTGTTGCTCTACTCCACCCACAAAGAAGAAGAACATTTCTCCTTTCCTTTTCCTCTCCTTCGTTCTCGCTCCGGACGGTTCCGGTTTTATTGCAAGGAAGAGAGAAGCGGCTCTATTTCTCGGTTCTCTTTACGGAGGTTTCGGTCCTTTTTCTGCAAACTTGCGCAGTGGGTTATTCTGGAACATCGATTTTTTTTTTTTTTGGCTCTTTTTGAATTTCAATATCTGGGTGTTGTTTGTTTGTCAAAATTTTGGGTGGTTGAAATTTTTAGTATTGAGTATGGTGAAAAAGTGAAGATATTTTATAGGACCGTGAAAATGTAAAGAGACAGAAGATTTGAATGAATATTATAGAAAAAAAAATTAGTTGATAAAAAAATAAATATTATTTTATAATTTTTTAATATAAGCTCGAAAGGTTGGCATCTTTTCGGCAAACAAACGCTCCGTTCTCGCAGCAGTGTTTGGTAACAGGTTAATGTGGTTTTTAAATTGATATTTTTAAACTAAAACATTAATCTAATCAATCGGTTGCCCTCGTACCCTGTTGAAAGAAACTAAATTACCAACAAAGTAACAGCTATTGATACGATTAGAGGTGATGGAAATTTAAAAACGAAAATAATTAATAAAAAAAAACAAGAGGCAATTTACAAAGACTAATTGTAACTCTGGAGGCCAATGTGTCGGGTTTAATTTTAATTTGGAACTTATAAGGTCCAACGAATAATGTGTCGGGTTTAATAGTTTTGGAACGTATAAGGTCAAATTGTAACATGAGAGGTAGAGTATAAACTCATTGGTATTTTGGAGAATAATGTGTTGGGTTTAATAGTTTGGAACGTATAAGGTCTAATTGTAACACGAGATGCACAGTATGAACTCATTGGTAGTTTAGAGAATAATGTGTCAGATTTAATAGTTTGGAACGTAAACTATAAAATGATGCAAAATGTAATTTTTCCTAACTATTTAGTCTGGAATTGCCGCTGTGCATATGATCTAGAAACTCAACGCAGAAGAGGCTACTCATGTTCTTGTATTAGACTGTATATGAGATGGATACAATTCCAGGGAGCAACTCGTGGATAAAAGCTTTAGCTCATTAGTATCTGACAGGGTTTTTAGACCCGGATCAAGGTTTTACATAGGTCACAATAAAGTACTCTTGACAAGTGAAATTACAAGTTCCTGACATGGTCATATATGCAGGAGTATACACAAGAATTTGTCATTGTCACGATACCTGAAGACAAATCCCCATTGTTAATTCAAACAGGCTTCCAAACTGTAAGCACCTCTTGGAACATCTCCAGCATCAGTTCCCTGTCTGCGTGCCTGAAAAGCTTGTTAACTTCATCTCTAACATCATATATCTTGCCAAAATCAAACAAGTACATCATGCATCCTTTCTTCAACTTGTTCAATTGGTAAAGCCAAGCCTCTTGCAGCCTCTCAAGCACATTCCCTGAGTTGATGTCTTCCAAAGGCTTTCCTCACAAGCATCTTTAAGGTCAACAATGTCGTACTTGTTGGCTGCCCCAAGTAGTGCCAGCCGGTGCTTCCAGAAATCTTCTTGTTTTATGGTTCCATACAAGTAACTGAGAAGGGCAGTGCAAGATTCCAGTGACATGTCTTCTATGTAGATCATAGAGGACTCTTTTTCCTTGAGGTTGTGACGGAACATGCTCTGAAACACTGGAGAACTTGCAGACAAAACAGCCTTGTGAGCTCTTAAAGAGCCGTCAGCAGTGTTAATGGTAAGATCAGAATGGATGGCCTCATCAAGCATACGGGAGAGACACCGAAGTGTACTTTGGACAGACACAGACTGCATCATCCCATCACTGGGCCATATAGAACAGGCTTCCCCACCCTGAGGTTTAGCATGCAAAGACCAATAGATAATGAAGCTAAGGAATAGGAAGGTTCAAAGAAATGAGGACAGGAGTGGACTTTTTTGGGATGCACGATTTCCTTGGTGTGACTTCACTACAAGAGGAGTTTTAGTAGTTTGATTTTGAATGCATTCACCAAAAAGAAAAAAAAAAGTTCCAAGAAACAACTAATAAGATGAAGTATCAGTGGAGCACCTTTACACAGACTGCCCTCATGGCACCTCAGATAAGACTACAGAGAGGTACTCACATTCAGAGCGCAGATCTTCAGGTCCAGGAACTCAACATCAATGATGAAGCGACCATGGAAGGTGGAATCAACCGGCCAAATAAAGTCTTCGCAATTTCGAAGCAGTCTCTCATGAACTGCAATACAGGGTTACGTGCATCTATAATTAGCAGTATGATACTAGTATGCAAAACCTATCACCATAATAAAGCTTAAAATAAGATGCATGAATTTCGATCATCTCTACTGGGTGATCAATAAGCAACCTTTTATTAGAACTGAATCACTCTCTTGGTGCCCGGTAAATCATTGATGGGTTCTACCAAATGTACATGGCCAAGGTATAGGGCAATTCAGACAGACCCCATCTCCTCTTTATCTTACTTACACTACAAATGCGCCACTTATAGCATTAGGAATCAAGAGCAAATTGATTACGACACAGAAAAAATTTCAAGTAAAGAGCAGAACTGGAACTCACAGAACCATAATAAGGAGTACAAAGAGTTGAATTGATCATTCGAAAACTAAAACTTCGAAGGTAAACAGCGCGATATTTGCTTAGCTTAACTCAAGCCATAGGCATCAGGTTCAGCAACGCAAGCAAAAGTATCCCCATGAAATAGATCTCATCCAATTGAAACAGTAATGCCTGCCAATCTACCAAAATTTTTGCATAATGGATGGAAGAGAGCAATTAAAGATCTTTCTCCGGGGGCAGAAAGATTATGTGAAAGTTGCACAAAACACTAGAAAAATAGCGTGCGGTTCAACCAACTTTTAAGGGCCAAACCTTCCTGTGGCTTATCTAGTACAGCCCTTCTGATGAGAGATTGGGTCAATCAGCGATATGAAAAGCCACTTCCACTTAATCTGCATTTTCCTCATTTTCTTTGTTTTTTCTTCTTCCTGGAAAAATTAAGGCACATATACAAGGTGCTTTGCTACAAACAAATTTTCACAGTTTCACGCTCTAGGTGCGAGTTTCTATTGTTACAATGACTCTTAGCCAAACTAAGAGCAGAGTTGAGATTTAAGTAGATGGGACCAGTTTAAAAAATATTTCAACTTGGTTTCACTGCAACCAAACAGCCACTACATTATCTACTGTCCGTGGTGTATTCCTGATGCCTTTTGCTACCCTCTTGAAAACTCTGAATACAGGTGTTATAAAAAATTAATCAAACTGAGAAACAGATGACATTAGAAGTTATATCAGGAAAAGAATCACGTGTTCGTCACAATGAACAACATCCGAGTGCAGACATGTTGTCTAAGTTTGTTTCCCCGACTAAAACAAATAGATTCCTCAACTTAAACTTGCCATCAGATATAAAATCCATCACCATATGATTATTGTCCAAGTCAAAATCCCGCTGGCATACACATGAAAAAATGAGCATGCAGCTTATCAATTCTTCAAAATACAGATTGATCTCTGAACGTGTCTTAACAACATAGATGGAGTATTGTCAGCATTTCAAATGTGATGGAATCTCAGGTCAATAGCAACGAAAATGAGCAAATACAATATTATCGGGGCCAAAACCACAGGTTCAAATTTTTTTGGGTAGAAGTCATATCTCAATGTGTTACATCAAGGACTTAGTCCGAGATTCCTCCTATGTTTATCTCCCCGACGGGCAATTACACTCATTGTATTACGACACATAGTTATTATATCCGATTACGAATAACACATCTTAAGCATACGTGTTCCTGGCCTCTATGAGTATTCACCTTGCTTCTCGGGGAAAATTGCATAAAAGTGTTCGCACAGAACAGATGAACAATATCTCTACCACATAAGACTCAAATTACGAGTACCCAATACCTCATAAGTACCTAAAACAATAGCATCAAATTCTAAAAGAAAAGACATTTTACACATCAAGCATATGCACATAGTTAGAAATAGAGAGCAACTTATACCTGGGGAGATGTAGGGCCTGCGGTTAACGCCAGTGCTAGAGACTCGGAGGACAAAGCGAGCAAGCGGAGGCTGCTCCTTGGTAACTCGCGAGGGCTCTGGAAACAGGCGAATGTACAGGTACCGATTCTTCTCGATGGATAGAAACCTACAACCCACCTCAAAACATCAAGCACCCATCCAGAATCCCATGTCAAGCACATGCAAAAACATATCAGGGGGGAGACACGGCGTGGGTTACCAGTTCCAGATTCCGACCTTGAAAGGGTCCGATTTTCTGAAAGAGCAGGCGCCAAAGGTCTCGATTTTCCATTGCGCTAGTCTTGAGATCGTCTCCACCTTGGAATCGGCCATCTTTAGCTTTCTCTCCCTCTTTCAGGTCCAAATTCTAACTGTACTTTCGACTTTCGAGGGAGAGAGAGAGAGAGAGACACTTGCGTAGCGTAGACCTCCTTTACGCCAATAGGACTTCATGATCCAGTTGGTTAAACGTTTCATTATTCAAGGAAATAAAAGCACAATTTGTTTTTTATTTTGGAAAATATGAAATTTGTTCGTTTGGATCACTTTTATGTTTTGTTCACTAAATTTCATTTTTTTTTTATGATTTGATCACTTGATTTCTTCTTTTCGTCGAACCTCATTTAATTTTTAACGGAATATGAAGCGGTAGACCACTACAATTTACCGTTGCCGCAACCGGTCGACCGTTATTCCGGTTAAAAATTTAACGGAGGTTTGACGGAAAGACCAAATCGTAAAAATGATCAAAATCTAGTGACCAAATCGTAAAAAAATGAAACCTACTGACCAAAACGTAAAAGTGGTCAAAACCTAGTGATCAAAAATCAAATTTCCCTTTTATTTTTAACTCAGGACATACAACTCTATACCATACGCTCCAAAGTACTTGTTTAGGAATAACAATTATCTATAACCTTCAGCTAGTGTAATTAGATGAACATGCATAATTTTGTGAGATTTAGGTATTGAAATTTTGTGAGATTTATGTATTGAATTGAACAGTAATTTTTATCTGAATTAACGGTGTAATTTAAAAAATAAATAAATTTTATAATAGAATTTATATTGTTTAAAATGTTATATAAATAATTATAAATGTATTTTCAGTTTTTTAAAATTATAATATATAATCAAACAATTAGAGAAAATAAACTCTCTCTCAATCACATAAATCACTGTCCCTATTTAACTCTCTCGGAACTTTATCTGTTATATTAGCACTTACCTTAAAATATTAAATTAATAAAAGAAGTAATTTTAATTATTTTTATTATATTCACGGGTTTCACGAGGGGAACTAGGGTGTTGTTCGTTTTGAGAAAAAATGTAGGATTTTAGAGAAGTTGTGAATTTTTATGTTGAATAGTGTTTTATTGGTGTTTGTGTAAAGTGGAGAGAGAAATGATTTGATGTAATTGTTTAATAAAAAAATATTGGAGTTATGTGAAAAAATATAGAGAGAGAAAATTTATGTTGAATAAAAAATTAAAAAGTTGTTGGAAATTGTGTAAAATGTATTGATTTTTGTATTTGAATTCTAAATATGTTCGGTGGTAGAATTGTGAATATACTTAGAATCCTGAAAAATGGTGAAAACGAACATACCCGAAATTTGTACCGAACAGAAATAGAATTGGTAACCAATCCGATCGCGGTATGCCACATCGGGCACGGTTGCCAAAGCTCCACGTTGCGACGAGGACATTCTCGTAAAACCATGTGCTCAACAACACCCTTTTGGAGTCCAATCCGCGACTCGCGAGCCGCTTCAATCAATCGTCACCACCTCCACCACTGCTGCCTCCTCATATCGCAGACGAAAATCCAGAGCAGAATTCCGTCCGGAACAGGGGGTAATCCACCTAATCTCTGTACTCAAACAACGATAAGATGTCTTCGGGTTTCAGCGGCGACGAAACTGCCCCCTTCTTCGGCTTTCTTGGAGCCGCCGCAGCTCTCGTCTTCTCATGTAATTTATTTTAATTTTCAGCAGAAAAACATTTTTACGAGAAAATCAATTAACTTTATCATTCCTATTTCACACCGCTTTGTTTTCTCAGGCATGGGAGCGGCTTACGGTACAGCGAAGAGCGGAGTGGGCGTGGCGTCCATGGGAGTGATGCGCCCTGAGCTGGTGATGAAATCGATTGTCCCTGTGGTTATGGCTGGAGTGTTGGGGATCTACGGGCTGATCATAGCTGTGATCATCAGCACGGGAATAAACCCCAAGGCGAAATCTTACTATCTCTTTGATGGCTATGCGCACTTGTCGTCCGGGCTTGCTTGTGGCCTCGCTGGCCTCTCTGCTGGCATGGCCATCGGGATCGTCGGTGACGCCGGAGTTCGGTACGTAATATCTTCTTACTCTTGTATTGCGGCATTGATACTGGCAGTCATTTTATCTCTAGTTATCTGTTAGATGGAGGGGGAAGAATCACCAGAGGGTTTGATAGAAAAGCTCGACTTTTCTCGTGTCACATGTCTAGTGCCTAGTGTCCACTAGCATTCTTTGATCATCTCCGACTCCAAACCTATATTTTCTCTTCAATGTTAGACATATGATTGTTCCATGTACGGGCGGTAAATAATGTATTTACCCGTGTGCGTGGGTGGTACAATAGATAGAATTAGGTGTATTGTCTATTCCAGTATATTTTTGTTGCGATTACTGTGACAAGTGGTTTACACCTTCGGTTGAACAATGAAATAGTTTTCTCTTGACAAGCACAAGCTTGCTGGTTATGTTGGGGCTATAAGGGGATGAAAATGTTGCTTTGATTTAAGGGATAGTTAAGTTTTGATCTGAGAAGCAGTCTATGGTTCAGTTTGAAAATTTGATGGTTATATCTCTTCTGCACATAGAGTGTAAGAGATGCTCTGCATAATGACGGGATCCATTTCCCTTCAAATCTTGGGTTTATGCAATGATTTATCAAACTGCGGAGGGCTATCAGCTTGGTGATTTGCCTTCTGTTGGTACTACTTCAAAGGGCATTTATTTGTTTATCATTGAATTTTGGATTTGTGCAAAATTTTGGGGACAGGTTATGCATCTTATGACTCGTTTTATATGATGTGTTGGCTCTCGTAGAAGCAAATTTCAAGTTCTCTTATAATGAAATGGTGGTAAAAGGCTGGATGATGTTATGATAGCTGTAAGTTATTACGACTTAAGAAGTGGAATATGCTCTATCTCATCTTTTTAATCCTTTTAAGGAGAAATTGTTGGCTCTAACGCTGCTGAGTGCTGTTGTCTAATTGTCAGGAGCCATAGAATAGTTTCTTTGATCTTTCAGATGTTTCTAGTAGTAGCATTAGAATGATCTCCATGCTACAAAGTGGATGCAGTGCACTTTGGAAACTGAGTTGCTCCCCCTCCCCGCAGTGGCACAAAGGCTGGATTGCAAACTTAACTGTAGAAACCGAAGTACCATAACAAGTTTCGTTTAGGAATGTGACAGACTTTAATGTCTTTCCCACATGTCTTTTCCCTTAGTGCCAAATAAACTTGTTGGAAGCAATGCTTTGCTTAGCATGAAGCCGAGCTGTATTGAATCTGCTGCAAGCTGAAGTTGAATTACAATTTCAGCTAGGGACCTGAATGTCTCTTTGCATTATATTTGTTCTGTTGAAGACTACACCCTGGCTTGGTGTAAGGGTTGATCACCATAAAAATCTTGTGAGACTTCCGGTGTGCTTTTTGCCTATCTACTGGAACTGCTGCTATTTAGCTGCCCCCTTATCATCTGGCCTATTTCCTTTTTTCTTTAATTTATTTTTTCTTGCGTTGGATGAAAATGTGTGGGTTGATTTACAATTTCCCCCCCTGAAACTATCACTCGATTCTCAAATACTCCCACAAACTTTAACTCATTGCAACTCGTCTCCACAAACTATATTTGTCGTTGCAAATTCATCCTTCAACCTGCTGAAGTAGTTATATTGAATGGTTTTTGTCCCACGTCAACTACATGTGACCTTCTCTTTTTTCAAAAGACAAATTTGACCAGCTCGATTCTAAGTGAGACATCTTTTTTTTTTTAAATAAAAAAAATCAGCTTATTACAGATTATTTTTTTGGCTCTACAACTTGCTAAGAAGCATTGTAGAAGACTATAAATAACTCAAACAAGGGTAAAATTGTCTTTTCACGTGAGGAAAAAGTCACGCGTCGTTTACATGGGACAAAAACCGTTCGATATAACAACTTCCTTAGGTTGAGGGATGAAATCGCAACGAGAAGTATAGTATGTGGGGGTGACTTGCAACGAATTAAAGTTTGTGGGGGTATTTGAGAAGTGGGCGATAGTTTGAAGGGGGAAATTGTAATTAACCCAAAATGTTGTGTTTGAGTTGTATTTTAGTTGAAGGTTTATTTTACTGGTGGGAGTATACAATAGGCAACATGTTGGACTGTGAACTGTAGTCCAATGACATATCGAAATGGATGTCTTTTTTTCACTGATTTGGCGTTTGGGATTATTCTCAGGGCTAATGCACAGCAGCCGAAGCTGTTTGTTGGTATGATTCTAATCCTCATCTTTGCTGAAGCACTTGCACTCTATGGTCTCATTGTGGGGATCATCCTTTCATCCCGAGCAGGCCAATCTCGCGCAGATTAAAGGAGGCGAAGTTTCTCGAAATTGTTTTGCTGTTTTAACTGCAGAATGTATCAGCTAGATGCCTTCACTATGATGTCCTTTTGAGCTTGCCTTAATGTTGAACTGTAACATTATTTGTTCGCATCCTACTTTATAAGAGCAGCTGCGATGACAAATTCTTAAATTATTACTTGTTACTATCATCACTGTTATGTCAAAATGCTTCTCTCAATTTCCGTGATCACCATCTTGATCACCTGGTCTTATTCTTCCACAAGCCACATTTCTCCGTTTCATTTGATTTTTAGAATTAAATGCCAAGCCTCGTGGATTTCAGTTTGGGAACCCCGCAAACCGAAGTCCACCGTGCAGTAGTGACTGTGCGGTGGGTTCTTGTCCACTGTGCGGACTTCCGCTGCTGCTGGTCCACCCCTCTTAGTGTTGCAAGCTAAAGTGGTATGCAGCTCAGATCAGGGAAAAATAAAGAAGTTTCAAGCAGAATCTGTGCAAATTAGAGGGGAAAAAAAAAGGAGAAAAAAGCATATTTGTGCTAACATTATGGCGGTTAAAATTTCTTATTTCAACTTTCGTATTTATTTTAATTCGCATTTTGTTTGGCCCTTTGCTTTAACAATGAATTGAGGATGGTTGAGGTACTTAAAAAAAAAAACTGACCAGAGTAAGAATTCAGTCTTGGGTACATTGGAGCATAGAAATATAAATAATTGGGCTGTCTGCCACGGTACAATATAACAAAAATCTTAAGATCAATCATGGTTTTTAACTAATTTTTGCTGCTGTTCTAATTCAAAGAGCTATAATATTTAACATAGCATGTGACCTTGTAACAAGTCAATCCCTCTACCTATTGCCATCTTAAATGCTAATAGAAAAAACTAACGGGTTACCTGAGGATCACGTCGCTACCAATTACCTTGCGCTATGTGCCAAACTAAACCATGACAACCACATCAGGTGCCACGTCACGTGCCCAGCCAGATAACTTATGTCATATCCTCAAATTTTGACTTCAAGACCTGAGGTTGGATAGAGGAGCGATTTTTAACAAAAACTTGACCTAAGGAAAATTTTCTCACTTAGGGATTAGTTTGTCACTTTGTAATGCCATATGAACGGTTAGTGTATTTGGGCCTAATTATTAACCAGTATAAGTCCTGACAAATTTAGTCCACGTTGTGTACCTTTTTTTTGAATTGAAATCTCTTTTGAACACAAAATAACACATTTCCAGTTTCATCCTGTATTCTAGTCTGTCCTCTCTTTAGAATTTCCTTCCCTTTTCGCCTGAACCCTCTCTCCCCTCCCTGCGACTTGAGCTCCCCTGGCTGCCCTTCCCTCCCTCTCTTGGTCGGATCACATCCAAACTGCCCCATTTTGGTCTCCCTTTGTAGTTGTCTTCAACACCATATCTTGTCATTCAAAGTGGACGTCAGTGGCCATGCACAACAAGGATGACATCAGTAGCTCCAGGCGTCCGTCTCATGCTTCTTTTAATCGTTGTTGGTCGGCGCGTGTTCCCCACGCGCCTGCCCCATTTTGGATATGCTTAGGTGGTTTTTGGTGTTGTGTTAAGGCTTTATTTTTTGGCTGGATTGCAGTTGGCAAACGACATTTTTATTTCGTGTGTTTGTTGTGTTTTTGAATTTTATTTCAGTGAGATTTTGTGGGAGGGTGCATGCGATGATCACTAGGTTTTGATTGACTTTTGGCGTACTGCATCAAATGACCGATCTAAGAGGTCTAAGAGCTTCATTGCAGATTCTATCCTGGTGGTCATTTGCCCGCTCCTTATTTGTTTTTTGTCGTAGATGTCGCTGTCCATTGATGCTAGTGTGGCCGCTATTTTCAGGGAAGTAGGAGCGAGGTGCTTGACTACCCACTCTTCTCATGACCACCATTTTCAGTAGAGATATTTTCTGGGTCTTTGGATCCACTTAAAATTTACAGCTCTTTGGGCCTGTCTAGTTGAGGCCTTTATGGCCAATTAGAACCAAGCCTTTAAAGCTAATCAATGTATAGTTCGTTGGGCTTTTAATAATTGTAAATTACAGGACCATGACTAAGGCAACCCAAGAGAGGGTGAATTGGTTTTCTAAACTTTTCGCTTTTTAACCCCCAAAGATGTGTTTGCAAAGTAAATATTACTTTAGCACAAGTATAAATATGCAACAAGTATAAATACGTGCTAAAAGTAGAGAGAATGGTAAGAGAAGCAAACACCCATCAAGCTCTTTCACTGAGCCTTGAGGTTTTTCCACTATTCTTCAATAGCTTACACTCTATCTTCTGGGTACTAGAGAACAGAACAAGTGTTTTTTCGGGCTCAACACTCAAACTTAATCAAGTGGTTTTTCGGGCACACCACTCACAACTCACACAAGCTTGAGATATACCCTCTCTAAGCATATTCTTTAGTGAACAACCTCACTAAAGGAAATACCTCTCTTGATAGGAAGATTACAAGAACAAAACTCTCTCAAAGAGTAGATATAAAATTGGAAGACTCTTATCTCTTTATTCACACAAAGACAAGGATATGAAAGTGTGTTTTGTATGAATGATATGAGAAATATGGAATATGAAGGTTTAAAATATTTATCAAGTGATCTAAATGATATGTGGTCGTTGTGTGTTGATTTAAGACGTGATGAATGTGTATTTATAGGTCACATATGAAAACTAGCCGTTTATAGCCGTTGAGAGTCGTCTATTAAAACGAGACGGTCGACTGCTACATGAACCGATCGATCGCTTCAAATTACTGTTACCCAACGGTTATATTGTCAAAAGCACAATGACTCTTTTTTTAAAACCAGTCGGTCGACCGCTTCACCAGCCGATTGACCGCTTCAACTTAAGCACATAGTTCAGTTATTTTAAAATCATGTTTTTGACCAATTTTAAATACTTACTTCTCATAAGTATATGAAATGTTTGAGAGTTTGTTTGGAGTGTTTTGAAACCTTTAAAAACATTTTAATCTTTCAAACAAAACTTAAAACGGTTTATGCACGTTTTGAAAGATATACAAGTGTGATTCATAATCCTTGTCAAAAGTGAAACAAAGGATTACAATGATTATACCCTAAGGCCTTGAAACTTCACTTTTGAGCTCCTTGTATCTTCTTGTTCTTATTTCTTCAACTCTTTGGCTCATTAATCAAAACATATTTGTATTTGAAGATGTTTGTTTTATAAGCTTAATCCATATATTGAAATCATTAAAATATCGATTGTGCACAAAAACCAACAATAATGTTGTAACGAGCTCTATGCCTTTGTTATTTATATCCAACTTTAAAAGGCCGTTTGTATTCAACATGTTTATATGTTTCTCACTTAAATGAAAGATTTCTTAGAAAAAAAAAACAAAAAATGGAGAGATTATTATCAATTATCATTAAGATATTCTAAATAATATTTTAACTATGTCAAACGTGATTGAGATATTGTAAATATTAATAATTATTTGGCTCAAAAGAAAAATAATAATCAATAGATTGGTATTATGGGAGAGAACAATGGGAGTTCTAGATAATCGTGTTCGAGGAGGTAAAACTGTTTTTTTTTTGAAGTCCAGGAGGTAGAACTTGATTGGATTGCTCTTGCCCGATAAGAATTCGTTGCTCTCACGGATCCGGTCGTCTTCAGTAGATATTGGGTCTTTGCTGGTAGATACTCACAGGAAGAGAGGGAGAGATGGCAACGACAACCACACCTGGAGCAGGAGGGGCTGCCCCTGAGGCTCCAAAGATATTGTGGAACGAGGCCCAACACAGGTTCGAGACGGTGGACAAGAAGGCGTACATACAGTACGTGCTCCGAGATGAGGGCAAAGTCATGGACTTGGTCCACACGTTCGTTCCATCTTCCAAGAGAGGCCTAGGCTTGGCATCCCACCTCTGCGTTGCGGCCTTGAACCACGCCAAATCCCGTTCCATGTATATCATACCAACCTGTTCTTACGTCTCGGTCAGTTCCCTTCTCTGTTTGCCTTTATGGGGTTCTCTCAATTTTGCTCTATGATCGCCTTTTCGCTACTTCGTTTGAATTTTTTATTTCTCTCGCTGGATTTAATACGAAAAGATAAATCTAGGATGTAAATGTCTCGGGTTGCAATTAATTCCGGTTTCTGGGTCTTGATTTGGGTTGGACATTTCCGGGGATGGATTTCGTCTTGTTGTTTCTGTGCTTTTTCTTGCTGGAGCCACCTCTCTTTGTCTTCAGATTAGTGCATTTTTCATGCGTGTTCTGATGAACACAAGGACTATATTGGTACCACCGTACCGGCCACACATTTTTTTTTCAAAAAAAGAAGTTCCTTTGGCGATTATACCAAAAGGAGATTGTGAATACATTTACATAGAGGCCCCTAAGACCAGAACCAGTTTTTGCTGTCTTCACCCCGAGGATGGGGAGAAGGTGGCGGCCTAATTAGCAGGGATGTATGCTGATAGTGGAGGAACGTTCGGTGTAAATATCCTGGCCAAACTCCAAGAACCATAAATGAGCAAAGCCTTTAAGGCACTGAATAATGCAGAAGAAGAGTTTTTTCTTCTTCTTATATTTCTGGTTTTTGTAAGTGGACGAGTGAGTTTGGTCCCAATCAAAAAGATGGTTATTGCCTTCTACTCAGCAGTTACACTGGCATGTCCTAGATTTTGTACACACAACTGAAGAAAGGAGGAGGGTTGCTACAATTTGATGGCCAGGATTAAACTTAGTCGCTTATACGAAATATAATGAGTAGTGGGATAAGGTCAGTGAGAGGTTTACTGTACGTGATGCGCTGCATCAATATAATCAAACTCAATAATAAACAGGTGTGGGTGAAGAAGCTAGTTCACGAGAATAGGTATCTATTGATTGCACTGTTTACTTGTCTGATCCCTACTTCTTCTGGTAGATTGGGGTTGCTGATTGAATTTTTAATATATTTTTTTTATCTCATATGGGATTAGCCTGTCACCAGCATCCGTAGAAGAGAGAGATGTCCTCTTATTTACATACATAATGTACAGTAACCACTCTGCACTCCCAAATTTTAGTAGGGCTCCGCTATAATGATGTTTATGGGACTTGTCTAGGCAGTGCTTCGAACTGATCCATGTCTTTTTTTGTTGTTTTTCCCTGGTAGGACACTTTTCTTCCGCGGAACCCCTCCTGGAATTGTCTCTTGTACTCAGAAGATGACAAAACTAATACGGGAACAAGTTCTGCTCTTTGACGGTTACTTGATGAAACACTTGTAAGTTCGTAAACAACCGAAGCTGTTGCTGACCTTGTCCTCCTCATCAACAAGGGTTGGTGTTTTGCAGCCACAACTGTTTCTCTGCTTTACATAAAAACTTTTGATGTTCAGGCATCTGTTATGCTATTGGGTGTCTTACAATGGTTTTCTCTTATCCCCCGTGTGTTAGTGTTATGCAACTCTCGGTTGCATCTGCTAAACTGTATCTGCAAATGTCATATATGATATATCAATGTGCTCGAGGTAACTGCTTGGATTCGTGATTGCATGAGAGACACAAGCTTTGCATAAAGAAATGGTTGTCGAAGTCCGTTCGTTGTGATCGAAATACATAATCGATTCTAGGCTCCTTTAAAGTCTGCTGCTCTAACCATCCCCTAGAGTGCTGTGTATCAAACTCGAGTAGAAATTAAAATATTTGTTTAGAACTAGAGGGAACTTTGATTTTTTAAATCATCCATTCCCTTGGTCCATTGTGCTCCTCCTACTGCAGATGATGTTAATCAACAGGGTGATTCCTGTTCCTTGAGAAGGGATATCCAGTGGCGGAACCAGGATCAAAATTCATGGGTGTCGAACTTTAAAGACGAAATGACAAAAAAAAAATTCTTCCGTAATGCAAAATATTGTCTTAGAGGTACAATGTCGAAAATTAAGGACAAAAAGCATTAAAAATATTGGAATACATGTACCGTAATATGTACTGCGACTGAGAGGTGATAATTGGATCATACGAGTTTACAACTTCCGAAAAAGTTGCAAAATGACTTCGTTCTCAATAGTTTTAAAAACTTATTACTCGATGTACACTAACATGCAATCATTCATTCATTTATCTCTCATATTATTACGCAAATCACTCTTTATGATTTAATCCAAGTTAATTCCCTACTAATTTTAAAACTTTAGAACAAATTACAGATGATTATGATGGTTGAGATCTTTATGTCACTAGGGGTTGTCTTTCTTACATTTTTTGGTTACTACCTAGAGAGTAGAGTCTCTCTTTTTTCTCCTTTTTTTTCTTTTGACAAAAGGTTACTGGGATGCATTTGTAATTTACTTTCTCTAGGTTCTATGGATTTGGAATTGAAAGATATTCACATTCTCCAAAGCAACTTCCACAGAGATAACAACAATTGATGACAAACCATGCTCTGAATAATAAAAACAAAATTTTCCGGATAAGCAAGATTTAGTAAAAGAGTTCATTAAATAAATATATCTCAAAAGTGGTCAGAACTTTGTTTTGGCCTATACAAGGATCCTAAACAAACACAACATTTTTTGAGGTCTCTAATAAAAATGAAAAAACAAATCAACATAGGGAGAAAAAAAATGAAGTGGTCTTGATTGTGAAAAAATAGGAGCAAAGAGTAAATAATTTTTTACTAACATAAATTTAGTAAGATGGCAGGAAAGTTACCCCTCGATTGAAGAACTTGTAATCGATGCAAAACAAAAAATTATAATAACTGTATATTTGCCTTAATTATTATGTAACACTAAGAACAAAATCAATGTATAGAAAAAAAAAATATTTTAGATCCGATACCCATTAAGTCTATTTGGCCTGAACTTAATGGGTATCGGACTTGGTTAATTTATAAAGAAAACAAAAAAAATTACATTAAATTTTTTTTTGAGGTGCGATGGGTATCGGACATCAACCAGAGGTTGGGACAAAAAGAATAAAAGAGATGTCCATAGATAATATAATCCATCCTTTCATAGGCAGATGCAGAACTAGATATTCCACCAATACCAAGAGGAGGGGGGGGGGAATGCCAGAAATTTGAAGAGGAAGAAGAAAACAAAGCTAAAAATGATAAGAACTTTGTCAGCTGGGAAATAGAATTTTGGATTCTGCATCTTGGGGCTATGTTTGGTTTAGGTCTTGAGATATGCTTTTGTTTTTTTATTTTTTTGAAATTAGTGTAAATTCTTTTAGAATTGGTGAAAATGTGTTAAAATTTGTTAGAATTTGTAAAAAGTTATTGGGATTGGTGAAAAAGTATTGAAATTGATGAAAAAGTGAGTAGAAAACGTTCTGAGACATGAAACAAACATAACCTTAATTCTTGTAAAACATTTGGTATAACTTCTTTTTTCAACTGCAGGATGCAACAAGTACCCAAAAATGTACAAAAGATTTGGCCTAGTTTATTGATTTACCCGGAGACGTTTCAGAGGCAAAAACCCAAATGAGTGTTAAGAAGAACGAAGAACAAATTTTGAAAAATCCCCCTAATTATTATGATTTCTGAAAAAAGCTACTGTTAAGGAAAATTCAAGATGGCCCAGCAAAAAAAAAAAAAAACAATAACGACCGGCTCACCCGGCATTCCCCGGTTCAGTTACCGTTTACATTTTTACGGTGAACACTTGAACCGGAAAACTAGCCCTTGAAGAGTTGAAGCCCAAAGACACTCCCCACCAAAACCCTCAATTTCAAAACCCCTGAGAACTCACACAAACCCACCGGAACAGCGACAGATAAACGACCATGTCGGGCTTCCCGTTGGGATCTTCCTCTTCCTCTTCTTCTTCACAAGCTACCTCCACATTCTCCCTCTCGAACCCATCCACCACCGGGTCCGCGCCCGGATCCTCCGCTTTCCTATTCGGATCATCATCCGCTCCAGCATTTTATTCCGCTGGCAGCGGCGGCGGCGGCGGAT
The DNA here is from genome assembly GCA_963930655.1 of Myrica gale. Classification (NCBI taxonomy): domain Eukaryota; kingdom Viridiplantae; phylum Streptophyta; class Magnoliopsida; order Fagales; family Myricaceae; genus Myrica; species Myrica gale. Next base: position 23,164,413 of record OZ005611.1, read on the forward strand.
TCTCCTTCCCATCCACCACCACCACCATTGCCGCCTCATCTTCTTCCACTTTCTCCACCTCAAACCCTAGCTCCGCCCCATTCGGGTTCGGGTTCTCCTCTTCCTCAGCTCCTTCCTTCTCTTTCCCCTTTTCTTCCGCTTCGAGTTCCGCTGCCTCCGTTTCTGGAATAGTAACGTCTGCGTCATCTGCAACCTCCGCTGCCTCCGTTTCTGGAACAGTAACGTCTGCGTCCGCTGCATCCTCCGCTCCATCCCTGTTTGGCACATTCTCCTCTGCGGCGAGTTCTGCCCCGTCCTCGTTCGGTACTGCTACATTCGGTTCAACCTTTTTCGGGGCCGCTTCATCTGCCAGTACTTCGGGCTCGTACGCGGTAGGTGCGGGTTCATCCTTATTTGGGGGAGCTCAATCGGTGTCAAGCACTAGTTCGCAATTATTCGGAACAGCTTCGTCCGCTCAGAAGCCCAGTTCGCTTCTGTTCGGAACGACGTCCTCTACCGCAGGGACTTCTGCTTCTGGTTCAACCTTGTTTGGAACAGCAGCTTCATCAGCGACTCCTGGTTTATCCCCCTTTGGAGCATCCATATCCGCACCCAGTTCCAACTCATCCCAATTCGGAGCAGCGACATTCTCATTTGCTTCAAGCTCAGGGGCAAATTCCACAGCAGCCTCCCTTTTCTCGGCTTCTTCTTCTCCTGGTTTTTCGTTGCCAACTGCTTCTGCTTTTTCAAAACCTGTTCCAACAACTACATCGTCCTCTACTGTATCTTCCGCTTCAGCGACGAGCTCTTCCGGCTTCTCATTTGTGACACCGTCTTCCTCAGCTTCTCAGTCTTTTGTGTTCGCCAATGCTGCAGCCTCGTCGGCCGCACCAATTTTCACTCCACCTGCTGCAAAGCCTACTTCTCTATCTATCGGAACATCTACGGCGCCGTTGTTTTCTACAGTCACCACCACCACGAGTGCTTCAACTCCGGCATCTAGTTTTAGTACTAGCACTGCTACACAAGCTTCGTTCTCTGTGCCCGCTGTTGGAGCAAGTTCTTCCTCCACTGCAAGTAGTGCTTCAATATCCGCGCCTGCAACCTCTGCTGCTTCTTCCGGCAGTATGGGATCTTTTACAGGTTTTGGTGTTACGAGCGCAACGGCTTATTCGTCAGGGCCAACTGGTTTTTCGTTTAGTAAGCAGTCAATGCCTGCTTCGTCTTCTCAAGCACAATCGACCACTCTTGTCCCTGGTTTTGGTGAGTTCATCGTTTTAATTATGTTTGAGATGTCCGGTTATATGGTTTTCTGTAGTAGAATATGGTTTTCATCAGTTTATGCTAACGGCTGTCTTTGCTTATGCTTGTGGGATTTGCTGTTAATTTGAAAATAGATTGTCTTTGGTGATCTTAGATCTCCAGTTTACTTTAAACACTGGAGTTATGTGTGCTCAGTGCTTGAATTGTGTTGGAGTATGCTGAGATGGAGAGTGTTCTTTGGATAAGTTTCAGGATGTGTCTTTTCTTTTGGTGAGAGTTATATTGGCTGCTCTGCTAGGCTATTCGGTTTTGCTTAGGTGATGGAGGGGAAGAGATGAGAGTGAGGGGGAGAGCGAAAATGGATCTCTCATGTGGCAGTAATGATGCTGATTTGTCCAAATGCTCTATGGGAGGTGGTTGGTGGGGTAGGATCATGATTTTGCGAGGGAAGTATTTGAGAAAAAATGGCAGTTTTGCAATCCTGCTGCTGGAAATGTGTTTGGGTATTGAAGGATCACGAGGCTTTCTCAGAGTTAACTATAGTTTCTCTTATCAGAAATGTGGCTCTGTACCACAGTAATCTCTGCTGCTCTTTCATCAATATCATCAATTATTGAGGCTGAATCTTCAATGGGTTTTGCAAGAGAAAGTGGAAGATGTGCTGTGGTGTTGGAAGAGATGGCTTAAAAACCCTTTCGCTAAGGCTATTTGGAGATTGATACCACATTGTATCTTGCGGTGCTTTTGGCGGGAGCGTAATTTTAGATGTTTTGAGGATTGTTCTTTGTCTTTGGATAGGTTAAATGACGTTTTGTTGTCTTTATTTTTTTGTTGGGTGAACTCGATGCTTGGTTACCCTTTTCTAGATTTTGTTGATTTCCTTAGTTTTCTTGCTTGTTTGGAGTAGTGATGACGGTATAGTCTTTTGTACTGTTTTTCCTATTTCTAATGAGATTGGCTTATTCATCAAAAAAAATTATTGAGGCTGCCATGGTCATCATAGAGGTTGCAAAAGCAGAGTTGTATATCATAGGCGACCGTAGGCTGCTTTGTTAAGACTGTGAAGGAGGCAATAAGGAGGCACCCAATCAATGTGCAGGTGGAGGCTGGGAATGATTCTTCTGCTGTGGCTTCCAAGAATATAATGATTGATGAACTGAAAGCAGCACTAATGGGTTTGGGGCTCAAACTTCACCCCTTATAATCTCTATGTGCATAGGTGAACATGCATGCCTTTTTCCTCAGAATGGTCCAGTTATAAAACTTATGGTGACATGCCAATGGGTGAATTGTTAGGAGTATGATTCCTAGCATTGGATTCGTTTGTGGCGTCTTGGGGATGAGGGTGGGTGAGAGTTTTTTGGGAGAGTCTTGTTGGCTAATGGGTTGAGGGTGCTTTTGTTTCTTGGGAGAGTCTTGTTGGCTTATGGGGTGCTTGTGGATCCCTTTTCTGGTTTCCTGTTTTTCTTAGGTGTCTAGTTTGCTTGTGTTAGGATTCTTCAGTATATTCTCTTGTACTGTTGATTCCGTTGTTGCGTGTTGCGTGTTCCTTGTTTTTTCTTATTCTTAATAATATTGGCTTACTTATCAAAAAAAAAAAAAGAATTGGAATTGTATGAATTAGACCAATAAAAAGGAGGCTACAAAAGTACCTTTCATGGTGATGAGCTGGGACATGTGGTTTTTGCAAGAAAAGTTTTGGCCATCAAACCTAAAATAAAATAGAAAGGGTGTTTTAGGATGTACCCTTTGTGAAGGACTGCCTTGATTGTTATATCGACTAGGTGGAACATCCTCCAGTCTTTGTGATCTGGTGAATCAAAACATGCCGCCTAAAATAGAATGCAAAATTGGACTTGGCTTCCTCCATGCTGGGTGAGGAGTGTAATGGTTGACTAGAATATACCCGTAGTTTCCTCCTCCTCTGCATTCATCTTCTCTCTTTTTGCGGCCCAGTGCAGTGTTATGGAGGCTGGCTGGGGTGATGTTTTTAATTCGGGTCTTCGTTTGGGGTGGGCTGGGGTGGGCTGTTCTGAAGTGGGCCGCTCTGATGTCGGCTATGGGTCGGGTGTCCAGCAGTTTGTGGACGAGGCTGTACTCGAGGAGCCGTCCTCGCCTGGGCTGGGTTTCGTCGGTCACCTTCTTGCCGGTGGAGATGCGGGGGGCTCGGCGGCGACTGAGGCAGCTGTCGCCGGTATCCATGTTGAGAGCTTTATCGCTCCTGGGGCAGCTGAAGATCAGGCGGAGTACACCACAGGGACAGTCTCTACCGGTTTCGATTTGACGACGGATCTCGTCGCCGGGCAAGTGGAGGTGGGGTCGCTTCCGTCTTGTGGTTCTGAAGGCCCGGCTGGTGTTCCGTCGGTGTCGTCTGGCCCTTCTGAGTGCCCAGTCAGGGCAGATGTGCTTATTCCGGTGGTCTCCCAAGGGGTTTTTGGAAGGTCAATAGCTTCCTTAGTAGGGGGAGAGGAGGAAGTTCCGGGGGTTGTGATCAGCAATGTTGATGGGTTGGTGGATGAACATTTGGCGGTTTGTTCCCCTCATAAAGCTTTGGGGGGAGATTCTCCGGTGTGGGTATTGGACATGGTTTCCTCTGTGGGTCAGTTGGTTGGGGTGTCGTGCGGTGGTCAAGAGGAAAAACTGCGGGATCTCTTTGCAGCGCTGGAACGCGATCGGGTGCAGCCTCATTCGAAACCGTCTAGAAAATCAGGGGGAAGGATGATCAGGGAGTTGAAGGGCTTGAAGTCTTCGGTTAACTATGAAGGGTCTTCTTCGATCACTAGGAAGCCGGTGGGCTTTGGGCTGAACTGAAAGGGGTCTCGTTTGAGGGATTTTGTTGAGCTGGTCTGGTAGGGGTTTCGTTTGGGTGGCTATAGGGTTGAGGGTTGAGGGTTGGTTGTTTTTTGAGGGTTGGGTGTTGAGGGTTGTGGGTTGAGGGTGGGAGGGTGTTTTTGTTCTTGACGTTCTTTGGGCCTTTGTAGGCATGTTTTGGGCCTTCAGTATTTCCTCGTGTACTGTTGATTTATCTTTTCTAATATTGGCTTACTTATCAAAAAAAAAAGTAAATAGTTTCAGTAAGAAGTTGAAGGGGAAGGAAATTCATTATAGAGAGTAAAAGTCTAATAATATTCCATTCATAAGGTCCTGACACTTGAAAATCTCTCCTCTTTTTAATGTGGGATAGAACAGAAAGGTAACTCGTTAGAGAGATTAGAGCTCTCTGATACGCTTGCTAACTTAAGCTGCTGACAATTAAAAGCAGAAATAAATGACTTAATTGAGGAAAATTTCAGCCTAAAAGGGTGTGTATGGCATAGAGCGAATTAATTTAGTGTCAAATTGATCACTGTCAAAAAGCTTGCTCTGTGGTGGAAGAATCCTTAAATGATTTGGAAACCTGACATTTACCGCCTCATCATTCCATTCTAGACTCGGCAACTTTGCCTCTTGAAACCCTTCAAACCCCAAGTTTTCTGCCCCTAGGAATGAAATATGAGCAACCTGACCCTTGTACGGGCAAGACTGTGTCACTTGTATGGAGGTAAATGGAGTTGGATTTGTTGTAGGCTAGACTTGAAATTGGCGTAGCTAATAAGACAATGGTAGCTTCTCCATGACAGTTGTCCTTTCCTTTACAATTGTGGCCTTGCAAATCTTCTTTGTCGTTAATGCTTTCTATGTAGCTCCCTATTGCTTTATAAGTGTCTTCTTAGATTCTTAAGCTCTTAATTGTGATACTAGATTACCAGTGACTCCCTATTTCCTCGTGTAAGTGATAAGTTGTCTAGATCAGATAGCAGTTACTCGTGTGTCTGATGTTCAAATATCATATATTGTGCATATCAATTCTGTAGGTGTCTCTTCAACTTCTGCAGCTGCAACAACTTCCAGTCCCAGTACCACTACTACTCAGGCAACATCATCCCTTATTGTGGCCTCCTCCAGCAGTGGGTTTGTGTGCTTACTCTTCATAGCTAACTTGCTCACTTTTTTGCTTGTATCTTGATTATCTATCTTTGGTCTACGTTTGTGTCTGTCATTTTTGAAAGCTGTTCGTCATTAATCAAGCTAGGGTACTACTATGTCCCATACCTTGGCTTTTGGCTTGAAAAGATTTAGTTTGGTGGAACTTGAGGAATATGCTTGCTGAAATTCTGGACTGTAACAGCATTAACATTGGTGAATATTCTAATTAGCTATTCTTAATAGTATGACATTGGTGAATATTCTAGAGCAAACATGATTAAGAAAGTAATCCATGGGAATAAATTATGTGCAGAGGTTTTGTGGAATTCAAGGGCCAACCCTGCACACAGAAATGTCCTTAACTCATAAACTAATAACTCTGTTTAAAAATATTTGAATCCTGAGATATGTATATTACGAGCATTGAAAGTATTTGGGTCTTGCTTTGTTGGATCTTCCACGATGTTTTCACATATGTAAAAGCTTTAAGCTGCCAGAACTCTTAGCAAAGCAGCAATTATAGCCACATTATGTAGCTGCGTCATTATTTCAGCTGACTGATCTTCTTTAATCCCTCTTGTCCCATAGGACAACTTCAACTGTGAGCACTACAGTATCTGCTGCACCAAAATTACCATCTGAGATAACAGGGAAGACTGTTGAAGAGGTATTTCATGTGTTGACTATATAGATTTGTTTTGACATCAGGTCTTTTATAAAAGAAAATTTCTGTTTGTATTAATGTGGTTTGCGGGAAAGAAGATTCATGGACAATTGTACTTCAGAAATAGGTCCTGTGGGTGGTAACCATGCGGAAGGAAATTGGAAATATCTAACTATATAATACTTCCTCTCGACATTCCTTTTGCTTCATTGGACTGAAAATAAGAATACTGGTTTCCTTGAATGCCAGTCTAGTTGTGTCAAAAGAAAGAAAAATGAAGATTAATCTTGAAGAATATGCTAATGAATTAAGAATTGGGGCTGGTTTCAAACTTGTGCCTTATGTTCTCTTGTTCTATTCCATAACTTTGGTTTTTATTTTGGTTTTTGATTTTATTTAAAGATCATCAAGGAGTGGAATGGTGAACTACAAGAGCGTACAGGAAAGTTCCGAAAGCAAGCTAACGCGATAGCAGAGTGGGACCGTAGAATTTTGCACAATCGTGATGTTCTTCTTAGGCTTGAGGTAATGATCTTCCAGCCTCGAAAGAGGTATGCGGTTGATTAGTGTGAAACATATGAACTTCAGGAATCCATTTATCGGTCTTCTGTTTGTAAGACCCTGTGTAAGATCCCCTGGAATTTTTATTTTGTCCGCAATTTTGCAGATTTGACATTGTTTACCATAATTAATATTCTTTGGATGTTGAAACCTGAGTTCTTAGGCCCCCTTGCATCCTCTCTCCCTCCCTGCAGCCCCCCCCACCCACAAAAAAAAAAGTGAAAAAAAGAAACAAAGGTGTTGTTGATCTCTTCACATATTCAAGTATATGTTTTGAGCTGTAAAGTAGTTTTTTTGTTAGTAAAATGGTTTGTTGTGTATCACTGACAGCTTGTTTTGGTTTACAAATAATTTTGGATTTAGATAGAAGTGGCAAAAGTGGTTGAGACCCAAGCTAATCTGGAGCGGCAACTGGAGTTAATTGAGACTCATCAACAAGAGGTATGTTAGCAAAGTCTTCTATGTCTGTTAGTCTAGTTGCAAAATTCTTTCTTTTTTTATATATAAGTAAGATAAATTTTATTAATAAAAAGATGTGTAACAGTACAAAGAACTATACTAAGACACTTAAACCATATAAGCTAAGAAGCTAAAAAAATCTGGATAATCCAAAAGGGGAAACTTAACATCACACTTGCCCATAAAAAAAGGGACTGCAACAACTTGCCCCTCAAACACTCTAACGTAAAGCCATGTCTTCAAAGTATCTGCTATTTCTCTCTCTCCATAAACACCACCAAATGCGAGCCCAACTATAGCATCTTATCGTCAACCCCTCTCCTTAAAACCTTAGAGTAAAGTAAAGAGAAGAAGGCTTAAAATTCGTCTATCTCCCAATCATTAGCAATTCTGGCAAACTGAACATTCCAAACACGAAAATTGGAATCTCCCTCCAAACAATCCGTCACCATAGCATCTTTGCACCGAGCTAAGGGTAATAATAAAGGAAACGCAGACCTCAATGGTCTCTTTCCACACCAAAGATCATGCCAGAAACGAATTTTGAGACCACAACCCACCACAAATTTAATGTTCTTTCCGAAGAAGGTTCATCCATTACTGATGTGCTTCCAAAGACTCACCATAAGAGCCATGGAACTCAAGAGTTCTCCAACTTCCGACCGTGCTACCATATTTTTTCATAATGACAGTACTCCATAAGCTGTCCCTTTCTTAGGAAAAACGCCACAACCATTTTCCTAATAATGCTTTATGGAATAAGGGAAGCCACTTTAAACCTAGCCATCCAAATCTGATAGGAGAGCAAACTTTAGCCCAATTAAGAAGGTAAACTTATTCTCATCGCCGCCACTGCCCCACAAAAAATCTCTCTGAATCTTTTCCAATCTATTTGCCACCGTAATATGGATAAGAAAAAGAAATAAAAAATAAGTTGAGAGACTAGAGAGTAGATCTAATTAAAGTAATCATTCCCTGTTTCGAAAGGTAAATGTGCTTCCAACCTGCAAACTTTCTTTAAACTCTCTCAATGATACCATCCCAAATGTGAATACTTTTGAATCTAGCATCCAGAGGAAGCCCAAAGTAAGTCATTGGCAAAGAAGAAACTCTACCTCCAAGAACCTCTGCTAACTCTTGAACATTTCCAATACTATCAATAGGAATAACCTTAGATTTGAAGAGAATATCTAGATTGGATTGCATATGACTTTCATAGTCGTGTTAATTGAAGGAGGGTTTGGTAGCATGTGAAGAGTGTGCATATTGTTTAGGGAGGGTCAAGTTGTTCGTGCCATTCCTGCTTTCCTTTTCTTCGAGCGTGGTTTATATTCTTCTACTGTTTTCCGTTTTCTTCAATCATAAGCATCACAGTGCACCACTAACAAGATTCTCCGTAGTAATTGGGTTTTCAGGCTTTCTCCAGCTTCAGAAAAAAGTACAATATCTTGTTTATATGTCGGTGTTTAATTTTTCAAGCCATGGAGAAAAGGCAAAATTTTAAGAGTACTTATAGTTACTCCTATGATATTTTATTGCCCCCATACATCTAGTTCTGTACAATATTGGCGTGATATTCTGCAAATGAATATCTTTTGTTTCCCTTTTTAGGTCGATAAGGCTTTGCAAAGTATGGAAGAAGAATCTGAGCGTACTTACATGGATGAGCATGGATCGCTTCTGGATGATGAAGCAGCTTCTACGAGAGATGCAATGTCAGTCCTCTCAGTTCTTTGTTTTAGTTTTAAGTTTAGTCTGACGGTACCAAGTACATGACTAGGCTGTCCCACTCTGCTGTATGACTCTTCTAGATTCTCAGCTTATATTTTGTTAGATTGAGATTTAGTACCTATGTGTTAGGCAAAAATGTACGTTTAATTCTGAACAGTCCGCTTTCAGAGAGCTGGGTTCCATCTTCAAAGGGGATATCGAAATGGGAAATAAGGGCACCCCTTACAGTTATATTTTTGCAGAAGTCACACTTCCAGGAAAAAATTGCTGGATTCTGGTCATGTGTATGTGGTACATCCACACACCTGGGTGTGTGTGCATGTTTGTGTGTACCTATGTGTATGTGCATGCTGATTTGTATTTGTATGTTTATTTTTATCAGCGATTTGTATCTGTATTTTATTGCTGTCTCTCTCTTTCTCTCTTATGTTGATGTCATCTTTTATTTTGGTGTGGATACAGGTATGAGCAGTCTGAATTTATAGAGAGGGAATTAGAGCAGATGACAGAGCAGATCAAATCAATTATTCAGACCCTAAATGCGAACCGGGTAAATGCTTGGAGTTATGTTTCCATTCATTTTATTTTCTGAACAGATGTAAACAGGTAATCTAATTTTGTTTCCTTTAGGGAGGAGAACTTGATGCAGTTGATGGGATGACACCACTTGATGTAGTAGTCCGGATTTTAAACAACCAACTAAGTTCTTTAATGTGGATTGATGAGAAGGTTAGTATCTTGTGTTGCACCCTTTTTAGCATTTCTTTATCTGCGGCAATACGCACGTTGTTTGTCTTGGCACGTTAAATACCTGCCCTTTGTTTCATCTTCTACTTTGTTCTTACAAGGAAAGTAAATGCCATTAGAGTTAGAGCTCATCTTAGATCCTTAAGTGAACGTGTAGAGATCTAATAGAACTTCGTTCATTTTCAACATTGTAGGCAAGACTTTGGGCATCACACTCAAGTTGCAAGGGTTGGGTAGGGATGGGTACCGGTATTGCCGAAGCCCGAATTTCAAATTTCGGCTCAGGTACCGGTAATAATCGGATGCCTATTTTGGCATATGGTTCTGGTCCGGCAGCTGCCAGAATTCCGGCAATCTTGGTACCGGATGCTGGAATTTCAGCAATCTCGATACCGGATGCTGGAATTCCGGCATTGATTATGGGCTGATTTTGGGCCCGTTTTGGGCCCAAAATTTTAATTTTTTGGGCTTAATTTTTGGACTTATTAGTTATTATACAATTTGGTCTTAGGCTTGATTTTTTTAGGTTTCCACGATTAGGTTTTTAAAGATGGATGTTGGATCCAATACTTTTTTATTCATTTACATATTACAATTCTATAATTGAAGATTGCATTAAATTAATAAATCACATACATACATGAATGAAAGATAAAGGATACAAAATTACAAAGTACAAATAAACATATAAATAAAATCTACAAATAATACAAATTTACATTCTGAAAAAATAATCTACAAATATTACAAATTGGATAGTTGAATTGAATGGAATAAAATGTTGGCCATTTAATCAAAACATCACTATCATATGATTATGATAGTGTTAGTTTTGTATGACCTTTTTTATTTATGTCCATAATATTTAATGACCAACTACAAAAGATTGGTCACTAATGACTAAACTAATTTAAATTTTAACTAATGCATAACATAACACCTAATTGATTACTTTCCATTTTCAAAAACAATGAAACATCACCATATCAAAATGATCAAATAATGAAAATTATGGAATATGTGCACAATACCATGTCCATCATTAAAAAAAAATCCAAATCCAAAAATAATTGTTTATATTTATTGCATTCTCATCATATGTATCTATCTTCATCTCCCCCACCACATTCTCCTTCACCAATTTTGAAGAAGCATCGTGAGTAAACTTTGATTGAGAGGAGTCCAACTTACTTTGCTTCGGTTGATAGGCTAAACAACCCTTCAAGTGAGACCTTATACCGGAGGTCCCTTGACGGGTGTGGTGAACCCCCAAACGCGTGATTACAATAGTTACATTTTGCCATTGGCTTCTCTAGATCAGTCACTTTTTCGTCCCTTGTGAAATGATCCCACGTGAGAGACGGTTGAGAAACTTTCCTCTTTGGGAGAGGTGGTGCTGACACATCTGAGAAAACAAAAAGTTTTGAAAAAAAATTTATAAGATTTTTATCCCCTTAAAATACTCATACTCTAATAGTCATATTAAAACTACATAATAGTCATTTAAAAAAATAAAATAGAAACCAAACATACTCTAATAGTCATTTTAAAACTGCATACTAGTCATTTAGAAAAATAAAATAGAAACCAAACATTAAATTAAATTAAGGGTTAAATGCATGTCATGCCCCTGTGGTATGCGGTAATAGCAAATATGCCCCTGAGGTAAACAGATCTGGGCTCCCTTCGCCGCTCGGGGGTTCTCCCTTTTTTTTTTTCAAAAATGCCACGTGTCTAATTTTGATTGGTGCTGACGTGTCTAAAATTAGACACGTCAGCATTTACCGTTAGAGTTTCAAACGGCACATAACGAAAGGACATATTTGCTCCTCACTGTTTACCTCAGGGGTATGAAAAGGACTTTGTTTACCTCAGGGGCATATTTGCTATTACCGCATATATCACAGGGGCTTGACATGCATTTAACCCTTAAATTAAACATACTCATACTCCAATTACTAATAGTCATTTTAAAACTAAAAAATTCAAACAGATTCAGAACATTTCTAAACAATTTCAAACAGATTCAAATTAAATATATTCACAATTTCAAACATTGTGAATAATTCCAAATTAAACATATTCATTTCTAACAGATTCAAACAATCAAACAGATTCATTTCTAAACAATTTCAAACTAAACATATTCACAATATAAGTCATTTTAAAATTAAACATACTCATATTCTAATTGTTAAACAATTTCACAATCAATCAAGAAATTTTCAAACAGATTCACAACTTTTTGAACAATTTCAAGAAAATTCAAATTGCATTAAAATATAGGGAAATTAAAATTTTAGTCACTCGGTTTTAGTACCGGTGACAAAATGGTCACTGAACTTATTTTTAAAAAAAATTTTGGTCACTGAGAAAATTTAACGGAGGTTTGACGGATGGAGTGAAAAGTCACCACTACGTATTCTCAGTGACAAAAAAAAAGTTCAGTGACCATTTTGTCACCGATACTAAAACCCAGTGACTAAATTGCAAAAATCCCTAAAATATATACTCTAAAATATGTACTCATACACAATCAAATAATCAATCAAGATTCAAGCCCATTGCCCATCCTCGAATTGCAAACAGATTCACAACTTTAAACAAAACCTAATCCTCTAATCAAGCTCATCCTCCACAGTTTTACAACCTAATCTAATCTATAATCTACAATAAATAATTAACTAAATAAGTGAACAAAATTTTTACCTCAATACAGTGCACTGACCACACATGGCACCACAAATTCACAAATCACAATTTGTCAATCTTGTAACCTGCACTAAAAAAAATTAATTAGTTAACAAATAATGAAATGAAGAACAACTGATTCTAATGAAATTGAAAAAAAAAACTAAAAAATTAAACAGAGAGGCAGAGACGCCAAAGAGGGCAGAGGCAGAGCTGTTCGAAAGAGATTGAGAGAGAGGCAGAGAGGTTCTTAATGGCAGAGGGCAAGCGGCCTTGGCCTTCGACGGCGTCATTGCAGAGGGACTAAGACTGAGGGAGACACCGAGTCAGCGACCACCAAGACTAGAGAGAGTGAGAGACTAGAGAGAAAGAGATGAGCAGTGAGAGTGAGAGTTTGAGAGATGAGAGAGAGAGTTGCGTGAGGTAGAGAGCTGCGGTGTGAGGCGAGAATGAGAGTGAGAGAGAGACGTCGAATGAGGAGGGGGGAGTTCGGGGGAGGGTTTTGAAAAAAAAAACTGTGCGTTTTGGTTTTTTTTTTTTAACCCCGGTACCGGAATTCTACCTTGTTTCGGCGGAATTACCGGTACCGTGAATTTTGTAAACCCTATATTGGCTCCGGTTCCGGGTGGTATACTATGGACGGAATCGGTATTGGAATTGGAGTTTCGGTACCGACGGAAGTTTTGCCCACCCCTAGGGTTGGGAGGAGGTTGTAGTCTCGTTAGTACAAACTTGCCAAGAAGAAATAAGGAGATCAGTTGTCGACAAATCCCAATACTTGGTTAAAAAGAATTGGGAGACGTAGATTGGCTTCTACACGTGTCTGTGGGTGTGCACGCGCATGTGATATAGTAATGATTCCTGTAGAGTTTTCTGGAATACTATGACCTTGACATTTATGAAAGTATTCATAAATGTGAAAAGATAAAAATGCTCTTAATTTTCAAATGACCTCATTTTTTTGGAAAGAAAAAATTCTTTCCTGATATTCTAGTGTCTTTTTTTTGGACTTCTTGTTTTGCTTTGTATCTCCGTAATAGGAACCTTACTTTATCCCAGGCATTGTAGCAATACTCTGGCAGGTCTTTGGGCTGGGAGCGGGCAGTGTTCTGCTTTAGTTGTAACTGCTCACATATTGTCAGCGCCACTATAACAATGCATTGTTGACAATTTGTAAACCCAATGCTGATAGTCCAAGTCCATTCTCATCCCCTCAGTGCCAAGGGAAAAAATGGAAAGACAGAACGAAATGAAATAAGAAAGAAAGAAAGAATAAGGAAACTGCAAATTCAAATGGAATTGGTGGCTATATTGATGTCTCATGAATTTATATTATTCTCTAAAGAATATGTGCCTGTTTCTTTGATTCAATGCAATGTCATCAGGCTGAAGAATTTTCATCGCGTATTCAGAAACTTGCCAGCCAAGGTTCTGCTGCAGCAGATCGTGAATTGATGGGTCCAAGTTTCTGGAAATCCTAATATTCAGAATTATAAACTACCTGGATGTTTCAAAACCTAGCTTGTAGCATGCAGGGGGAAGTTTTCATTACAAAGCTGTCTTTTAGGCACTGGGTGCATTCTTTAGTGCCTTTGGATGTTGTTCCTTTGTAGAGATATAATTTCCGTTGTCCGATGACAATTCTTTCAGTGTGTTTAGCAATGAAATTCTGTGGTAAGTGGTGATAGTATTTGTAGCCTTCTGTTGACATTTTCTCTTCTTCGATTCTGCCATTAAGAGATGCAAACTATGCCACCATGAACGCAGCATTCGGAGGTCCATGCCTATTTTCATCCTGGGGAAACGCCTGTCATTTGTTGTCTTGTATTTTCCGTGAGATCTATACACAGATGCTTATAAACTTCCAGTACACGTTAAATGATGTGTTTCTTGAATTGTTGGGCGTCCATCCAGTGATGAGTAGAGTGTGCTCAGTTCGTCAAAAACCCCAGAAATAAGAAGCATTGAGAGGGGTATCTATACTCCAATTCAAAGGGAGAGACAAAAGCTAAGATCTAAATCATCTGATACAACCCAAATGGAATTTTGCATTGGATCCAATTCTAGGGCTTCATACTTATTCGTTTCTTTCTCTCTTGGAATTGGATCCAATTCTATGCAGGAACTTGAGGTGAGATCCTCCACTTGCAAATGTTTTGACCCATTTTCCTTCTCAGCAAAAACAAGAAAAGAAGGAAAGAATAGCCAAATAGGTGCCCTCATGAATGTAATATAAAGGCGACACTTTCTACGTAATCCTGTTCGTTCATTTTTTTTACGTCATTCTTTTGCGCTGTCGTCTCCAATTTCCTTCTTACCAGCTAACTGCTGCCGTTATTGTTTCTGTTTCATTTTCAAATAGAAACCAACCCATATATCCCATATGGTGCTGCTAGTCGGCAGGATCATCAATCAAAGAGACTCAGCCGGATGGTAATCTTGATGGGTATGTTTTGGAGGTTCGATAGGGTCCGGGAGGCCCATAAAAGTTGGAAATTCTGGTGGGCGCGCGCTGTGAAAAAAAAATAATTTGACTGCCTCTTTGTAACTGCAACTGGCTGTTGTTTAATTAAACCCCTTGCCGATACTATGGGAGTATGGACTTCCTTTCCAAATTTCATAGCGGGAAAGATCCTCCTTTTTAATTTAAACGGTATATGACAAAAATAATATATTAGGGTGCAAAGTGTCAATGACCATATAGTTAGAGGGTGCAAAGTGTATTTAATCCCCCCAAAAAAGTACTAAAATAAGGAACTGCTCATATACGATTTAAATGCATAAATAATCATATAAGACAACAGTAGTTCATGGTTTAACCATCAAGAAGTTTGTAATCAGATACACTTACCACAAAAAAGAATTTTGTAATCAGATTACATAGGCTATGCCATCACACAGCAGCAAATGGCAGGAGCAGATACATAAAAGAACACACTGAAGCTTACACACATTATCATTTACACAGATTAAACACTATGTTGCTTCGCAACTCCACTGTTATTTATACACAAAATATGGCAATCAAAATGCCAAGGGATCGAGTTATTTATACACCTAGGGAAGATTCTCGATGGTTTTTAGGATATCACCCAGGTACAAAATAATCCATCTTTTCCACAGGCAGATTCAGAACTGAAGTTTCCACCTATAGCAAATAAGACAAAAAAACTGCCAATCATTAAAAACAAAATTTAAAACACCACAAACTTTGATAAAAACGTATGATCCTAGGCCTCTAGTTTTCATGCTACAGGCTGGGGGTTTTGCAGAGGAAACTTCGTCCACCAGGAAAATAGATTAAAGACTCTTTATCTGGGGAAATTAAGTCTGGCAAAACATCTGGATTATTCTTTTTAACTGCTGGATGCAATGAGTAAGTGTGCATGCAACCATTGTGGAAGGAATTTCAAGAGCTCATAATGTTCGGAATTCAAGAAGGAAGTGGCAGAAGCTAGAAATTCATGTACCTCATCAAATGAAACAAAGACGAAAGGCGTGAGGCCCCTCTTGTGTGAGATTGCAGGCACATCTGGGTTGTGTGATTCATCATCCTGCCACCCTTCAACCACTCCAAGAATGTCCTCGTCGTGGTTGTTTACTTCACTATCATCTACACCACTAGTAACAAGTGAGATTAGATCCATCCGATTGTTGGCCCCTGCTGTTGTTCCTCTTAACCTGTACCCAAAAGCAGATAAGCCAACAAAACCTTCCAATTTGGCACAATACTTCCAATAACTGTATTTAAGAGCACATTTCAAAGGCCCCCTACAGGTTCACTTACAATGAGTGGCTGCCCAAACAGGTGTCTGTCAGATCAATTATCATAATAAAAATAAAAATAAAAAAATTAGGGAGTTCTATATTTTCTTTAATGCCAACACTTTACAAGGAAAGCTTCCTAATTGTTTAGAAGAAGAGGAGGAAGATCAAGAATGAGGTGGCTGGTTATCAAACATGGATGTTGGCTATCAATCTTTAAGCCAAAAGACCATAAATGTTGCTAGTTGTTTATTTCTATAGATCATGGTCTCAACCTAAGTGACAACCTTCAAAATCGTAAGTTGTAGTTGTCGAATCACCTACCCACTTTAAGGAAAACAGGGTAACAATAACAATAACAGGAAGCCAGCTACTAGAAAATAAAGAAACAATATATACTTAGGTAACAATAACACCTGCTTTTTAGAGGCCATTCCACATTGTCAGAAGACCAGCTATAAGAAATGAATGTAATACCTTAAGCGGATTCTCAACACGGTAGGACGCATGCCAGGATACAAAACAGCAGCTTCAACCTGCAATCAAAGAATAATCATAAATAGCTACCAAGGAAACCATAAAAGAGAGGAGTAACCATAAACACTCAATATGAATGCTCCGCAATGGAAAAGGGGTATAGGAGGGAACTGGAATGCAGGCATCAGGCCAATTTGTGTAATTAATAGAGTAATAGAAACACAAGGATATCCAAACTGGCAAATAAGAATTCAGATGTTTGGGAATTTGTAAATAACAGACCCCCGACCTGGTCTTCTGACAACGTGTAATGGCCTCTAAAAACGCAGTCTGCTTTAGATGCACGGAAATTCATGCATTTTGCGGCATCTTTCACTTTTTGCGAAGAATTCTAACCATTGAAAATTAACAGAGAAAATGTAAGCATCAGCAAGAGATACAAAATATCTCTCCCACCTTTCAGAAACACTAATTGATTTCGGGAGGATAAAAACCTTGTACAGAAATCTGCCCGAGGGAAAAAATCTCATGTAACGGAAATAGCACACCTACAAAAGCAGAAATACAAAGACATAGTAGCTGAAAATAAAGAATGTAGACTTGGCAAAAGTAGCTTTGATTTACATTTGAATCTTTCGTGGTTGGTTGTTGAGAATTATATCTGAATGTAACTTTCCATTACAAGTCAACGAAAAATACTCAATAATCTTTTCCATTCACCTTGTTTTACACAGTTGGGCCAAAGCAAGAAAGGAAAGGATAGGACCCTTGACAAACCCCATGTCAAAGTACCATTCAAAAACTGACTTGCTTCTTGGGAATTAATATACCTTGAATTCAGCTAATATGTAGACCAAACTGATGCTGAGCTAACCGTGAGAAGAATAGCTTAACCTTCAGATTTTTCAGGTGTAAGACCTTTTATTTATTATTTTTAAAGATATACATGAAACTGTGTACTTTTGCATCATCAGAAATAGAACAGTTGATTCTGATGTTGGTTGTACATACTACTTATAATGCTATCAGCTTCTTGCAAGGACATACAACTACAATCTATGTTTTAGTACCATTCAACTACACAATTTAATGAGCATCCAAACTTGACATACTTTTGTTTCTCTAGTCCAACTGGTTTTAGTTGTTTTGCCCCCCACCCAATGGTTGAGTGCAGACGTAGTCTTAGCACTAGGGCTTCTTCCTACAAGCATGATCCTACAGTATCTTATTCTTCTCGACTCCTGCTATTCTTGTAACTAAAAGTAATTCTTATGCTATCACAGGTAGATAGTGGGATTTCGTTTTCTGACAAGTAAGAAAGTAACTTAAACGGGGAGCACACCAAATGCAGATGCTTGCATGTCATACAAGAATCAATTAGCATCATGTACAGTAACAAACCTTTTATGAATAGTAAATCGTAACAGAACATTACATGGGTAAAAATCAAGGAAACAGGAATTTACCAAATGGACTGGATTGGTGACTTTCCACTCTGCAACTCCCGCACGAATGTAGGTATTCCTACTCACATAAAGACCTGATATGTGCGAAATTCTGTTAATTCCATAATGCTCTTCAGAAAACCCAAAATCAGAGACAAATGGAATAATAAAGAAAATAGAAGAATAGCCCCAAGTTTTGTAGATGAGCATTGGACATATATACGCTGGAAACAATCAGTCCCAAATTGATTATTTTCTCCATATGGCCAAAGAGTAAAGTTGTGCACTTCTTTAACAACATAGATAGTTCTGGGGTATGCACCGCACTCAAAGATCAATAGCATCAATGCACATAACCTAATATGTAAAATGCTCAAACAACAAAAAAATATGAAGGAAAATACACACTTATCAAAAAAAAATGAAGGAAAATACACTTCTCACACGCGAACTGCCATAAGTTTTGCACTCTAAACAATCACGTTTGAGACATTGCACCTTCAAACTACCAATCTCTAACACAATGCACCCTCAGTCTATTTTTTCCATCAAATTGGATGGAAATTGACTTAAAAAAAAACTATGCCCCCAAATGCAACAGTTAGTTGACTTTTTTAAGGGCATAATCGACATTTCTTATTTAAAAAAGAAGTCCATTTCAGTCCAATTCGACGGAAAAAATAAACGAGGGTGCAATGTGTTAGAGACGGGCATTTTGTAGGTGCAATCTTTCAAACATGGTAATTTAGGGAGCAAAGTGTCAAATAAGTGGTAGTTCGTAAATGAAATATGTACTTTCTCAATATGTGTAAGAATGTCTTACCATCTGTACGGACCCTTGGTCTTAAAAGCCACATTTTCCTCCAAGATCCCTCATATTTTGACTGCACAATTTTATAATTTGCCACCACTCCAGAGAGCTTCACATAAAAAGTCGCGTTTTTAAGCTTCGAGATAACATTCAATTTGTGAGAAACAGTTCATATTTCTCAGTCGATACTGATTTTACCTGCCAAGCCTTGAAGCATGCATTACGCCAAAATACAGGGTTCCGAATTGTGTACCGCCATTTACGACATACACAAGATGCCCTTCCTAAGTCATACGGACCCATTCTTGCAAAGACCTGTATACAAATAGCCTTTAGAGTTATCTATATGGTTATACATTTATATGGCCACAAAGGGTTGAATATGGGATAACCAAAATTTTAATTTGTAACTAGTAGGTAGGCAAGTTGTCTTCATAACGTAAGTCATGACCAGTAGCTTTTTGGCCTAACATACCTCAAAGAGCAGTTCATCGGGCAAACTGCGATGTATTGGTGATGGATCAATATATGGTTTTCTGCTAACACTCCCAAACGGCGCAACAGGCCTAACGTTAATTCCATAAAGATCTGAAACAATAAGACCTGTTAACAAACTATTGCCCAAAGAATTGATTTAGATTACACAGAATATATGAAAAGAAATTCACAGAAGTAATGGAAGATTACCAAGCCAAGGCCTCTTTGTTACAAAGTACTGAACTGCCTTCGACCTCAAAGCCAATTCAAGTTCGGCAGGAACGGATAAGGAAAAATCTGCAAGGCATTATAACTAACTGAGGTTGATGAAACCGACAAGCACAGGCATTTTCACCCTAAAGTCCACTGGAAGGAGGAAGATATACTTGATCGTATATTTCCACCGCCTGGGAATTTAGAAATAATAATCGCTACTCAAATTGGCCTACTTCAACTAATTGACTCAATTAAGGCAAGTTGGCGGGGATTAATTCCCAGGAAAACATGACAGGAAACGATAGAAAGATTCCAAATCTAATTGCTCTTTATTGAAATAAATATCTGAACATCCGAATCGCATGCTTGCTAAATGAACTTTCAGGTTGAATTCCTGTTACATATCAGATATTCGAGACAACCGATGAAACATTCAAGAAATGGGTCTCACGAATATTCCACAAGGACTTATAACTTGACTCCTAATTACAATGAACTCAAATGGTTAAGCAGCCAAAATCGGACGAGAATTCGATCATTATCCAGTCATTGCACGACAAGGCGAAAAATTTCGGCAATAATCATATTACCTGAAGCCATGAGAAAAGAGGAATTAGCCTTTCCTGTTACATATCAGATATTCTCTCGATTTTCGTGGGGGGGAAAAAGAGTAAATTGAGAGGAAGAACTAGAAATTAAAATGGGCCGAGACTTGGGGCATTTACTAATTACAACTATTTCTTTTTTACGGAACACCGACTAAAATGGTTTGATTACCCGCGAATTGCAAAAAGACAATTTTTTTTAAGATATTTTTTTTCTCCATTTGGCTAGGGTTGTTAGTTTTCTGTTTCAACGATTTTTATGCCTTAACCCCTGCATTTTCCGTTTGATCCCTCACAAACAAAAAATAAACTAAACTCATATTTTCCTAAACCATTTTTTTTGGAACATTATAGCAACTCCATATTTATGGGCAAAAATTAATAAATTTTTCTTAAGTTCTAAAATATTTTATTTAGTCCATATATTATCAAAACAAACAATTGCCCGTTAAACTACATGTAAAATGACTTAAATGCTTTACAAGATAAAATTACTAAAATATTACTAAAAAATTATATATAAATAAAAATTAATGTTTTTAAATAAAAATTGTATTTAAAAGTTGTATATGATAGTTTTATATTCTTTTTTTTTTCAAGACACATGGACACTTCTCCATTAGTTGATCAATTTTATAGCAAAAGTGTATCTCAAATACCTTCATGTTGAAATACCTCTCGATAAAGGCTAAAATATTACGCATGTCCTTGTGGAATGACCTTTTCTAGGAAAATGCCCTTAGGGTTCAATTTTTTTTTCCCCGCCAACCTTGTGGTTCTATATGTTTCCCAAAAATGCCCCTTCAATCATAATCCTTCTACAAACTAATGGAATATGCTTACTGTCAAAACCCTCCACATCATGTCCAATAAAAACACAGCACGTGTCCAAATTGCTAACTGGGTTAATGTCCCTGTGGTATCTGTACATTCCAAACCATCAACATAGTCTAACATGTCGAAAATGCCTCCGCCACATCATTTAAAAAATGACACAACCATCAAGGCCCACATCGATGTCTTCCTCAAATCAATTGAATGTCTCATTAGAGCTCTTCCCCAAATCAGTCGAAGCCTAGGTCAGCTCCCACTTATTTTCCCAAATCCAGCAACCATAGATCTTGCCCCAAATCAGTTGCTGATGTCCCAGAGAAGCTACTCTGCAGCAAGCACTGTGAGTGACGGTAAATTTGCATATGAGGAAAGGAGCGTTGATAAGGTGAGCGTAAGACCTTTGTGCTTCTGTGGAATTAGTGCTCGGGTAAGGTTTAACAAGACATCACTCAATCCAGGACGAAGATTCTTCAGCTGCCACGGTGAGTATAGCGTGATTGTTGGCTTCAACTGCGTGCTTATGATGGTTATTGGATTTTCATGCAATTAGATGTTTAATGTTTTGAGCAGTTAGATGATAAACACATTTCTAATTTACTAATTGTGTATTAATGCATTTCTAATTTATTAATTGTGTTTTACTGCATTTGTAAATATGTGTTCTAAAGATGGATGACCATTGTGTTTGGGTAGTGAAGTGTGTTGGAGCATGCAACTACAAGTTTTTTCTTCTTTTCTTGGTAAAGCCTTAAATTCTTTTTCCACGCATATTACCAGGTAAAGTAATTACAGTTACAATAGTAATTAATATGCCTTAATATATTGCATTTGTGGTTTATTGGAAGGCAACCAATACCCACATAAACTAAGATCTAGAAGACTGGGTTTTAGCACACAGTAAATGATTATTACTAATTAGAATAAAGCTCCAACTGATGTTCTTAGCAATGTGTGTAGAAGTTATAAAGTTTTTAGTGGGATTTCAAATTGAATGATTTTTTTATTGCCTCTGATTTATACCCTATTTGGATCCCCTGACTTCTTCAAATAATAAGACTATATGAGAGGTCTGATTGCAGTTTGTTATTATAATATATATTGTGACGTTATGAAGTAAAAAGATTATGGAGGAGCATTTAACTGTTTTATTTATAGAGGGACAAGGTTTGTGGTTATTTTGAATGGATTGATCCACCCTCTCAACAACAAGAGGAAGATGAACCGGATAGTCTCCTATGCATGCTGAAGACAATGGAGAAGAAGTTGAAGATTATGAAGGAGCGACAAAACAAAACAGATGAGCTCCTCCTTAAACAGAACTCTATTGAGGAGAAGTTGAAGTCTAGTGGACAATATTCAATTCAGCAAAAGGGAAGACATGTATGGGTGAGCGATATTAAATTCATAACTTTAGCTAGCCATTGGTTTTGAAAACGACTACTATAGGGATGTTTGATTGCCAAAATATTGGGGAATATTCCCAATATATTGGGAATCTTGTGAAAATTGAGATTTATTGGGGTTTGAGAAAAAAGGTTAATTTTTTGAAGTGTGTTTGGTTTGATGTTTGGAAATTTTGGGATAATATTTATTAGTAATGATTGTGTTTGTCTGTTTGACTTTTGTGTGTAATAAAAAACGAATTTAAAAAGAACCGGGGCTGAGTTCCACACTTCCACCGTTTCATTCTCGCAGCCCATATTGAATTATTGATTTTCTTTGATGCAAAACGCCGACGTGAAAAATGCCCCCGTTTTTTGTCCACGCTTCCACCGTTTCTAGTCCTCTGTACATGCTTAATTTTTTGTTTTTTTTTTCCTTCCCTCAACTACTCTATCGTTTTTCTCTTATGCAAACCGCCGACAACATGGATTGTTGTTTTTTTGTTTTTTTCTAAGTACAGACCACATGGATTCACGTATAAGGAAATGGTTCATTTTTTTTCTTTTCTTCCCTCAACTACCGGTCAAATATTAATAAATTGCAAAAGCCATTTTTTTTAAAGGTACATGAATATTGATAAAGACAACATATATTTTTATATAACCTTTTTTTTACTTTAAATCTCTTAAAATGTATTATTTTTTAAGAAAATATCATTAAATTTCAAAGTCGTCCTCATAATTTTAACAACGATGATGCACTTCAGAAATATCGATATGAGATATTGCAGTCGATCCCATCCGACCCCATTCACAGAATAGAATGTGCGGTCCCCTCTTCAAAAAATTTATGAGTACCACTAGCTCACATGTAAGTAGTATTTAGAAATTTTAAATAAGATAAATAAAAGACACTAACGACCCTAAATAATAACCACCACGCAAAAAAAAAAAAAAAACTCGAGTGCCATACATGTACACAAAATAAGACGACAACGACAACAAATTAAACACCACCAAAATCATACATGTATATTGCCCTGCTCATACATCCACATCGTGCCAGCGATTTCATCCCTTCTTGCACGCATGGCTACTGCACTCTCATTGCCAAACTCTGGACCAGGGCCAGACAATGGGTGCCCTCGGGCATCGGTTTCGTTCGTCTCACCCACAATATTTGGGTTACTCCATCGTTGGAAGATGTCATCATCCTCGGCTCCATCTAATTTTATGAAGTTGTGTATAACACAACACCCTACCACCATTTTTGCTTGGGAGCGCAATGCGAATTTCGTCATCTTTGTCAGCATTGCGAACCGTGATTTAAGTGCCGCAAACGATCTTTCGATGATATTCCTCAACGAGCTATGATGATGATTAAATAATTCTCGCGGTCCCCTTGCGCTGGTACCGTTGTTGTAGTTTTGTAAATGATACCTCTCTCCCTTGTATGGTGAGAGATACCCTTCCAGACACGGGTATCCTGAGTCCACGACGTAATATTTCCCTGCAAATACATTTTGCCAAATAGTTACTGATGTGCAATGATAAATACAGTATAAAAAACAACGAGTGAAACATTTCTACATCATTACCTGGTGGTGGGTGAGGAAATCCAGTTGAGCGCATTGCATCAAAAAGGATACGTGTATCATGAGCGGATCCTTCTCAGCCACTGTATACAAAAGTGTACAGCATGTCGAAGTCGCAGATACACAATACATTTTGCGTGACTTGTTTGTGTCGATCGTAATACGCCGCCTTTATTTTCTTGTACACCCCAGCGGAAACGATGTGTGTCTCGTCCATCGCACCGATACAGTCCTGTCCAAAAAATATGACGACCAAATCAAATAATAATACTCAGATTAATGTATTTACCCCAATCGAGTGATATATGATTAAAGGGAGCTAACAACACATACCCTAAACCACGGGTCGTACTTTGGATTTCCTTCAATGCGTGGATGGACGCCTTCGGTATGTCGCGGGCGTATAATTGCTGGAGCCATTCTGCATAAAGCGTCCAAGATCTTATGGAAGCAAGAGTTCACCGTCTCCGCCGAATGCTGAAATCGATCGCAAACGTCCCTGTGAACGTTCCCATGCCCCGTGATCTTCATAAACATAGCTAATGCCTCCTCCACCGTCGTTCGTTCCGTGGGTACGTATCCGCCCTCTGCCACTATGCTTTGGGCTAGCAATCGAAATACCCTTGGCACCATCCTATAATTGTTCTCAAAATTTGTTGTACTGGGATGATTAAGAACCCCCTCAATATAATCCGCCCCCGAAAGTCCGATTGGGAACATGGGCAAGCGCTGGTTATTTCTTCTCTGTCCAGGAGATGCAATGCATATGGCACATGCGACCATGATAACTTCCCGTATTTCGTCGTCCAACTCAGGGTTGTCGCCACAGGAAGGACATCGACGACATCGTTGCGTGGCACGGGGGGCAACTCCAGTTGAGTACAGTTGTGGATCAACACCGGGGTTCGTGCTACTGGGGCCAGCGTTTCCTCCCCAGTACGTTTCACTATACTGTGGGAGGGTAGCGAAGTCTATGCCACTGTTGTTAGCATCTCCTGGCCAAAAGGTTCCAGCATCAATATTTCCATCGTCCTGGCCCATGCCATGTGGCATGAATGGGTCCATACTAGAAATGCCGATAAGGTAGAGATCCTGCATATACTATCGTCAAAGTACTACCCAAGTGTTCAAATTCTTGGTTACAGAAGCAGTGTTTTGTTCTTGAAAAAATTCCCCTTTATATTTATTTTATAACAATTAAGATAAATAAATATAATATTTTACAACGAATGTTTGACAACATATCCGAAGTGTTCCTTAAAAACTTCTCATTATTTCGCGTCTATCGATTAGGTAAAAGGGTAAAAATTAATTACTATTCAAAATATGCTATGTGAAAGTGAAAACATTATCTACTACGTATCACTCACCGATTATTTACGCCCAAGTTGATAACGATGATTGGTTGTGGCCGTTAATCCTAATAGAGAGTCGTGTTCAATTGCTGCTCAGTGTATTAAATGAAACAAATGAATTAGTCCAAGAGAATTAAATGTGCATATAGAATAATGAAACGTTGGGCAAATTAAATGTGCATTCAAAACAATTAAACGTGCATAAAACATAAACTGTTAACCATCAAACATAATAGTCTGCACTTAGGCAAATACGTGCATATGAACCATAAAGTGGATGCCCACTGGCTTCATTTGCGGGACCATGCCCACCAATTCCTTCGATCATAAGGCATGGACAGGAAGCCAGTCTGCATGTCAATGTGCCCACATAGAATTCCAAACACAATGTCGTACTGCTCTGGGGTCAGTGGGGGTTCCACCGCCTCAAGCGCATCAATGCACGCCTTGAAAGTTTGATTGAAATTCGTGTTGCCACCTTGGCATTCCTTCTTCCCATGAATCCATTCAAACGCGTCGTCAAAGAACATTTCCTGACTACTGCGTTGTGACTTCTCCTTCCCCCGTCTACCAACGGAAGGAGATCCCCGCTTCCTAGAACCCGATTGAGTGTTCATAGGGGTCGGGCCATCGATATCAATCTGGACCCCCGCACTAGCAACATGCTCCTCAGTGACACCAACGACAGGCGCGTGCCTATAACGGTTTCGGCTCTCGACCCGGGCTGCTTCCGCTTGACTCTCTCCTCCTTGGCCAGAGGAGTACGCATTCAATCCAGACGTCGTGCTCTCCGCGAACATCAGGTGCAGCTCAGGGAAGTTTGCAAGTCCCTGCTTCCTAAACTTCTTCGCACCTTGGCATGTCTGAATGTTTCAAACGTACCGAAGCATGAGATTAGTCAAGGATACAAAACAAATACCAATATAAATAATCTTTCAATACAAAAAATGCCAAGTGAGATGGAGTCGTACCGGTATGAAACGTTCCCACCAACCAGCATCCGCTTCGACCGTGTTGGTGTCTTCATTCCAGCCAACGCCGGTTTGGCTTTTCAAAGTGCAAAAGGCCCTGTAGTCTGCCTTCAAATTGCTCACTTTGGTGATTACTTGCGACACGCCTATATCTGGGATTCCCAGATTCGCTGTAACTCTATCCCATACTTTCGCGTTTTCGGGCTTCCCTTTTGCGAACAGCCCATTTTGCCATTCATCTAACAATAAATAAACGAGGTCTTGTACCTCGCTAGATTTGCTCCAGAGTCGTTCACGCTATAGGTTAACCAATATATAGCAGGAAATGTATATTCATTTTCAGTTAAAAGGTAAAGAACATCAAAGAAGTACAACACTTGAGCATGTGATTTGTTCTAAATAAGTAACTAGAAATTCCATTAATCCAACAAACAATAATATGCATTCAGTTGAAACGTGACGAAAAACCAACCACCAATACATTTCTAATAGAAAAAACAGCATGTCGTAATGAATAACCGTGTAGTAGTAAAGAAACAAACCGATGCCATTCGACTGGAGGATCCGTACACGGGTGGGTCGGCCCTTCTCTTACCCGATCGTAGGAAGCGTCCCTACAGTATCATCAAAATTTATCAGCCAACAAACTAAAGTCTACACTACTGAAGCTACCTTAAGAGAGGTTAACCGAAGCTAGTGTGAACCAATGACGTCTCTTAATGTAGTATCAGGAGCCCAATAAAATGGAGGGGAAGCAGGGTTTAGACCATTTTGTTACAACCTAATCAAATGTTTTTCATTTGTTGATGCATCTATGAACAAAAAGAGGTGAAAGGCTTCAACCACATAACTATTTAAGTAAGCCTCACAGCTAATAAAATTCCGTTCTGTCAGCCCCAAAAACAGAAACATTACAAGAACGAAAAGAGGTGAAAGGCTTAATGCATTGGAAACACTGCTAGGAAACATTGACTAGAACCAAATCAAACGAAATAGTACAGTTATCAGTTTATTATTCAATAACAGGTAATTGCATCAATATGCAGGCAGAGACATAAGTGGATCCAGCTAGCAACATCTCACAAATTTCCACAAAATCTGGTAAGCTTCAAAATTCAGTCTGGAAACACCAGTGTATTAGACTGGGTTGGTGTCAGCAAATTTCGTTTTAAATTGCAAAGTGTTTGCACATGAAACATAAGTCTCCCATACCTTCTTCAAATTTTTCCCACGTATGTTGAACTATGCAAAAGACTTGTTTGTGTATTTATCAAGCACCAATATAACAGTAAAGAAACAAAGCAAAATGCACTACTACTGTTACTTGCAGAACCACACACACTAGCTCGAACCTAAAAGCTCAACCAGTAACTTCATACCCTCCCCCCCAAAAAGAAATAAAACAAAAAGAGAGAGAGATGACTGAGGAGATGCATGTCAGCATATCAAGCTTAAGCTCACAAACTAATTATCATACTAACAGTAGACAAATGCTAACAGTAGACAAATGCAAGCAGAGTAGACAAAAGAGAGAGAGATGACCAGCCAAAGTGATTATCGTACTAACAGTAGACAAATGCAACCTACAAGCTTAAGCTCACAAACTTTTCAGAATACTTTTATAACATTTTTCTAATCAATTCTATTTAGGACTAGAATAAAGTGGTGTGCAGTTAAAAGATGGGGTGCAGCGGCAGTGGTGTTGTTAGTGGCATTTAACTCTTGCTTTCGCTCGTTCAGTTCATAATCACACTCCTTAAAGATCCAATAAGACACAGAATATATTTCCTCTCATGAATACTCTTGACCAGAAAGTACAAGCAGAGTCCAATACTCCCCTGTAATTGAATACCTGATCTTTTTTCGTCAGTTTAAAAGTTGAACCTACAGTAGATAAATTTTAAACTATTTTCCGCTAATTTTTAAGGAATTCAGAAGAATCTATGAAAAAAATTTGTAATTAGTGATCTAAAGTGCGGCAAGTTTCACATTATAGTCAGTACCAACAAGTTATATACAAGAGAGCAATGTAAAAATGACATGACACTCGATCAGATAGGTTAACAGAATACACAGAGAGGAAGAGAGAGATTAAACTGTGAAGCTACCTTTTGAAAAGCTTAATACCATATAACCAAATTGTCAAATTCAGGGAGAAGTGATAGGAAAAGGAGCTTAAAAAAAAACCACTAATCTGATCAAGTAAGTTTCTCTAATTGGAGAGGCTTATGCTGTGGGAGATTCCACTTACTAACCATAAAAACAAATCATAATGTATGGATTAATAGAAGCAAAAAACATTCAAGTACCACAGAGCAAAAGACACATGCCCAGGCAATGAGAGTTATTTGGTATGACCTATCACATCAATCACCAAACGAATTTGTGCTGCAGTACAGTAAAAATAAGGAATCAGTTTGAACTAATGAACGAGGCTACTGGACTGTAGTTTGAGAGGACAGCAACATAATTAGAGTAAAAAATAAGATGTCAATAAACATAGGTGCAATAACAGATTCCTTTCTTACCGACGAAAGGCGCTTGTTACAATAAGGGCAAGATGACAAATCTTTGTCAACCACCAAGCCTCGAAGTTCCTGAAAAGATAAAAAATTACTTAGCAGAACGATTTAGTTACCGATTGCCTTAGCATCCATTTCTTCCAACCCAAAGTGTCAAATGATAGACTCCCATGCTGAAGCAAATATTTCAGGAGGATACCACTTACCAAAATTTACTAAATTAGTGACCAGAAAAAAATGAGCAATCAATTATGGGGAGAAAAATCAAGTTCACATAGCCATACAGTTTACTTACTATAGATTTCTGCAAACAAACACACATGCGAATACAGGGTTCAAATAGAATAGAAATACATTCCTTTTACTTTCTCCCAATCAGCTCACATATCAATTGAATTTCCTGCAAAGTAAACCTTGTGAAAAGACAAGTCGAATGTTTGTTCAATAAAATGCAAGTCCACAAATCAGGGGAGACGGGGAGCACAAATGCGGAATCCATGAACTTATATATAATTACAAAACACCTATGGCACATCCATTGATACCGTTTTTTGGCTTCTATCCCAAGATTTTTGTATGTTTTATGACACTCTTACACCATTCCTTGAAGCCAAATTTGTTGAGTTGCTCTCATGTAACAACATGACCTAAAATTCCATTCCCATCTAAACATATCTTGCATTCAGTAAGAAAAATCTAAATCCAAAGGCAAGGGTTTATTCAACTATTTCGGATCATTAAAAAACATACATGAATTTAAATCAAACTAGCAGCATTTTATTTTGACAAAACTAAATACTCCATACTGTATCAGATGCCACACCTCAAATAAGTTCTCATCTTCAGTGCCCCAACAACATCAGACCTAATTATTTGTAAAATGCCCCCAATTAGAGATGACATAAAATTTGTTTGTCCACAGCAGAAACCAAAAAAACTTGGATTTGATTTGGTACAAACAATGGTCGGAGAGACAGGAGAGTATATGCTTGCTAGAGATGCCCAACACAGCAGCTGACATATCGACAAGGTCACAAGAGCAACTTATTAATCATGAAAATGAACATAACAATTAAAATGTATGCCGATGTAGGTATGATGGAATTAAACCAAGCAGTTATTGGAAATTAAATACCTTCCAGACCATAAAAAGCGTAATTTGCACTCATAATCACACACCTATCAGTTAACTTAGCATGCGAAATTGCAACGAAAATTTGGGCAAGATTTAACTGACCTGGCTGCTCTGACGTGTGTGGGGCGCCGTGGCTGTCGATGATGAGAATGATCTCCACCGCTTGGGATAGCAGGAACGGGAGGATCGATTGCGTCTGCGTCTTCTTCCTCCATTCACTGGACGATCATAAATAGAAGGGAGAGGCTGTTCACCCGTGAGTGAGCCGTCCCTCAAACATCTCCTCATGCCAGCGTAATCGACGGTGCATCCAGCAGGGGCGGTCAAAAAGACGACTGCCTCTCCTCCGTACCCACGAGCACAAACAGTAGCCGAGGAGAACGAAATCAGAAGGGGCTCGACGAGAAATTAGAGCGTGGTCAAAAGGTTTGATGCGAAGGCTGCTTCTCCGTACCCAAAAACAGAAAAGAGAGGGGGATCGGGGAGAAGAACAGGGTGATTCAGAAAAGCCAAAGGGGGGACGGGGAGAAGAACATGGTGATTGGCAGGGTAATTTTGGTTAGTATGGGGCGTGAAAAAGGGTTTCAGTAGAATCGGAGCTGGGTTCGTCGAAGACTCGATGGAGCCGTTGGATGCAGGGGTGGGGGGGGCCAAAAAATTCGAGTCATCTGCTGACTTTCTGAAAAGCACTAGAGTTTCTGTCGGTATGCCAGGGGCAGTCCGACAAAGGAAATATGAAATGCTAAATTTAGCCCTCTTCGTAGCAGGGTAAGTTGGGCAGGTGAGGGGTAATTTCGTAAACTCAGAACTTTAAGCTTTAACTTCTCGCAGAGCAAGGGGCCCACGTATTTCTTTTATATCCAATTCTGCCCTAAGACTACTTAAAAGAACACAAGTCGATCGAAGGTAAAGTTGGAAATTTTGCATGAGCTTCAGGGACAAAAACGTCCTAATTTTTCCGTGGTTCAATATTTTGAGTATCAAAACTGTGTTTGTCTCGCCCGACGTATTGAGATCCCAATTTATTGGTCAATCAAACATGCCCTATATGGCTTCAAATATTCTATATAAACCCACCTAACATTTTCAACAAGAACAGAAAACCATATAAACCCACCCAACATTTTCAACAACAACAACACTATCAGTCGACTTATTTTAGTTTCCTTACCTTTCGAAAACCTCATGTAGGCACGATGAAAACAAAATTTGGGCATTCCTTTCGTTAAGGTCCGATGGAGAATCGAAGACAGCTTTGGGGATTACTTCAGCATCAAAACCGAATGGGAAATGACCTAGGGTTCGATGGAGAAATGACTTAGGGTTCACAGTTCACTAGTATTCGGTCGATGGGGACATGACCTAGGGCTCAAGTGATTTGGGGAGATGACCTAGGGTTCGAATGAAAGGGGGCACAAATGGGACATTCACGGATTTGGGGATGAGGTCGATGGGGGCCAAAGTGTGTTATTTTTTAAACGACATGGTATGGCCATTTTCGGCATGTCATATTGTGTTGATGGCGTGGAATGTACAGATACCATAGGGACATTAACTCATTCAGCAATTTGGAAACGTGTTGTGTTTTTATTGGACATGTCGTGGAAGGTTTTGACAGGTCAGCATATTTCGTTAGTTTCCATCACGTTAATTTTTTCCAATTTGTTTGCAATTTTTAGGGTTCAATAATCTATTCTCCTCTCCCTCACGTTTTGAATCATTACTCTCTCTCTCTTCCATCTTTAGATCTATTGCTTTGTTGTTCGTTTGAATCATTTTTTCTAACTTAAAGTAGATCTATTCGTTTGAATCTTTAGATCTGTTGCTTGGTTGCTAATGTTCCTGAAAAGATATGAAATTGGTTGAGATAAACAAACGTGATGATACATGATTATTCAACAATATGCTCTGTTTAGTTTATTTGCCTAGCGCAAAAGTTAAGGAAAACAAGAAATAACTAAAATAGATTTGCAGCACATCATGATTGTTTGCAATTTCTTTAATCACGCTATCAAAGTGCATAATTTCATTCACGTTTGGCTGCAGGAATCTAGTGTTGCTAAACTGGCACAAAGCAAACTACAGGAGAATTTGAGCAAGTTGCAGGTACATATCTAATTAAGTTGCAACATCTATACTCTGTTTTCCATATAATTAGCAGATTAATGACCATGGTAGTTTCTCTATCTGTATATATGTAAACGTATATCACCCATATATGCATTTGTATATATGTCGTGTGGTTGAATTTTGTGTTTTGATGGAATGGTTCATTTTTTCTCATTATTGTTGGTTTGGGTTTTAACGTCTTTGTGATTGTTCTATATTTGATTAGGAAGGTGATCTGGGACTGGTTTCTTTCTGTTCCTTTCCATGTTTTCTGTTCTCTTCTGTTGTTTTAGTTTTAAAACGATTTCCTCTTATCTAACTTGCCTTGTTCTTTCTAGTTTTGCCTTCCACATGGGCCACTTAATAAGTTATGATTTTTTTGGAAACAGACGACTTTGAACTGAAATAGGTTATATTGTTTGTTTCAGGTGCAGAACCAGATGCAAAACAAGGAGGGATAAAAGAAGCGTGCTTTCCTAATATTGGAGGAGCTGAGACCATTGGCTGAGGATACAAATACCTACAAATCCATAGGTATTTGTGAAAGCCATAAGCTAATGATGGCATATAATGGTCGTGTGTGTTTGGTATCTATATGTTTATAAGCACTAAAAGGATACATTCATTATAGAAATTGAATCCGGATCTCTATAGGTTTATGTAAAGAGGGTATGATATTTGTTTGAATTATGGAATGGTCTAAATAGCATTTTGGTTTCATTACAGTGCTGATTTGTTAGTTTATTAGTTTGAATAGCCCAATATGAATGTAGATTAACCGAAAAACGTCACCGCTAAAGGACGATTTTTACCTTTAACGGTGTAGGTGTAGGTGACTAATATTTAAAAATCGGCCTATCCGGTGTAGATGACGGTTTTAACCAAAACCAGCACCTACACTAAGTTGAACAACCCTACACTTCTTTTACAAAACACCGACTTAACCATTGCGTTTGATTTATCCCGCGAATTGCAAAAAGACGTTTTTTCGTAAAGACTTTTTTTCTCCTTTGTTGTTCGTTTTCTGTTTTCACGTTTTTTATACCTGAAACCCTGCATTATCCGTTTTGATCCCTCACAAACAAAAATTGCTACTACTACATTTGAAGCGTCCATTTGTATGCTTGTAAAATAAAGTTTACTTGTTTTTAGGTATTTAACCAGCACATAACGTCAATGTAAAAAAAAAAATTAAGTCAACTATAAAAACTATAATTTTTCAGAATATTTTATCTCACTCTATATATTTCAAAAACAAACAATTATTTTATTTGTTTGATTTAGCGTTAAATTACATGTAAAATGACTGAAATACCATTTAATATACAATTATTAGAATATTAAAAAATTATAAATAAATAAAAATTAATGTTTTTAAAATAAAATTGAATTTAAAAGTTGAATATGATAGTTTCATCAGGATTAAAATACAGCAGAGACTAACCAATACTCTTTAACCCTTTCAAACCCTTTGCACACATTGAATATAATGTTCATTATCAAGCTGGTGGTGTGGTTCGTCGTAGCCTGGTTGAATAAGTGATTGGACCTTTCATCTGTTCCCATGTATTCGAAGATTGTCATCCCATTGGCCCGGTGGAAAGGATCTTCGATCCACAGTCTAATATTCAGATGTTACCTATTATGCTATCCAACACATTTTCCATCGTAGACATTCTAAATGGGTCTGGATTCGTCCAGATTCAAATTGCAGAAAGTCCAATGTTATTGCATTAAGCACAATTGCTGAAGAACACAGACGACTATCTGTCTTCTCATATATATTGAAGGATAATTTAAGAACAGACCAAAAACATTTCCTCCCCCTTTTTTTCTCTCGAACTTTCCTTCCCTGCCCTTGCGTCCCCCCTTTTCTCCCTGACTGTCCAGTGGCAGGAGGAGCTCCGGATCCTCTTGCCGCCGCCCCCACCTTCCTTCCCTCTCTCTCCTTTCTCTTTCCCCTTCCTTTCCTCCTCCGTCCCCCTCCTTCTTCCTTTTCTTCTCTTTCCCTTTTTTTGTCCGGAACTTCGACGGTAGATCCCGGTGTTTCTGTGCATCATCAGTGGCCACTGCCTTGCCCAATGTCGTCTTCTCCTCCAGCCGAGCACAACGGTTCCGGCCCGGCTCCCTTCCGTCCGGTTTTCGTCGGTTTTGGTGGCCACGCGCCGTCTGGCTAGGTCCTGCACTCTTTGGCCAGCCCAGCGCCTCCTTGATGACTTCGGTGGCGCGTGGTGTACACGCGCCGGGTGCTGCTCCTTACGATGGTGGTGGCGCGGCCTCTCTGCTCGTTTGCTAGCGGTGGTGCTGGTTCCGTCTATTTTTTGTGGCTGTTGGTTTTTGTTTTTGGTTGTTTGTTGGTCTGTATTTTGTGTTTGTGTGTTTTGTTCTGGCTCCTGCGTGAGCTTATCCGATCCTTTGTGGATCTTTGTCCGCTCTTGTTTGGGCGATCTGTACCGGGTTGTGGTGCTTTATTTGTTGGTAAGCTTAGGTCCTAGTAGCGTCGTCTACTATGTCCGACCACCGCTCCCACTGCCTAGCATGGAGCATATAGTGGCTTCTACCGATCCTTTTTAGGATCCCGCCGGCTATTTACGTCTGGTCAGTGTATTTCGGTTCCGTGTTGGAACATGATCTATAAAAAAAATATTGAAGGATAATTTAGGAAAAGTCAGTAATAATCCAACTCTATATAGAGCCTTAGAGGGCTAGCATCCGGTCCAGCAGAACCGTCGAGGCGTTCGGGTTCTTGGAGGGTAGCCGATCGAGCCGCGATCTCTGGTGGTGAGAGGAAACGCTTCGAAATTATACCCAACAGGTTGAGCTCGCGTTGTTTTTGTTCAGAGCCGCTAATTTTTATGCGAGGAATTAAACCTGTAGATAAAAAATGGTGAAAGCCAGGGTGCATCACCCAGTGAGTGTGTACTTGTACTCTTTTCTTTTCTCTATGTTAATCTATTTGCTTTGTACGTACGTCATGCGAGCTAAACATGCAGTTCTTTTTTTTTTTTTCTAAGAAACATGCAGTTCTTTTAAATTGTGCAAGAGGCAGAAATATTATTCTGGATGCACCGCGGCACCGCTCTGCGAGGTTCACATGGCTTTCCCCCTTCCCCGACATGTCTGGACGCGCCGATCTTTGTCACCAGCCAGTGGGGGAGTTTTTTTTTATTCAATTTTTAATTATTTCTTTCTGAAAATATGTATCTTTAAAAGTATATTCCGCGATCTTCACAGTTCATTATTTCAAGTCTAGTGCTGATATCAATGATAAGACTTGTCATTATCTTATCTTTCTGCATCAGAAAAGACAGAACTGTTTGTATTTCTGTTCTTTTTTTTTTTGGTGGCCATTGTTCTTTCTGTTCTTAATTAAGCACGGCATGTTCTATAAGGATTTAAGGAAAACTTTATTTTCGTGGCAATTTTCTGCAACAGCAAAACATAAAAAAAGTTACTCCAGCATTTAAGGATCTGCTCTCTTGTGGAACTCCATAACCCAGCTATTGTAAGCACAGCATATGACCTCATGAAAATCCACACTTCTCAGCTAATGCCTCGAACTCTTTTTGGGTCCTCTCTTTGCCTCCCGGGTTTTGAGCTAACATGAACAAGTCTTGCTCGAAGACGATATATATTTGATGAAACATTACTCTCAGGAACCACAGGAAGAATCGATTCCACAATGATCACCTTTCCAGAGT
Organism: Myrica gale; assembly: GCA_963930655.1. NCBI lineage: Eukaryota > Viridiplantae > Streptophyta > Magnoliopsida > Fagales > Myricaceae > Myrica > Myrica gale. The sequence goes on from OZ005611.1 coordinate 23,199,874, forward strand.
TTGGAAGAGCTTTCCAGCAGTTTTTGAGAAGTTTCAAGCAATGCTCGTCACTCCAATCATGAAGTATCCACTGCAAGTGTCAATGCTTCAACATCTAATGAATAGGAACCTACTTATCCAATCAGATGAAGAAAGACAGCAGTCATATTAAGTTTCTTGTTATCTTCATTTATAGCTATGAACCCCCCCCCCCCCCCCCCTCTTTCCTCGGAAGGAGGAGGGCAACAAAACTATATAGTTTACCATTGTAACCCGCTTATGACTGCAATGGAGAATTCCTCTCAGACTCATCAGAGGTCAGCAATGGCCTCGATAAAGGCCAAGGTTGTGGCATGATATGGGTTGAGAGGTTCCATACAATGTATCTTGCCTTTTAACATATTATCTCAAAGCAACAGTAGTCTTGAAATTTATTTCCCCTTTTATTCCTAAAAAATTATTTTAGTTTATGCAACATGAATGAGATGGCTATTTGATTTCAACAAAGAAGTACAGCGCCTAAACTAAGCAAAATGGCTATCAGAATCAGGAAACTTGCCTTCATGAAAATGGCATCTCCTTTGGGATCACTCTGGAACATATCTCCTCCAACATGCTCCACACCTACAGCATGACATGCTTTCAAGTTAGGGTTCATCTTGTCTCAAAATTATGCTGGCTGTGAGCCACAACTTGATCAAGTCCAGAAGTTGCATTTACCACCGGTTGAGAAGTCCAGAAGTTGCTTTCAAGTTAGGGCCATTGGGGGCTGTTGGCAACATATTGAGTCATGGGATAACTATTGTCTCTAAAACAATGACATTGAGAGCAACAGACATATGAGACATGGAACAACCATACAACACATCAGCAAAGAGCTCAATATCCACTTATACTTGCATCTTAAACATGTCATAAAACTCTTAAGCCAATGAAAGAACAAAATCAGTACCTGGATAAGAAGGTGCATCAGCTAAAACATGAGGGAGATCAAAATTGATGCCCTTAATCTGAGGGTATTTAGAAGTGATACTTTTAAGTGTAACTCCAAGCCCGCCACCCACATCAACCAAAACTTTGAGGCCATCAAACCCTTTGTACACCTCGAGTATCTTCTTCATGATCAAGGTAGTGTGGTTTGACTAGCCTGGTTGAATACATGATTGAACCTTTCATCTGTTCCTGGGTATTCAAATGCCGTCATCCCATAGGCCCTGTTGAAAGGAATCCCCCCATCTAGTATAGTATCATTCAAGTGGTACCTGAGTAGAATGACCCTTGAATGAGCCTACTATCGCGTTTAAGAAACTTCAAACAATTGACACTCAAATTCTTCTAAATCCAAGGTTATTTGATTGAGGGTGACAGCCTTACCATAAAGGTGCAGAGAGAAATAAGATCAATCGAATTTCAATACATATTTCATGAAAAGTTATGGGAGGTGTGTAAGGAAGTGGTTTAGAACATATACCAGCTCTTTGCATAGGTCATTTCAGTCATGCATCAACCACATATACCTCATGGCCCCAATCACTTGCATTATTATTGTTTGTTTGGTTAGAGTTTACTGTTTAGGTTTTAACGCATCCAAACATGGAATTCCACCTAAATGTTGAATTTAAAATTTCCAAATAAGACCCTTCCTTTTTACCTTCATTTCTCTCCCCCTTCCTTTTCACATCTCTCTCTCTTCTCTCCGGGAGATGTTCGTTTGGAAGAAATTTGTAGAATTCTGATAAAAATGTGAATATTTAGGTGGTGTAAAAGTTGTATTGACATGCGTGTAAAATTGTTAAAAGAGATTGATATTTGTAAAAGAAAATAAAGTGTTGTATTATAATACATGTATTTTGTGATATTTGAATTGTAAAAAAAAATATTATGCAAATCTTAAAAAAAAAAAAAAAAAGGAGTAAACCAACTTGACATGGATCTCTGTTACTTTTTCTTTTGAGCATCCCGAAAAGCACAATTTAGTCGTCCTCTAAATTCATTATATGTAGGAATAAAATAACCACGAGAACTTTGACTTGCATTCGAATACCCCCATATCAAAATAAGTACCACAAATCATAAAAGCATCAATCCAAAGCTTTTAAGCTTGCACTACACTGAAAAGGGTAACAAGTAGTCTACCACCATCAATTAAGTTTTGGAAAAAAAATAATTGCCTAAACTGTGTTTCAGGGATTACCAGCTCTCCATGAAGACCTTGTCGTGATGCAACAGGAACAGAGGACTAACAGAGCCCCCACCAGAGTTCCTAACAAGGAACTTGCAAATGGGTCCCACACCATACAGTCTCTCAATCTCTCCGTCCTCACTGGTCGCGATTGAGCACTTGAGTATGGAATAGCTAGCCAAGAGCCGTAGCATCCGGTCCAGCAGAACCGGCGAATCAGGATTCCTGGTGGGAAGCCGAGCCGCGATTGCAGAACCATCGGAAGTACCACGGCGTTTGCTAATCGGACGGCCAATTTGCCCACCTCTTCTTCGTGGTCCATATGGGTTATATGTGTCGGGTCGGGTTGATCGGAGCCGCTCATTTTTTGTTGTGGGAGGGGCTGATTTCGAACCCGTGAATCGAAGTGGCAAAATTTTGTCTGACCAACTTGTACGTGCTCTCCAAAGTAGAATGTCGGGATTTCCAAAGCAACCTGTTGGATCTATAAAAGATTTGAGCTTTATACTCTGATATGAGCCTATGAATCATGATGATGTCTAGACTAATAGCAGTTCACTGTGTTTTTCTAGAAATTTTTTTGTAACCATTTTGCTTACTGTTTTCCAGATAATATTCATATTATCGGTTACTCACTTACTTGTTTTCAGATGATATAGAGTAAAATATCATGCTAAGAAGACAGTCTCCTGTAAAAGCGCGCAGATCGACCATCAAAGCGAGTCAATGTAGATGATGCTACCACCTCTAAATCAAAGAAAACATATAAATCTTCAAAGGGCAAGAAATACACAGTCCCTGAAGACTTTGATGATTCCCGTTTCTTTAACCCTCAAGCGGAGGAGCTATGCAATTCCAAGTTCGGATCAAAGGATCCTCTCTTGGAAAGAGAAATTCGGTTAGAAGAAATATCACAGGTTCGTCTACCTGCGAAATTTCTGTCAAAAGGATGGGAATCATCCTCTTCTCAAACAATTGACACCACCTGACCTACGTACGGAAACATTGGTACAACCGTACAAGAATTCTAGTCGAATATTCATAATGTTTCTGATCCTGTCAATTTTTCTGTTTATATTTGAGGAAGCATAATAGATATTTCTCATTCTTTGGCTGCTGCTATTGGTATTCCTCGTGTCTCACTCCCAATTTATCCTTATGCTACCACAAACTGTTCTGCCATAACTACCATCGTAAGTTTTATGGCTCGTAGATCATTAGAAAATTCACTAATACTTGTTACAACGTGATGTGGTTGTTCGAACAAGTCTTTTTGTTTTTGTTTTTGTTTTTTTTTTTGCGACGAAAGTGAAATTAACATGTGATAAAATTGACTTAAATATGTGTTTTAACTCTTTAGTGACGAAAAAAATATTTTGATAATTATTTTTAGTAACGAAATTAAAAACTTTCCCGACTAAAGAAACAAAATTGTACTACACATGCATTGGAACATGCGCAAGTCCTTAAAAAATGTCCAAGCTGGGCTCTAGGTTGAGTAGTAGGAACAACTTTTAATTTATTATGAGTCCAAATTATGGATTCAAATAAGTTCTTGCCGATAATCACGTCAGCTCAATAGAAACATTAAAGTAAAAGTTCTTACAAAATGAGCACCTAGGGAAAAAAAAGGCCATAAGCAGATAACGATGGATCGAGAAGCTACGTACACATGCAACACGACTCGGGGGGGAAAATAGTTGTAAAAGAGGGGAAAAGATCGATTGAATCTTCTCCATATTCTCTTCCACAAACGGCTAAATCCGATCCATTTGCGAGTTCTAGCTAGTTTGTGTGGATCGATATGCAGGAGTCATTAGTACTCTTTTATACATTACATGCACGCATGCTTGACTTGCCAGTTGAATTGCATGCGTACATAAGCATTCAAATGCTTTTCTCGTCCTCTATTAATGATAGCAACGGTCATATTCTCATGAGTAAATATTGTATAGTATATCATTTCCTTAGTTAACTACACACGTTATAGGAAGATTTCATACGACATAATTGTTTCCTTTCCTGGTAGCACGAGATATGAGAATTCTTCTCTTGTTATGTAATATAAATATTTGTACTTTTGATAATGAAAGACAAGTCAATTCATACAATTCTTATCCTACTCTGTGCACCTTAACATGATATCAGGGTCTTGGTTTTTTTTTTTTCCATCGTGTCTAGCTCAAGTCCAATTTCTTCTCCGGAGGTCTCCCCTCCCCCGTCCAAACCACCTTCTCACACGCCCCAACCACCACTTGATACCAACTTCCCATTTATCCTCCATTCTTCGGATTATCATGGAGCCATATTGGTCTCTACTCTTCTCAATGGTGAAAATTTTCTCAAATGGTAGACGGCCATGAAAATTGCCTTAAACGCCAAAAATAAACTCAGCTTCATTGATGGTTCCCTGCCCAAACCAACAACCTCTTCCACTGATATTTAGTTATGGGAGAGCTGCAACGTCATGGTTTTGTCATGGATCCTCAATTCCATTGACAAATCTATTCTTGACAGCCTCATTTACCTTGATAGTCCACGGACTGTTTGGCTAGATCTTCAAGATCGTTTTTCTTAATCCGACAACCCCTGCATCTTTCAACTCTTTTTTTCTAAGTACAGGTGAATATCATTTCACTGGGAAGCATACAAACATGTTGGATACAGACGACCTTCCGAAGCCGGATACAAAGAGCGGGGGCAAAAAGCACATTACAACAACAATAAAAGCCCTACGGGCTGTACAACGAAGGGCCATAAAGGCCTGATTCCAAATGGCCACAAAGGCCTCAATATGACAAACCCAAAAGGTCGTGGATTAGAAGCGGATTCAAAGACCGAAATTAACTCCGCCAAAAATGGCGGTTGCAGGAGGAATGGGTAGTCACGCACCGCACTCTCACTTCCTCAAGAGAGCATCTACACCAACACCAATGGACAGCGAGGTCCACAACAAAAAGCCCAACGAAATAACATACAAACACACAGGAAAAATACAACAAAAGAATAATCGTTGGCCGGTCGGAAACCGACCAGAAAATAGAGCCCCGAGACACCACCGAAACAAATCCAAAAAGGGGGGCGTGTGAGAGGCACGCGTCTGCGCATGGCCTCTCGTAAGGAGACGCACCGGCCAATGACGACTGGAGAGAGTTGGAGACGACTGCCTGGAGCTGCTGATGTCTTCCCCGCTGAGCGTGGCCACCGAAGTCCAACGAGAACGGCGAGATCTGGAGTTGAAGAAAACCGTAGAGGGAGACCAAAAATGGGGGTTTTGTGAAAAAATGTCCGGCCAAAAGAGAGAGAGGAGAAATAGGAAGGGAAGGGGAGGATGGTGAGAGGAGCTTCTGTTCTTCCTACCGCTGGTCACAGAGAAAGAGGAGGGACTTCAAACAAAGGGGAGGGGAAAATCTAGAGAGGGTAGAACCTCTCTCTCTAGAATGCAGAAGCTTGATTTAGTTGGTCTCACTTTTTGGTCCCCTGCATCTTTCAACTCGAACGTGATATTGCAACTCTCACCCAAGACACACGCTCTCTGGCCAACTATTTCACTATGCTCAAGGGGTACTGGGACGAGCTTTCCATCCTCCAAACCGTTCTTCTTGCACCTACCCCGCTCTCAAAGAGACCCGGCAGATCTGTGAAACTGAAAAAAAAATTCAGTTCCTCATGGGCCAACACGATTCCTTTGCCTCTATGCGCAGCCATCTCCTAGCCATGGATCCCTTGCCTCCTCTTTCTAAGATCTACTCCACTCTCCACCAAGAAGAGCAGCAGCGCCTCCTCCACCTTCCCTCTCTTCAGCCAGACGCCACTGCCATGGCAGCAGATTGGTCTCATTTTCGCTTGTCACTCTAGTGGTCACGGCAAAGGCAGACCTCGTTGATCTCACTGCCACCGCGATGCCCATTGGCATGACCAATGCTATCGCCTCCATGGCTTCTCACTAGGCCACCGTATTTCCTCCCGTGCTACAGGCAGCTCCTCCGGCAGCCATCCCACTGCTTCTCGTGCTCCAGCTCCTCCATCGGCAAACCAGATCTCGGTTCCTGGTGACACTCCTTCAAACGACGTTGATATGCCTCCGGGTCTCTCCAACGAACAATTTCAGCAACTTATGGAATTCCTCAATTCCAAAAATCCCCCTCCAGTCACTCATTTAGTAAACTTCACAGGTACACTCGCTTCTTGTTACTCGGTTAAATTAAATCTTAATACTGCATGGGTCCTCGATTCAGGGGCTTCTGACCATATGATTTCTACCCGATCTGCCCTTACAAATCTTGCTTACCCTTGTCCTATTAATCTCCCAAATGGCGACACTGTTTCTATCAGTCATTCAGACACTGTTCATTTATCTCCAAATTTCACTCTTGATAATGTTCTTTTTGTCCCTCAATTTAAATTTAATTTAATGTCTATTAGCAAAGTTACCTCAGCTCTTAAATGTGTTACAATTTTTTTCTCAACTTTTTGTGTTTTTTAGGACCTTGCAACGAAGAGGTTGATTGGAACGGGTGAAGTTTGTGATGGCCTCTACTACTTCGAGCCTTTTTCCGCCTTTAGTTTCTTGTCTCATCGTGAGACATCGCCCCCTTTATGGCATGCTCACCTAGGTCACCCCTCCTTTCACTGCATTCCTACAATTCTTAATTTTTCGACTGCTAATTTTCATTGTGATGTATGTGCTCGCGCTAAACATACTCGTCTCCCTTTTTCAATAAATTTAAATAAAAGCGTGGTTTGTTTTAATCGTATATATTGTGATATTTTGGGTGGTTATTCTTCTCTGTCTTTTTCGGTGCACATTATTTTTTGACGATAGTCAGCAACTATTCTTGTAATACATGGGTCTATTAGATGCATTTGAAATATGACACTTATTCTTGCCTCATGCATTTTTTCTCTTGTACGTACTCGCATCAAACCATTAAAATTGTACGGATTGAATATGGTCAGGAATTTTTTTCCATTAAAATGCAAACTTTTTTTCACGACCACTGTGTTTTTCATGAAAAAACATGTGTCGCCACCCCTCAATAGAATGGCGTTGCCGAACGAAAACATCGTCTTCTTCTTAATGTGGCCCGATGTCTTCGCTTTCATGCCAACCTCCCTATCACTTTTTAGGGTGAATGCATATTGCCCGCCACTTACCTTATTAATCGCACACCAACTCCCAGCCTTGTGCAATAAATCCCCATATGAACTCATTTTTCACAAAGCCACCTTCTACCATCATCTGGGGCTCGAGGTTGCTCACTCTCCTTCTGGCATCTCCTCAATCAACGAAAATATGTTTTGGATATCCTTACCGACATCGGTCATCTTGGCGCTCACCCTGCTCTCACTCCTATGGAACAACACCTCACACTCACAGAAAGTGACGGTGATCTCTTATCCGACCCTAGCATTTACCGTAACCTTGTCGGTCGGATCATTTACCACACATCATCCGTCCAGATATTGTTTTCTCCATCAATCTTGTTAGCCAGTTCATGCATGCTATATCAAATCCACCCCTGGTCAAGGTCTTTTTATCCTACTAAATTCACAGGTTTTCGCCTACTCTGACTCTGATTGGGCTAGTTGTCTCCTCACTCGTCGTTTCACTACTTGTTTCTTCATTCAACTTGGTACCAGTCTCATCTCTTGGCGTACCAAAAAAGCAGTCTACGGTCTCTCGCTCTTCTGCTAAAGCAGAATACCATGCGATGACATCTATCAAGTGTGAACTTACTTGGCTCCAGTCTCTCCTCACTGATCTCCACCTCTCCCATCCCGCACTCATGCATCTTTATTTGACAATCAAGACGCCCTCCACATCGCTAAGAATCTTGTCTTTCACGAACATACAAAGCATATTGAGATTGACTGTCATATCATTCGTGAAAAACTCCACAATGGCCTCATTACCACCGCTCACTTCCCAGCTTCGACTCAACTTGCTAACATTTTTACCAATGCTTTGGGTCGTGACTTATTTCATCAATTATAGCACAAGTTGGGTATTTTGAATCTTCATGCGCCAACTTGAGAGGGAGTATTAATGATAGCAACGGTCATATTCTCCATTTATGAGTAAATATTGTATAGCATATCATTTCCTTAGTTAGCTACACGAGTTATATGAAGATTTCATACAGCACAATTGTTTCCTTTCCTAGTGCACGAGATATGGGAATTCTTCACTTGTTATGTAATATAAATAATGTAATATAAATATTTGTACCTTTAATAATGAAAGACAAGTCAATTCAGACAATTCTTCTTTTACTCTGTGCACCTTAACATCCTCATTGGTCCCTCGTTTTGGATCCTCATGACGTCTAGGTATGATTTTCCATGGAGTTCGCGTGAAAGAAATCCCCTGTAGTAATCTGCAGCAATGATTCTTCTGAACAACGCTGGCCTATCTGCAGTAACAAGGCTTGCAGCTGGCCCCAAGTCTCCATCTAGTTTGGGGCTGTAAAATGTGGCTATAGAGAGTCTCTCCTTCTCCGAGTTAACTGTTGCTCGATGCTCGATGCTCCGGTACGGTACATACCATTTGTCAAGATCTGGCGCCAAATCATATGCCAAAGACATAATTTCGGCCATGATTAAAGGGAAATCAGATATATATATATATATATATATAGAAATCGAAGTGGTTGGAGCATTGATATTGTTATAGAAGCGGGCAAGAAGAAGATTTTTCAAAATGGTTGGACTCCCTACCTCCAAACAATCTCCAACGTTGACAACAAAAGCATCAGGGAGGGGTTTGATCGGAATCCACATCCCATCTTTGCGTATCTGAAGGCCTTCCGTTTTCATTGACTTGCAGAACGATGGTTAGGCCGCCGGCGTCGGAGTGAGGATTCAGGCCAATTACAAGCTCGGGTTGCGGACATGGAGGATAATAGCCCATCCTCATGACTTGATACCCTTCTTCGAAGAGCTCTTTCATATCCGTAGCTTCCATTCTTAGAGCTTTCGCCATGAGGTCAAGGATTTTCATGGCAAGGTTTTTTTGTTCCGACGAGTAAGCTTCTAAGGTTTCCCTACAAGCAAAGAACATATATGCTAATTCATTATTTAGCTCATACACAAAATAATTTTACTTGAATTTGTGTTCAGCTTATTCGGATCAGAGGAAAATGAAGTTATTGAATTCATGAGTAACTTCAGGAATTTCGAGAGAGAGAGAGAGAGATCAGGACCTGAATGGGAGAGGGAGCTTGGGGAACAAGTGAGGTTTCCTCAAATCGGTTGGAAGAGTGGTCATGAGGAACATGTCTCCCCAGTCAAGCTTCTGCTCCTCAGACATAACAAAGGCCGACCCAAAACCCTCGATGTCAACTCGTCCTTCTTGCCAGAATTTCTTCTTCTCTTCCATCGGAAGATCAAAGAATTCTTGAATGCCCGACTTCACATTCGCCAACAGTGAACTGCTCACTGCATGGTTGATCAACTGTATATATACAATCCTTCTTTTAACACAGCTTACATTTGGAACAAGAGAAGAAATTAGTACAGATAACCGAGACCGGATATTCTCCTGGATTGTAATGTTTACATATGATCTGTGTTTTAAGACAATATTGTTCCAGTTCAAATATGTTTGTTCTACAAACGGCAGGGAAAATTAACGAAATTTAATTTCCAAGAATTCTAATTTAATAATTTTCTGCTAAGGAACAAGAATTTTTATTTAATTTCCTGGAATATATGTGCTTAGTAAACAAGAAGGACGAAATCCAATGAAAATTTTTAGTAGAAAGAAAGAGTAATCAGATCTTTTTTTTTATCCCTGAAGCCGGAGACCAGCTGTTGGAGGGGTCCACTACGATGAAACAATTAAAAAGGGAAAAAAACGCAATTCACAACAAACTTTCATTCTATCTTCCAAGTGGAGTTGGAGAAGTATATTTTATCCTTTTAATTATATTTTTAGTATTTTTTTTAGGACTTTTAATATATTTGTTTTCACCTAGTCAAACCATCTCTTACTCTTTTAAAAAAATAAATTTTTACAATTTAGTAACTAAGCACGCTGACGATTTAGTCATTATGTTTTATTTTTATAGTCACTGAAAATATATAGTTGTGACGATTTGGTCTTTCCATCAAATTTTCGTTATTTTTTAATGAAATAGAATGTGGTAAACAAACTAGTCGACCGCTACTCTGGTTAAAAATTTAACGGAAGTTTGACAGAAAGATCAGATCGTCACAACTATATATTCTCAGTGACCAGATAGTAAAAAAAATAAAACCTAATGACTAAATCTCAATTTCCCAAAAAAAAAAAAAAGGTGATTCATTATAAGACGTCACTGCCAATCTTCGATGGACTTTAGGTTAAGCTTGCTGAGATGCATAGTCCTATCCAAGTGGGCCTTACATATTTCAAAATTTTAATTCCTCTGATGCTTTCTGTGTTGAATCTCTTTGAAGATCAGCAAGATGTGAAGAATAAATGTTACGTTTAGAATTCGTCATCTAAAAAAAAAGTTAGATTTAGAATAGTCTCAAATACATGGAGGACATCGGGGAGGAAGGAGACTCGCTCCGATTGCGTTTAACCCAATTTGAAATTTTCTCTTTTCAAGCAATTAAAAGTTTAAGTTGGTTTGGGGCTTTGGGAGTTGAGAGGTTTCGGGGTTGAGAGAATTGGAAAGACTAATGTTCTCGTGCATGTACATACGTACCTGAAAGAAACCCCATTCTTTGCTTGCATAGTGCAACTTCTCCAGCTCAGAGTCCATGGAATCCATGGAAAGCAATCTTTGCATGTCGATGACTGGAACTTCTGGAGAAGAGGCATTTGATAATATGAGTGGAGGGTCTTGATCTGGCCGCACATATCTTGGCGGAACCTTAGTCAGAGATGGATCCTTAGCCAGCTCTTGAACAGAAGGCACAAGTATAGAGCTCCCCATATCTGTTTGGTTTTGATCCATAGCTCCAAGAAAACGAAAAGCCAGACGTCCTCTTAGATTTCTTCTTTCTTTTCTCTCTCCCTGATTTTCTCCTCCGGACATGCAGCTTGTCACCTTTTTATGGTGATGTTTGATACCCAATATTTCGACCTTTTTACGGTGATGTTTGATATTCAATATTTTAGAGTATTAAAATTTTGAGTAAGTCAAATACACTTTAAAATTTACGACACCTACACTAATTATTTTATAAATTTTAATATCTAACTCTTTAAAAAAATTAAAAAATATTCTCTAAAATTTTAACAGCAAACAACTGATTCCTTAAATATTTCCTCTGTTTCACGACATGAAATAAATAATTAATAGTAAACTACTTTACTTATTAATATTATGAGAGAGAGGGCGGCTTTTTATAAAAAAAAATTTGTATGAATGTTGTAGTGTAAATTCTTTTAATATTAATAAAAGAGTGTGAGAGTTGGTAAGAAATATTAAACAATATTTTATTCTAGGAACGTATGCAATGACGAATCCCGCAATCAGACAAATTTGCCAGAAAAACAAAGAGTGCAGTCGAATACTATGTTCCTCAGCCGTGTGTTTGTGGGGTGAACGAGGTAGCAGAAGTTCAGAGACAAGACATTTTAGGGGACCAGAATTCTCTGCAGTATCTATGGTATTGCAGGAGGTCGAATAGGAGAGATACACATGAGCATGAGTCTTACAGTGGGACTCACACTGTCCGAAAACACTGTTCGGATAAGGACAATGTAGGCCTGTGTCATTCTCTTTCCTCATTTCACCCACGGTATTAGAGCCGGATACCATTTAAGGTGTATCGGATAAGTCTGTAACAGAACTTTCTCTCTCTTTTTTTTTCTAGAGAACAGAACTTTCCTTTTGTTTTTTTAGTGCATTGACCCACGAGACCGCGGAACCCCGGTTAAAGCAAAATGTCGTATTAAATGCACTTTGTATTTTTCGATTAAAGAAAATAGGGTGTTCGGTTGAGTTGTATTTTGAGAATTTTTTGTGTTTTGAAAATTTTTTGTTGATGTTAACTTTATTGATATGCGTGTTGTATTATTTTTGTCTTATTGTGTCACTGTACTATCTCTTAGGTTTTTTTTTGTATAGGAATAGAATACACACAAAACAAACAGGATTATGATATGTAATTTATCTTGGTGCCAAAAGACTAAAATGTCCTTAAAAAGGATTAGTGAAAAATCTTACTAAAATCTTTAATTTTACGCGCAGGGTTTTGGAAATAGTTAACCCAAAGACAGGTTAGAATTTTAGTTCAATTTGCAAATAATTACACAATATAACGAAAATTTGGAAGAAAACTCCTAAGATAAGTAAACCGGAGTTTATATACCACATAGTATATACTATAAGTGTCCACCTCAAATACATAACAATCGTGCAGGGCCGGCTCAAGGGTAAGGCAAGTTAGACTGTGGCCTAAGGCCTCACCCCGAGTAAGGCCCCATATAGATTAAAAATAATTTTTTTATTTTTTATTATTAAAAATTATTCAAAAATAAAAAGACAACTTAGCAACTTAGCTAAGAAAAAAAAAAGAATGACAAGATGTAATCTTTTCATTTTTTTTATCACGAGTGGATTGATATATTTTTTTAGGCCTCCTAATCTATTTTTAGATATTTTTAAACTTTAGTCAAAGAGAAAAAAAATGTCTTATAAATGTCTTAATTATTCTAGTAATGGGGCTTGATGTCATGTACGAGGGCCTCATAACAAATAATTAATGGAAACTATGAATATTTTATATTAAATTTAATAATTTTCAAATAATTTTAAATATTTTATATAAAAAAGCCTAATAATTTATTTTGCCTTAGGCCCATTTGGTTTGAGCCGGCCCTGCAATAGTGACTAAGGATACAAAAATGTGAGCAATATTATAGCTCATTAAAGCTTATAATAAGTGCAACTGGCTAGAGTTAAAGAGTTCAGGAGACAAAAGAGACGCCGTCACAAACCACTAAAAAGAAAATAAATGAAAATGCTCATGCTTGTCATCGCCACTAGTCAGATCCACTACGTTGTGTCTTGGCGTCATCTGATTAGGGTTCACCGACGCAACCATTGATGTCTGGAAAGAAAATATCGGTTCAATCAGTGCGTCCACCAACCCAAAGGCAACCAGCCCGATTAGGGATGAGACCTTGAGGTACCAGTGGCAGGAATGCTCCACTGATATCTCGTAAGTGTCCGAGACCCATACTCGGAAGTGTATGACCAAGATATAAAGGATCCTGGTCAAGTGTCTAGATCTGCTGCCTTTGAATACTGTCATCATCTGATAATATCAACAAATAAGCAAGGTTGTAATTTTGCAATTTTTTTGATATACTTAATAATAGTAATTTTTTTAATAATAATTCATATTTTGGACATTCATATAATTGAAAATAGTATAACTGAATGGAAAAGTATTTTGTGGATCTAGTAGTACTACCAATTGCCAATTTCCTTCACAAGTACAGAAACAAAATACCAACAGAACAAAAAAAAATGGTATAAGCCAACTGACCACCGGTTTTCGCCCCCACTCCTCTGCCTTTTTATAAATAGAGCTACAGAACAGAGCAACTCCTCTGTCTTTCTCCCACTTTCTACCTCCAATCTAGAGTAACTGATTTAGCTCAGCCTGTCAGCTACTCAATATGCCACCATTCAACAAGGTTTCTTCTCTCCAGGCTTGGATCTGTTGTCGCACACCCGAATTATATAATGCAATTTAAAGAGAGAGAGACCGAGAGATTTGGAAGAGGCACTTCTAAGGAGGGTCACTCTCTATCCCGACGCATTTATTTATAAAGCTATCACTAATCACTGGAGAAACAGGCAGATGGAGACTAAAGCCCTCCTTTACAGGGGTGAATTCGTTCTGGTGGAGAAGAAGATTGATGATGAGATCATTTGCCCAGCATGTTAAAAGTACCGCTCTCGTTCGACTAACAGTAGTTACTGGCAGAGTTGGCTCGACAGAGGCGGAGCCAGGGGGTGCCGGTGGGGGCGGCCGCCCCCACTGGCTCCAAAAAAATGCATTAATTTTTTTTTTAAAACGGGCCTGCCCCCACTGGCCCAGCCGCCCAGGCTTGATTCCTGGGCCAGTGAGGGCGGGGCTGGGCCAGTGGGGGCGGGACTGGCCCAGCCGGCCAGGCCTGCCCCCACTGCCCAGTGATCTAAAACGCCTCCGGCCCAATTTAGTCCCTCTGTGGCTGGGCTCAATTTAGTCAGCCCATCTAAAACGCCTCCATGGATTCTAACGATCGATTTTTTTTTCCCCCCTCCAGGCTCCAACGACCGCTCCTCTCTCTCTCTCCCTACAATTCTCTCTCTCTCTCTTCCTGCAATACATCCCCCCGATCTCTCTTTGGCCGCGACTCCCGGAGTCTCTCTGCTACTAAGCATCTCGGCGGCTCGGCCTAACCCGAAGGTATGATTATTTTGCTCTGATTCTCTGAATGTAGAACATTGGGGATTTAGGTCTGTTAATTTGATTTGGGGATTTAGGTATCCAAAATTGGACGGAAGTCTATATTTATCGTGTATTTGAGGAAATTACATGATATTGAGTAAGGAAACTCTTGTTTTGATCAAACGTCTGAACAAGCATTTGAGTCCATCTTCAAAATCTTGCCTGCACATCTCCAAGTTTTCTAGCTGATATTGCAAATTCTCAACGTCCTCGTCATCAAATTGCTTTTTCATGTAAACAGAGTGTAGTACGACTACGACATCCAGCTTGGTGAATTCGTTTGTTTCTGTAACTCTGTTTCTTCTTCCTCACATGCCACTCTTTTGCTGGGCATTAGGTTCGAAAGTCGAAACCAAAGACCATCCGCTCGGCTTTGAATGTGCCTTCGGCCCACGGGCCCAGAGACAAAGGATATCAAGGAGACAAGGACTCGAATACATTTGCAGTGCCCACCACTCCCAGCCGATTCCATTCACAAGAAACAAGAAAATGAATGTGAACAATGAATGTTATTTGATGTGAACAATCTGAAATTACAATGAATGTTATTTGATGTTAAACATAAATGGCAATTATGTGATTACTACTTGACATCTTAAGTAGTCAAATGATGCACTTCAATTTCACTATATTATATTCAATGTTATGATTTTTCCTTTGGAAGGTTATGTACGAGTACTGGAATATTTTGGCACTCTCTTTTGGATTTTAAGTGTTAAAAAAGGTGGATTCATAGTGTGTGAAGCAAGGAAAGAGTGAACTATTGCTAATTTCAATAGTTAACCCATTCTGTTCAATAGTTGGTATTGTCAATAATTTGACTGTGTTGGTCTCTATTAACCCACTCTGATGCTGTATTTTCTCCCACATTATGACTACAAAAGTTCTTTATTGCCTTGACAAAAAAAACAAGCGCTCATTAGTGTTCGTGATAGAGGAAAACTTAGTTTGGGCTGGCACCAATCTAATACTAAATGAATTCCTATTACCATTTATGTTTAATGCATTGAAGGGGCTAATCGTATATCAAATTTTAGTGTTGTCTTCTTTGCTACGTGTGAGATTCCTCAAAGAACTAATGCTTGATTATGAACTATAAATATTGAAAGTATATATCATGCAATTGCCGCAGTTGATAGAACATAATGCTCAAAACATCTGATGGAGTAATTATGTTTGTTTTGTTCTTTTTAGATAATGGAGCGGTTTTTTAAGAAAAAGCCACGAAGCATGGAGTCGTCTAATACTCCTAATGTGGCTACTACTTCTAACGAGGATTCTAGTTCGAAAAGACCTCACCCTTTGTTGAGTTCGAATGATATTATTTCCGACCCAGGGTTGCGTAAATCTATTGACTCATATGATGCTAGGATTCAGGATGAAGTCCGTAGAGAGTACTTGACCAAAGGTGTTTTTCAACCTTGTGGCCATGATTTTCCCAAAAAGAAATTTGGGAAGGATTTGAGGGGTTTTAGGGAGGTGTGGTACAAAGATTATCCTTGGTTAGAATATAGCGTATCAGAGGATGCAGCTTATTGTTTGTGGTGCTATCTATTTAGGCGACCTAAAGGAGCACAATCCAGGGGAGATGTGTTTATATCTAAGGGATTTAATAATTGGAAAAAGGCGCTTGAAAGATTTAATGAACATGTAGGCAGACATGATAGTGCTCATAATGAAGCTAGACAAAAATGTGAGGCACTCATGAATCAGCGACAAAGTGTGTCACACATATTATTTGCACATGGGCACGAGCAAGAGAAGGAATATCGCATTCGATTAACAGCGGTGCTAGATTGCATTCGTTTTCTTTTGGGGCAAGGATTAGCTTTTCGGGGTCATGATGAGTCTGAGAGTTCATTGAGGCAGGGAAATTTTCGTGAGCTTTTGAAATGGTACAGCTTACGTAAAAAAAAGGTTGCTAAGACAATTAATCTAAATGCTCCTGGAAACAACCAAATGACTTCTCCAACTATTCAGAAGGAAATGGTGAATGCTTGTGCAGCGTTGACCACACTTGCTATCATTAAAGACATCGGGGATGGATTTTTTTCTCTTATGGTTGATGAGTCTCGAGATAGTTCAGTGAAGGAACAAATGGCAGTGGTTTTGAGATATGTGAACAAAAGTGGACAGGTGATTGAACGGTTTCTTGGTGTTGAACATGTTACTGACACATGCTCAAAATCTTTAAAAACTGTTATAGACAAATTGTTTGCAAGACACGGGTTATCAATATCCAGATTGAGAGGTCAAGGATATGATGGAGCATCAAACATGCGAGGCGAGTTCAATGGATTGAAGTCGCTCATTTTGAGTGAGAATCGTTCTGCTTTTTATATCTCATTGTTTTGCTCACCAACTACAACTGGTTGTTGTAGCTATTGCAAAGAATAATTTACAAGTTGATGCTTTTTTTAACAATGTTTCTCAAATTGTAACTATGGTTGGAGCTTCTTGTAAAAGAAAAGATATTCTTCGGCAATCCCAACATGAGAAGATAGTGGAGCAGTTAGAGAATGAAGTGATTTCTAGTGGAAGGGGCAAAAATCAAGAAACAAGTCTCGCACGACCAGGTGATACTCATTGATTACTATATCTCATTATAATACTTTATACTATTCATTTTTTTTCTTTGTTTATAGGTTTTTAATTTTCATAATATTGTAGGTGATACTCGTTGGGGTTCACACCACATAACAATACTCCGTCTCTTCAGTATGTGGTCAGCAGTGATGGAAGTGCTTGAAGGCATAAAAGAGGAAGGTACTCTCTCAGATCAAAGATCAATGGCTATGAATTTAATGGATAAGATGGAAACCTTTGAATTTGTATTCACTATGCATTTGTTGAAGAACATAATGGGAATTACTAGTGAATTGTCACTGGCATTACAACGAAAGGATCAAGACATTGTTAACGCTATGTCTTTGGTAAGAGTTGTGAAGACACGGTTGCAAGATTTGAGGGAGACGGGATGGGATGAATTTTTGGAAGAAGTGAAAACTTTTTGTGATACTAATGTCATCGTTGTGCCCAATATGGAAGACATTGTACCAACTCGTAGTTCGAGGCGTGAAGGGCAAACAATTACTTATTGGCATCGTTTTCGTGTGGAATTGTTTTGCCAAGTTATTGATTTGATTTTTCAAGAGATGGATAATCGTTTCAATGAAGCAAATACGGAACTACTTCTTTGCATAGCATGTCTTGATCCAAGGAACTCATTCAAGGCATTTGATCATACTAAGTTATATCGTCTTGCTCAATTTTATCCAGATGATTTCTCAGCAGTTGAACTTATACTACTTAGAGATCAGCTTCAGACCTACATTCAAGATGTTAGAAGCAATGATGATTTTTCTGGGATTCAAGATATTGGAGGTCTTGCTATGAAGATGGTTCAGAGTGGCAAGAATGTTGTATTTCCATTTGTTTATCGTCTTATTCAGTTAGCATTAGTCTTACCGGTTGCGACTGCAACTGTTGAGAGAGTGTTTTCTGCAATGAAGATTATTAAGACTGATTTGCGGAATAGGATGAGAGATGAATGGATGAATGATAGCATGGTAGTATACATTGAGAGGGAAGTTTTTGACACTATTGAAAACGAAGTCATTTTACAACGTTTTCAGAAGATGAAGGCCCGTAGGATCCAATTATCATCTCTCAGTATTAGCAAATAGTTTAGTAAGTGTATTTTATTATTTTTAATGTTTTTTGTTCTTAATTTGCGATATTGTAATTTAAGACACTTTTTACATTATATGAATTTTTTTTAGTAATTTTGTCTTAGAAATTCGACCCCCCTCAGTTTATATCCTAGATACGCCACTGTGGCTCGATCTGCACGAAGAATATAAAGAGCTACTGCAGGAGTTGCTGATTAACCCCAGTCACCCACATCGTCTCTATAAGATGCACGAACTTAGTTTTTGCAGTTCTATTTATTCCAAAAGCTCCCGGGGATGCTACTTAGGCTGCAACAAGTGCACTGTATACGTTGATGTTCAATGTGCTTTTCTGAGTGGAATAATCGAAGACGACGACGAACCCATAGAAGAATGGACAATAGTACTTCAGAGATACGTCCTGTGGGTGGTAACCATGCGGAAGGAAATTGGAGATATCTAACAATATAATACATTTTTTCTATTTTATTTTAATATAAATTTTATTGACAACAATGATAATTATTGCTCATGCAAGTTCTTTCAAGATGAGAGGAAGATATTTTGGCTCAGGACGTGATGGCGTTTTTTCTCTCTGGTTTCTCGTGTGGTCTTCGTCCCTGTCTAGTCATCGTTAGCCTTGCTTCCATTGTTTTTTAGCTGTTGAAAAGTGTTGTTCTATGACCGAGAATTTGCCAATTAGTTTGCTAGAATTGTGATGGCGTTTTTCCGTAGTTTGGTGATCGAGGCTAAAACTTTCCAATTCTCTGTTAGCTACTCTGGCTTAGTTACGTTATCGGAAAAGAATTGGAAGGCTCAGGAATCAGTTCGCTTCGGGAGATATGGAGCAGTCTGGGTGGCGAATGTGATTGGTCGTCTTGTAGAGTTGAAGGAGTCCAGAGATTTTTCGGAAAGGTTCAACGAACCTCCTCGGGCTTTTCTAGCCCAGTTGTGCGCGAATAAGTGTGGTCGGTATGTGGCTATTGCGGAATTTGGTGATAGACGCCGCCGAGGTGCCGTGATGATCCCGGAAGGAAGATCGGGTGAAGGGTGGAAGGCGTTTGCGTTGATGTGCGAAGAATTAATCTCTGTCATTGGCGAGATTAATAGAAGAAAGAAGAAGAAGATGATGGATTCTCCGGTCAGGGTAGGAATCTCCTTCGCCGATAAAGCTAAGATGGGTCTGCCGGAGACGAAAGAGGTGGGAAAGCGAGAGTCTCGTAGACTGCTCGCTGATGTGGGCAGCATGCAGAAGGTTGTGACTGTTGGTGTTCCTGAGGTGTCGCACGCTCGTGATGCAGGGGGCGGGTGATTTCCGAGAGTTCTTACTGCGCTGGGTCTTCTGATTTTGCGGCTGGGTATGATGGCGTTTTGTGGGAATATCTTATGAAGTTGAAGGCTGATGTGGATGCCTTAATTGGGTGGTTTAAAAATAAGGAAAAAGTGTGATTTGGCGTCTTCGGTTGGACTCAAAGTGGGCGTCTACAATGAAGAGGAGCATGCGGGTTGGGCCCAAAACGTCATTCCAAGGGGTCTGGCAGGTCTGGGTCTGGGTTTGGGCCCAACTCCGGGTCAGTTGTGACTCCCTTGGGCCAAGCTCCTGCCCAGTTGGTGTCCGACCGGCCTGCTGCATGTCTCGTGGATGCGGGCCAGCCCGTGGGCCAGTCTTTGGCTCCTGTCCAGCCCGAAGGCCAGAACGCTATTCCCAGCCAACCAAGGCTCTCCGACGACGTGTGTTCACAGTTGGGAGGTCCTGGTTGTCAGAATATGGAGGTGAGGGCGACGTCGACCTCGTCTGTGGGGGTGGTGGGGGTCGACGGAGTCTTGCCGGAGGTCGACGGGGTTTCGCCGGAGTTGGGGATGGGCACTGTGGTCTCCTCAGAGCAGTTTTTGGCGCAGCAGGTGACCGGAAGTGTGTCGTCGTCTCTGTTTGGGGGGTGGTGGGTGGCGTTGGAGTCTTGCCGGCACCGGAGTTAGTGGTTGATGTCTGCGGTATTTCTGGAGGCTGTCCGGAGCAGTGTACTGGGATGCTGTCGGAGAGTTTGGCATTGGGGGAGGCCATCGACTCTAGGGAGGATTTTCTGTCGGGACAGAGACCCTCGTATGAGGCATTTGAGCTGACAGATTGGGGGGTTGATCCTGGCAGTTCCTCTAAGGCTCTGGTGGTTGCTGAGGGTGCGGGAAAGGGCAGTTTTGCTATGGGGGTTATGTCTGGTGGGGAGGTTGTTTGTGTAGAAGGCAGGAGAGGGGACGAGCCCACGAAACCTCTACGTACCGTGTACCCGCAGCTTTCTCCTGAGGGAGGAGTCTCTCCTTCTTTTTGGGTTTTGGAGATGATCTCTTCCTTCAGACATCTTGTGGGGGTTTCGTGTGAAGGACATGAGGCGGCTTTGATGGAAATCTTTGAAGCTTTGGAGAAGGAAAAGGAGACGGACAGAGGGCTTAAGGGGAAATCTGGAGGTAAGATGGTTAGAGAACTGAAATCTCTTAAATGTTCTGTCAATTATAATGGTAATGTCGCGTCTTCTAGGAAGAGTAGGAAGGTGGGGAGGGAGATTGTGAATTATTTATGAAGCCTAAAATCATTTCTTGGAATGTGAGGGGGTTGAACGATAGGAGGAAGTGCAAAAGGGTGGGCAATCTGTTGCGAGGGTGGAAGGTTGATTTAGTGTGCATCCAGGAGACGAAGGTTGTGGTGATGTCACGGGCATTGGTGAGGTGTTTGTGGGGTGGTCCTCATGTGAATTGGTGCTGCTTGGAGGCGGATGGTGTGTCAGGAGGGGTGTTATGCCTTTGGGATTCTCGGGCTATGGAGTTGATTGAGTCTTGCATTGGGATCTTCTTCATATCTCTGGTTTTTAAGAATCTTGATGATAGGGTTCAGTGGATATTCTCAGGGGTTTATGGCCCCAACGATGACGGATGTAGAAGGCTATTGTGGGATGAACTGGCTGGGGTGAATAGTTGGTGGAATCTTCCTTGGTGCGTAGGTGGTGATTTTAATGTGACTTGCTTCCCCGGTGAGCGGTCGGGAGAGAGGGGCGAGAGGCGTACTATGCAGGAGTTCTCGGACTTCTTATCTGAGGTGGAGTTGGTGGATCTTGTTTTGACTGGAGGGGCATTTACTTGGTCTAGCGGTAGATCTTTCCAATCTTGGTCTCGGATTGACAGATTTCTCGTCAACCCAAGATGGGAGACATTGTATCCGGAGGTGATCCAGAGGAGGCTTCCCCGTGTGTTGTCTGATCATTTCCCGATCTTGTTGGAGAGCGGGCGCTTTGGTGGCTCTAAAAAGCCTTTTCGGTTTGAGAATATGTGGCTCAAAGCGGAAGGGTTCGTGGGCAAGGTTAAGGAGTGGTGGCAAGGTTATCATTTCAGCGGATCTCCCAGTTATGTGTTTTTTTCCAAGTTAAAGGCATTAAAATTGGATCTCAAGGTTTGGAATCGGGAAGTGTTTGGCTTTCCAAGTTAAAGGCATTAAAATTGGATCTCAAGGTTTGGAATCGGGAAGTGTTTGGCGATTTGACAGTGCGGAAATCTGCTCTCTTGCATGAGATAGCATCTTTGGATGGGTTAGATGAGGAGGGATGCCTTGATGATGAGGGTGTGAATAGGCGGGTGGAGATCTCCAAGAATCTAAATGAGCTGATAGATATTGAGGAAATCAGTTGGAGGCAGAAGTCTAGAACCCTATGGCTCAAGGAGGGCGATAATTGCACAAAATTCTTCCACAGTATGGCGAACTCTCATAGGAGAGCCAACTCGATCTCGAGCTTGTTGGTGGAGGGGAAAGTGGTGCAGGATCCGTCGGAAATTTCTGAAGTGATCGTGGAGTTCTACTCTTGCTTATATTCGGAACCGTTTGAGTGGCATCCATCTTTGGATGAGCTTGAGTTTGATTGCATTTCGGTGGAGGAGGCGCAGCGGATCGAAAGTCCTTTTGAGGAAGAGGAGGTAACCAAGGTGGTGCGCAGTCTTAATGGTGACAAGGCTCCGGGTCCGGATGGGTTCTCTATTGCTTTCTTTCAAGCTTGTTGGGAGGTTATTAAGGAAGATGTTTTGGCAATGTTCCATGAGTTTGGGAGGGATGGCAGATTTGTGAGGAGCCTCAATTCCTCTTTCATCGTCCTTATACCGAAAAAGCCGGGGGCGACTAAGCTTAAGGATTTTCGCCCCATCAGTCTTGTGGGGGGTGTGTATAAGATTTTGGCCAAAGTGTTGGCCAACAGATTGAGGCCTCTTTTGGGGAAGATTATTTCTCCATCGCAGAATGCATTTGTCCATGGCAGGCAGATTTTGGATTCGGTTCTCATCGCCAACGAATGCATTGATTCCAGGTTAAGGTCGGAGGTTCCTGGTATGTTATGTAAGTTGGATATTCATAAGGCCTATGACCATGTTAACTGGAAGTTTCTTTTGTATATGCTGCGTAGATGTGGCTTTGGTGAAAAATGGTGCAGGTGGATTTTATTCTGTGTTTCTTCTGTGAAATTCTCTGTGGTTGTCAATGGTTGTCCGGAAGGATTTTTTGGTAGCTCTCGTGGGTTACGGCAGGGTGATCCTCTTTCTCCCCTCCTGTTTGTCATTGTCATGGAAGCCTTTAGCCGCATGATGGGGCGAGTGGTGGGTCATGGGGGTTTGGAGGGTTTTGAGGTGGGTGGTGGCCCTGGAGGGAGTGTGTATATCTCTCACTTGCTTTTTGCGGATGACACCTTGGTTTTGTGTGGGGCGGATGTGAATCAGTTTCGGAACCTTCGTTGTCTCCTATTATGTTTTGAGGCGGTCTCTGGTCTCAAGATTAATTTGTCTAAGTCCGAGGTTATCCCCATTGGTAATGTTCATAACACTCAGGAGCTTGCTGATATTTTGGGGTGTGGTGTTTCTTCGCTACCTATGAAATATCTCGGTCTTTCGTTGGGCGCTAGTTTCAAATGTGTTCAGATCTGGGATGACATTATTGAGAGGATGGAGAGGAGATTGGCGGGATGGAAGAGATTATACTTGTCTAAGGGGGGTAGACTCACACTCATAAAGTCTACTCTCTCTTGTCTCCCTACTTATTTCCTTTCTCTTTCCCTATTCCGGTTGGGGTGGCTAACCGGTTGGAAAAAATTCAGAGGGATTTTTTTTGGGGTTGTGATGGTAATGTTCGTAAGCTCCATCTTGTGCAGTGGGATGTGGTGTGTTCTCCTATCCAGCATAGGGGGTTGGGACTTCGACGTATTGTGGCTTTCAACAAGGCTCTCTTGTCCAAGTGGCTTTGGCGCTTTGCTCTTGAGCGGGACAGATTGTGGAGGATGGTTATTGCAGCAAAGTATGGATGTTCTTTGGGCGGTTGGAGGACCCTCACTCGGCGGGGGCCTTATGGTGTAAGTTTGTGGCGATTCATTAGCAGAGGTTGGGAGGTCTTTAGTCACCATATCCGATTTGTGGTGGGTAACGGCGATAGGATCAGTTTTTGGCATGATGTGTGGTGTGGTGATAGACCATTATCTTGTGCGTTTCCCGTTCTTTACTCGGTGGCTTCTCATAAGGATGCTGTGGTGGGGGAGTGCATGGTTGGGAACGGTGGGTCTATGGTTTGGAACATTGATTTCGTTAGATCTGCTAACGATTGGGAAATGGAGGACTTTTCGGCTTTTTATTCCCTTTTGTATGGGATGGTTATTAGGAGAGTCGTGGATGACTCTATGTGTTGGAAGGAGGATAGGGACGGGAGGTTTTCGGTGAGATCCATGTATACCTGTATTGCTGATGGTCATGATGTGTCTTTCCCGTGGAAGGGCGTGTGGCGGTCGAGATGTCCCTCTAGAGTATCCTTTTTTGTTTGGGAGGCTACGCTCGGGCGGATCCTTACTACTGATAATCTTCGGAGACGGGGATTGTATATGGCTGACTGGTGTTATCTTTGTCGGGGTGATGGAGAGTCGGTTGCTCATTTGCTTCTTCATTGCACCATGGCTAGAGGGCTGTGGAACCATATTCTCAGTATTGTTAATTACAGTTGGGTGATGCCGGCGACGGTGATGCAGGTGATGTGGAGCTGGGATAGGAAGTTCTCTCACCCTTTCGCTAAGGCTATTTGGAGGATGATTCCTGCGTGTATTTGGTGGAGCCTTTGGAGGGAGCGGAACAACAGATGCTTTGAGAGTCGTTCTTGTTCTATAGTTAGGCTGCAGGGTTTTTTGTTATACTCCCTATTTTGTTGGGCTAATGCTTGGTTAAATGGTCCCTTTGTTGATTTTGATGATTTTCTCAATTTTCTTGCTTGTATGAACTAAAGGCTTCGGTATAGCCCCTTGTACTGGTGCTTTTTTTTCCTAATAATATTGTCTTACTTATCAAAAAAAAAAGTTCTTTCAAGATGAAATTAAAAAAATCATTAAACTAAAAATTAATACTATGAATTAAAAGTGATATATTAACCAATCTTATGTACACATTTTTTTATAGGTAATGTTGACTCTTAATACTCCTAGTTCAATACTATTTCTATTTCTTGTTTACTTTTCCTATTCATTTTTAATTTGTTATTCACTTTTTTTTCAATTTTTTTATATTAAAATTTAATGTTGTCATTTTCTTTTACTTTTAATGTTTCTTATTTGTAGCTCTTAATCTTCGAATGGGATTTTTAAACCTGAGAAACAGTACAGCGTAGGGAGCTGCAATTGTACAATAGTCGTCAAGTCAATATATTCAACCCGCAATTGTGGGAAGTCCAATTGTTGAATTTGATTCTATAATTTCATATGGAGCTGGACAACCCTCTACAGTCTTAAAACATCCCCCATCGAGGCTAGGAAGCAGGACAAGAATATGAGATACCGCTAGAATAGCAAAGATTATGTAATGCCTTATGTAATGCCTTATGCAATGCAAAGAATTTGCCAGACAAACCTCTAAAATGTCTCTAAAGGAACAGACCGGTCTGGTTGTAAATCTATACTTAAATCAGAACGCGAGCAAATCTAATGAGGTGATGACAAAGATTAAGGGCTTTCTGGCAAATTACTTCACAAAATATACAGATGCTGAGAGTGTTGCTGCTCATGGTAAGATGTTCGAGCTTCATCTTGCTGATTAATGTTCGTGCTTGACACGCGCTTTTAATATTCCTGGAAGAGGAGAGGTTGGAGGCCTAACCGCTGAGTTTGAGATAGGAGTATGAGAGATCTGAGGTTGATACATGCCAGAACTTTCAACTCCATCTGCAGTAAAATTGTGTCCCATATCATCAACCTGTGGTCTTTCACAAAATTTCATTGCCTTTAGAACGTAGTTATCATCATGGAGCTCAAATGGGGTGCTGCAAAGATCATGAAATTGTTAGCTACTAATAAATAAAATAACTCCAATATCTGGAAAAACCAAAGTGTAGAAAATGGTCTGTTGGCTGCCAAGTGAAAGTAGGGTATTTGAAAACATATATAGAGGTCTCCAAGCCCCCCCTCCCCCCAAAAAAACAAAAAAAAATAAAAATAAATCCTCTTTCCCCGTTTCGTAGCAAGGTTCAGCAGACCACAACATAACACTCCGGACTAAATCAATGCAATACTTCTTGGGACATTCTCAGCAGTCACAACATCAACGCCACAAGATGGTGTATAGATGTTGCAGGTGCATTAATCAACTAGTAGGAGCTAAAATTGCAAGAAATATAGAATGCTCAAAGAGCCAGTTTACCTATTGAAGTCAAAATGCACCAGCTGCATATCCTCTGATATTTCCACCTCAACAGTTGCATGAGGACGAGTCTACAGTTATCAAAGTCGGGAACAAAGGAAACAGAAGGCATGAGAAAGCAATTGGCATATCTAAGAAAAGGAAAATTCTAGAAACATGAAAATAAATGTCAACCAATTTAAAATACTCTGCAGCTCATTATACATGTCAATAATAGCCTTCTATAGATTCAGAATGGCAAATACCACCCAGTGAACACACAGATACGCGGAGTACATGCATCCCTAAATGACAGGCTTGATTAAGTAACAGCACAACTCAAACATCTTGCCTAACACTAGTCATCTCATACACTGATCCCATATTTTTAGTCGCACTGCAAAATGAGTCAGAACAAAATTTTGGTCATCATTTACAGCAATTAAGATTCGTCTTTTGAGCACTATACATATCTTGGGGTGAACTCTCTGATTGTTTGAGATGTTGAGACTGGCATATCCAAAATTCAATTAATTAGCTCCAGATTTAAATGATTTGTATCAATAAATCAAACCATTACATAAGGGAGTTCATTTATGTATTTTCAACTCTATACATGTTTGGATGACCCTCTACAACTAACTCAACTGACCCGTGTACGACTAACATACTCTATACATCTTTGTAACATTCCAAATCAAGTAAAAGTCGTACAGACAAGATAAATGAATTAACAGGCAAAAGGCATTCATATCTTATGTCACTTCTGAGGTGTACTTTGCTCTCCTATGCAGAGGGACAATATGGGCTCCAAAAGGAGAAGGAAGAAGAAAAGAAGGGCGGGGGGGGGGGGGGGGATGCAAATAAAAAGAGATGGTTTTAACCAATAAAAATGTATTGGTTCAAGTACAAGACAACAGAATCCTTAAATAGAATGGAGTAATGAGCATGTTTGATAGGGTTTGTTTTGAGCACGAGCTCGTTGCCTAACTACACCGAAACCTAGGATTTCTTATACAAACTTGGGGAAGTCATTCATGGCACATCATAACTTCTATACCTATCAACAGAATGATATAATTACGATACAAGGTAAATAGCG
Source organism: Myrica gale (assembly GCA_963930655.1). Lineage (NCBI taxonomy): Eukaryota > Viridiplantae > Streptophyta > Magnoliopsida > Fagales > Myricaceae > Myrica > Myrica gale. Next base: position 23,226,917 of record OZ005611.1, read on the forward strand.
AGATAAAAATCTACCTGAACCAAAATAAAAGGTAAAGCCACACCCCCACTTGGTGCATTTTCAGAGCTGTACAATTGCTCATTTCGTTGTAGCAGGTTCTGAAGACCTATGAACTTGATAGAGGGAGATACCAGATCAGTGAACAGATATGATCAGGACCTACTATGACTTCATTTTCCCTTTCCAATTACTGTACTGAGCTAGACTAAATTAAAACGGCAGATAAGAAAAAAAACATTTCAACCTAACCATATGCCAAGAACAAGGTCAAGCCAAAGAAATTTTGTCAATAACAGATGGAGACAATAAATGGATAGCCATACTTGTTCCTCCAGTTCTCGCAAATATGCAGCTTTCTTTTCAATTCTATTTCCGAGTCCAAGGCGCTCTGTCTGCATCCATTAAATTTAAGGAGTTGTATAAGCTCCTATTAGATTTAAGACAAAGATTACAGAAATACACACCAGACATTATAACAGACACTGCACCCGGACCTTTAGTTCTTCAATATCGTTCAGGCTAGTACGCGGCAGACCTTTCCATTGGATCTCTTTTTTATCCTTAGATATTATATCCATCGCCATGAGTACATTCAGGGCATCATACACCCTTCGTCGGATGTTTTTCTCATCATATTGTTGCTGTAAAATAGAAGTTCAGAGAGAGAGAGAGAGAGAGAGAGAGGAAACAGAAGAGAACATTCTTTAAGTTCCACTTTCACTCTAGAGACTGCAGAAATAATTGCCCAGATGGAAAGAATATTTATCTGCATGGTTAAGGAATAGCAAACCTGATCTGGAGATGTGACGCTATTGCTAGGATCAGCAAACTCTGCCACAAGTTCATCTGCTACCTGGATATTACTTTAACCTCTCAGGATGATAAATGGATTACAAGATTATGAATTGGTACATGATGGATAGAAATGACAGCCATTCCAAAGACGTGGGAGTAATAATGAAATTGCCTAAATGTGAACCAGAGAAATGGTTTTAAAGGTGCAGGGATTCAAAAATATTGAATCTGATATATTTGAAGAAGTTTTGACAACTAAAAGGCATCGATCATCCACAATACTGTTTGGTAAATGAAAACAGCTTCTCAAAGAGGTAAAAAGAAACATAACAAAACGCACATTAATATGCTCAATCACCAGTCAAAGAAAACCTGGAATTCAAAGACACAACCAACTGACTTCTGAATTCACATATTCCCACTTCTAAAGACCAAACTGATGGTCAATGAAATCAACCTAAGTTCAGAGTTTCACAAAAGCAGTGATTAATCAACTTAGAATGTTTCTTCAATAACAAATGCCACATTCTAAAAGACCAGATGAAGAAGATATCCTTAAGTAGACTATTCCCAACTGCAATCCCTGTGGCAGAAAGTCAAGTGTCAATCACCGTCCACTTAAGTAAGTAAAGCTAGGAAAATCAAAATACTGTCAGCTGAAACGCCTGCCTACTACATTTCCATTAACAAATTTAATGGTGGGAGTGTTTGATTTGCATGAGACATCTATTTTCATCAACTGAAACAAAAGAGGCAACTTAAGGGTTAGGAGTGTTTGCCTGGAGGAGTGTGCATGTCATTGAGAGAGGGAGAGAAAAGTAAGCACAACAAACTACACCTTAAAATCCTAGATTTACCAAAATTTACATCAATAAAATACATGACTAGATGCACTAGCGAAGGTTGTTATCATCATACTTCTGATTTGTTCACTCAAAGGTCACATACAGGAACAGTAAAAAAATTGGTAGTCATTGTGGGGTTCATTGATGCTGTAAATGTTGAAAGGGAAGAAAATGGAATGGAAAATATGCTGCTCCTCAAGGAAAGGAGGTGAAGAACAACAAAAGCCAATTAGCTCAACTAGAAGAAGTAACATAGAGAAGAACAAGTTCCAAAAACAGAAGGTTAAATACAAGTGTTACCCAACCACGATGACAAAGTTATGAAAACCCGTATTAAGGAGTAATTACGGTGGGTCACAATGTACATAGGCTTAATCATCGCAGGGAAAAAAAGTCATAAAAAATACTGGAGGGTTTGATTCAACTTTTAGGAGCACCGATCTCTTCTTTGGGCTTGATGAGAAAAAAATTTTTATCCACGCAAATGTCCCAGTTTGTGACTATTAGATGGATATCATATCACAAGACTCCCTAATCCCTAGACATCATCCACAAAACAGTGCTTGGTCAGCTATCGTGCGCCCACTCTTCCTCGTCTATTCACCCCTGGAAGTAATGCTCAAAATTGCCTTCAACAATCAAAAAAGAATTAAAACCCGTTTTAAGGAGTAATTACGGTGGGTCACAATGTACATAGGCTTAATCATCGCAGGGAAAAAAAAGTCATAAAAAATACTGGAGGGTTTGATTCAACTTTTAGGAGCACCGATCTCTTCTTTGGGCTTGATGAGAAAAAAAAATTTATCCACGCAAATGTCCCAGTTTGTGACTATTAGATGGATATCATATCACAAGACTCCCTAATCCCTAGACATCATCCACAAAACAGTGCTTGGTCAGCTATCGTGCGCCCACTCTTCCTCGTCTATTCACCCCTGGAAGTAATGCTCAAAATTGCCTTCAACAATCAAAAAAGAATTATAGAGATTTCCACTTTAAATAATTTGACCACTTCAACTTAGGGCACAACAGCAACAACATTTTAGAAACCCACCCGACACTAGGAACATTTGGTTGTTATAGCTGGCTTCCATCCATATAGCATGGGCAGTTTACTGATCATGAACCAAGCACTGTATAATCCTAACAAGCCATCATTTTCCAAACTAATGCTTCCTCTAATCATCCAAGATCAACCAACTGGCAAACGAAAAGGGGGAAAAAAAAAGGGATACCCAAACCACCCTTCATAAATGGTGCTTTCACCTCAACAACCTTAAGGTAAGGCATGAGACTACCTTGGAAATCAGCGCCATGCAACACGCAAGAAAGGCAATTATACATGAGTCACCTCCGACCATAGCTCTAAGTTCCAAAAAGCAAATACGATAGCAGGACTACAAGTTGAATGGACGAAACGCAATTCATTATTCCAAGCTTAAATTAGCCTTCTTCAGGAGTCATCTTAATCAATGGTTTAGTCTGTTGACCCAGAGTAAAAAATTACAAAGTGTTCTGCCATAGTACAACTGTGTTGCCAAAGGCCAAAAACTCCATCTTTAGCAGTTGTGCATCAACAAACAACCTGAACATATTATTAATCACCAGCATAAAGTAGCATTCTGATAAAAGCATGGCTACTCCATAACAGGGATAAGTACAAATACAGTGAATAATATTACCTGCCACCAAACAGAATAAGCAAAAATAAAAAGAATGACTTCTACAAATAATCTAACCTCATTGTAAGTAGTTCTCCCCTTGCTTTCCACTTTCTCACATACTGAAAAATACAAACAAAATCATATACGAGAACAATCAAGTTTTGTTACCGTTAACTCTTCTTTTTTATTTATTTTTTATTTTTGTCAAGAGAAAAACAAAAATATTGCCACAAACACATCTGGAACAAAGCCCATCCTAGGACGAGCAACCAAACAAGGATACCATTTACAGCTAGTTAGAATGGTAGATTTGAAGGGAAAAGAGATGGGATGGGATCAATTCTACTCATTCCCTGTATGTTTCTCAAGAAGCCAGGTTTCACTCACCAAAGGTGGCCTTGCATCACTTTGGACAAAAAAAATGGGCCAGTTTAGGCCAAAGGGAAGGTGAAACCATTATTCTTCCATGATCACAAAAAACTGTCAGCAGAAGAAATGGAAAAGCCAAAAGAAAGAAAGCAATGAAGAGGGAACAGACATTTGGATTATAATAACATAGTTTTGAGCCTCTCAAGATTAAGTGCTCTGTTATTTTGAGAAAGTAAAATTCACAACAAACATGGATTGTAAAATTTATCTGGCAAAAAATGACGCAATGAAAAAGAGGAACATGGAGATGAGAATGAACCTTTCATGCTAAATTGGCGGAGTCCTCTTCCGCTCTTATCGCCTCCAACAGCTCGTTGCCCTCTCTTTTTCTTCTTGCTACTGTTTAGAAACTGATACTCCGTAAGAAAGTATTGGAAATAAAAGCTACATTTCTTTGTCGGTACTAATAAACTATAAATTTGAAGGAACCACAAGCTACTAAACAAACGTCTAGCATCAGACTAGAAAATTATAGAGACTAGTCTGCACTAGGTACAGACACAACGAATATGATCAACATACAAACAATATGCAATTTCCATAAAGCACGCTATTTTACATTATAAAACTAGAAACCCCGTGGATAAGAACCCCAACATACAATCAAATTCAGCAGCATTGTATGAATTATCACCAAATCTATAGCCACAAGCTCGACACGACAATAGTTGTAATAGACTCACGCAACAGCGCCTTGTGATCCAGCCTCGTCGCCTTGGATGTCGAGATGGTTCAGTCTAAACAAAGTACTGTCACTGGCAGGCGTAGCCATCGTCTGCTCGCTTCTGCTCGAGGGAGACCCCATGCTCCGGCTCGTCGACACCGATTGGCCCGAAACTGTGGTGGCGCCACGACCCGCTGGCTCCTCCTCCTCCTCTTCCTCTCGACTCAATTGCTGGCTCCTCGTCCCCATAGATGTTCAACCCAATAACAGAGTCCCTATTCCCAAAAATAAAACCCGAAAAATAAGCAATTTAGCAAGAAAAAATTCAGAAATTAGTGGGTTGGAGGAAAACCCAATTGATAACTTAGCTTAACGCCAACATTCACGCGAAACAAATAGAAAATTGAATAAACAAGAAAAAAAAACACTGAGATTTTGCAGTGTGCTTGGGTTTTTAGAGAAACCATAACAGAGCTAACCTTATGAGGAAGAGGGCATTGAATAAGTAAGAAGGATGAGTGCAGGTAAAAGGAAGAAGAGAGCTCCCTGTCTTCGTGTTTCTGGGGTAGAAATAGTGGGTTTCTGTGGTGGGTTTTTGGGTATAAGGATTTGAGCTATGGGTGTGGGTGGTGGGCACTGGGAAAAGGTTAATGGGGCGATCTCAGAACGGAGGTCAAAGGTTGAAAAGCCTGGAAGGAGATGAAGCCAACTGGGAATAAGAGGTTTACGAAATACCAGGGTTCAACCGCACGAGAAAGAGGGAAAGTTTGGATTTATAGTTGGCTACAATCTTCTCAACCGTTGATTATGAATAAATAAAAGATAGAGATAAATACATTTTGACACTTGTCTTTGAGGTCACTTACACTTTGCACCCCGATATTTTATTTTTGATATATTGGACTAATTATCTTCCACATTTTTACAATGTGGATCCAGTATCTAATTTACCATCTAAATTGACGGATTTCGTCAACACATACACCGGTCGACCGCTGCATGAAGAAGTCGATTGGCTCGTCATGCCTCTCATGTTACCTTTGTAGCGGTCGACCGGTTCGCATGTTGATGAAATCCGTCAATTTAAACGACCAAATCGGGTACGGGGTCCAGATTGCAAAAATGTGGAAGATAATGGGTCCAATGTATCAAAAATAAAATATCGGAGTGCAAATTGTAAATGATCTCAAAGCCAATGGAGTAAAGTGTATTTATCCCTAAAAAATAGCTACAATTAAATAAACTCGAGACCTTAATTAAGATTAATAGATTAAAAAACTAAAAATTTACTATTAGATGCCCTAAGAGATTTGCATTTTTCATTATTGTCTTAACCAGTTAATAATTGGTGGATGCCTAATAAAGTAGAGGTTAAATATTAAATTTGTTTCCATTTTTAGAGAGTGGGTGATGCAAGCAGTTTATCGTGACTCGAGTGATGTTGAGATAGAGTCCTGTTCAAGTTGAAGTTTCTCTTTAATTTCAAATTAGAAGTCAGAAATTATGATTAGATCTAGGTTTAATTTGTATTTGACTTATCCTTTTGGGGTGGAGTGAAGAGATGCTCATATACCTGCCTTTATCTCATTTTCCCCTTTTTATTTATTTTTCTTTTCCTTTTGTCAGCTTTACACTAACTGAAAAATACAAAAACAAAAACAAATTGGATTTTTAACTTTCATCAGAATTAAATTATGGGGACAAAAGTTGTAAATAATATGGTTACTAACTTACTATTTATTTTTGGTCATAATGTGTACCTTCATCTTGATACCGCCTTTCTTCAAATTTTTTACTCTTAAGATGTACAAAACGAACCCGCTAATGCAGGGTATCTAGGCTGCGTTTGCTAACACATTTTTTTCAAAATATTCTCTCTCCTAATAAAATACTACAATATAATCTCTCTCTCCCATCAAAAAATCTAAAAAATTACTTCTCTCTTTACTTTTTCACTAAACCCAATACCAACACAAAACCCAACACCAAAAATATTTCAACACAAACACAACCCTAGATGATTATGCTAATTTTATTTATTTATTGCTAGGCCTTTGTTGGACATAAGAAGGTGGATCTGTATTTGGTTCTTCATCTTTAGACAACCCAAATTTACAATATATATATATATATATATATATTTTCAGGACCCCAATACTGAAAGGAATAAAGGGAAATTAAATTAAAAATAAAATAAAAATAAAGGGAAACAGAACTATATTGGTCCTTTCATTTCAGATGGCCAGAGGAAGCTTCTGCTTCACGAAAAGGTCATATGAAAAAGAGGTGCTTCTAAGATTCCCAAAGTCTGTACTTCACCAAAGGACAGACCAACGTGATGGAAAAAGTATGTATCAATTATTTTCTACCTTTTAGCGCATGAATATAAGAGGGGGGGAATTCATCCCAAAACCCATCGAGCAGTAAAAAGGGCAAGTGTAACAACATGATTTCTATCCAAAACGTTGTCGTGTTAAAGTGACAATTTTCAAATTATTAGACTCTTGTTTTGTTATGTGCCTAGGCAATTGAAATACCAAATAATTAACAAGCAAACACCAACCATAATGGACATCCTTAATATCCCTAGGAGGTTTCACCATTTAGTCGGCGATAAAAATTCATCCAGGGTCAATTTTAATGTGCATAATTTTAAAGTATAGGAATTAACGAAAAATAAAGAGATAAATGATTTGAATAAATTTTTTATAATAAAAATGAATAAATAGATAAATAAATTATTTTGTATTTATTTTATTAGACTAAAATTTTGGACTGGCCAAAGATTTGGCACACAAGAACGAAGTCATGATTGAATTTAAGAGTGCTCAGTTACATAAAAATAAATATCATAAGAAAATCATTACAAAAAAAATTGTTATAGACACCCCTGCCCTTACCTCCGTCCCTAGGATATGTTCGGTTTGAAGAGTTTCGTAGGATTTGAATTCTAAAACTTTCATGTTCGGCGAGTTGTAGATTTTTTTTAGGATTCGGCCTGCAGTAAAGTTGTCTCCCCCTGCAACCGGTCCTGCAGCAAAGTTGTCATGTCCCCCCTGCATTTCAACGACTTTCATTGAATTGTTGGGCGGCTTTCGTTGAATTGTTTTGTTGCTTTTTTGTTTTTGTTTTTTTAAATAAAAATCTTTAAATATCCAAATTTTAATAAAAAAATTAATAAATTCGAAATAAATAAAAAAATAACTTCAAACATCATCATTACTTTTTATACACATCATCAATCTCTACACAAACACCAATACAATTCTAACATCACTTAAAAATTCTTAAAACACTCTAAATCCTACAAAAATTCTAAAACCGAACATAATCTGTCTTCAGCCTTCGGTCACCCTCAATGGGCTGAAATATCCAACCTCAATAGACCTCTGTTTTGGACAGCGCTATGGGCCTTATGTCCAGCCCGATCAGCGATGGGTAGTATCCAACTTAGCTGCAATAACATTATAACTTATGCCTAAGCTCACTCATTGATCAGTGACCAACTTGGCCACACATTAACCAATACAGGAATATGTATGTGTTTAATTATTTGAGGATTTTTTTTATTAAAAAATAATAATGTAGAGAATAATTATGGACGAGGAACATCGTTTTGAATAGACACAGAAAATAAAATAGGGGGGGTTAAGAGATCAAATTGGGATGCGAACTATTGAATGTGGAATGAGAAACAAGATTTGATAATTAATTAATATGGACAATGTTTTTTTTAAACAAATCAGGTGTTCAAGACAGTTTACTTGTATCTCGACTAATTTTAGAAGTTGGATAGTCTCCCACACAAACTGGATAATTATCAAACCAAAAGTATTGGGTGGCCCCAAAGAGTTAGTAACACTTATGGGATTTTTGAACTTGAGACTTTAGAGAGAACAAACCATCAAGACACAAATTAATCACAAGGCTATTCTCGTAAGAGTTAATTAATATAGACAACATGTATGGAATGTTGTAACGTAAGTCATGGTTAAAAGAAATGTTTATTATTCCCAACTTTCTCTCTATTTTTACATAGTTACTATAATTTTGTTCAGAATTTGTAAAGTTGCTAACAAGAGCCAACTATGATTTTTATTGTGGCAAAATTACGCCCATGGCTCATGAGTGTGTTCAAAAGTTACTATTAGGTTGTCGAGGTAAAAAATTTGTCATTTAGCTTCATGATGTAATGATTTTTTTAAAAAAAAGTCTCATTCGTCAATCTTTGTCCCCCTCAGTTAATGGTAAATATTGACATGCGAGGATTCTACTAAGTTTGAAAAACTCTTAGGCTATGTTTGTTTAAGTTATCAAAAAATTTTCAAAAACTTCCAACTTATTTTTCCATCAATTCCAATACATTTTCACCAATCTCAATAATTTTTTAATCAATTTCAATATCTTTTCACCAATCCCAATAACTTTTTATAAATTTCAACAACTTTTAACTAACTTTTTACCAATCCCAAGAGAATCTACATTACTTCCAAAAAAATACAAAAACAAAAATTGTTTTGAGAACTAAACCAAACAAACCTAAGTGTGTTTGTTTTTGGTTTTTTTTTGTAAGTTTGTTGATATGACAATAATTTAGTGTAAGTGGTTAACTGGCCAAAGTTGATTTGACATTTGTGGTTCACGTATTTTGATTAGGCACGCAGTACAATATAATTGAATTGTCGTTGCATTAATTTGACATGTCAGTATTTATTATTAATAGAAGAGAATAAAAGTTGACTAAATGACATATTTTTCTCCAAAATCATTATCTTAGGAAATTAAACGACTAATTTATTTCCTCAGATCTAATTATAATTTTTAAATACCTCGGGAGGGGAGCCTGGGTGCAATTTCGCCAAAGAAAAGAAGAAGCGAAATATATATAATTTGTTTTGGTTGGTGAACAAGGAAGCGAAATAAGAGTAACATGTGTTTGTGTTCTAAAATTTTACACCCTTTAAAATTTTAACACAATAAAATATTATAATATAATCTCTCTCTCCCATCAAATCATTACTTTTTACTATAAAAAATATAAAAAATTATTTCTCTCTACTTTTTCACTAAACTCAATACTACACTAAAATTTTACAAAACAAACACACCCACTTGTCTACTCTGAAAATGACGGAACTTCAGGGTATGTTTGAGCCCCAATTAATTGGGCTCAAAATTTTAGGTTTACTACTAAAAAATTCACCACATAATTTATTATTATTATTATAATAATATTTATTAAAAATCTTCTCTCTCTTCACTTTTTCATCAACTTCCATAACATTTCTTTACTTTATAATATTTCTCAAACCCCAATACCCAAAATTTTCACCCTCAAACATACCTAACGAGGGCTTATTCTGTTCATTGATTGGTGCCGTCAGAAAGAGAATTCGTAGGAACCAATAGTATTTGTTCAGTTAATGGAATCTAAAGAAAGTCAATCGATGATAGAATCTTGGGGGGGGGGGGGGGGGGGGGGTACCATGTTTGTTAGTTGTTATAGCTACGAGGATGACATTGATAGTTTAATTAGTGGCTCACTGTCATGAATGGCTGAAACTCGAAGCTTTAATAATATATTGTTTTCATCCAAATGCATGGAGATTAATACTGTGTAATGATAGATTTGCGCTGGAACAGTTAAGCTATCGCCCAAGTGTTGTTGTTTACACAATTGTCCTGCGCATATATGGGCAAATTGGAAAGATCAAGCTGGCTGAAGAGACCTTCTTGGAGATGCTTGAAGCAGGATGTGAACCGGATGAAGTTGCTTGTGGTACCAGCTCTGTACATACGCCAGATGGGGACGTCATAAGGCTATGTTGTCATTTTTTTCTGCTGTACAAGAAAGGAGGATGATACTCTCTGTTGCAGTTTTCAATTTTATGAGGTCCTCCTTGCAGAAGAAATCACTCCATCGAAGTGTCATAGACATTTGGAGGCAAATGGTGGACAATCGGGTTGCACCCAATGATTTTTCATACACAGTAGTCATCAGCTCACTTGTTAAAGAAGGTATTCATGAGGAGGCTTTTAGGACCTTTGCTGAGATGAAGAATGTCGGGTTTGTTCCAGAGGAGGTTACTTATAGCTTACTTTAGTTCAAGTACCAAAAATGGTAACCGCGATGAAGCCCTAAGATTGTACAATGACATGAGATCTCAGGGAGTAGTTCCAAGTAACTACACCTGTGCTTCGCTTCTATCATTGTATTACAAAAATGGGGATTATTCTAAGGCCCTTTCTCTCTTTTTGGAAATGGAAAGAGAAAAAATTCCAGCCGATGAAGTTATCTATGGTTTGCTTATAAGGATTTATGGAAAACTAGGTCTTTATGAGGATGCCGAAAAGACATTTGAAGAGACTGATCGGCTGGGCCTACTTAGTGATGAGAAAACATATTTAGCAATGGCACAAGTCCATCTCGGTTCAGGGAATGTTGACAAAGCTCTGAAAATTATAGAGCTGATGAAGTCCAGAAACATTTGGTTCTCAAGATTTGCTTATATTGTCTTGTTGCGATGTTATGTTATGAAGGAGGATTTGAACTCTGCTGAAGTGACATTTGCAGCTCTATCCAAGACTGGACTTCCTGATGCTGGCTCTTGTAATGATATGCTCAATTTGTATTCACGCCTGGGCTTGATGGAAAAGGCCAAGCATTTTATTGCTCAGATAAGGAATGATAAAGTAGATTTTGATGAAGAGCTTTACAAAACAGCTATGAGAGTATATTGCAAGGAGGGAATGCTAAGAGATGTTGAACAGCTAATAGAACAGATGGGTACTGACATATCCTGCAAGGATAAGCGCTTCATCCAAACATGCTTTACGACTGTATGTAACCATAGGGGAGACGAACAACTTCATGAAAAAGATTTGGCTGCTCTTGTGTTGATGCTGAATTTGTATGTGGCAGATGGAAATTTCAATAAAACTGAGGAAATACTCAGATTGATGCTTGAGACTGCCGGTGGCTTGTCATGTGTGAACCAGCTCATTTCAAATTTTATTAGGCAAGGCAAGTAACATATTGCAATGTTTCATTTCGATGACAGGTTGTATTTGTCCAATGCAAGTCCCTATATTTAAAAGCTTTATGAATTTTCAACTAGTTTTATGCTGGAATTTAACGGAGTTTGAGATGGATTTCTATGCAGGTGATGCTCTTAAAGCAGAAACTCTTACTGGACCATTGATCAAGATAGGCTGCAGGCTGGCACTATTGCCTCTTTGATAACTTTATATGCAAAGCAACACAAGCTGAAAAAGGCCCAGGAAGTCTTTGCAGCAATTCCAGATTTGCTTACTTATGAGAAGTTAATATACAAATCAATGATTGATGCATATGTTAAATGTGGCAAACCAGAGGAGGCATACTCACTTTACAAACAAGTAGCTGAGAAAGGCAATGATCTGGATACTGTTGCCATCAGCATAGTAGTGAATGCTTTGACGAATAGTGGTACGAGAGACAAACTTAACAGACAGTCAATCTTTTGTTCCTTTCTCAAATATTTGCGGTGTTACTACAGATGATCAGAGCCTCCAATAATATGCAAAGCTGTTTTTATAAATGATGCACTCTCACAAGCTACTGTGAATGTTATGAGATTTTGGTTGAAAGTCATCCCTTGCTCTAAGTTCCATATATGCTAGAGAATTAAATCTGCTTTTCCCAACCACATGTAAGCTCTGAATACATGTTTCTGCAAAACCTGGACTTTAAAACATCTGTACAGATAGACTGCAAGCAGCGCTTAGGTGATTGCAGGCTCTTTGAAACTGTACCTTGTTGACTTTAGCAGTTCAGGAACGAACACTGGTCTGAGTATCATTTGAGGTGCTTGTCTTGATATGATTTATGCGAAATTTTCTGTTTCTCAAATTGCCCACTTTATTTGGAATCAAATTCCAACTGGAAGAACCTCAAGGGGTTGGCCTGGGTGGTCAAGACCTAGGGCTTAGGGGTTTGCTCCCCTTGAGGTCTTAGGTTTGAATCCCCTCCGTTGCAAACAATTCCTTGGAGCTACTCCTCTGGCAAAGCCAGATTGACTTGGATTGGGGGGATTGCACCAACCCGGGGTTTACCGGTTCGTTAGATGGGTCCACTCCGGTGGGCCTGTCGGGTTGGGTTTTCTCCTTGTTCCCACACACCCCCCCCCCCAAAAAAAAAAAAATTCCAACTGTAAGATATACACTGGAATGAAAACGATTAGGATATATGAGGGCATGGCATTCAATGCTTGGCTCACTTTGCGGTTATTCTTTTGCCACTTTCGATTAGCAAGTAATAACAGTATGTCATCTACAGGCAAACATCAAGAGGCAGAAAACATTGTCCGAAAGAGTCTTAAGGGCAGCTTGGAGCTTGATACTGTGGCATACAATACCTTTATCAAGGCCATGCTAGAAGCAGGTTGATATAGACAAATTTAATTTTATTGAAGCTACATAAGCAGAAGAACACATGCAGTGACACATAGACTTCATTTTGCAGGTAAATTGCATTTTGCATCCAGCATCTATGAACGTATGCTTTCCTTGGGAGTTTCTCCGTCAATTCAGACATATAACACCATGATCAGGTAAGAGATTAATGTTCTTTTGGTGTCGTGGAAGGGAAGTTACTCAAAAGAAGGTATACCCATCATCCTGGTAACAATATGTAGTTCACACAGCTTTTTGTGTCTGCAGTGTGTATGGACGGGGCCGGAAGTTGGATAGGGCTGTAGAGATGTTCAATGCAGGTTGCAGCTTTGGTTTGAGTCCTGATGAGAAGGCATATATGAATTTGATTAGCTATTATGGCAAGGCTGGTATGGTTCTACTCAGCGCTGTGGATGTTTTTTCACAGAAACCTACAGAAGTTAACTTACTTGTTCTTGAATTGCAATTGTTATCTTTGATTCATTCTTGAAGAGGAAGAACATCGATAAAATAATGCTGAAATTCAATGTATCTCTGTTTGGCAAGCACAAAAAATTTTTGGAATTTTTTCACACTTTTTGAACAAACTCCAACACCTTTTTCATAAAAAAGAAACTCTTATCAAATCACCTCTTTCTACATTTTTCACAAACCCCAATAAAATCTACACTATCCCCAGGGGAAAAAATTCCCCAAAAGTTTATGGTTAGTGGTTTATGAGGTGCACAAATATGTATAATACAAGATAAGTCAGATTTTTTACAATTCTTGCTGCTGGAGTAAACACTGAATGTTTCCTGAGTCGAATGACAGATGCCCGAGTTATTATCCTACCAAACCTCAAAATTCATTTTCTTTTGCAGGTAAACGGCAAGAAGCTTCTCAGTTATTCACCAAAATGCAGGAAGAAGGGATAAAACCTGGGATGGTATGTACACATGTTGTATATATTGCTCAAACTTACGCGCTTATGATAAAAAGAGATCTTAATTTTGCATTAATGTTAGTTAGAGAATAAACACAGAAGAGGCATATTACTGGTAGATAATGACCTCTCTCTTATCGTATTTGACATTGATGGGTTATACTTGACGTCACCCCTACAATGATCTCTCTCTCTCTCTCTCTCTCTCTCTCTCTCTCTCTCTCGTGTGCATATGTGCAATATAGGTTGTAGGATGATTCTCTATTCTACTGCATGACCTGTGTGTTAAACTTGAGAAAGAGGAACATCCCATTTTATTTCTCTGCGGCTGAACCTCCAGTGCTGCAGTTTATCGTTTTGGTTGGCTATAATGCTGTTAGTCACACTATAAAATCATATCTGCATATGCTCAGTTGATGCTGCCTTCTATTTTGAACTCCTCAATAAGTTGAACAATTGAGCAATTACATGACATGTATGCAAGAACTAATTTTGCCATCACATAAAATATGTGACAAGAGTAGACATCTAATCAAGGTGCTTATTTATTTCTGTGCTGGAACATTGCAGGTCAGCTACAACATTATGATGAATGTATATGCTACCGCAGGCCTTTATCATGAAGTGGATGAACTTTTTCAAGCCATGCAGAGAGATGGTTGCTCACCTGACTCATTTACCTACCTTGCCCTTGTCCTTGTCCGGGCTTACACTGAGGGATTGAAATACTCTGAAGCTGAGGAGACCATTGATTCTATGGAGAAAAGGGGCATCCCCCCTTCTTGTGCACATTTTAACCCCTTACTCTCTGCTTTTGCAAAAGCAGGTCTAATCAGGGAAGCTGAACGGGTTTATAAAAAGCTACTCACAGCTGGCTTGTATCCCGACCTTGCATGCAATCGGACTATGCTGAGAGGTTACATGGACTATGGACTTGTGGAAGAAGGCTTCAATTTTTTCGAACGGATTTTTGGGTCTGTGGAAGCAGACAGGTTTATAATGAGTGCAGCTGTGCTTTTTTACAAGTCTGCAGGAAGACATATCAAAGCTGAAGGTGTGTTAAACTCCATGAATAGTCTGGGAATCCCGATCCTCAAAGACCTTGAAGTTGGATTAAAGCTTAAAACCCCATAATTATAATACTAGTGGGCCAGGAGAAGAGCTAAGTACATTTGGAATGGTAAGAGGGCTGGTTACAAAAGAATGCGACAAATGTATATCAGTAATGCCGTTGGTTCAGGCAAATTAGTGCTAAAAGCCTCTGTGGTTGAAGAGCCTAAAGCTCCTCTTGTCTGTCAAGACTAAAATTAGAGGGAGATGCCGAACTGTATCCAAAAGACTGGTGACGTAATGTGAGGTGGTGGCATACCATCAGTTTGTGGCTGTTTTATAGCTATTCTTCCTTCGATTAAGTGGCGTAGAGCTTGTCTGGTGTACAAACGCTTGAAGTTGATGGCTTGAAGACAAATTTGACCACGGATTTATGTTCAATGAGTAGAGAAACCTGGAAATCTTGCTGGGAGGCTTATTGTTACACGAGGGATACCTTTGTTGATTTCGATCGTATCAAATGAATAGGGAGATGAACATTAGAGCTTGTTTGCTGTATGGACCAGCAATTGGTGCCATGAATCCTTCAGTATACTTGGAGTCTGATTCCCCCCTGGTACAAGTCCTGATCTCACATGTTATTGGAACCATGGGAGGACAGTACGCAGACCCGCTAAAATGCAGATAAAGCGTCCAATTATTAAAAGATGGGTAGTGTCTAGCAAAGCATACAGGTATAACATTAGTGCAGCTAACCAGTCTTTGATAGTCTGCAGGAAAGGACGTTGAAGCTGATATTTTAGTTCCATGAATTTGGGATCGGATTCCAGCAAAACTTTGGAGCTGGATTGAAGCTCAGATCCCCCCTACACTACTTATGAACTAAACCCGTTACAGGGCTATGGAAAGAGACTAATGATGATCAAATGCTATATAGAGATATCCTGAGAAGGGAAAATGACTGATGCTTGAGCAAACGCCATTTTGGTTTTTATGAAAATCAGGGACGTGGCATTCGGTACGGGCCATTGTACTGCTAGTCCTCCTTTGATCTACTAGCAAAGAGCTCTGGCATATCTGGAACTCCAATTTGAGATGCCCAATACATGACACTCTAATCTCATCTTTAACAGAAGTGGCATGAGACTTTAGTATTGCTAATCCTTTGATTTGTCCTTTAAGAATGTTCAATGTGTCTTTTACAGGCCATTTCCAAAGCATAAATTATGAGAAAGTGACTGGAAAATGTCTGCGCCAAAAATAAATTAAATAATTGTCGAAGAAACAAATTTTATAGATTCCATAATCTTGAGCTCTAACATATCCTCTCATTCACAGTTTCTCTTTCCTTACTTTTTAATAAATTTCTCTTACTTTTTCATTAAAAAAATTCATCAAATCTTCTTTATTTTTTAATAAATTCTAATAAAAATTATTAAAAAATAAAAAAATTTCACCAATTTTTTATAAACCCTTAAAAAATAACTCTCAAAATTTTCTCCTAAAAACTTAAATTTTAAAAATTTTTACGTACTAAACATCCCTTCCAAAATCAACTGCCTTCTAAATATGAGTGTTGTAAATTTGGTATCTCCACTATGCGAGTTATGTGTGGCCCAACTTAAGAAGCCGTTAAAGAGTTGAAACCGGGCCTGGTGTTTCTTCTTGGGCCCAGCGAGTGAGCCCATGTCCACCCAGCTTTCAACTCTGTCATTTCCTCCTCGTAGTCCCGTCTTAAATTTAGGATACCAATTGATCTTTCTCTCGGAATGGCGTCCAGTCTGTTCAAAACCCTGATCAGATCGTCGAATATTCCATCAACGGCCAGAAGCCTCTGCGTCGTCAGCAGCGAAGTCAGCAACCACACTGCCAAATGGATGCAGGTACCTTTAATTTCCTATTCCTTATATACAATTTCTGCAACCAAAGTAATATTCGATCGTCTGACAAATTTTCCTTAATTTGCTTCTCTCCATGCGTCCGTAGTATGGTGGCGCTTTGGTCGAATCGGCTTAGATTGTGTCCAGCTAAAAATTTCGAGTTTTAGGAGTATTTAAGTTCGGAATTTGATGAGCTTAATTTTTCGGAGGTTCTTGTATTTGTTGAGCTATATAATAGGTATTCATTGCCTAAATAACGCAAAAGTCTGCTTGGTTGCCGAGACATGTAGGAGAAGAATAAAACAAGATTACATTCAATTGGAATTTCTGGGTTTTGTTTTTTTACGGAAATCTTGGAGGCAGTACTCATCATGGAAACTATAGTTTGTATAACATTTTTTCCATAGTTGAATGATCTGTCTCTTATACGTTGTTATTTTTGTTCATTATGAGCTATATCCAGAGATGTAAAGAATGACTGGTTGAGTGCGCAATTTTTCATCTCGTAACCAAAGAAATTGTTTAGGATGTTTTAATAGCAACCATATTCCAGTGGCAGCTTTTAGTCATTTTTGTTTTCCTAAGTGAACTTGTTCCTTAAATGATTTTTCTTTAGAGGGAAGGGAGTTGGAAAAACAAAGGAAGTTCTGTACTCCGAATTATTGACCAATCTGTCTTGTCTTTTTTTTTTCAATTATAATGGGTTTAAGCACTTCTGCATCCTTGATATTTTTGTAACGTCGAAGAAAAATAAATTGTGGGATCAGAGCTCTAGCGAACTTAGAACTGAGAATTGCATAATCAAATTTTCATAAAGTGAAGCTGCCTTGTTGCATATTACCCCCGGAATTCATAGTCCCTTTTAGGCAATTTCCCATCTTTGTGCAAGTATGTTTCTTTAAAGTAGCATATGCATTGTTCTGTCAGATGCATATGTCTCAAATATTGAGCTGGTTCAGTAAGGCTGACTACCCGATCTTGGATTGTACCGAAACATAGACTGTTCTAAGATACTTTTTTTTGTTTGTTAAGTGGTTGTAAGAGAAAAGTTCGTTGTTAAGACAATTTTGGAATATATGTGGTTATGAGTGGATAATAAACTCTGAGGAATATCTCTCTAAGTGTGAAAAAGAACTATGTGGAATTCTGTCAGAGATTTAATGATTAATTTGCGAACAGAAGAAGTTTGTTGACGAACTTTGATGCGAGATTCTACTGGCTTTATCAGGTATTCTTTAGGTTGCTGGTAGTTTTGCATGTCTGACAAAGACATCTCATGGAGCAAGGAGGAAATTTTTCCAAAAAGAATGTATAAGAAAACAATTTGCTTGTCCTTTAGAGGTATTGTGTTTTGGGGTTTGGTTCCATGTAGAGAGGTTTAATGTGGTTTTGATAGAAAATTAAATGGACGGTGTACTAAAGTAATTTAGTTTCTTAAGCAATTATATGAGAGAGCAGAAACATATCATGAATGTGTGTGGGCATATGGTTACTGCGTGAATATGATATCTAATTGGATGGTGTGAGGAGTACAGAGTAGTGGTTTGCACTTTCTTGGGATTTTACAAATGGTATCAGAGTAGACCTGATAATGATTAGGTAGGCTTGGCCGGTCCTTACAAGGAGCACGAAGGGTATAAGGTGTGAAAAATATGATAACCCAAGGCTCACATGGCGTGAGAAGTGAAAAGGAGCGAGAGATGAATGGTAAAAGTATCAAGTCTATGTTGGATCCTTATCATATGAATTTGAGCCTTACACGACTCAAAGGAGCTTGAAAAATCAACATTGACTCGTTTTTGGAAGGAAAAGGCAATTGTTTGGATGTTCAAAATGTAAACATAAAACAGATACTGAATATTTTGCACTTGGACAATTAGGACTATCCATTTCTTGTAGCATTATTTTGTGGCATGGAGAGGTGTATGTGCCTATGAGTCCTCACCTTTCTATTGTAGTCTACTTTTGGTCATAATCTACCATAAAGGCTATGAACTATGGATATGCTAAAACCCCTTGAGTATTAGTCCTAGATCTATTAGACATGGCTCACCGCTAAACATGTCAGCATGCATATCCAATAAATGGTCGACAATTGAAAAATATATATACAATTTTGGCAGTCTTTTTATATTCACGAGTCATGACATGCAAGTTATGTAGCTACCACTTAAACTGGGAAAAAAGAACTGTTTTTCGTTTGGGTAAGGAGACGAAGAAAACTAAATTTAACTAAACCAGACCCAAGATCTCTTTTAGAATCTTGGTTTGTCACCACAGTTGTATGGATAGTGCTCCTCGAGAATCTCTCTCTCTCTATCAACTATGGTTCACAGTTCCAACGACTGCATTATTGGGGCTTATACCTAAACAGGCTTTTGTGTTAAGAGTTATATTCGGCAGAAAATTTTGATGGTCTTGATTGATTGCTGAGGCTCAGGGCTGCATGGCTTAGAGTATTACTCTCTTTTGTATATTGTATTGAGCTGATAGGTGGCTTTGATATGTTATTCATCAGTATCGGGGAGTTCAAATGTGTACTTGCATTCTAAAATGGATGATAGCGTATTTTTCTCAGAAAATCCTCTCCAGAGGGTCTTTAGAGTTTAAAAAGCATTTCCTATGCAAGAGTACATAGCCATTTATGTTTCACGTTCTGCTTTTAGGACATAAGTAAGAAGTCCCCTATGGAGTTGATCAATGAAGTTCCACCTATTAAGGTTGAGGGCAGGATTGTTGCTTGTGAAGGAGGTTAGTTTGTCTTCTGATTGTTTTCTTGTTTCTTTTACATGATTTTCACCGAATAAACTGTGTTTCTCTCTGTTCCATGATCAAGTCAATCCACTTTTCACAACCACATGATTCGTAAGGGGTTTACCTTTTTCTGGTTGCAGACAGCAATCCTGCACTTGGGCACCCAATTGAGTTCATATGCCTTGACCGGAAGGAGCCAGCTATTTGCAAGTATTGTGGCCTGCGCTACGTTCAGGAGCACCACCACTAGGAGTCTGAAGTGAAGGTGATTACTGCACCTGTTATGATCTGCAGTGCTGAACCCTAAGGGATAATTTTCTCATGGCAAGGGTCATGTTTGTTGCAGCATCCTCTTTTTTACTTCTCTGACAGACTAATGGTGTAACGATATATTTCCAGTTGTTTAACATTAAGCAAAATAAGGATTTGTTATGCCCCTTCATGCTTTTCATTAGGGCCTATCTATACGAATATCTGGAGTGCATTTGATCAGTTTGTCTACTCCCTGCATTGTGAAATGTTGTGATGAGTTTCATCCTCATCTGAAATGTGCTTGCGTCTGACGTCCGGTGATTAGATAGATTCATAATTTGAGATTTTGCAACCATTCAGCGCACGGTTCGTATGATATTTGTATGGCCTGTCAATGTACCAAAGTTTCACTTAATTTTTCCTTTTTGGGAAAATCATCCAATCCATTCATTCGAAGGTATCCCTCCCCTATTCCATTTAGGGAAACTTTTTCTTTTAAAAAACAGTTTACATGAGTAATAGGTCAAATATATTCCAAAGCCCGATAACATTGCATCTTCATATCAAAGTGAGCCTTTTTGTGGAAATAAACATTAAATTTTGTAATTTCACTTTGTTATCTTTACACATGAACATTAACCAAGCACAATCAGTGCCCAATAATTAACTTCTTTATACATAAATGAGGCAGACTAATACACAAAGTGTACATATCTCCTTTTCTTCAAGGCTGAAGCCTCAATTGACCATTTCTCGACCAATCTGGATTTTGCAGATATTAGCCTCCCGTTTCTTGCAGAGCTTTGTAATAGTGCTATCAAGTTCAACAAGAGCATGAGTTTTAGAGAGAGAGATTGCGCCTTCTCTCTAAAAACCCTCCCCTCCCCCCGCCTGTTCCCCTCCTTTTTGCTCTCTGGTCTCGGCGGCGGGAGGAGCTTCGGTTCCTCCCGTCTCCCTCTCTCTTCCCGGCCCTGCCTCCAGTGGCCGGGATCTGCTATTTTTTCCCCGTTTCCGGTTTTGTATAGGGCTGTTGTTCCGGCGATTTTGGGCCTCAGATCTTGGCTTTTTGAGTGGTCTTCAGTGGCCACGCACCCCTGGGCTAGCGTCTTCTTCTTCCGGCGCTCCGTTCTGCCCCTCCTCGCCGCTGATCTGCCGGCGCGTGCCGTCTCACGCGCGCCATTGTGTGCGCATGGATCTCACGCGCTTGTTCCTCCCTTAGGCGGTTTGGACCTGGTTTGGTGGTTTTCGGCGGTCTCGCGCCCTCCGGCTCCTGTCAACGTCTCCTGGAGGCCTGCTATGCACTGGTCCGACGTTGCTCCTCCGCTCCTCTAGCCCGCTCCGCCGCCTTTGCTGGCTGTTTTCTTTGTGTTTTTGTTGCTGTTTTTTCTTTCATGTTGCTTTGTTTCTGGGCAAGTGCTGGTGCACTTTGTAACGCCTTTAAGTAGGCTATGCTCGTTGGGTCGCCGCCTCCTTGGAGGGTCTGGTATTCCCGCTAGAGCAAATCCGCTATATTTTGATCCACCGTGATGAAATACAGATATCCGATAATTTAGTGATTAAAAAAAAGTTCAACAAGAGCATTGTCTAGTTGCTTTTCAATATAAAGATCAAGATGGGCACGTGTGACTCTCTGCAAATGATCAGAAGCAAATTGAATTCTAAAATCCTGCAAACTGTAAGGTCTCCAAGCTTGTCCACCACTGACAAAATAGGAAAAAACGAGACGTCATGCCCATAAATCCTACAAGTTTGAAGAAGAAAAACTTGTAATTATTACTTGGAATAAGGATACGCGAGTGTTGAATAATAAACTTTATTTAATACAATGAAGAATTGTGTTTTTTTGAGAGATTTATGAACTAGTTGATTTTGAAAGTAGTGAGATACATGTATTTGGAGTATTTATATACTTGGATATTTATGTACAAGGGTGTTCATGTAATTGGAAAATTCATGTATTTAGAATTAATGCTAGGCGTATCCCAGAACCTATAAATACCTATGTATGCATTGACACATGACAAGCCATTGAGTAGAAGTTTTCAGGCTTCTAATGCTAGGGAATATATCTCCACTCTTTCCCCTAGCATAGAATTTCTTTTCTTTTCTCCACGAAAGTGGTATCAAAACTCAGCGTATTCGTTTCAATTGCCAATTTGACATCCATTTGATAAATCTTCTATTTGTTTTGAGCGACAAGAGAAACAATCATTCAAATTGTCTCCAATTGCGCAACCAAGGAAAAAACTTCTCCATAATCAATGTCAGGACATTGGCTACATCCCTTTGGCCACCAATTTCGCCTTGAACCTTTTCTACTTCGAAAACCCACTTAACACCAATGGACTTTCGTCCCTCTAGTAAAATTGCCAACTCCTAACTATCATTCTTCTTAATAGATCTTATCTCCTCATCCATGGTAATTCTCCACCATTTTGTCTTGCATTAGTAAAAGGCCATCCCGAATGAGAAGTCTTTAAGACCTTTAGGAAGTAATGGAGAATTTAAGTGATGATCGAATTCTTTTTTGTCACTTTGTTGATGGTGAACCAATAGGTTTTGAAAAAGTAGTGCAAGACAAAAGGTAGAGAATTGCCCTGGATGAGGAGATCAAATCCATTAAGAAGAATGATACTCGCAAGTTGTCAATTTTACTGGAGGGACAAAAATCCATTAGTGTGAAGTGAGTTTTCAAAGTGAGGAAGAACGCCAAGGCAAAAGTAGAAAAGGTTCAAGGCGAGATTGATGGCCTAGGAATTTAGCCATTAATTATGGAGAAAGTTTTACCCCGATTACGCGATCAAAGATAATTCGAATGATTGTTTCTCTTGCCGCTCAAAACAAATGAAAGATTTATCAAATGGATGTAGAATCAGCTTTCTTAAATGGAATTCTTGAGAAAGTGGTCTATTTTGAACAACCTACAGATATGTGGGAATGAAGATAAAGTGTTGAAGTTAAAGAAAGATTTTGTATGGCTTGAAACAAGCGCGAAGGGCATGAAATAGTCGGATTGACAAATGTTTTCAGCAGAACGGTGCAGGGACCACGGAGGCTTCCAAAACCCCCCGTGATCTCTCCCCAAAAAATAAGTGCATATTTTGAAAGAAGCTTTAGCTAACCTTGTTACCATTTCTGGGACTGTAAAAAGGAACGACAAAAACAATGGCTACCAGAAAACAAGTGTACCGAATAATACACAAACTATCTGAATAAATCAGCGATTCCCAGCATTCAACTTTTTATTAGCGAAATCCAAGAGGGGGAATGCGAACCAATAGAACACATCTATAGGTATAGCATGACACTATTTCAACAGGTCTGCCTTTTGAAGATAACTCACAATTATCACGAGCATCAAAACTGAATGGACCTAACACGAATAATATCAAAATCCCCATAACAAGGGGGCCCAAATAATGATGAGATTATGATGCCCAAAACAAAAAGCATGGGCCATTCCTAACTGCTAAGCAGAAATAATCCTACAACTTGCCAAAGCGCCAATGTATAGCCACAGGATACAGAACTGCCGGTTGCTATAGAAAACATCATGAACTACCTTTATCAGCTGCCAGTTTCTTTCTCTGTTGATGCTCTGCAACTTTATAATCCACTACCTCTCGCAACAGGCTTGGATCCAGCACACAATTTTGACTCCCATAAACAGCCGCTTGGACACTTGCCATCAATTTCGCTATTTCTCTTCCTGAAAATCCCTCCATTTTAGCTGCCGCTTCCTTTAATATATCATCAGTCACACCCTTAATCTCTATCTTCTGTTGTTCCCTTTTGAACAAGTTTTGGAACCAACTAGATTTCTTCAGTCCAGCCTGAGCTATATACTTGTCCATGTACAGCTTTAGAAGCTTGCAGCGTTCCTCTTCCCCAGGCAATGGAAATTCTAGAGCTTCGTCGATACGGTCCGCAACAGCTGAATCAAGATCGCCAGGACGATTTGTGGCGAGAGCAAGTACTATATCCTTAGACTGGTCACCTGTGCGGAAAAGGAGTGCATTGAGTGCACTTCTTTGAGCTTCACTCATGTAGGTTTTATTCCGCCTACAAAATTTGGTCAACAAACACAAGTTCTGAGCTAGGATTTCCTATGAACAAATGGAACCAAGATCCTCAACAAGGTCACCGATATACATAACTGATTTTCAACTAGAGCAGATATAAGTAGTAATAAGGTATTTTAATCAGTCCATGGGAGTGATGAAAAGAGGAACAATACATACATGAACAAGACTAACACAATTACGGGCATCATTCAATATCTAACTGTCATTGTTGTGACTGATTTCACTTCCAAAGATTCAGTGGTAGTGAGATAGATCAGAGATTTGAAAGCCAAAGCCATGAACAAAAATGAGAGATCATAGCACATTCTGTATTGCAAACAGACCTAACAGTAACTGCATATGAGGAATGTACTTTGACAGTTAATAATTGCTACTGATGGTCCTAACTACCATTTGCGATTAAAAACCTTTAATACATCGTTACCAAGACGATCAAAAAAAATTATTGATCTACAAAAAAAGCCCACCATTTTGTTGAGAAGTCTAAGATAAGTTGCTGATATACAATTTCAATTACCACAGCCATTTCAAGGCTGGCATATTTATATATTGCATTATTCAATTGATGACAAAAGCTATTAGCCTGATCATTCTATTAATGCCATAAATTACTAAGTTTGCCATTTCGTATCTGATAATGGACATCAAGGCAAGCAAGCAAATGGCAAGCATACATATGCTGTGTTCAGTTAGGGTTGGGTAAGGCTGTGGCTTGTCTTAGCTATAAATTTTAAAAAAAATCCTAATTAGGATAAAAAAATTTGGTAACTTACTCGCACAAAAACGCATCAGCTTCATCAATGAAGAGCAATAAACCTTTCTGTGACTTCTTGGCCCAATCAAACAACTGGTGGATCTTGGTAACAGCCTGAGGTCCCAGAGGAGCAACATCTCCTCCACTCATCAATGCATAATCCAATCCCTAAAAGCATCAGAATTAAACCTCGGTAAGATACTAATAAAGAGGAAGACGACAAAGCATAGGCATTTTCATGGACTGATGACTACTGCATAAAAAAATAATGAACAAGCCATAAGCATCTACCAATATCCATGAATCTAATATCCCTGTCAATTGTACCCAAAATTTCAGAAAGATATGAGGTTGTTCAACTGCTAGTGACAGAAAAGCTACGAGTCCAATTTGGTCGCAAAAGTCTCCTTAAATTTCTGGGCCTGATTTTCCTTTCTAGACTGCCTTTCCAAAGTTCCATCCACATCACAAGTTCAAAATATAAATGACAACACCCCTATTGTTATCAAGTTCTCAGAGCGCGTCCATAGATAGGATGAATCAATTTTGCAAATCCAATAATGCACCTGTCTTGCTGAAAGTGCAGGCAAAAGGAAAAGATGAGAAAGAAAAAGATAAAGGGAATGTTATGACCATACAGTTGGAATGACTGTGTATGCCCGTAGGCAGTGAATCAGGTTGAAAGTGAAAGTTGCCAAAAATTGGTGGAATGCTCTCGAAACCAATTCACTTGAGTGAGACAGAGGAGAGTGAAGTTTCGTGTGTAGAGGAGAATTTCCAGTGTCCTAACTGTTGAATCAAAATTTTGAAAGCAACCAAGATGTGCGTCCATCTGTTAACCTCTCAACTATCCTTTCCACAAAAAAAGTCTTATAGGTAGTAAATGCAAGTGTTCGTGCATGCATGTACGTACCTAGTGATGTACACGAATAGAAAAAACATAGATACCGACATACATCCCAAACTAAATTAAACTAAGGAGGAGATGAAATAATATTAAGTTAAGTAAATTTCACATACAGATTTACGAGCCAGCTCTCTAGCAGCCATTGTTTTGCCCGTTCCTGGAGGACCATAAAAGAGCATGTTCCGGAAGGGTGCTTGATGAGACTTTGTATTGGCCGTTGCACCAGCCAGCTGTTCGATTCTTTTATGAAGAGAAGGGTGTAAGATCACATCACCAAACCCCTTCCCATTTTTCAAAGCAGATCCTTGATCAGCACCGCGAGAAAGTGTGCTCATGGTACGAGAAAACACGCCTGACCAAGGGTACTTCCCTCTCGAGGACTCTCTAATCAGTGATGGTTGTCCCAATATTCTATCAACATAGCTCCATATCACCTTTGCACCTTCTCTGAGACAAAGAAAAGAAAATTGCATAAGATATAACTTTGCAGATGGAAAACCACAAAAAAAAAATAATGGAATGAGTAAAGCCAATCAACAAAGTACTTATCAATACTGCAATTCAAGCAGAGAGCCTGAAATCAGTTCCATAGAGAATGCAAGTACATATCTGGCTAACTGACATTGGCCACAATGTCTGAACACTTGTGCATGTAGGGAAAAATACCCAATGTCAGCAAAGGGTATACATCCTGTGAAAGCATTCCAGATCTAGAAATAACCACCACTACTCCTTCAAACCATGTTAGGTTGTTAAAAATGAATTGGCCAAATCCTCTACCATGATTTTAACACATACCTTGCAAAGCGTTCATGGCAACTATTTAATCCTTCTACAGACAAAGAGACCAAAAGTGCTCACTTCAACCAGACATTACGGCCCCACAGCCAACAACACATCAGAAAAAGGCAAGACAAGAGATTATTCTTTCTCACACTGGGATAGATTAACCCCCAAAGCTAGCCAAACAATTATTCTTTCGTCACTCTAAGATTAACACCCAAAGCAAAACATCAACTCATTGGAAAGTCTTAACTATAAGATGAGAAGAAGAGGTTCTTACAGCAAAATGTCAAGACCCCACAGCTCACTAAATAGATAATTTTATGCTTTTGAATGCATGTATACATATGAAAAGGGCTGTGTATTTTTTTTTTTGAGCAACTCATATAATTTTAACACATACCTTGTTGTATAAATTCCTGCAGCAAGAGCTGTCACTCCCCCAACAAATACAACCAACTTATTTTGATCTGTTAGAATGGCTCTCAAACCCCCTGCAAAAAGATAGAGGACTCAACACTAAGCCACACCTTTTCAAATAAATAAAAGTACAGGAAAATCCCACAGAAAAACTGACAATTGTCACTGGGATTTCCACCAACTACTTATTCTGCTGAGCTTTGATACACCATAAGTGTCAGGAATGAAGGATGCAACAAAAGAAGATTGGTTAATGACTCCACACTTAATTCAGTACTTTCACTTCAATGCATGGGCAGAATCCATACAAATTAGTCACCCTAGTCCACTACCATATGCAAAATCTCATTAACCTTTACACACCATGATGAGATATTATGATAACAAATATTTAACGAGGATGCACAATAATATAGAGTTATATTATTCAAAAACTGGTATATTCATGTTTGTTGAATCTTTTCTGAGAAATGAAGGAGACCACTACGCAAAACAAAAAAGGAGCAATACAGCTGAACTCCTGCAAGTATTTGCAGAATACCATGTAGAGTATGGCTTGATGAAGTCGCATTCACAAATAATAAAAAATTATCCATAAGGGATGAAATAGTGTGACAAAAAACTTAGTAGCCACTAAATAGTAACAACGACTTTCTTAAACTGAATTAAGCAACACAATTACGTTTGTACCTCCAATGTGGTCAAAAGTAGTATTTATGGCAGCTAACAATTTCTCTCTCTCTGCATTTGCACGATCCACTAGTATTCGCCTGTTAACATCTTCTGCTAACTTCGATTCATGGGCCCTCCCTTCTGCTTCTGCCATAGCCCTCACTTTAATCGTTTCACGTTCTATCTCAGCCTTCTCCCTCTCCGTTTGCCGACGCTGCGCTTGAATCTGTTCTTCTGTTGCTCGTCGAGCTTGCTCCTGCCTAATTGACGATTCTTCTTGCAGTTTTACAAGCTCTTGATTCCTTGCTCTCTGGTATTCATTTTCTGCCTGCCACCACAACAATGAAGATTTAGTTCTCCACCATAAATAACCTTGCAAGAACCCAGGATGAAGCACTTGCCTGCATTCTCTTCCTGGCCAATTCATCCTCATAGCGAGCCATTTGGGATTTTGTTTGTGCTTGATGCTGAGCTAGCTTTTTCTGTTCGTCATAAATTACCCTTTGTCTCTCCTGGCAAGCCACAGAATAAAGGACACACAGATCGATCAGTATAGGATACATGTGCAGCTCAGTATATACCTCACCCTTCATCTTTCACCTTTTACTTTTATGGTGGTGATCACTCTTTTTTCAGTAGGATTATGGCCTTCACAAACATGACATAATCAGTACTGACTAGATGTTTTGCACTGAAGGAATAAAAACTTCATACATACAGAATACAGGCAAAATGCCTATATATACAGAATATAGGATACATGTGCAGCTCAGTTGGAGCTCTTATTTAGCTACAAGCACAGTAATCAGGAAGGAAAAAAGAAAAGAGTGTCTTACGGTTTCAGCTTGAGCCTGCATTGCCTTGAACTCTGCAGCCTTTGCTTCCATCTCTGTCTGCCTTGTCTCTTCCTGCTTCTTTATAACTTCAAACACCTATACCACCAAAAGGCAACCACGAAGTTTCATCCACAAGTCATCAATTCCAATCAAGCCAACAGAACAAAGAGCTGTTTAATGCACTTCTAAAAATTTATGCTTCCTGAAGTATGAATTATGCCAAAAAAAAAAACACGTATTTTTCCTGCTCTTTCATTTCCTTGCATTTCCTTTCTACTGCTTCTTTCCAACCCATTTACAACTCCTCAACACAAAAACTTCAAATCCCATTGGAATCCATTAACATAAACAAAACTCATTTGCAGAAACTACACAAAGATCACAAATCTCCATCGACAATACATTAGAAAATGACAAACCATCACACCAACCAAACGAAAAAAGAAAACATAGGGAAATGAAAACCCAGTTGCAAAAAACAGCGCAAAACTAACCTTCTTGGCATTAGTGGAACTGGTAATCTTCCTCAACGCCTTGGCCCCCCGCTCCAGCGCCTCCGGATCAAACCCCGCCGACGTTGTCCTCGGATTATCATTCCGTACCTTCGGCGGAGAAGACTCAGTATTATCTGCCGATGCCGGCGGATTGGACGACTGAGATTGTGCAGAAGGAGAAGGAGAAGGGGAAGGGGAAGGAGAAGGAGAGGAAAATGAAGGAAGTTTAAAAGTCCCGTCAGCATAGGCCAAGTGGGACTGCGATGATAAGGAGGCCGACGCCGAGGCTGCCAGGGCGGATATGAACCCTACTGCGTATAATTTAGCCATTCTGGCTTCTTCTTCTTCTTCTTCACCTCCTGGGGTTCCTGATAAATCCTAAGAGGCGGATTTCTTATGGGTGTGAAAGAAAATGAATGATGGTTTTCGAGAGGTTTAATAGGGAAGGATTGGCTTGCAGAGCAAGAACGTTGAAATCTCAACAAAAGAACCTTTTACTTTACATTGCCACAGGACATTGTAGAGAGAGAAATGGTATTTTGAGAGTTCAGGGTTTTGGTAGGGTTTGTGTTTTTTTTCTTTGTGTGTGTGTGTGTGTGGCGGTTTTAGGTTGGTGGGCTTGGGCTACAATGAGAATATCACAGATTCAGAAGGGTCTCTGATCAAGAAAAAAAAAGCCTAGAAAAACAGAGACAAATTTGCATTATCTATTAATGTTTTAAAACCGGAAAAATAACGGCGATCTCGTGATGCTAAACACAAATTCTGAACTTTAATTTTCTTCAGTTTTCTCGGCAGCCAAGCGATAAGAGAGAGAGTGAGGGATTCTGTCAATGTTCACCCTTTGCAGCATTTGGGGTCGTGTTGCTTGTCCGACTAACGATGGTACTTGCTATCTACCCAACCAATATGAAGTCAAACCCCAACTAGCCATAAACAACCTTCGATATATTTAAGGGGTGTTTGTTTCCTAATTTTTTCAACTCTCAATATTTTCAAACAATCATAAAATAATACATCTCTCCTCATTAAATTATAAAATAATATTATATTATTCAATTAAATCTTTTCTCTCCTCAATTTTCTATAAAATACTATACTTTTTCACAAACTCCAATACCCAAAATTTTCAAAATTCCAATATTTCCACAAACAAACGCCCCTTAACGGTGCTTATTATTCTGACAATTATAATTCATAATTTATTTTCTGGTTTTTTCATATATATGTTGGCTGATATAGTAGCTATTTTTTTTAAAAAAATTAACCTACATTGTACCTGTTTAAATTTTGAAAAAAAATTGAGAGAAATCATAGCTTTCTGATATTAGTAAAGATATTGAAACTAGTGATTTTGCTATGTGCTTCAATTTTGGAATTCAACTCATGGAGATCGTCCCACTTTGCCGATGTTTGGCTCCATTCCCACTAAGGGCCAGAAAAATGTCTCCTGTTTATTTCTTTTATCCGTCCAACCAATACTCCGGGTTTTAAAGCATATAATTCAAATTATAAAATTTTACACTATCAAATCTTTTTAGGATAAGTGGTAATTTCACATCCACCCATTATAACAAAAAAAATCCAGTTTTGTTGTTGGTTAATAGTGAAAATCATCCTATAACAGGCGATTATGTGTTAGAAAATCGATCCCCTCCGAACCTGATCAGTCATTTTAACTAGTCTACACTAGATAGAGTTTTTTTTTTTCAAATTTACTGATTTGAATTAAATGGTCTAATTTGAAAAATGACAGACACATAATAGATTCACTATTTTTTCCAATTTGAGTGTGTGGATGACATAAGACATTAAGGTTTGAGAATGAGAATTCTCCACGGTTATTTGCTCGAATTATACAGTGTAATTTGAAGAGAGAAGCACAAAAGGTGGACAACACACTATTTAATATTGTCTATATAAAGTTTCGGACATCATGAGTCCCCACATTATTTAATGGTATCTATATAAAGTTTCGGGCAGTATGTGTTTTAAATAGAGTTCATCTTTTGTGTCTGTCTCTTTAAATTACGCAAAGAATTAGAGAGCATCTCCATTAGGTTTGACTTGGTAACAATTTATAGTTTCCAGCAGATGGTTCAACAGTTCCAGCAATTGTTAACGATAAGTGTAGTCACATCGGAGCTAGTGATTGAGTTTACTATGCCATTTTCAGCTGATATTTGAAGCCATTGTAATTGGTTTGCTGTATAGCTCTGGCTTTCACTGCCTTTTGCCAGAACGAATTTCAAGCACATAAGCTATATATCTGGCACTCAGTGGATCAGCATAACGAGTAATTGGGTGTTCAGCAACGACCATTTGTCAAACAAATTATTCAATCCGTGACCATTCTATGGCTATATCTGATGCATTCAATTCTAGCCTTTTTGATCGAACAAGTGTTTTCACAAACAGTGGAGAGGCAAAGTCTTACCAATGAATAGATCCTGATGAAAAAACACAACCAAAAGAATTGCTTTTATTGGCCCTTATTAGGAAAACAATGCAGTGACTACACATCAATATTACAGCAAATCCGCAGGGGGGAACTGGAAAAGGAGAGGACATTCATTTTCTCCTGCAAAAAGTAGAGTAGATTGCTTGAGATGGATCATGACCTGATGGAAGGTTCTCTTTGTCCTGCTTTGTGTCATGAATCTAAGATAGATAGATGCCATAAGCCGACCAAAAGCTGAAGCCAGAATCGCAGAGAATTTTTATGGCAAAGGGGAAGCTGTAGCTAACTTGGCTCTCAGATCTTTTCGTAAAATCTTTCCAGAGGGAGACTTTGGAATTGCATGAACAAAGTACACCTTGTGCAATTTCTTGTAAAATACCACCTGTTTGATACAAAACACCCGGCCATTGTGTTAGCCATAGCCTTATATCAAGGCAAAGATTGATTGCTGTAAAAGGGGGACGGCAAAAAGCTTCTTCCTACCTGTTTTGCTACGAATTCTTTCACTGCCTTTTCAGTAAGTTCAAACCCATTTGACCGGACCACAAATGCAACAGGAAGTTCTCCGGCAGCATCATCTTTTTGCCTGTAAACATGAAGGATCGAGACAAAATTATTTCCCTACTGGGCAGATTAAGCACGTTGTGTCTGCTTAACAAATAGTAGTCTAATTCAGCTTACGGGACAACAGCTGCATCTGCAATTGATGGGTGGCTCACTAGAAGGGCCTCGAGCTCAGCTGGCGGCACCTGAACACAAGAGTAAAAGGAGGTTTTATTGGAAAAATTCTTTCCTTTGACGGGACAAATTTTACTTCTCCATTGGAAGAAAGAAAGACCCAAAAGATGGGTAGGAAAAATCGGTACAGTACAGATTCTATATATATAGAGGATTACATACCTGGAAGCCTTTGAATTTGATGAGCTCCTTCACTCTGTCAACAATGAAAACCTCTTCGTCGTTGTCTACGTAACCTATGTCACCAGTGTGAAGCCAACCCTCAACATCAATGGTGGCTGCTGTGGCCTCGGCATCATTCAAGTATCCTGCAATATGTTTGTGGGACATTAGGGAAGTACTTGAACAGAAAAATCAAGCGGGCATCTTAACAGCCAAAAAATTATGAACCACAGTGGAGGAGGCGCCACTAAACCTTTCATAATCTGAGATCCACGGATGCAAATCTCTCCAGGTTGATTGTAACCGAGGGAGCAACTTGTTTCAGGGTCGATGACCTTCAGCTCTGCATTTCTGACTACCGTACCGCACGAACCTGACTTGGTTGGAAACGGCTGCTTTGCGAACGCCAGGCACATCGACAGCACCGGCCCAGCCTCTGTCATCCCGTAACCCTGCATGAATATAATACAAAGTGGACATCTTGACCACGCTCCATACATAACGCTATAATACAAGCTACCGATAAATGCTTGAGGGGGGAATTTTCCAAAGCAGAAAACTCGTCTACCGATAAATGTTGTGTTTGTGTTCTAATATTTTTAGTTTGAGAATATGTGTTGGTATTGAGTTTAGTGAAAAGGTGAAGAGAGGTAATTTTTTATATTTTTTGATGGGAGAGAGATTATATTGAAGTATTTTATTAGGAGAGAGATAAAATTTTGGGGATTGTTTTAGTTGCAAACGCAGCCATAGTAGATGAGGTGGGCACTAAAATCGGCTCGAATTGCATCATCCAATTTGAAGATATATTTTATAAATTTTGAGAGGTCAAAATCCAGAAAATCCTAAAATAATTATTAAAAATATATATTTTTACTAAAAGAAACAAATTTTTTAAGAATTTTGAGAGAGTTATGGGCAATGGCCCTTTAGCCCCGGTAGTTCAGTATCTAATTATGTCTCTCTCTTGAAATTATAAAAATTACATTGTACAATTTCAAAAGGAAAGTATCCTCATCGGGTTTTGATAAGCCTAAGAATTGCTCATAAGCTAGAGAATTACATCCAAATCCTTTGTCGGCCTGAAAATTTCTCTTGGTCACGTACTGGTTGAAGGCTCTGAAGTGTCTATATTCCAATCAGTGATTTGAAATAATCAGGGAAAACTTTGTACTATTTCAGTTGTTTCTTGTTAAAGCGAGTTTTATATAATCTGTTACTACAAGTGAAAGGATAGGAGACAATTTACCGGAAACCTGAAGAATATTTATGGTTCCGGTGAAAGATACTCCATGGGATAGTTGCTAACCTACGGGACTTTTAACAACTACCGTGAATCATGCCAATGCTGGTCACAACTGTTAGGTCGTCCTCGTGCCAACAACTCTAAAGGACGACGTGACTGGCAAGTAGAACCCGTACAATAAAATATTCTTTAATATTTGAGTTAGACCACATGTCTAGAGTCTACACTCGGCAATCTTCAGTACTGGTCAGTCTGGTCGCCTTATTTGAGGGCCCCCCATCCCCCAAAAAAAATAGCCGCGAATGCTTTTGAATTTGTTTTTGGAAATCAATTCTTATAAATTTTACTATTTGTACTTTAAACTATCGCTATTACCTATTCTAATTATTAATTTTAGACATTTTACGTCGACGTATTTTTAAATTAAAATAACAATAATATCTTCGACTCATTTTGTTGAAGATATTATTATCAATTCTTTAATTTTTTAAGAGTATTATTATCAAATGAAGGATATCAAGTATTTAATATTAATAGTTAAAGAATGTAATATGTCAAAGTGTGTAGTTTTTTAAGATGCAAAGTATCAAACATTGGTAATTTGATAGTACAATGTGTCAAAATTGATAGTTTATCATGCAATATGTCATAGAACCGATAGTTAATAAGTAAAAAATATATTTATCTTTTTATTTTTTGAATTAGACTAGATTTTTTTTTAATTTTCTACTCGAATTATATTATAAGATACATAAACACATGTAAAAACATATGGTAAGACTCGTATTATTTTTTGAAAAGACACAAATACCCTCCACCCAGGGCTAAGCAGACTCAAGCTGCAGAGAGTAGAAAGTTATTTGTCTTTCCAATCTTAGGAGACTCCCGTCTCCCATAGCATGAAAAATTACGTTTAAGAACTGAAGCAAGGAGTACTAAAGACCAAGAACTATCGACTAACCTGACCCAAAGTTGCCTGAGGAACCCGACTACGGAGAGCCTCCTCCAGTTCCTTCCCCAGTGGAGCCGCTCCAGACAGAACCACCCGGATGGAGCTCAGGTCGAAATTCGCCACTATCGGGTTCTTTGCCAGAGCCAGCACCAGCGGCGGGACCACTGCCGCCACTGACACCCGATGCCGCTGTATCAGCTCCAACAACGTCCCTATCTCAAACTTCTGCATTAGCAAAACGGCTGCCCCAGCTCTCAGGGAGCACAGAAGCACACTGTTCAATGAGTATATGTGAAACAGTGGAAGCACGCACAGCACGACGTCCTCCGGCTTCAAATACAAGTTTGGATTCTCTCCATCGACCTGCTGAGCTACACTGGTTATCAGGCTCTTATGGGTGAGAACCACACCTTTGGGAAGTCCGGTGGTCCCAGAAGAGAACGGTAGGGCCACGGGGTCATCCGGGTCGATCGAAACTGTCGGAATGTCTTCCGCGTTGGCCTCAGAGATCACCGAGAAGTGCAAACACTTCTCCGGAGGATCATCCACCGTGATGACTGTAAAATCTTCACCAATTTTTGGGTAGTTCTCCCCCGGTTCCCGGAGCTTGTCGACGTACAGCGACTGCGTTATTATCACTTTGGCGCGGGATACCTTGAATTGCTTGAAAACTTCGGCCGAAGTGTAGAATGGGTTCGCGGTGGTGGTGACTGCCCCGAGCATCGAAGCGCCGATGAAGGAGAAGACGAACTCGGCGCAGTTTTGGAGAAGAATCATGATGGCATCTCCTTTCTTGATGCCAAGATTGAATAGTCCGGCTGCGACTTTCCGCGATATGATGTTGGTTTCGGCGAAAGTGTAGGTTTTCCCCGTGGAGCCGATGATTAGACATGGTCTGTCCGAGAAATCTGCCAGGTGCTCGAAGCAGTAGGTATGGAGTGGGAGGTGGTTGGGGATGGGTATGTCAGATAACTTTGATCTGAACACACGAGTAGTGGTTTCAGAAGGCTGGACTTTCGTGGGGGAGATTTTAGGAGACACCTGATCTTGGCCGTTCTGGCCGGGTTCAATAGAATTAGCAGCAACAGTTATCATGGTCTCTGAATGTCTAGTTTCTGCCAAGTGTTTGTTTCTGTGTAATAGAACGGAAGAGGCAGCTAGCGGGGTTGGAGAGATAGAGAGAGGGAGAGGATGAGTGGGGGAGTTGGAGAGTGACACGAGGGGAAATGTGAGTCATAAATACAAAAAGGAATGGGGTTTGGAAGAGAGGGTGTTAGGTAGGGATATCGTGGATGTAAGATGGGGTTGGGGTTAGCTATAAGCTCTAGCAGATGGGATTTGAGTTTGGTTTGGAAGGGAAAGAGATCCGGGAGCAGAAGCATGCCTCACCTCACGTTCAATGACCAAGCGTTCCCCGGCCCCTCTTGATCATGAAGGCTCATGCCTACCTACCCCTCTCAACTTCTATTAATACTAAATTTGGTCTGACCACTGATTTGCATCTCTGTTTTACACGATTCTCTGATCTGATCTGTCCTTAGCAGCAGATATCAGCGTCAAACTTGCCTATAAAGAAAAAGCCAGGAAAATACTCGAGGAACGAATTATGCCTCTGCATGTGGCAAAAAAAAGAGAGGAAGAGTTCAGGAATAATGGTGGCCGGATCGTTTTGGCCCTGGTAAAATATTAGTGGTTGGGCACGATCAGAATTTCTGCAATGGCCCATCTATATATGCCCTTTGAATTTGAAATTGGCTTAAAGTATGAAAATCTAATTGCTTCTCCCAGTGATTGTTGAGACGTGTGGAAAAAACTATATATTGACCATTTGGCTTAATTGGTTAAGTAGCAACGGCAACCTGTCATGTTTTGCATGCCGGTGACATTGCGTGAGTACGATGGATTTCCTCATTTTCATGTTGTCTGGTGAAAGAACTCGGATATATGTTCGTTTTCACATTTTTTTTCAGAATTCTACGTATATTCACAAAACTACCACCTAACATATTTAGAATTTAAATACAAATACCAATACATTTTACACAATTTTCAACAATTTTTTTTTTAATTTTTTATTCAACATAAATTTTCTCTCTATATTTTTTCACATAACTCCAATATTTTTTTATTAAACAATTACATCAAATCATTTCTCTCTCCACTTTACACAAACAACAATAAAATACTATTCAACATAAATATTCAAAACTTCTCTAAAATCCTATATTTTTACTCAAAACGAACATAACCCAAGGTCTGAAAATAATTGAAGAAATAGAAAAAAGTCATTTTCTATGAGAATTGAGAAGTAAAGTAATAGCTTCTTAAATCTATTCTTTGTATAAATGATTTCAAAAATAAATCTAAAATTTCAAAAAAAAAAGTGCAGGTTCTTCCGGGGATTTATTATAAATGGGCTCTATATTTATTATAAGGAAAAAAAAATTAGTTTTGATGCTTAAGTTTTACATCATGTTCATAATAAATAATTGAATTTTAAAATTAAAAATTGTAATCCTTAATTTTGGACTCTTAAAAGCAATCCTTCAATCAACTGTATGTCTAATCCATTAACGGAATAAAGTCTACTCCAGTAGAAATCTAAGTCAGTTGGCCACGTGACGCTCCCAAATGTCCAATAAGTACTAATATTGGCCACATTTGATGTCACTTCATCCACTTCCACCTATGTCCTACAAAACTCTATCGTGACTTAGACGATCAATAGGGGTGGGAAAATATTCCGGGAGGAATTTTAAAAAACTCGGTTCTAGTTTTAAAAAAAAATAAAAAAATTTAGGGCTCAAATGAAAAAATGATTTTGTTTTTAGATACCCATAATTTTATGATGTTGTAAATTTATTTTAGATTTTGGAATTTAGATGAATCTTTATTGTAGATTTTGAATGAATGTTTATTTTATATTTTATTTATTTTTAATTTCTGATTTATTTCTGATTTTTCTATACCCATCAACTTCTTTATGCAAAATAACACATTTTCCTAATATTTATTTATTTTTTATTTTAAAATATTTTTCAGTCCCAAATAGAACATGCATGTTCGTTCATAGACTACACGGGTGTGGATGCGTGTGAGATTTCTCTTTACTCCACCAATTAATAATCCAATTATTCTGTCTCTTGTGGGCCTATTTAAAACTGTTCGGCTTTTGGACGTATTAGACTTGGTCCAACTCTTAGAATTCTCCAAAATATAATTATAAAACCAGACTCCATACGTTGTTATAGCTTATCAACCTCGTATTTTTCAGGTTAATTAGGTGATGGGGCTTCGGATTCGAAGCACAGCAAGGCCCACTAATCGGACCCCTGCTACATCAATAGTCAAGAACCAGACAAATTCTAGACCTACATGGCGCTGCTCCCAGACCCCGGTACAAAATAGTGACCAAAGTCAAGTGCGTTTATCAACTCCTCTTTTTTTTTTAGATTTGCAACATTCTTTTTTTTTTACATTTCAAACATTACAAAACACATTTATTTCAATATAATAATTTATTACATTTTTATAAATATCAATGATTTTTAACAACTAATGCACGCATGCTAATACAACTTTCATATCACCTAAATATTCACAATTTTATCAGAATCCTACAAATTTCTTCCGAATAATCATCCTCCAAGTTGCCACCACCTCAATAGTCATAGAAATTATCTTAAAACCAAAATAATCCTGCTTTCAATATTTGGATTAAAAAAAAAGGTAGATCCTCTACTGGACTCCTAATAGAAAGCTCAAAACTGGTACTTGTTTAACAATTCTCAAAAGTACGTGACCGTTTCTGAAATTTCAAGAAGTGGAACATTCTTGAAAGAATAAACATTTCTAATTAAATAGTGGCAAGCAATTAAATTGTCAAAAATAAATAAATGAATAGAGGAGCAACAACATTACAAGACGAGAACAGTTCTCCCCTTATCACTTCCGTGAATATATGGGGTATCAAGATAGTAACCAATACTTGTACGGACCAGTACATTAGCAGAGGTTTTCAGCTTATAGTACATTAGGCAGACCCTACTATAAATACCATCATACAGGTGGTGACTAAGACTTTGAACGTTCCCCCATAGGATCCCCATGGAGAAGGCTCTGATTTTGGTGGACTGGAATTTGTCTGCGACGTGGTTGGGGCACGGGCTGGAGTTGGATTGAGTTGACCAACTTCAGTTGGTTGTGGTGGAGCTGGGTTTGTAGTCACTGCAGCAGGTGACGGCCTGCTAGAGCAAGAAGGGGAAGTTGTGTTATTCTCTGGAATCGTTGGTTGCAAAACCCCATCAATGCCGTGGCACCGGATCGAAGACCCTTCTGTGCAGATATTCGGGCTAATGAGTTTCACATTGTTGATAGAGAAGTTTCTCCTACCATTGTTGGAGATTCTGAGCATGTAGTTGGGCAACGAACTAGGTATGATGGAACCTGTTGGGATATGCTCTAAATAATCGAAAAGCAGAGGTGATGGGAAGGAATGGCAGAGTAAGAAGTCAGAAACAGAGCCTTGTGGCATCCCAGCTCTTGAGAGCATCCGGTCGTTAGGCATCAAGAAAGTGACATCCCCTTGGAATCTTCTGTCGAGAGAGGCCATGTTGATAAGCGTGACAAAGGTGAAATAGTTGGCTCTTTGCATCTCTACAGTGGCACCGAGAAGGTCCTGGTTTTGGTTATATGGAGAAATCGAGGACGTGGGGGATCCCCAAGAAACAAGGAGTCCTAGAAGAATCGCCAATCTCATGAAGCCTGCAATTTTGATCGGTTTCCTGCTTAATGGCTCATGAAAGCTCTCTGGTTCACTTAGCGGTCTTATGATGGATGTGCGTGACTGGTGATGAGTTGGTCAACTATTCATCCAGAGATTAAAGAATAGAGGTTAGCTTACACATGCAACTTTTCTTCCTTAACAACTGGGTTTCACACGTCCTGCATGCATAAGAGTATTTTATACGTAGGATTCACATATTAGGTTGATGTTAGTAAACTGGTAGGCATTGTATCAAACACGTTAGGCTCAAAAGAATTCCCTGTCCACTGTTAATTTGTTTCAAGCTTAATACAGGACGGGATCAGTGTGCTTTTTCCCTGGATTTCTCCCGTAGCTATCTAGCCAGCCTTACTCCAAAAGTTAAATAATTATAAGGGATTTCTGGGCAATCAATCCCTCCAAGTGGCGGGTCCAGTTCGGTTAGAACTTATAAAACTTTCTGCCGAAGACAAGCAAATTAAGTACTTTTATGGCGGATAGGAAACACTTCTCCAGCTCTTGCTTCCAGGGGCAGAGTACTCTTGAAGAGATCGAATAATGTCAAACAAAGGAGAAATGAAAGCAAGACCGAGCTGATCCGTTCCCTTGTTAGACCTTTGTAGAAGAGAAACAAATGCTCCGTACATTACCGAGAAGTTTCCTTTCATCATGTGCGAGGAAAAATAGAAAAAGACTGGAGTCAGGAGACATTATTAAGGAATAAGGGCAAGGATTAGTGTCTGTGAACGTCAAAATAAGAAATCAGAAGATCTCTAAAGCCCAGAGTGAAGCATTAGGTGGCTCACAATGGAGATATTCTGACGGCTCTTTGGAATGATTTTCATCTTTGAAGTGCTACTGATCCACAAGATCAGATGAATATGGACCGGGCTCGAACTAAAAAAGAGGATCACTTATGGTCTAGCTCTGGCACAATTCTATAAAGTTGGCCGGTCATATTATAAATTGCAATCAAAGCCAATTTCCCAAGCTTACACCCAAATTTCAGACACATTTCCTGGCCAATCTAGAACTGCCAAATCCGCTGGGTGATCTGCCAGAGGACGACCTTGGAACTCTGCCACTGGGATCGAATCAATGAGGAAAGTAGAGTTCCCAAACCTTTTAGGAAGCAAAGAAAGGTTCATCTCTTCATCATCAGAATCACCCATTCTTAGGGCCCGATTCTCTTCTGGGCTGTTTACAACAGAAGGATGCTTTTTTCGGCTGCCAAAGCAGCAACTGCAGAAGCCAGGGTGGTGTGTTCTTTGGACCTTGGTGGGTCAAAGCCATAAAGTGCTACCCTTCGAAAGAGGCATCCAGTTCCGACATAGACAAGCCCATAATCCCATCAAGGGCTCGCACATTGATATCAAAGAAAACAGTGTTGTGATTGGCATATCGATCAGAAGGATCAATACCCTCGATCCATCACGAAGCACATGCCTTCCCTCATGGCTTGGGAGTTGTAGATATAGTGGTCACAGTCAAGATTGAGAATGAAGGGGCCATTGGACATAATGGCTGTGGCTCGAACCAGAGCATTCATGGCTCCAACCTTCTTGTTGTGATCATAGCCTGGACGCTTCTCACGAGACACATAAACAAGCAGCGGGAGACGAATATCAATATCTGTGAGGTCAATGAGCGTGCTGTCATCGGCACTTCCATGAAGCGGTTCATCACTCGGAGGTTTTAACATCACCTGCATCATAACGCCCAATCCCCTCTCATCCCTTCTCTCTCTTCTTCTTCTTTCGTCTACTCGGTAACGCCCTCAGTCTCTCTCAATCATGAATCATCTTCCCCACATGCTCCGCAGCTTTCCCATTAACGGGAATTGATTACTGAGGGTCATGTTTCCTCACCCAAATCCGCAATTATTTAATTCTTTCGCTAATTTTGGCAACCAAAATAATTAAAAAACAAAAACAGAAAAAGAATGTTCCCACTCATATTATTCAAAGCGTTAATGTGCCGCCGAGTTGGCCATATGTTTTTTCTTCAGATTTACAAAAGTGCCGGCCAACTCCATGTTGTTTGGGCTCTTTGGATCTGAAAAGTGAAATTCCAATACCACCCGTAGACGGAATTTTATTTATTTATTTTTTTATTGCTGGAATGCCCTTTAGCGTTCCAGCTTTTTACCAGATTGGGCATTCACTTCTAAATGCGAGAGTAACGGAGTAATTAACGTTTTATTTTTTTTGCTCTTTCCAAGCAAGTAATTAACTTATGTTATAACCCTCTTCTGCGTAATATTTTCGACTGTGCGCTGTGGATCCCAGACAAGGGCACGTTTACAAAGCTAAATTTTGGAACTTTTAAGATCATTTTGTCACAAAATATACGTTTTCTATAATTTAGAGAAAGATAGACACAATAAATAGATCATACATTATTTAATATTAGCTATATAAAATTTTGGACAACACGAACCCTATAATAGAATCTAACTATCATGTTTATCTCTCTCCGAATTACATCGAGCAAGAAATTACAGAGGATGCTAATACCTAATACCAGAAACACTCTTATCTTATTGACCACCTTTATTCTCATGGCATGCGACAAATGTGTCAAAAGATAAGACATCAAATTATAGACTCTTTATCTCATAAATACTCAAAATATCAAACCAACCCCTAATCATCGGGAAAACTGGAAAAGATTGCGTGCGAATGAGTGGACTGGTGGGTGACTTGAGAGAAATTAAAATTAGAAGACTTCACATCCAACAACTAATTAAATTAATCTTTCATTTTGGACAAGTAGAACCTGATGCTAGATGTACAATACAAAATCGAGAGGTTTCCTTCATTAACCAATCCAGCAACAGCAACTCTGGACGTAGAACTGAAACTATAAACACAATTATTCATAAGGAGCGAATTATTAGAGAATCGATACTGCAATTGACATCCCCATGACTCAAAATTTTCTCTTCAGAAGAGAGCAAGAATCCACTCTGTTTTCAGACATGATCAGCGCGAATCTCATCCCCATGCAACAGGTGATGCAAATCTAGAAACACAACATATACGTGCTATATTTTGGAAAGATCCATAATAATGAATTTGCATTTACAATATATGTACATTAGTTTTATCGAAGATAATCATTAGCTTAAGCTCCTATGTGCTGTTTTTTTGCCCAGAATGTCTATCATGGTGGACTCTTGGAATCCAACATTCATAAAATGAAAATTAGAATCTAGAAAACCACCAGTAGGTGTATATTTCACTTCATTGAGGCATGCGGGTGTGTTTGTTTTGTAAAATTTTAGTGTTGTTAAAATTTTAGGTATTGGGTTTAGTGAAAAAGTGAGGAGAGAGATAATTTTTTATATTTTTTGTAGTGAAAAGTAGTGATTTGATGGGAGAGAGATTATATTGTAATATTTTATTGTGTTAAAATTTTAGAGTGTAAAATTTTAACATGCAAACGCAGCCGCAGTCCTTTTAGGGGGATAAGGCAGAATCAATTAGCCTGACATCCTCCAAAGTCTACTTATTTAGTTCCTATGTCATACCTTTGACAACAACATCTTATCTCTCTCTTTCTCTCTCTACATGCTTACATCAACCTCAACTACTATTTTCATCCACGATTTGGTAGCCAGGGAGCCAAGAGTCAACATGTTAAGTGAGGAAGGTGTAAATTTTTGAAGTTTTATACATAAGCTCTCCAAGGGTTAACATGTAATTTTCCTTTCAATTTAAAACCTGATCTTAACTATGGCCCACGTCTCACATAAAGAATCTCAAATTCCCTATTCTTCACAATTTCGAACCGTCTCAGACACTCATAGGAATGGACAACCAATGTACACCAAGATTCAAAACGATCATCTCATTGAAAGGGGGCAACGAGATTCAACGTCCGAATAAAAGGCCATTAAAAGACAAAAAAAATCTTCATCTTATATGCCTTTCACCATTGCCCTAATATTTAAGTTGTTGAAAAGCTAATTCCAGAATATACAACAACCTAATAAAAACTACAGCATACCATATAACCATTAGACCAAGAAGAATTAAACATCAAAATATATGGAATATACTTTTTTATTTTTATTTTTGGGGTATGTAATACAGAACAGACTTCAACAAAGCAACTATTTTTTAAACTCTCGACTTTTGTCACAAGTCAATCTTCATTTTTTTTTGTTGGTCTTTGTGTTCTCTCTCTAAGCCTTTATTCTTGCGTTGTCAATGAAAACTTCACAGTTTCCTTACACGTTAAGGAAGCATTAAAATACATCCCACATTGGAAACTGCATTTTTTTGCTACCAGATATGGAAATGAGATAGAGCTTATATTCTGTTTTCATTTGGTAACGGGGGAGGAGGAGGGGGTCTGCTGAAGTTTATATATCGAAACAAATTTGCATTTTACAAAATCTTATCCACATTAATTACAGCCAAAAAATAGAGGATTACCACCGATAAAATTAAGAAACGAATAGACCAAAGACTGATTGACCATGATATTACATTCGAAGTTGCAGCATTAGCCAAAGTTAAGGCTGGTAATCTAAGATAAGCCAGTGCAGGAGAGAATATTTTCATCAGAGAAAGAGAGAGTATCAATGGTTAAGACAAAAGACCTGGGCTCGTAAAGTTGGCACGTCTGCACTCACAAGTGCACAGGCTTCTAGACTCTTTCACCATGCGTTGAGATCTCCGAGTGAGGAGCTTGATATTCACCAACTTTCCAGCCATCTGTTAAAT
This sequence comes from Myrica gale, assembly GCA_963930655.1. Classification (NCBI taxonomy): domain Eukaryota; kingdom Viridiplantae; phylum Streptophyta; class Magnoliopsida; order Fagales; family Myricaceae; genus Myrica; species Myrica gale. The sequence goes on from OZ005611.1 coordinate 23,270,616, forward strand.
GAAAAATAGGGGTAAAGCATAAGTTTAGACTTGGGGTTTACAACAAACATTATAATCATTGTCAGATGGCATCAAATATCATCCTATACAATAACCAAATTCAGAGATAGACAATGAAAAACCCTTAACAGAAATCTTTTTTAGAAATTCTAACATGGCAAAATCTGGAAGGCAGGACATTCCAAGCCACCCCTCTCAAGATCCCTATGAGACTAACACCGGTCCAGCCCCTTAAGGACCAAAAGACTGGTAGCATAGATGAAATTGATGAAATAAACTAACATGAAATGTTGACTGAATCCTACGTGTACAAACCTAGAACTACATCAAAACACCTTATTTAAGGAAGAGAAAAAGGCTTGGGCACCGTTTGCTCAGAGCAAAAGAAAGTTCATAAAGGCTTGTCTAGGTTGTTGTACAACAAATAAATGCTTACTAAGAAAGAGTTCACTGAGAAGTCAAAATGTTTAGGTCTCTTAGCCACACTTTAGGTGCTAACTCTCACGAGGGCATTTGATGTTGAATATTGACTGAACTTCAGTTTGGAATTAAGTCTCACAATGGTTCAGAAAAGCATGTGATTGCCACTTTCTTGCTTGATCCTAGGCTAAATCATATTACATAAATGTTTACCAACTTAAAATTTTTCAAAATTTTCATTAAGCAGAAGTAGAATAAAATTTTGGGCACAAAATTTTCACAAACATTTTTATCCCTGACTTTCACTTGTATTTTGACAATGTTACCCTTCGTTTTTAATTTAGGAATATTAAAAAAAAACTTCACAGTCATCTCTATTTACAATCTCTTTCTCCATCAAATCATCGTTTTCCACAAAATAATCATAAAAAATTCAATTACATCATCTCTCTCTTCACTTTTTCACCAACTCCCATAAAATTCCAAAAATTTCCAACATCCACCGAAACATACTCCAAAAGTTTCACTACTTTTCACAAATTCCCATAAAACTTTAATCTCCCAAAATTTTCACACCACATCCAAAGTTTTTGAAAATTTTCTAAAATTTTCAGTTGGCAAATATGACCAAACTATTGTCTCCTAGAGTACCTAACCGACATAGCATGAGAGCAAGATCTCTCCAACTTGCTGCATAAATAGAATTGTCCAATTTGAATAGAGATAAACACATGTGATCTACAACATTTAATACTACCCGTTGTCAATGTGGGCCCTACCATTCAATACTTGTCATGTCTTTTTGTCTCCGAATTAGACTATCGAATTCGGATAGCAAATTATAGAGGACATCAATCCCACTGCATGAACCATTTTGAACACCAGGGACATTACACTAATTGTTTCACTATGCAATGATACATTTTTCACCACATAAAGAGAGCTAACAATAAGAACAATTGTAGTCACATGAGGAAGTTTCGTATCAGCATAATGTTTGTTGGATTACTTCCTCAAATGATTCTATAAAAAAAAACTACAACCATAGGCCAACTTCTTAATTAGGGAAGAGGAATAACAAACCATTCTCCAAACCAAGTCTTCTGGACCCAAAGGTTGAGCTGGACTGGAATACAGAAAATGCCTTGAATACTGCAAAAGTGAGGATAATATCACGAGACCCCGCAAAGAAATAGCACAAATACTATTCTTCTCTAAAAATACTCAAACTCAAGAATAACTTGTCTCCAAGCTAGGGGCTTTGGGTAACGAAGCTAGGGGCTTTGGTTATAATAAATATCTGGGTGTGTATTCATCCATTGCGTAAAGATAAACCGAGAAGCTCAGTCCACTAAGAAACGTATACGTAGCAATGTTTCACTATCGCTAAAGCTCTCATGTCAATCTTAGAAAGATCCAAGTAAAAAAAAAGTACACAACTTCTTTTTGCAACACAAAAGGAACCGAAAAGGTTAGAGCACAGAACCTAGAAACGCATCCATCTAATTAAATCATGTCACATGATATACAAACACCATTATGACATCAAATTCAGTCACAAACCTGGGCAACATTTTTTTGCATTTCCCTGATATGAGAAGGGGTAACGCTTCTTAGAAATGTTAAAAACCATCCTGGTTGAACAGCATCACTGGATGAAACAAACAAAGCTATCTGCAAAGGAGGAAAAGTGATCAAAGCCCAATAAATTGCCCAGACATTTACAGAATAAGGCAATCCCTACAACTTTTAATTATTAGCTGCAATTTCAAATGGACAAGCAATAAGTGCCAGCTATGATTACATGTAAAGGGGTCTAATCCCATCTACTATCCGAAAATTAAGATATGCGGAAATAACAACATAGTCATAATAATTCAATTATCTTCTCAGAGCTAGTGTTAGAATGCACATGTAACGAGAAGAATTAAAAGAACATATTTAAGGAGACAAGCTAAGACAGCACTGATTTCATTGTTTCATAACCTATTGAGTATTGTGTCCATCTTAGGCATAATGCATGCCCAAAATGTGATGTAGAAATGCAATCATCAGATGCAGATGTCATGTTATCCTGCATAATGCCAGTTTTAAAGTAAGCAAAGAAATTTATGTTAACATGAATAAGAAGTGAATTCTTGATATCATGACCACTAGTAAGTCTTTTCCAAATGATGAATGACTGAAAACTAGAGGAAATCAAACAGAAAAATTAAGCCATCACATATTTTAGGCACTTCTGTATCATACTTCAACAAATAACCATCCATTACCCCCTCCTCTCCAGTCTCCCCCGCGCGTGGGGGAAAAAAACCACCGTCAAAGAAATAAAAAGAAAAATCAATTTGCTGTCTACCATAACCACTAAGTTGCCTCCTTGTTTTAATGAAACTACACTGCAAATTTCGTATTTATTTCCATTCCTTCCTTTTTAATTTATGACCTTTTTCTTTATGCTGTCAAGAGAAGAATCAAGGGAAAGAATAACAGAAAAAGCTTTAAGAATACGTACATACCCTCCTGTAATCAAGTATTCCTTCAAAAGGGAGCTCCAATTCGTCACTAACAATAACAGGAATGCATCCACTAACAACAGCATCGAACAATCTCGCAGATGATGGAGTGTCACCAGCTGGGCTTAGGCAAAAGATGGACCTGATTACAGATGAAACATCTTAACTACATGACAAAAACAATAGATAACAAAGTTACTCCACAGAACATCTATCTAAATTACTTGCGCATGCCATTCTGAGCTGCAGCTTTGCCACCCTCTCCAGATGTTCCCTCCTCCATAATAACACCCTCAGCACCACTTAATTCAGCTACAAGTTTAGCACGTATTTTTCCTCCCTGAAAACAGGAGAAAATGAGCAGCATAACCACAGAACATATACGATAGCTCAAGCAAATAAAAGCAAGACATGACAAAACCATCCAAATATCTAAGGTTTCTTTATATTGTGTTCCGAGACACTGAAAACCATTTCTGTGCTTCCACATGGAAATTAATATATATATATATATATACACACACACACATCTCTTAGATAATTATCCTATGTTTTATGTCCTTATTCTTCCCCTAAGTTGTCCATTTGACCACAAAACAGCGTCAGATCAGTCGGCTACAATAATATCATCAATTGAAATCCTTTTGGACTCTCTCAGAAACATTACATATATGAAATTCACAACACCTACAGACTAATAAATTCACAGCCAATAAGCATTAATGAGCAGGAATAAATTTCTGTGTCATACTATCAGAAATAGGCAGGACACATCACATCAACCTAAATAAATCAAACATTCTAGAATCTCAATTTCTCCGTTATGGATAAGTTGCACACCAAACATTTTTGGAGCAAGCAAGTCTGGAAACCCCAACCATGCAGCTTAGGAAGAATAAACTTTCATTTAAATGAAAATGGAACACATAGACATTGCCCTCATAGGCAGCTTTAAATGGATCTAGATTCTGTGCATATCAAAACCCAAGTTGATAGACTGAAGAGACAAGAACATTCAAAAGAGATGTCAAGGCCAGTAAGTCATCTACAGTTCCAAAATCACAAGCCTGCACAAGACAGTCCGCAAGATCAAAAGTACATTTCCAATAGATGAAAGTTTGAAGTCATCTATAGGATACTAAAAGAACAAAGAATACACTCAGTAAACAAGCATTGAACCATTCTGGCAATTGAAATAACATGTGAATGAGTTGCACAAAGAGAGAATCCAAAGATAGTTCACGGGAAGAAGTACACTCCTCAAGCAACGACCACACTCAGACTTTTTGTTTTGCACCAAGCAACAATAACAAAGTCATTAGGAAAAAACGTCAGATATATAACATTCATTGCAAAACCATCCTAGTCCTGATCCACAATGAAAGTGACTTGAATGCTGTCCTAGCATTCCCTCTCATGAAAAGTCATTATCTTCAGTGAGTATGCAAGTAAAAAAAAAAAAAGATTCCAACCATCCCCATACATCTTAAAATAATAATCACTTTATACTGACTGAATAGTAATCGGTATTTCTTAAAAGATCCAATAAATTAATCTCAGAGTCACTAATGATAACAAAATCTTACCGCATTTCTTTTTAGACGCCCCCGAAAAAAAAGTAATGTGGTTCTCTTCGAATAACTATCAGATAAGCATTTGGCATCACATAGCTCGACATTGGGAACATAAGGAAGAATAATGTCTTTCTCCAGAAAAACCTGTCCTGGCTTGTACCTGAAAGTTGAAAAAAAAACACTTAATTTCATTCTTAACGGGTAATAGACTTCCAAAATATTGAATTCTTTGCAACTAAAAATAGCCACCAGTTCCCCGTGGAGTCCATATCTGGTAGCAGCCAAATTGCATTCTTCATAAATTTGCGCACAGATTTGAAAGACCAGGGATGGTGAACTGGAAGTATGTGATCCCGTCCTCCAGATCGCTTCCAAGCAGGTTGTTCTGTCACCCAATTCAAAGCTTCCTATTCCATAGGTAGGAGTATGTTAAAGCTTTTAAGAACAAATAAGCAAATTCTACATTTCTGCAATTCGATGAAGAGAATTACCAAAAAAGTGGAATACCCAAAGTAATACGCTCATCATAGAAAAAGAAGTGCTTCAGAAATACAAAACAACAACAAAAAACTGTAGAAAGAGTTAATACATGAGGGTTCATGACCATCAATTCAGGCCATGGACAGTTTTTCCATTATACAGGCTACATCGCTTGTTCACAAGACGACATGTGGTTTGATCTAAGGACCGTTAGGAAAATTCAGGCGATGGACATGCTTAAATATATCCCAATGGATGTTTTAACAAAAATTAGGCTATGCGGATATGAATATTCTTTCATTTTGTTTGGTGTTTGTAAAAGTGGTGAGGCCTACATAAAAGATGCTTGAAATGAGGAAATTTTTGAGTCATATTTTCTTAGAGTTCATAAAAAGGTGGAGCATGGACTTGAAAGGAAAATTTGAGTGAGATGACTTGTTTTAAGTATCGTGAAAATTGTCGTGGTTTTTGTGTCTATCAAAAAAACCGGAGCTAATGATGAGATGAGAATTTGTTTGGGAGACAACCAAAAAATATGCTTGTTTGAAATCTCAAAATAGTTTAAAAACGATCATATTGAATCTGAAGAGCAATCTAGGAATTACCAACTATCACAACATGAGGTCCCGAACTACTACGTTGGACATTAAGTGAATCAAGCTCAAAAAATGTGAATCCGGAACTCCTAGATAATGACATTATTGATTTAACTAATAACCAACTCTTCTGCACTACCTCCACCAGTCTGTAATCCCTTCCAAATATCAAAATTCAGTCAGTCGTCAATGGCTCTGCCCTTATATTCAATCATAACAAGCACAGACTCGTAGAGAAATAATACAGTGAAGTCAAGCTTGGAAGATCACTCACACCCTGTAAAGGGTTTTGCACTGTTGTTTCTCCAACAAGAAGAAGCTTATGGTGGTGAAGAATGGTATGTAGAAGAGGTCTGCCTCGTCCTGCCTATCAACTCTCACCACATTCTTCAGCAGCCTCTCTGATTCCGGCGCGATCAAATCTGCCCACAGCCAGTAATCAATCGAATGCTGCATGAATTTAAAACAATTAAGTTCCGCTCCTCTCCAAGCTTCGTTCCATTTGTTTTATTTTTGTCTTTTCCTGATTCATTTTCTACATAACCAAGCAGATAAAAAAAAAAATATAACATTTAGTAGCAAAGAGACTAAAAACGAGAAAAACCTGTTCGATTAAGCGGTGGACAGGGCTGCCATTAGAGGTGAGATTGGAGGTCTCTCTATAAGTATTCCGAAACATCCAAAGCAGATCGTAGGTGAACTTGCTCGGCATCTTGTACACGTAAACCCTAATAGGCATCCCCACGGGAAAGTACAGCTCTACCTGCAACCTCTCGCTCTCAATCCTATACACGGAGTCGTCAAGATCTCTGACGACGTCGTCATTCGTACGGACCTCCCGGGTTGCTGGAGGGGATTTGGGGGCCCGGTGTATTAGGAAATGCTCCAGTGATGCGACGAAGGAGGTCTCAGGTCTCCGGTTAGGGTAAGAGTTTGTGGAGCGGGTTCTCGGGGAGATCGAGTAGAGGAAGAGGAGGATGGAGAAAGCGAGAAGGACTAGGACCATGACGAGGATTGGAGAGGACCTGGATCTTGGACTCTGTTTCCCCGCCATTGTTGTTCTCCCCTTGGAAATTGATTTCGCCGTGGAATTCAATTGTCCCGCTTGTTATAAAATTAAGATCTGGTTCTCCATCACGCTCCGAGTTTATGACACAGCAAACACGTTTTTTCAACTTGCCACTTTGCCAGGGCTTTCTTTGTCTAAATTTTGCTTCTGAATGGCAGAGATTTTGCAGAGGAAAATAGATTCCTTCGTTTAGTCGCACACTGACGAATTGCCGGTTACACACAGGCACACAGCACCGACCAAAGAGAGAGGGGTTTTTTTTTTGGGTAAGGTAAAATTAAAATTTTTACAGTCAAATAATAAAAAATCAAAATTTTTACACAGCAACACCTTTTTATTAAATTATATTTTTATTTTTTTCAAATTTCAATTCCAAAGTTCCTCTTTACCCATTTTCAAACTGGAATAAAAATTAATCTATAATCAAATATTATTCTACAATTTATTTTTTATTTTTTATTTTTAAATAAATACATAATTAGTCCATGTGAAATATGCGAAAATCGAATTAGTCTTCATGATAAAAAAAACATAAAAATAGTCTATGTAATTTCAGAAAGGAATAAAGAAGGACCAACGACAAACAAAAATAAGGCTAATTTAAATAAAAAATTTTCCAATTATTTTTTTTACTAACTCTAATAAGTTTTACAAATTCCAACAACTTTTAACAAATTTTTTACAAACTTCAATAATTTTTAACATATTTTTTACCGATCCGAAGATAATTTACATTACCTAAAAAATACAAAAAATATTTTAAAAACCAAACCAAAGTTTGTTTTGTCCTTTGGATTTGGGCGAAACATGCTATTTGCTCCGAACCAATGGATGGAAGAGGCAACAGACAGGCTAGCAACGCAAGTGAACTCACAATTTAAGGCCCTAACGAGACCAATTCCACACAAGCTGAAATGCTCATGAAGTCTCCCATATGATGACTTATCAAACAATTATGTCGCAATATATAAACATGAATTACTTACATAATGTGCAGAAACAATTGAAGTGGCTCCTGAAAGAAAGTCCACAACCCATGCTTAAGAAGCTCATAAGAATTTAAACACCAAACTCAAAATGTTCTTCACCAACTAAAAGCTCGAGATCAGCGCCATCCGCACTGGATCGGCCAAATGAAACAACTCAAAGGGAGATGAGATCATCCTTTGGTGGTTGCTTCTTGGAATCGTGCCCACTTTCTGATGCAGCCCCCCCTTTTGTACCAAAAATCATTTCATCAAGATCATCCATCATATCATCATTACTTCCCCCCTGACCTGCACCTCGAGAACTAGCTGGTTTTCTAACCAGGGCATCTTCTTTTGCATGTCGGGGTGATTCCTCGGGCTCTACAGCAACGGGGATCATTGCAGGTTCTGGCTCAGATCGAACAACTGAAGGTTTATTCAGCTCTTCATACTTGGAGAGAACTTTCTGGATCTCATCATTGACATTCAAGGCTTCAAAAAGCAGAGCCTCATTATCTCCTGCAGTCTCAATAATTCTCCGGACGCTAGTCTGTGACTGTCGACACTGCTGTACAAGGGTGGTTGTCAAGTCATCCTGCCAATTGGAAGAAAACATTCCTTCATGTTATTGTGTTCTCCCTGGCACTCATCACACAGTATATAGAACTGAACACTAGTTGCTCGAGTTGGGAAATTTATGTAACTTGACCAAAATTCACAAAACAATTCTTCACATAGCTGAAACTCCAAGAGATGCCTAAAACAAGTGGATGTAGAAAAATGATAGCCAGCACAAGACGACAAAAATTACCTTCAAAGCATCTTGTTCTGGTGAAGAGGTCAAAACTGTTGTAAGAAGCTCAATACTGTTTCTTGCAACATCAAATGCTTCCTTTGTTTGTTCAGCTGTAAAGATTTGCACAGGAAAATCATGCTGAGTCTGCCGGGGGAGACCAGCATTTAGTTCTGACTCTGATACCGAATGAGCAGGAGTAAAGATAGGTGCCAAACTCTCATTGTCGCGACCAGGGAATCGAATTCCTCTTGATTTCAAACTCTGAGATAGAAAGACACCAGCATAAAAGGTTCAAAGCAAAGAATCATGCAAGGCAAAATGTACAAATCCTATTTTCCGCAGAAAAACTACAACAAGGATCCTACCCACACATAAATCAGTTCGAGATTTTATTCCAAATCTCTTTGGGGTTAAGTTTATTCAAACACTTCCTCTGAATCAAATCATTGGTTCCCAACAAACAATTTCTTAGTCGGACATGGCTAGGAAAAAAAAAAGTTTTGTTCTAGAATAGTCTTATCAAATCCTTATTTGAAAAAGCTTGTTATTACATATGTTTTCTTTCATATTCCAGCATTTCAGAATGATTTTTTTATTTTTCCATAAGATGAGGAGACATGCCAAGCAGGGTAAGGCATGATAGCTAGTTTTCCTTATATAACAGGAAATGTTGATGAGAATGACCACAAGAGTCAACCAAATAAAAATATTCACAAAATAGTTGACATAATTTTTCAGGTATAAACTTTAAAGGAAGAGAGAGGAAACACGTTGAATAAAAGAGTTGAAGTAGCAAAATCTGGGCGACCAACAAAGACTAATAGTATTAAAAGGCACCAGAGCTTTACAATACCTTATATGTTTCTTCGTAAACAGGCAAATAGCGGAGCTCACTGGTTGATTCCCCCCATGCTTCAATTAGCATCAAAGCCTTGTTGCGATTGTTAACTACTGTCTGAGGATCATCAATCAACTTTACAATCTCATCAAGAACTCTCTCGGCTGCCACCTCTGAGAAAGCCTTCTCACAATTCTTAACACATGTTTCAAGCAAGATCAAAGCCAAGTACTGAACCCTAGGACTTTTCAACATAATCCGCTTTTTAATTCCACAAATCAATTCAACACTGCTAATCTTTTCATTATTGATCATGTCGCAAATGTCAAGGTTCATAGCCCAATCAGGCTCGTCAAGGTCCTCTGAGGTGGCATCTTCAACAAGCTTATCCATCTGGTTTGGGCTTTGGAAAAGCTCCTTCACCTTGAAGCTCATTGAGCTCATGTCTGCACTCATTTTTCGGCCCACCTCAGCACCTCCAATCTTGAGGCGTTCACCAAAAGCACTAACTTTCTCCATCAAATTGTCACTCATGGTTACAACCTTTCAAAACCCTGAAATCAATATAAAAGCTTTCCTGAAACCCCGCAACCCTTAAAATTTAGAAGACCGAAAAGGCCAATACAAAACTTTCTTGTTGGCAAAAATAGGATTAAAAGTAAGATTATTCTGTCAGTCGCGTTTTTCCAATACACGGATAAATTTTCATCTCTGTAAGCAATACTATACGGAAAAATATATACAAAATTAGCTTTTCTTTTCTTTATTTTTCTTCATTTTCCAGGGAAGCAAACATAAAAAATGGAAACCAAAACTCTAATAAAATTCTATAAATCTTTTTATAACAACCAATAGAATTAAAGAGACACAGATATACAGTATATTTTCTTTCCTTTGCACAATTTGCTTAAGCAACCCAACAATCACGCATGTAAAACTCTTAGTAAAAAACACTAACTTTTATGAATTCAACACCTTACAAAAAACCATTTTTTCTGAGCACTGCAAGAAAAACATGTTTTGAACCGTACATCTTGTGATAAATTGTCGAGCTAAGGCCAGGATGACACAATTAAGACAGATGAGACATCTAGATATCACTGTCAACTAGAGGGACTCAGGGAGGTGAGTTTCACAGATATAAGAACCCAAGACAAGAAAAATGAGGGCATGTTCGTTTGGCTAAAAATTCTAGAATTTGAATCCAACTTTTAAAATTTATATTCTAAATATTACTTCTACAAGCATACTAATACAACCCAATATTACCTTTTTTTACACACATCAATACAACTTTTACACGCATTTCAGTAAAGCTCAAACATCACTTAAATATTCACATTATTCTTAGAATTCAACAAATTTTCTCAAAACGAAGATACCCTGATACTTGACCCACGAAAGTCAATTTCTTGCATTTCCTTCTTGTTTTCTCAACTTTCTCGGCAACCAAACAGATGCGGGAGATAAAATTTCATTTATGCGGTTTCTAGCTAAATTAGAATATGAAACCCTAACAACAACATAAAACATTATGACTCAAATATTTCTGTCATCCCCCTTTCGTTTTTCCTCCACTTCTCACAAACCAAACGGAGTCAACGTACTCGATCGCCTTAGATATTTGCCTAAAACCAAAACAAAAATCTACGAATGTTTGTAATCTTTAGTTTTAATTGAAAAAAAAAAAACGAAAGTGGAACTGGAATCATAGAGAGTACCTTCGAGATTGAGATGTGGTTTGGTTGAGACGGACAGACGAGCAACTTGGTAAAGTCTGATCTTTCTTCCTTGGAGTTTCAGTCTCCCTTTCTCTCACTTCTACGTTAGGCTAAAAATAACTAATTACAGCATTTCTTATGTTCTTTTTGAAAACTTAAAAAATTACCATACGAGTTTCTATAAAATTTTAAAAATCTGTTAGTCGGCGTCGGCCACTCAAAATTTTATCCTTATAAAATAATTATAAAAAAACTCTTTTAATCAAATTATTCACGCTGTTTATAAATAAATATAAAAAATTCATGTTTGGTTAATAATTTTAAAAATATTTCTCAATTCAAACATGATTTTTTTACACACAAAATATTTTAATCTTCGATAAAATTTTCTATCTAATTATTAGCTTCTATTTCTATAAACAAAAATATAAAAACTAATTTTTTTTTACAAAAACCAATAAAAAAACTCATCTCACAAAAATCTTCATCCAAACATATTTTTTTACTCTCGCATTCTTCAAGAGAATAAATTTTTGAAAAAAAAAATTTACAAACATCATTTCTGTAGGCCTCATTATTCTCACAAACACTTAAAAAAATATATTTTAATCATTATACAAAAAATCAAAATATAGCCTTAATATCCTAAAATTTTATACCATATGTTCTCTTGTACGATATGATAATAAAATTTCACTAAAAATTGGCAACGTAAATATTAGAGAAGAACCATTCAAATGCCGAAGATGACGACACAATTAGCTTTAAAAACAAGATAACTTGATAAGAGTCTGACTCATGAGGGTTAAAAACTTGAAAGAACAATACTTTTACAAATCAAAAAGTACGAGTTAGGAAAATAATTGAGTCTTAGACTAAAAATAATCTCTCTCTCTCTCTATATATATATATATATTTTTTTTTTTTTTGCGCGTGTGTATATATATTTAGAATAAAGAGAGTTTGGTTCATTACGATATTTAATGAGGATATTTGAATATAAGCTATCCTCTTTCTAAATAAATATGTTTAATTTCATCTAAAGCTTGGGCTCATATACTTCCTTTTTGAAAACTATGTTTTTAAGATATTTGTGAAAAAATAAAATACTATATTTTGTATCACGTTTTATTATAAGTGATATTCCATGTTCTTCAAATGGAAGGATTTCTAATTTGTTTCTCTCTGAATTTGTAATTGGATTTTTTGAAGTAATAAATTAGTCATTTAACTCGTGAGATAATAATTTTGAGGAAAATAAATAATTTTATCTACTTTCGTCCTCCTTAGTAAATATTGACCTATTAAATTAATGTCACCTTAATACGATCAAATTGTGTCTCTTTCCCAATATAAATGCGGCAGCCCACAAAATGCCACATCAACATCGGCTCAATCAGCCACTTATGCCACATGCTTACCACATCAGTCAAGCTTACAAAATATAAAAATATTTTTAAAAAAAAAACCACTTTAAGTTTTTCTTCATATCAATGCAGGGCCTATTTTTTTCCGAAAGTATTAAATGGCTAATTTGTTATCTCAAATACTCAATTGCAACTTTTGAATACTTCACCGTCGTGGATGCAATTTCACATTATAAATAAATATGTTTAATTTCATCTAGAGCTTAAAAGCTCGTATATTTCCTTTTAAAAAACAGATTTTGTAAGAGATTTGTGAAAAATTAAAATACTATATTTTGTATTATGTTTTATTAGAAGGGATATTCGATATTCTTTGAATGAAAGGATTTTTAATTTTTTTTTCCTCTTTGGATTTGTACGATCTATCTCTAAAATCCATGACTATAGTGTCGTTTATGAATAAGAAAATTATCCTTTTTATCCATCATTTTATAAAAAATTTGACACATTGCATTATCTACCCGCTCAGACATATAAGTCAAATTTTAAAATTAAAATTACAATAATACTCTTGGGATGATATATTTATTAATTTGGATGTTCATGGGAAATATGGACAAATTTCATTCAGCGGTAGGTAATATGTGCAGCATGTCAAGCATTCTTTACAAGATAAACAATCCTTGTTTTCTTATTTTTGGACAAACACATCTACAGTTCTGGTCTCCATTAATTATTTGGTCAAGTCATTGTCCCATACGTACTGGCAGAGACCAACTTATGATGTGTCTGTGTTGTAAAATTTTAGTGTTGTTAAAATTTTAGGTATTGAGTTTAGTGAAAAAGTGAAGAGAGAGGTAATTTTTTATATTTTTTGTAGTGAATAGTAGTGATTTGATGGAGGAGAGAGAGATTATATTGTAATTTTTTATTGTGTTAAAATTTTAGAGTGTGTAAAATTTTAGGACGCAAACGCAGCTCTAAGCTAGGATTAGATATTAGGGAGTCAATTACATAAAAATAATTTAATTTTGAACAGTACAGAAGGGGCACTGAGTCCAGCCTTCGAACGGCCGTGATTGGACGCATTGTATAGAACCTAGCCGCCGATTCCCAGGTGAACTCAGTCTCTCTCTCCTCCTTTCCTCGTTCCCCTTATAGCCCCCTCCTGGGTCCAGCCTCTAGGGTTTGATACAGAGTTCAAATGCAGCTTCAGCAGCTTCACACTAAAGGTTCCTCTTTCGCAGAAATGCTTTCACCCGGTTGACTCTTATTATTGTATTCTGTTTTGGATGATCAAATAACTGGAAGTTTATTTTCACTGGAACAGAACCACTTTCTTGATCAAAATTTTAGCGTCTGGAATGCTTTTTATATGACCTTTTTTTTGTGGTTCCTCATAAGGATGTTAACAAAATCGGAGTCATAGTCCTTTTGATATTTTCACACATTTTAAGCGGGAGAAATATCAGTTCAATCGACCAAACAAAAGAAGAAAACGAATTAAAGGGGAAATGGGGTCTATTAGAAAATTAAAAAGGCGTTAAAACAAAGAATTGCACCTAAATACCGGCTTAGATATTGTATTACTTGTTTGTTCCGCATGTATTTGCTATTTGTTTCGGATGTTAAGTCTATGCATTCATGTTGTTTGCTGATGATGTTTGATAAGGTTGGTTGAAATTGCACAACTCCAAAGTCTGTGTAAGGTCGTCTGTCTTGTGTATGAGACCCTATATTCCTAGTTGGTTGAAACTTTTCTGGAAGTGAACAAGTATGGATGTATGAATTATATAACTAATAATGGCTATGAATTCGATAATATAAAGTGGAAAGGAAACATTAGTGCATTATTTTTCCTTACAGAAATGTCTGCATTTGGAGCAAGTGAAGATCATGTCATGTTTTTATCTCTTGTGCAGTATTTGAAGTTCGATCATCTAAAATCTAAAGTACTTACTAATGTTAAAAGCCCAAAGAACTCTTCACTAGTTGTTTATTTGTCTTTCAGAGAATATGAACTTAGTTATTTATACTGTCTTATTTCTAAATACTGAATTATTTGTTTGCTGGGTGCAAGTTTATTGTTCATCTAATGACGAGGTTCTTTTGTGATCGCTTTTTTCTAGGCAGATTCTGGACGTTTGCTCTCAAGATTTGTTTTTTCCCTAGCTTTTTCTGGCTGGAACTTGAGAGAAGATTGAAGGGCCATTGTTTTGGTTCCATGTAGGATGGACCTGACTTTTCTGAGTGCTGTTCTAGTCGGGGCAGGTTGCCTTGCTTTGGGATACTATATTGGTGCACGATATCCTGGTCATGTCTTTTTCTCAGCAAGATTCACTAAAGACAGTGCACATGTCAATAATGAGAAGAAGAAAGGTAAACTCAAAGAGCCCCTAGAGGTTGAAAAACTGGCTGACATTCTTGAAGATTTCAAAATGGTACGATCACCCCCTGCCCCCCCCCCCTTTTCTCTCTCTGATTCACACACACACCTAGAATGAAAAAACTTAGATGTCTTTGCTTTTTTTCTTACTTTCTGCAGGTTTTGGTTGCGAGGAATGATCTAAAGATGGGAAAAGGAAAAATTGCAGCCCAATGCAGGTAGCCTGCAATCTTATATTGAATAACCTGATAAAGTGTGTGTGTCTGTGTGCTCATGTACTTTGCAGGTAGCCTGCAATCTTATATTGAATAACCTGATAAAGTGTGTGTGTCTGTGTGCTCATGTACTTTGCAACCTTAAAAAAGTTGTTCTTTGCTTTTGTATATGTATATATTTATTTAAAATTTCTGTAGATGCAGATAAAAAATGGTCAAGACGTAGGTTTCATGTTGATTGATTTATTAATTGATCATTTTGTTAAATAACTTCTTTGATGAATAATTGTGTCTGATGATTTATTTATTTTTGAAACCAATGGATGATCATATTTGTAAGGAAAGAATGGAAGAACGGGTGACATAGCCCCCCCCCCCCCACCCCAACCAGGGAAAAAAAAGGAAGAGTCTGCTGAGTATATCTCCAAACGTCATTGATGCTTATGAAGCATGTCGGTGTGTTCTGGTAATACTTTGCCAAGTTCAGTTGGGCTAAAAATGGTTTAGTTTGTAACTAAAATCATAAAACAGCTTTATGGTAACTAGAAAGGATGTTTGAGTTTCCCCTTTTTTCTGTTATGAACGCATTGGGTGTTCCTTTTAGGTTGTCTTATTGTTTCTGCTAGTTATACATGCCAGAAGCCTCTTAAAACTTTTATTCTATATCTAAGAAGCTTAGAATGTTTAATCAAGCATAGTGTGGATTGGTTGCCCGTCCCTTATAGCCTCCCTTAAAGAGTTTATTGAGTTGTGTTTGGTATCTTCTAGAAGCCTAGTGCACATTATTCATCCTAAATTTCACAATCAACTAATGCTGACGGCAATATCTTGATCTGCTATTTTGCATTGCATATATACTTTTTAGCTCATAAAGAAAAGAAGATTGTCTCATTGTTTTTACATTCAAAGAAATACCTTATTTGCATCTTTATCATCACATATGATGTTAAGGACAATTTTTATGTCAGCACTTTTGTAAATTATGAAGGTGCATTGCTATTTCCAATCGCTGGGAATCTAATTGCTTGATAGCTATGAATTTCATATTGGTGGCAAATCCACTCTTCCTTGAGGGTATTACATTTTTTTAGAGCCTTGCAGCTGCTATAGCTGCACTAATAGCTTTTACTGTAGAAATACCCAGTTTGTTGGTTCAGCAACTAACCATTTGACATGGTGATCTTAGCTGAGCTGGCGTGTTATTTAGAAGAAATTTCTATGACATATTGTATTCCTTCTCTTCTGTTAATGTTCTTTATTCATTATTTCCATTATTTGCTGTTGTGTCAATTGCTTTCTTGGGTTGCACTTCGAACAACCACTGGTAAACCTTAATCTTCTGAAAACATTCTTTGCTTCATCTATTGCTGATAGCAATTTGAGGACTACTCGTTGAACTATCTATTTAATTGTAAAGAGCTTGAGGAGTTGGATTGATATAGTTGACGTGTAACTTGTCCCCTACAATAGTTGGTCAACCTATTCAATGCATTGGCGTCACTGGATTGATTGTTGGATGGTTGTCGCATGCTTGCTTCTTCTTTTTTGGTAGTATTCCACTTCATTTTGGTATAAAACATAATCCTAAACTTTCCCTTATTTGGTTAGTCATGCAACTTTGGGGCTCTACAAGAAGCTTCTTCATCGGGCACCAAAAGCTTTAAACAAGTAAGGCCACATAGTACTTATACTGGAGTATTTCCTTATCCGGACTGTTTGTTGTGACCAAGTTCGTTAGCATGCAGATGGGAGATGTGTGCACAGCCCAAGGTGGTTTTAAAAATTGAAAGCGAGGAAGATATGCTGGCTTTGCAAGTAAGTTCTTTTTGGTTAGAAGCTGCGTGCTTAATGAATTGTTTATCTTTATTTCTTGCTTTTTATTTTTAAAAAAATATCCACGAACTTAAGTGTAAGTCGCTTTCTGTGAAGTCAATATTCATGGTGGATTAGTTAGCGAAGTGGCTACAGTAGAGGTGGAACTTTTTGCTTTTAATGAAGTAAACAAACACTGGTTCAAAACTGGGCTTAGCTGAAAGAAATGTCCTTACATCAAATGGTCGTGAAGATTTGCTGCCTCTATTAGTGATTATTAGAGAGTTGAAGGCTAGATATAATGGGCGACACTCCAGTCAGGATGTATCCTGTACTTTGGACGCTCTTTGGATTGTTTCTTTTCTCCTGCAGATAGGACTGACTCAACTGGAAGTTAGGAACCCAATGCAGGTGCATAATGTTCCATTTTTTTGGTCGGACTTCAGCAGCCAATGATGAATGGATACAACTAATTTCATACGCTGCATGTCATGGCTATGTTTTTCTTTCAAGTTAGTCAATCCTAATACAAGAATATTTTAATTCCTTTGCGAAATTTCTTTCTTCCCCTCAATCTCAGATGTTCCAGACAGTGTTATTTTTCCTTCTTTCTGGTTAATCAGGCGTTGTAAAGGTTTTTGTCCTTCTTTTTCTGAACTTAAAAAAACTTTCCATGAAGGTAAACCGTGAAGCTTGTGAGCTTGGATGAAGGTTTGATCATCTCTTCATTCTTAGTTCTTATTGAGCCATTGGCAAAACTATCCCTGTGATTTTTCTCGTCTTCTGAGGTTTTTATATTTATTGGTTGATTCGATTTCATTTTTTCATGTGACGATTTCACTTTTCCTGCACGTCTCCTGCCCTCGGAAAGGGAAAGTGAAATGTGATGCATTTTGTCTCTTTTTGGTCTATTTTCTCCCACTTCAAATTTTTTTCACAACTTGTGCTGTGTTTGGACATGTTAATTTTCACTAAATCGTTATTTACTTTGTCAGGAGCAGGCAAAATCACTGAAGTTACCAACCCACATTACAATCGATGCAGGGAGAACACAGATTGCACCAAGTGAGTGGCAACAGAATTCCTTCCTTCCAGAAGATTGATCATAGTCTCAACAAACGGTTGCTAAGTTCATTCAGTTGATAGGTTTATCTGGCATAGAATAATCATTTTTTTTCTATCTCACCTTCCAGATTCAAGGACAGTGATGGCAATTCTTGGTAAGTTTCTTTTCACCATACCTGCATATCTTGGATGTGATGGACCCCTTATGACCTATTTGCAGTTTGATATGGGCCTGGGGATCCAATTTGGTTCTTATAAAAGGGAAATTCAAAAACTTTTTTTCAGTTGATTAATTCTAACACGTGCAGGACCTGTTGAAGTGGTTGATGATGTAACTGGTGAACTAAAACTTTTATAGTTGTTGCTGCTTCATTTAAGTGGATATTCATCCTACTCCACAAAGCAGTCGAGCATCCCTTTGCGATCATGATGAAAAACGAAGGCTAAAATCTTAGTGACGGACGCATGACCTGGAAGCTATGGAGCAAATGCAGACCACATGGGACCATTACAGTATTGATCTGAACATTTTTCCCCTTTATGAGTTACACTAGGGAGAGAAAAGTCGTATGAATTTGAGATTATATTATTAAACTTAACTTGTTTTCCTATTCTTTTTCTTCTTTATCCATAAAATTCAAATATCATCTCTGTTTTGCAATCAGCTCCAGCTCCATGGATTTGTATGGATTTGCAGTCGTTTTTTTTTTGTTGGAAAAATACACTTCTGACCCATGGACTATTATTTATTTTGCATCTTTAAATTACTAATATTGAGAGATTTTATTCACAAAGTATTCATTTCGAATATATTATACTATCTTTTATTTTTTCGGTCACTTGACTTTTGTTTAATACGAAATGCTGATTATATAATTAAAAAAAGTAAAATTGTAAGTTATTTAAGGGTATAATTGTTACTTTGTTATTTCAGGTGTTGTTTGGTTGTTAAAATTTGAGGGTTGGTGAAAAAGTGAAGATAATTTATGAGTTAGTAAAAAAAGTAAAGAAAGAGAAAATTTGAATGAATATTATAATGAAAAATAATTATTATATGAGGAAATAGATATTATTTTGTAATTTTGTAATTATGCTTAAAATTGAGGGTGGGCAAATGTTCATGTTTAAATCGGAACATTCGTATTCGGTACCGGTTCCAGCCATTTTCAGTACTAAAATCGGATCTCATTTTAGGAAAAAATCGGTTCCGGTGTATAGTTTTTTAAAATCAATTCCAGGGTGGTTAAAAAAAAAAACACAAGTAGTGACCACTTGAAAGTCTTCACCCAACGAAAGACATCTTTCGAAAGTTCTAAACTTCATGTCTGTTCTAGCCCCCTTAACCCCCTCTCCCTGTCGTGAGCCATCAACCGTGCCCCCCCCCCCCCATCCTCCTTGCTGCGGTGCCTCCACTCTAGCCGCCTTCGTTTGTGCTCAACACCTCTCTCACTCTCTCTCGCCATCGCAATAGTTTTGGTGTAGTTAAAGAAGATATATGAGTTGATGTTTCCCTGAGCTACCAATTGAGTACTATGATAAGGAATTATTATTCGTGTTAGGAGCGACCATCGGTAACCCAGAGAGAGTAGACGCCACAAGGAAAAATGTGATGAGAGGTAAATTCGCAAGACTTTGTGTGGAGGACAATTTCAACAAACTGCTTTATAGAAGGTTCTTTTTGTCTGTGATACCACGTCTGAAGGTAATCATAATCATACAGGTGGTCCTAATTGGTTTTGTGTTAGGCTTTAGCTTACTGGCTTTTTTGTCGCCTTGCAAGATCTAAACGAAGAAGTTTTCGTTGAGTAAATCCTACAAGCACATGCAATTGACTAGTTATAATTCGGTGAAGAAATACCCTCTCTGTTTTGTAATTGATATGCTATTGATTTTTAGCCATCACAGTGTTTATTTTGGCAATTGACAGTGTTTTGGAATCAAAATTTCGGATTTCGGTTCCAGAAATTTCGATTTCGTTCCGAAATGAAAAATATGGTTCTGATGGATATCGAAACCGGAACCGAAATAGTTACATCATTTCCGGTATCCACCCTTACTTAAAATTTTGGGTGCCAAAAATTTGGCAATCAAACAATTTTATGTTTGACTCAAAAATTAATAAAAAAGTGTAATGTGTTAGAGATTGATACTTTTTAAGTGTAATGTTTCGAATGTAGTAACTTAGTTTACAAAATATAAAATTTATAATAATTTGTGGGTGAGAAATATATATCTTCTTTGATTATTATTTTTGTCATCTTTTTGGTTGATTTTTCTAAAAGCTTCGTGCATTTACTATTTCCACGAACTACAAATAAAAAATAAAAATAAAAAAGGCGAAAAAGAAAACCTAGGAGTTGTAATTATTCCTACTCGCAGAGAAAAGTTACGAAAAAGTAATAAAAAAATGTTAATTAAAAAATCCCCACGAACTTAAACCTTAATCTCAAATACCTCCATAAACTTAAACTTGTTGCAACTCACCCCCACAAATTTTACTTGTCGTTGTGATTTCATCCCTCAACCTACTGAAATTGTTATATCGAACGATTTGTGTCTCACTTAAACGACACATGACCTTCTTCTTACTTGAAAAGATGAATTTAATCTCGTTTGAGTCCTCCTTAGTCTTCTACAATGCTTTTATCAATTTCAGGGTGTTTGTGGTAGAAATTTTCACCCCTCAACATTTCTACACAATTATAAAATAATCTCTCTCCTCATCAAACTATAAAATAATATTATAATATTTAATTAAATCTTTTCTCTTTACTTTTACATCAAATTCTATAAAATATCTTTACTTTTTTCACAAACCCCAATACTTCAACATTTCCAACCTTCAACATTTTTAGTCAGCCGATTTTTTTATTAAAAAAAATGACTCACTTCAGTAGGTTGAGGGTAAAATTCTTCTTTTCAAGTAAGGAGAAGGTCACATGTCGTTTAAGTGGGACAAAAACCGTTCGATATAACAACTTAAGTAGATTGAAAGATGAAATTATAACGAAAATTATAGTTTGTGGGAGCGAATTGTAACGAGTTCGAGTTTATAAGGGTATTTGAGATTGATGTATAAGTTAGTAATGAATTTTTATAATTAACCTTAAAAAAAAATTAAGAAGAGAGAGAAGGCCGCGGGTCAGCGAGTGCTTAGCCTTGCCTTTTTTTTGTTTTGTTTTATTTCATTTTCTTTGTTTCCTTGCGCAAGGGCAATTATTGGAGGTTTATTCCACGTGCGGGATTACTGTCGTGTCGGCCAGTTCCTCTTTCTCGTAATGGTGATTGGCAGATACCGTAGTCACGTGGCCGCTCGCACCTAAGCCCAACCCCAAATCGTTCCATCCTCTGATAAGTCTGTTTTTTTCTAGGTAACAGGAAGTCCATCAACTATTACACTTCCTGCTCATTCTCCCCAAAGCCAGAACCGTCCGATCAACTCTCAGTCTTGAGACAATGGATATGGGACGGTGGTGGATGTCTCTGGTAGGACCACGACGACAAACGTCGTCCGTTGATATGGTGGTGAATCTGGTGATGGTGGTGGGTTTGTTGGTCTTGGCACAAGTAGAACAGTCTGTGCAGCTGAGGTCTACTCACCCAATGCACGGGGTTGTAGACAGAGTCAACGAGAATGCAGGACCTTACATTGGGCTCGTCATGGCTTACCCTACCGAAGAACTTGCGCTTCAAAACTCTGGTTTCTTCGTTCCCAGCTCCGAGATCCCCTGGGTTGACCTAGCTGGTAAGAGCCACAGAGTCAAGAGACTCTCACTCTCTTTCTCTCTCTTTTTCTCGGTCTTGGTTTCCTTATGCTCAATGGTCACGAGACTCATGTTTCTCCTCTCAGTAATGTTTCTACAAATGGGCCAACTTGATGCACGAAAAAAGTGGCTAGTTTTAAAAGTTCTAACTAGGGCGAAAGTGGCCCCATCTAAAGCCCAATTAGCCCATCTAGAGTAAGTACTTGGAGAGAAAATGAAAGATTTGTCGTTTCTATAAATTCTAGTTTAAGCCACGGGAGCTATACGGCTGGCCTAAATCTGTGCTGCAAGGTCCTAGGGCGGTAGCCGGTAAGCATAGAATCTACTCAGTTTTGTGCGCGGTAAATTTAGGACTCATCTAATGTTAAAAACATCAATCCCATGTTCTCATGGCCGAATATTTAATGGTTGGGAGTTCAACATAAAACATGCAAGAGTCCAGCATAAAACATCTCACAAAAACAAAAGCAAAAATTACAGAGTAAAACACTTGTTCTGAATCTGTTCAATTTGTTCATTGGCTAGGAAGGAGGTTCAACATAGGGACGATTAATGGTGTGGACGTAATTTCTGTGATGACTGGAGAGCAAACGGTGAGGATTCATCTTTGTTTCGTTAATTTCTTCAACACCCATAGTACATAAGTTGTAAACTTGACCTTTTCATTGGGCACTCTTAAGCTAAATGCAGGTATAACAGTGCAAATCCTTCTTGATGCATTTGACATTCAAGGAATTGTACATTATGGGACAGCTGGAACTGCTAATGATTCATTAAACCTTGGTGATGTTAGTGTCCCGAGTTATGTTGCCCTCACAGGATCTTGGAAATGGAAGGTACAAATTTGAGCTTGCATCAATGCAATAAAACAGTAAAACGAAAACAATTTGATATTTTCTCTGTTTAGTTTTAGTACTCTATTGTGACCTTTGCCATCTTTTCAATACAACAATATAAGTAGCACAGAAGATTGCAGTCTTCCCTGCATTTTTCTTCAGAAATGGTCCTATTCTTCTATTGATTCATATGGTTCAATTGATCATTTTCCATTGGTTCAAGTGGGATAAGTGGCAATTGAAAGTAATTGGTTCCGAGCTCCAACTTTGATTATATTCCTTATCCCGGTTGAAGCTTAAGTGATTAAATTCATCATTATTTGGTATGAAGCATTTAGGTTTGAGCAGCTAGTACTGCTACTAATGCTTAGTTCATCTTTCATTCTCTATTTGCAATGTAAAGGAATTCAAGTCAGCAGAAGGGAACCTGACAGAATTGAAGTTTGGGGCTTTCAATTTCCCGGAAATGGGAGAGAACTTGTTGGCAAAGATAGACTTCACCCCACAGCAATTGTACTCTGTTGGAAAACCAATGGAAGAGGTTTTTTGGCTTCAAATAGAACCAAAGCTGTTCGATATGGCTACCAAACTTCAGGTTTCTAGTTCAAATTCTTTCCCCTCTCCCTTCTCATAGCTTACACAGTTGATCAATATACGTAAACTTTATATTTGTTGCAGGATTTGAAGCTGCAACAATGCATCAATGAGACATACTGCCTACCAGAAGCACCACAAGTTGTATATGGATTGAGAGGTTCTACTGCTGATATATACCTTGACAATGCAGCATATAGAAAATTTCTCTTCAAAGAACTTAATGTCTCCACAGTTGATGAAGAAAGTGCTGCCATTGTAATGGTTAGTATATGAAAAGAAGT
Source organism: Myrica gale (assembly GCA_963930655.1). Classification (NCBI taxonomy): domain Eukaryota; kingdom Viridiplantae; phylum Streptophyta; class Magnoliopsida; order Fagales; family Myricaceae; genus Myrica; species Myrica gale. The sequence goes on from OZ005611.1 coordinate 23,293,914, forward strand.
ACTCCATTTAATGATTCTGGGGCAAATTGTTCGTTATATAGTGTTTGCCATGTTGGTCGCTGTGCAGACATCTCTATCAAATGGAGTGCCTTGCATTGTGTTTCGTGGCGTATCTGATTTGGCAGGCGGGGAGGAGAAGCTGTCGTCGACAAGCCTGAGTTCTCTGGCTGCTGTGAATGCTCTCACTGTTGCGGTTGCGTTTATAGAATTATCTGGGGAGAAAGCGGCTATCAAAGACCACTGAAAGTGAACCTCCTTAGCATTTTGCGGGTAGGTAAATATTGTTCATCTGTGTTGTGCAGGTTGAACTGATGTCTTTCCACAATAAAGTATACATTTTTGTTGGTGAAAATTCATGAGAAAATCTCAATGAGAACAATTCTATATCACAAGGGGCCAAAGCCCATATGCGAACTGGGCTTTCTCACCCTTGGGACTATCGAAATCGGGTCCGGTTGACTACGATTGGATTCTGGACTCATTCCGATTGTCCTATTTATCCATTCTCTCTCTCTCTGTTTGTGGCTTGTGGCGAGGAAAGGGTCTTTCTTCTTGAAACACGAAAAAGAAGAAAAAAACAAACCACGTCCAATCTCTCCACTATACAGAAAATAAGCGGTAGTCTGCATTTACAGAAGGAAGTCAAAGTGATCATCCAAACACAATAAATTCTTCTGTTAAATCTGTCGGTTATATCATTTAAAAATCATATCATAGTGTTGGATTTCGAAGGTTGTTATAACATGAAAGAGATTGAGTGGCTTCAAATAAATCATTTAAATACTTATTTATATTTTTTTCGTAACATTTTAATAAATTTACATAAACTTTATGAAATGTCACATCGTTTCGAATGGACAAGTCACTTCGTCAAATATATTACTATCCAAGAGATAAACATCAATATAGGGACCATTGTTACGACATGATCACCCTAAATTCCATCCACTACATGTCCAACCAGTTAGGTTCAACCACAAATACCGCTCTATTTAGAAAAATTAAAACCCTCAAGTACAAAATTTTCATATCATATTAGTTTGCTCGAAACAACAACAGTCGGATATATATAGAATGGCATGGACTAAGGTTGTACTGATAAACTTAAGCCTAAAACTATATTAAAGAGTTTGAATCGTGGGTTCTTCTTCCTCCTCAATAATTTATATGTTTGGTAACGGGCCAAGTCCTGATTTCAAGTATTAAATATTGATTTTGGGTATAAAATCTTGAATCCATGTTTGGATGGGTTGAATATTATTTTCACTCTTTAAACTAAATAACGGAAGAGAAAACTAATGTGTTTTTCCTCCCTCCTCTCTGTCTCTTCTGTTCTCCCCTGTGCGACTACGACCTAAACGCGACCCAGAGCTGGAGGGCCCTTCTTTGAATCACCCAAATTCCTCCTTCTACATGGTACATTTGCTTCGTTGTGGAATTGCAGCTTGTTCTCCGTTGATTCCAAGATACACTGACTGTTTTAGAGTTTGTCTTTCTTTTATCTCTGCGTTGATTTTGAGTATTTAGATTATCCCATTAATTCTTTTTTATCTCTGCGTTGGTTTTGGATATGTGGATTATCCCATTAATTCTCTGTTGACTTAAGGCTCACTTTTAAGATCAATTGAAGATCACCCGGAAAAAGCAACCTGAGTTGAAATAGTTAGGATCGTTGTAGTTTTTAAGTTGTCGGTTCCAATTAATTATCCAGATAAAAGAGTGTTTCTTAGCTATAGACTTGGTTTGCTCGGCGTGGGTTTTTCTTCTAATTTTGATTTTTTGGTTCGTTTCTTGGGGAAGGGGGGGAGAGTGTGCGCGAGTATACATAAATGAGGAGAAGATGAGAATTTACAAGAAGAGTTAGATCAATCCGTTTCACAAAACGTTGCCTGAAACAAAATGGAGGGGACTAGACCAAGATATTTGAAGATATTCGCTGACAGTATCGAAAAAAAACATCGTTGTATGACATTAACGTAAGTTGTCTGAGTCAAATAAGCTATGAATGCGTTGATAATGATGAGAGGGGCAGTTGAGAGGAAGATTAATAATAATAATAATAATAATAATAATAATAATAATAATATAACTATAATTACAAAATCTCAAAAATCTATATAATATAATTTCAATTTTTTAAAATAGTATTTACAAAAGTATACTAAAATAGTGTTTGTCACTGTAGCTACGTAAAATCGTGTATACAATTCAAAAAGTTCATTTGCTATGGACAAACAAAGCGTATATACGGGTCACTAGGGCAATTAATAGAGCATGTTTTAAAATAAAACATATTTACATGGCACATTAGGGAGCACGAGAGAAACATGTTTTAAAATAAAACTTATTTGCATATTTCACTTTTGCAAGTTAAGAAGCACTTAAGAGGTATGTTTTAAAGTTAACTTACTTATATATTCTACAGGGCACGTTAGGGAGCATCAAGGAAGCCAACCCAACGAGACAAGTATACCTTGCTAACGACGTTAGTGGAATTGACAAGCGACGTTAACTTTATTTTAAGTCAAGACTCAAAGACCGAACTCAAACCCCACTTGCATTTGGTATCCAAACAGTGAAAGGAAACTGAATCTGAAATCCAAACTGGAACCCAAACTCAGACCGTTTCCAAATATGACCTTAGTTTCTTGCATGCCAACTCGAATTCAACCTGAGGACATAAAGAGAAAAATTAGCAGCAAGCAATGTGAATAAATTAATACGACAACACCCTCTGCCAGCGAGCTGATCGATTGGCATTTGGCACCCCTCCCCTTAGGGAGAGATTGATGTCGGAGTCCACCCCGGCTAGATGCAGGCTTGGCATGCTTTACCACCCCATTATCTTAAAAAAAAAAAGAAAAAGACAGCATCCTCCGTAGCTTTTGGCCTCCATACCTAGGATTCACGAAACCCCAGTCCAATTGGTTGCTCGATCTGATACGACAAGTCGCTTTGAAACATGCATTAAACATACCCCACCAATTACATTTTTACTCGAGTTCCAAGCGTACACGTTTTGCCCTCTCTACCATCTTTTTCCTTTCTCGTTTGAATATGATGGTTGATTGCGATACGGAAGGAACACCGAACACTAATGTTACTTAATCCTCGACCACCTTTTTATAATCAAGCCTGCTGCATGCACGTGTGAGCCTTATTAAATGGACCATCTTTTTCCCAAGAATAAAATACTGTTAATAAATGGACCATCTTTTTCCCAAGAATAAAATACTGTTAAAATAAGAGAAATACAAAGGTTATATTCGTTTTCTAAATTTTTACGGGATTCAAATACATTCACAAAATTATCACCGAACATATTCATAATTCAAACACAATCATCAATATATTTTACATAATCTCCAATAACTTTTTACTTTTTTATTCAATATAAATTTTCTCTTTCTATACTTTTTTCACATAACTTCAATATTTTTTTATTAAACAATTACATCAAATCATTTCTCTCTCCACTTTACACAAACACAAATAAAATATTATTCAACCTAAATATTAACAACTTCTCTAAAATCCTACATTTTTACTCAAACCGAACATATCCAAATTTTGGGTTCAGTCTAGAGAGACCATCATTATGTATTTAACTTGCGCATAAAATAACCTTTTTATAAGATTTAACTCACATTTTATACTGTGAGATTATCTTCTAACAAGTATCACCCTCGCTATATGTCTTGCAAACATGACTTATATACTGTTAAAGAAATGCATTAACGTTGTTCACACGTTTTTTAAAGACTATTTTTTTTTTATAATTTTCTGTTCGAATTGTATGATAAAATTCGGATAAAGACAAACAAAACTTGTGGGTCATGTACTATTTGTCTTTATCCGTATTAAACTTCGAAAAATATAAACCTTACAACATTTAACAATTGTTGTATCTGTCTCTAAACTGCATCATGCAATTTGAGTAAATAATTATAAAATATCATGGTCCTAATTAATATGTGCTGATAAAGTATCTATTTGGCGAGATCGTGTGCAACAAAGTTAGTTGAACTGATTATTTTTTTCTATATATTTTTTTTATTTGTACATGCCACACACAAGAACTAGTAAGAATCACCTTACCTATAGATGAGATTGTTTATTAATTATTAATTGCAAATTTAGGCTCCATAAGCTTTATAAGCCTAGTATAATCATTGAATGTAATGCAAGCCTAACGAAATTATTCAGAAAAAAGTACAGATTCTATGGAAGCTTCGCTCCAATAAATTTTTGTATAGAAGGTTCTAAAAGAACCATTCGACAAAAGAAACCATTGTGGAAGGCGGAAGCAAGCAGCCCAAGTTGGAACATGTTACCCTATATTGTACCTAGAATTAAATTAAAAATAAGGTTGAATTTTGATTTTTGCAAAGTTGGGAGGTTACTCAGATAATTTCTAATTTTATTTTCCCGCCGGTGCTACAATGACACGACTTTTACCGATTACATAAATTTTTCACCATCCTCCCTCGACGCCCGCAATGCACGGACGATCCTACGTGGCACGGTATCTAGGAAATTGTAGTTGCAATCCCCAACAGCAAATGGCCACTGCTGCTCCCACCGTTTCCCGGCTGAGTGGGAGAGGGAGAGGGAGTTAAAACGAAAGAAACCGAATCGAATCGTACTTGTCCGGGAATTAATTCCTTCCGCAAATATGGATTACGGATTATGCAATTCGGGGCGGGAATAATCCTAATCCCGAGGCCTCCCATCAATCAGATTCGCTCTCTTAAAGACCCAGCAGATATCCGACCCTGCAACTTCTCATCATCGTTCATGGCCAAGTTGTGAAACTCGCACCCGCAGTCCAATTGCATCTTTTCGGGTATCCGATTCATTTTCCTTTCCTTTCTCACTTGCCACTCCCGAGATGCCTATTTAATCCCGCCATGCGTATTCCCAAGAAGCCCGTTTCCTCATTTTGCGTCTCCCTCTTCTCCTCCTCCGAGCTCTCTCCCACATTCTTTTCCCGGATTCCACTTCGCACTGGAACTCTCTGCAAACTCGCTCGGTTACCCGGAACACGAAAGGGAATTCACACCGCAGGTTCGTGTCCGTTGTAACGTTCTCCCTTTTAAAGAATTCAATTCTTTAGCTTCTTGGGTGGGAATTATTAGAATTCAATTCTTTACCTTCTTGGGTGGGAATTATGGGTTTTTTTTTTCTGGTTGCTTAAGCCAGAAGATTAGGACGGGTTCACGATTCTCTTAATGTCAGTGACTGAATTTTTCTATAATTAGTACGTTTTTGTTTGGTTTAATTAATGTCTTTGCTGGTAATTTGGTGAAAGTTTTGTAGTTGCGTGGTGGGATTGGTCAGGACAAGAGGTATTTCTTGGAACCAGTATTATATTAGTTGGTAGGTTTGTTTCGGGAGCAAAAAGATTGATCGTTTTTAATCGGGAACTGAAGTTTATAGGTATTTCTTGGAGCGTAGCTTGGACGATTCCTAGAATCGGAACTTAGCGTGGTGCACTTTGTGCTCTTTGATTGGACGACAGAGGTAATAGCTTGAGGTTTTCTCTGGTGGGAAAATATTTTTGTTTTTCGCTTTTGTATTGGAAAACAAATGTGTGGTGAATTTGAGCTTGGGAAATGAGGAGATAGAGATGTTCTTTTCGACCTTTAGATTGAATCAGGCAGAGATACCACTAGCAAGCGTGAACAACCTGCGGTTGAAATAATCAGAACGTATTTTTTTTTCTTAATTTTTATGTGCTTTTTTCTCTGGCCATTAGATTCAAATGAGATTACCAACTTCGTATTTTATAACCCTTGCAATGAGAAATCATCATTTAGAATGGACTTAATGCCAACTTTAGGGCTCTATTGGTTTAACTGGTGAAACTATTAACTAGATGTGTATTTTCTGTTGGAGATATGTTCTTGGAATTTAGAGGCATAGAATTGTAAGTTTATGCACGTCATCTATATACAGGATAGATTTTCCTGAATGCATTATGCAGACTTGACTTGTGTGATTATGGTGCTAATCATTCTCAATCACCATCATAAGCTAATCCTTTTCCCCCTTCTCTTCTTCCCCCCACTGAAAACTACCAGGAGCAAGCCAATTGCGTGCCATTTATTCAGTGGACAAGTGCCACGGGACTGTAGTAGGTGACAGATCATCAAACTTTCTTCATATGGCAACCAGTGATGGCAGTCAGAAACCATTTATATGGTCATCTCCTGAAGGAGGACGCAAGATTGAGTTAGGAAAGCATATCTTCTGCAACAGATCATTAAACATGAAGAGTATTGTTGCTGTTGGGTTTGACATGGATTACACTTTGGCACAATACAAGCCTGAGACTTTTGAATCCCTTGCTTATGAAGGCACGATTAGAAAATTGGTGTATGATTTGGGATACCCTCACGAGGCATGTCAATATTCTCTTCTATGCTTACATTTCCCTAAAGAAATTTGATATTGCTATGTATAGAGGCTATCCTAACCAATAGCTAGATAATACGGGTTTCAATTGGTTATTCATTGCTCTCTTAGGTTGATATCTTATTTGTCTGTTATGTGTTGCGAGATATCCAATTATATGGTTTTTTATACTTTATATTTACTTTAGTTTACTCCTAAAATTTCCTTGTGGTTGATTTATTGAGAAAACATGATCCTATGCAGTTGCTGGATTGGTCATTTGATTGGAAGTACATGGTGAGAGGCTTGGTACTTGATAAAAAGAGAGGCAACATCTTGAAGGTTAATCCTGTTGATTTTTATTTCTCAATTTTATTGCTTAATTTAGCTTATGTTGCTTTAATGCTCTTTCTTGCTGAAATCTCAGGGATAAAGTAATTGTGTGCTTTATGCAGATGGATCGGCATAAGTATGTGAAAGTAGCTTACCATGGATTCAAGGAGTTGTCAAAGGAAGAAAAAGTTGGGACCTACGGAAGTACTCTGATACGGGATTCTTTTGATGAACCTGATTATGCTCTAATTGATACCCTTTTTTCATTAGCTGAAGCCTACTTGTTTGCTCAACTGGTTGACTTCCGGGACCGTAATCCTGGAAAAGTTCCAGAGGGTGTTGAGTAAGAATATTGCTCTTTTTTTTTCCTTTTTTTTGGGCTGGTGTCTCTGTTGGCTCTCTCTCTCTCTCTCTAATGGGTAGATAGTGGTTGCTAAAATGAGCTGGCACTTTATAAATTACTACTTTATTTAGTTATCTACAATAGCTGGTATTCATGAACTTTTATCATATTCAATTTTCAATATTTTTTTTTCAGTTACTCCCGCTTGTACAAAGATGTTCGAGCTGCAGTTGACTTGTGCCACCGTGATGGAACTTTAAAGCAAATGGTAGCAAAAGATCCGAAACAGTAAGTATGGGAACTACAATAAAAATAATAGTGAAGGAAGTTCCCAACGCATTCGGGAGTCAATTGATTGGTTAAATTATTCTATGTTTATTTTTAACTATATATTTCCACATTTCTTCATTTATTCCCTCATAGATATATCAATGAAGATACCTCTATAGTGCCCATGCTCAAAATGCTCAGAGATTCTGATCGTTCTACATTCTTGGTCACAAATAGGTATAATTGCTTATCTTAGTCCTCTCTTCAAATATAATAGTAACTTCTGAAACATATCATTCTAGAAGTAGACTAGTTTTTATAAAAAAAATTTGGGAAATATGCTTGAAGAGAAAGGAGCTAAAAGCAATACTAGAATCTAGAAAGGGAAACAAGGGAGAAATAAAAAGGAAAAGGAACTTCTTGGACCATACTAATATCAAAGGAAATAGAATTTGCTTTTACATGGCAATCTATGTGCACATTTTATCCTTTTCCTTTGCATTTGTCAATTACTAAATATATCCGGAGTAGGAGAGATTTTCAAAGTACAGACATGATGATGAACTTTCATTTGTGTCTCTTGCAGTTTATGGGACTATACGAACATTGTGATGAATTTCCTCTGTGAGTCCCGAACAATTAGTGGTAGTAGGAAATGCAATTTTGACTGGCTTCAATACTTTGATGTTGTAATCACTGGCAGGTATGCATCTGACTGTAGCATACTGGACACTTTTTTCGTTTGTTTAATGTCAGTGATTTTTTTATGGTTGTGTTCGAACCATTTCTGTGGCAATCAATAGTTTACTAATAAAGTTGCTTTCTATTTGTTTCGTCTGTTTTTGTGGAGAGCCAGGAGATCTCTTCCTTCAAAATGTATTTCTCTGCATTCCTTGAAACCTGTAATTTAGTTTGGAATTGCCTTAGGACATGAATTTAAGTTCCCTTATGTCTTGGTTACTATCCGAGTATTGATGTCACATATAGTAAGCATACAAGGGAAACTGATACTTGGATATCATTGTTTGTCAAGCCAATTTGGGCAAGTGATTAGTGAAGTTACTTCATGCTTTTAACTTCTGCTGAAACCTACCAACTACAACTGACAACTACTGCTGTATGTTGCACAATTTTCCACTGGATTTCAACAAATTCCCTTGTAATAGAGGTTGTTCATTCACAGAGATTTAATGGATTTTAGTACTGAGGTATTAAGATTTCACTTTATCATGTAAAGCTCTGTTTATGTGCTTTGTACTGTCAATTCTTACCCTAAAGAGGTGATTGTCATTACAGTGCAAAGCCAGGCTTCTTCCATGAGGACAATCGTGCGAATTTATTTGAAGTTGAACCTGAGTCAGGGATGCTACTTAATACTGACAACGGCTCTCCTATGCCTCAGGTCAATATAATGTTGTCAGTGCTTGTCTAGCATATCCTACGACTATACGATGAATGTGTTTCGGTCCTTTAATTTACTCAATTTTGTATTTTATTATCAAGGTTGGAAGTACTTCACCAAGCTTATCATTGAAGGGGCCCAATAAGATGTGCAGAATTTTCCAGGTATTTTTCATTAACATAATATGATCTACTTGAGAACTGTTACACTATTACCTATTTGTCTTCACTGCCTGATTTCATTTTTTCAATTGTTGGTATCCTTCAATCAAGATTTATAATAGCCAATAATTTTCCAGGGAGGCAGTGTTGCTCATCTGCATAAACTACTCTCAATTGAGTCAAGTTCACAGGTGAACTATCCTTCTGTTGAACATAGGTGCCAAGAAGAAATTATGTTGAACAACATCGTAAAGTGGTTCCTGTGTTGAAAATTTAATACTTATAATTATTGGTTAGCTTTGACCTTTTGATGGATTTCATTCCACATAGTTTGATCCTTGAAGGCAGTTGCTGAGCTGTTTGTTCCTGTTAACTCTTGATTCTTGTTTTTTTAGGTGCTTAATTTCAATTAATTTTGCTTTCAGCAGGTTCTCTATGTTGGGGATCATATCTATGGAGATATTTTACGGAGCAAAAAGGTTCTTGGTATAATATGTTCCTATTTGCTTCTCATTTCATATAGTATTTGCACTAAATCCCTGAATTTGACTCAATTGAGAGTAGTTCGTGCAGATGAGCAAGCCATATCAAGGTCTTAATGGTGTACATGTGACACTTGTGAGATGAGATTAAAAAAAAAAACTTGTGAGATGGCAAGTATTTCAAGAATCCATGTATTCTGATCGGTTATTGATCTATGTCCTTGCAATCAGGGTGGAGAACAATGCTTGTTGTTCCAGAGCTTGAGAGAGAGGTGGAACTTCTTTGGGAATTAAGGGACACCCGCAAGGTTTTTATGCATTTTGCTATAGATTTTACTTCGCTGCTATAAGGAAGTTTATTTCTTCAAAATTTTAATGGTCAAGTGAGACAGTTTCTTATGCTTATAAAATGAGCTCTTGTCACATAAATTTTCTAGAATGTTCCTTTTATAGGATTTCTGTGATAATTTACGTTAGTTTTTGCAGGAACTAAGATTGTTGCGGAATCAACGCGACAACATTGAAGACAAAATGCACCGTTTGAAGTGGTCTCTCAAGTAACCATCTCTCGTGATGGTCATGTCACATGCTCATTAGTTTTTTTAGCAGTTTACATCACATTGTAATGGATTTCCCTGTTCAGGTTTGAAGACGTCAAGTTTGATGAGAAACAGAGATTATCTTCGGCTCTAGATGAGTTGGAGGTTAGGCCCTTTATCTGTAGAGTACCAAGTGTCATAGCCAGTGTGAACATCGTTACGTGAGATATATTAGAATTTTCTTTTCTTCGGTGGTTTCATTGATAGTCTAAACGGGAGCAAGTCAGATTAACGCATCAACAGGCTCAACGGGAATGTCACCAGAAGGTGACGAACTTTTATCATGTCAGTTGTATATTTGCAATTTCTTTGTTTTTTAGTATTGTGGTATGGGGAATTTTAGTTCGATATGGTATCGACGAGGTGAAATCTTTTGTTTATCAATAATTACAGTTTCATAAAGTTTGGGGACAACTCATGAAGACAGGGTACCAGAACTCCCGCTTTGCACATCAGGTAAGAACATGGTACATTTTGCAGGTTTCATGACTAATTGGACAAATAGTATTCATCTTCTCACGTGTTTTGCACGATGCAGGTTGAGAGATTTGCGTGCCTTTACACTAGCCAAGTTTCCAACTTAAGCCTCTACTCCCCTGACAAATACTACCGACCAAGTGAAGATTTCATGCCCCATGAGTTTGATATTTTCCCTTGCTTTTCTTGATTATTTGCTTTCCATGTAATTCGGTAAAATGTGTTGGTCAGTGAAAACACATGTGAATAAATCAGCATTTTTCGATACAATATTATATGTTGGTGCTGTGTATGATACATCTTCAACCACAATCTTCCGGGATGTAATGCAACATTGTTCAGTAGCAAATAATCTCATCGGGATAATTTTTGTGCAAATCTAGCCCGAGGCAAGTGTTCCTTTTACATCGAGATGGCTAAAACGTAATATATGGACAGTTCGCTTTTGGAGCACAATGTAATGGGGCGTATAAGCTTTACGCATTCGCCGATATCAACACAAGTTAAGTTGGGACTACGGGCGGGGTGGCCGGCCTTATACCGTAACTGAGTTACCAGCCAAGAGGGTCAACGAATCCCTAGCTTTTGTAGCAAAGGCTCGTGTCCTGTCTACAAATACCGTCTTGCAAGGATCGGCATCTCTTTGCCTCTATCTGGTAGGCATATGTCGTTCCATATCGGGAATAAGGAAGAGAAGGAATCGCGGAAAGTCTCACTTAGTGCGAATAAAATCGATGATTTCCCGAGGGTCACAAGCTTAAAGTGTAAACATACATTAGAATCAGCACCAAAACTCAATGGGCAACTAGCCCTTTCAAAAATAATTGACATTATTGTTTTCACTAGAAATATTACCTCTTCCTTTTCTTATTTGCAGTAGCAAGCTCTCTATTGAACCCCCTTATATCATTAGTGGTCTCAGCTGTGTTCTGCATTTTCAAACCTTTCCTGCCTCCAGATCCAAACTTCAAGTTTCTTTGTTCTCTTTTCTTCGGTTTCTTCCCAGTTCGACCACCTTGTTTTGCCTTACCTCCAGAACGATCTCCTGGAGCCACACCTGGTCTCTTCTTATCTGACCTCTGAAATACTTTCCCCTCCTCGAGGTCAAAATCCATTTCAACATCTTTTTCACCCCCAGCAAACCCACTCTGCTGCCTCTGCTTCCTCCACTTCTTAACAGACTCTATCTCCTCCCTCTTCTGGTTAGCTCTTTCTTTCAACTTCTGGGCCTGAATCTCTTTAGCTAGTCTCTTCCCCTCCCTGGCCTTCCTTCTCTCCTCAGCCTCTTCAATCTTCTTTTTTTCTGCCAAGAGGCCGTCTTTCACTTTCTCCATGTGGGAATCTGTCTTCACCATCTCAGCATAATAGTCAGAAGGCCTGAGGAAAGGGAGCCCCATTGACTGAAGCTTTTCGAAGGCCAGCCTAGTTCCCTCCAATGCTTGTGTATAGAAAGCAAGCTCCCGTGCTAGGTCATCGTTCACATCAACTTCTTGTTGTTGATCAATATCAACAGAGAGCTTCTGTATCCATCCCACAATTTTAGGCCAGCTAATATCCCCAAGTTTATCAAGGAGACTACCTCGGTCTAATATGCAGCTCTTTGCAGGTTCAGTCAAGCTCACATCTTCCTCTTCTTCCGCCTCTAATTCAGATTCAGATGCTTCCTCATTGCTTTCTTCCATGTTACCATCTTCCACCCTATCCTCATTAATAATCGGTTCTTTCTTGAGTACCCCCATTCAATAAACCTAAAAAGATGACAAAGATGCAGAATTGTGAGCAGGAGAAGATGTTCTATACATTGCTTACTAGAGTAGGGGAGAAACAAAAGATGAGTAAAATATTCAAGGCCATGATAGAAGCTGAATAAACTCATCAAGGCTTGCCGACCTCAATCTTTTCTCTTAAAAAAAAAGTTTGAACATTAAATTTTTGGCTCACTTGTTGGTCAACTTCTAAATTTAAAGGTGATTGAGTTCCAAATTCAGGGCATAAATAATTTCTCTCTATGTGGATTGAGGTGAGCACAATAGAAAACCAATATACCACCGAACAGTGAAATGCATCGAGTTATCAATGCAAGGAAGAAACAATGAACTGCAACAGTAGATAAGAAATAAATAAGATCAAAGCCCCATAACTTTTGTTCTTCTGTGGGGAAAAATCGAAAACTTGACATGGGTCACAACCTTTCACAGAAACTATTGCACCTCTAGTGATGTTCGCACAAAAGAATTAGGATGTCAGATTTTCAAAAAATAAATAAATCAAAATTCAATTGTCACGTGGCCTTTAAAACTGGTGTAAGACATGAGTCCTGTGGCTTATCCCTAGTTTCATAAAGGGTCTTCTGCGTCGTGGAACTTACTAACTTCCGTACCAACAGAACTCCGATAGGACCCCGGTCGACAGCGGAGATAACCCCCCCCCCTTCCCCGGGGGGGACCAAGGATAATCGACACGGAGTTGGAAATATAACGTGTACAAAAAGAGATTTGAACAAATTAATCATCGAGCCTCTACTGCACTTAGAATCACAAGCACAGCTTCCAAGTTCCAAGGCACAAAGAATTAGAAATAATCACTATAAACCTCCGCATAGTAACAAGAGGATGTAAAGGAAGGCTCCACTTAATAACAAAAGAATGTTTGGTGCATCAGACACAAAGCAAACCATGCATGCATCGGTTATCAGACACCAACAAATAACCAAAAAAAGCACCAACTGTAGGCCACGGAAGAATACTCACCAGAACTGCCTCCAGTCTTCTTGAGATTGGATAATGGGGCTGGCAGATGAGGGCGAGGCACTGAGCTGAGAGTAGCCGCTGGTGAAGGTAACTGAGTGCAGAGGAGACTGACCAGACTTTTTCTTTCTTTAAGAGAGCGCCAGAGCGGGAGAGTAAAGAAATCGATTTAGGGTTCTCGGTGCGATGCACCAGAACACGCCGTATCAAAGGACGAACAAATTAACAAATTTTAGCATACAAACGACGTGTCGTACAAGCCAAAATTTTGAAATATTCGAGCCGGCTCGATACTGTTGAATAGTGGAGTCGGACAGAGAGAGTGGCATGGAAATGGATGGAATCAGAATAGTCAATTTCATTACTCATCTAAACACAAATTTTTGTTTCAAAATCGAAAATTTCGGTTCGACACGTGAGATTCTTTGAACTTTTTTTTGGACCTTACTTGGCCCAATTTAAATATTTTGGGCTGGAATTATAGTAAGATTTTCTAAAATTCTGTGCACAATCTCTTCTACTCTACTGTACGAAACCTCACCAGAAGAACATTTTCATCTGTCAATTAGAGATTTGTAGCCGAAGGAAAATGGAGAGAAGATAGGGTCTGTTAGAGCATGAGATCACAGCGGAAACGATCGTTGAATTAAAGCAGTCCAAATGTTTTACCTCCTTCATATCCACGCACACAGTTGTTGAGAGAGTTTCTAGAGAGAGAGAGTTTCAACAAGAAAATTGATGTTTTTTCTCTCAAATGAAATTCTGGGTTATTTATAATAGCTTGCTCAGAGCTTCAACTGTGCTTATGTGTGGGATCTTTAAGGACCTAAAATTTCTGTCGTAGGATCATGATGAAAAACTCTTTTTTATTAACTCCCTTATATTATGTATTCCGAATTTATGGGCTTCTACAAATTGTGATCATGTTCATTAACATATCATAATTGACCACTGAGATAGATAATTATATTGTTTTTATGAAATCTATTTTGCTAACAATTATATGCTTATTTATACTTCAACTATATTATATTCCACATAAGCTAATAAGACCGAAATAATACCATTGATTAAGTTTATACCAAGTTGGACTCTTAAACAGGTTCAAAAACAATATAAATGTATTATGCACAGTGAAAATATTTTTCACAAAATCTCGCTGCGCAGCATTTTTATTTGAGTCTAACAATGTAAAAACATAATAAATATAATACAACAAGAGATTGATGAATTTCATATTGAGCAATTATACTAATTCAATTACTATGCACAAGACCCAACATTATCTAGAATATTTGATCTGCAAAGATTATCACCAAATGACTCAGTCAAAGCACAAGTACACAACAAAAAGATCTGCATAACTCTTTCAGTTCTAAGGACAACATAAACTAATTGTGTTGAATATCATTTTTTACATCAGTGATCGTTTTCAAAAGGTATTCATATTTGATCCAATTCAGTGCATGTATTCTTACAGTGCACTCACTCGTCTGTTTAAGGTCATCACCTCAATGATGAAGTTCATCATTCTATCTTATAGAGGCACAACGAGTGTATACTTATTTATACACTATTATATATCTCGGTTTAGAACAAAGTGAGTCAACAAGGATCCAAAAGTTTATGCTCCCCGCCTCCAATTTATTAATCATCGACCTAATTTTTCTACAATGTTGCTAAAAAATATGACATCTTATGTCATTGCATATACTCAAAATAATATTAAACAATATATATATACAATTGATTAATCAACAACAATAAATAAATAAAAAGATTAATCAACAACAATAAATAAAAAAAGATTAATCAACAACAATAATTATCTCATAATTATTGCAAATAATTAATTTTGAAGGACATACATCTAACAGGGTCGGTATCAATTTGAACATGAGATTGGGTCCTTCTGTGGGTGCTCAAGAGTTAGAGTCCTTGGCAAAGAATGGGGACCTGAGTGTAGGGGTGTATAGCGGACATGTCGGAAGCGAAATTTAACATTCCAACATCCAGTCCGTTAACTAGCGGATGCCCAAAATAGATTTCGCTTCCACTTCTACTTCCGACTCTTGCTGGACTTAGCGGAAGCGGATAACAATATTCCGATAAGGAAAAAATTAGATCCTTTTAACCCTAAGATTCTATGCACTGCAAAACAACATAAGGAAAAAAATTTAATAAGATGTTATCTACAAGCAGTACGAATGACATGTCACAATGTGCAAAGAACAAACCTAAATATTTTAATTGCTAAGATTAAGTTGCTTCATAGGTAAAACATGTAGATTCATAACCATTAAACCACTGCAAAACGGCAAAACATGCAGATTCACTAAACTAAGTTTCTCAGAAACTGTCAAACCTCAAGTAGTGATCATACACTAATGACTAATTTAGCTTATTGGTCACAACATATTCAAATTTCACAATAGAGAGATTAAACTAACTAATTTAACTCAAGTTTCAAAATGTCATGCATATATAAAATAGATTCAATCACAACATATTCAAATTTAGCAAAAAAAAATCACAATAGATTCACAAATCGTTCAATACCCTTCACTAAGCTAAAATTGCCCCTCGATTCACAAATCACAACAGATTCACAATATATATATATAGAGAGAACATATCTGTTAAAAATTTAAACTAGAGAGAGATGGAGACAGAGAGACCGAGATATAGAGAGAGAGACAGACATACAACGATACTGCAAACTGTGCGAAGGTCGAACTGTCGAAGGAGAGAGAGAGAGAGTTGACTCACTGTGTGAACTAAAAGTAAGAACTGTGTGAAGGTTGAAGGAGAAGGGGGACTTCGGGGAGGGAGACTTAGGGATTTATCAAAACAATCATTGATCCATGGTATATATATATATATTAAAAAAACAACTGAACAACGTCGTTCTATTTAAAATAGAACGACTTCGTTTTAATATTAAATTAAAAAAATAAAAAAAATAAACGAAAACTGGTTTCCTGGTGAACTGACGGAAACTTTCGCTTTCAGGAAAGCTCTAAAATCACCTCCGATTCCTGGAAGCTACAGACCTCAGCTTCCCGAAACCGGTGCGGGACTTACGCCCCTACCTGAGTGCGTGTAGCATTGTGGGTAAAGCTTCCGAGAGTGGTTCGGTGGCGAAGTCTACGAGTGTTTTAGTTGAAAGCAATGAAGTAGAGCAAGAAACTGAGGGAATCAATAGAGGCAGATCGAGGAGTCAAATCGTCACGAGTTAAAGATTGAAGCTTTTAAGACTGGAGTGTTAGTTCAAGTAGAAAAAAATATAATTAATCTTAAAATTTAGTATAGAAACGACGTCGTTCCATACAATCAAATTTTTTGAAATATTTTAAAGTTGGCTCGACATTGTGTTGGATAGTCAAGTTGGACCCCTGGCCATTTGAATACCACGTGAAAAAAAGTGATTCTTATATGTAAAGAAAGTATTTAAAATTTGTAAAAAGTTAGAATTTTTTTTTAAAAAATGATTGTGAATTTTTTTTTTCATGTACATACGAGGGGTTAACCAAGAAAAAAAAGTTATTGAGGAATCAAAAGCAACAAGTACCTGTTCAAATGCTGATGAAAATCTTCTGCAACCATGCAATTTGAACAAATAATTACAGAGAATCTTAATCCTTTAAATGCCTCTAATTCTTCTTTTCTGGCGAGTAAAATTCACAATTCCACAAGAAGAAATTCCAGCCTATTACGACACAATACTGGACGCATGTGATCTAAAAGAAAGCCTCCATTAGAGAATAAAATTGAAGCTTGCTTCAACAATAAACAAGCCTTCCAAAACCTCTGAGTCTTGTTCAATTTACAGGACCGACGTCTTTAGTGATTGTCACTGGCCAGGCCTCAACAATATCTTCCCAACCAGGCACTCTTCGTCGGATGGGTCAACTTTCCAAATAATAATTCATCAAATAGGTCTGGAACCAGAGGAAAGCCGATGGGAAAGGGTTGCTGTTGAGCAGGCTGGTAAGTGTTCAGCCTCAGGATCATCAGCAACAAGCAAGAAACACCTTTTTAAGTTATTGCTCATCTTGCCTTTCCAAGTCTTGCAGTTCAACCGGTTCAGGGAAAATTTCACTGGATGACCTTTTATGTGAGGATGAGAATTCACGTCCGCAACTTCCATGAGAGTTTACTCTCCCTGACTGCCTTAAGCCACTTACCCCAGTATGGCCGGGAATGGTGGCGCCATCTGATGAACTGTGCCGCCAGCTGCCAAAGAATGCAGAATTCCAAGATCTCCTCGATGACAATGTTCGCAACCTTGCAGAGCTGGAACTCTCCCCCCTAACCACCTTCAAAGGGTTTTCCAATGCTTTGAGGATATATTTCATTGGGGGACGTCTGGAAGGCCTGGGATTGAGGCATGACCTGGCTACAATTGCCATGGCCCATACCTCTTCCAGTAGATCCTCATATATTATCAGAGATGGGTCAACAATTTTAGTTATCAGTTCCTTGTCACATATGCTAACGTAAGGCAGTGTTTGTTCCAACCACTCGCTTATAGTAGCACCATCCGACTTGCTAATGCCAATCTTACCCGTTACAAGCTCAAGCAAGACTTTCCCAAAACAGTACACATCATAAGCACAAGTTGCTGATGAAGAGCCTGTACATGCCACAGAAATGAGGGGGGGATACACACAGTAAGTTCATTTCTCCAAAAAAATCATTTTTTTTTCTGACCATCAAAATTATACAAGTGAAAGGGAGAAGAATCTCTGAAATGCTAAATACATAAATATTCCACATAGCCCTCTCTCCTTGACCATGCTACCAGGCTGAATGACTTTCTATTAACAATAGACTTGCTTTCGTAGATTATGAACCAACTTTTAAAATCCTAAGTTGCTTTGTTAGCGTACTATCAGGATAGTAGCAAATTCATCTATGTTTTTAATCCTACACAATATTATCAACTTATTCTCCCGATGGTCTAGTATATTTGGCAAAAATAGACACAGGCTTATAGTCCATTCCCCACAATAAGAAGCAGGTGGGGATTATCAAGGATGATCGACCAAAGAGGAAGCATATCTAATTTATGTTTCAGTATGCTGACAAATAGAAAATTGAGATGAGTATCCGGAAAATGGCAGTGAATATACGCACCAGAAGGGCCTTGTCCAGAAATTCTGCACATGATCAAGAGGAAATAATGTTACACCTTTGAGCAGAACCGTAAAAAAAATAAAATTCTAACCAATGGGAACAAAACATAATAATGGAAAAGAAGCAGAAAGATTGATTCCAAATTCAATCAGAGTAAATAGGATTAAACATTCTTCCTAAGTAATTTCATGGGGCCTAATGATTGAAACCATGCCTAGTTATAGTATCTACCTACATATGAAGTTGACATTTCATGCAGCTATCAAACTTCCTACAACAAAGTGAGAAGATGAATTGACTCAGTCCCATGTCTAATGAGTTTTTCTTACAGAAGCTTACCCATAAAGTTAAAGCTCAATATGTGCTGAAGCAAAACATAATCTTTTTTACCCTTTTCCTTTTCTTTCTTTTTTTGGGGAGAGGGGAATGGGGCATGGGGTGACACCAGGTGGAATGTCTAACATGAAAATGCAACGCAAATATAGAATTGATAAAGGACATACTGTGGCTTCCGCAAGAACCTTGTGAGCGCCTTTTGGTGAGAATCCCCTTCTTGGGAATGAACCTCGCTCAAACTTCCGAGCCGCACCTCAAATTTGTCATCAAGAAGGATACTGCTCGCTTGAACATCTCTTAAACCACCAAAAATATGATTGCATTTAGTATTTACACCACTGGGCATAATACTTCTAAATAAAGTTATTAAAACAGATATTGCATGCCATTTACAAAGGGTGTTAAGAAAAAGAATGAGAAAAATATCGATACAAAATATTGCTACTAGAAATTGTCTAAAAGAAAGCACGTTAAAAGGATCTGAGACATTTGCCAGCGTCTATTGCTAATTCTTTCCATTAAAGGAACTAAAGGTTGGAGTTTAAACCATGTTTATCACTGCATGAGGAAAAGCTGCTGTTCCGTGCAATCAGGAAACAGCAATTAATGATCTACTATTCTACTTCTAGAAATTTTATAGATCATCCAGATGGTAAAGCACCCACTACATTTATAGAATTTTTTTAGCTTGTATGGTTTAGGTGTTTTCAGTATAATCTTTTGTACTGTTACCTTTTCCTTTGGCTCAATAAAGTTTAACTTATCAAAAAAACAAAACATTTGTAGAAATAACTAAAAAATATTCAATAACCTTCAGCTCTACGATGATTTTGCCAAGCTAACCTATAGGCGATGTTTGTTTGCCAAAATTTCGAGGAATATTCTCAAAATTTTGGAAATCTTATGGATATTGAGATTTATTGGGGTTTGTGAAAAGTTTGGAGTGTGTGTAGATATTGAAATTTTGGAGTGTGTTTGGCTTGCTCGAAATTTTGATACCCCGAAATGTTGGGGTATCAAACATTACCATAATAAACCAAACAACAAAAAACCAAATAGTAGCAAGGAAAAAGATATTCACTGTCAGGTTCTTGAGCTCAGCATGCAAGCAAAATCTAAGGTTTGAATGAAATAAGATATCTATGAGTTTAAATCCTCCCCAGGACGGCATATCAAAAGACTAATTTGTAACCGAACTTCTTAACATGAAGGTATGTTTAGATGCTAGGGTTAAAACTCTTCCTAAAATTGACGAAGGACAGTCACGAAATCCACGCCAAATGCTTGTGCTTGGAGTATGATCCTTGTTAGAAGAAATCTCATTCGGTAATGTATTTTAAGGAGTATAAAGTTCAAAGTGCATACTTACATTTCATGTGTTCTCTTTTCACTGAAACAAATTCAGTCTAAATTAATAGCCAAAAGGTGAGTTAAAATTTAATGCAAAGCTCTAGAAAGGTACAGAACTAAAGTCAGAACAGAAGTCAGGAATACAATGTACACCCAGATTTAATTGTAGCTTGACAGGTTATTATTAAGAAAATAATCAAGCAATGTTAAATGGCCCAACAAGGTACTTGCCTTGAGGCCATTTTCCTGGGAGATAATTTAATAGCCTGTTAAGCACCTATTCCAGAAGCAATAAAAGAACGTTAATAGGGATGTCATATTAGAGACCATATACTGCCTGAAGAGCTAGTCCTTCTTAAGAACAAAGAATCGCTGTCTAAGGTACCAAAAGGCAAAATTCAAACTAGGAGAATTCAAAATTGCCATAGAGAATGCACTAAAGTAAGAATGTCAAGAAATCAGCAAATTTGCTTATATGAATGAAGAGGAAACCACGATACCCATAGACAAGTTTAATGATGTACCTGTGAACAAGGGGAGGAGCACACTCATGATGTAGGTAAGCTAGGCCTTCAGCAGCTCCTGTTGCAATTTTCAATCTTGTAATCCAATCCAGAGACTGGAAACTGTCGTCCTCAGAATTAGTAGCTCGGTGCAAGGAAC
The DNA here is from genome assembly GCA_963930655.1 of Myrica gale. Taxonomy (NCBI): domain Eukaryota; kingdom Viridiplantae; phylum Streptophyta; class Magnoliopsida; order Fagales; family Myricaceae; genus Myrica; species Myrica gale. The sequence continues at coordinate 23,314,612 of OZ005611.1, forward strand.
TAGCCAAATCTCCATTCGGCATAATTTTGTAGACTAAATGCTTCTCAGTCTCACGCTCCAAGCAGTGCCCCAGTAGGGGAACCAACCTAGCATGTGAAACCTTGCTGAAAACCTCCAACTCAATCATGTATGATTCATTCTTGCAGGAATGCAAATCTACCCTTTTGATGATTACCGGGATCCCGCTTTCCAACAATCCCTGGAAAAGGTCCCCAGAATGGCCATGTTTGATAAGATTTGCTTCATTAAATGCACCAGTGAATTGCAGAATCTGATCGTACGTAAATGATTCTCCCAGACCAGGCATATAAAAAAGATCCTTGGGTATTGACGAGCTGGCTCCTTCTTGCACAGGCCCCATATTTGCAGTCCCTCTTTGATTAACGATGTCCTTGTCACAAGTTCTTAGGAGAAGCACCACGACAAGTACTAAAAGCGCAATTAAACCAATCCCGCCAAATAGACCCACCATTATGTATATCAATCTTCTGTTGGTCTTAGAATTAGTCAATGGTGGCTGAGTGGATTCTGGGGTTCCAAAATTATCAAAAATGACGCCTTTGTGGGCATAAAACTGCCTACAGTCCTCCAAAGGCCTCTGATCGCGCACCATCTGAAGACAATTTCTATCAAGATTAACATTGCTTTGACTAGCATCAAGGACCTTGCCTTGTAAATAGTTACCAGACAAATCAACTGATTGAAACTTCCCAAGGGATGACAAGTTCGGCGCTCCATACAACTGGTTGTTTGAGAGAGTGAACACGGCAACAGTGGTATTAACGTTTGAACTAAGACTCATAAAGAAACCATCAGGAAATGGACCCTCCACAACATTATTCCCAATATCCATCTTCTGCAAACTCTTCAATCCTCTCAACTCCCCGGGGAATGACCCGGACAAAGAATTCTTGCTTAGATCGAGTTCTACCAATTCAGAAAGGCCACCAAATTGACCAGGGATTGAAGAAGTGAAACTATTATCAGAAAGATTCAAATATTGAAGTCTAGAAATGTTACCCAGACCAACTGGAATCGGCCCAGATAAGAAATTGGAAGAAAGGTCAAGCCTGGTAAGATTAGAAAGAGACTCAAAAGCAGAAGGCATTGACCCAGTAAGTGTATTCCGCGAAAGATCAAGAACTGAGAGCGACGATAACTGTCCTAATGCAGGATATATGATGCCTGTGAGATTATTATCAGACAGATACAAATATTTCAGTTTCCGCAGATTACCAAGCGACGAAGGAATAAGACCGTTCACGGAGCAGAACCGGAGATCGAGCACTTGGAGTGCATTAAGGCTCTGGCCGAACCAGTCGGGAATGGACCCGGGAAGCGAAAACCCAGACGCAATGAAGGACTGCAACAAGGTCAAATTGGCCAGCGAATCCACAGCGAACTGCGGATTTGACTTCCCGTTATATGTTCGTCTCAGGCCGGACACCTTGATCTCAACCACCCGACCGTTCTGGCACTGTACACCCTTCCATTTCGAGCATGGCTCGGCCTTGATGGGCCAATCTTTTCCCCTGAGCCCCAGCGAAGTCCGGAGGTCGAGTAACGCTAATCGTTCGATATGGGAGCTCAGCGGCAGTTGTAACTGAGCTACGCCACAGTGAATCAACAGGAACATGAATATCGATATCTTAAGCAGACCTCGTTGAGCTTCTTCCATGGCCTCTCCGTCTCGAGATAATGCGAAGGTCATCGAGGACTGTGGAGGTGCATGTTGGACTCTTTCCCTGAAGATTCAATTAGGCCCTGCTTCGACAGGTTCCCAAATTAATAACAGACCCCTTATTTATTTTCCCCTGCGAGATTCCTTCACCTCTTTAATCACGAGCTTTGTTTCTGCATTCGATGCTGTTCCGCTGTCCAAACCACCCAACAACAGAGCTCTCCACTATACTTTTATTACGTAAACTCACCCAAACTCTCTCTTGCTCTCAGTGTTAATTACATACAACTCTCTAGAGAATGAAAACGCACGCTTTCAAGGGTGGAAGACAATTAATGAAAACAAAAGGCTCTTTACCCCAACCGCTGGCGCTCTGTACTGCAACGCCTTCATAATACTGTCGCTGCCAGTCTCACCGGTACTATTAATGAGCCTGAGAGCACTTATAGAACTGCTGTAGCTGTGGACTGTGGGGGGTTGAAAAATTACCCAGGCTTCTGGGTTTTGAGCTGAAACTTCCGGCTAAACTTCTGGTCAGATAATTATGAAAGGTCACCGTGCGGAGTTGTGGTGTGGGTTTTAGGTTTTATATTGCTGCCATTATAATAGAGAGCATGTGGTTACGGTCTGATTGTGACAGCAGTGTCTCTGGTATCTGACGATTCAAAGGTGATTTCTTTCTTTCCGGGGATTATATATATATATATTCAGTTGATTGGAATTTTGGAATGTATGTTTTCCGTAATAGTGTTTCCTGGTGAATGGTTTTAGATAAACAAATCGGCTTTGACTTTTCATGGGTTTTACTCTTTTTAAGGCTGTGTTTGCAAAACTCAACATTTCCAATATTTTATCTCTCTCCTAATAAAATACTCCAATATAATCTCTCTCTCTCCCATAAAAAAATATAAAAAATTACAAAAATTATAAAAAATTACATCTCTCTTCACCTTTTCACTAAACCCAATACCAACACATATTCTCATACCCAACATTTTACAACACAAACACAACCTAAGTCTTCTGCGTAAAAGTTTATACTCTACGCCCTACAGCTGCTTTTGTACTCATCATGCCCTCCGATCAATTAGGGTTATATTAAATTAGATTTATATAATTTAACAGTTTTCAATAATGTTTAATTGAGTTTTTTATTTTTTAGATATGAACTAACTAGCACATTCGTAGTTGGTTTTTTTTAAAGAGAAATTGACAATTTAGTTCTTGAATTTTAACCTTTTTAACAGTTTAGTCCTTGAATTTCAAATTTTAAATTTAAAGCCCCTTAAGTTTCATACTTTTGACAGCCCTTCCGTCAGTCTGACGTCCATATGGTTAACGGAGCATATAGCGGTCGACCGTGTATATGTGTAAAATATGAGCGGTCGACCTCTACATGAAGCGGTCGACCTCTTCATGTAGCGGTCGACCGCTTCAAATTGCTGACGTGTCAGAGAGCTCCGTTAAACATATGGACGGTAGACTGACGGAAGGGCCTCATTGTCAAAAGTATGAAACCTAAAGGCTTTAAATTTGAAATTTGAAATTCAATGACTAAACTGTTAAAAGGGTCAAAACCCAAGGACTAAATTGTTAAATTCCCTTTTTTTAAGTTGAAGATAATAAAAAATAAACATAATTGATGAACATGTGATTTTAAATAATAATTAAGTAAAGATGATATTTATAAATTTATAGCTTTATTAAGTTTAATTATTTGTAGACCTTATTGGCTTATTTGTCCCACCAACAACTTCATAATAGTTTGTTAATAGATAAGAGATATCCTTGGTCAATATAAATATGAATAAATATATTTTATTCCCTCTTAATTAAAAGGATCTTGACATTTGCACTCAATTTATTAATCTTACTCACTAATTTTTAATTTCCCTCACTTTACATTTTCAAATTGATTAAATTTAATGTAAAATATTTAAAAATAATAATTAGGCGAGTCTTTGAACTTATTATTATTTTTTTCTAAGTCTTTGAACTTATTTGCACGTAGGAATTGGAATTAAAGTGTGTGCAATCAACAAACATATTAGGATTCTTTATAATTTTATGTTCGAATTATATGGTACAATTTGTAGAGAGATAGATACAACATGTGAGTTTTATTGTAGAGTCTATATTGTTCGAAATTTTACACATGCAACGTTTAATGGTGGTCTATTTATTATATTTTTTTAAAATTATACCATACAATTCGAGTAAGAAATTATAAAAAATCTTAGTTATAGAGGAGATTACCCGAGATCTTAGTGCACAGTCATTAAAATAGCTCTCTTGGTGGTCTTTTTTTTTTTTTTTTTACTTTGAGAGGCCTTTTATGTAACTACTATGTTTCAAGTGGGCAAAAGTTATTGTGTGAGTGAAGCTATTGTGTGAGTGTGCGAGTGGACGAGTGAGATTAGAAGTTGAGAAATCTAACAGCTGACAAAATGTCACGTCAATTAATGAATCCGACCCACGAACCCGACCCGCATAACCGACCCGGTTTCATTAATTGACGTGACATTTTGTCAGCCGTTAAATTTCTCAACTTCTAATCTCACTCGTCCACTCATACACTCACACAATAGCTTCACTCACACAATAACCGGCCTCGTTTTAAGTGTACCGCGAATATAATACCAAGGTGAAACTTTTTTTTTCCTTTGCTTTTGCTTTGAAATAAATTAAAAATATACGTTCATCCTAGTACACGTGCAACAGTACTAGTGATGCACTTCTATCCAAACACTGTCGTATACGTAAACAAACGACAAACTAAAAGAACCCACAAGTCCTCGTCTTGATTGGACCAAGAAAGTGACGAGATGTAAAAGGAAAGAGCTCGGAACAAGGATTTGCAATGATCAAGGCTTTTCCAAAATCGAAGTGGAAAAAATACGTGTCTGACTTGGTCCCCTCCCTCTACATGTCGGAGTCCGTCGTCGGCGGCTTCATTGGGAATTCCATTACGAAACTCATTTTTTCTAAGCTAAACGACGACGAGCTTGATTGCAACGTGTAAATAGTCGCTTCCTGGCAGCCACGTGACGACAGAAAGCCCCAAATGGACTGGGTCTAAACGGAGGAAAAGCACCCCGTGAATAATTGGGGGGTGGGGTTAGGGTTCTAATCATCCAAATTAGGACCTTTCGAAAGTAGTTTTCTTTTAGGTTGTCCACAAATCATTATCGACTTTTATATTATCACTTGATTAAATGTTTAAAGGGAGGAAAAGATAAAGAAACTTAATAGATTCATTGCCTTTATTGTATTGCACTTGGCCTATCCCACTTCTTTTTCATTCTTTTAGAGACGTAAATGGAAATCTCAGACCCACCCTCTTATCTTCTAAGAAATCTCCCCTTTCTCTGAAGTGGTAAGACCAGGTCATCGCATGTGTGAATTGATAACACCAAATTCAATCAATATATAACGGGACATCTACCTAAGGAGAGGATACCTTATTTAATCTAGCAAAAAAAAGATACCTTCTTTGATGGGATAGAATCGGGGTTTTTTTTTAAAAAAAAATTAGAATGAGAGAATTTGGTTCAGTTTTGACGACTGTCGGCCGCACACCTAAAATCGATAACCAAATCAATCCATTCGGTTTCTAAGTTTTTTGAGTCGAGCTTCGAGTCGAACCCAATCAGTCTTGGTCGGTTTGGGTCTGTCTCAACCTCAATTTGAACATCCAGTGCTCTATTTTAGGAAAAAAAGAGAGAATATAATTTGGTGAAAATTTGCACAGCTTTCATTAAAAATTTCTATCAATTTGAAAGGGAAGTGACTTTTTAGTGCGGAAAATGAAAATGTTATCTTTATATTTTTTTTCGTTGGAGATGATGCTTTTTACAAGGGTACATGGTCATTTTTAAGGTCAAAAAATAATATCAATTAAAATTGACATAAATTGTCAATAAATAATATAAAGGGTTTAAAATCAATAGTTAGTAAGTACAAACATTATAAAAGAACAATTTGGTTATAAAGTATCCGGTCTCATAATTAAAGGGTACAATGTGTATTTAATCTTAGAAATGATTTCTTCATAACAATTTGAAATGTAAAATTAATTGATGATTTAATAAGAATTTTGCAAATTGAGAAAAAAAAGTAACCTTTTTTTTAATCTTTTTATATGGTTACAAATCCTTGAAAATATATATAGTTTTTAGTAAGGACTAAGGAGGACAATCTGCTGCAAATATTGTGCATACACAAAATACTTATCTTCAATAATTTCACTATCATCATAATTCTGTTTGATTTTTTTTGTGTGTGAATAATACTGTTATCACGATCATAATAATGGTTCATTTTTTACGACAATAATTTGGTATAACTGCACGTTTTACTTCCCTTATCATATCTCTTTAAGTGGATAAGGGTCTTAAAATATAGGGACCACCATGTGCAACCTTCAAAGTGTTCACTTGACTTTTAAAAAGAATAATATAAAACTATCACAACCTTCAAATTTAGTTTTTATTTAAAAAATATTACTTTTATTTATATATCATTCTTTTATTTTTTTAACAAATTTTTTAATAATTTTATCTTATAGGGACATTTCAGTTATTTTGCATGTGATTTAACCGCAAGACAAGAATTGATTGTTTTTGAAACATATTAGGCAGAATAAAATATTTTCAAACTTGAGGGGCTTATATGGGGTGTACTGTAATGTTCCAAAAAAAAAAAAGGTTACAAAAAAATTTGAGCTTGTTTTCTTAAAAATAAGAGGGATTTTACACTTGACTTGAAAGCTTTTTACTTTAACTTCATTTTCAGGTGCTTGCCAATACTTAAAAACAAGTAAAATAAATTACACAAGCAAGCAAAAGGACCAATTTCTATTGAATTTTATTTCAGTAAAATAATTCAATTTTCAATATTTGGTTCTTATTTAAAAATATGTTTCTTGAAAAGCACTTTTCAATATTTAATATATTATTTTGTAATCTCATATGATTAATAAACTAAATCTTAATATAATTTTTTAATAAATTAAAAATCACATATATAAGTATCACAATCAAATAATATATATTTTTTAAAATAATGTTTTTGTAAAATTAATTTTTTTCAAAAAAATAAAATATGTAACAATTATACATAGTATGTTTTTTGGATTGATTTTTTTTTTAAAGAGAAAAGTTTTGGACAAAATGAGATAAGCTACATAAGATAGCCTGTATTTTATTTTCTTGTTTACCTAATCTCAAGTGAGTCCCTAAATATCTGAAATTGAGGAAAATATTTTCTATAAATAGATTACAACAAAACAAACAGACGTAATTATCTTAGAAATTTTAAATAGTTCGCTGAATATGTTTTCTGATATAATCCGAACTTCAAATTGAGATGGCTTGTACCTGTGCACCAATTCTCCGGGCTTGCTCTGTATGAGCTTTGGGCCATTGGACCTTAGTAGGTTGAGGCCTAATTTTAGGCCCATCAACATGCATCCTTTGATGGCATTTCAAAAGCAACTTTAACGGCTAGTTTATCTCACTTTTACAGCTAGATGAGTCTCAGAAATTCCGTCCGAAAACCTCCTGCGAAAGTGCAACAATTCACTGACGAGACACAAGACTCTCAAGTTCTTATTTTCCCTTCTCGCCTTCTCGGCAATTTACTCGAAACTGGGACGTTACCGTGGAACGGAAATGCCAAAGACACTCAGGCATGCTGCTGATTCAAGACGGCATCGCAGGTAGCTAATACTGCTTATTGATAAATTTTGAGATTTGACCCAAAATCTCATACATGTTTCCCACCAAGAAAAAATAATACGAGGGTTGAGATTGATTGCTCTTCGTGGATCTTTTAACAAATAAAGAAACATATAAAAAGGTTGGAAATGTGTATTGTGATGCTCACGAAGTTCAGACCCTTCTGAAGGCCATTTATTGTCTGTCTCAACTCATGGAGTAGTTAGAGAGTACTCTTTGTGTAACGATGTAATCCCTCCTTAGCTTCTGTTTGTTTTATTGTAAAATGTTTTTCATAGAACTTTCTGCAATTTGGATTGACTGAAATATTGCTACTCAAACTGCAAACCACCTGAGAAGAGTAGTTTGACTTCAATTCAGTCTAGAAACCACTTTGAATCAGTAAGGAGGTCAGAAAATAAATTCAACAGGAAACCCTTCAAGAAAACAGATTCATATGCTGTATAAGGTTCCAGTAATTTTTTACCATAATACTCATATCCACCGATCGATGAGTTATGCCTTGTTCTCCGGATCAAGAAAACAAAAATGGAACATTTATCCTCTTGGAGGGTTCCAACATGACGTCCGACTGGTTTAATCAAATTACATTACGGCATTGCCCCATGGGAGGCTGGGATCACTTTTCCTTGGCAGCAATGGTTAGCCGGAACTCCTCTGGGGAGATTTTATAAGTCGTCACTCAAATGCTCAAAGAAAACAAAAGCTTCGCTCAACGGACCTCGGTGAAGTCTGATCAGCAGCACTTCCACCCTGTGGCAATCTATGATGTATCTGGCTATCTTCCATAAAAAATCATTTAAAAAGGAGATTCAGCATGCAGTTGTTACTGCTGCACTGAATCAAGCCACGTAATTGAAGATTGGCGAGTCCAACCTTCCGATGTTAGGGTCAAGACTTGAAGTTGGAGGAGTTGGAAGTCACTGTCAGACCACGCTGCATCCAGAGGATAACTATCAAGAAGGAATGACATCTTTTCAGTAGCAGAAGAAAAGGATGACGATAGTTGAGTTTGCTTTGGATTTTACCATGTGGGTCTAGATGTCGTGGAAAGAGTAACAAACCAAATAGTTCTTATTTTTGTGTTGCCGATATTTTTTTTTCAAAATAAAATTCATTACCAAGGAGACGACAATCAAGGAGGAATCCAAGGATTGTCGCTCGACAGAATGTTCAAAGGGATATAAGAAAGAGGAATATTGCCCTCTAAAGACATGGAAGAAGCCCATTGAACAACACGATGGGCAAGAGCATTTGCATCTCTTTTAACATGTTCAAATTTCCAATCATCTCTACAAAGAGCTAAATTACGAATATCAGCAACAAGAGTAGAAATCTGCCAAGCGCCTCTATGATCATCATTGTTGATAGCCTCCATCACCAAAAGAGAATCGCCTTCCAAAATCAGAGGGTGAGGAGGTAGAAGAAATGCCTCCTGAGGCAGCGAACAAGGCTGTCCTTGCCTCGCCCACAAGAGGGCCGTGTTGCCGAGAATATAAAAGAAAGAGTGTTGTACAAATTGTAGTCTATAGAGAGAAAAGAATTTAGGAAGGTAAGTTGGTGTCTTGCGAATATTATATAACATCAATTTTGCACGAATCTCTGGTCGCGATTTGTGGCTCAAAAAAGAGAGAACCCCATACCATATAGATAGATTCTCCTGTGAAAGTAATATTTGAGTATATTGTGAATTTGTGACTTGAGTTATTTGTAGTGATTTCTCGTATTCTTAATTTTCAGATTAATTGATTTTTCTTGTCGTTTTTACCTGTGGATATACCTCACTGAGCTCACTCTGAGGAAACTCGTTAAATTTTGATGTACGCCGTGTGTTTGTTTGTTTTTCTTCTATTTACGTGCGATCACAACAACTATCATTCTTAGAAGCTGGCTGTTTCGATCGGTAGAAGTCTAGTAATTTATTTTCATTGTTCTTGCGGCCTTTATAAGACAACGTAGGAGATGATAATCAAGCATGCAGTTGAAAACTTGAAACCCAATCTGATTGTCTCTTGGAGGTTTTGTTCTCCCCGCGCGAGAAAGTATCCGATTTCCTTCCACAACAGTAGAGGTCTGAGATCTCAAGAATTAAGCAGGACGGTAGGGATGCTACACACTCATATGCGGGCTCACCACTGACAAGCGATACTCCATGAGTCCATGACAGCTTTCTTATATGACGCTAGCTCATAACACTATTATCCAGCCGATGCTTGCTCTTTATTGAAGAACTTCGATGAATTGCTTGCAGTAAAAGCTGCATCGATCTTCAAATTTATGTCGGCAGTCGGAGTGGGTCTTTTTTCTCCCTTGGCAGAGACCACTCCGTTACCACAACGTCCTTCCTTCCTGCGTGAGATTGCTCACTATTGTGATCCTACCAAACGATATTTTACTCTCCTCTGTCTCTGTGAATCCTGATGACTTACATTTCTCTGTCTATGACATGGTCTTTACTTCTTAAAAATGACTTCTTTTTCTTCTGGGCAAGCTAAGAGAAATGGGCAGCAAGGCAGATGCTTGGAAGCTGCTTGCTGGAGATCTCTATAAATGGCTTGGGCGAGTTCATTTGTGGAGAATCACCTCAGTGAGAGTATCACCTCAGTTGGGCGAGCTGAGTGAGAGCATCTCGGGAGGGAGATCAAGAGAGAGCTGGGGAGGCAGGTCAAGAACTTCTGGAGGAATTCGGAATCCAGTAGGGGCTGGGTTCGAGTGGCGAGTGTGGCCAGTGTGTGAGCTTGTATTAAGAACAGTGGGCTGTTCTTGTGTAAGCCTTGAGCTGTTTCGGCTAGTGGTTCATTTGATGTGAGAACCCTAGTCTTTCCTTGTACAACTTTGTTAATAGACAAGAGTGTAAAGGTTGGGAGAGAGTTCCCGTAAAATTTGTGTCTGTTGTGCTTGTCTCGATCCTTAGCTTCCCGTGATTTCCCGTGGGTTGGTGTTGGCTGAGACTAGGCCGGTGTCTAGTGCCATCACGTGGAGAAAATTTCTGTTGCGAAATACGTCCCGTGACAGTAAATAATTGACCATATTCTAGAGCAAAATAATTGGACCGTTGACAATGTCTTCTATATCTCGAAATTTTGTATGTTGGTATGTGCTTGTCCCATCCTCACTGTCTCGCACGTCCTTCCCAGATCCGTAAAATCAGCAATGAGTCATATCATATATTTCGTCGTTCAGTTGTCGCTTTCGTCTTGATAATGCAGGAATTCAAACGATCGGCTTGGTTCGGAGGGAAGTTCTGACTGTGTTTGTTACAGACTGAAATTGCGGGAGACAAAAGGTGAAATTCGGAGCCTCTTTCGGTTTTGAGAGAAATTTTGTATCTGGGTTCGCATGTTTTTGAGTTTCAGGTAAAAAAAAATTCAAGGTTTTCTATTATTTGCGTTAGGAAAAGACCACGATCGGAGTCAACCGAATCCGAAGTGGGCGACGTGATCGGTGAAAAAGTAGTTGGAGATTAGAGGAAGTGGGAGTTTTGAGCATAATTGAAATCCAACATGAGTGGGAAAGAGCAGGTGAAGCTCGATGACGAGCAGCTCGCTGAATTACGCGACATTTTCCGATCGTTTGATATTAATAAGGACGGCAGTTTGACACAACTCGAGCTCGGATCGCTGCTACGATCGCTCGGTCTAAAACCAAGCCCAGAGCAGCTCGATGGCTTGATACAAAAGGCCGACAAGAACAGCAACGGGATGATCGAGTTCTCGGAGTTCGTGGCGCTAGTGGAGCCGGACCTTATTCGGGCCAAGTGCCCCTACACGGAGGAGCAGTTGAGGCAGATATTTCGGTTGTTTGATAGGGACGGCAATGGGTACATCACGGCGGCCGAGTTGGCGCATTCGATGGCGAAACTGGGGCACGCGCTTACAGCGGAGGAGTTGACAGGGATGATCAAGGAGGCGGATACAGATGGCGATGGATGTATCAATTTTGAAGAGTTTACTCAGGCGATTACTTCGGCCGCATTCGACAATTCTTGGGTTTGAAGAATGTATTGGAATTGTGTACCTAGCGGTGTCTTTTTTCGGGGCTAAATGTTTGGATGCTGAGGAAATGGTGGAAAATATATGAGGGGTTAAACTTTGAATCTTGTGTTTGATACCCAAATCGCGTGATGTTTCCTGATGTTCCGGTTTTCATGCATGTGCTCTGCATACAAACAGGGCATTGTTTCAGGTTTTTTCTCATACACAGTCCATAGGTTAAAAGCCATCTCTTGCTGTATAAAATATGAAATGATCGATCCAAAGTTGCTATTTCAAAATAGCTTCTTGTAAATTGTTGCTTTTATATTATTCCCTTTCTTTGTATGTCGATGATTCTTCAATATAAATACAATGTAATGGAGTTTTCATTTCTCTTGTTTGGGTGCGGTTCTGTTTAAGCAGCGAACCCAGGAAACACCCCCTCCAAACAGCTCCACCTGGTCTTGGAACCAAGCCATTGTGTGGAAAACAGAGAAGCCCTGAACGAAAAGGATGATCGCAGTTCAAGGAGGCTGGTAACTAGCAGGAGGGTTATTAGCCTCCAAGATTCAGTAGAGTAATCACCCTTGATTTCAAAATCAATGTGCCTCAAATTATCGACACAAAAACAGAAGACAATACCAATCATATATATATGTAGAAAAGTTGTGCCACATTCTCTTTTACAGGGATACTTCCTCTCCAAATGCTCCAAAGAATTGCTCTGCTTAACTAGTCATGTTTTGCAATTGAGATGGCAGACTTTCTTATGGCCTGCAGAGTACTTTTCCAGATCCTGGGTGCAGAAACAGCAACAAGCAATTCATACAGTTTGTGCTTGATTGGTAGGTCACGGGACTGGATCTTTTCCATCAAGAATCAGACTAATTACCACTGCTAGCTATATCTGGAGAACATTTTCTGAAATTGTATTGTGGACTGATACCAGGCTCCAGCCCCACCAGAGGAAAGACTGATGATGATGCAACTGATTGGGAAGTTCTACAATCGCTTTGGATATACCACATATATTGCATTTTAAGGCATCCCCATGACTACTTGCATGCGGTTGAGAAAGATTAGCACCATCACAATTAGACATGTGATAGAACTATTACTTTGTTGAAAAGCTGGTTAATCCTATGAAAAATGTTCCATGGGACTTCTGTGTTTTGGAATATTTGTGAAATTTAGGTGGTTACTTGCAAACCAAAATTTTGGTCATTTCAATATCTTCCTTTCTTATATAAAAGTCAAGAATTCTAAAGGGTGATATAGGATTGGAGGTAATTTTCTCTAGTTTCATTAACTAAGGTTGTGTTTGTGTTGTAAAATTTTAGAGTTGTTAAAATTTTAGGTATTGAGTTTAGTGAAAAAGTGAAGAGAGGTAATTTTTTATATTCTTTTTGTAGTAAATAGTAATGATTTGATGGAGAGAGAGAGATTATATTGTAATATTTAATTGTGTTAAAATTTTAGAGGAGGTAAAATTTTGGTACACAAACGCACCCTTAATCTGTACACAGTCTACTGCAACTGTCAATCAAGTATCTCTATCAAGAATTTGCATACAAATTTTGAATTTACATAGCCCAAGTCAATATCCTATCTGGGTCATATATACTTTCGCGGGAAAAGAATAGAAGAAAATATTAAGGCGATTCGTAAGATGAGCTTGTGCTAGTCAATGATAATGTACTTGTTTATAAAGAAAGACCTATAAGGATCGAATATAGAAAACTTCTAACTAATTTTGTTCATATTCGTAGGAATATCATTGCAACTACGTAATAAACTAATAAAGAGAGAAGGTGAAATAAGCGGCAGTTAAAAACATTAGAAAATAAGTGTAAATTTTGTTTACTTTAATTTTCTTTGTCAGTAAAAATATTGGAGTGATTAGATTAATCTACTTTTATAAAGATGTCGGAATGATGAACTTAATAATGATTGATTATGAGCCGGTATCAATCTATTGATCATCAAACTTTTTTTATAAATGAACAACAAAACGAATTCAATAAATGATTAGACCCTCGTTAAACTTAAGGATATCGGAATGATGAGACTAATTATGAGCCGATACGAGTCGATCATTAAAATTTTACAAATAGAGTAACAAACGGGTTTAAAAAATATAAATTCATATTTCAAAACGTTTTCAAAAACTTCTCATTTTTTCATCAATTCCAATACCTTTTTACCATTTTCAATAATTTTTTCATCAATCCCAATACTTTTTCAACAATCTCAATAACTTTTTATAAATACCAACAACTTTTAACACATTTTTCACCAATCTCAAGAGAATCTACACTACTTCTAAGAAAATAAAAACTGTTTTGAAATCTAAACCGAACATAGCCTTAGAATCTCACAATTGGAGACGGAGTCATGATGGAGGGAAAGGAAGCCATGTTACTTAAAAATATATTTTAAAACCCAAAACAAAAGAGATCGAAACAAAAATAATTAAGAAATAAATTTTAATAATTTTTGGGGCTGTAGCGTCATGTCAAAAGAAAAAATATATCTTATGCATAGTTTTAGAATTATAATAATTATATCTCATCCATAATTTTAGAATTTTAAATTATATGAAAGTGTGAAATGAAATTATTTCTCAGACCGTTCGCGGAAGACCAATATTTATGGAAAGAATCGATCAGAAGAAGAAGGAAGAATCGATAAAGTAAGGCCGATTCTTGTCCTTATCTTCTTTTCGCTTCTCAAATGGCAGGTGGACCCCACTTCTGTGCGGAGAACTCGAGAGAGGTACTCTCGCCCCCACCAACTCTATAAATGCCGCACCAGGCTCTCACAAGAAGATCAGTCCATCCAGGAGGAAGGAAAAAAAATACAACCCGTGGGTCTTCTCTAAGGGATTTCATTATGTGAAGCCGTAGTTCCTAGCTTATTCTTTTGGTTGTTTCTCGTTCTCCTTGTAGTCATCTAGGTTTTCGTTGCCCTTCTACTGTACAGAACTGTTAATACAGAATCAGAATCAGAACCAGTCAAAATGCAGGCAGCAGTGAGGATCACCCAGAGGTTTCCCAGCAACTTTCTAAATTAATATATGTTGCTGCTTTAAAAAAAGTTCTCTTTGCATGCGAAGTCATTTTATACCTACTACCCTTTAATAATAAATTGGATTAGAGAAGCACCTCCTGCACAGATAGAGAGGCCCTCAAGGGCAATTGAATTACGAGACAAACGTTCAAGAAAAAATTATGTAAGTAATACAAATAGGTGTCTGTGACGCTAAACACACGCAACCATTTCCAATATCAGACAGCATATTCGTCACTCACCACTTCCGAAATCCAAACTAACAGGAAAGCATTGCCATTCTAGAGATGACAAGGCCTAAACTTTTTGTAGAATATTTACATTAGTTCTCGAGATTCAGAGGACCAACCCCTGTGCTGGTGCGGGTTTGGAGGTTTGCTCACTCGTAGCAGCTGCTGGAGAGTCAGACTCGAGGGTCTGAGAAGACTCTTCTACTTTTTTCCCCTGATCTTCCCCAGGTAAAACCGTTTCGTTTGCCTTCTGCCCCACTTCCCCTGCTGCCTTGCTCACCTTATTGAACGCCCCAGTTACCCACGAAGCCCCTGTTAGAATATAACGGTTCTTCATGATGGCAGATCCAGCACTACTGACCGTCTGCTCAGCAGCTGAAATTGCGGTCTTGGTCTTCTCAGAAACCTGGAATTTCTCATCCATTTCCCTCGCTTTGTCAGTCACCAAGGTTGTGCCAGCACTAACTTTTTCAGTGAGACCAATCTTTTGGTCAAGAGAAGCAATTTTAGCGGTAGCAGTCGAAGTGAACTGGTGCTTCTCATCAAAGGTCTTTGCTTTATTGAGTGCATCTTTGCCCAGATTGAAGCCCTTGGCTAGCATGCTGCTGACAACATCCTCTGCCTTCTGAATAGCAGATTCAGAACCACCTCCACTTTTGTCCTCTGTTCCCTGATGAGATTATAACAATTTACAATGTCAGGAAATCTCAATTTCAACAATACTAAGTAAGGTCTTCAAAGACAAATTACAGTTAGCGGTGCAGATGCAGCGGCAGCTGGTAGCTCATATTCTGGAGCGAGAGCTATGGTGACAGGCTGATCAACTATTGTTGATCCCTGAAAAGGCCCGAGAAAGGGATTAAAACACATTACATTTATAAACAACTGAGTAACTTATCAAGAATATATATTCTCTTCAACAGCTGAAAAACTAACTCATCTATAGAGAACAAAACTTATGACACTTGAGCATCCCAAAACCAAGAAACAATGATATTGCCACCAAAAGATCCAGATTTATCCAATCTAGTATATGAACAGAGGAAAAAACAAAACATGTTTGATTGCAGATATAACAGCAGTTCATATGGTGGTCCAGTGCCCCTGTGAGATTAACCACAATAACTATTCGTTCAGGACTAAATAAATCCCAGAGAGGAGGATTTTTGCAATCCAAAACAAAGCAATATTAATTCCACAACAGTAGAGAACCTGACTGTTTTAACCATATTTGTCCACAAAGGAGGCATACTGACAGTTCAGTGACACTGGAACGACCTGACTTCTTCTGCTTAACCGACTACAACCTAACACATCAGAGGGATAATTCTCGTGATAGCCAAACAAAAAATATCGCCAGAAGAATAGCCCATGGAAATTTCACTCACATAGAAATTAATATTGCCATCAAAGAATGTACAGAGGAGAAGCAGCAAACATTTTAAAATAATGGGAGACAATTACTCAAAAGACACTAAAAAAGGGAGTACCGAAAGAAGAACGGCAGTTTCTGCTCCTTGGGATTCCCTGAAGGTGATATATGCAACTTGAGAGCTCTTGTCCTCACTAAAAAAGAAAAAGAAGATAGGAGGACAAATTAAGTTTCGTCCGAACCTAGTTTCTTACAATCACAATTGTTTGGTTTGGACACCTAGCAGGAGAATAAAAAAATTCTATGGTCATAAACTTGTAGCAATCTTGCAAGGCTGCATGATCATCTCTCGCTTTGCGTCTTTTGGGCTACCATGCATAAGAAAAGTGCAAGTTTTTATCTACATCCATTACAAAAACTAACCTTCGCATTTCTACATATGCAATCTGCCCAGAAAAAGAAAAGAACTCCTTCATATCTTGGTCAGATGCACCTGAGGAGACATTGCTGACTTTTACTGTTCTTATCTGCAATGAAAAGCAGAGAGTAAAACCACTAGTTACATACTCCGAAAAATTTTACTGTGCGAGTGGAGCATGCATATTCCTGCGATACTTTAAAGGGAGAAAATTATGTGGCAAGGAGACTATAGTCATGCTTCTAAGAAAAAAAAAACTAGATATAACATTCATCTTATAAGCAGAAGTTGGAACACAAAAATTCATGCCTGGTAGTACCGAGGAGCATCAGCAAAGGCCTTCTGCAGATGATATTTTTTTCATAAAGCCTTAGTGGCATTAAATGTGGCATATCACCTTCCCTTTGTTCCATAAGAAGTGCGGGGGGAATGGGCACTAAGATAGTAACCTATCGAGAGTTATACCTATAAATTCAGGTTAAAGCCATTCCCACACCTCGGACATGCCAAGTAGTTCATTATTGATCTTTGCGCGCTTGGTCAAGTATACTAAACAAACCATATCATGGAAGGGCTGTACTAATAGAACGTCTCCTTAAGGACAAGTAACTCTGCTCAATAAACATGAGACTAACTAGTCATAAAAATGCGTCATAATCAACCCTTTCCAAACTTTTGATCGAGAAATTATGAACATCAGTTCAACTGACAATAACATGGACTGGCATTCTAGTACATCTACATTTTTTTTATCCCAAGGGAGTTGGCATAATATCATAGAGACCAACAAGGACAAAGAAAGAGAGACTACAACATTCAAGAGCAAAATCTTCGTTAGAGATTTTGACCACCTGTCTCTGTGCTTGTAATAATGACTTAATATAAAAAATGAAATACGTAACAACCTAAAACGTGTCTCTATTTTCACCGACGTCTTCTGTATCTGGGTGGTATGTGGTTTGTGAATTCCCCCGGGTCAAGAGTTTCGATCGTTGGCAGAGGGAGAAGAAGAAAGAAGAAGGACAGATCTTTGGAGAATCATATGCTAGTGATAAGTACTTCCTTAATATACCCCCAATTCCCAAACAAAACGAAGAACTTGCGTCAGATAACTCCTCTCAGAAGTCCAGGAGATATTAGTGAGACCAATGGTGGAGCTTCGCCATAAGCATGAGAAGGTAAATTAGGTAATACTGCAGAAATATTGGTAATGCAAACAGAGAAGGTGACTTAAAAATTTCATAACGGAAAGATCCTAGATAATGTATATCAAAAAGAAAAATGAAAATAATTCCCATGAGAAAGCTCTACTTTTGGTGTTTCCGAGAACAGAGGAAGAGAAAACAAATGCAAAATAGTTGTATTAAGCTCGACGAAAACAGGCTCCTCGTTGATGGATCTTAGAATACCTGTAATTCCAAACATTTCTCTTTTTGTTACGTCAAGTTCTCTCAGCAACGAAACGTATGAGGGAAACGAAATCATGAAGATGCAGATACAATTTCTCAACCATATTTCGTTCGTGAGAAAATTATCTCTCAGCAACCAAATAGATACATAAGAAATTTTAAATGAAAATAAAATAGATCGAGAAAACAAGAAATCTCCCAACTCACCGTCATGATATGTCCTTGGAATAACAAGAGGGATCGAAATCTTCACAGAGAAAGAAATTTCACGGAGAGCAAGAGAGACTTTTGGAGACGAGAAACCTGCAATTGACGGTTATATAGGATTTGTGACAAATTTCAAGGCGGTTGATTAAAGAGGATCCTCTGCGGACAATAATTTTTGTGGTCTGTGGAACTAGAGCTTCGCTTTGC
This sequence comes from Myrica gale, assembly GCA_963930655.1. Classification (NCBI taxonomy): domain Eukaryota; kingdom Viridiplantae; phylum Streptophyta; class Magnoliopsida; order Fagales; family Myricaceae; genus Myrica; species Myrica gale. The sequence continues at coordinate 23,332,917 of OZ005611.1, forward strand.
GTTGTACTTTTGCGGATATTACTAGCTAAAACTAAAAAGGTCGTGATCAATGCGCTTGAATAATTTACAACAAGTTCATTGAGAAACGACTGTAGCTGATTCTACCTAATGTTGCTTGTCAGAGAGACACGTGGTTCTCATTAGCTCCAACCCTCAACACGTGTAGGCCAGGGAGCCGTGCAAGCTTTTTGGGTTTAGGCTCCTTTGTTTATACTTGCGACTATTTGGAAATTGGAAAGTCTCGTATAATACAGAAATTAAATACAATTACTCTTAAAACAAAACTCTACTTTCCTGAAAAACGTCTTTACTTTATAAAACGCAGTAAATTTTCTTTTTTCAATCTGCCTCTCCCAATCTTAGGAGTGACCAAAATCCCGCCAACTTGACCTCTCAACCACGAACCGACCTAGCTCAAATTCGAACAAGTCAGGTTACATTGAGGTTGGGGTCAGGGTTAATGTCGGTTTTGAAACATGAACTTGAGAAAAACAGGTTCATTTTCAGGTATTTTTTTTTTGGAAACAGGTTCGGGTCTTTAACATAATTGTTTTCCCTTATGCCCGGGACAATTTTACTCACTTTTTAAAGTGTTTTATCTAATAACTTGAATCGAAATCAAAGCATTTAGAGGAATTCGAATCCAACCGTTTCTTTTTTCAAGATCGGATTACAAACTTCTCCCTTTGGTTGCCTCGAGTTCAGCGTCGGGGCGGTGGAAACTTAATCACAAACCTAATTTGAACAGCCTTACTCGATTTTTTACTCGACACTCGACGGTCTCATCTCTCACTCTCATGAGGACACTTAGTTCTCACATCTACTGCCATGGCAATAGATCTGGAGAATTTGTGCAAATCCATAATTCCTAGGATTTCTATCGAAGTGATGTTTGGTTAATTAAAGTTTTTTAACTTCTTAATTTTTTTTTCAAAAGCTCAAAATTTTTAAACAAAATTCTAACACTTTATTGACACAAATTTCAATATTTTTTTTCATAAAATAAAATAAGTCATTAAATATTCTCTTTTTATTTTTTAATAAACTCCATTATTTTTCATTAAAAAATTTCATCAAATATTTTATATCTTTACTGTCTAATCAATTTTAATAAGAGATATTTTACAATTAAAACTTCTGTACCAGCTTTTTACAACCGTCATAAAAAAATCAAAATTTTCTCATCAAAACTTAATATATATTTTTTAATTTTTTTTCTTCCCAAACATCACCTCCTCTATTTCTGTAGCAATATTATTATAGCAAAGAATTGAATCGAGAATAGTTGGGTGTCATTTGTTTATCCTATGGGTGAACACAACCAGATTGCGGACCGGACCGGAAAATCAGACCGGATTTACGGTCCGGTCAGGTCCTAATCCTTAAAATACGGTCCGGTGCGGTCCTCTTTTTTAATAAATGCGGTCCGGACCATACCACATTTATTAAAAAAAATAAAAAAATATTTTTTTTTATAATTTTTAATACAAATTATAAACTTAAAACGTTTAATTTTAATCTAAACTAAAACTTAACATTTTTATATGCACTTCACCCTTTGAAATTAACCTAAAAAACATTAGAATTTTAAAAATAAAAAATAAAAAAATTGAAAAAAATTAAAACCGGTCCGGACCACTTGGACCGTATTTAGTAAAACCGGACCGGACCGGAACACTTATAAGTGGTCCGATCCAGTCCCTTAATATATTAGGACCAGAATGCGGTACGGACCACATTCCGATTTTTCAGCCCTAATTTATCTTATATTTTGGGAATACAAAGTTTTAGTAAAATAAATATATTCTAAAATTTTTAATATCTATAATTACACACTTTAAATTTTTTTACAAATTTCAATATTTAAAAAAAAATTAAAATTTTAAAAATATTCATTAAAATTTTGACCAACAAAATCCCTCTCATCTACCGACATTCCTAGATTCGTTCTAATAATTGAGGCAGCACCTGACGGGCGTATTTATCTTTTCTTGTACGTACATATACCAAGAGTTGCGGAGCCAGAAACTTTTATATATACAGAAGTACAGAACTGTCGGTCGGGATTAGGAATACGAAACGTAACCAATTTGTTTTTTTGTACCATAAAAACTAACAAAAAGAAAGAGTTTGATCGGGCCCGTGGAAGTTTCTTCCTTGTTTGACATCAAAAGTACGAAAGATCGTCGAGACCCAGGACTTCACGAAAACACTTCGAAGGATTTGTTCTTCTGCTTTTGATCGAATTACAACTCCTCCGATAATACCATAGATATATCACATCTCTCTTCCTGAGAAACACAACATAAACAGCTTTTTATCCCCCTTAAATTCTTAATTTTTGGATAAGCAGCTTCCAATTCTTTTTGTTTCAAAATGAGCTTCCGCGATCTTGAGGCTGGCAGGCCGCGGCCACAACTCCGACAACTGCCGGAAGACCCTTCTCAGGCCGTCGCTTCTGGGATTTTCCAGATCAACACGGCTGTTGCTTCCTTCTCTCGCATCGTCAATTCTCTCGGCACTCCCAAGGACACCCTCGAATTGCGCGACAAGCTGTGAGTCCTGTCTTCTGCATCCTTTCGGAGCCTCTTTTCTATGTCTTCTTTGGATTGGTTTGTCCTTCTTGTTTTGGAAAAACGGAAACTACTGGGTTTTTGTTTCTTGAAATTCTGCAGTTGACTTTTTCCCCCCTTTTCCCCTTTGTTTTGGAAATGCTTTCGGAGCCTCTTTTCTAGTGTTTTTTGTTTTTTATAAAATAAAAACATTTGTGTTTTTTGCTCGTTTTTTGTTTTTATTTGTTACAGTTCTTGGCTCCTGTTAAACAATATTGAGAATCCATTGAAGTGCAGAGTTCTGAGGATCCGTGCTTTTACTTGTTTTACATCGTGCTGTGACTGCTTGTTCCTTTTTTAGCCTCCTTTTACCCCCCTATAGAACTCCCCAAAAGCACCGGCAAGCAGTTGCGTCATTAGCTGTGATTTCTTTCTAATGTCGTTTCCTTCCTTCTTCTTCTTCTTCTTTTTTTTTTCACGCTTTGCTTGTTGTATTGTCTAATTGTCTAGTGTTTCTTACAAGCAAAACAAAAAGCATATGCGAAAGCTTATGTACTTGAAGGCAAATTATGCAGGCATCTAAAAAGCTTATGCGAGTGCGTATGCACTTTCCAAAAAGAAAAAAAAGGAAGAAACTTTATGAGTGCTCATATGTTGTTTCTCTTTAGGGGGCGTTTGTTTGTGAAAATTTCGGGGAATATTCCTGAAATTTTGGGAATCTTTACTTTATTGAGATTTATTGGGGTTTGTGAAAAGTAGAGTGTATGTGTGTAAAAGTTAAAAATTTTGGAGTGTGTTTGTTTTGTTGGAAATTTCGAACCCCAAAATTTTGGGGAAACAAACACCATGTTCGATGATTTCTACACTTTTGTTTTCTGGATATCCGAGTTTCTGCTTCTTAAAGGAGAGTACAAAACAAAAGATAAACCCAACCTCCCATGAAAGGTTTTTAACTTGAGCTGTAATTGCTTCTACCTTACGTTGTTGCCCAGTTCACTCCATTGGAACTCCCAAGGACTCGCTCAAGCTCTGTTAGGGCATTCTCTCTTACTGGACTTGACCTTTCGATCGAACTCCTAAGTTCCTACAATGTGTCTGAAGGTGACATAGCTACATTGTGCTTCCATAGCATCCCGTAGGAGGCTATCTCAAGCTCTTCTCATTTCCCTTTATGGATCTTTTTCACCATAAAGCTTGTTGTCTAACCTGTTGCTTCATCTTCTAGATAATCATATTCTTGGAGTATTGATCACAAAACCTTGTAATTTTGACCTTAAAATGAGACTTTTTTCTTTCACAGTGAAATGATTCTAATTGAATATATAGGTTATCATACTGGGTATACATTAAATAGAAATCAAGATATTTTATTCTAAATGAATGTCATCTGCATTTACAAAAAAAAAAGGTAACATCTTTCTCCACTATTGGATATTTATTTTTCCCTTATTTAAAGGTGCGAACAATTGCAACCCATGTCAATTCAGTACGGAATCTTGTAAAAAAAATTTGTTGGCGGTGTTTTGTATCTTTTTAGAAGACCCTGCTTTTCTTTTTGGTCCTTTTCTGTTCTGCTCATTGATTGCCATTTCAAAATAGCTCATTTGATTCTTCCCAAGGAAAAAATATTGGTTTTTCACTTTTTCAATAGCCCATTTGATTCTTCCCAAGGACATTGAGTTGAGCGAAAGACTGTTGCATTGCCACTCATTCATGTTCTTCATTGGTATTTACACTGGATTGACCTAACTGGCAGGCGCAAGGCAAGACTGCACATCGGGCAGTTGGTGAAAGATACTTCAGCTAAACTGAAGCAGGCTAGTGAATCTGATCAGCTTTTGGAAGTTAGTGTAAGTGCAGATGGAATATTATTTCTGGAATTCACACTTTGTCATTGGTTAATGTGTTGTTCTGTTGGCTCACTTACACATGCTCCTTCCTCTTATGAAAAATGGATCTTGCAAAGTTTCTATAGTTTCTGTACCTTTGGTCCAACATGCACTTTCTGGTGTCTTTGGTGGGATTCTCTTAGTATTTATTGCTCTTCTGTTTCTTCTGCTTTGTGGTGGGATGGAGGGAGTTGGGTTTTATGTTCTTACACCTTCACATTTACTCTTTAAACTCCAGGCTGCCAAGAAGATCGCTGATGCTAAGCTTGCAAAAGATTTCCAGTGTGTCCTTAAGGAATTTCAGAAGGCTCAAAGGCTTGCAGCTGAGAGGGAAACAACATATGCGCCTTTTGTCCCCAAAGAAGTTCTTTCATCCAGGTAGTTTTCTCTTGACACTTGATCTGTTCTATGTTTATGACTTTATATGTGTTTGTATGTTTACAAGTGTCCTCCAACCACAATAATGGTTCCAATAAGAGGTGGAACCTATTGAGTATATGAAAATATAAAAAAACGATGAAATAAGATTTGAAAAACTATGAACTTGAAAAAGTTACTGCATAGGATATTGATTGGAGTAGCACAACCCAAAATCCGTTAATATGTACTAGTTTGAGGATATAAGAGGAAATAGTAAACTTTATCGCTGTCAGAAACACCAACATCTTATACTTTGAGTTTGTTATAATGGGAGGTTTGAAGCAGAATTAGGACTCTGAAAAGAGTGTTCAATCTTGGATGATTGAAGATGGGGAGAGTGGAAAAAGAAACTTAATCTATGCGCCTTGTCTCCTCCGTAGGAGTGTTGATGTTTTGTCACTGGTTTACTCAAAAGAGTTGTGATTATTGATGAAATTCAACTTCAAATGAGTACAGAGAACCCCAAATGCTTACACTGATTCGTGGTTTCCTATTTTATTCAATTTTGAACTAAAAAAGTAATAACCATGTACAAATGGAGAAGACAGGGTAATCTAGGAAAGTAGTAAATTGTCTCATACATGTGGAATCAATAAATGTTTTTCAAACTTAACTTGTTGTTCTTATGGAGAAGGACCAACAAGTGGAATGGAGAGTAATATCTGCAAGTTGGTATAAACTGGGTTATGCTCTGTTATTGAAGAACTCCTATATTGCATCAAATTGGCAATTTTTCTGGTTTGCGCCACTAAACTTTTGGCAATATTTCCTGTCAGAGGTTTAAAAGTGTCATAGTAATTGGTCATATGGTCATTTTCAATTACCTATTCTGAGATAGTATAATGTTTCAACTGACGTAACATATATATTCTGTAATGTGTGCTGGCGTGTTTCATTTGTCATTCCCTGTCTGGCAATAGATGTTTTGCTTTCCGTGTGGGCTGATCCAGTAAAGATAAACTTTCAATAACTGAAAGTACCTATCCATCTACATTTTCCATATAACCCTCAAATTTGAGCCTGTCTTTCTCGGATTCAAACTCATCTTTTTCCAAATTTGGATCCACCTTTCTTTGCTCATGTGCAAAGATATACCAGAAAATGCAAGTGGGTGCAGACAATGAAGAAACTCCATAAGTATCCACGAGGATGTCAATTTATTCCCAGGCCACACTGAGATGGATTGGCCAATATTCAACAGTGTCTGTGCATGCCCTCACACGCACTCACACAGAGGCATAAAAGACTTACGCATACATTTAGCAGTTACCTTAATTTGCATGCCTTGACTTTGACTTATATTCATTTTGCAGTTACGATGCCCATGACCTGGAGATAAGTTCATCTAGGACACCTGAACAACAAGCTCTTCTTTTGGAATCCAGAAGGTCCGCATCACTTCTTATCATATGTTGCTAATTCTACCTACATTGTAAACGGGTGATGGGATTCTTAAAACCATTTAATTTCTTGATAATGCTCCTAGATTTTTTTTTCTGCTGGTCTGTCAATGCTCCTAGATAAATGTAGACATCCACTTCTGACGCTTTTTTCTTACTGTTATTTTTTATTTTCTTTCATGTTAAACCAAAATCTATGCGTGTCAGCTTATATCCCTGGTCTCAGGTATCCTAGCAAGTCCAACAAACCCGATAACCCTAATAAATTACAGGGCTTCCTTTGCGTGTAAGGGAAATATTTGAGGTAGGTGAGTCTCGGGTATCTCAACAAGTCTCAGGTCTAGATGTAGGTCTCTAAAGGAAGGAGGCACTAAAGCTTAAAGCTTATGGTTACCTTCTGCTTAAGCTTAACTTAACCATACTCACTGCCTCAGCTTTTCTAGTTGTACCCCATGAGTCAAGGACTAGTTAAGCAACCAGTAACCTGGACACATCATCCTGAGGAATGGAAGAAGCTCTATTATAAATGTTGAGATTTCTCCATAAACACATTACTCAGGACAGACATCCAAGCCTGTGATTGCTTAATTGGGAGGCTAAGGTTCTGACAGGTAGTGATTTGAATTGGAAGTGGTGCGGGAAAAGCTTTAGGGTTTTTGCTTGGAAGGTAAGAGGGGGTTGGTGTGAAAATGGGCCACTTAAATTTTCTGGCAGTTGTTTGGCATTTTCAGTAAGAGTTAAAGTTTGAAGCCATCCCTCTCATTTCTGTTTGGTAAACAAATAACAATCTGTACGGTTATGATGTATGGGAATTCCCTTCCACACTGGAGATGTAAAATAGTCAGCCTCAGTTTCCATTCCTTATGTGCAGACAAGAGGTTGTAATGCTGGATGAGATTGTATTTAATGAAGCCATCATTGAAGAAAGAGAGCAGGGGATCCAAGAAATTCAGCAACAAATAAGTGAGGTAAATGAGATTTTTAAGGATCTTGCTGTGCTGGTTCATGATCAAGGTGGAATGATTGGTAAGCCCTGTGTCCTCAGTAATCATACATCTACTCATAATTTTCAAAATTCTCATTCTTTGTTTCTTGAAAGCTTTGTGGCTCTAAAGTAAAAATGCTAAATATGTGTTCCTTTTGTCCTCTCAGATGACATTAGTTCTAACATCGAAAGGTCCCATGGTTCAACAACAGAAGCTAATTCAGAACTTCTGAAAGCATCCAAGAGCCAAAAGTCTAGTTCATCTCTGGTAGGTTTATATGAATTTCTTCTGTTTGATCTTTGTATGTTTAAAGTCTTATGTAGAGAAAATAACCGCTTGGTTTCTGCTTTGCTGGGACTGGGATGTCAGTCTGAAATTAAAAATAACCCTTTATCATGCATCCTCGTAAATCACTGTGAAAAGATTAAATCTTTTCCGTATCTGGATTCACATTAATTTGGTAAATGTTATTGTTTTAATATCCTGCCTTCCAGTTGTCCTGACTGCTTCAACTTGATGTCGGTACAGAAACACTCATCACTATTTAAAGCTATGTACTTTGGATTTTTTTTTTCTTTTCTAACGTTTTGAATAACCTTTTCATTGTCTTTCGGATCTGGCCTACAATATAAAGTTCAGTATTATGCTTTTAGCATTCACTTTTATGTTGCTGAACATGTTGCGTTCTATTTTTTAATTGTTATGAGTTAGTTTGTGTTAGGTCTCTTTTTTTGTGATTAAACGGATAAGGATAATGATAATGTTATCAAGATACGTTTCTTTAAGATGTTAGGAATTTTATGCTATTCAGAATTGTAGAGCAGTATAATCTCAACTACTCTTATCTTCAATGTAAGCCTATATAAAGGCAATGCTTCAATAATAATAATAAAGGAAGTGAGATTTGAATTAAGTTGAGACTTATTAGGAGGCCTAGTGCACCTCGAGTCGCCCTACCATAGGAGGTCAGTTTTACTCAAATTAAACAAAATTAGGAGTTTTGTTAGTTTTTCTCGAAAGAATCAATGCTGTTATGTGTAGTCCTCTGGTGGAATCAACTCGTCTAAGTCCTGTACTTTGAAACTTGAATGCTTATTGTTCAACAGTGTCGGCATCACTTGTGCCAACTGTTGTTCATATTAAATTTACTATCATCATTTCTAGTAAATGTAATATCACTCTTTCAGAATATTAGTTCAGTTGCTTGAAAACTAGTCTTTCCTGAATCACCTAATAGTTGGTCAAAGAATATTGTGGCAACTTCTCTTTTCTAGTCATAGAAGTTCGATATTAACTTCTGATTACCTGTTTCTCCCCCACTTTTTGATGTATGAATTTTGTACGCAGACCTGCTTGCTCTTGTTGATCTTTGGAATCATTCTGATCATTGTCGTCATAGTCGTCGTTGCTTGAACAACGGATTGTCTCGATGTAAGTTCAATTTTGAGGCATGGTCTGCTCTTGATGTCCTTGGTGTTTGTTAGCAAAAGCTCCTGCCCAACGTGCACTGCTCTCATAAACTCTATGCATACTGGACATCCCCGACGTAATTTACAAAAGATCAATAATGTACAGCCATTTTATTTAGAGCTGATAGCCTCTTTCCTAGCTATTTATAGCAAATCATATACTACTGTAAATGAGTGCCCAGTCAATGGAATTTGGAATTCTTCCATCTACTGCTCGTTCGTATTTGAGACCGACTACTTTCGCATGTTCATTGATGAAAATCATGTTACGTAGGAGATTCTTATTTGTAAAAATGGTACTTCAAACTTGTACCCAGTGGCTCATAGTTCCTTTATCCCAGCCTTTGGTGTGGGGAAGAATGCAAATGTGGACACGTTGTTTTGGCAAAAAAGAGATGCAAAGCTAACAACTTAGGAGCAATATCAGAGTGCACAAGCCTCTGATGACGAGGCCATCTGCTGGATAGATAGATTGTGGCACTGCAATATCACTTGGTTTCTTACAGCTGCGTTTTATTGTTGTGGTAATAAATAGAACTGTTTTTTGTTTTTGTTTTTCCTAAACAAATGTTAGCAAACGTAATATTATTCATAAGTGGGGGAGATTACAACCAGTGGGGGAGATTACAACCAAAACCATTAGCGACCAAAATAAGCAATGTATACATATAACTATGGAAGTGGTAGCCAAACTGGTAATGCGTTCATCTTGTAGTAAGAGTGGGGTGAAGATCGTCCTCTTACCACTCATTTGATTACCAAAAAAAAAAGCAACGCATACATGCGAGAAACCCTAAGGCATACAAAACGATAAAGGCCCACTACCGAACTAAAGGGCTTGAAGCCCAAAAAAGAATCAAGGTCCAAAACAGCAAATCGTCCCAAAGGCCCAATAGAAAAAGATTCCAAATACCCGCACCTAAGAATCGCCGCAAGAGGCAGTCTTTTACCGGAGGAAAGAACATGACAGACGCCTTAATCTCTGAGAGGGATGTGACAAAGACACCTCGATCCCACTTGCTCAGGAAGGGTCCCGTGCCAAGGCTGACAAAGAGGGAGCACATGGAGATGGCTCCCAACAAAAGACAGGAAAATTGTAACAGTCTCACATTGGTTGGGGAATAAAAATAATGTCTTAATATAAGCTTGGAGGCACCTCCACTTGGCAAGCCGGTTTTCCAAGGTGTGAATCTCCAAGCTTATGTGAGTCCATTACAAAAATCATCTGAAAATGTATAGATGTTGTTTGGGGTGTGGCTACCGTGAGATTCAAGGAGAAGATGAGAAGGAAAAGACAATCAAAATTTCTTTTAAATGAGTTCCCTTTTCTACCTTGTTTTCCATGTTAGCAAAATCTTCCAAAATGACTACTTCATGAGAAAACCATCACCAAAGCCCATTAAAAAAAACAAAAATAAAAAAACTACCTTTATACGTTTGCAATGATAGAGGAAAATACAACTCGAACACCCCTCTGTGGACACCTCTGTTTACAATGATTAAGATGCAATTCGAACACCCCTCTGTGGACACCTCTGTTTACAATGATTAAGATGCAATTCGAACACCTCTCTGTAGACGGAAGTCGGGAAGAAGAAAGATATAGCCGCATCAGTACGGCTGTGTAAACTTTCTTACTTTATTATTATTTTCAGTTGTGTATCTCATTATTTTTATGATGGCTGTTTAACCTCAATTTGCACTCTTTATCTCCATATGGCAAAAATCTTGCACAGTAAGAAAAGGGGAATAAAACAGGCTCCAATCGTCCTATTATAGGTAATCTACCGGCACCTGTGATTTTTCTGGGATCCATAACAAACATTTACAATAAACTTCAACTCTATTCTGCACATAAAAGTGTTTTCCAGGAACCATGCGCATTGAATTCTGGAAATATAGATGTGAGAGTAAACAAGTTTCTCAATCTTGACATCGCTACTGGTAAGAGGATTTTGTCAAAACCGTAACTGGGCCCTGACCATCTGTCTTTGAAGTAAAACTTTGTCTGGCCAACGGGGCAGGACAAACCTGTGCAGGAGGAATCATAGAAAGATACAAAAATTGGAACGCATGGTAATATCTCGGGTAATTAAATCAGTAACAACAATTTCTTACAGCTCAGACTACATCAGAGAAATTTTTATGCAAATCACGAGGAGGGAGAAATAGAGCAATTTGGAGTTCTTTTAAAGTAATACAAAACACAAGTCACTCTTAAAAGTGGCTAGTACACATGGAGCCTATGCTATACATGATGCGTAATTGAATTCATTATGTTGTATACAAGTTACAAAGATCAGTGGGAAAAAGTTGGACGCTTATACAGAGTTTCATTACAAATCAGATCTTCAACCACGACAGGATACCGATCTGATGACAGGGAAAGAAAAGAAACACGGGGCTGATCTCAGGCATTAACTGCACAATCAGTGAGAATTACTATATGCATTGGCTAATTTATGCGGAACTTGGGAAAAGGAGTTGGTGACAATCAACTTGCATGTGGTGAAATGTGAAGGGCTATAAGTCCATATCTTTTTTTTTTGACGAGGAAATTCCCCAAAGCTGGACCCTTTTGGCCCAACCCTGAAGTACAAACCCCGGCCCACTGAACCGACCCCACAACCCAGGGAGCAGATAAGTCAAGGGCGATAATGGGGATGTTGGGGCTCGAACTTGGGACATGTTAGAACCCAAGCCGAAGCCTTACCACCACACCAAACCCTTGGGGGTGCTATAAGTCCATATCTACATGGCAGGAAACATGTATATACCTGGTAAGAAGGTCAACCCATTATGTTCTTGGATGCAAGAAGTCCCATCTGTTCAGTAAGGTGATCCATATATTGCATTTTGTCCCCACCATTATTATTTCCTATCTGTAACTCGTGGTCCATGGTCAAACCACCATTTATTGCACTCGAATTCGTTTCATCTGTCTCCCCAGAGAGAGGGCATGTAGAGAGGAATTGTTCCCAGAAAGTATCGTTAATGCCTGGAAGTACAGGGATCTCATCACGCAAGGCATCCACCTCATTTTCTGGAGAGAAAGCATCAGTCTCTATTGGAATTGTCCCATCTGAAACAGTAGACATCGGATCCATAAAACTTGCACCCACAGTCTCAGAACCCAGTACGTAGTTCATAACAGGGATTTCTGCAGGGCTTGCTGGCATGATTCGTTGCATTTCAGCAAGCTCAGGCAAAATAGTATTATCGTCTTGACAACTGTGAACATCCACTTTCGGGAATTGATCTGCTTTAGCATGATTAGGCATCGCATAAGAGGAAGATTGAATCTCAGAAAAGGCAGTAGATGGAGAACTGACAGGGAATCCCGGCTTTGTTGGCATATATGACTGTCCAGAAATAGGTGAAACCTCGGAGAGGGTCACTCCTGAAGCTAGGCTCAAGGAACTACCACTGTCAAATGCACCGGGAGCATCCTTAATAAAGAATGCACCAGGGTTGTTCATCAATGCTTCCACCCTAGGAGATGCATCCATCTTCAATATCTGCTGCAGCAATGATTTAGCTGCTTCATTCATCATAGGCTGGTACTTGATCATCCGTCCATCAGGAGCATTAGAATGACACACACCAGCTACAAATTCTTCTTGCTGATGAGGAACTCTCCTTTTTTTATTCGCTCCGGCAATGTTGTTCCTATTGCTGTCATGCTGCTGCTGTAAAAACTGGGACAATAAGCCAGGATTATGCATGGCCTTTGCAAGGAAAGACATCATCTGTTGCTGTCTCTGCTCCATCATCTGCACACGTTGCCCCACATTGTGCAACTGATGATCAGTTGTTTGCTGGTGCTGCCTCAACCTGACAAGCTCCTGCATGAGAACATTCTTGTCTCTTTCAAGTCTTTCAACGTCTTCCTCGATCCCAAACTTCCCAACCTCAACACATGCTGCAACCGAGGAGCTCTGCACTTCACTTGGTTGTTGACCAGGTAAATGAACTGGTTTCCTCCTACTAATACTCTTCAAAAGGTGTGTTTGGCCTCTTAGAAACTTCACATTTGCAAATTCATAACGGTCTGAGTCGACCTTCTTAAAGCCCTGCTTAACCAAAATGAAAAATTTATCTACATGAATAAAAGAAGTATAAACATCAACTTCTCAAAATTTTCCCATCAAATATTTTCATTTAAGATATTGCACTTCTCAACAATAAATTTTTTTATCAAAGGAGTTTTGCCCAGGAGAGAGATTCATCGAAAGGAGCCTAGATAAATGGCAGCCTATGACGTGAAATAGTCATTCCGCAGCAAAAGTTGAAACATTTGATCCAAAAGTTCAAGCTAAGACACCAATGGGGTATTGCTTATTCACAGAAGGAAGCACACACTATAATACACTGTTTATCCAATAAAACTTCATGGATCAACAAATATGTACGAAAGGGGTGCGCATATGTCGATCAATAACTAACATGGAAACTGGAAATCTATGGCATCTTATAAATAGATGTAGAGACAGTACAGAAGCAGAGATCGAGGGAGAGGACCAACTCAACATTCTTATATGGAATTTCACCTTCTTACTTTGATGAACAATTAGGAAAGCAGAAAAACCGGTTGCTTCAGATCATATAATAGCAACCTTCTTGTAACTTTCTAATTAGCCTCACCTCCTCTAGAAAAAGATGAAGAAGAAAAAAGAATTTTTGGTTATACAGTCTCCATACCAGAAGAGAACAAAAAAAACTTAAAAAGTGGCAAACCCTCTCCATTGAAAGACTCAGTACCATACCCAAAAAACCTTCCTGTAACTTGCTCAAGAACTGAAATCATAAAACTTATTGTGCTCATTTTCTCCAACTTACAACTACAAAAAGTACCATGGCAACAACACGACACAAACAAAAGAATCCAAAATAATTATAAATACATTGTCCAAGAATACTAGATCTTCGAAAAATGATGCATTCACTGCAGAAAAATATAATATTTTGGTGAAAATTTGAGTGGACCCTGCTAACTTACAATGAAGTCTCATTATAGACACACCCAGTTTTTGCCAAGTTTACCCATAATTGGCCAAGTCGAGTATACCCACTCAAAAGTATAAGCAGACCTGCAAGTTCGAAATCATAAATTAATAAACTACCATAGTGCATGCATTTGTTGAACATATGTTATAACTGCAACAGATGAGGTGAATGTTAACCCAAACTATGGTTGAATGATCCAAAAGTAACACGTTCTCAAATGAGAAAATTGAAATAGAAAACAGTACCTTTTAAAATAAAACGAAGCATAGAAAAATCAAAGTTGCAGATTACAAAAGGGTATCTTGCTCATAATCAGCAGTTACTTAAAAAAAAGGAAATGTCTGGATATGATGACAACATTCATTATTATATGGAAATGGCACCACAAACATCGACAATGAGCAAAACAAACAAGAAAATATAGGAAGGGAAGAACCGGGAGCAAAGAAAGACAAAAAGGTTGGATGCATCCATGAAACCACAGAGATAACAGAAGTTAGGGATAAGAAGGCATATATTGGAGGCAAAGATGACAGCAGTAGTGGTAGTGGTTGTGATGGGACGCATGCGTATAGAAGTATTCTACAGATCCATGGCATTTCACTATTTGTAATTTTTTATGAGTTGTTCTCTCCCTGTTATTTCACAATGGCACACAAACAAACTAGCCTAACTTGCTATTATAGCCAAGGTTGGATCCATACCTCTTATGAACTTCAGCTATAACCCCTAGGTATTGTCTACTCAATTTATTACTTGTCCAAATGAATAATAAAACCTTCATTCTTCATGCTCTGAAGAGTCCAAAGAAACAATTTCATGACTAAGTTAGAATTCAAATACACCTAATTTCAGTGGAATGAACTTACCCAATATAATTCTGCTCCTTTTATCACCCAGAAAAAGGGAAAGCCACATCCCTCACACCCTTCCTTAAAAGACTACGCAAACTCACAACATATAAGTAGTCCAACCTCCCCCTGATTCCAATCATTGCCAACGAGATGAGAAAAAAAGTCCAAGTTTCAGGCAATCATTGAGAAAGGATGAAATCAAAATTAGCTATATCATTCATGATTTGATTTTGAGGAGCTCAACGCAATAGAATCTCGACACACGTGCATCAGTCAATTTTCCAACCGTAGAACACTGGTAGTGAAGATTTCAATCCACAAAACGCCCTTTTTCTCTTGCAGTTTGACACACTAATCTATTAGCTACTCGTCTCACACAGACTTCTAATTCACAACCCAAAAATTAAGCTCGCCAGATCCTAATGAAATTCTCAAAATAATCCGTATATTTTTTGAAGCAGAAAAGTAAGAACAAAGAAGATGATGAGAAAAGGGGGAGAGAACAGATAGATAGAGAGAACCAACGTAGGTGTTCAATTGCCTGATGAAGCTGGCGAAGTTTTTGTGCTTGAAGTGCTTGGGCAGGAGCTTGGCTGCGAACTCGTGCGGGTTCCAGACAACAAAGCTGTTGTTGCCGTTGCTCCAGGACACAACGGAGTCAGTCTCCGGGTCGTCCACCAAGCTGTAAAGCTTCTTCAGAAAAGGCGGCAACGGATTCGTCGTCATCGACCCGGCATCACTAGCCTTCGCCATTATTTTTCTTCTTCTACTAGCAGACAGAGATATACCGCAAGGATGGGGTATGGGGGATTCGGAGGGACATGAAGGTGGGGTGATGGGAGTACACTGCACCGTGCAAGAAGGGTATATATTATAGTAGTAATTTTTTTTAAAAAAATGTTATTATTACTTAATTAATTAATTAAGTATTAATTTATTATTATTCTCTCGGGAAAATGGAACGGTGGGTGGAGTTTTCGCGGTTGCGCCAGCCGCCAGCAAGGCTCTTACTGGTCTTTTTCCATGCTTTCAGCTTTATCCTTAGAAGCTATCCTATCATAAGATTCCCTTTATGCCCTCCGTATAGTCTATGTCGACAGCCCAAAACAGCCCGAAGAGCTCTACGCCCAAGACCAAAAAGCCCATCTCTTTTCTATTTCTGGATAATTAAAGCCCATCTCTCTCTCTCTCTCTCTCTCTCTCCCGCTCTCCTCTTCGTGGGATATCCAAATCATTTCTGCAGCTTCGACACTTTGAAGTCTCGAATCTAAACATTGAGCACAGATTCAGGTGATTTCTGTCTATATTTATTATGGTTGTGTAATAATCGAGTAAATTCTTTCTGTTAGATTCGATTTGGTTTCTTTTTGGCTTCACTTTTTGGGGTACTTAGAATTTCTAGATTTACGACTGGGCTGGGTTGTTTAAACGATGGCAGTGCTTGCTTCCCCTGGATTTTCTTTGCTTTTTTGGGTAAACAGGCTGGGTCGCTGTTCGGTTTCTTAGAGTATTGAGGACAGGAAAAGAGAATTGATGTTTCAGAAACTGGAATATGCACCCTCACTAAGAATAATAGATGCGGTAAGAGGCAGTAGAGTAGAGTTATTATTTTTCTTTGGGTTAATGTGGAACCTGGCATTCTGGAATTTCGTTGCTTTTCTTTCTCTGCATTTTCTCGGCAGCCACATGCAGCATTGTTCCGAATGTTGGTTGAAGTCATATGCTATTGTGGGGATATCATGCTACACTAGAAAAATGTTCTTCAGAAATTGTAGAAGTAACATGTGAGTCTTTCACACAATGTTCTATGAAAACAATTCATTGATTATACCTTGATTGTACAACTGCAAATTCCGAATAATAGTGCAGATATAAGCTTTGCTCCAAATTTTTTGGTTGTCATAACGAGTTATTAGGGTCGGTGTATTGCTTGAATAAGATGAGACTTCTGGGTTTACAGTTCATAACGTGATGATCTAAAGAATACCAGCAGTTTTGCTTCCCTTGTAATTTGATGAATTACTAGGTGTTAGAATTAGCATGACTTGCCTAAATCTGAATGATTATGGTTTGCTTATACCATCCTAAATGGTGTCGTGGTGTGCACATTATGTTAATCAGACAGCGAATATGGCGGAAATAAGCATGGGGATCCTCATTGATATTGTGGATGAGGAGTGGATGAGAGACACCTTGCCTGATGATGGTACTATTCTTTCTTCCTCCTTGCCATATGGACACGCACATAAACATTCATGGAGAAACGTTTCTCTCTCATTTGTTTTAATTGCTCTCTTTTATCATTGCAGATCTTCCACTGCCACCACTAGTTGTACGTGCTGACGAAACTGAGGACTCAAGTACGTGTTTAATTGATTAGATTACGTCCTTTTATTTAAATGAGGAGTATATTGGAAGTGTATCTGTTATGATCATCTTATCAGCTAGAGTTTCACATAGATATGTCTGGGAAGGGAGCACCTCCCTTTTCCTCTCATTTTAAAATGGAAGCATGCCACGTTGTAACTTTCAATCGCAGAGGTTGTAGGAAGAGCCACGCTGAGGATATTTGTTTCCAGGGGAATGAATGTCAATAATAATTGGAACACTTTTCTTTGCAAAAGTCATGAGACCCCTCTTTCTCCCGCTCCTTTCTGAGCAGCCATCAGATTTTTGGCTTCCTTACTACTCATCCTCTCTTCCTCTTCCTCCATTGTTGTAGCAGTCCTCCTCACGCGAAGATTCTATTTTTGCTTTTGGTTGTTCATCATCTGTCTTCCATGAAGGCCACAATGACTCTCACCTTCCTTTTCTTCATGAAAGCCACCAGAGAAAAAATTGTTGGCTCCTTGTAAGGTATTTTTTTATTGCAGCCAATGTTGTGAAGCTTCATGGAGTCTCAAACACATATCTGGTTGCTGCTTAATCCATCTGCCAATTCCCCACTTTGCATCTGAATTTTTCAATTAAACCTGGTTTTCAAATGGTTCCTAATAATTATGGATATAAACCATCATGAAGGAATCTTGTGGCTAGCTACTAAAGTTTGACCAAAAATTGAAAGGTAAAGGAATTAAAATTGCTATTCAATTCGTACCTAACCTACTTTGGCAATCATGTTTTTATCGAAGCTCAAATCTAGCACATGTAAAGGTCCCAAGTGCATGATCAAATTTATGGCTTCCCATCACAATCATAACAAACTTGAGTTTTATGGAGGCAAATCCACTCCTTTAATGGGTTTCACATAACAAAAGTCCGCTTTCAAAGTGTTCTACCAGTGTACTGAGACAGAGAAAGCAATTCTTTTCACTTTATCTCTATCAACCATGTTCACATTGTGTACAGATATAACAATAATGTTCTGGAAGATCTGTGGTGGGTTTCCCAGAGAAAAGAGAGTGGTTATACAAACTAGGCAGAGGGAGAGAAATTGATTATAATCTTGAAGAGAGGGGGCCTGCTGCCACAATAAAGGAAGAAAAACAGGTCCAAGCAACGAAGCCCTAGATCTGGTGGCTGACTAACCTTCCATGTGCCTTGGTGGTCTGTGTTTTTTCTGCCAGATAAGAGGTTCTGTAGAGAGAGAACATAGATCTGGTGGCTGTGAAGGAGTGAGAGAGATATGATGGCTTTCACAAACAATTTTTAAGTGTTACATTTAACAGTTGTGGCCTTAGAAAAGATTTCCTCAATGTGGCTCTCTCGATGACCTCTCTATTGATAGTGACACACATGACATCCTTTCATTTCACAATGGAAGGATATAGGAGGCAAGCTGATCTCTCACCTAGAAATTATGTGGGCGTTTTGCCCTGTTTTGTGGTTTTGAGAATGGGGAAATGAAAAGCTCACGCTCAGAAATAAATACCTGTTTACTCTTCATGACATCAAGTTAAGCATGTCGGTTTCCTCAAGTGGACATTTTTATTTGATTAGTAATTGTCTTTTCCGATACCTTGTTTTTGATTGGCTGCATTCAATCAGATCAGGAGACTCAACAGGTTGGCGGAGATGATTGGCATGATCTTGCATTAGGCAATCAGTAAAGTGTCCATTCTGTATTTATCTCAAACTATGGGATGCATTTTGTTCAAATTGCTGGGTTCTTGTGATCTGGCTTTTAATCACCACCTTCTGGGTCTGTAAGTTCACGATTCTCCTTCATTTTATGATAACCTTGTGAATTTTTTTCAATGTAAAAGATGGTAGCTGTATGATAATAATATGAGTCGAGAGTATTTTGTTAGTAGTGCCCTGATAGTGGAAAAGCTATGCTGAGTGTAAAAAAAGCATATGGTGATTCCTCTTGCATTAGAAAATTGGCATGTATACAGCTCCCTTCCCTTCTACCCTCGAGGCTTGTATGTCTAAGATCTCCACCTATTGGAATTTGTTAGTTCCATCCTCGCAGTCGTTGGACTAAGGATCCTCCTAATGTGATATGATATGAACTATCTGTGGATGCGGAGACGGTCAGGAAGCAGTGTTGCGTATATATGTTGGGCTGATTCACGTGAGAGTCAATTATGTCAGGGCAGACGATTCCTTGCGTGCGAAATTGTTTTTTCCTCAATTTTGTGCGCAGTGCACTGCACCGAGACCAGCACTGAATTTCTTGACCTTTTTTTTAACGCCACTAGATTTTATTTCCTCGTTTAAAAGGATTATACATCTAAATTACATTTCTCTGACTACTACCATCCAAATTAAAAAGTAGTTGACCAACAATGCATGGCACACCAAACACTACTGGATTTTCGTTTCATGTATTTGACGGTGACTAATTCGTTCCTTCTTAAATACCCCCCCCCC
The DNA here is from genome assembly GCA_963930655.1 of Myrica gale. Classification (NCBI taxonomy): domain Eukaryota; kingdom Viridiplantae; phylum Streptophyta; class Magnoliopsida; order Fagales; family Myricaceae; genus Myrica; species Myrica gale. Next base: position 23,352,309 of record OZ005611.1, read on the forward strand.
CACCCCCCACCTAGATTTTCTGACACTTTTTTTTGACCGCCACAATCAAAGTTTGAAGACATTGACTTGCCAGCATGTTCTCATGCAGATTAGATTAACGTTATGAGTCTATAATTGGTGCTCACATCACCTTGATGCGGCCTCCCAAGTTGTGCCATACTCCATATATGATCAGTCATAGAAAAAAATTAAAATTTTATATTTTTTTTGGGGCGAAAGGTGAAGATAAACTATACAATGATCATGTAACAAAAAACCCAGTTGGTTTTGCAGTTCACTTCCCGCTTTCCTTTTTTTTTTGTTGGTCATTTAGCTTATTTTCCTTTTTTTGGTTCTCGGCCCCTTATGAGTTTATGTAAACCCTTTCGGCAATTTTGTTTGTTGGTCAGTCATCTCTTTTCGAAGTTCTAACTACCCTTAGAACTTGTTTTCGAGTTCTTTGAACCTTCTTAATTCTTAATGAAATAGCTGCTTTGATATAAAAATAATAATAATGTAACAAAAAAAGCCCAGAAACCGTGACGTTGGAAGAAAGGAAGACATATATGGATGCATGGATAAATTGGAACATTAGAAACAATAACACAAAACACACAATATAGTATATTACCACGATTCAGCTTTTGGTTTGGGGTTAGATTGAGCTAGGGGCTTCTCTTAGAACCAGAAGAAGAAACGGTCACCGGGTCTGAACGTGCTCAGTTGTCGGGACGTACATGTGGAATATCAACGACGACTTTTAGACCGTTTCTTTTTACATTAAAGTAATGTTTCTCGTTATTGACCGAAAGAAAAGTGAGTAGCCGAAGCCAGTGGCCAGTCTGGTCTCTATTTCAACGGTCGTTATAGAGCAACAACGTGTCTCTCCCACTTAAGTCTCAAGTGTTGGTTCTTCTATAAATAGCGTTTGGAAGGGGTTAAAGTGCATCAAACGAATCCTGTCTTACATAAAATCAACGAGTGTTCTTTCGTTCTATCGTCGGGTTCGTGTTTCTCTCTTTCGTTCTATCTTAGTGTTTCTCTCTTCATTCGTCTCTACAAGTTACAGCAACACAACCTCATGGATAATCCTTCGAGTAGTGTCCCTAGATGGACGCCCAAGTCAGGTCCTGCAAGTTCACCTGTCCAAGAGCCCGTGATAATTAATGAAGGGGTTGTTGATTTCGAGACTCAAAGTGTCGCTTCTGAGGGAGGAGATTCTCTGTTAAACTCAATCCCACTGCAACAAAACAGCTCGGACTATGTTTCGGATAATGTTCCTAGATGGACACCGAAGGCAAGTCCAACAAGAGCGGGAGTTGCTGATCTCGAGACGCAAAGCGTAGCTTCTGAAGACGAAGTTCCTCTTACAAATTCACTTCCACGGCAAGAAGAAAGCAAGGAGTCCGCTCCGGATCATGATGTCCCGAGATGGACACCGAAGGCAAGTCCAGAAGTGTCGGGTTTCGAACGGCCATTAGCAAGCGCAGGAGTTGGTGATCTGGAGACGCAAAGCGTAGCTTCTGAAGACGAAGTTCCTCTCGCAAATTCGCTTCCACATCAAGAAGAAAGCACGGTCGACTACGCTCCAGATCATACTGTCCCTCGATGGACCCCGAAGGCAAGTCCAGAATGGTCATCTTTCCAACAGCCATTAGCAAGTGCGGGAGTTGGTGATCTGGAGACACAAAGCGTAGGTTTTGAAGACGAAGTGTCTTTCTCAAATTCACTTCCACGGCAAGAAGAAAGCCCGGTCGACTACGCTCCAGACCATACTGTCCCTCGATGGACACCGAAGGCAAGTCCAGTAAGGTCATCTTTCGAACGACCCTTGACAAGCGCAGGAGTTGGTGATCTGGAGACGCAAAGCATAGTTTCTGAAGACGAAGTTCCTTTCGCAAATTCACTTCCACGGCAAGAAGAAACCACGGTCGACTACGCTCCAGATCATACTGTCCCTCGATGGACACCGAAGGCAAGTCCAGCAAGGTCACCTTTCCAACAGCCATTAGCAAATGCAGGTGTTGGTGATCTGGAGACGCAAAGCGTAGCATCTGAAGACGAAGTGTCTTTCGCAAATTCACTTCCACGGCAAGAAAATAGCATGGATTATGCTCCAAATGTTCCTAGATGGACACCGAAGGCAAGTCCAACAAGATCACCTGTAAAAGAGGCCGTGACAATGGATATTCCTGCACGAGTTGGTAGTTTTGAGATGGGAAGCATAGCTTCTGAAGACGATAGTCGCAGCTTCTCGTCTACCAAATTCCCCTATAGCATTGCTGGCTTCACTCCTGGTGCTCCCCATTTGGATATTCATAACCCATCATCTCGGAAGTTTGAGTCCCAAGTTGCAAATTCGTTGAGGATAGAAAATCACGCTGCTGGAAACAATCATGTTGGACCAGTATCCAGAAAGAAGGAGGGCGTTTTCTTGACTTGGAAGGACCTATGGGTTACAGTGCCGGATGGGAAAAGAGGGCGCCGGTCGATACTTCAGGGGCTTACTGGGTATGCTGAACCGGGGGGCGTGCTGGCTATCATGGGTCCTTCCGGCTGTGGCAAGTCAACTCTTTTGGATTCTTTGGCAGGTAATATATCTATATCCTTTGGTAGCCGAGAATATTAGCAACTAAAATATATGATATTAGATATAGCTGGGGGGTTTGCTTTTGCGAAACTGTTAAACTTTCTGCTATGCATGTGATGTGGGAGGTACTGAAACCCAACTCATTGCAGGGAGGCTAAGTTCAAACGCGCAGCAGACTGGGGAGATCTTGATTAACGGACGCAAAGAAACACTTGCTTTTGGAACTTCGGTACGTACGAAAAAAGATCGTGTGACTTATTTTTGTTGAACATGTTGAATTAATATATATGGAAATTTGTCTTATAGATTCCATTTTGTGATAATGGTTTCTCTTACGTACCTCCCATGATTTTAGGCCTACGTGACTCAAGATGACACATTGATGACAACACTCACTGTGAGGGAAGCGGTATACTACTCAGCCCAGCTCCAATTGCCTGACTCAATGTCAAACTCAGAGAAGAAGGAAAGGGCCGAGATGACTATAAGGGAAATGGGCTTGCAAGACTCCTTGAACACAAGAATAGGAGGCTGGAACGTAAAAGGCCTTAGTGGGGGACAAAAAAGGAGGGTTAGCATTTGCATTGAAATCTTAACGCGCCCAAAGCTCCTCTTCCTTGACGAGCCTACAAGTGGACTAGATAGCGCAGCATCTTTCCATGTCATGAGCCGCATCGTTAAAATAGCCCATAAAGATGGAAGGACAATAATTGCATCAATCCATCAACCGAGCAGTGAAGTTTTTGAGCTTTTTGACAACCTATGCCTCCTTTCTACTGGCAGGACAGTTTATTTTGGCCCTGCTTCAATGTCAGAAAAGGTACCTCAATTTCCTTTTCAATGCATGAAGAATCAACTAAAACATGTTGAGCTCATCTTTTCCTTCCCAAAAGAAAATAAAATCTAGTTAGCATCTGATGAATTGTTTTGAGTAGCTGTTGACTTGAATATAAACTCCAATGCAGTTTTTTGCTTCAAATGGCTTCCCATGCCCAAGTCTCAGGAATCCATCTGATCACTACCTTAGAACTATCAACAAGGACTTCGACGCAGTAAGTGTAGTTTCCTCGCTTACATTCTGTTCTTAGAAGTCATAATCATGGATTAAGTCATGAAGAAATATTGTTCATAACTCATGGGAACCATTGGTTATCGAATCTAGGATATTGAGCAAGGGTCTCATGGCACAATAAGCACTGAGGAAGTCATTACTATGCTTGTCAAGTCGTACAAGTCATCTGGGACTTTCCAAGATGTTCAACAGTCCGTATCTCAGATATGCCAACAGGTAATTAACAAGTCCATAGTTAGCAAAGATAATTCTACCTGATCAAACACTCTATCTAGTCTTGTCAAGATAAAGAGATAATTATGAGATAGCTTCTTTGTTTTTCAGAAAGGAGGAGCTTTGGAGAAGGGAAGCCACGCAAACTTCATTACTCAGTGCCTGGTTCTGACTAAGAGATCCTTTGTGAACATGTACCGTGATCTAGGCTACTACTGGCTTCGCCTTGCAGTCTATATTGCATTGTGTTTATGTGTTGGGACTATCTTTTATGATATCGGCTCAAGCTATGGCTCAATACAGGTAATTGATAGAATTCTATATGACATATATGTCTACATTTCTGTGCTCTAGCTCTCTCTTGTAAAGGATCAGAAAACTCCAAGTTAATTGGCAATTTGAAAATAATGATAGGTCACACTCTCTGATCAACTCTGTTATTTGTGAATTTTCAGGCTAGAGGTTCCATGTTGATGTTTGTTGCAGCCTTTCTGACTTTTATGGCAATTGGTGGATTCCCTTCTTTTGTTGAGGACATGAAGGTCAGTGATCATTTTGTTACTAATCTCCTATTTTTTTCATACTGAAAGCACTTGGAATGTACTGATCTGACCCTCAATTCTTGAACAATACCAGATATTTGGGCGAGAAAGACTAAATGGGCATTACGGTGTTGGTGCATATGTGTTTGGAAACTCATTCTCTTCCATTCCTTACCTGCTTCTCATCTCCATAGTTCCTGGAGCAATAGCCTATTACCTCGTTGGCCTTCAAAGAAGTTTCGAACACTTTGCCTACTTCGTATCAGTGCTGTTTGTGTGCATGATGTTGGTCGAAAGCCTAATGATGATCGTTGCTAGTATTGTGCCTGATTTTCTCATGGGTATTATTACTGGAGCTGGAATACAAGGAGTGATGATGTTGAACGGAGGTTTTTTCCGGCTACCGAATGACCTTCCTAAGCCTTTCTGGAGATACCCAATGTATTATATTGCATTCCACAAGTACGCAAACCAAGGATTCTTCAAGAACGAGTTCGAAGGATTAACATTCCCCAATGAACAAGCAGGAGGGTCGCTTACCATCACTGGAGACGAAATCTTGAGAAATACTTGGCAGGTGGAGATGGGCTACTCCAAGTGGATTGATCTTGCTATTCTGTTTGGGATGGTGATACTGTATAGGGTCATGTTTTGGGGAATTATAAAGGCTTCTGAAAAGGTTAAGCCGATGATTAAAGCACTTATATCTGGGCCTCCCAAGCAGTCCGAACGGATCGTAGACGAACCCTCATCCACAGCCTCATAGGAAAGGAACCGAAGTTGCAACTTGCAAGCGTCTTCCTATAACTTTGGACATGCATGTGTACGTATTGTGTAAGAAGTTTTTGCTTTTTTTCCTCTTTCCTTTCGTTTGTTAACTCTGTACTTCGTCGCTGCCTCATCGACGAAGAAGCTATAGATTCTGTCGATTTCGGGAAACAATAATCTGCCTATAGTGCAACTATCGTTGTGTCTTGTTGTAACGTGGTATTGTTTAGCAAAAAAAAAAAAGTATGAAGCATCCGAAGCAGTTAATTCAATTTCTTTTGAGAGCATCATGAGATGATCTTGAGTTCCATGCATCCCGATATATAAGTCTTGCTTTCTTCCAATGTGAATGTTTCCTAATCATGGATTAGCAAAAAATAGGATGTTTCCTAATAATAAGGTGCACCCTAAACTCCATCCCTGATGAGGAGCAATATTGCACTTGGGAGGCTGATTTGAGCATAATTTTTAGACAAAAGGGTGAGGATCGACTAATTCAAGGCTGGACTTGAAATTAAAAAAAAAATGTCAGAGAACATGTTAGAAAGTCACTATATAATATATATTCCAATCTTTAGATTGCGATGGTCAAACAAATGTCAGCAAAATCCAGTGGGAATATAAAATTAAAAAAATAAAAGAATTCGCCATGGGTCAAAAAGAAAATCTGGGTTATCTTCGTTTCCTACATTTTTTTTAGGATTCAAATACATTCACAAAACTAACACCGAATATATTCAGAATTCAAATACAAACACTAATACATTTGACATAATCTCCAACAACTTTTTACTTTTTTATTCAACATAAATTTTCTCTCTCTGTACTTTTTTACATAACTCCAATATTTTTTTATTAAACAATTACATCAAATCATTTATCTCTCCACTTGACACAAACACCAATAAAACACTATTCAACATAAATATTCACAACTTCTTAAAAAACTTATATTTTTACTCAAACCGAACATATTCACGGTAAACTACCTGTAATTAATTTGGATGCTAGCAGTACAATCTAGTGGCATTAAAAAAATGTTAGAAAATTCAGGGATCCAAGCAAAGCGAGGAACCTTCTGTCCCCTGACAAAATTGACAGTCAAAAGAAACAGCCGAGACATAGGCCACATTGCCTTCCTCAATCCTCATGGTCGACATGAGCATTGTCGGGAAGTTCTACAGTTACGTTTTTTTTTGGGCTTAATTACTGATCGGGCTTTGTAGTATTTCTAAATCTGACATTATTCTTAAACTTATTTTTCATCGTAAACTACTTCATTTGAAATATTAACGTGCCACTGCAACCCTTATGTTTACTCATGACGGCTGTATTTGGATAGTAATTTCTTACGTGGATGACAGAAACACATGCTTAAATAATACCATACCTTTATGTATCTATTTCTAGTGTCTATTTCTAGTGGTTAAAAATTAATCGATATCATCTCTGCGTGACATATTTGATTTAGATGAGACGCCCCAGCCCAAACTTCAAATATAAAGATTTTCGTATAAAATAAGGTTTTTTCACCATGGATAATCATTTATCTTGGCCCCAATATTTCAAAACTAATTTGTACAAACTCAGCAAAAATATCCAAGGCCATGCAATATATGAAAATCACCAATAGTCACACAGACCTCCAAATACCAGGCCACAAAGACCTTAAAATATCAGGCCACACAGACCTCCAGGCAATAAAGACCTCAAAATATCACAAGAGGTATCAAATTGGCCACACAGACCACAAAGATATATCACCAACGCAAGGACAATTTTCACAGTATGCTCAAGTTATAAATATTTCAATTGAGTTTCACGACAATCTCATTTTACCTAAAATTTGTTTAGTTTTCCAAATAATTCATCAAAATCATATAAAATACGGTACACATTTTAAAAATCTCAACCACTTACCTCAAACACCTAACCAATTCTTAAAGCTTCTCCAATAATTGCCGAACAATCTCTCAAGACCTAGTAACACCACCTCAATTCAAATTTTAGTCTCTAATAAACATTCTCTGCGACCATTTATTAACCTCAACTTCTATCCAAAAAAAAATATATATATATATCTTCGTTTAAAACTCAAATTACTCGCTTATCACCTTTTTCGGGAAGAGATATTAGAAAACCTTTGGTCTGACGTAACGGTATAGGATGACAATTATGAATATTATCATTGAAAATGAACACGTGGAAGTCTGATATTGTTTATGATGTGCCTATATTAATCACGTATGAGTTTGTTGTCTAAATAAGATATCAATTGACGGAAAGAGCTATATTGATACATAAATATTCTACCGTAGTACTTTAGGACAAAAAATATTATAAGTACTGATTTGAGATTTTAAAATATCATAGGGATCAATAAAGTAATTAAACCTTCTTTTTATTATCAACAGAGGGGCCGGTTGACCCTATCAAAGCTCACATAGCTACCATAAATTTCTTAAAAAAATCTTAATTTTTGTAAAAAAATTGATATCTGTGTGAATATTTGACTACATTATAATTTTATTGATTGAGATTTATAAAAGGTCGGTAAATTCTTTTAAAGATATTTGATTATAATCTGATTTTTATTAGAGTTTGTAAAATCAGGTTGGTATTATATATATTATAATCGTATATCAACATACAGCAACCCAGCTCCTGTACGTTGAAATTTTCAAAAGGTTGCGCTGCAATGGAAGAGAGACGTGAACATACAGACCCAAAAGGCCTAACTTCCAAACCCAGTGGGTAAAGTTCAACAATTGAGAGAATATATATTATGATATCATCTTGAATTAGCAAAAAGGCTCATCATATGCATTTCCAAACACCCAAGCTCCATATCTACGAGGCCACAAGTAAAAATTTCAGAAATTTCGAGAGGTTAGCCTAATGATTAAAGTTTGAACTTGGTAGTATGCAAAGTCTCAACCCTTTGGGACTAGTCTCGTTACTTTTAACTTGTTATCGGATTTGTGTGGAACGAAAGGATTATATAGATCTCAAAATTAGTCGTCGAAATGCACTTAAATTGATTCGGATATCTATTTAGAAGAAAAAAAATGTAAAAATCTTATCAGAATAAAGTTTAATTTAATGAGCCGGCACAAATAGTGTCAGACAATCTCAATATAACTCACGCTTAGAAAAGAATTAACAGCATCATGAACTCCACCCAAATACAACAATAAATACTCTACCAGCTTGGACTCCTACTCGATCGGTTCCCCCCCGTAAGTACAACGATAGTTGCAACATGCAGATGATTGTTGACCGAATTGAGAAAATCCAGCATCTTACGTCGATGAGGCAGCGACGAAGTGCAGAGTTTACAAAATAAAGAAGGGAAATAGGAAAAAGCCAAACATTTTTACAAAATACTCACACATGTAAAGTATAGGAGGACACTGTAACTTTGCTTCCTATGACGCTGTGGATGAGGATTCGTCTACGATCCGTTCGGAATGCTTGGGAGACCCAGATGCAAGTGCTTTAATGATTGGCTTAACCTTTTCAGTACTCTTTATAATTGCCCAGAACATAAGCCTATATAATATCACCATTCCAAACAGAATAGCAAGGTCAATCCACTTGGAGTAGCCCATCTCCACCTGCCAAATGTTTCGCAAGATTTCATCGCCAGTGACGGTAGGCGGCCCTCCCGCTTGTTCATTGGGGAATGTTAATCCTTCAAACTCGTTCTTGAAGAATCCTTGATTTGCATACTTGTGGAATGCAATATAATACATTGGGTATCTCCAGAAGGGCTTAGGAAGATCATTCGGCAGCCGGAAAAAACCTCCGTTCAGCATCATCACTCCTTGTATTCCAGCTCCGGTAATAATACCCATGAGGAAATCAGGCACAATACTAGCAACGATCATCATCAGGCTTTCGACCAACATCATGCACACAAACAGCACTGATACGAAGTAGGCAAAGTGTTCAAAACTTCTTTGAAGACCAACGAGGTAATAGGCTATTGCTCCAGGAACTACGGAGATGAGAAGCAAGTAAGGAATGGAAGAAAAGGAATTTCCAAACACATATGCGCCGACACCATAGTGCCCATTTAATCTTTCTCGCCCAAAGACCTGGTATTGTTGAAGAAGTAGGGGTCAAATTATATTCGAATTGCATTAAATGTTGCAAATGCAATCAATTCAAATAACTGTAATAACGTTTAACTCACCTTCATGTCCTCTACGAAAGAAGGGAATCCACCAATTGCCATAAAAGTCAAAAAAGCCGCGACAAACATCAACATGGAACCTCTAGCCTGGAAATTAACAAGTAGCAGGTTGAGTCTGTGTGCTATCATCAATCATCAATCATCAATTAACAATTGCCAATTATGTTCTGAGACTTCTCTCTCTTTACATCAGATTGCTGGAGCACCGAAGTATAGTTATGATATACATTTATTCTCATCAATTACCTGGATGGAGCCATAGCTGAAGCCAATGTCATAGAAGATAGTCCCAACACATACACACAATGCGATATAGACTGTGAGGCGAAGCCAATAGTAGCCTAGATCACGATACATGTTCACAAAGGATCTCTTTGTCAGAACTAGGCATTGAGTAACAAAGCTTGCGTGGCTTCCCTTCTCCAAAGCTCCACCTTTCTGTAAAACAAAGAAGCTATCTCATAATCATCTCTTTAATCTAGTTTTCTTGTCATCTTTACAAGAGAATGTTTGATGAGTTATAATCATCTTCACTAGAAATGAACTAGTTTTTACCTGTTGTCGTATCTTAGATACCGACTGTTGAACTTCTTGGAAAGTCCCAGATGACTTGTATGACTTGACAAGCATACCAATGACTTCCTCAGTGCTTATTGTGCCGTTGGACCCCTGCTCGATATCCTAGTTTAGATACAAAATGGTTCTTATGAGTAAAAATCAACTAGTCCGGCACAATTATAACTTCCTGAGAACGAAATGCCAGAGATAAAATTATACTTACTGCATCAAAGTCCTTGTTGATAGTTCTAAGGTAGTGATCAGATGGGTTCCTCAGAGTTGGGCAAGGGAAGCCATTCGAAGCAAAAAACTGCGTTGGAGTTATTAAGAATATATTCAAGTTAACAATTTCTCAAAAAAACTTTTAAGATGATTGAAGAGATCATCTCTACAAGTTTATGCTAATCATACATGCATTGTAAGGAAAATCGAGAGGTACCTTCTCTGCCATGGAAATAGCGCCAAAATAAACTGTCCTGCCAGTAGAAAGGAGGCACAGATTGTCAAAGAGCTCGAAAGACTCACTGCTCGGTTGATGGATAGATGCAATAACTGTCCTTCCATCTTGATGGGCTATTTTAACGATGCGGCTCATGACATGGAACGATGCTGCACTATCCAGCCCACTCGTAGGCTCGTCAAGGAAGAGGAGCTTTGGGCGCGTTAAGATCTCAATGCAAATACTAACCCTCCTCTTTTGCCCACCACTGAGGCCTTTTACGTTCCATCCGCCTATTCTAGTGTTCATGGAGTCTTGCAATCCCATCTCCCTTATAGTCGTCTCGGCCCTTTCCTTCTTCTCCGAGCTTGACATTGAGTCAGGCAATTGGAGCTGTGCTGAGTAGTTTACCGCTTCCCTTACGGTAAGTGTTGTCATCAATGTGTCATCTTGAGTCACATAGGCCTAAAATCATGGAATGGAAGAGAAATCATCATCACATATGGAAAACTTATGGGCAATCGATAATGCAATCTCCTGAAAAGAACCACTTCAAAATCAAAAGTTTATGTGCTTTAAACCATGAGTTTTGCTGATAGTCTAGCATAGTACATACCTGACACTTCAAAATCAAAAGTTCTAAAAAGTGATTCATAGCATACGAGTAAGGTACCAAGCTTGCTGGTCTATGGGGTTTGATTGCTTCTATTTGGAAATGAGCTGTCCTGTTTCGTGCTGACTCTGTTTTATCTGTTTCTAACTTACTGTGGCTGACCCGTGGGGATTCAGGGGTGACCCCTCATCTTGTAGGCTGTGATAGCCAAATTGATTTCATTTCTGATTAATGCAATTATCTTACTTACCCATAAAAAAAGGTACCGAGTTATGTTTCGGAAAGGCCATTTAGTTTTGTGCTGCCAAAGACCTGCCTTAATACATCTTCGTATTCCATAAGCAAATTTTGATTCAAGATAACTATATAACACACGCGACCCCTTTTTCTTACCGAAGTCCCGAAAGCAAGACTTTCTTTGCGTCCGTTTATCAAGATCTCCCCCGCCTGCTGCGTGTTTGAACTGAGCCTCCCTGCAATGAGTTGGGCATCAGAACATCCCGCAAATAACTGAAGGACAAGAATTTAATAACGTTTTATATTTCAAATTGTTGCCCTCTTTTGACAAGCTTTCCCAGACCCCATTGTTTCAGTAGATGGAAAAGAAAAATAAAGCCATAAGGTATTGAACTTCAGAGCATAGTTCGTGAAAAAGTATACTGTTTTGTAAAATAATGTGAAAGAGCTACCTCAGAATATAGCTTCTGCCACGGGTAATGTTGGTTTTGTGTGAAATTTCTAAAGTTCAAGAACAAGACAATTAAACAGATTGGCGAAATCAAACCCCTTCGATAATTTCTGTTCTTTGTATTTTTTTTCCTTGGTTACTAACCTTGCCATTATGGACACCAACGGACAATTTAATTACCTGCCAAAGAATCTAAAAGAGTTGACTTGCCACAGCCGGAAGGACCCATGATAGCCAGCACGCTCCCTGGTTCAGCGTACCCAGTAAGCCCCTGAAGTATGGACCGGCGCCCCTTTTTCCCATCGGGCACTGTAACCCATAGGTCCTTCCAAGTCAAGAAAACGCCATCCTTCTTTGTAGTGACGGACGCAACATTGTTGCCGGTAACGTGGTTTTCTTGTTCTATCCCGAACGAATTTGCAACTTGGGACCCAAATCGTAGAGACGATGCGTTATGAACATCCAAATAGGGAGCACCAGGAGTGAAGCCCGCGATGCTATATGGGAACTTGGTAGAGGAAAAGCTACGACTGTCGTCTTCGGAAGCTATGCTTTGCATCCCAAAACTATCGACTCGTGCAGTACTTGTCACGGCCTCTTTCACAGGTGACCTTGTTGGACTTGCCTTTGGTGTCCATCTAGGGACATTTGGGGCATAACCCATGCTATTTTCTTGCCGTGGAAGTGAGTTTGCAAAAGAAGCTTCGTTTTCAGAAGCTACGCTTTGCGTCTCGAAACCACCACCTCCTGCAGTTGCCAATGGCTGTTGGAAAGGTGGCATTCCGGTGTTTGCTTTCTGTGTCCATCTAGGGACATTCTGATCTAGACCGTAGGCCGTGCCTGTTTCTTTCTGTGGAAGTGAATTTGCGAAGGAAGCTTCGTCTTCAGAAGATACGCTTTGTGTCTCGAAATCACCACCTCCTGCACTTGCTAACTGCTGTTGGAAAGGGGACCTTGCTGGGCTACCCTTCGGTGTCCATCTAGGAACATTATGATCAGGAGAATAGTCCGTGCCTTCTTCTTTCCGTGGAAGTGAATTAGCGAAAGAAACATCGTCTTCAGAAGCTACGCTTTGCGTCTCGAAATCACCAACTCCTGCGCTAGTCAATGGCTGTTTGACAGGCCACCTTGCTGGACTTGCCTTTGGTGTCCATCGAGGGACGTTATCCGGAGGATAATCCGAGCCGTTCTTTTTCAGTGGGAGTGAATCCAAGTGAGAATCTTCTTCTGCAGAAGCTATGCTTTGCTTCTCGAAATCAACAACCCCTGCATTTATCGCGGGCTCTTGGACAGGTGAACTTGCAGGACTTAGCTTCTGTGTCCATCTAGGGACTTTGCTTGAAGAATGATCCATGATGTTTGTTTGCTGTAAAACTGAATTGAGAGAGGAGCAGTGCTTCTCTGTGTGTAATACAGGACTCGTGTGATGCACTGAGCGCCTACAAATGGTATTTATAGAAGAACTCCCCGCTGACAGCGGCAGTTTCTTTCGTCGCTGCATATATAATCACCGTATTGGCTTTTGGGTTCCTTCAATGGGTTTTTTCGGTCAATGACGCGAAAACATTACTTTAATGTTAAAAGGAAATGGTCTAAAAGTCCTCATGGATTGTACCCTCCTTGTCTACCCCAAAAAAAAAAACCGTGACCTTTTCTTCTTCTTGTTTTCATTTTTTTAATTACCTAAATCTAGGTTTTTATATAAATACTTTATGGAGTTACCGTAACCTTTGTGATGTAAAATCTTTGGCCGATTTTCTGTGCGGATGTAAGCATATTTTCAATCACCTTAAATCTATTTTTCAATTTGTTTACTCTCACTCCTATTTGCATATATTATTCATCATTAGTGTGTACCATAACAATAATTAGTATCCTAGTATCAGTTTCAATAATTACGGTAAATACTTAGATTGCAAAATTTGATGACATGCAGTTTGACGGAATTGAGAATTTTGATTGGTGAGAACAGATCAAAGACCAATTGCTGCAACAAGAGATGATTAAGGCACTACACGGGAATAAGTCAGATGGCATGTTGGAGACAGAGTGGAAGGAATTTGAGACCAAAGCAATGGTTACTATCCGGCCAAATAGATGTATCATGTCATGGACAAAGAATCCTTAGCGGTAGTTTGGTTGAAACTATAAAAGCGGTACATGTTAGAAGTCTTTGACGAATCTCTATCTTAAGTAGCGGTTGTATGGTTTTAAGATGGTGGAAAACTTAGATATGAGCCAACACATCAATGTGTTTATTCAAATTGCCAGTATGTTGATGTGAAGTTTGAAGACGAAGACGAAAAATTGAATATTTTTTAGGAGCTCTAAGTATTTGAGATCTAATAAGCTTTAGGGATGTAGGCATATTGCCTAATTACAATAAATCTGTTTTTTTAATTTTCTTGTTCTCTTTTCTTGAGATCTAATAAGTTTTAGAGATGCAACGAACAAAATGGTCTTGGCTTAGACCCAAGATTTTCGTATAAATACTTTATGATGTAACCATACTATTTGAAATAGTAAAATCTTTGTCCGCTCTATCATTTAAACGCAGACATATTGTCACACCACATTAAATCTGTCTTAATTTTTTTCTTCTCTTTAATTTTGGTTTATTGTTTACAGAAGGCTGAGGACTAATTCAAGGCTAGACGAATCAAAATACATAACATGTTAGAAAGTCACTATCCCAATGTTTTAGGTTGCGGTGGTCAAATAAATATCAGGAAATCTAGTTGGGACACAAAGAAGGAGGAAAGAAATTAACAGTCAGGGTCAGGAAAATGTAAAAAGAATCTAGTAGTACTGCTTGGTATGCCGCCCCACGCCTCGGTCAACTACTACTAACAATTTGGACGGTAGCAGTCAGAGGACTGCTGCTATAGAGTAATGTATATATGTTTAGATCATAATAGTTTAAAAAAGGAATGAAAATCTAGTGGGCATTAAGTAAAAAATGTTAGAAAATTCAGGGATCAAAGTTCGGACGCAACGCAAGGAACTTGAACCTTCTCCCCTGGCAACAAAAATTGACTCTCAAAAGAATCAGCCTACAAATAAAGCCGCACTGTTGCTCCCTCTTGGTCGATATATGGTATTGTATGAAAGTTGCAATTTTTTTTATATTTATTTTCCGCGTAAGGGGCGGTTGACCACGTCAAAACTCACTGTGGAAGTAGAGTTCCTATAGGTGGAGATTTTAGACGTACAAGCTGTCTCACATGACATGGCTAGGTAGATATATATGGAGTGTTACCACTTTTCTTGATGGGGCTTTTAGAATAGATCGGTTGCGTGTGAGGTCAAATGTTATAAGAAATTGAATTAGCGTTTTTTTTACACCAATTTATTTTGAGAGGACGACTCAACGGTCCGACAAGTGGTAGTAAAGTCAGGAGGTCATGGATTCGAGACCTCACAGGAGGAATTATTAGAGTTTCACAATATTGCTTTTTGCGTGCGCTTATACCGCTTTCATTTACTATTGAAAAAAAGGTTTTCATTTGAAAATCTCTTGTACCGTAAATACTTTTACGTTTGTTTGTAAAGATTTGGCCTGTTGTCGAAAATGTTTTACGTTGAATTAAACCTATTTACAGCTCTTGAGAAAATGATTTTATTTGAAAATGTCTTACACTGTAAATGCTTCTATGTATTTTTTGTAACAATCACTACTAAAAAAGAACTTTCAGCGGCGGTCGCTAAAACCGCCACTATAGGGTCTCTTTTAGTGGCGGTCTATATAGCGGCGGTCACCGACCCAAGCTGGAGCGCTCATGGACAAGCCTGTCCTGTCCTGATGGGGGTCCGGGGGCTATGCCCCGGGGAATTTTTTTTTTGACCATGCAAACTTATAGCGGCGGTCAATGACCGCGGCTATAGGTTGAACCTGACCACTGCTATAGGTCTATAGCAGCGGTCATATTAGGTCTGTAGCGGCGGTCAGTGACCGCCGCTACAGACCTTCAGTGCAACTGCGCTCGGGTTTATAGCGGCGGTTTCGACCGCTGCTACGTGACCGCCGCTATAGACCCGAGGTCTTCACCAGCGGTCACCGAAACCGACGCTATAGAGCTATGCCGACGGAGCTATAGACCGCCGCTAAAAAACCGCTGCTATAGCCTATAGCAGCGGTTTTTTGAGCTATAGCGGCGGTTTTCGACCGCCGCTATAAGTCAATTTTTTTGTAGTGAATAGAAATTTTTTATGTCCAATGAAGCTTATTTATGACTCTTGGGAAAATGTTTTAATTTGAAAATCACACCGTAAACACTTTTACGTTTCTTAGTAAAACTTTGACTTGCAGCCAAAAATGTTTTACTTCGAATGAAACATATTTATGATTTTTGGGAACATGTTTTCATTTGAAAATATCTTATACCTTAAACACTTTTAAGTTTTTCATAAAACTTTGACTTGCTGCCAAAAATGTTTTACGTTGAATGAAACTTATTTACGATTCTTGGAAAAATGCTTTCATTTGAAATCTCTTACACCGTAAATGCTTTTACGTTTGTTTGTAAAATTTTGACTTGTTGTAGAAAATGTTTTATGTCGTATGAAACATATTTAGGAGTCCTGAAAAAACATTTTCATTTGAAAATCACATCGTAAACAATTTTACTTTTATTCGTAAAACTTTGACTTGCTGCAGAAAATGTTTTACGTCTTATGAAACATATTATGACTCTTTTTTCATTTGAAAATCACACTGTAAACCCTTTTATGTTTCTTCGTAAAATTTTGACTTGATGTCGAAAATGTTTTATATCGAACGAAATCTATTTACGACTATTGGAAAAATGCTCTCATTTGAAAATCTCTTATACCATAAATGCTTTTACATTTGTTCGTAAAACTTTGGCTTGATATAAAAAATATTTTACGTCATGTGAAACATATTTACGACAATTGAAAAAATGTTTCCATTTGAAAATCACGTTGTAAACACTTTCTCTTCTTCATAATTTTGACTTACTGCAGAAAATGTTTTATATCAAATGAAACCTATTTATGACTCTTGAGAAAATATTTTCATTTGAAAATCACACCGTAAACACTTCTACGTATCTTCGTAAAAATTTGACATACTGCTGAAAATGTTTTACGTTAAATGAAACCTATTTACGTCTCTTGAAAAAATGCTTTCATTTGAAAATCTCTTACATAGTAAACGCTTTTACGTTTGTACATAACACTTTGACTTACTGTAGAAAATGTTTTATGTCAAAAATATTTATGATCCTTGGAAAAATGTTTTCATTTGAAAATCACACAGTAAACATATTTACGTTTCTTCTTACAACATTGACTTGTTGCCAAAAATGTTTTACGTCCAATGAGACCTATTTACTACTCTTGTTAAAATGTTTTCATTTGAAAAATCTCTTACACTATAGACATTTTCGAAAAAACATTCAACCTAGACGGTCTAGACGGATGGCTAACATTAAAATCTTAGCACTTCTAAAATGGCACATGAGCATGTCACCTCAATTAATGAGGAGAATCCGACCGGCGACCCAACCCACTTCATTAAATGAGGCGGCATGCTCATGTGACATTGAATGTACGTGCTGAGATTTAATGTCAACCATCTATTTGGAACCATCTAGTAATTTGAATCATTTCCCGAATATAGACACCCAAGACATATTCATTCACCAACTCGTGCTTTATTTGAGCTCAAAGCAAATCACGAAGTCTTCCCCATGCTAGCAACAATTTTAGCATCCCTTGTGAACAACAGAACAGGACTAGTTCTACTGGAAAAAATTCAGTCACTCCGCTAAAGTGCACAAGAGAATAACATTGATGATGTTTCTCAAGCACTATCCAACATTATTTCCAAATCTTTGCAGTGAATGCTATTGATATGGTGTGGGGTGGCCATCGTAGAGTCCATGAAGGGACGACTTGTAATATGGAGGAGATTGCCCGACGCAATAGGCAGCTTAGCCTGGAACACAGATCCGCGTGGCATCAGAAGTTGGGGCCCTCGCAAGAGGCCGTTTGGCTTCCCCCTCCGAAGGATATTGTTAAAGTCAACATGGACGTGGCTGTTCGGGCTGATTATGCAGTGACAGGTGCAGTGATACGAGACCATTATGGTGCCTTATGTAAGTTCAAGGTGAATATGTTGGGAGTAGTTCCGCCGTTACTTGGTGAGGCCGAAGCAACATATATGGGAGTTGAATTGGCATATCAGCAAGGTTTTCATCATGTTATCCTGGAGGGTGATTCGGAGCAAGTTATTAAGGTCGTTCAACAATACCCCCACACGTTGGATTGACGTATTCATCATAAAATTTCAGAAATTTTATGTTGTTCTCCAACTCTTTCAAAGTTGGGAGGTTAGACATGTTAGACGAGGTGCTAATTTTGTAGCGCACCAGTTAGCTCGTTGGGCCGCCCTGAATATTCCTCAGTTGACAATCTCGGTAATTGTGAATATTTTTCTGAATTTCTTTGAGTGTATGATGGGACTGACCCGGCATAGCTATTATATGGCTGGTGTTTGAAAAAGATTAGCATGCATGCGTTTAATCGTCTCATGACATGTTGACGGCGACTGTGGTGATTTTCTTAGGATTGCTGCTCCTGTTGGCTTCTTGTGTCCATTGGAGTGGTGCGTCTCCAAACTATCTCACCTCGTTGGCAATATTATGATTTTTTTAATTGCCCGATAAAGTAAAGTAAAATCTTTAAGAGCACACTATATTTAACCAATGCTTTTATATATCGTGAGGTCATTTATTTTATATGCTAGTGACGAACTTTCCCAAATTTTCGAATTATGTACTTTTTATCCACCTCCTCCGAAAGAGTCGAATAAATTCTCTTTTATCGGTGACAGAAACTTAAAAGACATTGGCTTCAGTAGCTGAGAGAGAAGAGCCCAGACACATTCACATTGGAAGAAAGCAAGACATATATCTGGATGCATGGATCTCAAGATCTCATGATGCTTACAGAAGAAATTGAGATTATTGTTGGCCGAATCGACAAAATCGTAGGTTCTTCGTCGATGAGGCAGCGACCAAGTGCAGGTTTACAAACGAATTAGGAAAGAGGGAAAAAGCCAGACTTCTTACAAAATACGTACACATGTTTAGAAGTAGAAAGACACTTGCAACTTTGCTTCCTTTCCTATGAGGCTGTGGATGAGGGTTCGTCTACGATCCGTTCGGACTGCTTGGGAGACCCAGATATAAGTGCTCTAATCATCGGCTTAACCTTTTCAGAAGCCTTCATAATTCCCCAAAACATGACTCTATACAGTATCACCATCCCAAACAGAATAGCAAGATCAATCCACTTGGAGTAGCCCATCTCCACCTGCCATGTATTTCTCAAGATTTCGTCTCCAGTGATGGTAAGTGGCCCTCCTGCTTGTTCATTGGGGAATGTTAATCCTTCGAACTCGTTCTTGAAGAATCCTTGATTTGCATACTTGTGGAATGCAATATAATACATTGGGTATCTCCAGAAAGGCTTAGGAAGATCATTCGGTAGCCGGAAAAAACCTCCGTTCAACATCATCACTCCTTGTATACCAGCTCCGGTAATAATACCCATGAGAAAATCAGGCACAATACTAGCAACGATCATCATTAGGCTTTCGACCAACATCATGCACACAAACAGCACTGATACGAAGTAAGCAAAGTGTTCGAAACTTCTTTGAAGGCCAACGAGGAAATAGGCTATTGCCCCAGGAACTATGGAGATGAGAAGCAGGTAAGGAATGGAAGAGAATGAGTTTCCAAACACATATGCACCAACACCGTAGTGCCCATTTAGTCTTTCTCGCCCAAATATCTGGTATTGTTCAAGAATTGAGGGTCAGAGACTCAAGAGTACATTCCAAGTGCTTTCAGTATGAAAAAATAGGTGATTAGTAACAAAATAATCACTGACCTTCATGTCCTCTACAAAAGAAGGGAATCCGCCAATTGCCATAAAAGTCAGAAAGGCTGCAACAAACATCAACATGGAACCTCTAGCCTGAAAGTTAACAAGAACAGAGTTGATCAGAGAGTGTGATCTATCATAATTTTAAAATTACCAATTAACTTGGAGTTTTCTGATCCTTTACAAGAGACAGCTAAAGCACAGAAAGGCAGATATGTTGTAGAGAATTCTATCAATTACCTGTATTGAGCCATAGCTTGAGCCAATATCATAAAAGATAGTCCCAACACATAAACACAACGCAATATAGACTGCAAGGCGAAGCCAATAGTAGCCTAGATCACGGTACATGTTCACAAAGGATCTCTTAGTCAGAACCAGGCACTGAGTAATGAAGTTTGCGTGGCTTCCCTTCTCCAAAGCTCCTCCTTTCTGCAAAGCAGAGAAGCTATCTCATATTTATCTCTTTATAGTCTATTATTTGTATTTTTATCTTGACAAGACTAGATAGAGTGTTTGATCAGGTAAATTTATCTTTGCTAAATATGAACTCGTTTACCTGGTGGCATATCTGAGATACGGACTGTTGAACATCTTGGAAAGTCCCAGATGACTTGTACGACTTGACAAGCCTAGTAATCACTTCCTCAGTGCTTATTGTGCCATGTGACCCCTGCTCAATATCCTGTATTCCATAACCAATGAGTTATAAACAATATTTCGTCATCGATGATTTTGACTTCTAAGAACAGAATTTAAGTGAGGAAACTACACGTACTGCATCGAAGTCCTTGTTGATAGTTCTAAGGTAGTGATCAGATGGATTCCTGAGACTTGGACATGGGAAGCCGTTTGAAGCAAAAAACTGCATTGGAGTTTATATTCAAGTCAACAGCTACTTAAAACAATTCATGAGATAAGCTCAATATGTTTTAGTTGATTCTGCATGCATTGAAAAGGAAATTGAAGTACCTTTTCTGACATTGAAGCAGGGCCAAAATAAACTGTCCTGCCAGTAGAAAGGAGGCATAGGTTGTCAAAAAGCTCAAAAACTTCACTGCTCGGTTGATGGATTGATGCAATTACTATCCTTCCATCTTGATGAGCTATTTTAACAATGCGACTCATGACATGGAAAGATGCTGCGCTATCCAGTCCACTTGTAGGCTCGTCAAGGAAGAGGAGCTTTGGGCGCGTTAAGATTTCAATGCAAATGCTAACCCTCCTCTTTTGCCCACCACTAAGGCCTTTTACATTCCAGCCTCCTATTCTTGTGTTCATGGAGTCTTGCAATCCCATTTCCCTTATAGTCATCTCGGCCCTTTCCTTCTTCTCTGAGTTTGACATCGAGTCAGGCAATTGGAGCTGGGCTGAGTAGTATACCGCTTCCCTCACAGTGAGTGTTGTCATCAATGTGTCATCTTGAGTCACATAGGCCTAAAATCATGGGATGTAAGAGAAACCATTATCACAAATGGGAAATTTATGGGCAATCTATATTTAAGGCAATTTTCCAAATATATTAATTCAACATGCAATCTAGATTCTACAAAATTAAGTAACACACCGAAGTTCCAAAAGCAAGTGTTTCTTTGCGTCCGTTAATCAAGATCTCCCCAGTCTGCTGGGCGTTTGAACTTAGCCTCCCTGCAATGAATTGGGTATCAGTACCTGCCACATGCATATAGCTGAAAGTTTCTAAAGTTCCAGACCAACATAATTAATTAACAGTTTCGCAAAAGCAAACCCGGCCAGCTATATCTAATATCATATAAATATATTTACTTGTTAATATTTTGGTGTATAGACAAACCAAGCCATTCTCGTACACCAAAGGATATATATTACCTGCCAAAGAATCCAAAAGAGTTGACTTGCCACAGCCGGAAGGACCCATGATTGCCAGCACGCCCCCCGGTTCAGCATACCCAGTAAGCCCCTGAAGTATCGACCGGCGACCTTTTTTCCCATCAGGCACTGTAACCCACAGGTCCTTCCAAGTCAAGAAAACACCCTCCTTTCTGGATACAGGTACAACATGATTGTTTCCAGCAGCGTGATTTTCTTGTTCTATCCTCAACGAATTTGCAACTTGGGACCCAAACCTTCGAGATGATGGGTTATGAATATCCAAATGGGTCGCACCGGGAGTGAAACCAGCAATGCTATATGGGAACTTGGTAGACGAGAAGCTGCGACTGTCGTCTTCAGAAGCTATGCTTCCCACCTCAAAACTACCAACTCGTGCAGGAATATCCATTGTCACGGCCTCTTTCTCTGGTGATCTTGTTGGACTTGCCTTCGGTGTCCATCTGGGAACATGTGGAGCATAATCCACGCTATTTTCTTGCCGTGGAAGTGAATTTGCGAAAGACACTTCGTCTTCAGAATCTACGCTTTGCGTCTCCAGATCAGCAACTCCTTCACTTTCTAATGGCTGTTGGAAAGGTGACCTTTCTGGACTTGCCTTCGGTGTCCATCGAGGGACAGTATGGTCTGGAGCATAGTCGACCGTGCTTTCTTCTTGATGTGGAAGTGAATTTGTGAGAGGAACTTCGTCTTCAGAAGCTACGCTTTGCGTCTCCAGATCACCAACGCCCGTGCTTGTCACGGGCAGTTTGACAGGCGACCTTGCTGGACTTGCCTTCGGTGTCCATCTAGGGACATCATCCGAAACATTACCCGAGCTGCTTTGTTGCAGTGGGATTGAGTTTGACAGAGAGTCTCCTCCATCAGAAGCTACACTTTGAGTCTCGAAATCAACTACCCCTGCATTTATCAAGGGCTCTTGGACAGGTGCACTTGCTGGACCTGACTTGAGTGTCCATCTAGGGACATTACTCGAAGGATTATCCATGAGGTTGTGTCGCTGTGATCTGTAGAGACGAATGAAGAGAGAAACACGAACACGAAGATAGAACGAATTAAAGAACACTCGTTGATGTTGTGTAAGACTGGATTCGTGTGATGTGATGCACTTTTAACACCTTCCAAATGCTATTTATAGAAGAGCGAACACATGAGACTTGAGGGGGAGAGACACGTTGTTGCTGTACATAACGACCGTTGAAAGAGAGACCAGATTGGCCACTGGCTTCGGGTTACTCAGATGGTTTCTTTCGGTCAATAACGTCGCGAAACATTACTTTAATGTAAAATGAAAACGGTCTAAAAGTCGTTGTTGATATTCCACACGTCCGTCCCGACAACTGATCAGAACGTTCAGACCCGGTGACTTTTCTTCTTCTTCCGGTTCTAAGAGAAGCCCCTGTTCTCTTCAATCTAACCCCAAACCAAAAGATGAATCGTGGTAATATTTTACGTGTGTTTTGTCTCATTGTTTCTAATGTTCCAATTTCTCCATGCATCCATATTATATGTCTTGCTTTCTTCTCATGTATAAGCTTTTTCTTATGAGGTTTATAGATTAAACTACATGTTGGCTTTAATAAACAAAAAAATGGCAACTTTCATACATGCTAGATCGTCCATGAGGAAGCAAGCAGTGTAGCTTTATGTGTCGGCTGATTCTTTTGGAGAGTCAATTTTTGTCTGGGGAGAAGGGTTCAACGTACCTTGCGTTGCGTGCGAAGTTTGACCCCTGAACTATTATGATCTAACTTAAGAGGCTGTTCCGTGTTGTGTTAGAATTCTGTGTTTTGAAAATTTTTAGGTAAATTTAATTTTATCGATATGCGTATTATATTTAATTTTACGTTCAGTGGTAGAATATTTTAACTCCTCCATTGACCAAATCATGGCCGGCATACCAAGCAGTACTACTAGATTCGCTTTACATGTTTCTGACCCTGACTATATATTTCTTTCATTCTTTGCGTTCCAACTAGATTTCCGGACATTTGTTTGACCACCGCAGGCTAAAACACGGGGATAGTGACTTTCTAACATGTTCTCATGTATATTACAATATTGAGTCGTCTAGCCTTGAATTAGTCTTCAGCCTTGCGTAATATTTTTATTATCGATCGTGCATACCGACTATAGATAATAAATGAAAATCACATGGAGTGCAAGAAAATTAGACAGATATTTAATGTGTCTCCACAATACCATTTCAGTACATTTTCAAAGTGCACTCTTACACTTCCACGATTTTACTAAATTATTCTAAGTGAAACGGTGAAACATTAACTTTAAATCATCAGCTTCCAAAATTTCTTTAAAAACATCAACGCTTAAAACATGTCTTTAAAATATCGGTTTTTCAAATTTCAACCATTAGCATCACATACATGAGTACGCGTTTGGACTGTTTAGGACTTCAAAACATTGGCTTTCTAAATCTCTAACATTATTTTATATGGATTACATGTATATTAAATAAATCACGACATTTAATAAGTATACGTTTGGGCCGTGACCTATGTGTGATTTTTTTTTCCTAAGGTCTCTCATTAACCAAAAGAAAAAAAAAACAAGAAAGTGGGGAGAGGAGAGTTGTGGGATTTAGGGGATTTAGAAGTTAGGGTTTGAAATGGAGGATTCAGAAAGAAAACAAAAAAAAACACGTGTTCCAGTCTTACCGGTCGGAGAACTAGTCGCACAACTTGTTTAGTGATCCGACCCGTGCGACTAAAAAGAAAGAAAAATGGTATTGATGCGCTTCTAGTCGGATCCACGAGGAGTCCAGTCGAGCCAACGTCTCACACGCCTCATTAAATGAGATGAAGACCTGTGAGGTGTTAGATTTTACGAGATTCAATCGAAACAGTGGGTCTAGATGTGTCTGGACTTGTATAATCTGGACTAAATCCAAACCCGATTTTAAGATGAAAAGCATATCTTCTAAAGACGAAGCTTACTTCGCAAATTCACTTCCACAGCAAGAAAAAAGCACGACCTATGCTCCAGATCGAAATGTCCCTAGATGGACACAGAAAGCAATCAAAGCAATACCACCTTTCCAACAACCATTAGAAACAACAGGAGGTGGTGGTTTCGAGACGTAAAGTCGTAAATAATAGCTTCAAACAACGAAGCTTCTTTTGCAAACTCACTTCCACATCGAGAAAATAGCATGGATTCGGGTTCGTTACTATTGGCTTCGCTTCGCAATCTATATCGCGTTGGGTTTATGTGTTGGGACTATCTTCTATGACATTGGCTTCAGCTATGGTTCCATCCAGGTAATTGATGAGAATAAATGTATAGCGTCTATTTCAGTGTTCCATGGCAATCTCCTGTGAAGCGTAATTGGTAATTTCTAAATGATGATAGCAGACACTCAACTATGTTAATCGTAAATCTCCAGGCTAGAGGTTCTATGTTGATGTTCATGAACGTCTTTATTCTTCAACAACGGGAACTCCGGTAGTCAAACTCCCACAAGAAGGTTGTTTTCAATGTGATTGAATTTAAATAACTGGAGAAAATCTGAACCGTTTATGAACAGAGATATCTAAAAGATTTTCTCTATCTAGGGAGTTGACTTGAATTTGAATAAAGGTTGGAATAACCTCCTCAAATTTTCTTGGTCGATCTCTATATGTATTTATAGAGTTGGTTGAGTTCTATTTCAAAAAGAATTCTAAAAGGTAGGAATTATTTCAAAATTCAAATTTTGAAATAGTTTCAGAGACTTTGCATCACCAGCTCCTTGTTTTTAGCTCTAATGACGTCTTATCCTTTCAAACTTTGAAAAACTTCTAATCTCTTGAACACTTTGACCAAATTTAAACAACAACTCAATTTGAATTTAAATTTTTACACGGAATTACGCCAACATTAAAACACTAACAGAGTCATAAGAAGAACTCAGAGAGCTGAGGGTTAACCGCAAGAAGCAAGTCTAGGTTGGATTACTTAGATTATTACACCGGTTAATCAGAGTCAAGCAATTGGATGTTGCCTGTATCTAAATCACCGTTGTAATGTTTTACTTCTTAGTGATTTTTTTTGTGGCTATTAGCTCGGAGTGGTTTTTCCTTTGAAAGGTAAGTTCAAGAGTTTTTCACTTCGTCAACAAAATCTTTATCTCTTGTGTGATTGATATTTATTTTATTATTCAGATCTAGACTCAATGTTATTAAATTTTTAAATAGTGGGGAAACACATATTCTACCCCTATATGTGTTAATAGGGTCTAAACAGGATTTTTCAGCCTACTTCGTATCAGTGTTGTTTGTGTCCATGATGTTGGTTGAAAGCCTAATGATGATCGTTGCTAGTATTGTGCCTGATTTTCTCATTGGTATTATTACTGGAGATGGAATACAAGGAGTGATGATACCCAATGTATTATATTGCATCCCACAAGTATGCGAATCAAGGATTCTTCAAGAACGAATTTGAAGGATTAACATTCCCCAATGATCAAGCGGGAGGGCCGCCTACCATCACTGGCGATGAAATCTTGCGAAACATTTGGCAGGTGGAGATGGGATATTCCAAGTGGATTGACCTCGCTATTCTGGTTGGAATAGATCGGGTATGTTTGTTCACTGAAATTTTGAGAATATTTTCTAAAATTTTAGAAATCTTTTGAATGTTGAAGTTTATTAGAATTTGTGAAAAGTTTGAAGTATATGTAAAAGTTAAAAATTTTGAAGCATATTTATTTTGTTAAAAATATTGGTCCCAAAATTATAGACAAACAAATATGTCTATAGGCTCATGTTCTGGGCAATTATAAAGAGCGCTGAAAAGGTTAAGCCAATCATTAAAGCACTTGGATTTGGGTCTCCCAAGCATTCCGAACGGATCATAGACGACCCCTCATCCACAGCCCCGGCCCATAGGAAGCAAAGTTGCAGACTTGCAGTGTCCTCCTATACTTTGCATGTCTGCGTATAAAGGTTTGCCGGAGAATATTCTTAAAATTTTAGAAATATTTTAGATATTAAGATTTATTTAAATTTATAAAAATTTTGAAGTGGGTATAAATATTGAAAATTTTAAAATGTATTTAACTTGTGCGAAATTTTGATACCCTAAATATTAGGCAACCAAAGGCTACTTTATAAAAAATAGGATCAATTTTGATAAATAAGACATAAAACGGGTAAAAAAATATCATCCAAAACATGACTAGAATTCTAACATTCAGTCTCGTTCAGTCCAGTTTAAATTTCACCAAGTCCGACGATAACCCTCAACAGAAGCAAATTCTACTTTGGACATCCTCTAGCCTCTAGGTAGCACAGATCAGACGAGAGATTGTCAAATTTTGCTTCCCTCCCTCCGACTTACACCCATATAACTTTCATCCCCGAGCTGTCAGAGGTCATTAATTTGTGCTTATAAGTCTCAAATTAGACTTTAATATTCATTATGAGAGTCATTAATTTGTGCCTATAAGTCTCAAAGTGAGACTTTATTCATTATGACAGTCATTAATAATTTGCGCTTATAAGTCTCAAAGTAGTAGACTTTATTCATTATGACATTTTTCTTTCCACTAGATTTTCATTCCTCGTTTCAAACTATTATCATCTAACGTACGTTTCTCTAACTGCTAGCATCCAAATTAATTACAAGTAGTTGCCCAGATTTTCTTTAAATGTTTTGACCCATAACTTTTTTTAATTTTATATTCCCACTATATTTTCTTTGACCAATATATATATATCGCAATCTAAAGATTGGGATAGTGACTTTCTAACGTATTCTGAGGTATATTGCCGTTTTAAGAATATGTTTACAAATCAATTATATTTTTTTTTGATAATTTTGGAATATTATGTGTGTAAAAAAGATAATAATGAATTGTATTAATATTTGTATTCGTGTGTAAGAGTAATGTTAATATCGTGATGTTAGAAATTTAGATGCAAATCTTAAAAATTTTCTGGAAACAAACATGCCCTTAGTAAGCTTAATTTTTGTGCAATAATATCCATGTTGGTTAGCTCTTGACTGTTTCCGCCAACAGGTTATAATTAGGAGTGCTCTCGCATATAGAAAAGGGCCGATTAATTCTAACCTTTGCTGTTCTTACACGTTATTAAAGAATATAATCTAAATAATATAATATAACTTTTTAAATTAATAATTTAAATTTTTAAGATAAATCATAGATCTCGTACATCATATAAGAGTTGAATTACTCCTGAGTTAGAAATATGATTCTATACGATCAACTCAATTTTCTCTGATATTCAAAAGCTAGAGCTAGCCATCTCCTATCATGCATGATTTAATCCAGAAGATGACGTGTTTTTGGTATAGAAAGAGTACACATTACAAACTCGATCACCAATCATTTAGCAAACAAAATAAGATGAAATTAGAAGGAATGAATTTATCTTTCTCAAGGT
The DNA here is from genome assembly GCA_963930655.1 of Myrica gale. NCBI lineage: Eukaryota > Viridiplantae > Streptophyta > Magnoliopsida > Fagales > Myricaceae > Myrica > Myrica gale. The sequence goes on from OZ005611.1 coordinate 23,380,162, forward strand.
TTATTTATAAGAAGGTTTTTACGTACGTAGAGTACTTTCTTCCTCTCTTTTTTTGACCCTCACCAAATTTGCTTAATTACAATATTTATCTTTTCAATCACTAAGCTTTCTTGCATTTTCATCCCCTAAAGTCCCGCAAGTAATTAACTGATCGTCAAAAAAATAAAATAAAAATAAAAATAAGAGTTGAGGAAAATGGTAGATTCCTTTCCGTATATATGTATATGGTAGGAAATAGGAATACACGTACGCAGTGAACGTGAAGAAACTTACTTATAAAAAATGAAATTTATCAATTTAGTCCTTAGTTTTTACACGTTTTTACGTTTTAGTCTTTGAGTTTTATTTTTTAAAATATTAGTAATTGAGTTTACATTTTTTTACAAAGTGGTCATTCCGTCAGTCTGCCGTCCATATGCATAACGAACTATGTAGCGGTCGACCGGGTATATGTGTAATATAACGGTCGACCGCTTCAAATTACTGACGTGTCAGAGAACCCCGTTAAGCATATGAACGACATACTGACGGAAGAACCTTTTTGTAAAAAAATGTAAACCCAAGGACTAACATTTGAAAAAATGAAACACAAGGACTAAAACGTAAAAGCGTGTAAAACCTAAGAACTAAACGGCTAAATTCCCTAGAAAAAAAATAACACGAAGAAACTTAAGAATCAATCTTTTCTTTCTCAAGGACTTATATATAAAAGAATGTTTGTAATGTAAAAAAAAAAATTATTGTGACCCCACCAAATTTGCCTACATTTTTCTTTTCCACCACTCATTAAGCTTACTTTCATTTTCTTATTGGTCACAAGTAAGTGACCACGATGACAAATAAAAAGAGTAATTGGAAGAAAATGGTAGATTCCTTTCCTATTGGACCGGAGGAGTAGAAGCTACGTACTGTGCGTGAACGTGTGTAATTTATTATTGAGATAATGTTAAGAAAGCTCTGTCATGGACGACTAGGACTATGTCAATGCATGAACCTAGCTAGCTAAAGGCAAAAAATGTACCATTTACTTCTTAATTTTAATTGGTCCTACCTTTAGAAATTAATTATAGACCAGTGGATGCAAAAGAATACTATTTTGTCTTCACCATGTTCCTCATTAATTATTCCGATGCACGTCCTAGAATAATAAGTAATAATTGACCCGGGCATGTGTCACGGCCGGAACGTGAACAAGTCACTACAAAAAAAAAGGACTTTTAGTGATAAAAAAAGTTTGTCACTAAAAGTATTACTAATTTTTTTTGTCACGAAATTTGTCGGCATATGAACGTCATAAAATGTATTTAGTAAGGAAATTCAAATTTCATCACGGAACAATTTTGTCACTAAATTTACCGATTGATCAATAATGATATCAATTGATCGGTAAAACTGAAGGAATTGATCGGGTGGATCCATGATCAGACTTTATTTTGAAATGATCGATCGCCCATTTGAGGACGATCGAATGGTAAGTAATGGCGATCAATCAATTCTATATTGATGATTGATCGATACATTGAACCGATTGAACATTATGAAGAAGACGATCGATCGTTTCAGTATTACCGATTGATCACTTGAGTTGGACGATCGAACGTTGTATTAAGAATCGATCGGTCGGTTATGTTGGCGATGAAACAATTATTTTCGAAGTGATCGATTGGTATCACATAACGATCGATTGTTCAAGTTGGATGATCGACCGTCTATTTCTTCACCGATTGATCGCTTATAATACCGATGTATTATTATTTTTCTTAATGCTTGATAGTTTACACGAGGACGATCGATCAGTGAATCAATTATTATTTTAGATGTTTTAATATTTGCGATCGAACGACAGTATTTGCAATCAATCGTGTTTCCAATAACCATTCGATCGCTGAAATTACCGATCAAACGGTAATATCATAAATTTTTAAAAAATAATAATAATGAAAAATATTATATAACACGATTCTTATTGTTTTTTTGACGGTCACTAAATTCGCCCACAAGTTCTGCTCATTGCCACTAGATTTTCTTCCATTCTTTTGACCGCCGTCATTATTTATGCTAATAATTGACTTCGATCGATCCTTAATTACATTAATTGGACCGGCACCGCTAGATTACAAGTAGACTTGACTTGGTAAACAAATGATTCAAATTATGCTTCTTGCCTTCAATTGGTGATTCTACATATAAAACCCAAACGCCCAAATGGCTTCTACCCAGTTGTAGCCTGCTTGATTTGAATGGTCATTTTCATAGATTACGATCTGCATTATATGCATGCAAGTTGTGGGCGGCTTAATTCATTTGAATTTTGCATGAGATTTTCAATTGTTCGCAATGCTGTCAAATTTTTGGAATCGTAATAAGAATCTGTGGATTTTTTAGCTCCGCTTGTTTTTTTTAAAACTATGTTAGTGGTAATAATATTTTGTTAGGCATTTGTGTATTTTTTATTTAGACCTTGTATGAATTATTATAATTTCTTTTAATTTTTTATTTGTATTGTGTGCCAATAATATTGTATATTGATCACACGTACGTACACCTGATATGGGTAAAAAGTAAAATGGTCATAAAACCAATATGACCATAATTTAATGTGGTTGTAAGGGCACATTTAATGTGGCAAGACATTTTATTTATAGGTCATATAAATTATTAACACAATTACTAATATTTATTTTAAATTTTGGGTCAGCTTCTTCATGCGAGAGGTACGCTTGCATTACGCATTGAGGGACGCAGAATTGGACATTATGTTTAGCTGTGGGGACAACATATATGGAGGACCTCAGGACTTCCTCAACAGACGGACAAGGGCCTCCGGAGTAGAAATTAATAAATTATACAAGCGATCACCCTGGGGTATGTTCGTTTTCAGCATATTTTCAGGATTCTAAGTATATTCACAATTCTACCACCGAACATATTCAGAATTCAAACACAAAAACTAATACATTTTACACAATCTCCAACAACTTTTTAATTTTTTATTCAACATAAATTTTCTCTCTCTATACTTTTTCACATAACTCCAATACTTTTTTATTAAACAATTACATCAAATCATTTCTCTCTCCACTTTACACAAACACCAATAAAACACTATTCAACATAAAAATTCACAACTTCTCTAAAATCCTACATTTTTTCTCAAAACGAACATCAACCAGGTCTACACGAAGAAAAAAAAAAGATCACCCAGGTCTACGCCGTGGGTAAACCAGCTGGTCTAAAGTGCAAATGGAATGAAATTTTTTTTACTACCTACGTCTGAAAGAGCTCAGTCGTAGCCGTTAGCCCGCAATTTATCCCAGTGGGAATTTGGTTACCGTGTGGAATATCCGCTCAGTTAGACTTTGCTTAGAACAAACGACATCAGACTTAGACACTCTTGTTTTCACATTAATGATGTTTCGTAAGCTTCCTTGACCGAAAACCCGAGGAAACAACGAAGAAGCTCCAAACAACGGGGCATTCCTCTATAAATATATACCATTGGAAGCGTAATGCAATACACGCAGTTCTGCATTAACTCTCTCTCTCTCTGTCTCTCTTTCTCTCTCTCTTGAATTCGCTTCTGTAGGAACGAAAGTAACGAAACGCCATGGAAGCAACTTCCCATCCTGTTCCCAGATGGACACCAAAGGCAACTCCAGGAGGAAGCTCACCCGCGAAAGAACCATTGGCAGTTGCAGGTGTTGGTGATTTGGAGACGCAGAGCAGTGCTTCTAAAGGAGAAATTTCTCTCTTGAATTCACTCCCACAGCAACAGAACAGCACGCATTATCCTTCAGATAATGTCCCCAGATGGACACCGAAGCAAAGCCCGGCAAGGTCACCCGCGAAAGAGCCCGTGACAAGTGCTGGACTTGGGGATTTCGAGGCGCAAAGCGAAGCTTCTGAAGACGATGATCACAGCTGGTCCTCCACCGCGGACAAAAGTACGTTCCCATATAGCATCGGCGGCTTCAATCCTTCTGGCGCTCCACATATGACTGTCGATACGGAATCATCCCTGAGGATTCGTACCGAAGTTGCAGATCATTCCTTCGCGATAGAACAAAAAAATCCCGTTGGACGCAGCCATGTTGTTTCTGCGACAAAGAAGGAGGGTGTTTTCTTGACTTGGAAGGACCTGTGGGTTACGGTGCCTGATGGTAAAAAAGGTCGCCGGTCGATACTTCAGGGGCTTACTGGGTACGCTGAACCGGGGAGCATGCTGGCTATCATGGGTCCTTCCGGTTGTGGCAAGTCAACTCTTTTGGATACTTTGGCAGGTAATACTCTTCTTCATTTTTTTTATAATACTCTTCTTCATCATGGGCTGCTTTATACATCGAAAACAAAAATAGAAAATAAAACATCAACGGGTTGTCTTTCGATCGGACAGTGCATGTCTAATTATGTGGTTGATCTAGACTTGAAAGGTTCACTTATTCCCAGCACCCTACGGAGGGAATTACAGGGAACAGTGCACAGGGGAAATGCATATTCTCTAATCTTATTAAATATTTTGCAAGCCAAAAGGAACCTTTGTAGACATGCTTATGTATCCTCCAAGAACTACTAAAATTCTGGACAGGAACCTTTACTTTTTTGGTTGATATTTCTACTAATTAAGCACGAAAATTACCTGAATTGAGTACAAGGCGTTTCGGAAATCTTGTCAAGTGGGATCGAAAGAAAATCAAATTGTTTTAAATGGTAATAAATACCATTAATTGATCCCTATATGAGGTTAATTTAATGATAAGCAATTAATTATTGCAGGGAGGTTAAGCTCAAACACGCATCAGACTGGGGAGATCTTGATAAACGGACGCAAAGAAGCACTTGCTTTTGGAACTTCGGTATGAAAGAAGGATCACATATATATGTGTCTCTTGTCTATTTATGTTTAATATTTACATGATGTGTTTGTGAAACTGAATTGACAAACCTGCCTTTAATAGAACTTCAGAATGAAAAAGGATCATATATATATGGGCTTTTACGTTTATGATGAATGTTTAGTGTGCTTGATCCATCAACAAACTTTTTTTATCCAAAACTGTCTTAAGAGGGGAAGGATTCTGTTGACCCTTTTTTTCTCCTCGCTTCATTAAATGACGTGATCATTCTTGAAATATTAGATTGATTTCTTTAAATAATAGTTATCCATTTACATGACTTTGCATGATTTGTCTTAATTTGCATAGAATCCATTCTCTCGTTCGGATGAAAATGCAAAGACTGATAAGTTATACCTGACTATGATCTGAATCAGTTTACCTGGCTAGTTTTGATTGTTCTGATCTAAACATCCCCTTCAAAATGGCTATTATTTTTTCCATTTTGTTGTAGTGATTTCTCTTACATTCCATGCGTGACTGTAGGCCTATGTGACTCAAGATGACACACTGATGACAACACTAACTGTGAGGGAAGCTGTATACTACTCAGCACAACTCCAACTGCCTGACTCAATGTCAAAATCTGAGAAGAAGGAAAGGGCCGAGATGACTATAAGGGAAATGGGCTTGCAAGACTCCATGAACACAAGAATCGGAGGCTGGAACGTAAAAGGCCTAAGCGGTGGGCAAAAGAGGAGGGTTAGCATTTGCCTTGAAATCTTAACGCGCCCAAAGCTCCTCTTCCTTGACGAGCCAACGAGTGGGCTGGATAGTGCAGCATCTTTCCATGTCATGAGCCGCATCGTTAAAATAGCTCATCAAGATGGAAGGACAGTGATCGCATCAATCCATCAACCCAGCAGTGAAGTTTTTGAGCTCTTTAACAATCTCTGCCTCCTTTCTTCTGGCAGGACAGTTTATTTTGGCGCTGCTTCAATGGCAGAAGAGGTACGAAAACTAATGTGAAATACTAAAATCAATATCATTCTTATTCAGTTCATCTATTAATTAGAATCAAAAGAGTTCTTTTGAATGATTTTTTCACATATATCTCTGGAAAATATCTCTGCAGTTTTTTGCTTCAAATGGCTTTCCATGCCCAACTCTGAGAAACCCCTCTGATCACTACCTCAGAACTATCAACAAAGACTTTGATGCGGTGAGTATAATGTTCTCGTTATCGTTCTTGGAGGTGATAATCATGGAACACACAATTGGTTTTTAACTGATCACGTGAACCGTTGGTCATCAATGTTACTAGGACATCGAACAAGGGACTCGTGGCACAACTAGCACTGAGGAAGTTATTAACATTCTCGTCAAGTCATACAAGTCATCCGGGACCTTCCAGGAAGTTCAGCAGCTCGTATCTAAGATACAGCAACAGGTAATCAAATTCATACAAGTCATGCTAATCGCTCAAACACTGTCTCTCGTAAAGAAATGATTGTGACATAGCATCTTGGTTTTGTAGAAAGGAGAGACTTTGGCGAAGGGAAGCCATGCGAGCTTCATTACCCAGTGCCTAGTTCTGACAAAGAGATCGTTTGTGAACATGTACCGTGATCTGGGTTACTATTGGCTTCGTCTCGCAATCTATGTAGCATTGTGTTTATGTGTCGGGACTATCTACTTTGACGTTGGCCACAGCTATGGCTCAATCCAGGTAATTCACGGGAATTTATGTATAGCAAAACTACGTTTCAGTACTGCTGCGTTTCAGTGCTGTAGCAATCTCAAATGAAGAAACAGAAACCTCGGAGTTTATTGAAAAGTTGGAATTGATGTTGTCGCACATTATACTCATACTTAATTACTACTGGTAAATCAATTTGCAGGCCAGAGGTTCCATGTTGATGTTTGTTGCAGCGTTTCTGACTTTCATGGCAATTGGTGGATTCCCTTCTTTTGTAGAGGACATGAAGGTCAGTGATCATTTCGTTACTAATCTCTTATTTTTTCATACTGAAACGCAATTGGAATGTACTGACCCTCAATTCCTGAACAATGCCAGATCTTTGGGCGAGAAAGATTAAATGGGCACTATGGTGTTGGTGCATATGTGTTTGGGAACTCATTTTCTTCCTTTCCTTACTTGCTTCTCATCTCCATAGTTCCTGGAGCAATAGCCTATTACCTTGTTGGCCTTCAAAAAAGCTTCGAACACTTTGCCTACTTCGCATTGGTACTCTTTGTGTGCATGATGTTGGTTGAAAGCCTAATGATGATCGTCGCTAGTATAGTGCCGGACTTTCTCATGGGTATCATTACCGGTGCTGGAATACAAGGCGTGATGATGTTGAACGGAGGATTTTTCCGGCTGCCGAATGATCTTCCTAAGCCTTTCTGGAGATACCCAATGTACTATATTGCATTCCACAAGTATGCAAACCAAGGATTCTACAAGAATGAATTTGAAGGATTAACATTCCCCAATGAACAAGCAGGAGGGCCGTCTACCATCACCGGCGACGAAATCTTGCGAAACACTTGGCAGGTAGAGATGGGCTACTCCAAGTGGATTGATCTTGCTATTCTGTTTGGAATGGTGATATTATACAGGGTCATCTTTTGGGGAATCATAACGAGTGCTGAAAAGGTCAAGCCCATCATTAAAGCACTTGCATCTGGGTCTCACAAGCAGGCAGAACAAATCGCAGACGAGACGCCCTCTTCCAGTACAGCTTCGTAGGAAGCAAAACGGTAGTCATGAGTTCGTATTTTGAATTTGTCTATTGAAAGTGTAATTTTCCTCTTTCCTTTGTTTGGAGTGCTCTGCTCTTCGTCGCTACCTCATCGACGAAGCTAGATTTTCTCAAATTGGCCAATAAGAATCTACCTAGTGCAACTATTGTTGAGGTATTTTCCTTTTCAGAGCACCATCGTGCTGGGCGGATTTCTATAGTTGATTGTGAAGTTGTGAGAGCTAGTCGTAGGAGTCTGACTTGTGTAATAGAGTTGTGCCTAATAAATACGTACGTTATCCTTCTGGGTTTTCATTTCCGTCTCCGTACGTACAGATGCGCCTCGTTTGTGTGGGGGCGCAAAAAATGACTTTTCTCCAAGAATATTTGACTTTCTAGCATGCTCTCTCTTTATAGGTAAGGGCTACCCTTCTAGATAATTTGAATAGCCGTTTTTTAAGACTGATATCGCTGAATGTGGATTAAGATCCTCGCAAAAATGTAATCTGCATAGAGATAGATTAAATAGGTAATTTTGTTCAAAATTTTATATAAATAAATATAGACAGTATTAAATATTGTCATAAATTATATCTATAGTCTTTTTCAATCTCACTCATACCATATAATTCGTACCTAGATTGCGACTTCTCCCAAGTTGTGGAACATTGTCAACGTGTTTATATATGGGAGTTTTGGATCATTAGCTTGAACTTTAACTTCTTCATGGGATATTTACTTACCCAAAAAAACAATTGTTGGTTATTTGGCTATTACTAAATTTCTTATAATTTTTTTACCACAACTAATTGTTCACTTATAGTTTTCTTAATTTACTTAGCCACTATATTTTCCTTCATCCTAGATTTTCTTCCTCTATTTTGACCGTCATCATCTATAAAAGCATAGTAATAATTGATAACATTATATATCGGATCGACCACCGCTAAAGTATTACAAGTACTTGACTAGCTAATAGGCCAACACCAAAAGCATCTCAATACTTTTGTTTCATTCGAAAACTTCCCTCTCTCTAGCGCCCCCTTCCCCCGTCCTTCTGGACAAAGCCCACCTCCTCTGCGAGGCGGTCCGACTCCTCCCTTGCTCTCTTTCTCCCCTTTCTCTTCTCTCCCCGCTTGGTTTTGGGCACCATTTGCGTTCGGGTTCAAGCTAGATTTAGGCTAGTTTGGTGGTCATCTCTGGTTGCGCACAGTTTGGTTGCCCTCCCCTTTCCCAGGCACCCTTTTATGCCCAATACAAGAGGGGACTGGGCGGTGCATGGTGGCCCACGCACAAGCGTGGGTGTCATGCGCCAGCCCCTTTTCCCCCTCCTTTTGGGTTTTTTCTCGACTTGTTTATCTATTTTTTTCTTTTGTTTATGCAATTTTCATTTAAGGACGTTTCTTATGCTATGGATCTAGCGGCAACTAGCTCTCCTCATCAATCATTGGTGGACATGCTTTATCTGTTCGTTCCCAGCGGATTTGCAACTCAGATGGTGTCCCGCCGCTCTATGTGGTCATTCGTCGGCCCCTCAGTCACCTTTTGTTTTGACCCTCACTATGGTCCTCTTTTGCTTGTAGTGTTGTGGAAGTGGAATGAAGGTGTTTGCTCACTCCATTCTCTAGCAACTGGAACTGCCATGTTTGGTGTGGCTCAATCTTATACTTGGGTCTTTGGAGTCGTTTTAAATTTACGGGCATTTTGGTCTATCTACATGAGGCCTTTATGACCATTAGGAAGCTGACCTTTTTAACTTATGGTGTATGGCCCTTAGGGCCTTGGATGTTGCTGTAGTCTTTGAAATTTATAACCGGTCTTAGAGGGCCGTCTATATCTAGCACTACTGTAAACTCTCTTATGAAATGATTTTTACCTTTGCTTAGAAAAAAAACTAGACTAATAGGCCAGTAACATGATTCATATTATGCGCCTCGTTGCCTTTTATTGGTCCACAGCCTTTGTTAAGATTTTTTTTTTCAGAATAACTACTCTTATTACTAATAGGGTTAATGACAAAAATAGTCCTTGGGTTTTATGCCCATTATCGATTTGGTCCCTGAGTTTTAAATTTGGTCACATAAGTCCTTAGGTTATCATCATTTATCGATTTGGTCCTTCCGTCCAATTTCGTCTCCTCCGTGCACAGTCAGCTAACGGCGGGCCACGTCACCACCAATCAAATCGCAACACGTGTTTTTTTTAAAAAAAAAAATTTCACCTGGCACATTCATAAAAGAAAAAAAAAACTCCTCGAACGGGGGAGGAGACCCCCCGTTCGCGCGACCAAGGGAGCCCAAATCTGGGCTCCCCGTCGCCGAGGTGGGCGGCTCCCCTGCTCAGGGGTGGCCGGGAGCCACCCACCCCTGCTACAGGGAGCCCAGATCTGGGCTCCCTCGCGGCGGTGGGGCGAGACGGAGCGCAGATCTGGCTCCCTCGCGCGGTGGGGACCCGTGCGAGAGGGAGCCCAGATCTGGGCTCCCTTGGTCGCGCGAACGGGGGGTCTCCTCCCCCGTTCGAGGAGTTTTTTTTATGAATGTGCCAGGTGGATTTTTTTTTAAAAAAAAACGTGTCGCGATTTGATTGGTGGTGACGTGGCCCGCCGTTAGCTGACTGTGCACTGAGGAGACGAAATTGGACGGAATGACCAAATCGATAAATGATGATAATCTAAGGACTTAGGTGACCAAATTTAAAACCTAGGGACCAAATCGATAATGGACATAAAACCCAGGGACTATTTTTGCCATTAACCCTTACTAATAAAAGCGAAATACAAAGCAAGAACTCCTTGACTCAAGGAGGATCAAAACCTGCAAAAACCCATGGGTAATTACAAAGAAGCTCATGAGAAGGGGACAAGCAGCTCTCAAAAGAAGAGGATGCAGCCCAACGAGCCAAATCACGCGAAAGCGAGTTCGCACTACGAGGAGAAAATACAACCTTACAAGCCTGCAAGGAATCTATCAGAATCCTAGCATTACACACATCCATCGAAATAATCCAAGGGCAAGGGGCTGTTGAGCTCTGCAGGACATCAACAACTAAAGAAGAATCACCCTCCAAAATCATTGAAGCTAAGCTCAAGTCAATAGCAGTCTGTAAATCCAACACTGCACCTCTAGCTTCCCCAACAACCGGATCAGTAGCAACACCAAGAGCAACCGAAGCACCTAAAATTGATTCTCTACATATATCCCCCAAATCAAATGGCTTCTCATGCTTGATTGGAGAGACTACGGATCCGCATGAGGCCTGTGGGCCGCTTCATTTGAATTGTATGCTACGTCTAACGTCTTCCACAATGCTTTCAAATTTTATCGTACACACGTACAAGTGCAACTTGACGACGTAGGTGCATACCTTATGATATTGTAAGTATATACAACCCTTTCTACATTTTGTCAAAAGCTTAATTAATTCTTCGATATACGTTTTGCTATTTGAAAATATCAGAAAAATTAGACGGAAGTGTAATGTACTGCGATGAATAGTTCGTGGTGTAAATAATAATATCTGGAACGTGATAATTTAAGTATAAAATGAAAAAACCTGGATAAAAAGTATAATTTTATTTCGAGCACGAGAACAACTAACAGCGCATTGAATTTGACTGACTTGGTGAGAGGAATTTGGTTTTTTTGGTCGCACCATAATTTAAAGTAGGAAAAAAATATATTTTTTTCACTCACAGCTATTATAAGTTTTATATTTTATACTTTAAATCATTACGGTTGAGATATTATATTTATAAACTATCAATATTTAGCGTATTATATATATTTTTATTTTTTCATCAAATTAAATAAAAATTGATTTTTTTTACATAACTAAGCCATTATACAATTAAATGTCAAGGAATGTTTTTTTAGCATAAATAACATATGTATTGATAAAAGAATTAAAAAGGTTTAAAAACTTCAAAAAGCTTTAAATGGCGTATCAGACACTCTGAAGAGTCGACGAGCCAACGAGCAACAGACCCAAAAATCTTACAAATTTTCAAAAAAGACAGATAAACCACATAGACCAGAAAAATCACAAATGACAGCAAATTAATATGCCTAGAAACAGTAAATAAGCAAGTAAAGGAATGATGAATTTGCGCGTGATGAAATCTCTAAAATATGTTAGTTGAGGTGAAAAGTACAAGATACGGATTACGGAATACTTCCGAGCGAAAGAGTGTATTTTCCGCTGAGAATTTTGTTGGGTGTGAGGAATTGGAGTCGGCCAGCGGACAGATACTCATCCACACCCGAGACATTTCTCGCGCGTTGCGTTATTGTTAACAGAAGGAAGGCCTATCCTTTGTTTCACTGCTTCATCCGTACGTCCATATCCACTGGCTGAAGAAGAGCACCCCACACGCGCTGGCTGCACTGCATAACCAACTATCCGATCAACAATGCTCCTCACGACACCAGGTCATAAGCCCGCCTTCCTATTGGCCGGACGCTCGAGTTCGTACACGGTGACCCGAACTCGGGCGTGTCGGCCCTGCAAGGCGAGTCTGATCACCAACTCTGACTCCTTCGAGGTGGGTAGACTCGTCGGGAGCTATGGATTCATGAACATCACTAGGTAATGCCTCTTAACGCCTGAACCTCACCCAACTTCCTGTTTGGTTTCTGACCAGATAGAGAGAAGGAGAAAGAGGAAAGTGTTCTCGGAGTGCTCACTTGAGCTCAGTAAAGTCTCTGCGTGTCCAATGCATTTGTGTTTTACATCTCCGTTTATGTTATATCTCATCGGAAGATAAAAGTTCTTTACTTACTGTTTGGCTGTTGAGAAAAAAAGAAAAGGAAAGAAAGATGGAAATGAAAGAACTGAAATTCAGCGAAAATCTCGCGAAGAGTTTGGAGCGAGTATATGTGAATGCATTCAATTGGATTTTCTCAGTCATTAATTGGAAAATTTTCAGATCTTACAATTATATATTTTTATTTCATTTTTAATCTTTTGATCAAGCGATTGGAAACTTAGGATGGTCTTTAAAGCTTTGTTTCCCTTGTCCTGTTGCGGAGATAAAAAAAGAGATGTGAATACTGGCCCATAATTTGCTTTCTGTACATGAGAAGAATGAAAAACGACTGAAGAAAATTGTTATCGTAGCCTTAGCTTATGTGGAGGCTTTGATGTCTTACTGTATATAGTCAATACCGAAGATTAAATCTTTTGACGTTTTACTTCCTATCTTTTCCCTTCATGTTAGCAACCAAACTGAGGTTTATGCTTCCACTTAGTTTCTGCGGTTTGACTAATCCATGCTTTCTTTGGTCTTAACTCCTGATCACTGTTACTTGCGTAGTCCATTAATGGCAAAAGGTTCTTCTTTTCTTTCCCCAGCTATTCAGGATTCCAACCGGAGATGGATGTTGAATACTCATCCATGGATTTGGGGCGATTAAGAGTTCAAGATGTGGGAGAAGGCAGTGTAAAGATCAGGTAACTTTGAAGTATATGAGGAGTGATCATTGCAATTTCAATTTGGATAATTTATATAAAGGGGATAATACACTTTACACCCCAAGTATGGGGGTACTGACACTTTGCATTCCATCTTTCAATTTCGTGACATTAGCCCCTCAAGTTTCGATTTTCGGCGATTTGTACCCTCCTGTTAAATTGACCGTTAAAACTAATGGAAAATAGCAAAAAATACGTTTTTGACGTCAATTAGCTAACAAAGCATAAATCGTATTTTTCTCTACTCTTCATTAGTTTTAACGGTCAAATTTAACAGAAGAGTGCAAATCACCAAAAATCGAAACATGAAGGACTCAATGTCACGAAATTGAAAAATGGGGGTACAAAATGTATTTTTCCCTTATATAAATAACACAAAAGCCATATCCTTCTTCATCTGATATTGTCTGTGGCAGTTTTGGTGCAGGCTTTACGAAGGGAGAGTCTCTCAAGGTCCACTTATGGGTACTCCAGTTATTTTCAAGGTAAAACTGTTGCTGTCATGGTTGATGTTATTCTTCTTCTACTACTACTTCATCATTGCTGTCCTTGTAAGTAGGAACAACTTTGATTTTGCTGAGTTTATGTGGAATATATTCCACCCATAGTTTGAACCAATTTAATGTGTCTATTATTGGTGGGGATAATACAGTAAAAGAAAGAGAATGTACATGTGCAAAAGAGGTGGCCTTTACCAAACCTGGGTTTATGTTTATGCTAAGTTTTTAGCTGTAGTCATAAATTAAAAAAGTAAAGAAACACTAGATTCTTCTGAGACAAAAGAGCACAAAGCTAGAAGACAAATGGCCCTATGCGTGGCCATTTCATTCATTTTTGTTTATTTTCTGTTATACCTAATGAGTTACTCAGGTGGCGGGAGCACATTGCAATGTTTCTCTGAGATTAGGTGATTAATTACCATAGTATTAATTAACACTAACCCAAGATCCGTGCCCTTAAAAAAATGAATCGATATTTTATTAAAAGTATGCTAAGAAAATTCCAACAATGGTGATTCTTGGGTGCTAATGTGACTAGTTGTTGGAAGATGGATCCATGTTCATCTTTTAGGTCAGTTATGCATGCTCTCTGTTTGATGCGAGCTTAAAATTGCATGTCAAAGAAGTTTTCCAAGATGAATTATAATGCCTGAAGCTTCATGGGCATCTCAGTGACCTTTAGTAGCTGATTTCTTTGGGCATAATTGTGATAAAGGGACTTGACTTCCCAGGGCACAAGACTTGCTTATGTGTGATAAATGAGTCATAATACCTAAATCCTATTTCTAAAACAATCTCTAGAGAAAAAATAAAATTAAAAGGAAAGAGTGCTCAGAAAAATAGAAGTAAAAGTAAAAGAAACAGCAAACAGTTTTCATCTTTTGGCTGCCTTCATTTTTGGAACCCTAGCCCTTGAAAAATGTACTATTGGACCTAGACCTCCTCTTTGTAGTTTAATCAAGTCTGCTATAACCCTTTCAATATATGTACTTTCTCTCTTTTACCAATATCATCTCATCTAAACACTTAGAAAAATTTCTAATTGTCTTTTATTCCTATTCTCTCTCTTCTTCTTCTTCTTCTTTTTTTTGGGGGGGGGGGAGAGTCTTTTTGTACTACATTTGGTTCTCTTTACTTGTTTTCCAATACCTCAGTGCAATTCAATTCTTTACACTCACTACATTTTATTGAGAATAGCAATTTATACTGTTAAGGTTTATCCTGGACAAAGAGCTGGTGGTGTAGAGGCTGATATGATGGCTGCAAATGAGTTGAATGCTCATTCCGTCCTCCAAGTAAGGGAAGATGGTTTTTTCTTTGTTCCCTCTACTTGCTACAGTATAAGCCTTTATGTAATTGCAAGTTGGCTCCAGCAGTGAAGGGGTCCTACTGATTCTTGTGTCTGTGGCACATGTTTTTTCAGAGCAGTTCAAAAGGTATCTGTCAGAATCTCCTGATACTTATAGGAGGTTTTGAAACGAAAACTGGGGAGCAGGTTTGTTATACTTAATCAATCATGTTAACATGTAAAGTATTTTGATATATCCTTTGAAGAAATAGTTTACAAAAGAATTATCCTGCACAGTGGCTTGCTTTCCGTAATCACGGGAAATATAGTGCTGCAGACTATGCTAAAGCTACAAGTGAAAAAGTATCAAAGGACCGAGCACTTGGAGAAAAGATGTCTTGGAATCAATTTGAACAAGCGCAAACAATAAAACGCAGAAGATATTTTGTCATTAAACTGCTTCAGGGTGCTATGAGAGGCCTAGCTTTCATGCACGACCATGACCGATTACATCAGAGTCTTGGACCATCTTCTGTTGTTCTTAAGTATGTATTGCAGAAAAATTCAATTGGGTTCAAGAAACCACCTCTTATGTATGATACTATTACCTCTGTTCTTTCAATTAAGGTATATCTTACACAAAGTACGGCTTATTGTGGCAGTGCAATTGTGGAAAGAGATGCTGCTTATTTAGTCCCACGACTTCGGGATCTAGCTTTTTCTGTTGATGTCAGGTATGCAAATGGTCTTGTTGCTCATATTCTTTTTTTCCCATTTTAGCCAAAAAATATTGTTCAACTCAAGATACCTGATTGATACATTCTATAAGAATAGTGTTTTGTATTGTTTGTTGTAGCTGTATCCTACATAGTGAGGACATCCATCAAAGATGTTTTTTTTTCACCTGTAAAGGCAATTGGTTTGCTCACTTTTCAGAAAGAAAGTTATGTTTTATGGTTTATTGAACCCCATTTATGGTTTAGAGCAACCAAAAGATTGTTTTGAAACTTCATTGAATGAAACTCACGAAAATTCATTTTTGAGTTCTCAAGATCCACTCATCGTGTGTAAAAAACTAATAGGAGAACCACATCTTCACTTCTGTAGGATTTTCTCTTTTACCATTTTGTAGAAGGTAAAGAATATTTTGGGGTCCTGGCCTAGTTGAGGGTCGGGGCATCTCCATTTCTGTTCTCATGATGCAGTCATCCTCACATTATATTTCCTGCAGAAACATCACAGCAGTCCCTTGGATAGTATTGTATCCTTATTTTTTATTTTTTTATTTATTCAAGCTGCAAACTCCTTTAAGTAAAGCTCTAGGCGTTTTGTAACTTAGTAATTTTTTCAATCTATGGCCGCCCAGGTATTCATATCTAGAAGAGGGTCCTGGAACACTCTCAGAGGGACTGTGGAGACGAGCTTCTGCTGCTGGTGCCTTCACACTCATGGAGAAAAGAGCCTTTGGAATAGCAGATGATATGTATGTTTGTTAAATAACTGGTTCATTATAGTAGCTTCGTTTAGCTACTTATCCCTTCTACTATTTTGTTTCTTGTTCCCTTGTAGATATGAAGCAGGTCTCCTTCTTGCATACATGGCGTTTGTTCCATTTTGTGAAGCAGGCATAATGGATAGCCTTTCTTTGCAAGTAGGCTATAATACAACTCTACCTTCCTTTTGTTGGGGCTCATAATCTTCTTTCTTGGAAATGCTCTTCTTAAGAAGAGTGATGTTATGAAGTCTTTTAGAAGGCAGGACTAAGAAGCTTGTTTGGAGTATTTGGATTTGACTTTTTGTTGACTGTTCTTCCTTTTTTTCTCCTCTTTTGATCACTATTGAATTCAATGACCCTGTTTTGTTTCCAAAGAATGTTGGTTCGTATTCGAGATTTTCAGCGAATTGGCTTGGTTAAGAATGCATATAAAAGAGTCTAGGCAAACATTTTGAAGCTGGTGCTGGGAAAGTTTGTGTCAGACTCTCAGAATGTCTTTGGAGAAGGAAGACAGATTCTGGGACTGAGTCCTCCTTAGGAATTTGAATGGTTGGATAATATAATTCATGAGAAATCTTGGGCTTGTTTGCATAATTAAAAAATTTGTGATCATGTTAACTGGGAGTGCTTGACTTATATTATATGGAGGTTATTGTCTTCTATGAGATGTGGTTTGAAGGGATCCAGTTTTATATTTGTAGTGTTAGATTTTTGGTGTCGGTTAGTGATAGCCCAGTTTGTGGCAAGTGGGCCCATCATAATGGCATTTTTTTCCTATTCACCATGGACATTCTTAGCAGGATGTTCACTAACTTTATGGAGGTTGGTTGGTGTTCAGGTTTTATGTTTGGTGGGCATGATAGAGACACTTTGGATACATCTTACCATTGTTTCGTAATGATATTGTTTTGTTGCGTGGGAGAGATCAGTATTTACGAACCAATTTGTTTCTTTCTTTTTTGAAGTTGTTTCTGGTATGAGAATTAATTTTAGTAGAAGTAGCTGTGATTATAGGATATATTGACCTGGTGGCAGATTTGGCCGTTATGTTAAGAGTTTAAGGCAGGATTTTTTACCTGAATTCACAGGTTATCTCTTAGATTGGTATTTAAGTGACTAGAGTTGTGGAATTCCACTATTGAGGATGTGGATAAAAGATTAGTAAGCTGCGAAAATATTGTATCTATTAAAAGGTGGGACAGTTAGTACAGAAAAGGCAGCAGTTTGTCCATGATCCAACCTGTTTCATGTCTTGTGTAACACGAATAGTTCAATGGAATACAGATCGGAGAGCTCCGAATGTGATTTCTTCGGGGAAGGCGCTGGGGAAAGATATGAGTATCATCTGATTAACTGCAATGTGGAAGGTTATCCCATAATGATAGGAGGTCTTGGGACCTGTGAACTGAAACCCTTAAATCACACATTTCTAGGCGAATAGTTGTGATGGAATCTGGGCAATTTCAGAAGCTGTTTTTGTGTGAAATAGGGGGAGGCTTGGGATGAATGAACTTCATAGCAGGTGAGAGAATCCCGAGTTTGTGGAAGAGTATAATAGGTGTGTAGCAACCTTGTCTGTTTTAGGATAGGAAATGGTCGTAAGGGATAAATATTCGGGTGTATTCTCGATAGCAGCTGATAAGGAATGCCCTGTTCCATCAGTTTGGAATATTTGGTGGAGGAGTTTAACAATGGAATATCACATTTTTTAGATCTTGCAGGGAAGTATGTTAAATGTATGAAGGTGGCGAGGATAGTGGCATTCTTTGGATGGACAGCTGCATTGGATGCAATATTGACCACTGAGAACTTGAGAAAAAAGGAAATATAATTGTGGATTCATGTCGGATGTGTAAGAATTGGTGTGACACATTCAATGGCCTTCTTTTACATTGCAATGGGGCTAGGAAATTGTGGTCATAGCACTAAGTTTAGAATGCATTTGGTGATGCCTTGGACTGTGTCAGAAAGGGAGACTTAGTTGTCATGAGAAAGGTAAGATTTGGCAGCAGTTCCTCTGTCCATTATGTGGACAACTTGGCAGGAAACGAGTAATCAACTTCATTGATTAAGAGCTGAGTGGAGCTTGCTTAAAATTGTTTTTATTGTGTTCTGTATTTGACTGGCTGCGTGCTCCAGAAATGCATGTTTGTTGCTCTTTTGTATTTCAGTTCTTTTCTAATATGCATTTGTAACTAGGTGAGATGATGTCTTACACAAATAGTGCAATTCATAACTTTTAATAACTTTTGATTAATTACTAAGAAAAGAAAAAACTCCTATATCCTAATTGCTTAAGCCATGGACTTGCAGAAGCTGTTGGAGAGCACATTCCGGCTTGATCTTGAAGCTACCAGAGAGTAAGATGCCTCCCGTATTCTATTATTTCTGAGCAACATTTAAAAAGTCAGATTATAATGTCAAGAGAATTATTTTTGCTCTCTATGACTTTGGGGTTGGTGCTTTATTTCTTTTTTCCAAAAGTTTAGGGTTTGTAGGCCTGTTCAGATTTGGGCAGAAACCAACCAAGCCAGACAGGAATTGGTCAGTTTACGTATGGGCCAGTTCAGTGGCCGGCTCACTTTTTTAAACACCAAAGGGGTCAGTTCGGTGTTCGGCCCATCGAAACCGACCAGACCCCATTATATAATAATATAAAATAAAATAACTCTGAATTACACAAACAGGGATGTTTTAGTTTTTTTTACTCTACATATCTCTCACTGCCCCCCCCAAATTTGAAGAATAATCCCCCCCCCCCACATTAGGATTTTCCCATCAAGTTCTCTCCATCACTGCCTACAATGCCCAAACCGACCAAACAACATCTAGGGTTGGTTTGGCCAGCCTTGGAGAGTTGGGGTAGGACGGTTGGCCCTAAATTTCAAGAAATTGAGTGGTCCGTGAGGGGCCAAACCAAACTGAGGGGTCGGTTTATACACCTAACTGCTTCTTGTTAGTCGCATTTGCCACACTATTAGGAATGTGCTGTAGTGATGACTCATGACTATGGAGTCAACCCAAACTTGTCTTTGTAAACTTATCAAATACTGTTCAGGAATTCTTTTGTGTATTTTTCCTTTAGCCAGATAGGAAATATTCAGCTTTATTATTTGTGGTTACCTGTACCATTAACATCTTTCTTGCAGGGTTTTTTTAGCTCTTCAGCATCTTAGTTAATATTTTGCTTTTCTATTTTCTTCTTTTGTCAGGTATTGTTTAGCAGATGACCGATTACTAGATGCTGTCAAATTCCTGGATCTTGGCGATGGTGCTGGTTGGGAGTTGCTCCAGGTTTACTTATACTTCTAATTGATATCTTGGTGCACTCATCATATTTGCTATCTTCAGTCTGGAAACTTCTATACGAAATTTGTATGTACCAATAAGTTTAGTTTAGGTTATAGACGAACATCTGTCATAGATTATACACTGTTCACTAGAGGTTATCTCAGTCCCTCTTACTCACTACTTTCCGATTTTTCCAACATTTCAAAATTCCGTTCTACTCTTTTTTTTCTTCGAATTCCTCAAGGATCACTTCCATGCGTTCTGAAAAATTGGTATTGTTGGCGTAGGCAATGGTGAATCCTGACTTCAGACAACGACCGGTTGCAGAGGCTGTACTCAATCATCGGTTCATGACTGGTGCTGTTCTATGAGTTATAGAGGCTAAAGAAGCTCAATGGTTATCATCTGAACTCAGCATTGGTGATGGCAAAACCTCAAGGGGGCACAGAGAAGCAAGAAGAAAGAAAGAGAAGTTACCATTTAAGATTCTAAGATGTGGAGTTGGCTACACCATTTTCAACTTAACTGCAAAATGAAAACATGAAATAGTTGTACATGTAGTGAGCCTCTCAACAGAGCAAAGAACATCAAACTCTGCTCTTGTAAACTATTTCTAGAAAACTCTTTTTTTTTTTAATTAAGTGATTAATCTCAACATGCAGATAAGGGAAATTATATATCTTTGTTTAACGAATCAAGGTGAGCCTCATTTTTTAAGGTTGTGTTTGTTTGTGGAAATTTTGGGGTGGTGGAAATGTTGGGGTATTGATGTTGGTGAAAAAGTAAAGATATTTTATAGGAGTTGGTGAAAAAGTGAGGAGAGAGTAGTTTTGAGTTAAAATTAGGGAAAATGTCATTTTAGTCCTTGGGTTTTCACCACTTTTATTTTTTAGTCCTTGAATTTAATTTTTTCAGATTTTAGTCCTTTGGTTTTCATTTTTTGACGAAATAGTCCTTCCGTCAGGGTTCCGTCTCTTTTCCTAACGGAAAGGCCACATCAGCTGACAACTTAGCACTGATGTGGTAAGGAAAATTGACATTTTAGTCCTTGGGTTTTATCCCTTTTATTTTTTAGTCCTTGGGTTTAATTTTTTCAAGTTTTAGTCCTTGGGTTTACATTTTTTGACGAAATGACCTTTCTGTCAAGGATTACTGTTCAAATAATTGTTTAATTGTTAAAATTTTGGGGTGTTTAAAATTTTAGGATGTTGGAGTTGGTGAAAAAGTGAAGATAGAGATTATTTGAATAAATTTTTTATATTTATTTGAAGTGAAAAGTGATGATTTATTAGGGTCAAAATTTTGACTCCTAAACACCATGTTAGCATCTATTATTTATTCAAAGCACCATTGAAACATGATGTATTCTATTGAGTGTCAGAAAGAATGTGGTCCCAAAATTCTTTCTCTTCCCATCAAATCATCACTTTTCACTTCAAATAAATCTAAAAAATTCATTCAAATAATCTCTCTTTTCACTTATTCACCAACTCCAACACCCTAAAATTTTAAACACCCCAAAATTTTAATAATCAAACAATTATTTGAACAGTAATCCTTGACGGAAGGGTAATTTCGTCAAAAAATGTAAACTCAAGGAAAAAGGGTAAAACCCAAGGACTAAAATGTCAATTTTCCTTACCACATCAGTGCTGAGTTGTCAGCTGATGTGGTCTTTCCGTTAGGGAAAGGAACGGAACCCTGACGGAATGACTATTTCGTCAAAAAATTAAATTCAAGGACTAAAAAATAAAAGTGATGAAAATTGAAGGACTAAAATGACAATTTTCCTTAATATTATAATCATAAAGAATTATTTGATGCAAAAAAATTATTAATTTATAATTTTTTATAATATGCCCGAAACGTTAGATGCCCAACGTTTTGGGAAACAGACGCTTCGTAAGTTTGATTATGCTAATTGACTTGAGCAACGTGAGTTTATGAAGGCTCATGAATCTGCTTAATGAAGCGCTCGTGACCATTTTTTATCATAAGCCACGAACATGTCAAATTAATGGGATTTCATAAGAATCTGAACTAGTTTAATTTCCCACTCCGCTAAAATTAGTCTTAATTGAAGATCTAAGAACTAAGATAGGTATATCTTAATGGAGATTTCAAAAGAAATGCCCGAACTGTTTCTTGTTTTTTCTTGGCAAACCAAACAAGAAAAAAGAACTTGTTTGGTAGAACCTAGTACTTGTGCTAATGGAAGTTCTTACGATTTATTTATTCTTTTTTTTTAGCTTACGATTTTTTTATTCAATCCTTCAAAATGTCTTTATAGACTCCCATTGAAAAAGGCAATACCTAGTAACATTTTTTTTTTTTGGTTTTAATTAGTTTAGTAGAGCACTCGCGTGATTTTCTATTCGTACTAGTACGTGAGAATTGACTCAGTTTAGATATAATAGTTGATTGTATTGTTTTGATTTGATTTTTTAGTTTGTTTTAAGTTTCTAATGATTTTTAACCTGGCTTTAAGTATTTTATTTTAGTCTATCAAGTTTTATTATTATTATAATATTCTTTTGTCATAAGTGAAAATGTTCTAATAAAATTCAGAAGTGTGTTATTTTTTTTTTGAGAAATTAGTAATTTAGTCACTGTATTTCATTTTTTGACAATATAGTCACTGAGAATATATAATTGTGACGATTTGGTCTTTTCGTCAAATCTCCGTTAAAGTTTTTACCGGAATATCGGTCGACCGGTTTGTTTACCGTTGCGGCAAAGGTAACTTGAAGCGGTCGACTGCATTTTATTCCGTTAAAAATTAACGAAGATTTGACAGAAAGACCAGATCGTCACAACTATATATTCTCAGTGACCATATTGTCAAAAAATGAAATCTAGTAACTAAATTATCATAATACTATAAACCTAGTGATTAAATTGTCTATTTTTTTTAAAGAGACCCAATAGCGTGAGGGGCATTTTCGTCATGAAAATATGTACACTTCAATATATAGGCCAGGAAAATTCTTTGCACCTTACATATTGCAAAACTGCGAAGTCTTTGAACTATAAGGCGCACAGAAGCAATTAAGCATCGCATGGTAAGATTCCAATTTCATCTAAAGGCATCAAAACCAAAGATCCAAAAGTTACCAGAAAGGCATTCCTATAAAAGATTGGAATCAGGAGTCAAAACCCAACAACATTTCCTTTCTTGTTTCTCTTTGCTTTCCTGGTCTCATCCTGCAACAGTTCTGATCCTTCACCATCTGTATCTTTTTTTGTTCAGAGGCAGTTGCAATGAGGTAAGTGGGCCTGATTCAGTTTTATCACTGGGATCTCACCTGGGTTTCTGTTTTAACGAATTTTTGGTGTTTGATGAAGTAAATTTGATTAAATTTTCTTGGATTGTTTGAAGTTTGGATATTGTATTAAAATACATCATTTTTATCGCGAATAATATCTCTGACAGATTTTATTGTTTAATTTTGAACTCGTCTGGTGTGTAATTATCTCTCTCTCTCTCTGGCTGCTTTTCCCTCTGTGTTTTACTTGATGGATTGAATCTCGAGTATGTTAGGAACATTCACGCTTGACTGTTGGTTGACTTTTAGCCTTGAGTTTATCAATTTAGTTTTAATTAAAAGCTGCGATGGCTTAAATTTGGTTGCTTCCGCTGAAAAAATATGCACTCGCTCATTTTTTTCGAAGGCGGTGGTTTTGTGCATCTTACCTTGTATCCTTCTTCATTTCATTTTCTTTTCCACTTTTGTGAGGGGGTGGGTTAGCGCCTCTATGCTATATGGGAATTTATTTCTGGGGGAGGGGATTCTATGCAATCATAATTTTCATGGTATGTTCGGCGGGAATCTGATCGTCCTTTGTGGCAGTCGCATTGCTAATTGGGCTGTAGTTGAACTTGTCCTGCAAATCGTCATATTATATTCTAATATAGTTGGTGCTAAAGCTCATTGGAAAATGATGACCAAAGAGTGCTGGAGTACCCTTCTCTATTGGTATGTTAGATTGGGTGGTTGTATGCTCCTTTAAGCAGCAAAACTTCCATCATTCTGATTGTTGGAACGCTGCTATGTTGGTGGAGTCAGATTTTGATTGTTGTTCGTTTGGAAGGCCAGTTTAGTTGGTAATCTGTTTATTTTTCAGAGCCCACGGTCTTATTTTCTTCTTACTTGAAATGGGTAATTCTCTTAAGACTGCGCTTGCGTCTCTTTTGGAAGGACTGCGTGAGGTCTCTCCTTTACACTTGTGTCTTTTCCAATTGAGAGCAAATCCTTATCTCATAGGTAACATAAGTTTGTTTTGGCCCTTGGCAGCCCTTTTCTTTATGGGGGGTGTTCTTTGAATCAGTCTCTAAGGCTGGAGAAGGAGGAAAATGAATTTCTATCTTCCAAATGAGAGGACTAATGGGCTAATGGAGGGGCACAATATTGCAATATATGAAATTCCAGGAATTTGTGGAAATCAAGAGTTCTATGAGGATTGAGTCGGTCGTATCGCTTTATCTGTCAAAGGATGTTATCATTCTTATGTTCATCAATATTCTTATTGCGCCCCCAACCCCAAAGGAATCCCAACTGACTGATTTCTTCCTTCAAATCATCATGTGTCATCTCCCTTGGTATTTTGTAATTATAAAACCAAGTACTTTTTTTCTGCTTCGGGATTTTGGTTTCACTTAGAAGAGTATTTTTAGAATAAGTGGGAATTTTATATGCTTAACGATATATGTAACATGATTTGGGAGTTCTCTCCAGTAAACTGTAAGCAGTTCTAACATAAGAAGGGTGGGCAGAGGGAGCCATTATAGCACAATTGATGATTTCCACAAGTTTTCCTTTCTTTTGCAAGAAACATAGCATTAATTTCTGTTTCTTTTCCTCTCTTCAAGGTAGCCTTAATCACTGCTATTGTTCTCGATTTCAGCTAGTGTTTTGATCAATGGGACAGTATAGCACAGTTGATGATTATAGGAAAAGCATAATGCTGTTAGGCTTGTCAACAGGAAGCCTACTTTCTTTTTGATAGTTGAGTGCACTTTTTACTGCTGTTCAACGCAGCACATACGAATACGACATCACCTTTTCTATTGCCATCATCACTGTATGTATGATATATAATCCAAAAGAATTAATGAAAAGCATAATATCTTTTACAGTTTTCTGCAACTCCTGCTTGACCTTTGTGGCTGATCTGCCATTAATGGAAGAGGTTTGCGGACAAGTACTCCGTGTATATCAGATCTTTGCCGGGGATTAATAGCACAATCATCCATGGTAAACCCAAAAGTGTCTCACCGTCCCATTATATACTATAGGCCTATACGACCCTCTGACCTTGAGATTCTGGAGAAAATCCATGCTGATTTGTTTCCCATAAGGTAGATGATCTAATTTGCTGGCCCTTTATGGGTTGTAGGCCTTAAGATGAAGTAAATGCTTCCTCACAATTAAATGCTAATATTCAGGTATGAGTCTGAGTTCTTCCAAAATGTGGTCAATGGACGTGAAATAGTTTCATGGGCTGCTGTTGACCGCAGCAAGCTGAATGGTCAAAGTGATGAGCTCGTTGGATTTGTAACTGCGCGAATTGTTCTTGCAAAAGAAAGCGAGGTGAGTGCTCAAATTTTACAAGTCTACAACTTTCACTAAATCCTCATACCCGATGCTCTTTTCCTTTCCCTCTTTGCCCCAAATTGAGGTTTGATTTTAGTTCTCTGGTAAAACTCCCTGAGACATTCGATGGTTTGTTAGCTGGCAGCTTTTCAAGCACAATTATCCAATATTTAGTTTAAATGTTTCAAGTGTTGCAGAAATTACCATGAGATATTCCGACCTAAGGAGATTTTTATGCCTAAAGTTCCTATCAGATTTCAAGGCCTTTATCTGCATTAAATATTCCCTAGTAGCATGTCATGGTTTAATGCTAAATCAAAGGGTGTAAAGTCATTTGGATTTTTTAAGCTTTGATCATTTTGAATTTTCAGTGAATAATAAATTGTTGTTGGTTTGAGTATCCTGATTTTAGTTACATTTACAAAAGATCCAGTGCTTAGAGAGGTCGAGTCTTTATTGAAGACTTCACAAAAGATCCAGTGCTTACATTTATACTTAGGTTTGTTTTGATACTAATATAAACAAACCAAACGAAATTCTCTTTGTTTTATATCTTTTCATTGGTTTTGTTGATTCATTTCAACCAACATTTTCCTTGTAGATAGCGGATATGCTCCGATATGACTCGTCAAAATCAGATCAAACTTTAGTCTACATTCTGACACTTGGAGTAGTAGATGCTTATCAAAATTGTGGCATAGGTATGAGTTTTTGTTCCCTTTGCTTCAATTTCTCAGAATTTTTTCTGGATGCTCAATAAACTGATTACTGGTTGGTTTACAGCTTCTTCATTAATTCGTAAGGTCATAAAATATGCCTCCAGTATACCTACTTGCCGGGCAGTTTACTTGCATGTCATTTCTTACAATATTCCTGGAATAAATTTGTACAAGAAGATGGCGTTCAAGTGTGTAAGGCGGTTGCAGGGCTTCTACTTAATCAACGGTCAGCATTATGACTCATACCTGTTTGTCTACTATGTTAATGGCGGTTGTTCTCCTTGCTCACCACTGTAAGTACAAAATATCCTCCATCCTTTATTTGGTCAGTATACTGTACCTTATACTTGGAATATTATTCTGGTCATCTTTAATGTTGAATTGGTTGCAGAAGTTGTCTTTTAAGGGTGGTCTAAAACTCATGAACAGTTTGCCTGAAGAAAAGAATTAGCACTATTTTATCTGGAAGTTACCTGTAGGCCCAAATTTTCGTTCTTTTTCATTCATCACTGGGACTATTTGGAGAAAAAGTACAGACACCATGACTCTGCATAAAAAATGAAACTTGGAGAACTAAGCTAGTATTTTGCAAAAAGGGGCTAGGGAAGTAGATTATCCAATGATAACAGTGATAATTGGGACCATATTTTGATAACAGTAGTAGCTAAAAAGTGATTCAGAGTTTAGGCCTTGGAAGAGAGGTGATGTAAAGTGAATTCCACGTGGTTCTAAAGTTTTATAGACTTTCTATATATATGCTTTAAAATCCTACAAGGACCATGCTTCTATGTAGTATTTGTTCTTTCTCGTGATTCTTTAGTACTTACTTTCATAACGTGTGGAAGAGAAGAATGCAAAGAACAGAGAAAGTAATAATTTATGTTTGTACTGTTTGGATATATGTTGTTTATACGATCAGTATGAGGAATTATTATTAGTCTAATACAAAGCAATGATGAAATATATATCCAATTGTTCAGTATTATTGTCTTGCTAATTATAAGTTTCCAGATCTCAACTGGTTTTATATGTGATGCCTTCTTCCACAAATGCAATAATGTGAGGCTCTGTATTTCCAGTCGTAAAATCTTAAGATAGCCAAGAATGATAGAATCACAGTGATCACCCCTATTAAATAAGGAATAGCCCGAGTAATCCCCACTCCTAGTGCAAGAGGCGAGCAGCCTTCTTGTTTGGTCTTGAAAGTATAAATATCTTCTAGTTTGGTCTAAAAGCATGAAAACCTACACCAACCTTTCAACGTAATGGTGGCTAGGCAAAATCTACCAGTAGCACTGCAAATACAACTGATGGCTTATAGTCCCATGTTCTTTTTGAACCATGCAGTTCTTGTTTTTCTTTTTCTCGCTTGTTTCCTTAACAAAACATTTGTGTACGATGGTGTAGTATATCCACAATATTAGTTCTATTTGATGCTGTTTGCTAGTACTGTCAAGTGTTAGATTACTGATTTATTTGTTCTGCACCAAATGCCATCTGGTAGAGAAATGTAACGTCTTTTCTGTTGCAGAGAGCTTGTTACCATCATGGTGAGTTTCATTAGGAGTGGTTTTAAGACTCTGGCTGCAAAGCTGTACCATAACGAAGACAGAAGGATCCCAAAATGGCCGAAATGTAAGGAGAGCCATTCTCTAATATCAACAACCCAAAACAAAAGAAATTTTACCGCTGAATGTACGGGGTATGAGTGTGTTTGATTTATTTACTCCCTTAAACTGATGTATACCT
The DNA here is from genome assembly GCA_963930655.1 of Myrica gale. NCBI lineage: Eukaryota > Viridiplantae > Streptophyta > Magnoliopsida > Fagales > Myricaceae > Myrica > Myrica gale. The sequence goes on from OZ005611.1 coordinate 23,407,846, forward strand.
TTCTGCTCCTTGCCCGTTGCCTTCTTCCCTTTGTGGTTACTTGTTCTTGAAGCCTGAAATGATGTCTTGTAATAAACTCTGTCCTTAGTCATAGAGTGATGGCGATATATGCCTATTCATTTTAAACTCAATAGTGAAGGAATTCGTGAAATAATAGCCTTACATAGCTGTTTCCATTACTGGATTGTTTATAGCAAATAGTTAGTGTGAGGACTTGTAAATTCGGAACATGCCCACTTCGTCATTTGCTGGAAGTGAGCTATCCATTCCTAAAGCATGTCATTTAAGGGAGCTATCCGTCCCTAAAGTTTGTCATAATTTTCCTTCATTTTTGCTGTTCGTTCTGGTCACTGTGAAAGTATATTGTTTATTATGATCCAAAGAAGAGGCGTATCACATCTCTCTGTGTCTGTCTCTCATTTTAAGAACGATCTTCAATGGAACTTTTCACATCGATTGTAGGGGTTTCTTCCTTCATTATAGTGGGATGGAAGGGTGAAATCTGGGTTCAAAACTAGCTATGAATGCTTAGCTTTGGTTTTCAAAATGGTCTTGCTAATGGTGTTTACTGGTACTAGAGATTTATTTGTCATTTTTACTCAATGATCCTATTGAGGCGGACAATTTTGCAATAAAAATGGCAGTTTCTGCCTATCTTCCTAGAGCAGTCAAAAAACAGGTTCCAAGTTGAGGCAAACTACATAATTTCTTAAACGATCAAAACAAATGGGGAAACTTCCTATGAGGAACATTGACTAAAACAAGTACTTCAGAACCCATGCTGGAAAGCTGAATCTCTTTTTTTCCTGCGTAACATGAAGATATTGCATTAAAACTGGACTCTGCTAAAATCAGCGGAGTCAACACAAGAAACAATAGCCATAAGAATATGGCCAGCTTCTAAAACAACCGGCTGTACAAATTGAAACCCCCATCTAGCTCATTGGTGAGCCATATCATTGCTCTCTCGCGTCACCCATTGAAATTTCCATCTGGGATTCGTCTGCAAAAGGGCCCTTATAGAGTGCACCTCGCCTGCTATCAGCCAATCAGGCTCATGCTCAAAATCCAGAACCTGATTTACTAGAATTTACGCATCTAATCTCCTTCAATCATGACCTCCCTGTCACCATACTCAGCTGCCAAAGAACATGCAAGCCGAGCAGCTCTAGCTTCCCCTTTAAGGGGATTTTGGCCTGGCCCCTTGCTGAGTTTAACTTTTTGGATTGCATCCTGGTAATCCCTACAAACTGCTGCAGCACTTAACCAATTCTCTTTAACTGAAATATTAAAATTAATCTTAACAGCACCAACACAAGGAGGTTGCCAACTGATGGCAGAGAGCTCCTCCATTAAATACCAAGCCACAAGATGTACAAGTCTATTTCTGGGGGGTCCAGCATCTTGCCCTCGTGCACAGGTCTATTTCTCATATTCCAGATAGTGTCAATTGTAATAGTCACTGCCAGGATCAAAGAAGCCCATTCTTCACGTACAGTACAGGGGGAGAGTTGATTTGTTGAGCAGGGACTTAATCCGAGTATGAATGGGGTACTGAGTGAATCCAGTATCCCATAAGCGGAGTAAGGAATTTCTTGGGGCAATTTCTCTGAATTCATCTCACATATACGTGTCTTTGAACATCTTCAAAAAGAGAACGACATTGTAAGACATTATAAGCGTTATCTGAGAAGAGAACGACGTTGTAAGACATTATAAGTATTGAATAACCTGTAAGATCCAAACTGCCTCTACATTAGACAAACAACATTAAATTCTGTAGTAGTTATCTTTTCTAACATTATAAGTATTGAATACTGTAAGATCTAAATTGTCCGTACTTTACACGTACAACATTAAATTCTATAGAATTTTTTTTTTCTAAATTGGATTGTTAAATTCAAATAGTAAATTAGGAGATCTGAATTCAGAAATCCACTCCTAACTCCTTATTACTAGTTTTTTTTTTTTTAAATTTAAATAAAAAGGTCAATGAAGGACAGAAGGAGATGGAGGAGTGGGGGATGCTTGGGTGCGATAAGGCACAATATGTGTTGAAAGTGAGAGTCCCACATTGCTTAGCAGTGATCTCGGGTCTATAAGTAATTTTTTTTTTATTTCTAACATGGTATCAGAGCAAGGTTTTCGGTTTAGTCCGGTTACCTCCTGGTGACCATCCGGCTTTTTCCCGGCTTAGTACCGGCAACTTTTCCGGCTTTAGTACCGGCAATTTCCCGGCTTAGTATCGGCTTTCTATCGGCTCAGTACCGGCGACTTCCCGGCTCAGTACCGGGTTCTTCCTGGCTTAGTACTGGCAACTTTTCCGGCAACCTCCCGGCTCAGTATCGGGGCAACCATCCGGCTTAGTACCGGCTTTCTCCCGGCTCAGTACCGGCATCCTCCCGGCGTAGTACCGGCGACTTCCCGGCTTAGTACCGGCAATCTTTGTAATTATTTTTCTGTAATTATTTTTTTTCCTGTAATTATTTTTGTAACTCCAAACTCAAGGTTTGTAGGTTTGTCCACCTTGAGTTTGCGGGGGAGTGTTAAAAGTGAGAGTCCCACATTGCTTATAAATATAAGCCCTTTGTAACCTTTTATTTTCATAAATGAGATGTAAATAAATCTAAATGGGTCTTTCCATTGAGTGTCTCATTTATCTATAAGTAAAATTTTTTTTATTTCTAACAGTATGTTCATTTTACTCCATGTCAATGATCTGTGTAAGGAAAAAAAACGAAGATTAAAATACCTAAAAAATAAAAATAAAAATTCGAAATATTAAAGGCAACAATCTTTATTAAATTTCAAGACCAAATTTGATCTCAAATTTAGCGTGATCTCGGGTACATGGGCCACCCGGAAGGCGGCCCGGTTTAACATTTCTTTTCTCTCTTTGGGCAATGGAAACGGAAAGGAGCTGGACCTGAGACACTATTAGGGCTCGATTTTTCTTCACTTTCCATCTCGAGGTCAGTTTTAGAGTGATATGTCGGTTCTTGTATCGGTGAGCTTATTTTCGCTTTGATTCTCTGCGAAAATTTCGTTTTCTTTTCTTCAGCCTCTCTCCTCGCCCGAGATGTTCTTTGAATTTAGCTCTGTTAACGAATGGAATTACAGCATTAGGATCTGAGCTTGGAATACTATCTATTTTCGGTCTGTCCCGCTGCTGCTGGGAAAAATCAGAGTACGAATTCTTTTTTCTTCTCGATTGCCAACATATGTATGCATTTATAGTTTACGATACTGCTTCCGCTGGTTTCAAAAAAATTTGTGTTTGTGAGCTATTTAACTGCGAATTAAGTTTGCCTTTTCACCCTCAGTCTACTAAATGCAAGCAAAACATTGATTCTGACGCAATTCTTTTGCGTACTGTTGAATTTTATATGACCTATGTATGCGTGGATGTGTGTATATACGCGCATGCGTTGTTGGTGGGTGGGGTATATGTGATGTTCATCCCTTGCAGTAACTGTTTCCGAGTTTTCTAGGGATTGCTCTGATGGAGGGATTTACTGATTCTGATTTGGGATTCGTTAACAGGTGTTGGCTTATGATTCTTGTAGAGTATTTTTCCATTTGCTACGGGAAATGATAAAAAGAAAATGCTTGATGATCTACGTACTTGGGTTGTATTCTATTGGTACTTGATCTGAACTAGGAGACGGATAAATTGAAAAGTAAAATTGAGAGAAATAATAACATAATTATTTAAGAACATTACAATTAGAATTATGTGGTTGAAAATTTGCCCACTTGGTTCCACATGTTGCTGTTGCAGATTGTCAGACATATTGAATGTGTTTGAAAACCTTTAATGCAGGAACCTGATTAAAAATCATCTGTTTAGATGATAGCAAAAGGAAGGAAACTTTCCGGAAGGGGAGAAGCAGTAACAGCAAACTATGCTTTTGGTCCGCATGACGAGGACATAATTATAAAACACAGGCTTCTCACCCGCACCACAACCACAAGGGGTGAGCCTCCCTTGAAGAAACTTCAGAAGAAGTTCACCTCTTTTGTCCTTGAGCTTGAGAAGGATGGAGACAATTTTGGTGACTGTGAGAAACTTTCCAGAGCTTTCTTACAGGAGTTGTCAACATTCGAAATTCCACTTCTCAAGAGCAAAGCAGTTGTTGATGCAAACATAAGAGAGAAGGAGAACTTCAATGAATTGAAAGATGAGATAAACAGACAGATTGGACAAGCGCAAACTGACATAGAAGATCTTAAGACGCAACTTGAAGAGAGTAAGATTGAGAGGCAGCACAAAGAGGAATGTGAGGCAATCAGGAAAATGATTGCAGCACAGCCGCCGAGGTCACAGACACAGAAGATTATAAGGGAACTAGAGAAAGAGATTGCAGCTTTGGATGCAGAGAACACTGCTGGTTCTAGGTTGCTGGAGCTTCGCAAGAAACAGTTTGCTCTTTTGTTGCATGTGGTATGTGACACTTTGCATAAACTTCACAATATTTTGTTTTGCCATTTATTTTATTTTTGGACTCAAACCATTACGGACCAAGGAACAGTTGGCCAAAAATTACCTTGAAAGAAATGGAGAAGTGGCCATGGAGTCAGACGGAATAGGCTGTTAAATTAGGTTCATAGGGTAATTAGTGATGTAAAACGGAATCTAGTGGCTCCTTCTTGTTTCAAAGTAGATTCAGCAATCAAAGTTTGATCATTGTGAATAGTGACAGCTAAAAAGTGGGAGCCATTGACTGTTTCCATTGCCTATGTTTGATGGAGAAGAAATGATTTTTCAGTGATAACCTTTCTAATTTCTTCATATATGACATTCCGATCCCATTTTCAATGACCTTTTTCCCTCCTTAATGCTCCTTCTGACCAACTCGTGCATGTGTCCTGCATTTATATCATTAAGCACTTGACATGATATGTTGACTCTATGTCAAGCTCGTGCTGATAATTTGCCATTTTATTTGGCCTTTATGCAGGTGGATGAATTGCAGAATACCATAGAGGAAGAGCAGAAAAGTTTGGTTGAGGAGATGAGACTTGCAACGGAAGAGCAGAAGAATGGGATCGAGGATGCTAGTGGGGGCTCAGATGCCATGGCTGTTGATTAGTGACTATACTGAATCTCAGAATTGCAGTTGTACGATTGTAATATCTTTGAATTGGTTTTCATTTGTGCGTTATCTTTCATGTTTATAATTGAGGATATGTAGTGCGAAATCAGAACATTTCCTTCATGTTGTAGATCTCTTCTTTATGCTAAGGCATCCATTATCATTTGCCAAAAAAAGGATAAGCAAATTCTCCTAACATATTTTTATGAGTGTCTTGTCCATTATTGTGTATGTTTAACGTGGAACGAACGTGTAACAGCAGATTCTTCTCTCTGTTCAGGGAAGGTGTTAGTTGATTAAGAAGCAGTAATCCCTTCTGTTGAACCATCCTTTTGAATCTTTGACTGGTATCACGAACTCCCCACTCCGGTGTACTTTTTATTTTACGATACATTGTTAACAACATATTGCTAACGAAAACAAAAGGCCAAAATGCTGGCTGCTTCTTACCAAAAAAAAAATGGCCCGGCAGCTTTGCCCTCAAATGATTCGAGTACTCTTTACTGTACTGACATTTTTATTATAGCATTAGATGTAGGACTGGGTGATATGCAAGCAAAGGCGTCTTCATTGAAGACGAAAACTCAGTTGAAAAGACGGACTCTCTACTGACTTAATGAACTGTATCCAGGGATAATGCGTGAGTTTGAATCCTACCGCTACTAAGCGAGTCCTTGACTTGTTCATATGTTGTCAAGCGGTGAAAAAAATCAGCATAGGCAGCGACAAAGCGGAGTCCACTCAAGAGGCTGTACAGATTCAGAACGCTAAACAACCCGTGGGAAGCAGCAAAAAGAATGCAACTAAGCATCTGATTAATAAAGGAAGAGTGAAGAAGAATCAGGTTGAGACTGTGGCAGAAATAAGGGGCGGCAGGTCCAATTATGGAGCTGGTTTGGCACTGGCATGAAAATCAGGATGTTACGTCTGCTTACAAGGCTGAGGAGGCGGGCCCATACATGCCCCCCCCCCCTCCCCATGAGGGCCCTGTATTGGAATTGCTGCGGTTTTGCTAGAGCTGCGGCAATTCAACACCTCCGGAAGCTGATACGGCAACACCTTCCAGAGGTTCTATGTATTGCCGAAACTAAAGTTCAGGGCACCAAGAGTACGATGCAGTCGTTGGGCTTTCACGATTTTTTTGAGATACCTCCCGAAGGTACCGGTGGTGGATTGACTGTGGCTTGGAAATTGAGTGTCAATTGTGATGTTGGTTTTTGTACTTCCAATATTTTTAACCTCTTTTTGTATTCTGAACCCCCCCCCCCCCCAACCATACGTGGTTGTTGCCTTTTGTGTACAGTCCTTCGCAATGGAATGATAAAGCTAGTTTTTGGCATGATTTGGAGCAATCTGGTAGTAATTTTGGTGGACCGTGGATTTGCTTGGGTGATTTAATGCCCTTTTGGATCAAAGTGAGAAGTGGGGGGTAGGCTGGTTGGCTCATCCAACTTGGGTGCTATGAAGAGATTTGTTATGCAGGCGGGCATGATTGATATGAGTTTTGCGGGCAACAAATATATTTGGTGTAATGGAAGGCAGGGGAGGGGCTTCATTCAGGAGAAATTGGATTGTGGTTTTGCGAATGGAGAGTGGAGTTGTCTTTTTCCCCATGCTGTTGTGAGGAACCTCCCCAGGGTAGTTTCAGATCACTCCCCATTACTTCTGGATACTATGGGCGACATTAACACTGGTCCCCGTCCCTTCACATTTGAAAGCTTTTGAACAGCTGATTGTAGAAGTACCAAGGTGATTCAAAAGGCATGGAGTACTAGCATTTCTGGTCCCCGGCATACGCCTTGTGCCAACGTCTTAAGGCCACCAAGGAGGCTTTAAGAAGGTGGAACAAGGATGTATTCGGCTCTATTCAAACCAAATCAGCAACCTCCAAGAAAAGTTAAGTCATATTCAGTCCAGTGAAAATTATTTGTAGCAGCGACAGGTTGAACAAGAACTGAGTAATGCTCTGATGCAAGCACAAAAAGATGAAGAAACGTGGTGGAAATGGAAATCCCTCATCACATGGCTTACAACTCCAGATCTGAATACAAAAATTTTTCTTCTATCTACCATAGTATGGCGGCGGCAAAATAGCATTGTTGCTATTAAAATTGAGTCTGGGGAATGGTTACATGAGCGGGAAGCAATTGGATGCCATATTGTACGTCATTTTAAAAATCTGCTTTCGAGGAGTAATAACAGATTTCCACGGGGTCTTCAAGGCATGATTCCGAAGCTTATTAATGAGGCAGATAATTCTATGTTGTGCAGTCTGCCTGATGATGTGGAGATATGGCATGCGGTTAGGAGTATTCGCCCAACCAAAGCTCCAGTGCCAGACGAGTTTACTGCTACCTTTTATCAAAAGTATTGGCAGGTTGTGAAGTGTGATGCGGTGAAGATGGTACACAGTTTTTTTTGAGAATGAGTATTTGTTTCGCCAAATGAATCATTCTAATATAGTACTCATCCCGAAAGGAGAAAGTTCCAGCACGATAGTACAATATCAACCTATCAGCTTATGTAATGTGGCCTACAAGGTCATTTCGAAGATCGTAGCTAGCAGATCATGGGAGGTGCTCCCCAAGCTAATTTCGGGTAATCAAAATGCCTTTGTGCCCAACCGCAACATACAGGAAAATATCATCTTGGTGCATGAGCTGAAGTGTACTCTCAAGAGGAAGCAAGGACATGGTGGTCTCATGGCCGCCGAAATTGATATGGAAAAAGCCTATGATAGGGTGGATTGAAGCTTCTTGATGGAAATTCTGCGATATTTGGATATGCAGCCCAGTGGCTTAATTAGATCTTTCAATACATTTCAACGGTCTCCTTTTCGGTGCTTCTTAATGGGTCTCCATATGGTTTCTTCAAACCGAGTCGGGGACTTCGTCAAGGAGACCTTTTATCTCCTTTTTTTCTTTATCCTCATTACGAAAGTGTTAACACGGCTATTAAAGAAAGAAGAGGCAGCAAATTGGATCCATGGCATTCATATTGCACGGAATGCGCCACCTTTAACTCACTTATTGTTTGTGGATATTATGTTTTTCTGCAGGGCTAATGGAGACGAGGTGGTGAAGTTAAATAACTGTCTTTTCCCGTTTGCTAACTGGTCGGGTCAGATAATTAATCACCAGAAATCATTTCTTCATTTAAGCAACAATATGGCTTCCGCAGACAAGGACACTTTGGCTTCCATGTTACAGCTGAATTGTAGCACCCACGGTGGTAACTATTTAGGTCTCGCATTATGCATACCTAGATCAAGAAGCCAAGCTTGCAAGGATCTCAAAGAGAAGGTGAACAAGCGCATAGCAGGGTGGAAGGCGAAACCTTGTCACAAGCAGGATGTACGATATTGATTCAAACGGTAGCAGCTGCCCTTCCTACTTATTTCATGGCTGTTTATTCCCTTCCCAAAGAAATCACGAGATTTATTGATGTTAGGCTTAAAAACTTCTGGTGGGGGTTTTATAATGATCAAAAATGTCATTTTCATCCTAAGGCATGGAATGTTATCTGCACTCCTAAAGTCCGTGGTGGGCTTGGTTTACATAACATGACTGATATGAACAGAGCTCTTCTTGCTAAGCTGGGGTGGCAGTTCATCACACAAAAGCACTTGTTGTGGGTGCAAGCATTGGAAGCAAAATATGCCGAAATTCCAATTTTTTATATGCGCCGAACCAGGTGGGAGCCTCTTGGATTTGGAGAAGCTTAATGCAGGTGAGAGATATCATTTTGGCAAGACTATGTTGGGGGGTGAAGTGTAGTGCTATCATTAATATATAGTGTGATCATTTGGTTCCTAATGTTGAGAATTTTGTCCCTCTTTTGAAGCATAGGATGGTTATCAGCCAAAATATTAATTGGGTGCAGGATCTCATAAGGGTGGGAGTAGATGAGACTCAGTCTTGGAATGAGGAGTTCATTCGGAATATTTTTTATACATGTTTTGCTAAAGCAATCTTGAAAATCTCTCTTCCCTCCCCTCCGGCCAAGTGCAGATATTCCTTTGTGGATTCATAATCCCAAAGGTAATTTGACAGTTAAATCTGCTTATGATTTTATTATCAATTCTATGGGACCATCCATTAGCCCTTTAATGGCGGAGAATTGGCAGAAGATATGGAAATTAAAAATCCAACATCAGCTCAAACTCATGCTATGGAAGGTTGTGGTAGATGCCCTTCCTTTGAGAGGCACAATATGGACCGATGGAATAATAATCAGCAGGAAGAATCTTGGTTTTGTCCACTCTGTCGCGAACAGGAAAAAACTGCTACCCACTTATTTTTGGCGTAATGGCCCCTGGCCTTTATCCACAGAGCAGTTTTGGGGTCAGCGTATTTGGGAATGGATGAGTTTTCTGCTGGATCCGAGAAACCTCCGGCGAGGGCACAGGGATGAGTGGGCTGACATGATGTTGGCTGTAGTTCAACCTTGGATGTTATATAGTTCGCCAGAAACCAGATGGTACATGGGGCCATGGGGGAGTCTTGGCCACACCTGAATCGATTAGTGATATGAGTAGGAGATATCAGAGTCACAAGTCGGCGTGGTCAAGCAAGACTGAGGTGCTGGACATGAAGTGGAAACTACTAGATTTGGGACAGATTAAGGTTAATTATGATGCGGCAGTTCAAGGCGGGGGAGCTATATTTTGCAGCTATCACCAGGGACAGCGATGGTGTGATTCTTCAAGCTCGATCAGGTCATGTTGGGGGTAACGGATTATCGAGGGGGAGGCGCAGGCTGCTAGACTCGCCTGTCTTAGTGCTGAGGATTTTGGGGGGAAGTTTGTGATTATCGAAGGAGATTGTTTGGAGCTAATGAATCAAGTTAATGATCGCAGCTTGCTACCTGATTGGGAGATCGTTGGAGAAGTCGACACTATTAGAAGTTTGCTTGTCATCTATTTGGAGTGGAGCTGTCTGGTCGCCGCGTGATAGCAACGTTGCAGCCCATGATCTTGCCAAGTGGTGTACACGCCAGCAACTAGTTGGTATTCTTAGGCTTGAAAATTTCCCTACCGATGTTATTTGTGATGATAATAATATGTCACCACTTCAAGCGTGACGGTTGGATGATTGCTAGATGTTTGACAAGGAAAAAAAAACGGGTGCGAGTGACAAAGCCCCCTCTCAAGGGTCAACCTCTTAGGGACATTTTCTGTTATGGATTGAACAATTTTGTAATGCAAGTAAGGAGGCTTCATGATGAGATTTCACTAAAGATGGGCTGTATCCCAATTCCCATATCTTGAAGACTTGTTATAAGGCTGCCATTTTAGGGTGTGTTTGCAACATAAAATTTTACACCCTCTAAAATTTTAACATAATAAACTATTACAATATAATCTTTCTCTTCCCCATCAAATCATAACTTTTCACAACAAAATATATAAAAAAATTATTTTTCTCTTTACTTTTTCACTAAACTCAATACCTAAAATTTTAACAGCACTAAAATTTTACAAAACAAACTCACCTCTGGAGCATTGGTGCTCTGTTGTTTCTATTGATGGCAGAAATTATGAGATGATCATTGCGAAGAAATGGATGATATATATATAAGTATTTCCTTCTTATTTTTTTAGAACTTAATTTCCTTTTGAAATAGACACGATCAGATCATGACCATTCCTTTTGGCATTCAGCAATTTTCTTTAATGGTCACGAGTGCATCTCACAGGCATAGGGAAGCTAGCTCAACACGCTGTTGGGGTTGTCCCACATCGGTTGTGGAAGGGGTTGATGGTCAGTTTATAAGTGTGAGAGAAAGCCTCACCTCTAGAGCTAGTTTTTTAGGTTGAGAAGGCCCAAGACCACCCATCACTGGTGTCAGAGCTCAGGTTTACCAACAAGTCTCAGACTCAATAGTCCATGGGAGAAATGAGTACTCTTCACCCAACCCAGGGCCCGATGTGTGAGGGAGAGATTGTTGGGGTTGTCCCACATCGGTTGTGGAAGAGGTTGGTGGTCAGTTTATAAGTATGAGGGAAAGCTTCATCTATAGAGCTAGTTTTTTAGGTTGATAAGACCCAAGAACACCTAACACGCGCGATCAGATATTTATATTTTTGCTAAAAGACAGACCTTGAAGTTACTAGAAAAATTTAATGAAGGATAGATTGCGGATATATATTATCAATAGCCAAAACAGTATTCTTGTAAAACTTGGAGTTTCGTAGAGTCAGGGACCAAGCTGCCCAGGATTTGCCCTTAGGGGCTAAAATATACGTTTTACTCAAGATTAAAAAATCCTAATAGCATACTTTAGAAGAATGTTCAACAGTTCTCACAACAGGAAATCTTGCTTTCAGCGACAGAGGAGAATTGTCATGAACTCGGATTTCCTCCTAAAATGAAATTATTTAATGGGTCTTAACCGGCCATTGGATGACTAACAACAGATTAATGAATCCATCCAATGGTTTATATTAAAATGTTCAAAAAAATACAAAATGAAAAATGATGGATGTATTCATTAACGTGTTGTCATCTATCTAATAACTTGTTAGGACCTATTAGATAATTTTCTCTTAGGAGGAAATATTTTCCCATTGTGGGTAAAGGCAAACCTTTAGTCGCTAAAACACTATAGCGAGGCGAAGCACTGGTAGCAGCGGTGGTCGCTTATGTTGCGTCACTAAATACAAATGGAGTATAAGGTGTATAAAGTAGAGTTGTTGATTCTCAGATACACTTTTTATGTGAACAACAACAACAAAAAATGGGATGACTAGCGACAAAAAATATGGTTACAGCAACAAGATCAATCTACCTCTTTATAAATGAATTATTTCAACGTTTCTTCCACTGTAGCTTTAATGACATTAATTAATCGGCAACAACAATTTCGCAGCAAATAAAATCTTCCCATCGACGACGAAGAAGATTGTTGTTGCAAAAGGCTGACCTCCTGCGACGTGAACTTTAATTTTGTGCGGCAACGTTTATGGTTGCAAAAAGCCAACCTCCAACGAGATAATGTTTTAAGTGGTTGCAAAAAGCCGATTGTGCTGGTATTTATATTTAGTGATGCGGCATAAGCGACCATCGCTTGCAACCAGTGATTCTCCTCGCTATAGTATTTTTGCGACTAAAGTTTTGCCTTTTCCTTCTCATCTGTCGTTACAAGCAAGATTTCCTGCAGTGAAAGATAAAATTTAGAGATTAGTTACCACATTTATTACTAAAGACGTGCTTGTACCATAACATTCATTTCGTTTTAATTATTTTGCCACTAAAGTGTAAAAATAGATGCGGATGTTGGTTGGTGAAAATTTTGATATAATATGGAGATCGAATGTGATCTTTTACACAGCAAAATTACCGCCGGTTTAAACTTTAAAGGGGTACTGCACAAATGAAAGTATGTTTAACACGTACGTGTGTTTCACAAGTGAAATAAAAAGACAAGTTAAGGAGCTTAGAAATAAAAGATAACCAAAAATGCCATCTATATCTCTTGAAAAGTTTAGAAGCTTTTGACATAACTAGTAATTTAACGAAACATTAAATAAAATCAGCATAATATTGCAAGTTTCTAGTGTTTAGCAGATTTGTTCTTGATGAGATAACTTTTGGCAACTTCTGCAATCTTTGCCAATGGCTCTATAGAGATACGACGCATTCGCTGCAGCCTCTTCTTTTACTTGATGCTCAATTGTTGATCTGATTATGCATGATTTCGAAACAAACACGATAGAGTAGTAAACCCCAGCTCAAGATATCCTCCTTCAATCACCTCTACTTCTTTCACCCGTTTCTTTTGTCGAGCTTTGTGAACTTCTCCAAGAAGCCACCCACACCAGGAGTGCCTAATTCAATAGAGAAAAAGGTTGAGTAACATTCAGTTCTTCCTTTCTGACCACCATGAATTGCACAGCCAATATTTGTTTTTTGTAGGTCGAATGGAACCAGAAGATAAACAACAACAACAAAAAAAAAGGTAAAAAAAAAAAAATCAGTAGCTCGTGTTGCGTTGTAATACCTGGCGGAAATGTTAGTTTGACAACAGTGCCGACCTCTCCATCACCTTCTACGACCTCAGCTTTATTAATGAGACTATTTATTAAGCTCTTGTTTAACAAGTTTTGCCAATCGAAGCGTGCCATAGAGCTCCTAGGCCTCGACACATTTACTTCCATCTCGTAGGAGATTTGCCCAACCTGCAGCATCTCTAGTCTTCTCTCTCTTGTGAGATATCGATCGGCAGAGCAATGTGTTAAAAAAAAAGAGTCTTAACATAAAATATTCTCTTTAAAGTCTCGGGGGATTGGGGGTCGTGGCCCCTTCTAGCTAATTCCTTGCCTTTTCGCTTGCCAAACAGTTCAAATTTCGAAAGTATATAGCAACAGTCGATCAATATGATTTGTGTTGAAGATTAATTCGTCTAGTTAGAAGCACGGCTTTTGTGGAAAAGTATATGTCTATGTGATGGCTTTTGCATATAATACCGGTATTTGCCATTTTGGTACACTTTAGGGTCGTAATTTTCCCCAAATTTAAATTTGATAAATGTTAATTAGCTAATAATAATTATCCCCAAGAGGCAAAAATATGTTTATTTTGTTGCCACCAACAGACATTTAAAAAGCAGTAATATTATATATATTACCTACATGCATTCAAAGATATTGTAGAATTTATATATAAATCTATTATATATCTAGAAAAATCTATTATATATTTTGGTACGTGGAATATGGCTTTAATTGATGAGAATTGTCTTGATCAAGTTCCGTCTGATCTTTTAGGCTAATTGTAGCTCCCTTTTGGGCCCTTTTCATGTGTATTGTGCCTACGTGCTGTAATATTTCCCCTTTATAGAATAAAATTAAATCATTGACTTGTTAAGAACGTTTTACTTAAGATTAAAAAAATCCTAATAGCAGACTTTAGAAGAACGTTGAGCAGTTCTCACTACAGGAAATCTTGCTTGTAGCGACAGAGGAGAATTGTCGGTGAACTCGGATTCTCTCCTAAGAATGAATTACCTAATGAATCATAACAAGTCATTGGATGGATAACAATACATTAATGAATTCATCCAATGATCTATATTAAAATGTCCAAAAAAATGAAAAATGATAGATGAATTCATTAATGTGTTGTCATCCATCCAATGGCATGTTAGGATCTATTAGGTAATTCCCTCTTAGAAGAAAATCATTTCTCATTATGGGTAAAGGTAAAAATTTAGTCACTAATAATACACTATAACGAGGAGAATCACTGGTGGCAGCTAGCGGTGGTCGCTTTTGACGCATCACTAATATAAATAGAGTATAAGGTGTATAAAGTACGGTTGTTGATTCTCAGATACACTTTTATGCGAGCAACAACAAAACAACCAAAAAAATGAAATGACTAGCTACAATAAATATGGTTACAGCGACAAGATCAATATGCCCCTTTATAAATGAATTATATCAACGTTTCTTCCACTGTAGCCTTAATGACATTAATTGGTAACAACAATTTTGCAACAAATAAAATCTTCCAAGCTACGACGAAGAAGATTGTGGTTGCAGAAGGCTGACCTCTAGCGACGTGAACTTTTGTGCAGCAACGTTTATGGTTGCAAAAAGCCAACCTCACACGACATCATGTTTTAAGTGGTTGCAAAATCATGTCGGTATTTATATTTAGTGATGAGGCATAAGCGACCATTGTTGCGACAAGTGATTCTCCTCGCTATAGTATTTTAGCGACTAAAGTTTTGCCTGTACCGACAATTCGCATATGTCGCTACAAGCACGATTTCCTGTAGTGAAAGATAAAATTTAGAGATTAGTTACCACATTTATTACTAAAGACGTGCTTATCCCACAACATTCATTTCGTTTTAATTATTTTGCCACTAAAGTGTGAAAAAATAGATGCGGATGTTGGTTTGTGAAAATTTTGATATAATATAGAGAATGTGATCTTTTACACAACAAATGAAAGTATGTTTAACACGTACGTGTGTTTCACAAGTGAAATAAAAAAAGACAACCCAAAATGTGATCTTTTATTACTTATTTAAAAAGTGTTGAGCTTTCATGCATTCGAAACTATGAAAAATCAACTTTAATATATATATATATATATATATATTTATGTTTATTAATACGGCTTTAATTTAAAAGCATTGGAAGTTGATTGATTCCTCGGCTCAAATAACGGTGAGTTGTGATCACGTGACACTTGGAATTCATGCAGTTATAGTACTGAGGAGCGACGTACGTACACAGGCCCTATAAATTGTACTGAGCTGGACTAGTAGTTATATGATCAGCGGAATTGCTTTGATGACGAACAGGCAGCTTCTAGGTGTCATGGTTTTGTTGATGATCATGATGATGCAGGGTGTGCCACTGCCGGTTATTGTGAAAGCTGCCGGAGATCATGACCGTCCTCTCGGCCCATCTGATCTCCCTCCTCTTACATCACCTCCACCTTCCCTGCAGCTTCCCCATGACGAGAGTCAATATCCCGACTCGGCCTGGTCGAGATTTGCGAAAATAATAGGTTGCTATGGAGACCCTTTTTATTTTTGCTACAAGCACTCTAGCCGCAGCTTGCTCACAGGAGAAAGATTAAAGTCTCTTTACTTTAATTGCCTTGGAAGAACTTGGAAAGTATGCAGGCAAACAAAAGATCACCCGTATGCATGGCCGTAATAGTTTTTCAGCCGGTAATTAAGTTGCAGATGAAGAAAGAAGATTATGCGGCACAAATATTTTCTCTGCAGTATTCCACCGGAGAACGTGGTCATGCTTTTATGTATACGACGTTGAATAAGGGATATTTATGTAATTAGATTTTGCTGCACTTTAATATTTGTGAAAGAAGCTTATGTTGTTGTATCAGCAACCATACGTGGAAGATGGTTTTTATGATAAATACGTGGAAGAAGTGAAGAACCCATTTGCAACCAGAAGTTAAAGCCCATGATAGCCCAAGGCTTGATTGGCCATTTTCATCTATTGGGCTAAATAGTTGGGCGCCCCAGGGTACGTGCCCGGTATTTGCGTGCCCAATACAACGGAACCATAGTTATTGTACATTAGGCTGCAATTTTGGGAAAGTCATTGCCTAACAAAGGTACTACTGCAACCCCTTAAATAAATAAAATTTAATAATAATATTTTCAAATGGCTTGTTTGTTTGTTTGTTTTTCCAAGAAACTTCGTGTCAAATTTTCTGACATTCACCTACGATTAGCCAGAATTACCCTTGGAAAGCGGTGCTTTATATATTTGTCACGGAACCTTTTTTTGTCCTTTGGTCACCAAATGTAGGTGTGAATTTTGTAATCGAGTGGACAATTTTCAGCATGCCCCCCTCGTCATTTGGGGGTCTCATCGATTTCAATAACGACCCTCTCATCAAACTAACAAATCCTAATCAAAGCGTAGGGAAAAAAAAAATCCTACTCAAACTTGAATGGACTTTTTGACTTTCTTTTACTTGTAACTCTTTATAAATGAATTAGGTTCCTACAGTTTTTTTAAAAAAGAAAAATACATTTTGTACCTTCTTGTTACTTAGAATTACTGCACTTTTATGCTAGCATTGGACTTTTCGAGTTTCACCCACCCTAAACTCGACCGTATCAATCAGGGCAAAGAAAATAAAATCGGATCCTGAACCGGACTAACCTCTGAACTCAAGCCAATTAGAGCAAATCGGGTTTGGCTAGGGCTCCGATCAGGGATAGGTTTCATTGGACATTTTTTTATTGTAATGCAGGCCCAGAACGTCCTGGGCTATATTTTTTATTTTTTTAAAATAATGTGTACACTTAAGATATTCGGATCGAGTTCGAGATTTTTGGAATGTGCGTCACAACCCGAACCCGACTCGAATATAGTCGGAATGAACAACTAAAACCCGAAACTGGACCGACTAGGTTGGTTCCGAGTCGGGCCGTCGGGTCTCAGATTTTTTGAGCAACCCTACTTTATGCAATTTATACTTGCAATTACCAAACATGAATACTTGAAAAATATCGATAGATTTGCTCTTTTATACTATTTTTAAGTTATTATCGATAAAATCAATTAAAAATGTGCCATGTGTCACTCTTCGAACTATTTGATCGATCTTAAATTAGGACACAAAGTATATAAACATATTAATAATTTTGACTGCAATGTACATATAATTAGTCTGAATATTTTTGTATGCAAAGTATGAAAGAACAAATTAAAAATATGATAATTAGATGGGGTAGTGTAATTTCTTCCTATCCTTCGGGCTTTTTTGGAATTATACATGATGTTACCATCTACCCGAAAATTAGAAACCTACAGCACACCTAATCAACTACACCTAAACATGCAGTAAAAACTATACATGTTATAATAGATCAGAAGAAGGCTCTACCTTGTCGGATTGAATTTCGCACTCCGAAAAAGTTACTGCATGCTTTGAAAGTATGGCGATATTGCGACTTTGAAAGTTGGGGCTTTACGTTACGGAACGGTTTTCTCTTGCAGTTTCCATGGAATTTATAGTCCAACGAGTTACGACACCATATATATATCATTGCTTTTGTTTTTTCCTCTTGAAACGTAGGTCGCGTTGCGGCATATTGCCCAGGGAAAATTCTCTTAAAACACACTCTGAATTAGTTACCAAAGATGTAAACTCCCATTAGAGCCTAATCCACACGGATTTACCATTTCTATAACAAGAGAAATTCGTTACACCCGATCTTTTTGCACTGAGTTTGAATAGACCTGATCTATTTATAAAACAAATTAACTGGACGGTAAGTTTAACGACATCGGTATGGTTTAAGTCAAGAACTTTCTCGCATCGGTATGATTTGAACTCATGCCCACCCACCGAAGATGGTTCATCCAATAGTGAAAGTTCGTTCTTTCAACCATTATTAAGCTATTATCCTTGAAGGTCGGCTAATCACCCGGATTTAATAGTGACTTAACTCATTACTCTACAACAACTACTACGACTAATTAGTTTGAATCTTTATCTTGAACATGATGTACTCTTTTTGACATCCCATCTACGTAGACACAAGTACAAACATCCGAGGGTTCCAACTACTACATGACAATACTTCTATAGTTCTCCCCACCCTCTTCGGCCCCCATCAGAGCTGATCAATAGGTTAATTTCTAACTTGTTGTTTTTATTTAATTGTTCCACAAGTTAGCTTTTGCTTAGAAAATAATTACCTTAGGATATAAATTTATAGCTCTCCATAGCTCATGATCTCGTCCTGTTTGAATAATATTTTTTTGAAATCCTATCTTTTTCAACGATTAATTTCTTCGTTCGTTAAATACTTTAACCGGGGCAAATAATATTTTACAAAATCAGTTGTATTCTAGAAATCACAACTGATTTCGAACAACCATCGAACTAATCTTCTTGGAAAAAAAAACATTGTAGATCAGTTACGTTACGTATGTCCTGGACTTTCCTACCATATTCTTATCTTCCAGCTTCTAGCGAATTCTTTTACTTATAACTGATCCTGTAGCAATCATCCACGTCTCGTTCTAAACGACCCTTTTTGAAAACTAGTGATCTTCTTATTGGACCGGTAACTTGAAGATCAAGCTAATTAATACACAGCCCCAGTTGAATTATCACCAACGACATTTAACTGTCCCTTTTAAAAAGATATATATTAACCTAACTAAAATATTCTATTTTAGGAAAATTCTTTGAAGTGGGGAAATGAAAAAGCTATTTACGGCCAGTCGAAGCTACCTATACAAGGAAATCATGACTAATTCGATCAAGACAGATTGAAGGGCGCCATATTTGTTAACGAAGGTTATTAGGAATATTCCTACCCATTATTTTATAAGGTTTTTTTTAACACAAGAGTTTATTAATTAAGGATATATATATATATATATTTGGTAGATATTTAAGAAGGAAAAAAAATAGGTGACTTGTGAATGTGGATTAATGAGGTAAGGTTAGGAGGAAAACCGGCAACCTCTACGTACTATCCTTTTAACCCCCATATTGACTAGTGAACCATTAATGATGTCATTGTGGAGTTGAACCATTGACAGAGAACTTGTAGCTAGTGGGGAAAGAACTTGGTGGTCTTAGGACCACTCAAAAGCAGCTGCTCCTCCGGCCTCTTCCAAATCATGCACGCCATTATAGGTCCCAAAGCTTTTATGAAAGCAATTTTTTCTTATTTTCTGTGGTATGAGAGATTGTAGCTGACCCACCTAGCTAGCTGGTCTATTCATTCCCTGAAACTCGATAATTATATAAGAGCCCATTTAATTCACGTATCGTCTATAATTATCTTTATGATTAATTTTTTATTGCCATTAGACAGCAATTAGATTGAGTAAAGCAAATGTCATTCCCCTCAAGTACCACATGAAATTCTTATGTGAGCGAACAAAAGAACTTTCCAAAAATGTTGTGCTAATAGAATGCGCGCCCCTTTCAACCTTTTTGTGTCTGTAATGTTAATCGACGACTATATATGGCATTGAGAAGAGATATATATATATATATATATCACCTTTAGCTCTCTTATATATATATATATATATATATCACCTTTAGCTCTCTTCTCAATGCCATTTTGATCAGAAAACCCACGCTTAATTTTAACTTAATAAAGAAATTAAGTCAACGTCCCCCCTCCTGTTCCCCCTTCTTTTTCTAGGTGAACGATATGTATCAGACGAGATCATGATCTTATTGGGAATGCAATTCTGATTAAATGGGAAGCTTGAACTGGTGCAATTTCAAAGGGCGGGTGAAAATCTTCGCACGAAACTACTGGACAGTTAGAGATGATACGATGACGACCTAGAAGGGATTCTATTTGACTGTCTCTCCCATGCATGCACGCATCTGAGTGCGGTCTCCCAGTACTGCTCTGTCCATTCCTGCAGTTTCGTAGACTTCTATTAATTTAACATTTGGTTGCTTACCAACAATCTTTTTCTCTCGCGGCCTGGATGATGATATAATGGTAGATTTCATTGATCGTATAAAATCCATAGCTATTGATCTGCTATTACTACTATTGTTTGAATATCCTAATTCATGTTATACTTCTTCAAACATCTGACTAATTACTTGTTAGATAGCCAGTACTTAATTAGTTTAATACATTCGTGTGTGAAAGAGCAAACGGACAAGCAGACAGCTTGTTTAACTTATTTTCTAGTGTGGTGAATTTTAGCTCTCTATATATATCTTACCTGCTTTTCCAAAACATATGCATTAATTCTTACATGTCGGCAGCCCTATGCTATGCTATGTATGCCTACTCAGATTGTTGTTGCTAGCTAATTTAACAATCTTTTGGTCCAACAGTTTGGGGAACCAAAGAAATGGGAAAAGATTACCATTACAGAATCATAAATGAAGTTTTTTTAGAGTTCAGTTCTCTAGGAGACACGAACCAAATTAATTTGGCCGAAGAAATTAATTAATTTTTTAATTTGAGAAATATATAGCAACTATCGACAAGAAGATATTCAGCAGACCAGCTATATTTCTCTCGTTGCACATTTTATTTATTGATTTTGTGATTCACAGAGCTTCGCATACAAATTTTCTCTAGAAATCTGAAACTTAGCTATTATTAATTCGACTATATATGTACCTCATTTCGGATGGGGAAAAATGTAATGAAAACTGGAAAATTGAACCGAGGAAAGTTGAAAAATTACTTCAAATTAGGTGCCATCATGAATTCAATTGGGGACAGCAAAATCAAGGAACAGGAACGATCAAAAGGCGCATGTAGAATTGGCTTAATTATACGACTGACTGAGATCTATATATATACATATGTTTTAACTTTCATTCAAAGTCTTTTTCTCGATGGAAGATTTGGTGAATCTTGAACTTTCATCATCCACACATCTTCCATATATATAGAGGACACATGAATTTAATTATCATCAACAGTCAGAATATTTTAAAGGGTGCTGCATGCAACCAACGACAATAGTGACAACAGACATCAAGCAGCGACACCAACAATGATATACCAGATCTCTCTCTCCCTCTCTCTCTCTCTCATAGCAATTAGTACATTATTAGGGAGATGAGTACTAACTAGTCAAGATACCGAGCTTTTAATTTGGCTTAAGTTTTTCCCTACAGCATTCTATATATGTTTGATTCAATATAGAGTACTGCAAAGTAATTTAATAATTGGTTATCATTCAGTCTTAAAGACATTAATTAATCAACATAAAATGGTACGAAATATTGTATTTAAGTATTATAATTAAGGTTCGTTTGGCGCGGGGGAGATGAACTGTGCAATGACGGCACTGAAGATTAGTTGAGATTGCTTTATCTAAATCTAGCCTTTTTGACATTAAATGTATCAATAATAAAATAAGCCAATATAATATATAGCTCCAAAGGTTTTGGTACGTGAATGGTGGTTTCGATGATGTATGGGAGATTGGATTAATGTGTTTGATTTCGAGACGCCTGTTTAGACCATTTAGTGTTCTTAATTTTCACAGAGACGAAATTATATATATATATATATCATAATTGTTTTCAGTCTTTGATTTGTGAACTTTACAAATGTTGTCCAGAGATTTTTCTTTACGTGCGCTCAAATTTGGTCATATTTTGTGTCATTACATACGCATGCAAACGCCAGCCTCGATCGATATTCTGTCTACCTAATGACATTGAATAAAAAGGGCTGCTGGAGGCCTGGAGGAAGCTGTGGCCGGCGGCCGTCTTCAATGGGAGAAATTTGAACAATAATTAACATGTGCATCAACTTGGCCGCAGAATCCAGCTGCATATCTTATGCGTCACATGGTACTACTAAATCTGAAAGTTTTTCAGCTTTTCGTTAAATTAATTGCGAAGTTGTTCAAATTGTAGGTGGTTTCTGAGACATAGCCCATTATAGCTAGGGAAGTTTTAAAAGCAATTGAACTTCTCATTGTTTCTAAGAAACTACAGTATCCTTTCGTCTGACAATCTCATATAATTCAACGACGTGTAAAGAATTAGAATATGTAATTTGCTCCTGCGAATCATAGTACTTAATTTGCAGATAGTAAATGAAATAATCATTAACAATGAAGTTTTGGGGAGATAATATCTTGTCATTTCAGACAAATTAATAACCGAATTGACTCCAATTAATAGAATGTGTATGTACTTGGGTAGTGTTTAACTCAATTGATGAACAGGAAAGTCGTAGACCTCGTACTAACTAAATAGATAAGAAAGGTAAATTTAGGGATAAATACTCCTTTGCACCCTCAAAATATGAGAGTATTGACACTTTAGATCGTAAACTATTATTTTTGTCACATTGCACCAAACATTTATTGATTTCAGAAAAATAAAAAATTTCAACCAATTTGAAATGAAAGTGATTTTTGGCATGTAAAATGACAATTTTATCCCTATAATTTTTATGGTAAAATTGTAATTCAAATGTCAAAATTTTAATTTCTGTGAAAATTTAAGGAAAATTTTCAAGAAATATGCAAAGTACCTTAAATCAATAGTTGGTAGGTGTAATGTGACAAAAATAATCATCTGAGTGAGAAGAATTAATACTCCAATAATTAGAGGAATCAAAGTGTATTTATGTTTAAAATTTTTAATCTATATGAGGAAATTTTATGGAAGAAATTTATTTTGCTCAAAGTTTTTGAAATCTTATGACAACACGTTACTTATACATATAACTAACTAATTCTTAAGTTAGAGGACGATTCAAGTATCTAAGGTTTTTTGTTGTGTTCTCAGTCTGGTCAATGCATTTCTTATTAGCAAACTTAAAAAACATAGGAGAAATATCATTTTAGCGCCCCCTTAACTTACATTAAAAATATCAAAAGATATATAAACCATCAAAATCATCACATTTAGTGTCAGAATTATCAAAATGGATCAATATTTACCATGTCATAGGATCCGACGATTAAAATACACAAAAAAATAAGTTGCATGACACAATATTCATGGTTGGATCCTATTTATAACAGGACAAACATTGATGAATTTGAATAGCTTTGAAGTTAAATATGACAATTTTGATAATTTAGACATCTTTTTTAACTTTTTGATGTAGTTTAGATTTGAGAAGCTAAAATTGAAGATCCCAAACACATATAATTAAACCTTATCATAATTGTGCACTAATGGCTACAAGAGGCCTTGGCCGGTTAGGTCTTCTAACTCCTAAAGGCCAAAGTTGAAGGAAACAGAAGGGATCGAAACCGACTCCTAACCCATTGACATCGATTGCATCGAAGGGTGTCAATTAAACAGTACTACTTGAAGAAATTTTGCCCAAAAGAATGACAAAGAGTAAAACGTATTCTAATCATACTCCTGCGATTTCCTCGGCCTCAACCCCCTTTTTCTTCTTCCTTGCTTTTCCTTCTCTTACAATACCTATTTCTTTGACTCCACAGCTTAATTCACTCAAGATTTTCAATGAAAGTTGCCGTCCTCGTAATTAATTTCCTCCATATTCTTCAAAACTTTTTCCACAAATTTCTTAATATTGGAAGATTAATGCACATCGAGGTAAGATAGAAGCATCTAATATAACACGATAATGACTCATCGTTGAAATCATATGAAAGCATGCAGTGGTTAGAAGTGTGTTAGGGTGTGGTCTGGGTCCCACCCAAAGACTCGGAATAGTTTTGCGTGTGCAATAGTAATGCTTACTCCAAACATTAATTATAGTTTAAGAAGATAACCGGACAGGGTTAGGTTTTATTCTCTCTGTGCTTCGAGGAAATTGAACTGTTTGACCCTACCCTGAAGGGCTTGCCACGTGGACAACTACTCTATGTATTGGTGCAAGTTCGTTGCTGACATGTCCCCCCCGCCCACGTATAAGCTCTCCTTAATTTGCCTTGTCGAACAAGTGAAGGTCATGTACGTCATAGGTTGAAAATTGGGTACG
Organism: Myrica gale; assembly: GCA_963930655.1. Taxonomy (NCBI): domain Eukaryota; kingdom Viridiplantae; phylum Streptophyta; class Magnoliopsida; order Fagales; family Myricaceae; genus Myrica; species Myrica gale. The sequence goes on from OZ005611.1 coordinate 23,431,881, forward strand.
GTCGTACTTTGTACCATTACCAAACTACCCCGGCCCCCTTCCCCATCTTCTTCCCTGGCCTGTTTTCGGATTATGCAAACCTTTTTACCTTTAATACCATGCGGTTCTGGATACAAAAAAGCTAGCGGACACCATTCGCTTAAATCCCACCAGCATGCAAAAATTGGAAAAGCTAGCTAGGCTGATATATAAATAATTCGCCTACGGTTTTTAATTAATACCCTTCGACTCGGCCAAATTTCCATGTTGGATAGGCAACTGATCTCAATTAGTTTGGATTTGCCTTGATCAACGTAATAATAGCCAAAGCCTAATGATCAGGTTGACAATGATATCATGCATCTGTCACGATATTCCAGCTACAGTGTTAACCGTGCCTATATGATCAAGCCCATATTTCCAATTTTATAGAATCATTTTTATATAGTTCGATTTAATCTAATATAACATACCAGCTGATATGGGGTTTAAATCTATCTATTTACAATTTGAGCCAATTTAGTTCAATTAATCACTCTAATAATTAGAGCCATAATTTGTTCAAGAAATGTTTCATTAGTTTATGGTTCCATCTAAGCATAGCTTTTATTTCCTCCAAAAAGAGAGAGAATCTCATTTTGGAACCTCTGATCATATCCCAATGTAAGGCACTCCCTTTGGGTTTTAGTAAAGCATGCATTAGAATGTTAAATCTAAAATAATAGGCCCGGCTAAGATATTGTGTTTAGTATAATCATAAATATGTTAGAGAATATAATACATATAATAAAATCTATCTTTTCTTAAATCTTTAATTAAATTTTTAAAAATGGTAGATTCACACGATAGGTGTGAGAGCAAACCCTCAAAACACCTTCAAAAGTTTTTCTTCACGGCATGAGTACCATGCAAAATAAGGATAAACTTGGAACTTTCCAATTATGACATGATAGATTAGAAGTCAAAGTTTAATCTTATATAAATATATAAGTCTTGTAGGGTAACACTATACGGCTATCCGCACACTATATAACTCCTGCTCCTCTGCTATATTTCCAACACCCAATCCAATATTACCTTGATCCTACAGCTCACCAAAGCTCAAGGTTCGAATTTTTTTTGTGCTTTTGGTTGTTATCTTAACAACTTCACGACAATAAAAGATCAGACGAAACTTAATTGAACTCCATCCTCTACTTTCTTCCGCAGAAATGATGGGGAGGCCTCCATGCTGCGATGAAAGCGGTTTAAAGAAGGGGCCTTGGACACCAGAGGAGGATCAAAAGCTGGTTGATTACATTCAGAAACACGGCCATGGGAGTTGGAGAGCACTTCCAAAGCATGCAGGATTGAACAGGTGCGGAAAGAGTTGCAGGCTTAGGTGGACTAATTATCTGAGGCCTGATATCAAGAGGGGCAAGTTTTCTGAGGAGGAAGAACAGATCATCATCAACCTACATGCAGTTCTTGGAAATAAGTAATCCTTCTAAAACTTTATTACTTAGTTACTGAATTTCCATGTATGACACTTTCTTTCCCACGGATATATAGTGTTCTAGCTAGCTAGTCACCTGGCATTACACTTGCAGAGAGTTTTTCAAAAATAGTAGCGTGCGTCTCTTAGTTTTAAAAGAAACCCTTAGAATAGGCAATTTTTTATTACGATATTCGAAGTGTTCTTAATTATTTACTTATGGTTCATTGTAGGTGGTCGGCAATAGCTAACCATCTTCCAGGGAGGACTGACAACGAAATTAAGAACTTTTGGAACACCCACTTAAAGAAAAAGCTTCTCCAAATGGGAATAGACCCAGTCACCCACAGGCCAAGAACGGACCTCAATATTTTTTCCAATCTGCCGCAATTGCTTGCTGCTGCCAGTTTTACCGGTTTGAGGAATCCTTGGGATGACGTTCTTAGGCTACAATCAGAGGCCACACAACTTGCAAAGATCCAAATGCTGCATAATATAATCCAAGTCCTGAGCACAGCTCCTACTTCGAACATGGAAGCAATCAATCATTTTGGTCCATCTTCAATTCCGGACCAACATCTATACGAGTACTTGCAAATGAACCCCAAACATGAAGAACTTCTCAATGGCTCAATTGGTTTTTCTCCACAAATGATCAGTACAGAACTGCAGTCCAACTTTCCGAACTTTGAAGCTCCTCAGCTACCACAATCCGGTGAATCTCAACCTATAAATGGATTGGCAACTTATACGAGAAATAATAGTGATTGCAGTGACCGACTTGGAACCTCATATTCTATGCCACCGGCAGATCATGCACTACCGAACTTGGTTTCAGCCTCGCCTGAGTGTTCCATTGTGAGCAAGATCGAAAACAACATTAACCCAAATGATATATCTAACCCTTCATCCACTTCAACCACCTTTGACCCATTGGGAGATCTCTTGGATGATGAAGAAAGTGACTCTTACTGGAAAGAACTTATAGAGTAAGTGTTTCTCTTCGATTATCCAATGAATGTGTTCGATAGACACATGTTCATCAACTTAGTTTTGTGTAATTATCCTTCTCTTTGTTTTCCTTTTCTTTTTCTTTTTTTCGATTGATTTGTGTTCCCTTTGGTTTTTCTACTTTCTTATTTCTGATCGTCTTTTACTGCAGACAAGCTTCATCCCAGCCATGGTCAATCTCCTAGAAGAACGTGTTTTTCCGACGTATACATTAGTAGATTTGGAATATTCATTTGTAAACCAAATATCTGTTGTTCATTACATTTCTTAGCAGGATTTACTAGATGTCTATTAGCTATATACTACCTCCCATTGTATGGAACGCATATAAATCATTCGTGTAATCCTTTTTCTTGCGCAGTGTATATGTTATTCCCTTGTGTTGGAACTCATATTTATTGTCAATTATCCACCCCCCGAGTGATCTATATGTCACTTGTTTTGCCTTTTTTTCCTCATTTTTTTTTTGCACAGAACTCCATTTAACAAAACATATGCATGGTAGCCAAGATTTAGAATGATTGTCACAGACAGTTAATTAAACAAAGTCATGATCAAGGTTCGCGTTTATTGAGCTTCCATGGCACCCTTTGAATGCTCGAAATCTTGAAACATCTGGACCACATGATCCATGTGTTTAGCATCTTTTCCAAAACACCCGAGAACGATCTACAGCGAGACAGAGATGAGCGAGGGAGACATGGCGGAATATAAGATCAACCAGTGGATGAATATAAAACAAGTTAGTTGTAGAGTTTCTGAGAAACGAAATAGTTGTAGGAAAGAGACCCATCTTCTTGAAGTGGAAGAAGAGGTTTGACGTTATTTTTACGGACAAACTAACCCATGTCACGCGTCCATATCGTAGACGCACAAAATCTAAGACACAGAATTCAAAAAAGAATAAAATATAACAAAAGTGAGATTAAAGTAATGATCGTTCTTTAACTAATTGACATGTATATTTGTCTTCGGGTTTAAAAGTCAAGAATTTTGTTAACTATTAGGTGAGAATATTTCCCTTTGATTTGAGCGGTTGATGCATCACTTCAGCACGCCATTCACGAACCTACCAAATCTCACTTCCCCTCACCTCAGCTTCCCCCATCCCAAACAAAAAAAGCTCTACCTTGATATATATATATAGAAGATTGCCGTCAAGTTATATTTGTAGAAAAGGCAGCTAGGTAGTGGCATATATATGTAGCCCTAGGATGTTTTAACCAAACACAATAGCCACAAGTACAAATAAAAATTTCCGGCAATCCTAATTTTAAGAATTAATGCTACTTTTATTTATCTGTTTTCCATGTTCGTGCTTCTTTCAGAAAGTAATTGTATACATGATGTCCTCACATAGAAGTTTTAGACGTTGATGCTTCTAAAATTGTTGATTTCTCACAAAGCTAAAAGCTAGCTTATGAGAAATTCCAAGCTTACAAGCTAGCTAACCAGCTTGTCCATGAAGGGATTTGATCATATTATTATAAGTAGGTGTCCCTATTGACCTTTTAATAACAACTAATCCCACCTACCTTGCCCTATCTTCTTCGATCCCTAACCTAAGATTTCATGTGGGTCTGTGTCTATTTATATAAATAATCCAAATCTATATATATATATATATGTTTGTGTGACTCGAGCGTGCAGGAACAAAAGGCTCGAGAGTCTTCGCTATCGCAAATTAGAATGCACGTACATTTCACAACGCTACGTTTTGCAAGAAAAAAACTGATCAGTTTGATAATGTGCAACACTTCGATTGATCCCTGACGTTGTGTTTGTTGCCCCTTCATATATAAATAAGAGGGTACAGTTAATTGTTTGTGGAATTCCTGCAGGTTATACGGGAGTGGGTCGACGCATAATAAATGCATGCTGCATGCAGCCATGTACCTGTTGCTCAAAGAGCTAGACGTAGAGATATGATTTGCAGTAGATAATAAATCCAAGGCCCCGTACAGTTTCCAAATTCACATGTTACTGCATAAGATTTTGACCACTGGGTATTCGTGAAAAGGAGTTATGTGCATGTTTGAGCCCCAATTAATTGGGCTCAAAATTTTAGGTTTACTATTAAAAAATTCATCACATAATTTTTTATTATTATAATATTTATTAAAAATCTTCTCTCTTCACTTTTTCACCAACTCCCATAACATTTCTTTACTTTATAATATTTCTCAAACCCCAATATCCAAAATTTTCACCCTCAAACATACCCATAATTGCCTTGTGAATTTTGAGGAGAGTCCCCTCATGATCAAGAGTACTCCATAATCTTCCACTTGTGGCGAAGTGCTTAGCTTATGATTTCTAGTACTTCCTCTCTTTCGATGATTTTCCCTCAAGAAACTTTGTTTTATCTAATTCCTTCCTTTCATGACTAGTATCCGTTGTGGGCTCAGAGATTACTTCAGATTCTTTTCTTTTTTTTTCTAGATAGATTACTTCAGATTCAGATGCCCAGATATGATTCAGATGCCCAGAGATTTTTCTTGTGGCCGTCAATGTGACCTGACGATTGGTACAAAGAGAGAACAGATCATTAGAAGTAAAAGGAGAGAAGGGAAAAGCCTAAGAGTTGGGCAGCCAAATCAAAAGCCCCACCTTTTGGTTGGACCATTACTCTTCAACACTATGCCCAACTCGAAACACATGAGACAAACGGGATTTTTTTTGGGTTATTTTTCCAACATTCTGTTTGGGCCTGTGGTTTATTGAAGACCCATTATTCCTGACTTCTGTTCTTTCTTGTTTTGTTCTCTCTCTCATGGGTAAGGTGACACCCTTGACTGCTATTCAATAACCTTCTAATCCTTTAATTCTCAAGCAAGTCGGGGATCCAATCGATTTTTTTTTTTTTTGAGTAAGCACCCTATAAAAAGAAAAAAAAAGAATTAAAAACTAAACAAATCCTCCTGCCTTCAGTGAAGGCAACAATTCATTGATCATTCTAGCTCCAATGCCAAGGTACACAGAGTTAATTAGTTTCTGAATTATTAGATCTGCTCTGTTTTGATCAGGGCTTGAAAGTTGCATACTCAGACCTCATTACACATATTAATCATTATTTCTCCATTTACTATAAGGTGAGCTGCCAAGCGCGTGGACCACCAAGGGTGGTGACCCAATGGTAAGATCACATGTGGCTTGAATGTTCAAAGTTCATATCTTGCTTCCTCCACGTGTTGCAAGCCACAAAGACCGAGTATATGCGTTTTCATTGGATAGATGAAGGCAAAAATGTGATAATATACCAGAAATTACTGATGTTTATAATTGACATTTTGTTAGTAGAAGTTTGACAAACATAATATAATATTAATATATCAAGGAATTCTATAGTCAGCACTTATCATTGGATGACGATTTTTTGAATGACTTCTTTTAGTGATCTGCAAGATTAACATTGTATTTTTGCATGTGCTTACAAATATTAATTTAAACGCTAGCAATTATTAGAACACACTATATTATAAATTGCTAATATCAAATATATTATATTCCTGTCTGCAAAGCAAATAATTTTATTAGGACATGCAAACATTAGTTCAAAATAACCTGGGAATTAGGCTAAGTATAAGGTTCGGACATTGAACTAGTGTAGAGGAAAGGACATGGGGGCGCTGCTACGTCCTCAAGAACCCCTTCAAGCATATGAGTAACTTCCCTCATGGATGGCCTTAATAATGGCAGATCCTGAACACACCAAATTGCCACCCTCACCAACTTCTCCACTTTCTTCAGTTCAACTAAAGCCTCTTCATCGTTCTCCACCAAACTTTTGAGTTCCCCTTTCTTATAGCATTCATAAGCCCATTCGATTAGTATTGCTGCCCTCTCCATCTCAATCTCCACACATCTCCTGCAGCAAATGATCTCCAGCAGCATGACTCCGAAACTATAAACGTCCACCTTTATTGTGACTGGAGTGGTCCTAAACCACTCTGGTGCAACGTACCCTTTAGTCCCCCTGATGCCAGTAAGAGTTCGGCTTTGATGGTTCACCAGAAGCTTTGCCAGTCCAAAGTCAGAAATTTTGGCTGTAAGATAATCATCCAAGAGTATGTTTTGAGGCTTTATATCGCAATGAATGATTTGTGTGCTGCACTCTTCGTGTAAATACATGAGTCCTCTAGAAATTCCCGATGCAATCTTCATTCTTTGTTCCCAACTGGGTCTTATCACTCCAAAGAGGTAACTTGACAATGAGCCATTGCACATAAACTCATAGACCAGAAGTCTGTGTTCATCCTCATCACAATAGCCAATTAACCGGACTAGATTCTTGTGATGAGTCTGGCCAATGACAGTCATTTCGGTCTTGAATTCCTTCTCACCTTCTTTTAGAAACTTGTCTAGCTTCTTGACAGCTACGTCTTTGATATAGCCTGCTACTAATACCCCCTTATAAACAGTGCCAAAAGAACCCCGACCCAATTCCTTTTTGAAGTTATCAGTGGCTCCTTCAAGTTCTTTATACGTAAAGGAACGTAGATTCATCTCTGATTCGTTTGTGTTTAAGGATCTATAGAAATTTGGTAGTTTTCCTCGCCACAAGCAAAAGACAGCTAAGAAAATTGAAGCTACAGAAAAGAAGTTGAAAATTACAGAAAGACACAGGAGGACTGCAAGGATCAATATTGCTTGATTCTGCTTTTCTTGGCCTGAATTTGGAGGAGGCTTCTGGGAGGACCTATTCGATTCCAATTTCAATTTCTTGAACAAAGCTTTTCTATCGACGACAGTGCTGTTGAACCTCCCGTTAGAAAGCGGCAATTTCTTCTTCCAACACCTTCCTATACCATTGTTATACTTTGGGTCCTGGAAAATGGCTACTGCACAGTAACAATCACGCAAGCAAGAATTTCTGCATTCAAATTCTGTGGTAGGTGCCAGCATTTCATAGGCAGTTAAAGGCCAATCTGCATATTCCATCTCCGAGAATTCAAATCGATCCTCCTCAGGGACGAATCCATTCTCATTACATTCGTGCATATAGCTTACATCGTTTTGTTTGCAGCCACTGTACCTGTTTTCTAGATCCAAGAGAGAGAAGCCCGGGGGGCAGCGACAATCTGGCGCACCATTCCGCGGGCCCAGTATGCATAAGCTGTTATACCCACAAGGGCCGCTTCCAAAAGTGTCAAAAATTGCAAGGCAAATGTTATCAGGAGCATACCAGATGTTGGTCCAGCTTTGGTTGCCAGTGAATTTCTTCGGGTGAGCATAGAGTCTGAAAACTCCATCAAAAACAAGTGTTGCTCTGTAGTAAGAGTCTGCTCCGGTGGCCACATTCTCGGATGTCAGGTTCGATATACTTCCACCAGGTGAACTCCTGACTTGGAGGTAGCCGGACTTGTCCAGGATGAGCTCAGAAACATTTTGTTTCTCATAGTAAGAGTTGTAATTAAATTTGGTGGACAAGTCTATCTGATTGAGTACCAACCGATTGCTAATAGGAAAACGGAGCTGAAACCTGCCCCGTTTGAAATTATTTTCCGACGTGCTAGAGAAAAGGCTGCTTCCAAAACCCAATACTTGGGTTGGCAAGATGGTGTTGGTCGGTTCCTTGAAGCTCTCCCATATGACGCCCGAGTCTATGCTTGCTATCACAAAGTTCCCTGTATCTAGCATGGCCCCGTGAACCAGTTGATCATTCACAGCGTTGTTGGAGCTCCACAGCTGCAACCCACTTGGATCTGTGAGCACTAGCTGTCCGGCGTTGGTTAGCTCCGCTTTTGATTCTCTCTCTGCCAGGTAATCTCTGTTCGCAGACCAAACTATTGTTTCTTCTGGTATCTTAGCGAACCAGATGGCAAAAAGGAACAGGTCTTCTTCACCTGGAAGGTGGCGGAAACCGAATGCAAATTCCCCAGACGGTGAGGACCACGTAGAATTGTCATCCACGGCAAAGAGAGCTAAACCCAGAGTCACGTTATCGTAAGCTTGAGCTATTGCAGGAAGATGGAAAACGAAAACAAGGAAAACCAAAATGCAGGGAATACGAACGAATTCTGAAGCCATAGAATGAGGAGAGCCGACAGGCTGAAGAATTGACTCTGGGAATCTCAAAGCCTAAACTATTATACTCCCAAATCCTATGCTTTGATATTTTTCGACCACACCTACATTAAATAACCCAAGAAATAAAAATTCCACAGGTGCTCGGTGCTCTGGAAAGGTGTCAAAAAGAACAGAGTAGCAGTATTCTTTGAATCTGGATATGCTGTACCGGACCACCGGTCAATTTTCGGCGACTAGACTGCAATGGCGGGCGGGTTTACTAGCAGTTTCCCAGAGAACAAACTAGAACGCTCTTTGAATTTGCCTAAACCGAGGCTCTTTTTGGATCCATCCATTCCTGGACATTGATTAAACTGTTAATTAATTGTATGGTTGACTGGTTGAAAATGATGCGAAACCCTATCCACATCTGCAAATTAGGCCCTAATGTTATCCTTTGCAATTATTTAATTAATTTGCTTTAATTTTTCACGTCTCTCTCCTCCTCCTTTGTTCTACACACGTTTTCCTTCCGGTCTCTAACAACTGATCAGAAAGGCATTTGTCGGCAAGAATGGCGTTAGGCAACCCTACTTCATTCCCGCTCCACCACCTGATCTCATCTACAAACTGATGGTGATGCCTTCCTTGATCTGAATCAGATTTTGACCAGGACAGGACCCTCGGCCAGATTTGCAGGGATTGTATGAAAACGCTGGTGGGAAGCTGAAGTCATTATGAGAATCAATGCTGTTTCTAGATGACTGATGCAACCCAATATTCGGAAAACATATCATTTTTTGGTAATCGGTTAAGAGGACATTCGTGACGAGCCAAACAACGGGCTTTTCAACTGTACAAAGAAAAGCCAGCGTCATTGAAGGCATGCTAAGCCTGGAGCGATGAACGAGGTGATCAAGCAACTTCCAACTGGATGCAATTCAAGCACTAAAAACACATGCCCAACAAGAAGCATCAAGAAGCACACGCTGGTTCAACTTTGGTTACCAAGTACATTTATGTGGAGCTCACAACTGCTTCACTTAATTGTGCTTAGGCTGTAAACAACTTTTGCTCTTCAGTGTGCCTTGAAGCCTTAATAACACTACGTGCAACTCTATTCATGGTTCTGAAGGCAATCAGGTGGATTGCAATGTTTAAATAGGATACTCCATGTTCACAGGGAGAATGGTAATGAAGGATATTGTCAAGACCTTCCTAAAGGCAAGCGAGCGTCTCATATTGCATGTTAACATGGCAATTTATGTTTGTTTATACAACTGCTTCTTTGCCTTTCAATTTCCTACCTTGGATTTGATCAAGAAATTGCAAAGAACTTTTCAAGAGTAGTAGACTGGATTAATCAACTCCAATGCCAGCGGAAGAACACAATGAAAAACAAGTGTAAGATTCTGAAAGAAATTGCACACACGTCATGCATTCAAGGTGGAAACACTTTTTTCAAGCGAAGACAGCTTGAGCAAGCATTCTGAACTAACACATTTTCGTAAAAACATACTATCTTGAACTCAAAAGGCACTCTGTACTCTCTATTTGGCGCAGTCAGACAAGTTATGCTCTTGAATATGACCACCACCGCTCATCAGCCGACCAGTCTTGTTCTTCTTCTGGTTAACTAGATCTAAGAAAAAATCCACCAAAATCAGCTCATAGGACGGCATCTTGGAGTACCCAGGAAAGTAATTGATATCAATTACAAGGTGCCTATTCTCATCTCTACCATCCCTAATCAAATCGTAGTTAAAAAACTGAAGCCCCATGGCCTCCCTCAGCCCCCTCGCTAACTTCGTCACAAACTCCAACGGCGGCGTTTCTGCCATCGCCACATCCGAAAGACAGTCCTCTGCCTCATTTCTCGCCAGATTCGATATCTGAGAAAACAACAACAAACCCTCCGTATCATCGTCGTTCAGTTTCTCTTCGGATATATCAGGCAGCGACTTGCGCTTCACGCACTTGACGTGCTCTCCCACCACGTACACCTTGAAAACAACCCCGCCGTGGTTTACGAATTCTTGCACGACAACTGGCGTTTTCAACTTCTTCAACCCGTTGTGGTTGAACACCAAGCACATCTTGTGCGACTTGGCGGTGCCATCTGATGAGACCGGCTTCGCCACAATCGGAAACCTCAGCCCCAGCTCCTGAATGGCATTTGGACCCATCAGAGTCTGCGACTCATACACCACTCGTTGTTTCGGGACCTCGAAGATTTCATTTCCTTGAGGGATTCTCAACCTGGACACCACCTCGAGCATGGAAACACGGTTGTGGAGCCTCTCGATGGCCTCCGGTGGGTCGATTACAACAACGTCCGGGTATTTGACAGTGAGTTGTTGCAACTGCTGGTTCCAGTCAGGGCCATACAGCTTATGGACGATGCAATCGAAGGGGCCTTGCTCGGTCAAGGGCTTGGTGAGATCGATGCAGATAAGATCGACCCCGCGTTGGTTAGCGTGATCGATGAGAGACTTCTGGATGAAGCTTCTCTGCTTCTTGGCAGAAAGAGCGTAGCCTATGCGGTACTTCGGTGATGGAGATAGATTCGACATTGTCTGTTTGTGAAGCGAGAAAAGGTACAGAGGAAAAATCGTTTGCAAAAGCAAGAAAGATTGGAAATGAGGTGAGGATGGGATTTAAATGGCTCTCGGTTTGGATTCTCAAAGAAACAGAGAGACCTTCTTCTTGTGGTTACGTGGCGAAGATTTTCGTACCAGAGAGTTTTGGGGTGCTGCTGCCGAGGCGACGCGCTGCCACCGAAGGGTCTGCGGCTCTGAACCGCTATGGTGGGACCCGGGTGTTAAGCTGTTAAGCTGTTTTTATTTTTCCAGAAATTTTGATGTTTAGAAGTTGGGTTTTACCTACTCTTCATTTTAATCATGAATTGTGGGTCAAAATTTTAGTTTTTATCTTTTATTTTTGTAAAATTTAATCTTTCTGTTATTATGCCGTTAGTCTCGTTAATAGACCTATTTGACACGTCAACAAATTTAAAGCGGTCGATTAATACATGAAGCGGACGACCGATATAAATTTACTGACGTTGAAGAACTAAATTTTACAAAGATAAAAGATCAAGAATTAAAATTTTGACCCACGAAAATTTATAACTAAAAATAAAAAAAGAACTAAAACTCAAGAAATAAAAATCAAATTTCCCTTTTTTTTAGACGTTAATCTGAATAAAGTGGATACCCATTTCCATTTCCCTTGTGGCAGAAAAGAACAGGAAGTGCGCTTCTGACTGATACGGCACTTTCTTTTTACTGCTTTTGAAAAATACAAACTTTAGACTGAATTAGACCCCAAATTTACCGAGTTGGGTTTCTGCTTGAGACCATCTAAAATTTTAATCTAATAAAATATTTATAAAATAATCTCTATATATCTATTAATTCTATCACTTTTATTACAATAAAGGATAAGAGTAAGAGTATCATTCTTAAATTTGATTTTTTTATGATTAAATCTTGTCTTAAATAAATAATAAATTATTATGTTAAACTCTCCGCAGCCTTAAATAAACCTAACATGGCCACGTTTGACCATATCTGCGATAGTCCTCTTAGGGAAATGCCCCACGTGGGTCCCACCCCACGTCAGCCAGCGGGACACTGGCGGGACGCTGGGGCGGGACGCCCAGCAGGCCAGCACGGCTCGTCCTCTTATCATCATAATATTCTTTTACATTAAATAATACATGTTGGGTATATGCTTATTAATAAGATACGTTGGGCATATGCGTTCTATTTGCTTATATGAATATCGTGCATATAAGAAATAAAATGCAAAGAACATACCACGCATTACTCAATCCTCCTTAAAGCATCAGCGAAAGGAGTCCATCAGTATGTCGGGTAATATTCGATTGAAGGGAAAAAGTCCATTCCTCGAAAGAACATTACAATTTTAGAGCTGTTCGGTTATGGAATATTTTGAGAATTTTTTGTGTTTTGAGAATTTTTAGGTTATGTTAATTTTATTGGCATGCGTGCAGTAATTATTTTTAAGTGATGTTAAAAAATATGTTTGGTTTGTGTATTCTCAGGATTCAAAAAATCCTGAGAATACATATGGACCGAACAAGAGTATATATATTTAGTGGCTAGACTGAAAAAATTTAGAATTGGTCCCTCCAAAATTTTAATATTTCTATTTGGTCTCCCAAATTAAAGTCCAACACATTTACAAAATGTCAAGGCACAATCATTTGTTCAATGTAACTTTGAAAGTTCTTGACAATATCATCATTGATAGATCCACTTAATGGGCGAACTATGAAACTATCCTTTGTATTTATTTTATATTTGATGAAATAAATAATGAGATTATCTTATTGTCTATGTCAAGCACTATAAAAAGAAACTCAAGACATTTTGAATGACATACATTTGGTCAAAACTACAAAATAGTTCATTCAAGAGTTGAGAGAAAATGGTTGGGATGTCTTTCTTGGGAATGTGAAGTCATTTTGTGAAAAACATGATATTGAAGTTCCTGATATGAATGCTTTGTACAAGTCAGGTTGAGCTAGGTCTCAGAGTCAATGAGATCATGTTATAATTGAGCATCATTATCGAATTGACATATTTGTTGCTGCAATTGACTCTCAATTGCAATAACTAAACAAAAGATTTAGTGAAAAAATAACATAACTTCTTATTCTTAGCTCAACATTGGATAGCTTTAAGTGTGATGTGTCTCACTATCCCGATTTCAAAAGTTTGTCTACAATTTTTGAGCTATGCTGAAAATTGGTAGAAACAAGAAGGTCAAAGATTTTCCATTTGATTGATAGATTGATTCGTCTTATGCTAACTCTTCCAGTTTCAACGGCTACTACAGAACGAGCTTTTTCAGCCATGAAAATCATTAAAACAAGACTTCGCAATAAGATCGAAGATGATTTTCTTGCAAATTCTTTGGTTATCTATATTGAGAAAGAAATTGCTACAACTGTTAGCATATAAATGTTAATAGATGAGTTCTCGAGTTGCTCTGTAATAGGAAATTAGTATGCTTTTGTGTATTTTTTTTTAGTATATCTAGATAAGATATATTTACGTGGACTTTAATAGGAAATCAGTATGTTTTTGTGTACTTTTTTTAGTATATCTAAAATCAAGTAGATAAGATAAATTTTTGTGTACCTGTTTTTAGTTCTAAAACAAGGTTAACTTATAACAAAACATTGTTGCAACATCGACGATTTCTTAGTGGAACACATTTGCTGACTAGTGAGGGCAGTTTAGTAATCTCGATCCAACAGCCAAAAGGTGATGTGGCATATTTTGAGCGGTTATACAGGTACGGGAAGCAAACAAAAGCAGAGGAATTCCGAAAGTAGCCCCATCGAGTCTTCAAGAATAATGGAGGGCAAAACGGGAAGAAATTTTTTTAGTGTCTCACGTGGACGGAACATATGCTAAATACCGTTAGTATTAACGGAGGAGTTGACATCAGGGTGGTAATCAATGAAAATCATAAGTTTGGGGGCTCAATGTCACGAAATCGAGACAAAAGGGTGCAAAGTATCAGTGACTCCATAGTTCAGGGGTACAAAGTGTACTTTCCCCTTATGTATATTATAATTTTATAAGTTTTTGTGTAAAAGTTAAGAAAAGTTTTAAAAATATTTAATTTTTGTTGTAATTTGTAAAAAGGTATAGAAATAGATGATTTGATATAATTGTTTAATAAAAAGGGAATTTACAAATTACACATTAGCATTTTTTTTAAAAAAAATTACTGAGTTTTAAAAAATTTTAAAAAGCTCACTGAGTTTGTCATTTTGGTATTAAAATTCACTCGACACAACGTTGTTAAATTTGTTTAACGGAAAATTCATCACACTCAATCACAATGTGACACATGTCATTAAAATAAATATAATATATATATATATATAAATTAAAAATTAATCTAAAATTAATAAAAAAACATAATTAATTTAATATTTTGAATAATTTTAGATTTAATTATTTTTTATTTTTAAAAATATTTATGACACGTGTCATATTTCAATTTGGCGGGATGAATTCTATGTTAAATAAATCTAAAGGCGTTGGGTTGAGTGAGTTGAAGTACCAAAATAACAAACCGTGAGCTTTTTTAAATTTTTTAAAACTTAGTGATTTTTTTAAAAAAGGCACTAAAACCTAGTTAGTGATTTGTACATTTTCCTAATGAAAAAAATATTGGAGCTAGGTGAAAATATATGAAGAAATAAGATTTGTTATATTTTTTTTTTAAAAAAAGTACTAGAATTTGTTGAAAATTATGTAAAAAAATATTAGTTTTTGTGTATCAATTTTTGAGATTATGGATGTTGTTTTATAAATTTTATCGAATATATTTGAATTCTATAATACATTTGCAAACGAAGATGCCCAAAAACAAAACAAAATAAACACTAACCATTAAAAGAACTTTACAGAGAGCCAAGCATCGGTTTCTTGATATATTTAAAAAAAAAAAAAAAAAACTTTAACAGAGCTCTTGGAGTATGACTTTCTTGATTTTTTGACTGACTTGAGGTTTCGAGAGTAGACTAGTTTAAGTGTATTTCGACTAATTCTGAGATATATAAATTTTTTAACTAGCAAATAAATCTTAGACATTAGCAGGATTGAAATTATTTGTCCCCATTTCTATCCCACAAATATATAGATGTAATTTCTATTTTTTTCACGAATTAGAAACTCTAATTTAAAAAAAGAAGCAAAAGCATAGGAACACTTTAACGGATAAAGTTTGAAGAGGATCTACAGTGCACCAGAATGTCATAATTTTTTCCTTTCATTAAATATATATATATTTCTCTAGTGGCAACAGTGTCATTTATGTTCAAAATATAGACTAAACGGGTCATATGTTTCGACGAACATCCAGAAAGTCAATTCAATAAACTTTTTTTTTTTTTGGGGGGGGGGGGGAGGGGGGGAAGAAAAAAGGAACTAATACGAGTCAGGAGATTTACAACTGGATAATTTATTTCATACCAGACACTCAAAAAAATCTTACACATATTCAGAGGCAAAACTTAATGAAAAAAGAGGTTACATTTGTATCTTGGATTCCAAACAAGAGATACAAAGGCAAAAGGATTTAACTTTCTCAGAATGAAAATTCCTCGGGTAGTTCTTGAAATTTGCCTGAGAAAAAGCTCTCGTACTTGGGTTGAAGATTTCCACCTGAAAAAGATGTTACCAATTAAACACCAAGTAAAATTACCGTAACAATTTACAAGTAGGGAGAGAAAAGGATCAAACAGCTGCTACCTTTGGCTTCAAACGGGGGGATGTTCTTGGACAGGGTTGATTCTGCTAACTTGATGAGATCGTTGCCTGAAATTTCAACAAATGATACAAGATTGAGATGAATATAGATGGTAAAGGAACGGATTAGCCAAGAGTCGACTCAGAGGGCAGACACAGAAGGATAACAGGTAAGGCCTTCAAGCAAGCAGAGTCCCCCCCCCCCCCTTTTTTGTGCTATCATCATAGTGTCCTTGTGTATTAAAAACGAAAGAGAATCATGGTAAGATGAAAAGATAAGAAAGAGATGGGTAAAAAAAAAAAAACCCTCAGACATATCTTTTTGCAGGATGGGCCATAACTCTCTGTTTCATCTGTTTCATATCGAGGGCAGCATGACCACCGCAAAAGGGAACAGACTGCATTCATAGAATTTTACCTCCCAAATATCTAATCCCCCGGAGATGTCTCACCAGAATAGAACTTTCATAAGTTGAATCTAGTACTACTTCTGAAGCACGGCACATAGCAGATATATAATCAAATGTCCTTCCTCCCCAAATAAAAGTCCTTCCCTTATTCCATTTAAAAGTACGAATCAAGGAATATAACACTTGCGCCTTTTGTTTCTTTCAACCAATCCAATATCCTTCCCTTCCCACAATTCAAAGCAATCAGTTCTTCTGCGGATGAGGCAGATGGGAAAGGAAAAAAAAGTGTATGCAACCAATTCACTTATTTGGAGAATGAAGACAAAGGAAGGGATATCATCTGAAGAGTTGATCGGATAGTTACTGAAAAATGAATAATTCTAGGCAAAACGGTGGCTCCTATCCTTGAGATGGTTCCAAATCATCCCACATCTTTTACTCACCTGTTACACACTTTTCCCCCTGGTTGGTGTTAATGAGGAAGGATGAGATTTGGTTCTCTTGCAACTGCAGCAACAGTGTAAATCATTAATTAGTCCTGATTGACATAACCAAAAATAATGTTAATGAACATAATCTGGATTATATGATCCCGTATTAAATGAGCAAGTCATATAACTGACCTTCGACAAAAGAGCCTTCGCAAGTTCCAATGGGTCAATAGATGAAGAACCCTTGCTGTATGCAGGCGTGAACTTCCCATTTTGATAGCCTGCTAGTAAGTGATAAGCTGCTTGGCCAGGAGAGAGTTTTGATACTGAAGGGATAACTCCAGAACTGCTTCAACAGAAAGGAACTTATTACACAAGGCAATGTATAGCAGGAAAAAGGAGTGCCACAAAAGGAACTGATATTTATAGAAGCGTATGCATGTAAATGCCATAAGTTCTAATAAAACATAAATGGATAAAAAGAGACATCTTTTCTCTTTGCCAATCTCAATTGTGATAATACCCGATCATCAAGCCTCCCAGACCTAATTGGAATGATTATCCATACTAGCCAAAGGCGGACCAAGTTACTTCTCAAGCATCGTTTCACTGTTCCTTCAACTTGCCAAGTAAAAGCTACGCATTTTTAATTGTTTCGTGATATAGATCAATCATAAAAAAAAAATTGGTCTTCTCATATAAAGAATATCACCACCCTCAAAATCTTGGTTTTAGTTTCAGCCGTGTTTGGAATTGGGGTTTGCGATTCTATCCTTTATCCACAAAGCACTTATAACCTCTAATGGAGAGTATCCCCCTATCATTGATAGTGTCAAAATCCTACAAGGGAAGAGAATGAAATGAAAATACTGGTAACTTCTCTAGATGATTGAACTAAGATCTAGGATTCAATCTCACTTTCTCAGCATTGTGTGGCGTTAGTAGGAATGTAGGAGGGCCACATCCCAGTGTATAGCTCATTTTGAAGACATCAGCAGGGAAAAAGAAAATAAAGGTTTCTGCCGAAGCCTGTAGGAGACAACACTATAAGACCCAAGTTTCGGGTTGCCTTGAGATGAGGCAGATATAATACACATTGAGGCTTTCAAGACTAAGCCATGAGGCTCATACTTCATAAGCACAACACAAAAATTCAAGGGAAGCCAATTGTGCATCTTTGCAGTTTACCTAGTAAGGCAAACACCTCATGCAATAGTCAGTGTTTTACTCAATCACTGCCAAAGACCAGATCAGTCCAAAAGCCCATGAAGCACCCAGTCATAGTAATATTTCAGTTCAGTTGGAAATTTCTTATGCATGCAGCAGAAAGTGTCTTGCCACGGGCCTTATTTTGCATGGGTATAGGCAATGGAAAAGCAGGTTGTCAACCCAGGCCTCCAGCTCCACCTCAATGACACTTTACCAGCTAGGTTAATCGCCAATTCTTGTTTGTAGAAGTGACTACTACTGGCCTAATTAAGTTGAACAAGAAGCTTTTCACTAGAGCAACCATCTCTCACAAATTATGATTCCCACTTGAATGACCAAGATAGTTACTGGTCCAATCTAACCCACCAGCTCGGCGCAGTCTATGTAAAACATGTCCTGGAATTCACCGTGACATTTGTGTCCAAATACTTGCAACATGCATATGTTAAGGTAGTGTTAAATTTTTGATATTTACTCACTGAGTAAAGGGATTAAACAGCCTTTGCATGGTTGTGTTACCTATCAGACGATGCAAGGACAACAGTAGCTGGCAATTTGAATGAATTCAAGCCACCAGATTTCCCACTTTGAAAATATGGTGCAACACCTTCAGCAGAAAGAATTACACCTGCATCTGCAGATACGAAGGAATCGGCGCAGCTCTGAATGGCTTCATCAGGTGCAAATAAAAGCACCACAGAATCACCAGTCTCTAGAAACCTGAATTTGTTAACTCCAGTTGTAAATAGAAGATCGCATACAAATTGGAATTATGAAATTACATAAAGATTGGAGAGCATTACCTTGCAGATAGAGGAAGGCCTCCCCGTGAACATATGATAGGCCCAGACAAGGCAGAAAGTGCTTCTTTAACACCATTTGCATCCCAGAACGCTTTACCACATAAAATAAGGGATGATCGCTCAATATCAGCAGCTATGAATCCATTATTTTCTTGAGATCCCAGACCAACAGTCTCCGCCACTCCTGGACTGCACGGTCATAAATCAAAGTTGGAATAACAAAATTAGGTATGTGTGTTTGATAAGTCATGACAGATTACCTTGAAGAAATCCACAAAAGAAGCTCAGTGGCTGAAACCAAAATTGGACTAACATACTTTGGTAGATGCTTCTAAAAATTACCAAGAGATTCATAAAACCTAATGGATCAACGAATGCCACACCAGTTTCTACCACCGCCAAGCTCTAGTGGTATTCTAAAGAAGATTTAGCACAAAGAGAATACGTTTCACACACCTGTCCACCTCATAACCTACAACTTCTCAAAACCATGGAAAATAGACCACTTGAAAGGATTTCAAGGGCATCTTTTGACACTTGCTGCAACATCTCTCGGCAAACAAAAGCAACGTGTAGGAAATGTTTTGGTGGAATTAGGAATATGTTGCTGCATTACACCTTTTATTTTTTGATGATCTTGCAGTATAATTTGATCAGTATGTGGTCCATCAAAGTAAGCAGCTGCAGGGAGTTCTTATTCTTAGCGCCATACTGTGAGGGAAATAAAAGATTTTTAAGTGCAGAAGTAGATTCAAACATAAATAGGAAAACGGTTTCAGAAACTAAGCCAGGTCTGACAGGCAAAATAATCGGTCAAAATATGTTCGGAACAATCCAATAAGTAAAAGGTCAAACTACAATTTTGGCCTCTGAAAGAACTGTGAGATTAAAATTTCTTTGTTACAGCTGTCAATTTCTTCAAGCTAGTCCTTGTTTAAAAAATGGAACAAGGATCGTATTTCAGGTTTAAATCCACAAGCTCTGACAACATCTATTGACCACATACCAGAGAAGTGATCAGAACATCCTTCATGAGAAACAGAAAGAGAGCAAAAAAAAATTACTCCAACAGAAATCAATGCTCGTTTGAAATGTCTAGCTGGTAAAAAAATTTCTCTAGTGGCAATACAGAAGTTTGTAAATATCCATTTTTTTTCCTTTTTACATTCCAATACAACTATTAAGTTATTAACCTTACAACCTTGCACGGATTTAGGTATTCCTTCAACAAATAATTTAGCTGTATTGATTGAATTGAAGACCAGCTCAGTTGCAAAATTAGCCAAGCCAAACCAAGCAAGATTAGATAATTTGCATTACAAACCCTGATACTATTGAGGCTAAAACATCCCAGCACTTAGAGTTTGTATTCAATTATAAAACACAAATGAAAATTGGAAGTAAGTACCTTATGGATGTTGCTACATAGACAGTCAAAGGACTTGAATCATGTGAAACTGCACGTGTTGGAGTCTTCCAAAGAACATTTGAAAGCGATAACACAGCAGCAGGACTATCACTTATTACACGAACTTTTGCATCGCATTTTGATGAAGACCCAATAGCCCCGTCATGAACAAAGATATTTGAGATGGATGATAAGTGATTTGTAACCTAATAAAACCAAGGACTATAAGATAAACAAAATAAACAATGAGCACTGTTCTATTAAGTAGCATGGGTTACAAGAAAAATGCAGGTCGTGGTCGACCAAGAGTAGTATCATCCAGGATAGATGGAATGGTGCTACATTGAATGTATTTAAAACAAGGAAGTGCCATAAATCTCTCTCTTCCATACAATGGAACAAACAGGGAGATTTCTAGGTCAATCACCAGTGCCTTATGGGATAAGAAAGTGAAATACATAAACTTCCAACAAGACACTTGAGCGGGGTGGTGTTTGAGTACCAAAATCTTGGCACTCAAAAATTTTGGGACTGATTAAAAAATTATAAAATAATCTCTCCCCATCAAATTATTCTTTTTCATTATAATATTCATTCAAATCTTCTCTCTCTTCACTTTTTCACCAACTCTCATAAACTATCTTCACTTTTTCACCCACTCTCATACCCCAACATGTTAACAATCAAACACCATCTTAATAATTATCACGCAGTTTTCAAGAACTATGACAAACTGATAAAATAAAGCCTTCTTTTTCTTCCCCTTTTTTTGGGGGGGAGAACAATTAACCCTTGATATCCTTCTCCTTCTCAGGGAGAGAGACTTTCCGATTGCCATTTTCTTTTGGCAACATCACCAAAATCACTTAACCCAGAGATGTTCTTTTGAAGGTTGCAAGTCATAGATCTAGCAAAAAAGAAAAAGTATCATGCCCATCAACCAAAGCTACAAACTAATTTTCTCATTTTGACAGATTGATATATGCACATGATATTCCTCAAAGTTCATTTCAGACCGTAGAAATAATTGCATAATATGCATCATTTCAAGTTAAATTATTATATTTCACATTCTAACAATCAAAGAAAACAACATCACCTTCATCATAATTAGAGCCACACAAAAAAAGAGGGTATCAAGCCAAAAGATAAAAACATGCCTGTTTCAAAAGTTTTCCAAACTGTGCCTTGGAAACTTCTGAAGTTCCTCCAGCGACACTTCCTCTAACATGAACTGGGAGTCCTGACAAGGACTCTAAAAGGGAGAGATGGGGAAAATCAGAGTAGCCAACAAGGGGGAATGAAAGAAATAATATTTGAGATCAGAATGTTTAAGTCTACCTGCAACTGTTGCACCCCTTTGTTGTAGTTCAGAAGACTCCAAGTTTCGAAAAACTTTGTCCTTCACAAGTACACCTTTTGCAGCCAGAGCCCAGTTGAGACCATATGAAAATCCAGGGCCCTCCCTGCATTAAAGAAGGCTTAAGGAAAGAATGCAATTGCCATCACTTAAAAAAATTGCTAACAGTGTTTACATCACAAAATTCGCCCCACTAAATTTACATAATATGCGGTCTTAAGGTTTTTGAATTATTGGTGGATACAATAGAAGGTATTCTCAACGCTTCTTCGAAGAGACCAACACTAACAATTGCACAATGCCTCACATACCCAATATAAGGAGGTTTTGCAGCCAAACCTCTAAAGTTTCACTGCTCAATCAACGAAAATAGTTGCTCACGAATGTTAGAACCCATGACATTAGTAACACATTAGGGACTGTGGTCAAGCCACCGAACATTCAAACTTGTTACCAACACCTTATCTTCTATTGTGACAGTTCATCTTAGGTAGATTGAGGCTTGTCAAAGCTCATCACAAAGGAAAAAATGAGGATTCAATGAACATGATATTGGGTATGCCAGTCAACTAGCATGTCCCTTTTTATTCTTTTTTTCCCTGGGTCCATCAAAAAGTAGTTTGAAATAGAAAATACAGTCATAGATGGTCTATCAACCAGCTGATGATGTGGTAGAAGTACCATTATGTTAGGTAGCTTTTACGAACAGATGTGTTAGTGATGGTCTGTACAACGACTAGGGGTGCCTTTTTTCTGAACCATCAACAAGGAGTTTCCTATATAATTAAAGTCGTTGATGGTCTATCAGCCTTACCCATTCCACACTTCACCCTCAAAATTGATATAAGTCGATAATAAATCCCAAAACTGCATAATTTAAGAAGTACACAAAACCAAAATTCACAAATGTAGGCACACACACACATGGTTGAACGCATGTGCAAGGCATATATCCCACTAATCTACAGCAAAACTAAAACTCAGAGCCAATTAGAGAATGAATGGCATTATTAAGGTCATCAAGCAAAGGATCACCTAGGAAACACTACAGTTTCAGCTTCCTCATCAGCAAATGGGGCCGAGACTGCATACTGCAAAAATTCAATAATAAGAATATTGTGAGATGGTGCTGCTTTTATTTTTTTATTTTTTGATAAGTTATGGTGCTGGTTCTATTGTAGTTTGGTCATAGAAACTGCATACTCCCACAATTGAATAATAAGGACACTCTCAAATGGTGCCTAGTTTTACTTAGCTGTGCTCATAGATAAAACGAATGAAAGATGCATGGGATAAGATCATCAATGACAGCAATCAACATTTTTTTTGATAAATAAGCCAATCTCATTAGAAAAAGCGAAAACAGTACAAGGATCTATACCGAATCCGCTTAGTCTAAACAAGCAACAAAACTAAGGAAATCCTGAAAATCAACAAAAGGGCATCCTAACATCGCATTAGCCCAAGAATAAAGAGTAAGTAACAAAAAACCCTGCAACTTATCCAAAGACAAAGAAACATCGTCAAAACATCTAGAATTCCTCTCCCTCCAAAGACACCACCATATACACAACGGAATCATTCTCCAAAGAGCCTTCGCAAACGAATTTGAAAGCTTCCTATGCCAAATCCACAACACATCTACCACCTTCTCCGGCATCACCCAATGAAAATTAACAATGCTAAGAACATGGTTCCAAAGACCGCGCGCCAAGGAACAATGAAGTAACACATGATCATCGTCAAAGTATCTATTATGGGCCTATAGGCAAATGAGATGTGAATCTCCTAGAGCCACAGCCTCAAAAAGATCATCCACCAAGGAATACATAACCAAGTGGGATAAGAAAAAGAAAAAAAGAATTCAATCAGAAAGGGAAAACATTGCTTCAGCAATAGACTTTTTTTTTTCCTTTGCTGGCAGCTTCAACTACAGATGCCGTAGTCTTCTCCGAATATTGCATTCCAGTGCATTTCTTCGAACCTCTGCTCAAACATCCCACCCCAAATTCATTTCGCACCAACAATATAGGGCAGGAAATGCAATGAAACCCTCACACCAAATGGTGCTTTAAAAACTAAACCATTCCGATACCACGCATAGAAACTTCCTTTGCGAACTCTCATTCACAACCTACTTCTCCAGAATCTGACTCCAAGACACCCTTTAACCTCTCCAGTGACTGGCTACAGAGTCCCCCTCGGTTACTCGTATTGAATACTAAAAACCATTGAACCCCTCGTTTTTCTACTATATGCAGATGTAATCACAAAATACACTTTCACCATCCTGGAGCAAGAAAAAGTTCTCTACCCCCCGTTCGGAACCTACTCACATTACTCTAAGTTTCTAACTAAACAATGATCATCTCAATTCCGGGCCACATTACAGTTCACCGAAACCATATTCCAAAAAATCTCACTCAATCATCCCAACCAACGAATCTAAAACCACAGATGATAATCTAAATAAATTATCAAACATGCACAATTTTGACTCCTCACATAAGACCTTGAACCAAAACCAAAATTTTTGAAAGAGCGAAATACGTAAAACAACATTTCCAGCACCAAATGAAGTAGAACAAGCTCACATAATACTCAACACGCATATTCAACATAGAAAGAGAGAGAAGAGACAGAGACTGACACATCGGGAGGAGAGCAAGAAAGCGCTCGATCTTGAGGAGCTGGAGGAGGATCGAGTGAATGAGCTAGAGCTATGGAGGAATCGTTTTAGGACGAGGTTCCTCATGATCTTCCTCTCTCTTCGGTAACGATTAGGGATGCGAACTATGCAAATTGAACACACTCGCACCCACTAGCTGAACAAATGTGGCAATCTGTCGGAAAGAACGAGAGTGAGCGAGCAAGAAAATGGAGCCACTGGGGTCGTGCAGGTGGTCCGGGTCTGGGCCGATTTCAAATTTTCGTTTGGGCCTCTCAATACTGAGTGTTGAAGGTGCCATCCACATGGGCTGGGTCGCAGATTATTAGTGTTTTTTTTTTCCTTGGTTCAAAATCAGTTCACGGGGGTAGTGTTTTTTCTACTGTTTTTCATTTTCCCCTCGTAAGTTTCGCTTATGAGAAAGAAGTACGATGATAGCATGATTGAGCCTCAATTAATTGGGCTCAAAATTTTAAGTTTACTACTAAAAAATTCACCACATAATTTTTTATTATTATAATATTTATTAAAAAAATTCTCTATCTTCACTTTTTCACTAACTTCCATAACATTTCTTTACTTTATAATATTTTTCAAATCCCAATACCCAAAATTTTCACCCTCAAACATACCCAATGTCGGTACGAACCTTCACATATGTAACTAATTTTAACATGTGTACTGTTTAAAATCTAGGAAAAAATATAAACAATATACATGAGCTTTATGTCATTTTATAATCGAGATCCATACTTTAAAAGTTTTAATTTTAAGACTTGTGGTTCATCTATGTATGAATTTTAAGGTCTTACTCAATGTATCTTATATTTTGATATGGAAAATTCATACTTAGAATATTTAAGAAAAGATGTATATAAATAACATACATGAGCTTTAAGGTCCCACTCAATATCAGAGTTCCTTAAATATTCTAACTATGATTTTTCCTTCTCAAAATATAAGATACATTAATTGAAGCCTTAAAATTCATAGATAGATGGACCGGACCACAAATCTTAAAATCAAAACTTTTAAAGCATCTAAAATGACATAAAACACACTTACGTAGTTTACAATTTTTTTCCCAAAATTCTAATTATTAAGAGTCCATACATTAAAAATTCTTTTGTTTTAAGGTGACCAAGTAATTAATTGTACACCAATCTTGTACTCCGACCAAAACAAATGGAAAGCACACATAAAACCTCCAACATGTACAGGAACTCCTCCTCACACGTATCTTGAAAATCGATCATGTAACTTATGAAGAGATCGATACAGAATTTGATGAATAACATGGAGAGCATGCATGCACACACATAATTTATAGGGATAAATACAAAATCAGTTCCTGTGCTATAGGCAAAAATCGTTTTAGTCCCTGTGATATGAAAAACATCGATTTAGTCCCTGTGATTTTATTTTCGTTTGTTATTGGTCCTCCATCAGGGACTGATTTTATCACTTTATGAAATCACAGAGACTAAATTGATGTTTTTCATATCACAGAGACTAAATCAATTTTTGCGTATAGTACAGGGACCAATTTTACATTTATCCCTAATTTATATTCACTCATTAAGGGAACCCGTGGGGAACATATTTCATGCTTTTACAAGTGTCAAATCTTGCCGTTTCTCTCAGTTGGGGTGTATGATGAGACTCATGAGAGCTCCCTCTGCTGCCAGATCGCATGCTTGTTAAAAATAAAAGTATATACTAAAAAAATTTGCGAATTTGAGTGTTTAACGTCAACAATAACTAATTCGATCCCTTTAGCGTTTGTGTCCTGCCCAACTACCCAATTGAAAAGTAGTGTACAAAGGACGTGTACATAATAAATAGCCCCCATGCCAAATCACTACTCTGCTTCCAAACAAAGCTTTCAGTAAGGCCCAGAAGGTTGACCGTCCTTTTGTATTTAATTCAATTTCTTAGTCAACTCGTCTAGGCGTCTAGCTACTTGCCAGCTTCTCTCTCGTGATATGATTGGATGAGAATTCTCTATAATTCTTATTATAAGATTTATGTTATTCAAAATTTTATATGAAAAGTATTAAATGGTGTGTAGTCCATTTTTTATATTTATCTCTTTTATTTGTAAAAAAATACAATTCAGCAGAAAATTAGAAAAGATATTGATCCCGATATGATCAGCAACCAACCACAAGAGAGAGGAGCCATGCACGTATTCCCATCAAATTGCTTTCTTTCATGATATATATTAATACTAGCAATCTTCCTGACCTTTCTTTCTTCCCTATCTGGCCTTTCTTTTAACTACCACCTTCCCAACCATCTGCTAACCACACTCTTTCAATGCTCTCCCAGCTCCCTATGGCCCTGCCTTTTTCCTTTCTCTTATAAATGCGAATACCACCTCTTTTAGCTTTCTCATTAATCGCATTGGAGCTCTTACCGGCCCCTCCTTCTGTCTAACCAAAGCCCCACCTCCCATGGCTCCAGCTTCCTTAATCAATGATGATCAGTACCAGAACTCGAACACAGTTTGTGTAATGGATGCCTCTGGCCGCCTCGGCTCCGCCCTCGTGCAGCGCCTCTTGAACAGAGGCTACACTGTCCACGCTGCAATCCAAAACCATGGTTCGCTTTTTCTTGTTTGATTTTTTTCTATTTGCTTCTGGAAATTCCAATATTCATCTCTCTACCTCTTTGGGGCACCACACTCTTGTCTGGTTGAACTGGTTTCCTCTTAATTTTCAATTTTGGCTCTTCTTTTCCTATTGAAAAACACTAATATTTTGCTGATGACGTAATATTTACTCTAGTTATTATTGGCAGGCCAATATCTGCAGATCATACTGTTTATGCGAATAAATGATTGATATAAGATATGATTATATTCAAATTCATATGATCTGGCTTTTAGATTAGATAGCTGCATGCATACATCTCACAATATAATATATCAATTTCTCAGAAATCTCTAACCGTACGTTCATGCATCTCCTCAAAATATACATTTTTATTGGTAATTGGGAAAATATTTTATGAATATATTATAAGTATAAGCATGTCTGTCTTTTATCTTATCTGCTGAATTGTTTTATGTTTATGTTTTGGGGTATTCAGGTGAATTGAAATCTTTTGGAGGACTACCTTATGATAATAAAAAATTGAGGGTATTCCATTCAGACCATCTGGACTACCACAGCATAATGGAGGCCTTGAAGGGATGCTCTGGCTTGTTCTACTCCTTTGAGCCTCCCCCGGACCAACCCACTTATGATGTATGCTCACTTCTTACCTAATACTCCCCATGCTTTCATGAGTCTTTATTTGGGTTTCCTTTTTGGGTGACTAATTGCCTAGTTTAAAGTAACACTAACTCACAAACCCAACCTAAACATGGATTCAGTCATAATATCAAAGGGTCCTAATGTGAATACTTAATTGGTGTACTAATGTGAATACTTACACATAGCTTGATCATAATATACGCTATAGGATACCAAAAGGTACATGGAAGCTATGAGAGTGAATCAGTCGATCGGTTCAAACATCTACTCTTGAGTAAGTTGATTGAATTTGTAATCTCCAAAATTTGATCGGACGATGGGTTGAATCCATCACATACATACTTATGACTTTTGATACTTGAATTAGACGTCAATTTCAGTATTCAAAGTTTGTTTGATACTCTTCCAATCCGATTAGTATATTTTGAACTGAATTAGGTCTGTTCGAGTTTAGTCTCATAGATACTACTAATCCTTTAGAGCTACCGCTAAGATTTTTGATATGGTAATTGCTCGATTTGTGTGGGATAGAGAGATTGCACAGCTCCCGAATTAATCGAGGTACACGTAAGTTGATCTAGACACTTAGTTATAAAGAGAAAAAAAAAGGTATAATCGAGTTCAGTAAAAAAGATTGAACAATACAAATTATATCTTTACACACAAAAAAAAAAACTTGATTGAATGTGTAGATAAATCCAGCACTAGCTAGGGAGAAACAAACATGAAGAAAGGGTATGTTTGATCAATCTAATGGATTAATTGGTGCGAACCCTGGTCATAGTACAGCGCTGTTTCACTGGGTTTGACAACTACGATATAGGTGTATCGAAGCAGACAGGATTCACCAATAAAGGTTAGGTGCATCTCGATCCATAATGTATGTATGCATATATCTGGGGGCCAAAAATTTAAATAGATAAAACAAAGGGACTACAGCGGAATTAAACAGCTGTCCTTTTATTCACAACATTATTTTCGGCGTGTTTGGTGCAGGAATTTATGGCCGAGGTGGAGGTTAGGGCAGCTCATAATGTGTTGGAAGCATGTGCACAAACAGACACCATAGACAAAGTCGTCTTCACATCGTCCGTCACTGCCGTTATATGGAGAGACGGCCGTAATACGATGTCGTCCGATATAGACGAGAGACATTGGAGCGATATCAACCTTTGTAGAAAATTCAAGGTGCGTGACAAGCATGTCACCGATAACATGCTTTTATTTTTAGGAAAATTTCATTTTTGGTCACTAGGTTTTGACCAATTTTACGTTTTGGTTACTAGGTTTCATTTTTTTACGATTTGGTCATTCCGTCAAACCTCCATTAATTTTTAACTGGATATAACGCGGTCGACTGCTATTCCGGTTAAAAATTTAACGGAGGATTGACGAAAATATCAAATCGTAAAAGTGGTCAAAACCTATAGACCAAATTGTAAAAAAAATAAAATATAGTGACCAAAACGTAAAAGTGATCAAAACCTAGTGACCAAAAATGAATTTTTCCTTATTTTTATTAATGGTGTCCAGTCAATGTACGCGTATCTAGATTAATTCTGAAGTCTTTACTATCTTTCCGTCTCATACAAATCAAATAATTACTAAACCAAAAAACCTACATAAAATTCAATTTAAGCATTATAACGTGTAATTTTCACTTTTTTTAAGCAAAGGCTTGTGGGCATATAGAAGCCCAAATTTTTAATTATATTTTTAGACACGTTTAAATGTTTTGATGCATTTTTAATTTATATTATAATATGTTGATGTATAAAAATTGCATTTTAAGTAATAAATAAAAAAAATATGGATTTGGTCAGTTGTGGCATGCTCTATCGAAGACCCTAGCGGAGAAGACAGCATGGGCCCTAGCCATGGATAGAGGCCTGAAAATGGTGTCCGTAAACGGAGGCCTCCTGATGAGTCCCGATCTGACGATCACGGACCCGTATCTGAAAGGAGCGGCTGAGATGTACGAAGACGGTGTATTTGCTACGGCGGATCTCAAGTTCACGATGGACGCGCACATCTGCGTGTTTGAAGACATATCTGCTTACGGACGTTATCTGTGCTTCAACAACGTCATTAACTGCAACAAAGATGCCGTTAAGCTTGCTCACACGTTGCTGCCACCCTCTGAATGCTCGCCTCCTCAAAGGTACTACTTTATATGACTTTTTATTTCCACACCTTAATCCCTTGCTAATTTTGTTTCCTTAAAAAATTTAATTTTTTTTGTGTAAAATCTTTTTCATTTTTTTTTAAGAATCTTCCCTATCACTCAAATGTCATTTATCAATCTGAATAATAATTTTATCATATTTAGCCCTAACTATATTAAAATACATCAATATTTACCTTATAGTAATATTTTAAGATTAAGATGTACATAAAATAAGTTATATGACACAATATCAACAGTTTGATCATATGACATGATGAATATTGATGAATTTTAATATTTTGCAGGCTATATATAATGAAATTCGTAATTCAGGTCGGTAAATGATACTTGGGTGATAATTCGCGGGTTGGAAGCTATATCTACTGATGAGGCATAGACCTCAAATGATTTGTCCAAAGCCATCTAATTAGCTCTAATGATTACTACATGAATCTTCATTTAAACAAATTAGTATAGTCTAGAAAGTTATATATATATATATATATATATATATATATATATATATTTAATGATATTTCCCCTTGATTTGATTTTTGAACTATTGCTCGCAGTTCGGAGGACACGAGAGTCTACCAACAGAGGATTAGCAACAAGAAACTCAACAAATTAATGGTCGACTTCAGATAGCATGCCTCAGGTCGATTGATTTACGGATAGCCTCCTCATGCAGATGCCGTCTTATATCTCTTCTCTAGCCCCCCACCCAACAAAAAGGAAAAAAAAAATTACTTTTCCTGTGCGTTAAATTGGCTTGGTGATAAATAAAAAATAAAATAAAATGTAACCAGAGGTGTAATGTATCCGTGTGTAATGTAAGAAAGTTTGATTGTAGAATGGTTTCTATTAGAATTTATCAAACTAAGGAGAGAAAAAAAATGAAATTTATTAAAAAAATATAGCAATAGAAGATTTGATATAATTTTTTAATATAAAAAATATTATTGAAATTGATGTAAAAAAAGTATTGAGATTTGTGTGAAAAACATCCGATGTGACAATAGATGCAGTAAGATTCATATATAATGAGTCCCTGGCCATATTTGACCATCCAATTTAGACGAGAGATTAAAAAAATTAGACCTGCATATATGCATGATAAATTAAACACTTACTAGAATCCCTGCACAAATGCCTAAGCAATCTAATCTAGATGGTTAGGTATGGAGGAAAAAAAGAAGCACTTCTCCAACAGTTCTTACCGAGCTAGTCAATTTCCATCTAAAACATCATGAACAACATAAAACATGCCAAAAATATATATAAGTAACTACAAAAACCTGTAAATAATCCAAGTACACTAATGCATTAAAACATTTCCACCTCACTTAATATTCGATCCTTTCTTTGGTACAATTATGATGTCCTAACCATATTGAAAGTTTCTCTACATCTCCGCCATGATATGTACAATATACCTACATGGCATAAACCCCACTGGGATGTCAACAGGAAACATAGGAATCCAAGCGAATATAATAAACTTAGCTTTTTTAACTCTTTTTTTTCTTTTTCATAATGTCTGTTTTCCTGATCGTTTAACTTGTATATCCTGCAGGGGCTTCTTTAGGCGCTCAGTTGCACAGAGACAATTGAAGAAAACTTGAATTTGAGGACTTTATTTGTACCCTCTGGCTGAAAGAGAACTTCAGTGCTCGATCTAACAGTAACTTCCTTCCACTCAGAAGCTGAAGCCCCTTCGCTCCGATAATCCCGAGGAGAGTACAAAACTTCGAGTGTTGAGGGGGCTGCAATTGGGCCATGGAAATTTGAATAAAGAGTATGGAAGGGTAAAGAAAGTTTTTCTATATGTGAGAAAATAGATAAAAACAGCATCTACAATGTGAGAGTGTGTGGCAAGTGCCATTTTCCTCTTCTATAGACCCCTTTCGAATTGGCATGAAGGGGGCCAGTAAAAGGTGGCCGACTAGTATGCCCACTCGCAGGCCAGTTTTGAGGAGGATACAGCCAAGCAACATTTTATGCAACAAAACTCAAATCAAAATATTGCAGCCATCATCTAGTCCTTTTTGTTTTTGGGATACCATACCGACGCCATTAACATGCCACAGAAATGCTACATAATCACGACTTTTAACTATTATCAGGTGGTAGTCTAGCTGTTATTCTACCCTTTTTCCCAGTAAGGTGCGTGACAGTAGAGCTAGAGGCTAGAGCATATTAATCGTAGAAAGAATAGTAAACACTAACATAGAACTGCAATGAACCTAGAAATCCAACGAACCTGCAATTTATTTATGAGAAATCAATGTAAATGGACTTATTTTAAGGTATTGATATTCCTGTATAGGCTGTATTTCAACACCTGACCCATAAACATACCATATAAGATTCTGGTTCCTTCCTCAAACTGAATCGGTTTTCAATACTCAAGTATTGACTGTGGGCCAAAAAAAAGAAGTAAAACTTGGAATAGATGTTTGGGAAATTACCTAATCCGAACATGCTCGTCTTTTGGATAATCAGGCGACCAACCATTGCTCTTGTGATATTTTTCAAAGCCTGTATGTCTTCCTGCTTCCCTTTGAATTCCATAAATTCCCCTAGGACATATTTATTGCTTTTAAGCTCCAACCTGCAGAAATATTTACGAAGTCCCGTTTAACAACCAACTAACTGGGTGATGACTGGAAATATGACCACGCATCTGACAACAAATACTGTCTAGGAAGCAACTTGATTGGATATGATAGGTTGAAGGGCGGCTCAAGCCCCAGTAAAGTGCTTGCCTGAGCCATCAACCTCGCTCATGTAGCAGGGAAAAAAAATCGGACCATGTCATGTGCCATCTGTTGCATACCATGGTCCATTATGCTGTTCATCGGGGAAACACAATCAACAAACTAAGAATTGAGGATGAATAGCTTCATAACTGCTATGACCAATACAACACGAAAGCAAAGAACAAAAAGAAAAACTTGACATGAACAACTATATAATGATGTCATGAAGAGCTACTAAACCCAAGGATCTGCAACAAAAAGTTGTATGGTGATAAAAACAGTCTGTCAACCCAAAGTTTTGCTGTTTCTTTCAAGAACAACAATTAATAATCACGTTAGTATGGCCTTTATCAGCATATATAAAGGTTGAACAGATGCTAGTAACAAACGCGTACAACCACACTCAGAAATGAATCATATAACGACATGAATGACTGCTCCAAACCAATTCTCAATACTATCACTCGCCTTGAACAAGTTTTCCGACACAAGCAGCACCTCCATCAAATTTTTAGGGGCACCCAAACTTTTCTAAGCATTGGCTTATTAATGATTTTCAACACAGTTCATTACGTCTGGATTATTCTTTCCACCAGTGCCATCACATGAATTTTTACGTAAACTGAAGAAAGCTTTTATCATGCATCAAAATGAAACCTCCAGTATCCTGGCAATAAGATGTCTCAAGCCTGTTCTTAACATTATCCACCAAGATTTGACATTACACAAAGAATTATACGAATCTGCAGGCAATATCACTCATGACTAGGAGGCCTAGATAGCAACACACCTATCCCATATTGGAGCTGTACTGAGGACGAAATTGAGCTTCTGAGGTATAGATTCTTGTGTCTCTTTCTTGCCACTACGAAAGGCACCTTTAATCCAACCAGAAAACATACTTTTTGGTTCAGGTTTCAGTTGACTCCATTGGTCAAAGGGAATGACTTCAGAGGGAAAATAGCTTGAAGGGATGGTACTACAAGAAAAAATAACAAATAAAACATTTGTATACAGTTAGCTGATAATGAATTTATAATGTAGGAGATCGATACTAGCATAAAATCATGCAATCACTATACACTGAAGTCAGCAATTCTTTTTTTCCAGAATAGAACAATAAATCTAAGTTATAACTACTGCATTAAGTTATAACTTATATAAGTCTCATATATGAGCCCTTCCATCAGCTTCCAACCTAAAAGCAAATTCACCTAATAATTCTGATAAGACATTGCAAGCACCAAAGGTCTGCAAATCTGGACAGCCTTTAGGAGAAAACAGCAGAAAGATGAATTTGCAACTGTTTCTGTCTGCTGTGCCCCACCCAGAATTCGAAGCCTCTTAAAATCCTCACAGAGAAATGAAAACTAATCGCATATTACCCAAAGCAACTTTTCTCCCTCAATTTCCTTGGCCAATCACATTATTAACATATGAAAATGGAGCACATGAAAGCGTAGACCATGTATTGCAGCTAAATCATAAAAGCATTAACTCCTGGACATTGATAATATGAGCATACAAGTACATTCCAAGTTCAGTTATATAATTCATAATTTTTTCTTTTCCTAAGAAAAAAAGCATCATTTTAAATAGCAACTCCCTCAGGAAAAATCAGTGCATACCAGAGCTTTGGATTAGGAAGCACAACTTTGCAAGATAAATATCCTTCTGGTAGAGAAACTCCTCTTTGTTCAAGATATGACTCAAGAATTGAAACTTGTCTTTTAGCCTCCACAACCTGACATATAAGAAGTCATCGAACCAGTTGTTAGAATACTAACTCGCAACCATGTCAAGTTCTCCTTCTGGATTCAACCCCAGGGGTTTGGTCTGGTGGTAAGGCAACGGCTTGGGTTCTCACATGTCCCAAGTTCAAGCCCCAACACCGCCCTTATCGTCCCTGACTTATCTGGGGTGTGTTGGGTGGGGTCCTGACACATGCCCCAGGTTGGCTTGTAGGGCCGAGTACACAAAGCGGCCCGACCTTGGGAGCTCATGGGTTATAAAAAAAAAATTCTCTTTCTGGATTCTCATTACCTACGAGAAGAATAAAAAACCAAAAAATAATCTCATGGCACTGGAACTACCGACAATCTCATTATCTATCAAGCACTCCTGTATAGATCAAATGGCCTCTTCAGATATCATGGGCTATATAGCATTAGTGTTAGGATTTCAAAGAGGATATTTCCTGTCTAGCCATGCAATGCCTGCAGCATTAAAGTGTTTCACTTTATTTACACCCCTTTATACTTTCAAAGCCAAAAACTAAAGCTAGACATCTCTCTGGTACAGAAAGGAGTCTCTTTACGCGTAAACCTTTCTTTTTCTCAATGTAGCTTTTCATTGTTTTAGTGCTTCACACTGGTCCTCTTCCAGACTAAACTCCATGCATTTGAGAAGAATTTGGGCCATCAAGTATGTTTCGTATTTCCTTGACTATTTCTTCTTTGCCCTGATACCTTTTATTCTTTGGTCTCGCTTTTAACATTTTGCTTTCTTTTGTCCAGAAGAGATATCTCCCCCAACTGATAACTCATTCCTCTACCCCCACCCCCAAATATACATCTACAGCCTAGAGTTTTTTTTTAACTTCTAAATGTGGCATCTACTCTAATTCCTCACAATAAAAATTTACTTCTTTTGGCCCAAACATAACTACAATGCTCAACAAGGTCTACCAAAGTCCATATTTGTGGAATACTTATTACCAAGTTAGACAACAAAGTAAAACTTACTTGAATTCTCAAGAAAAGTTAGAACCGCAGGTAATTAGCAACTAGCAAGAACAATTTCTTTTCTCCTAAACATCAAGCAGTTGAGCTATCCACGGAATTTAAACAACTAAATGAGAACCAGAGCAGTAATTGAGATATTTAAATGCAGCATCTAAAAGAAGACAAGATCAACAGCAATCAGAAACAATTTTAAGAGCCTAATCACTTCGATTAAACAAGTTCCAACGAGATGTTATAGCTTTGTACAGCTGCAATTCACAACACTATTGGGCACAAATCATTCGATAGACATTCGAGAAGATTGCTAATCCATCGAACAAGAAACTAGGAACTGAACCGTAACTTACAGGATCAGGAAGACACTCTGCTTTATGTTTTCTGCCGCCTTCACACACCCATGCGCCATCCGCATTCACTGATATGAATCCAGATAGATTCTTAACAGATATCACCATTACCTCCCTGGAATAAAAAAGAGAATAAATAAAAGGCAATGAACTAGAAGCATAAGGGAAAACTAGATTCCAGAGTACACATCCTAGTCTTTTACAACATCTTCTCATCATACTTCATCAAATTCAAGTTCAGAAAGTGGCAAAATCTTACCGTTCGTTAAAAAGAACCACGTCGATATTCTGTCGTGAGCCGGTGTTGGCATCTGGAATACGAAGCCCCACGTACGCCTTTCCACCGTAAAGCTTTTCCAGCCTGAATTTTTTTTTTTTCGGTTGCAAAAGAAAACACTGAATTATAAAAGCATACTCTCCATTAGGCTAACGAGAAAATACCGGAAGAGAAGAAAATTTTGAACAAGTATGAGAGATAGTGAATATATAATCTTCTTTTTCTTTCTGTCATCATTGTTTGGGAACTCATTACATTGAAATTTATTACCTTTTCTGAAAAAAGAATTATCTCGTTTTGGCTTGGTAAAGTAGCTGAAATCAGCAAACCAAACATCGAGAAATTAGAGATTTCCACTTTTAGGAGATACCTATTCGCCACCGAGAATAAAGCACTGGAATCAGAGGATTCCAACTCCAAAATGTCGTCGTCGTAGAAGAATCGCCTGATAAGTATGTAGAAGATCAAGCCACAGATGATCTCTGCCCACATGGTATTGCCACTACTGTTTGGTTCCTCCAAATGTTGGCTTACGCTGGAAAATCTGCAAATGCAGGCGTGATGAGTAAATAAAAGGAGATAGCTGATCACTTTCCTAGCTCTTTTTTCCTTTTTCTTTCGCTGGTTTCTCGGAAATTATTGGGAAAATTTTGCAGAGAGAGAGTACAATTGAGTGGAACGACGTGTCGACTAATGTGTACGTGTGAGCCAACGCGCATGCCGCATCTTGCTCGTGGCGTGTAAACAGTGTGAGATCAGGACTGGACTTTGCCGACATTTGCATGCTTAAGGATTAAGCAACATTAAAGGAACCAAAAACAACATCATGTAGGTTGGTACCATGGGTATGACCCATTTTTGTGTTTGGGTGTACTATTAGAACCCGAGTTCAGTCCTTATATATGGCCTTAAAAAAACTGAAATTATAATTTTTTTTATCGAGTACTATCTATTCTAAAATATCTTTACAAATTTTAACTCATTACACCTCACCTCCAAAGTATATTTCTCGTTACAATTCGATCTAACCTCTGCAACTAGCTGGAGTCGTTATGTCTCATATGAACCGAACGTGACTTTCTCTTTATGTAAAAAGACAAATCTGCACAAATAAATTCTAAGCGATTTATTTTTTTTTTTTAATAAAAAAAATCATCTAGCTACATATTGTTTCTTGAGCCTACACATCATGAAAAGTATAGTAGAAAGCTAAAAAAGGCTCAAATATATCTAAATTTGTATAATTACGTAAGGAGAATGTCTTGTTTTGTTTAATTGGGACACAAATCAATTGATATAATGACTTTCGCAGACTGGGAGATGTAATCGCAACAATAAATATATTTTAAAAAATAGAGAAATTGGCAATTTGGTCAATAGGTTTATACAACACTGACGATTTAGTCACTAGGTTTCATTTTTTGACAATAAGGTCACTGAGAATATATAGTTGTAACGATCTGGTTTTTCCGTCAAACCTCCGTTAAATTTTTAACCGGAATAGCGGTCGACCGGTTTGTTTACCGTTGCGGTAAAGGTAACTTGTAGCGGTCGACCTCATTCTATTCCGTTAAAAATTAGCAGATATTTGACGGAAATACCAGATCATCACAACTATATATTATTAGTGACCATATTGTCAAATAAATGAAACCTAATGACTAAATTGTCAGCATGCTATAAACCTAGTGACTAAATTACCAATTTCCCTAAGAATTAAAGTTTACGGAAATATTTAAAAATCGAATGTAATTTTCAAGGGTTAAAAGAGTAGTTGACATATCAAATGTCTTTTGTGTTTGAGTGTTAAAATTTTGGAGAGGTTAAAATTTTAGGGTATTGGATTTGGTGTAAAAGTGAAGAGAGATGATTTTTAATATTTATTATAGTAAAAAATAATGATGTGATATGGAAAGAGAGATTATATTGTAATTTTTTATTGTGTTAAAATTTTAAGAAAAGTGTAAAATTTTACAATGCCAGCACACCCAATTTTAAAATTTTAGTGTGTTCGAATCACTCGCCTGTTGGACGAGTCACTTACCAGCATATAGGACTAAAGGGCCGATTCCATATACAACAACAACCACGAAGAGGAGTTACAGTGGTAGACCCAAAGGTAGCTTCGCTCTGGACACCATTTAAAATGGATTGGCATACAAATTTTTTTAGACCACTTGTTGGCCTTATATCTGTTTGATAAGAACACAGGACGGCATGAAAAGTTGTGCAATATGGACGGCAATCTTGGAACCTAAAGCAGAGCAGGATCCTGTCATTGAAGTGATTGGCTTCCACCCGATCAAGGAACAATAGAAAACACTCTGGCCAACAACATTATAAAAGTCGAATCGAAGACTCTCCTTCAAGTTTCAAATTTTAGTCCTTAGTTTCTGCTCTGTAGCCATTTGGATAGGAGTACTCAGTGAGCAGTGTGGTGTGGCCTACATTACTGCCAAGAGTTTGTAAGTTTCACCCGCCTAATATCACGCACGCACTGTGTTAAGCACTTGTTATAGCATGGTTCTCGAGATACCACAATCTAACTGCAGAAATATTTGCAAACATCGCCATTTGTTGTCGGGCTGACCATCAAACAATAATAAACTTTTCCAATGCGACAATCTCTTCGGATTCACCACATTCTGTCTGAATAAACAATTCCATACACCATTACTTGGGAAATTTCCCATTCCAATGCTTCGAAAATCCACTAGTGTTTGTTGCATAAAATGCATAGTTAATATTGGCTTAATTCTGTGTCAAACAAAGTCCTGAGGTGCAAGAGTGTTCACCTGTAAAATTGGACCAAGTGTTCAAGAAAAAAAGCCTTGGCTCATCTGCTGCTCAAGAAAATAATTATGCAAGAGTGTTCACCTGCTCTAAGCTCGAGCAAATTCTGTGAGTTTCTCACAGAGTGATGGGCTTGTCCTCGAGCCAGTAAACCAGATTTTCACTTGATAAAACAATGCGTGTGGATTATCTCATACCTCTTGGGAATAAAGGACGCGCTTGAGCTTCCATATGTGCAACACGGAAACTTTCTGGCATTTTTTGAGTCCGTCATGGCAGTCTTAAACTAAAGACATCGCAAATTGTACATGGGTGTTCCAGCATAAGACATCAAGTTAAGTGCATTTCAAGATACGTTTATGGAGCTCTTTGTCAACACTTCCAAACCATATTTGATAGGTACATTTAAGATGGACAACCGGTGGCAGCACATCAAGGGTTAATTTCAGATTAAAACTCTAATAAATCTGCAGAGGAAGGGTAATGAATACAAAATGAAATCGAATCACCATCACATACAATATACTGTCCCACGTGTGGAATCACATTGGAAAAAAAATAACGAAAGAAAGAAAGGAAAAACTAAGGATAATACAAGCCTCTTCATTTCTTTAACCTATTCTGTTCTTTGGAAGCAAAAACAATGAAGCAAACATATTCAATCGCAAAATAATACCAAATATCCTGTCTGCTAGTGGGGCACAAGTTACGCCAAGCTGGTCTATTTCTCTATTTATGACTGCTGGTGCTCTTCTTCTTGAGCAGGCTCCCAAACTTTCCAAGCAAAGGCTTCTTCTTCTTCTTCTGTTGTTGCGGCTTTGATGGTGAGCTTCCACCATCATCAATGTTTTCTCTAGAAGATACCCCATTTATCTGATCAAAACTCTCGCTACCCTCCACCTTTGTGTCCACTTCCTCTTCAAAGGATTCCTGCTCCACTTCTCTCTCTGGTGAACACTCTTTCTTTTCAATTTTGCAGCTCTCCCACATCTTAAATTCAACTTCTACTGAGTCATCTTCTTTTACTTCCTTTAGTTTTCCATTCACCTTTTCAATTATGGCAGGACTCATTTTTTCAGCCTCAACATTCGAGCAATTATCCTTCTCCTGTGAGTTTTCTTTTCTAGGATCGTCACATTGATGTGGTGGAAGCTCCGTATTAGGCCTCTCTTCTCTTGCATGTCCATTCTCTTCAGAGAATTCAACCACCTTTGGAAGCAAATCATAGTCCTTCTCACTGTCTGTAAGATCTCCATTTTCTTCAGTTTGCTTTTTGGCCGTAGCTTCTTCCAGCAACTTAGATAACTCCTCAACTTTCTTAAGAGAAGCAGCTTCCCTAGTTCGGAGCTCCTCGTTTTCTTGAATTATATTCTGTAGCTCAGTTTCTTTGTCCAACAAACTTTCTTTCAATTTCATGCTCTCGACCTTTCCCTTGCCAAGAGCTTCCTGCAAATGAATTACCTCAGTTTCAACTTCCTGTAGGCTCTCCTTCAGCTGAGCTTCTTCCTCCTTGTTGGCACTAGCTTCTTCCTCGGTTTTCTTCAGCAAATTCACCAGCCTATTTATTTCTTTCTCCCGAGAAGAGTTCTCTTCTTCTGATTGCTTTACACAATCCACCAGATGAAGTTCCTTTTGTTGCCACTCAGCCTTGGAGTTTTCAAATTCATTCTTTGATTGCTGAATTGTATTCATAAGGAGATCAATCTCATGTTTTGCATCACCAAGCATGCTTTCATACTTTTCATTTGTTGCTTTCAAGACCAACCTTAGATCTTCTATCTGGTTCTCATAATTTTCATGATCAACTTGACTGGATAACAGTTTTTCTTTGGCTTCTCTTGCTTCTGCAGAGACCTCATGCAACGCTGAAGCTAAGCTTTCCATTGCCTTTTTGGTTTTCTCTTCTTCATCCCTGGAATTTTCCAAATCATTAATGAGTTTATTTTTCTCTTCTAATAGAGTCTGAACACTAGAAGCTGCAAGCTTCTCGTTGTTCAAAGCCTGGGCTTTCTCCTCCATCACAGTGTCAAGCTCAGACTTTAGGCAGTCAACCTTTATGGCCATTGCAGAACTTTCTTCCTTAGCCATACAAAGTCGATGTTCTGATTCCTCAAGATCCTCTCTCTGTCTTCCAATTGAAATTTCCAACAATCCCACTTTCTCTTTTAGAGAAGCAATTTCAGATTCTGCATCATGCAATAAATCGTTGTTCCCCTCTAGTTGTTTCATGACTGAATTCAAAGATTCTGATGCAGATCTCTCCAACTTATTTGCTTCCTCGATCCGCATCTCTAATTCTTCAACCCGTTTTTGCCACTCCTCCATTAGACTATGTGCATAAGATTCAGCCATCTTTGCAGCTTCTAGGTCAACATTAAGCTGCTCAATAGAAGCCTCTATTTCTATCAACTTTTCCTCTATGCCTTTCACTTTCTCAAGTTGTTGTTTTAAAGAGTCTATCTCTGATTCAAGCTTCAACACCACTTGGTTGTTTTCACTGGCCTGAGTTTCAACCTTTGAGTCAAGCAAAGCCTTTAACCGGGTTAACTCAGCCGAGAGAATCTCCACTTTCTCAGCGTGAATCTCTGCTATCTTAGTTGCATCGTCAGCATGGCTCAATGCCTGGTTCTTTGCATCACATGTCATGGTCAGTTCATGCTTTACTCTTTGGAGCTCCTGAGAGGTAGATAAAAGAGCAGCCACATCCAAAGCATGTTGATTCCTCACAGCTTCAAGCTCTTTCTGCCATTCCTCTTCCTTCTTCTGGGCTGTCTCAATTCCTGCCTGCTCCAACTCAACAGCCCGGAACTTCTCGATCTCTGAATTCTCCTCGGCTCGCTTTTGAGCCACCAAAGCCTCCCTGAGTTTCTCATTTGCTTCTTCAGAAACTCTTTGTGCTTCTTTTAACTCATCAATGGCCTTCGCCTTCTCTTTCTCAACCAAAGCTATCTGTTCCTTTGCTTTCTTTAGATCTTCTTGAACAAGGTTCAATTGCACCTGTAACTCTGATCCCTTCGCAATCCGTGTAGGTTGTTTCTGAAAATACAGATAAATTATCAGTGAATATCAATATTCACATTGCTCATCCCAAAAGGCATACAAGGGGAGAAACTGTTTCGGTTTCAAGAAATATACTCATGATGCAATGGAAATCAAATATGACAAAACTGCCTCTTCAGTTTTGCCTCTTCAGCAGTTCATTCCAGAACACCATAAAGAAATTCTCCAAGATTTAGTTCTCATATTCTGTCCAAGAAGACTGAAATAATTAATAATTTGCAAGCCTAACTGCAGAGTAGAGTATTCCGATGTTAATAAAGCAGTTTTTTGTCCAAGAACACATCTACTCTATAGGGATTCGGGAAGCTGTGAAATAATTAACAATTGGAAAGCCTTAGGGGAGAGCATTCTGATTCTATAAAGTAGTTTTCAGTTCTCATTTCCAAGGCTTTTTAGAAGGTCAAAATCCCACACTTTGAAATGGAACAAAACATGCTCAAATAAATGAAGATAAACAACATTTGAGATGCATCCTTTCATACTTACTTCAGGTGGGGTAGCAAGTTTTGGTGATCTATGGTCAGTGGTGGGCTTGGAGGTAACCGACCGTGGGGACCTATCAATTGAAAGGCGCGA
The DNA here is from genome assembly GCA_963930655.1 of Myrica gale. Taxonomy (NCBI): domain Eukaryota; kingdom Viridiplantae; phylum Streptophyta; class Magnoliopsida; order Fagales; family Myricaceae; genus Myrica; species Myrica gale. The sequence continues at coordinate 23,473,927 of OZ005611.1, forward strand.
CTTCTGCAAAGGAGAGGGTGAATCAGTTTCCGATTTAGCCATTCCCTTGCTTGGTCTACCAATTCTTGGAGTTGCCGGTGATGCTTTGTGAGGAGTTTCAGATAAAGTAGACCTGTCAAGTGCAAAGTCTCATTGCTCAAAAAAAATAAAAGCAAAGTCTCATAAATACGGTGCCATACTAAAGAATGCATTCAATGAGAGAGACAATGCAAGAATAGAACATAAATAGTGTGCAAGAAACGCGAACGGAATCAAAAGTAGGATGGATCTAAGCCAAAATTGGAACTTTGTACAGAAATTTAGCTTCAGAAACACAGCAAATCAAACTCAAACGACAACACCGAAGCACAAATACACACGCAAAAAGATTAAAGGTAAATTCTACGTGATGATTAGAGGATAATCTGTTCAGGGACAGATCCAAAGCATAAACGCCACAAGGAAAAACACGAATGAACTAGGATCAAGGCTAAGAACGGAGATAATGAAGAAAACAACATTAACAAAGCTGAGTCAGAAGCAAAGAAAGATGGAGAAGAAGACGCCGTGGAGAAAGACTCCCAAAAATTGAAACAAAGAAGAATAAGAACCCCAAAAGAAGATCGTAAATAACAGATCGGACCCACTAATCTTCCAAATAAGAAACCCAAAAAAACTCAAATTGACATCACCCACTAATCTTCTAAATAGAAAGGATAAACCAGTGCATCAAAGAACCTCAAAAAACCCAAATCAGATCTCAAGAGATTGACATGAAAAAAAAAAAAAAAAAAAAGCTTGAGCGTGAAAAAAATCAGAGAAATAAAGGGTTAAACGAACTTACTTGGCTTTGGATGACATGCTTCTGCTGGTTTCGAAGTTACTCGCAGTAGAAGAGAAAGTGAGAAAGAATTGCGCTGGCTTGGATACGTGGGTTGCTAAAATGATTGTTGCATTGTACGAGAATGACTAATGTTTCAGATCAGCATAATACGTCACCATTTCTGTTCTCCTCTCTGAAACAGCAAATGAAGAAGACGTGGATGGAGTTGAACAAGAAGAAGTGGGTGAAGCAGAACAAGCAGTGAAGAAAATTACAGAAACACAAACCCAATTATTTTGGGTTGGGTTTCCTGTCTCTTAAGTGGCCACAGCACAACTCAACACACTGGTAGTTGCTCTCTCTCTCCCCCCTCTAGCTTTTCTGAGAGGTGGGTGCATTTTCGGGTTAAAGGGCATGTGAATGGACCAAAGTGTCCCTAGTCGACGTTACTCGTATCTTTAACCTGTCAAAGTTATTGGTAACTTTTTTCAGAACGAAGGGAAAAGGGATTATGGGTTTGTCTCCAAAGCGGACCCTGCTTTTCAGGAAAGCCCCAGATGAGCCAGTCATGATTTTTTTAGGCTTCCCTGTTAACATATTTTCTATTTTTCTCTTTACAATACAAATAATAATATATTTTTGTTTTTTCCAACAATTATTTCACCTAAAATATTTCCATATGTCTAATTTTGGTGCCCACGAGTGTGAACGGCTGATACATTCTCATCTGGTAGATGGATAAATAAATAAGAAAAATCTTAGATATATGTTTTTCTTTTTAATATCTAGGAGAAATTGTATGTTACAAAGGAGCGAGCCAACTTAATGCATAGGTAAATCTCGAAAAATTAACGCAGGCTCACCCACATTATTGTAACTCTCTTTAAGCTGGTTATGATATTAATTTAAAGGAATTTAACAATTTAGTCATTGGGTTTTGACTCTTTTAACAGTTTAGTCCTTGAATTTCAAATTTCAAATTTAAATCCCTTAGGTTTCATACTTTTGACAATGAGGCTCTTCCGTCAGTCTACAATCCATATGCTTAACGAAGCTCTCTGACACGTCAGCAATTTGAAGCGGTCGACCGCTACATGAAGAGGTCTACCGCTTCATGTAGAGGTCGACCGCTCACATTTTACACATATACCCGGTCGACCGTTATATGCTCCGTTAAGCATATGGACAGCAGACTGACGGAAGGGCCTCATTGTCAAAAGTATGAAACCTAAGGGCTTTAAATTTGAAATTTGAAATTCAAGGACTAAACTGTTAAAAGGGTCAAAACCCAAAGACTAAATTGCCAATTTCCCTTAATTTAATGAAAAATTGAATTTATAACATGTGCACCTACTCACATAGGCATAGATTTGCCCTTACCAATGGGGTAGGTCAGACCTGGGTGATATATGTTTTTTTTTGTTATCAATTTCTATATATGTTTTCTCATATTTATTGTTAATTAATACGTGCAAGCCCTCATAAATTAATAATATTGGTCTGTCATTTTCAAATTAAGTTTTAGCGGAATAATAGTCTTTATATACCACAGAGGTCATCTCTGATCTCTTGACTTTTGCCTTGATTAATGCTCACAATAATCTTTGTTAGAAATGCGTCTAGTGTACATTTGAGGGAAAATAAAGTATCATATTCATAGATACCTAAATAATCTGACGGAAATTATTTACAATTAGATGTGAATGTGACATCTAGCGACCATAGTGCTGTGCCCAAAAATCATTCATTTGTATACTTCTTAATTGCATTGGATCTCAATCATAGTCTTCTCACTTCTGTTGTCAATGAAATCATTAAACGTGTGTAGCTGCAAACACATGGAAAAAAAATCGTTTATCAAACTATCAAGTCTGTCGCATTGATTTAGGGTGGGTTTGTGTGGTAAAATTTTTGGTATCGGGTTTAGTGTTGGTATTGGGTTTAGTGAAAAAGTGAAGAGAGAGGTAATAATTTATATTTTTTGTAATTTTTTATATTTTTTTATGGAAGAGAGAGATTATATTGGAATATTTTATTAGGAGAGAGATAAAATTTTGGGAAAAATTTTACATCCAAACGCAGCCTTAGTGAACTATTAAAATTTATTCATTAATATAAGCTTTCAAATGAAATTTGATTGTCAAAATTATGTCATGTAATTCAAAATTCATCTAAAAAAAATATTTGGTGTAATTTTTTTCTCAATTCTATATGTGGGTTCTTGGGCACCCAACAAATCTCATCTAACTAAACACTCAATTAATTAGTACTTCAAACTTTCAATAAGAAGTATAGACCATTTTTTTAAGGATAATGCAAAATCGATCCATGTGATATACGCGAAAATCGAATTAGTCTATGTGATAACAAAAGAATAAAATTAGTCACTATGATTTCACTTTTGTTTCCCGTTAATTCCTCTATTAGTGATTAATTTTATGTTTTTGTGAGATCATAGAGACCAATTTTATGTTTTTATTATCACAGGAACTAATTTGATTTTCGTGTATATGATATGGACTGATTTTGTATTTATCCAATTTTTTTTCTAACCTAATTTTGATACGCTGTACTGCACTGACACCAAATTGGTAAAGTACTGTCGGATCATTGAGGCCTTGTTACACTAAACTATCCAATCGCATTAGATGGCCAAATAAGGAATGATATTATCCAATCACAATTGACCCCCGAGATAATGAGACTGTTTTTGTGAAATCCCTTTTATTAATGGTTTTGAGGGCATACATCTAATAGTTCTTGGGCACCCAATAAATCTCATCTAACTAAACACTCAATTAATTACTACTTCAAACTGTCAATAAGAAGTATAGACCATTTTTTTCGAAGGATAAATGCAAAATCGGTTCATGTGATATACGCGAAAATCGAATTAGTCCTTGTGATAACAAAAGAATAAAATTAGTCACTATGATTTCACTTTTGTTTCCCGTTAATTCCTCCGCTAGTGACTAATTTTATATTTTTGTGAGATCATATATACTAATTTTATGTTTTTATTATCGCATGAACTAATTCGATTTTCGCGTGTATCTTTTGCATTTATCACTTTTTTTCTAACCTAATTTGATATGTTGTACTGCACTGACACCAAATTGGTAAAGTACTGTCGGATCATTGAGGCCTTGTTACACTAAAGTATCCAATCGCATTAGATGGCCAAATAAGCATCGGCGGAGGGAGGGGGGGCGAACCGGGGCCATTGCCCCGGTTGGCTCCCCCCAAAAATTTGTTTTACATGTATTTTTTTTTATTTTTTATTTTTTTTATTAGGTTTGCTCCCCTTGGCCAAATAAAAATTATGCTTGCCCCCCTTGCCTGCCTAGATGAATCAGTCCGCCCCCCTTAAAACCCAAGCAGCCCAATACCTCAAAATCAAATTAAAAGAATAAGCAGAGAGATATTTATTTATGTCAAAATTTGAAATCCTATATTAACTTGTCGACGTTGTCGTGAATTTTGCGACGAATATTTCATATACTTCTCCTGATTCCTGATAATCGTTGTGTGTTGTAATAATTGAAATAAATGTTTTCACTATTCTAGTACTGCTTTTTTTTTGTTCTTTTGTCTTTTATGTTGGACTTGGTTGAGAATTTGGATATCGCAAATACTGAGAAAGGGGGTGGTGTGCTCTTATTGGATAAGTGATAATTCAATTATTCAAGTGTGTTGCGTGTCCATCTTTACTTACTAGAAAATCATTGGTTATATTATTTTATTGTCACTATCATCATCTAATTTTATATGTCTGACTTCTCCACAATTTATGAAAATCCAAAGTTGAAGTAAGACTCATTTTCATCTATCTTTTGTTTGTTTAGGTCTGCTTTTTCATAGCCCATGAGATTAACTTGTTTTTAATTGTCTTTCTCTAAAGGTGGAACTTCTTTTTCATTGTAATTTGTGACGTTTGGATCAAGTTATAAATCTATTTCTTCAAAATTTTAGTCATTAATTTAGCCAAGTAATGGGCACTTTGAACTACGATTTTTCTGTTTTCTCATTTTGTAAGGGGAGTAGAATAGTTATTTGGATGTTAAGATTGAACTTTTTGTCCAAATTTTTTTTTCTATTATCATTTACCAAGTATGTATTTTCTCCTTGCAATTTCGGGTTATTTTATTGTTGATAGAGATTCCACTCTTGAGAAGCCCGTGTTCAATAGTACTGTCACACTAAAAAAACTATAGCAAGGCTGAGAAGTATTTTTATGCCATTGGAACCTGGATTCTTTTTGAACTTTGGATAATTTGGCTTATTTTTCCAATATGCTTCGATTTGCTATTGTTTCTTTCAAGAATAATAGAAATACAGTAATTGTTTATTTTTCTCATTTATGTGTTATGTTTTCTTTTTACAGATCCCAACAAATTCAGCAGAACTTATTGAGCATAGGGCACATCCTTTCTGGCAACAAAAATAAGTACTTCATTCATGGAAGTAAAAAGTTATATTGCTGAAAATACTTTATTTCATTTATGTGTTTTGTTTTACAAAGAATATATATATATATAAATACTTTTGTTTGTGTGATTAGTTGATGCTCTATTGGTGTCTTGAACAACAAGAATTTAATCTTTAATGTCACCTCTCAGTATCAGCAAATAGTACAGTACGTGTATTTCAATATATTTAGTGTTTTTAGTCCTTAATTTTTTTTATACTCTTAAGATATTTTTTTGCATTAAGTAGTAAAAAAAATTTTTTTGTCATTTTTCCTTAAAAGTTTGCCCCCCATTAGTTGGGTTTCTGGCTCCGCCACTGCAAATAAGGAATGATATTTTTCTGTTTTTTTTTTTTTTGTGGGGGTGGGAAGCTGACAAGCCAGCAACCAAGAAGCTTTTCATTTGCCTTGTGGGTGTCGCAAACGATTGAAAACAATGAGATGCTATTTGGTGGTGGGAGTTTATTTTAAGAAACTTGCAACGCAAAAAAGGTAACCGCTTTAAAACCCTTTTTACAAGCTTTGTGCGCTATTCCCATTTGATTACTGCTGATCAATTCATATGGTAATTGGTCCATTAATTTGGCACGGTTGGATTCTACCAAATTGCAAGCGTGGACACATATGGCGGAGAGACGGGTGAGGTAAGAGGATCAGTGACCGGAACTATTATTGAATTTAAATGAGCTAATTTTTAAGGCGAAATAAAAAAAAAAAATTATTACGTAATGTAAAAAAAGTATCTTAGAATTAAAATTAATGACTAAAAATATTAAAAATATTGAAACACATGTAACATATTAATTGATGAGACTGAGAGGTAGAAATTGGATCATACAAGTCTGTATCTTCTGAAAACGTTACAAAATGACTTTGTTTTCAATAATTTCCTCATTTTACATCTATTAAGGTCAATATAGATGTTGCAATTCAAGACTCATTTTTCATTGTAACAGTTGTGTTTAGTGACCATCCAAGGCTTTTTTGTGGTGGTGCAACTCTTAAGCTGGACCAATTAGATCCAGTTGTAGTTGAGGATGAGTCAACACCGTTTGGTATCTCAGAGACTCATAAGAAAGGGTTTTCTGATATCCTTTTGGAGAGAGAATTGTCTATAATGATACAAGCCGTTAACTTGTTTACAAGACGTGTGGAGTAGAAAATTCATAAGATTGTTTGTGCTATTCAGAAAGGTTTGTTTTAATTTATCAATAAAGAATTGTCCATAAAGAGTTCATGTTTTGATTTAAAAATGAAAATTAAAAAAAAATGAAAATTTGAATAAATAAAATAAAATAAAACTTGAAGCGAATAAATAAGTTGATAGATAATTTTGACACTCAAACATCATCTAAATATCTCATCTAGATGTAAGAGTCAAAAATAGGAGGTGGAGAATATCACAAATTATATATAATTAACGATAATTTGATGTAAAAAAAAACTTGAAGAGAATAGATAAATTAGTAGATACTTGACAACATAAATAGAGTGAACAAATTTTTACTTAAAAATAAAAGAACCACAAGTAGTAGCAATTTCATTTGCATACGCGTAAACATTTTATTTTCTTTAAAAAAATTATTTGTCCGCCCTTTTACATGAAACATAACCGTTCAAATTCTCCCCTCTCTGCTATTACAGTATTCTTGTGCTGAGCTTTAAAGGGGACCGAGACAGATTAGTTATAAAAAAAATTAAACATTTTACATTAGCGAACCGGACAAACCCCTAATATCCGACTATAAAGAAGATGCACGAGGTTCACGAGGAGGGAAGCATGCAGAACATGGTTCGTCTCTATATCGTGGTATTTAGATTTTTTATAATTTTTTATCGTTATAATTTTTTTAAAAATAGACATAATAAATAGATTTTATTATAAATTCTATACTTTTCAAAATTTTACACAAACAAAATAATATGTAATTTATGTAAATCTCTCTTTAAATGATTCCTTAAAATTCGTGATATATATCCAAGAAACTGATCAGCTAGAAGCAATTATCTGTTCACGTAGAAATCTCATGGAGTGTGCTGAGGGTGCGTTTGCACAAAATATTTCACAAAATATTTTACTAACTCTTAATAAAATATTATAATATAATCTTTCTCTCTCCCATAAAAATATAAAAAATTAATTTTTTTTCACTTTTTCACTAAACCCAATACAACACTAAACTCAATACAAAAAATTTTACAACACAAACATAACCTGAGTTGACATGGGAAGACTTCGAGAAAACGTGCTTAGAGCTACCAGCTCCAAAGATCGGAGACCCCAAGAAGGCTGTAGAACGTGACAATGATGCTCTACTACTTTTAAAATCAAAACAAATGAGGAAAACTTCAGGCATGCATCTGTAGACTATCAGACGAACGTTATTTTCGAGTTCAAATTATCAGTTTGAACATAAAATTGTTATTTTATAAAAATAAAATATTAATTTTTATCTAAATTAATACTTCAATCATTACGAGGCAAAAAATATTATTTAACTGTCTATATAATTAAACTTGGACATGGTATTATACAAAATCATGGAAATTTGTTGTTTTGATATAAATAATATTATACATAATATCCTGTGGAATATTATAATAATATTCCAAGACTTTCGAAAGAAAATGAATCATATAGAAGGAAACTTTTTAAGTCATCAAAGCAAAAGTATGGTGCTACGACGAAGTACACACATTTCGAAGAAAATGAAGGCTTAGACAACAACATTTGGTGATGAATATCCTTGGCATCTTCATCGTGTCGGTCTGCCTATCAAATTCAGTCGAAAAAAAATTACATCTGCAAGTATTTAAATCACTGATCATAGCAGGCCTCGTCGGTGTTCGCACGACGGATGCCGGAAATAAATCATCCTCTTCGTAATTGTGGCGTTTGTTTTCACTATAATATTATTATAAAGGTTAATTACAATTTTTTTATTAGAATTAGCAACTTCATTCTTAAAAACTCTCTTAAACTATGATTAGTAATAGTTCACTCACGATTTACATTTACCGTTACGATTCAGTTCTGCACCTATATATATTTTTATATTATGGGAAACATTTTCCGTCCCACATGAACAACACTTTGAAATCTTTTTTGTGCAAAAATATCAAATTGTTAACACCCATTGATTTTTCAAATTCAATGTCATTCTCAAACAAAAAATAGGATTTGGGCAATTTTTTGTTGGGAGGTAAAACCACATTTCTCGGGCCAGGTGGAAAAGAGAGTCAATTTGATATTTTCGCACGAGTGTTCCATGTGTTGCTCACTTGTGATGAAAAACGTTGCACATGATAACCAGGATGAATCATAACGTAAATCGTAGAATGAATAGATGAATTGTAGCGAGTCAATAGTTTATAAGAATTTTTGAAAATAAAGTTCTAATTTAAGAAAAAAAATTAAATATAAAAAATATATTTAAATCCTCATACTTTTTATTTTTATTTTATTAATTTACATCTCTCAAAATTTTAACCATCTTACCATTTCAACACAAAGAACACCGTATCTTCGAAAATTGGGACCATAAGTTTATGAACTCCAACATCAAAAGCTCACAACTTGTACTCTGTCCAGACGGCAACCAAATACTTGGATCGAGATTACCATCACTACTGGAAATGAGTTATTAAATGCAAACACAGTAGTAATATATCTGCCACTCTCAGCTGAGGGTCGATCAAGTTTGCTGTAGGCGATCCAAGTTAAAAGGAGTTTTTTTTTCTAAGCAAGTTAAAAGGAGTTATTTAGCCTCTTGGTAGCCCTAAAGTGTGTTGTTTCAGAAAGCGTTTTTTCCCCAGAGAAAGATATTCGTCCTTCCAGAGGCAGACTGCTGGGAGTGGCTGAAACTGAGTCTGAGTCCCCTGCCCCACCCATTGAAAGCAAATCGCACTTTTTCGTTTTCGTTTGGTTGTTAAAAATTTTAGGGTTAAAATGTTAAACGTATTAAAATTGATAAAAAAAAATTGGAAGAGAGATATTTAATGGAGAGAATGAGATTATATTGTAATTATTTTATTATGTTAAAATTACCATTTTAATAAACAAATATAGCTAGAACACTAAGATCATGTTCATCGAGAAAATTTAAAAATTTTTAAGAATAATGTGAATATTTAAATGATGTTTTAACTTATTAGCATGTGTGTAAAAATTGTTGAATTATATTAATGTATAAAAAAATAATATTAAATTGTATTAATATACCTGTAAAAATAATATTAACAGTATAAATTTATAAAATTCAAATTCTAATTCTAATGAACATGAGAAAGCAATCTTCTTCTGATGCTTTGAATTACCTAACCTCGTGGTCCTGCAAGAAACGTACAAAATATCTCTCTCTCGATATGACTGCACCTATATGCCTATTTGTCTATTTACTGTCCTGTAAGCTTCCAGCAAATCTGCATGGATATTTTCTTCATTTTTTTTTTTGGGTTGGGCCAGTTCGAGCTCTAGAAAACATACTTATTAGACTTCCCTTAATAGGCTCTCCATAGGGTTAATTAGGGTATGGGGTAGGCCAACGCTCCTTTTGTTTTTCTGATTTATTTTGAGTGAAAAAAAATAATCACAAAAACTCAACTTTAGTGGGCTCCTTTTGTTTTTTTCCCTTGTCTTTTTGTCATAGCTAATTTAAAAGAAGGGTGCGTGTCACATTAGAGAGAGAGAGAGAGATTTTGTGAAGGTTGTCGGCCTAAATGTGAGTGAACGTGAAAATAGTACACTTTGGCAGAAATAATGCAGCATGAATCACCCAAAACCACCAAAGAAGCATGTGCAGGGATCTCTTCTAAAAGCAAGCGGTACTCTAATTGTTGTGGGCTCTTCCTTGTTGGCTTATCATCGCTTTCCTTCCCCAAATCACAGCTAGCTTCTGCTTTTTTTAAAATCTCTAAATTCTTGCAGTCATGCATATAAGTTGAGGATTCTTTTGAGAGTATATGCTTTACTCTTTTTTGTCTGAATTATTTTAAATTTAAAAAGAGATAAATACAACATCGAGATCCTATACTAGTTAATATTGTAAATATTAAACTTCAGACAACATAATACAATTCGAGGAAAAAATATAGATAATCCTAATTAAGAGCAAAATCAACCTTCAAATTATCATTTGGTAAACGATTAATATATTGTATTTGTTAAAAAAAAATATAATTTATATTATAAAATCTATCTATTCTTTAAAATTTTGAGATAATGAGTTGTTATATGTGGTTAAATTTGTTCTTGACTCCAAATAAGTTGGTCAGATATTTTAAAGCTTCTTTCTTCACTACACTTTCTATTTCCTAAACAAGGGTTATTCATTAAGGTATGAGATTATTCTTAATTGTCTTGTAATTAACTAAATAAAACAATTTTTTATATTCACTAATTCAAGTGATTTAAAAATTCAAAGGGTTATTTAAAACCATTACCTTGACTAGTAGAAATTATGACAGAATATTCTATTTAAATATACTCAATTTTGATAAGCGACCATACAAGATGGTGTTTAAGGCCTATCTGAAGCAAATTATCAATCTGTTGGCTCAATATCTGTCAAAAAGTATCACTGCAATCAGTGGCGGAACTAGGAATGAAAACCAACCCGGGCGAACTTTTAAAGCAAAATGACTCAATGCAGAGTCTTTTCAAACTAGTTTCCATTTCAAAACTAATAGCCATTAGGAATAGATGACTCAACGCTGTGTAGCTTTTTTGGATAAAACATTTCCATTATCTAAACAAAACAAAATTCAAAGAAATTTCTCAAACTCATCAATTTATCCAAATTAATCATACAATTCTTAATCATACTAATTCAATGTCAAACAAGATATTTTAATAATAAAATAGTGTTGACACCAAATCTCAACATTTGAACAATTAAAAATAATAGCAAACAAGATAGGAAGTGATTCTATTTGTTAATTAGGGTATGGGGTTGGCCGACGCTCCTTTTGTTTTTCTGATTTATTTTGAGTGGAAAAATTCAATTGATTTAAAAATTACCAATCTGTTGGCTCAATATCTGTCAAAAAGTACCACTGCAATTTTGGCTGTTTCTTCCGGGCTGGAACAACTCTAGTTGATTCCCCCTACGGCTAACGGCCAAAGTAAAAGATGACCCCAACTAGCCCACATAAAAGATTTTCCAACCAGCAACCTTTATAAATAATCTGCTGACATGGTTTCAACTAGAATAACCTACACATTTCTCCTCACGTGGGTAGTTAATGACAAAGTAGATAACGTAGCCAATCCACATGTTCTCCCAACGTGGCAATAAGTATGATGTCCTAATTTGTTATTTATGTATTTATATTTTTATGATCATTTTTCTTATGCTTATTATGACTGCTCCAGTTCGATAAAAAGATTCATATCCCTAAGATCTCCAAGTATAAAAGGCTCTTATTATGACAAAAGAGGGAATTATTACATAATAAAACGTACCCCCCAAAAAAAGCTACACTACCAAGATATATATATACTGTAAATATAGAGAAGGCTAGGGTGATGTTCGTTTTGAGAAAAAATGTAGTATTTTAGAGAAGTTGTGAATTTTTATGTTGAATAGTGTTTTATTGGTGTTTGTGTAAAGTGGAGAGAGAAATGATTTGATGTAATTGTTTAATAAAAAAGTATTGGAATTATGTGAAAAAGTATAGAGAGAGAAAATTTATGTTGAATAAAAAATTAAAAAGTTGTTGGAGATTGTGTAAAATGTATTGATTTTTGTGTTTGAATTCTGAATATGTTCGGTGATAGAATTGTGAATATACTTAGAATCCTGAAAAAATGGTGAAAACGAACGTACCCTAGACTTAAGTGGGACCCAAATCTGGCCTTGGACAGTCATAACGTACTGTCATGAGTGTCATCCACATGGGGATGGATGGAGATCGAGTTGGCAGAACATGGAGCAGAGGAACCAAAAAGGGATGGGGCACATGTTGCTTCGTCCCATCTTAAATACCAATTGGTTATTCCTTTGCCAGTTTTGCTACTCAGACCTCAAATGTACACCATTCTCTCGCGAATCAAGGTTCACTTCTTAAGCAGTGCTGCAGGTTCCTTCGTCCAGTACTCCCTCAATATTTTTGCCATACCCAATCACGCCCACCTGGGGCTGGTAGTTCCGCGGTGTTTATCAGTCTATATATCTTCGGGGCCCGCATGAGATGGAGTGTTCTCACGCCTGTACTGAATTCATTTGCCCAGCATTAATGGCTCTTGTGTCCAAGGCATCCCCCATTGTAGTGATTATTCACGTGATTGAATGATGAACTTTAGGCTACTGGCCGAAATAGTTGCTCAACTTTTTGAATGGGCTTCCAGGTATAATGTAATTGGTAGAGAGAGAGAGAGAGAGAGAGGGGGGGGGGGCAATAATTTCTTCTAGCGAAAGGGACAAAATGGAGCACATCCTTCCCATATAAAAGTAGATAAGGTCCATTCAGATTGAAGTGTCCATGATGTCTCCAGGAAAATTTGGTAATACAGAAAATTTGTTAAGACAATACATGGAAGATGTAGAATGCTATACAAAATTTACACCGTAGAGAGTAGAGGGTAGACTAGTCGTTTATTGAGGTGTAACAGAAGCGAGAGATTACATCAAGCATCGTCATAAGAAACGTGGAAGCTAGTAGTACAGCCAGATGCCCCGGGGTCCTCAGCCCCACAACAGTCATAGAACTTGGCAGCATACGGCGGATCATTGGGTCCCAGTTCATAGTACCTTCGTTCAAGAAAAAAAAACAGAAAGCATCAACCAATAAAATTTGTCTTTGAATTCTGGTAATACAAGCCAATGAGCTCTGGTACAATGGCACTTCATAAAGCATGGGTGTAGGTTGAGGTCATGGATTGGAGATAAATAGGTAGAGATGACAGAAAAAGGAGAACCCAAAATAGATGTTCCAAAAACCACACCTGATCAAGCAGTAGGATCCAAACCACTAAGGATATCAACCAGTCTAAACTCTATCCAGAATAGACCAGTCTAAAGAAATTGGGCCAACAGTGGAACGGTCAATCCACGAGGACTGTCATAGTTTGTTAAGACAGGCCAATTGCATTTAAAGATCAAAATGTGAGTTCAGTGTTTTATGAGGATTTGGACAAAAGAGATGTCCATCTGCTACAACCATCAATTACGTACTTGAGCTGTCTAAGAGCATCACCTCAAACCAGGTATCATACATTTTTTTCTGGGGAAAATGGAGATACAATTATGTTCGCGCATAAACAAACACTGCATCAACAGATCACGATATCCTTATTTATGAAGCATTGTGTATTCTACTACAATTTATAAGATAAAATATTTACTACATGACCATTCAGATGTTCATATGGATAGATGATTTGTCAGGCGTGACCACCTGACGGATTATATGGCTGACTAATAGTTTGACCCATTCGTTTTCTACAGCACGCTATCTACTTGTGTGTATCGACTATCCATCACACCCACAAACATGCCCCTAATGGAACACAAAGGCAGGCACTTGGAGAAAGTGCTCATTATTTGGCCCTATATATTTTCTTCTTCCTCCCAATAACAAGTACTCGTTTGGAGCAACTAGGATTCCATGATGCAGATGAGGGACTAAAAACTATTGCTCTAGCTCAATAGTCAGTCATAATAACTAGGATTCCATGACTGCAAAAATCAAAGAAATGCTTTTACTTCCCAACGATTATAGCAGAATTGAAAATCTACTTCTGTTTTATAAATTTTGATTCAAATAGCAGTGTAATAATACCATATGAATTCTTTATTTTTTTCTCAAGATCTCTCAGCAAAATATATAAGATTTCAACTCGTTAACCTCTCTCAGGTAGAGCTCTAGACACGCATTGGCAGAGTTCTTAACTCAGCTAAAACTTCAGAACTCTTCCAATGATCGAATAGTTATGCAGTTAACTGTTTTTCCTTTTTTGTTTCAGCTATGAATAATTAGTCAATTGCCCAGCACTTGCAAACTAGTATAAGATGAAATGTCATAATTTGTTGTACATGTTGCAGTTCTAATCTGTATATCCTGCACAACTTCAGAAAGAAAAACTGCAGCTCAGCCCCAGTTCTTTAAAAACTTGACCTCTCAATTTCGTTAAAGAAGTCATTACCAAGTTACAAAACGTAAGATTTATATAGACACTTGACGTAATTTATATCCTGTTACTTCATTCACAATGATAAAGATTTCACCCACAACAACCAATTAGATATCTGGTCGTTAGCAATCCTGTTGGTAAAAATCCTGTTACTCCATTTAGATTGTGCTGGAATTCGGGTGTATGACTGACATTACGCCATCTTGTTATTCGAGACTCCTAGTAAAAAAATAAAAAATCCTCAATTTACAAGACCTTGCAAGAAAAATTAGACCCAAACACACAGAACACCAAAATTCAAATGAACCAGACCTCCAAAAAAATTCCGAAACAGCAAGTCGGTATTCAACAGAACAAAGAAAACCTCAATCTCCCATCCATATATGCAGAAAGACATCGAAAATCAACAAAGGGAATGCAAAATTGTCCTAGGAAATCCACATAGTGCATTCATATTTAGCATATCTGAATTTATCCAAATGGAACGCAGGGTACCTTTTCTGGTCATCGTGGCGGCGACAGACAAAGAAAGAAGGATGGAAACGGCATGAGGAAGGGGTGTTAGAAGAAGGAGTGTAGGTCTGATTACACCTCCTGCACAGTTTCTTCTCCTGTTCTGCGTCGCCCTTTTTCTCCATTCTTCTCTGTATTCGTGTGGAGCGTCTCTACTTCCTAGCTCTCTTAGCCCATGTCTAGTGAAGACCCAGCCAGAGACATCTTTTTTTTTTTTTTTGTATAGGAATTAGAGAAAGACAAGTGGACCAAATCGTGAAAATGTATTACTTAAAATGACCATTTTAACTCCTAAAATACTTGAGATTGCTCAGGAAAAAGTGAAAATTGTCTACAAATCATCAGTTTAATGTGTGATTTTCTCATCTAACTATAATTGATTCAAAATTTAATCAATCTATTTATTTATTATTTTTTTTTTGAGTTAAAAAGGCTTAACTAATACTACAACAATAGAGATCCTCTCGGAGTTCGGTTACTGTGCTGAGCGACGGTTGAAATTAAAAGCTGGAGATTCGACAGCTGTAGTTAAACACATCATTTAAAACATTTTAATTGATGTGATGCGATTTAGGTCCTTGAATTTTGAAGCTTTTAATAACAATTGTCGTTCAGCATGTTCAGCACAATAGTGCTTAGCACAATAACCAGACTCGATTCTCTAGTGCTTCTCGAATTGAATATTGAATATTCCTTTCAATTTGTTGCTGGAATTGAATGACTTGGTGTGAAGATTCACTTATATACTGATTCCTCCATCAAGATTTTCATCTATTTTAGATGATGAAAAAACACGATAATGATATACTCGCGTAGGAAATATATTTTACTGAACATAAAACATTCTATATTCTTAGTAAAAATTAGGGTTTTTGGTCCCTCGACTTTGCCTTCATTTCAAACATGGTTCTTAGATTTTACAATTGATTGTAGGAGTCTTCGGATTTGGAAAAAAAAAAATCCTTTTGTCGGTTTGTCATTTAAAGTTAATAGATTGAGACATCATATTCAATAAATCGCGCCACATGTCCAATTATCTAAATCACAGACTCAAAGTGAGATAAAAATATTTTTTAATTTATTTTGTAGTATTTTTTTTTATTTTTTGTTTTAAATATTTTAAATTTTAATTTTATTGAGTATGATGTGTGAATCAGTTAAACTTTGGACGGTGGACCGCAAACTGATAGAATGACACTTTTTAACCTATTGTCTAAACCCAAGGACCGTCCGTCTATGTTCAATTGCAAAATCCAAAGTCAGATTTTTGAAATGAAGGCAAAACCCAAGGACCACTTCAAGATTTCAACAATTTCAAGTTCGCCGTCCGACCAAATCAAGGACGTCGAGGATTAGGAAGCACCATCCACTGCTCACTTGACCTGAACGCGTTTAAAGGCTCAGCTCATTTATTAACAGAGATGAGCTTGAGCTTGAGCGTCGAGCCTAATCAAGCCAAGCTTTGAGTAAACCATGCATTTTTAAAATACTCAACGGCAGTATTATCCATGGATCTGTAGTCAATGCATAAAGAAAGTGAACCCAGATACTGGAAAAAAATTTATTCAACATTTTCAAGTGCACAAATAATATTCCACTGCTTAGGCAGAACAAATTGATCCGTCACACTCTTCCACAAACCAAAATTCTGACAAGAGGAGCCCTAATTGATAACTATAATAGATAAAACAAATATGACAGGCGAGCCAAATACTTGGAATATATAAGTAGGAACATACACCATCACGTCCCACAGAAACTGATCTAAGCCTGCAAAAAGCTCGCATACTTGGATCCCAGAAATAGCCTCTGAATACAGAGTAGGGCATTTTTGGTAATCTCAGGACTCTCGTGGGTCATCAGTTTCATCACCCTTTCTTTGGCCTTAAGGTCCATCACAATGACCCGCCCAGCTGGATGGTGCTGGATGAACTGTGACAGATCGAAGCAAGCAACAGCTAGAGTCCGTGGATCACTAGATGTATCCAGAATTGTAATGAGGACCCTCAAAATCTGTAACAGAACACCATATCATACATTAGTACTTCAAAAATTCTGTATCACATTGAGGACCGCAATCGGAAAGAACAATCATAGAACAAAATCTCTTTCGTGAAGTAGTATGTCACGACTCAACTCAGGAAAGGTTCCTAAAAAATACTAATCACTGTTGAGGTTCCTCTAGTCAGTCGTATACTCCACTCCAAGTATATAACTATTGTCAGACTTAACCCAAACCTATTCACAATCCAATTCCTTTGAATTTAGTTCAGTTCAGGGTATTATGCTCCGCCTCACTTAAATCCTTCATTCTCATCAGGATCCACCTTAGATACCATGATGTGACCTGGCACTTCCTCATACTACGACATCATACAACCTCATGCTTTTTCTGAAGAAGCCTACTAAAATTCTTCTACTTATTAATTGTAGAGGACGGTCTGTCTACTTGGTTGCCAAAACTACATGGATGAGGGTCGCAAGTCATTCCTAACCACAATGAAAATTACGAAGTTCCCACATTTACTGTTCATTGTTGAGTGATGTAGAAATGGCATTAAGAAAAGCGCAAATAATCCATACCAGGTGCTAGTGTCTGTGTTCACCATTTCTAACATTTGATAAGGGTATAACGCAATAGGCACCAAGAACAAGAAATGAATAGAGAACTTGGATTGTTAAGTATATTGGATGCACCATGACACAATATCCCATCAAGCAAACCGTCAGTAACAGCGGTAAGCACTAAATAAGGCTTCTCTCAGAAAAGTTTGCTAGAGAGGAAACAGCGGCACAGGGGCACGAGAAGTACCTGGAAATCATTCTCTTCAAATTTTGTAATATTATCACGCCAAAATGAGGGATCTTTGTGCATAGGAGACCAGTCAAGATGACCAAGGAGGACTTCTTGCTTATACAAATCGAACGAACTCAATTTCTTAATGCTGTCCTTCAAACCTTCCTCCAGTTGATTCAGAGCCTCTATCAGGTCCTGTGAAACATTTAAAATAAGTTAGAAGAAAACAATCCCTATAACACGTCATTGCATTAAGGATTCTAATTACTCAAGCACAGAAGTTGAGACACATCTTGCAATACTCCTAGCTGTTTTGATTCTCTATGCAAAGGACTAAAGAGGAAAAAATGGTAATCAGGTTTTGCAATAGTGCAGCAAAATGCAGAAGGAGACAGTCACTGGTAACTGATATAGTAACTTAGCATCACATTTGTATTATCCAAGTGATACCGCATTGACAGCAGAGATGTCACAAGTTTGGCAGGGAAAAGAAAAGAAAACAATCCCTAGATTATTTTGGTTGTGCGCAGCTAGAATCTATGCCTGCACCACAAAAAATAGTGATTTGATTCAAGTTTGGCAACAAAGTCAAAGGATATCCAGTAGGAATGCAAGTTCAGAAGGATAGAAATAGAATATAGTCCCACGTTCTACAAAGGACTACCTCGATTGGAGCTCAATAGCATGTACAAGAGCTAGTTCTAGGTAAACAGATTGTCTCAACTGTAAGACAACAAGCTGGAATTCCTTCTTTCCAAACAATATGCACCCGAACAGCCATCATAAGCTTGTTTATCGTAGGTGTTAACAGTATAGCCCTTTGCACTGTCACCTTTATCTTTCAATAAAGCTTTCCTTACTTATCAAAAAAATAAAAAGCTTAAGGCAAAAACTCACTTTGAGACCTCTAACTACCAATGCAATTTCAAATAGGGGTCTAAACTATCAATCTTAACAATTTTTTTATAAGTAACCGAACTCATTAAAAAGCGATAACAATACAAAATACTATACCGAAATCACTTGGTCTAAACAAGCCATAAAACTAAGAAAATCAACAAAAGGACAGCCAAGCATCCCATTAGCCCAACTAAACAAAGAGAGAAGCAAAACTCCTTGCAGCTTCACCAAGGCCAAGGCACAATCCTCAAAACATCTATTATTCCGTTCCTTCCAAATACACCACCAAATGCACGAAGAAATCATTCTCCAAATAGCCTTGGCAATCGGATTCGAGAACCTCCTATTCCAACTCCACAACACTCCGGACACCTTCTCCGGCATCACCCAATGAAAATTCATAAAGCCAAGCACATGATTCCAAAGCCCCCTCGTGAACGGACAATGGAGGAGCACATGATCAATCGACTCCCCATCTTCTCTACAAAGCTAGCACCAATCAGCAATGTATATACCTCTCCTTCAAGATTATCCGAAGTCAGAATTTTCCCATGCATAGCCTCCCACTCAAAGAAAGAGACCTTCGAGGGGCACTTCGACCTCCACACTCCTTTCCAAGGAAAAGAAAATCTGCCCCTACTAGCAATGGACGAGTAGATAGACTTAACCGAAAACAGACCGTTCTTAGAACAAGTCCACATAATTTTATCTTCCTCCCCTCTCCTAAGCACCAACCCATACAACAAGGAGAAAAACGCATAAAATTCTTTCATCTCTCAATCATTAGCAGCCCTGACAAAGGAAACATTCCACACAACAATAATATCATTCCTCACCATACAATCTGCCACCACAATTGAGCCCTTCAACTACCATAATTGAGCCCTTCAACTACCACAATTAATCAAATTCCGCCCTAAAATAAAATATGACGGTCAAAACCGTGCCACATAGCTCATTCACAACACATGTGACACGAGCCCTTAAACTATCAATCTTAACAAATTGAGCCCTTCAATTACCACAATTAATCAAATTCCACCCTAAAATAAAATATGACGGTCAAAACCGTGCCACATAGCTCATTCACAACACATGGTCACGAGTTTGATCGTTGAATCTTTTTAGGGGTGCAAATTGATGATGAAATTTGGTAGTTATTAGGCTTAATAAGTCAAAGGTAGTCATTGAGACCCCTGTTTGAGATAAATTTGGTAGTTAAAAGGCTTAAAGTGACTTTTCCCCTAAGCTTAAAGATGAGATCATGAAGGGCCTTACCTATAAACCTGCTAAAAACAACCTAAAATAAATCCTCCCAACAAGAAAAAGTACAAGGAAAGTTGGGTTTGTTAAAGAAAGAATGCCATATTAGACTGGTGAAATACGCTTGTCGCAGCAAATGCTTCAATCAAATGTAAGACCAATACCAAAAGAGAAGCGGACAGTGATGTAGACTAACAATCAAAAATATCTTCAAGGATTGCGCTATAGCTCCATTATACTGAGTTTACCAAAACTTTATGCACAATCAGCAAGTATAGCAGCTTCTAATTCTCTTACCTCATCACTCCATGCTTGTGCTTTCAAGCTTTGCACAATCTGCAGCAATCCAAGGTCTACCATTTGAGCAGCAAACGACTCTTTTGAAAGCAAGTTCCTAAAGGTCAAGACAACAACTCTGACAACCTAGCAAGAATTGGAGTGCCAAACACACCAATATTAGATATGAAACATTCTCTTTTCAAAACTAGTCAAATGCAACTAGAAGCTAAAGTCACGTGCATTCAAAATCTGCTATACAGGGATGCTCGTCATGAAAATGACTACGTTAAGGGTAATATAGGAAAACCAACAAAAAGGTACTGCTACCTGCTTATACATACCAACCAACCAGAGAGGAAAATATTGAAACAAACTCTGCAGACCGAAAACTCACCTTCTCTTTTGTGGAACTCTTTACCACCTCTATTAGTCGCGGCAGGGTTCTTGAAGTAGCCAAGTACTCAACCGCAGGTTCATAGTATGACAAAAGCCAAACACAGAGACAAGTTTCATATAGGAGCTGCAACAAAGATGAGAAGCAGTCAATTTCAGGATTATTAAACTTTAATTATTGATGGATTGCTGCCACACAAAAAAAAATCTCTTTCCAGAAGTCTGAGACCGCATGACAACTATGACTAGGATGCACCGGTTTGGTGGAAAGCAATGATAGTTGCTGGCCATACAGAATATGAACCAAAGTTACCTGAATTGATTGCTGAGTGGATGCTGGAGAAATTAAAGGAACGAGCAACTTCACCCCATCATCTGGAACGAACAGTGATCTGACCACAGGTTCCCTTAGCACTGTAGCAAGGCAATGGATGGCAATAGGCGGACCAAGAATAGGATGGGAAGGCCTCTTCAGCTGCGCATCACATCAGGCATCAGGACCAGGTGATGATTGATAATTGCTATCCTTTAACCATACATTAAAATCCTAACCGAACAAGATGGAGAATCTCTAAAAATGGAAACAAGACATCTCATTATGACTGTTCTTGCAGACTCCCATCTTCATTTTCTTTTGTTTTCTAGACTTACTTTATGAAGTGTAACTTGCCTCTTGTACAGAACATGTACACTTGAGGTGTCTCCTCTTTTTGGAATAATATTGTCGTGCATTTGTAGTATCTATTCCAAACATTGTAAATTGTAACTGACCATTTTGAGGCGGGAGGATGGAGCACTTTGGTGGCTCAAGGTTCTTATGGGGTGAGCTTGTGGAAAAACATTAGCAGAGGGTGAAACTTTTTTAGAGAGCATATTAAGTTTGTGGTAGGGAGCGGATCCAGAATTTTGTTTTAGCATGACAATTGGTGTGGGGAAAGATCGCTGAGTGAGGAGTTTCCTCAATTATTTTCTCTTGCTCGATGTAAGGACGCTTGGGTGGCTGATTGCTTGGAGATGGGATTCGGAGTGGTAGTGTGGGATGTTCACTTTGAAAGAATGATTAACGATTGGGAGATGGAGGTTTTGGGTTTTATTCTTTACTCTATTTGTGGAGTAGGAGTGGGGGTGATGATAAAATGCTTTGGATGGGTTCTAAGAGCAGTGTTTTCTCTGTGAAATTGATGCATGCTTTGCTTTTGAAGGGCTCCAATGAGGATTTTCCTTGGCGCCAATGTTGGACGAACTTGGCTCCCCCCTAGAGTAGCTTTCTTTGTTTGGGAGGCTACTCATGGAAAATTTTTGACTATTGACAACTTAAGGAAGAGGGGCATCTGTGTGACTGAGTGGTGCTATTTTCATTGTTCGGTGGCTAAAGGATTATGGGGGCATGTGCTGAGCATTCTTAATTATGATTGGGTTGTGCCTAGGAAAGTAGTGGATGTTTTGCTTTGTTGGAGGAGGAAGTATGAGGACCCAATGACATTGGCCATTTGGAAGATGATCCCTGCTTGCATTATGGTGGAGTCTGTGGAGGGAAAGGAATGAGAGATATTTTGAAGATAGGGATAGTGTCTTTGGCTAGTTTGGGGGCATCTATGTTGCATTCTCTTTTTCTGTTGGCTAATTCGGATTTAAGATGTCCTTTTTGTGGGTTTGCCGGATTTTCTTAGTTTTTTAGCTTGCATGCTTTAGTTGTTGTCAGTATAGTTTCTTGTACTGTCAACTTTCTTTTTCTTTAATAAAGATTGACTTCCTTATCAAAAAAAAGTTAACAAACCCTAGACAACTATTTAAATGCATTGGAGCTTAAAAACGGACCGGATATTGTATGTGTGTGTCTACGCAACATCTACAACAATTACCCAAATATGCAATAACCAGCAATCAAGTGTGAACTAGACAATGGTCCCACTCCAATTCAGAGATGTGTGCATACCTGTGCACAAAGCCATTCCACCAATCCTTTCAACACGTCCTCAATATTGGTGGATTTCTTCTTTGAGTTTGAGGCTTCCCCATTTGCAATTAAGCCATTCTGGGATTTTGGTCTAGCACTATAATCACCCAAAAAAACAACACAGTTACCGGAAAAGAATGCCATACAAGCACCACTTGAAACTTTTCACTGCACTTTGCAGAAGGATCAGATCCAAAATACCTTACTATTTGGGTAAGTATCTTACAGCTCTTCTCTTGTATGAACCAATTACCATTCCAAAGCAATCTGAAAGTGGATCAGACAATGAATCGTTTCAGTTTTTTATCAATAAAAGATCATAAGAAGCCAAACTATAGCATGATCAAGCAGTATTAAGATTATGCACACTCAAACAGTGTTCAAATAATTACAGATCCGTTTCGTTTCTCTTAAGAAACCAATCTACTAGTGGTCACAGATCCAAAATCTATCCAAAGCCCACAAAGAATATCAGTCTGCTTCCCAATCTTGGAGTTTTTGTTACAGATTCAAGTATAGGGTTGAAACCAACCCACGAAATAGTTAGGGTTTATAGCTTTGAAAAACTAAAACAGTCTGGTTTCAGAAATTTTAAAGACATCAAAGCCTCAATCTTACTACTCTGTAGAATTGACAGTAGAAATCCTCTTTTGCAACCTTTTCTTGCAAATTTTAAAGTTACTTTTTATGTCAAGCTAACTGAATGTTTTAGACTTGTAGAGGTCATAATGCAACCAATCTTTGTTTGAGCTCGGGACAGTTCGGTGAACAAAAGACACTAAACATGATACTGGCCACCAGCACATGGAACTGTACACCTTGTTTTCATACATATACAAGACCAGCAACCTAAGAACTGCCATGGGAACATTGTTTTAGGACCATAACATATGTTAGAATTGCTTCCAGAAGTTTCCTAAGCAAAAACTTAGAAACATAAGAAAGCCTATGTTTGCAATTGTGAAGACTGATAGCTAGAATTCCATTTTATCCAAGAAAAGTCGTATTAACCTAGAGAAAGAAATGTTGGGAATCAGATTGCTTAAAGCTACAAAAAACTTTGATAAGGGATTTGATTTGGGACTTGACAATAAAAAAGAAAAAACTAGGATGAGCAAATTCAGGTAAAACCCAACTCAAAGCAAGAAAGAAAATGCATCCCAAAACTAAAGCAGAACAAGATTTTGGTAAACATCTCACTTTTACCACAGGTATAACATTCCATGATTTAAAATTCAATAATGCCACTCCTGGAAGAGATTCATCAATTAGATCACCTTCATCAATTAGATCACCTGTAATTGGTTATACGTAAAATCCACAAACAAACACACAGGAGCCATAACCACAACAGTATTAACTATTTTTTAACATCCAAAAATGTTTACTTAAATACTCAACTTAGGAAAGGCTCATAAGTATCTTCATCAGCAAGAGAGTTGTCATGGAATAATCTTGCTCTCTTTGGGTTGGCTGTCAAAAAAGATAAAGAGGGAATTAATTTCTTTATAATATGTGAGCAATTAAAGCCTGAAAATCATCCAATTACCTGTAAGCATTTCATCAATTAATGCCAGAACATATTCTACAGTTTCCTCCTTATAAATGTCACATAGGATGCTAACAAACACCCGCACATAAGCTGGACCATCCTGCCATGGTTAACTCCACTTGTTAATACTACTATAAAGAACGAGAGTAATTCTTGCTCCACAATATAAGCACAATTCTCAAAATTTATGGTTATGCATCCAAGTGTAAACCAAATTGCTTGTAATCGAGGAGTATAAGGTTCTTTGGACAACGGGATATAGAAAAAATATCACAGGGTCGGAATTTTAAAGAAGGAAAAACTATCATCCATTTCAAATATCATTTCAGCAATGAAACATTACATCCTCCAGAAGTTGTGCTCTGTAACTTTCTGATTTGTTGTCATAACGCCTTAGCAGCTGAAGGCATGTCCCTGTGATGATCTTAGTCGTCATGTATGTTTCCCATGGAATGTCCCTCTTCAAAACCTAGATAATGGAAGTATATTTTAATCAGAAAATTTACATACCTAATCTATTTTTCTAGATAGCTTAAAAAGTAATTCCACATTGACAACAAATCTAAATTCTATGAAAAACAGGCAACTGTGGTTTAACACGATACTGGATTAAATCATCCTTAATCAGAAGCCTAGAAGAAGAATTCCCATTAAAGCAACAGAGGAAATTTATATTATATTTCTCATGTCCATGAAAGAATCTTAGGTATTCAAGGACAGGTTGCGATGTTGATTAAGGTCCCATTAGCTCATTCTCCACTTCCCTTTTTCTGAAAGAATCGTCAAATACAATATCAACCCTTTCTGGATATATAATCACATCTACTTTAAAAATGCAGTTAGCACTCCACAATACATGTAATTAAAATTTCATCATTTTTTTACTCCTCTTTTTAGTTCTCCATTTTGCCTTAACATTACATACATCCAAATTTCGGCAATTACTCATTACTGCCAGATCAAAGGTTTCTCCACAACAATGGTCAAAGTTGAACTATGTTGTGCCCGTTCTTTACATCCTCAACCAGTCACTAAGAATGAGCAAATTATGAACTGGTGTTCAACATGACACCTTCTGTTTCCTTGATCAGAAATTACACATTAGAATCCTAAAACCATAGGACCACCACTGATAGCTTTACCCTGAATCCATTTCCAATTTTCCTTGAAAAATCAACAAATTCATGATCAAGCACATGTCCACATGGATTCTGACAAAACCTTATTTAGAGTACAACGAAATCCCGCTTCAGATTACTTAATTGAAGGGAAAAAAACCCAACTTCTGATTAAATCAAAACGATAACTCAAAAAATTCGAACGAATAAAGCGAACTGGATCACCAACCTGTTCTGAGGTTAGTTCTGCTTGCTCCATGGATACTGTATCCCCACTCGGAATTACACCAAAATTTCACAAATACTAATACATAGGGAAAAAATTAAATCAGAGAGATCGCCAAACAAAGTAACAAACCATCCGTACGTGCAGTTAGAATAACACAGATCACTGATCATAAATCAAACCTAAATATTCAGTCTAAATTAAGTGATCAAATAGTCAGGGTGGAATTAGAACAAACTTTACATCTAGCAAGAGGAAATGTGATCCGAATTCCTTCAAGATTCGGTAAACCTCCAAAGGAAGTTCGAGGAGAAAATTAGGAAAGGTAATTCCCTGCCTCAAATTGTCGGCAATTGAGGGAACTCTAACAGAGAAAAATCGAACTTCAAGAAATACTTGGATCGAAACCTTACCTCTGTGTGTGAGTGGTGGCTTTTTCCGGGCTCATAAAGAGCTCTGGAAGCCAAGGGGTGGGTAGAGGAACTCTCGGAAACGCTTCCGGTTCCACTACTGGCCGGAACCCCATAACGTATCCGGCTCCGCATCTGCGTTCCGCTTATGTGCGGATGCGGAACCGGCGGAACAGGGAAGCGGAATTCCGAATGCTCCAAGGAAATAAACCAATCAAACAAGCATAATGTCATGCTCTCAAAACCATAAAAACCACTCCAATTCATCCGTTTTTTAACCACCAATTCGGCACCAAAACCCAAAAGTTCCAAATCATCAAACCCCAAAGCAACCAACCTCAAATCGAGGCAATAGCGACGTACAAAATACCATACCTGAGGCTCGAGGCACGAAATTGAGAGAGCACAAAGAGATCAACCAATTTGGACTCGGGGAGAGGGGGGGAGAAAGCTTTTCGGCAGCGGGAGGGCGCAGTCGCTCAAGATAGAAACCCGAAACCGGATGGGAGAGAGACAGAGTAGTCAGGAGTGACAGAGCTGAGGTGATAGAGAGAGCAGAGTAATTTCGCGGAGAGGGGACCGGGAGGGAGAGATCCGCCTAAGAGACCGCCTTCTTTTTTTTTTTTACCGTACGTAACAGAACTCAAAACGTCTACGTTTTGTGTGTTTTTTTTTTTTTAAATAATAAGCGGATCCAGATATTTTCGAATCTTATCCGATTCCAGTGTCGGATATTGAGCAAAACAGAGTCTGATATCTCTACCAGTACTGAATTGGACCAAAATTCCAGTACCGGATGAAGATACCGGAATTCCGATTTCGATGGGAAAAAATTGCCACACTTACCGGAACCGGAATGAAGCAGAACGAACAGCAGCGGAGGGGCCTGTTCTTGCAATTATGTGACTTAGCGGCGTGGATTACTGCGTATGGGTTCCCTTCCCTACCATACAAGGGTGGTTCTCCTCATACTGTGTAGGGGAGAAGGCAAGAGGCCCGTGGAGGGTCATAGAGTACGTGCCAAATGGTTTAATTGCGTTGGCGACAAATAGTGCATTAATAATGATATCGGTTTGTCTTAGCATATCAAAGTATAATATTGAAGATAATATATGCAAATCCCAATAAAGAGGTTCCTCTAAGTTCTCAAAGCAAAAACACCATTAAAAAATGAGATCTTTCACTAATAAAATATCTCTAAAAAACACAAATTTTTTAAAAAAATCACCTTCTTCAAAGTCTCACGTATGCATTATAAATTGAAATTTTATTAGTAGTTTGTGAATATAATATGTTAATTATGATAGTCAAGAGAACATATTACAAATGTTGATGTTAAGTATAGCTTTTTAAAGGTGAATTATAATTTGTACCTTCTAACTTTTAGTCATTTTGCTAGCGATTTACCTCTGCGTTCGGCTGTTTATCGGTTCGTGAGTAGATTTGCGCGAGATCTCCACTCCCACTCGCCGTCTCTTCCAAACACGTTTTTGGTTCTCAAATTAAGGGCATGTTTATTTGCTCAAAATTTTGAAGGTCAAAAATTTATAACAAAATAAATATATTTTTAAATTTTTAACTTTTACACATACATTTTAAACTTTTTACAAATCCCAATAAATTTCAACATTCAAAAGATCCTCAAAATTTTGAGAATATTCCCTAAAATTTCGATAAATAAACATACCCTAATTTGAGAACTCAATCTCCTAAAATTTAAATCCATGCCCAAAACTAAAAATTAAACCCAGTCTCGACTAGCTTTCCAAACTTGGCCTTAACTTACCAATGAATTTGCACTTTACCACTTATTTTAAGGTTTTATTGTTAAAATCAAGAGAAAAAAAATATGTGACGTAATATTAAAGCTCATTTGTAACATGAAAGCTTTCTCTCTCTTTTTTTCCAAATAAATTATTTGAAATTACTGTTTAAATTAAAAATATAAACGTGGCATAATTTTAAAGGTTAAACCAAAACATTTTCACCGTATTAGTTGCTTGGAGTGTAAATTATAAATGAGTTGAAAATACAAAAAGCAAAGTTTTCTTAAAAAAAGAAATTTTTCATATTTCAAATTTAAGCATTAATTTCTATTTATTTTTTTCTTGTAGTCAAAACATACGAACTGATCAGCTTCAAATCCACGAGGTTTTAAATTCTCCGTGTTGAAATGGCTGCCATTCTTGACGTCTTTCATGCGAAGTTTCCTCCATGGCACAATGAGGTCGAGCATCTTTTGCTGCTCAACGGTCTTTTTCCATGACGTTAAGAACAGAAAAGGGAAAACTTGTACCCCCATAGATGAACTTCATAATCTACGGAGTTAATATTTTTGAGAGTTTAAAGTATGAGTTTTTCACTTTAAGCTCTTAAATTATTAAAATTCGTCAACTTATTTTTAAATAAGATCTGATCGTTAAAACTGTACCACATTAGTCTATTTATAACACACGTAACACGATTTTAACTGTTGAAACATTTGTGTAAGCACACAATAATGATTTAATAAAACCTTTTTGAAGTAGTGACGTATGTTTGTTTGCCAAAATATTGGGGAATATTCTCAAAATTTTGGGAATCTTTACTTTATTGAGATTTATTGGGGTTTGTGAAAAGTGAAGTATGTAGGTGTAAAAGTTAAAAATTTTGATGTTTGGTTTGTCCGATTTGTTGAGACCCCAAATATTTGGGGTCTCAAACATGCCTCTATCTCCATCAAATTAAATATAAAAAATTTAATATAATCACATTTTTTCTCATTTTTTTTACCAATTCCTATAAAAAGTTATAAAATTGTCCAACACATATATACTATAAAATGTTCACTACATTTTTACAAACTCTCGTAAAACTCGAATTTCTCTAGATTTTCACATTACTAACTTGTTTGAGCCCCAAATAATATTTGACGTTAATATTAAAAAATTCATCAAATAATTTTTTATTGTTATAATATTTATTAAAAATATTCTCTCTCTTCATTTTTCCACCGATTCTCATCAAATATCTTTACTTTTTTACAAACAATAATATTTCACAAACCCCGATACCCAAATTTCCACACTCAAACAACCCCTACATCTTGCTAAACATGCCCTTAATTTAATGTATCTTAATTTTTGTTAATAACATATAAATGCAATGCTAATGGACACAAAACTTAAATTTACTTCCTAAATTATGGATTCGAGTACATTTTTATGGGGCCTAAGGTGGCCCTTACGCAACTTCCTAGCCAGCCTATCCCTTGAGCCGGTCCTATGGAAAGTTACCAATTTTCTTTTTTCGGAATTTTGAGATTTATATTGGGTAATAACTTTAAACAGTGTTCTCAAATTTTTGAGATTTTTAGGGTATTAATGCATAAACGATGTGATTTATTGGAGATTTATAAGAATGTTTTTGGTTATTATTTGTTAAGACAACGATGAGATAAAAAATTTTGAAGGAGACTGAAAAAAGAAATATGCTAAAATTAGACGAAGAACAAAAATTATTTCAAGAAAACAGCATATATTTTCTATGGTTTCCTAAAATAGCATCGGAGCAAAAAAAGGGGAAAGAAACGACATCGTTGAGTGTAGTTGGGAAGAAACGTGAGGTCTATTGACTTGTAGATACTTTTTATCTTTCCATTTTTTTTTTTATTCGCCGAATGCCGATTCATAAAATGAGAACACGTTTCTAGGACAGAAACAGAACTGTGGAGAAGCTAGCCATTGGCTTATCCTCCATTGCCCAACCGAGAGGTAGGGGGCACTTGGACTACTCCGGTACGAGGGAGGAACTCTCAGAAAAACCCCCTGACCACACCCATCGCTAACGTAGATAGAGCGAGAGATGAGAGCATCGTCTATGTCTTTCTCTATTCCCATCTCCCTTCCACTTTCTCATCCTCCTTTACCTGTCAAATACTATCCCTCTTTCCCATATGAGAACCCTCAACCGCCACCATCACATGGGTGTTCAACATTCTTTGCCTTTTTCCATTACAGAGGTAGACAAAGGTTAAGACCTGTTCCTCTGACAAAAGGGCAGCATGGGTTTTCCAGGTTGTCTTCCTGCAGGAGCTTTAGAGGTGTGAGTGGGGCAGAGTTTGGTGGTGGGAGTGAAGAAGAAGAGGAAGAAGTAGTGGAGGTTGTGTGTAATAATTATGAGGAAGAAGTAGAAGTAGGAGCAGAGGAGAATTGGACGTTGGGATCTTCTCTTTTGCCTGAGAGATGGGATGTCCTTGGTCTTGGACAAGCCATGGTATTTTTTTTGTTTAATTAATTTTGTTATTGTGTATTCCCTTTTCATATGTTTTTTTTGGCATTTTAAGTTTCTGTTTTGTTACCAAGAAAACGTGAAAAAAAACATGATTTGAGTTTTTCCATGTCATGGTATTTAACTTATCTGACCTTTTTTTATTGCAAGCTTCCTTGGGTATTGTTGCAGAAGGAAAATAGAGAATAACATTTTGGGGGAGGGGAGGGGTGTGTGCCGGTCTTCTTGGTATTCACGGTTTTTCCATTTCCATGTTTCCTTTCCTTTAAAAAAAATGATGAGAATATTGGAAGACTACAAAAGATATTGTTGAAATATTGGAGTGCAGTAGAATGAAATTTCGTTCTGTAGTCTTTGGGAGTGTTGCATTATATTGACATTTTTCTCATTTTGTTATTGTAATTCAAATCACGTGAAACATTTGTCAAAATTGCTAGGATATTTGAATTTTTCAAAATAGCTAGGGTACTTGAATTTGATTTTCAAGGCATTACCATGCAGGATTATCATCTTACATTTATTGGGGGTGAATGCTGAAAAAATCATGGCTTCTTATATGTTAAGAATTTTTCACAATGTGCTATCAGTGTTTCATTTATATCTGGTATCATGTTGGAATTTAGCACTACTTTCTGGTGATGTTTAGTATTTCTGTAGGGGAGTTCAAATTCTTAACCTCTTTGTTTTCCTATCTGGTTTCCTAATGTAGTATCGATGAAAATTAATTATTGCTTGGATCTTTGTTTAACTATACTTTAGGTTGACTTCTCCGGCATGGTTGATGATGAATTTTTGGATAAACTGGGATTAGAGAAAGGAACAAGGAAGGTTGTGAATCATGAGGAGAGGGGTAAGGTGTTGCGAGCTATGGACGGTTGCAGCTACAAGGCTGCTGCAGGTGGATCTCTTTCCAACAGCTTAGCGGCCTTGGCTCGGCTTGGTAGTAGGCCCATTGGAGGCCCTACTTTGAATGTAGCCATGGTTGGTAGTGTGGGGAGCGATCCCTTGGGTAGCTTCTACAGGTCAGGAACTGTTTAACTTACACTTATCTGGTGTTTTGATTCTTTATTCAGAAGCGAGTGATATAATTTTCTGGCTAGTTTTTTTAATACCAAGGGAAAATAAAGAAAGAGAAAGAAGAATAAATTACGCCCCTTTCAATTAAGCACATTGAATTAGTCTATCTCGACTGACTGTTGGTTTTTTATTTTATGAGGACTGATGTTAATATCATCTGGTACAGTTTTCTTGGTCTGTCATGTGTTCCCTCGCTGATAAGTGGCTTTGGCAGCTCTCTTCCCAATGATTAAGTATAGAATTTAATCCTCGTGTCTTGCACACACACACACGCGCATGTATCTAACTCCTTTCGTGACTTTTGGATGCAATCCCTTGAATTTGGTGGATGCTCTTCTGCTGATGATATTTGCTCCGTCTTCACTATTCATTGACCACTTTTTTATTTGTTACCGTATACATTTCCCAGAGGTCTTTTCGTCATTTTTCCATCTGACCAGAAGATTGAGTCATATAGAGATTGATTGTTGACTAAACTGAAAGAACTTGTGAAGTGGACGGTTCAAGACTCAAATGTAGTGTTACCGAACCTAGAAGGGGGGGTTGAATAGGTTTTCATTTTTCTTGAAAATTATAACCATTTAAAATCTGCACACTCTTCACAAGCTCAATCAGTAATTTCAAGAATGCGGCGCTTTTGTTAAAACTGTTATAACTGCCTTTCACAAGTCTTGAGCAAACTACCAGTGAACTCTGATGAAACTTCCCGGGCTCTCATCACCAATCATGTTGAACTGCTGGACTTTGAGCAGGGCTTCATTTAACCACGAATCTCAGCCATTAACTTAGACACGTCATGAAGTACTACGCCAACAAAAATTCATTAACAACTTGTAAGAGGGTAAAAAAATGATGTTCATTTGGATGATTGTCAAGATTCTTAAATGGACATCAACGAGGTATCAAATGCCTCTCTTGGCCATTTGGAATTCTTTCTAAACATTTAATATAAAATATCAGTTGGTAATTTTCTTCTTGTCACTTTGTGTTATCCAATTCCCTGTATACTTGTGTTCACTCAAATCATATCTATAATAATTTCTCAATCTTCATCAAGTAGGATATTTTTTAGATAATTTGTTCTGGATCATGGCATGGTCTATTCCCAACTACCATATTACATTTTCTCTATGTGTTTCAATGGAAGGTTTTGATCAACCTGTGATATGGCGATTGGCATGTAGGTGGAGGTTGCATTAGATACAAAATTAGTTGTGTCTGAAATTCACACAGAGAGTTTGTTGTGTGATCTCTAGTACGGTATAACTATTTAGATTGGTGGCAAGGATTACTTGGTTCAATGTTTGAACTACCTGAGAAAGTTTGTGGCTAGTATGATCAAGTAAAACTTAACGTGTGCTTTGATAATATGTTATAGGGCAAAACTGCGTCGGGCCAATGTGCATTTTCTATCTGAACCCATCAAGGATGGGACAACGGGGACAGTGATTGTTCTTACAACTCCTGATGCTCATCGCACAATGCTTTCATATCAGGTCGTCTAAATATTAGTATCAAGTTTGGGTTCATATTCATTTGTGGAAGTTCTTGTTTTCTCTTTTGAAAGAAGAGTGTTGCAAAATACATATACTAGATGTTTTTCATTTTCATTAAGGCTTGTTGTTGAATATTCCAGCTGTCAGGTACCTCTTCCTTGTTTCTCTAATTAATGATTGCGACTAAATATTACATTTGATCAACTGGTTGGTGGCTAACTTACAATGGAATAGATGGGACATTTTGATACCGTCCTTGATGTTCCTTTGCAGAAATCTCAATAAGTTTTTGGCTGAGAGCTTTTGAGTTGCTAAGGGTTTGTGTAAGTCTAGACGATCAGTTGATGTGCGTGTCTTTTTCTGGTGTTCTCTTCTACTGAAACTTTGTCGGCTATAGTTTTGCCCATAAGGAATTTTTTTTGGGTTAATAAGTCAGTCACTGTCTTGGTTTGGATTCTTTATCAAAAAATTCCCAGTAGTGGAATACTGCTTTTCCAACTTTATCAGAACATTCCGTCTGTTTATATGTAGTTAGAAAAGTTGATAAAAGTTTCCAGGTGTACAAAGAATGTGAGATGCCTGAAAATGCTGAGACATGTATAATTAGTGCTACATCAGCATCTAACAAGAAAAAAAAGTAGTAGTACATCACAATCCTCTTTAAAACCAAAAGGAATTTGAAAGGATAAAGAAACTAAAATAAGAAAGGATAAAGAAACTAAAATAAGAAAGGAGAAGGGGAAGAGCTGGATCCACCCTTCCTGCAGTCCCCTCCCCTGCCTTGGCCCAACAGGAGGGGCGTATCTCCCTCTTACATCACCCCCTCCTGAGCTGCCAGAGAGGAAGATCCTCTGACCTCCATCAGGCTGGATCCTTAATTTTTTTCCTTTTTCTTCTGTAGGAGTATAGCATTATAAGGTGCCTGACGTAGCTTTTTACACTTGTGCTGCAGATTCTCTTAACTATCTAATGGTAGGCGAACTGACCTAGGTTTTTGATGAAGTTGGAAAATCTGAGTACCACTGCAATAATATTTGGAACTCAGGGAGCTTTTTGATAAAAGGTCAAATCTCAAGCAGTGATCTAGTACTTGACCAAAAAATATGGAAAAAACTTATACCGTGGTCTGAAATTAATTTTGTTTTTTCTCCGGAATAGAAGATAAATAGGCACCGCTTTAGGATTACTGCATTTCAAAGGATATGGTAAGGTTCTAGGATTAGAAATCTCAATTTTCTTTGGCTTGGCCTCAATTACTCTGGAAATGATAACGTTCTTTGACTTGCTTAGTTTTTTGGTGGTAGAATTCTTCTTTATGGATGCCATTACTATTTCAGTATCGAACAAATTCTTTTAGCTACATAAGTTTATTGGAAAATGGAGTTCTTCTGTTCTATTGCAATGGACAGCATCTGTGTTATGATTTCTAAAAGAACTTTTGAGGCATTTCAAAGTTCATGAGAAATTCTTAGATGCACTTCTTTGATATGTGTGTGTATGATGCATATAGGGATTTAAATGAGACCCTAATATAACTGCATTTGGATGTCAGGGTACATCTTCAACTGTTAATTACAATCCAAGCTTAGCCAGCATAATTCCAAAGACAAATATACTTGTGGTGGAAGGATACTTATTTGAACTTCCCGATACAATTAAAACAATGACAAAAGCATGCGAGGAAGCACGCAGGTGCGGTGCCCTGGTAGCTGTTACAGCGTCAGACGTCTCCTGCATCGAGAGACATTATGATGATTTCTGGTAAGATTGTTTGGTGACTTGTTTTCTCCCTTTATTTTCAATTCATTTCAGGGAGCTGTCAGAAGTCTTTATGCATTACAGGATTGTGTTTCTTAAATTAAGCAAGGCCTCTTCTCCCCACCCCAGTAGAAAGGATGAGTAGTTTTACTAACAATCAAATCAATTTGGTGGTTCATACACCTTTGAATCTAACTTCACTGCAATGATGATGATATGTTCATGATGATGAGGTGGAGGTGGAGTTGGGCTTGGTTGAATCTTCTCCCCTTTTGTGCACTCACCTATACATTATAATGGTCATAATTTGGCTAATTCTATCTTCCAGTTGGAAATGAGCATCTTGGGGAACCAATTATTTCCATATTTATATAGAAACGAATTTTAGGGCAATTTCTACAAGTATTGCTAAATATGTTCAATCATGAAACCCCCAGTCATATACTTAAGCTCCACGGAAAGGGGATCATTTGTTTAACCCTCAGACTAGTAGTCTAAATATTATTTACTAAGATTAGGTAACCATCACAAACAGGCTCATTTGAAATGCCACCGCAAAAACACAATGCATTGGACCAGATCCTAGGTTGCTGGATGCCTGATGGTTTCTTGGTTGGGGAAGAACATAATCTTAGTTGTGAAGCTTTCATCTGCTCTCTGGTCGAATGCCACAACTTTTCCTCTTGGAAGAAACCTAGGGCCAAAATCAGGTCCCAACATAAGGGAACTCCAGTTGGTTTTCTTGGTTTAAGGGCATATTTGAAATTCCTTATTCCTCCTCCCTGCTTATTTCCGCTACTTTTTTTTATTCATCTTCTGATCTCACTAACCTTGAGTGTAGCAGCTTTTTTCCTTGGTATGAAGGCTCTCTTTTATGTATGTAAAATTGTTTTGGCCGTGAATTTTGCTTGCTCAGATTTATTTAACTTTTCCTTCTGTTTCTGCTGTCAGGGAAATGGTAGGGAACCATGCCGACATTGTATTTGCAAACAGTGATGAAGCTAGAGCTTTATGTCATTTTGCCTCAAAGGAGAGTCCTATTTCAGCTGCAAGGTATCTGAGCCATTTTGTTCCCCTAGTCTCCGTTACAGATGGGCCGAGAGGCTCTTACATAGGCGTCAAAGGAGAAGCTGTATATATCCCTCCTTCACCATGTGTACCCGTGGACACTTGTGGTGCTGGGGATGCATATGCATCTGGCTTCTTGTATGGTATTTTAAGGGGAATGTCAGACCTGAAAGGAATGGGAACATTAGCGTCTAGGATTGCAGCTACAGTTGTTGGGCAACAGGGGACTCGGCTTAGGGTTCAAGACGCGGTTGAATTAGCAGAATCATTCGCTTTCCATTATGATAATCGCACTAGTCGGTCAGATGTCAGTTCAGATCATATTTCCAGCTTCTAATCAGTTCCCCTTGGCCCCTCTACATTGTTTGCTTTATTCATATCTCTGTACCTGTACATTCAATTGTAGTATTTTTTTTATCCCGGCAATAAAATTGCTCAGGCTTTGAAGATGTCAACATAGTGTCGTGAAACTTACAGTGCATCAGAATACCCAGAAAACACATTTTCATCATTTGCTTAATTTACCATGACAGCAGGAACTGCCCGTAGTCATGCACTCATAAATTCTCGACTTTGTGAAATATGTCAATGAAATACCAAACATGCAGGAGTGGCGATTCCTTGATATCGATTTTTTCTTCTGACAGCCCGAGAAAACGATTGCCAAATGGATTCAAATTAGAGAAATTTTCACGGCTCAGATTGGCAATGGTACTGACACGGCGTTTCTTGATAATCATGTTCTTCCTGCCTTTGATAAATAGCAGCAGCATTGAATGTTTTTGGTTCCAATAAACCAACGTTGCTCTCGTGTTTCCGTGTGTAAAGAAAATTTGACCTACTGGACTGCTTACCCGATTTAGAATTCCATCTGTTCAGCCCCATCTTTCAGCGTCATAGTTTTTGTTTGCAGTCTTATCTCAGCGTATAGTTTATGTTTGCCCTAATCTCTCTTGGCTCCCGTGGAAGTCTAGGGTATGTTCGTTTTCACCATTTTTTCAGGATTCTAAGTATATTCACAATTCTACCACCGAACATATTCAGAATTCAAACACAAAAACCAATACATTTTACACAATCTCCAACAACTTTTTAATTTTTTATTCAACGTAAATTTTCTCTCTCTATACTTTTTCACATAACTCCAATACTTTTTTATTAAACAATTACATCAAATCATTTCTCTCTCCACTTTACACAAACACCAATAAAACACTATTCAACATAAAAATTCACAACTTCTCTAAAATCCTACATTTTTTCTCAAAACGAACATCACTAGTTTATTTCAACAAGCACTTGAGATGCTCTACAGTAATATGGGTGAAGTAGTTATCCAACCCCTTTTCAATAAATTGTCCCAACTGCCTATTTAAAGTATGCAAAAAGAGATAAAAGAAAATACTCAATGTTCCAAACTATATATGGTCTAAATATCCAGATATACCTTCTCCCTAGATCTGGAACAGAGGGTCCAGTTTGGTCATTGATACCTGATCCAATTGGAGAAACCAGACTGGGATAGCATGCATAATTGAACAACAGTAAACTTCTGTCTGTATTTGGCTGTTTCCTTGATATTTTGGGCTGATTGTTCTCGTGGATAGTGAATCCAAAATGCCAGCATGCCTGGTCATTCCCATTTATCATGGAACTCAGAAGAACTATTTGATATTTTCACGCTTTTCGCCTGTTGTATGTGCATTTCTCTTTTATATTTCAGACAGCGACAGAATTTGTTCAAAATTCAGGGAAGCAACTTCTATTTTTTGGTAAATTTAAAAGAAATATCTATCTTGTTCACAAAAAAACGCAATCCATTCAGACTCAAATGGTGGTAGGCAGGAAAAAGGCTAATTATCTTGGAAAGACCCACTTTCTTTTCAAAATTTATGAGTCTCAAATGGAGCCTTCACAACATGTGTTATAATTTGTTTGGTATCAGTCAATTATGGTGTTAGTCATGTAGCGTTAGGATATAGTCTATTTTCCGGCCTTCTTCAAAAGTGCCAAAATCAAATAAACAAGCCTGACACACCCTAAATATTACTTTAGCTACCAATATTACCAATTCTAGGACAATATTTGGTATTTGGCTTTTCTCTCTGGAATCTAGGGATGTACTATTTATTCAATTATTTCCCCTACATCTTCAATTTTCAACTTTCTTAAAAGGTAGAAGAAATGCAATCAAACTAAAAGGTTCTTGGGAGATATGAACCCCTCTTTCTTTCTTTGGGTGTGTTGAGCTTTTCCTTTCTTGGATTGGGGAAGGGGTAAGTTAAGAGAAGAATCATCGCAAGTTTGATAGAACTCTTATTCATTCAAATTATTCCCAAACTTATACACCAGAACAAAGGAAGGGTGGGGGGGGGGGGGGTGAGAGAAGAATAACCTTTCAGAATTATTGGTCAAGAAAACAAGTTAATGGTCAAGAAGAAAAAGTGAATCTTCCACTTATTGAATGGTTAGCTTTGTATGACTAAGAACATTAGGGTTATCAGAGCAGTCAAAGCTGACTTCGATTCAATGAGAATAAGACTGTCCTTATATGTTTCACACCGCACATTTTAAAAGGAAACACCCCTCACCCCCACCAAAAGAAGCTTTCAACTTCTCTTCTCCATTTTCCCCGTTTTTTTTGTCTTTTGCTTTCATTTCAATTAAAATAAACAAAGTTTTGCACTTTTATATATTTTTCCAGAGAGAGGATTAGGTGTTTGTTATTTGTCCTTAGAGAAGCACGCTGCAGGTATGAATCTTCCCACAATACATACAGGGCTGATATCATATAATTTTGGTGGTGCAAATGTGAAATGGCAAGTGGATACAACTAAGCTGGTGATGTGGGTAACCTAACAGAAGACTAGCCAATTAATTTAAAAGTCGAGAAATAATTGTGGACTTGCTATGTGCAGCTTCTCGGCATTAATTATTGGGCATCACCATCATATGTTGAGGGGTTCTGAACTAATTGACATCATGGCTTAGGCAAGTTTCATCAAAAGTGGGACCCCCCCTTCCCCCATCCCTATCCTGAGCCCTAGATAGTTCTTATGGTGGAGCAAGTGGACCAAAAGAGAAGGAACAAATACGGTTGCCAAAGAATCCATGGGATGACATAGAGCATATCTCAGAGATAATGCTGAGGATCCCACTGAAGGGATTGATGAGTACCTGAAACTGTGCGTCTTGGCTAAGGATAAGAAGCAGCAAAACTAGAGCAACCAGAAATCTTATTTTGTTGTCGTCCTCCTCTTGAGAATGGAGTATATGGAAGTCATGGAGCTATTCTTTCTGCATATTGCTTTTGACC
Source organism: Myrica gale (assembly GCA_963930655.1). NCBI lineage: Eukaryota > Viridiplantae > Streptophyta > Magnoliopsida > Fagales > Myricaceae > Myrica > Myrica gale. Next base: position 23,512,722 of record OZ005611.1, read on the forward strand.
AATTGGTATGGTACTGCAACTTAATTAGTCTTTTTTCTTGTGGCAGGTTTGGAAGTTGTCATTGCTGAGCTAAGAAAGTATTATGGAGGCTCTGTTGCTAATATCAGGGTTTTATGAAATTTTTAAAAGCTTCACCATTCATCCCAATTGAAGGGGTCGGATTTTTTACTTAATTAATACTCAAATTGTGGTGTCCGAAGTTTACTGTTACTCTCAGCTTGATTGATGCATTTTTTTTAATTGGATCTAAACCCGTCACACAAAGACCAAGTTGGCCTCGTTATCCTCACATCATTGACACTCCAACTTGGGGTATGAGAGTCCTATTCTTTTACGCAAAGAATAACAAAGCACAGATTGGACGTTTCTATTTCAGTGACACGCCCAAGAATGAGAGCTACATTCCCCTTAGGCCTTATGTGATCTTGGCATCTATCTTGCTCACTGCACCTGGTCCTGCCTGCAGGCTTAATTAGGAGCTGTTCCTTCTGGGTGAATAATCTATACGCAATAAAGAATAGTTTCTTGCTGTATGAGACTCAGTGGGTAACCGAACAAATACTTCTTAATTAAGCATATAAATTGGTGCTGCACTTCCTTTCTGGCCGGAAGCCAATTAAGGCAGTGCTCATTATATATTAACCTGTACATAATTTTAGTCTAATCCAGACTTTCTTGGAGGGTTTCGAGGATACCTACTTGCATTATCATCATCCATCTGGACAAAGTTGCACTCGAAAATGACCATCTATACCGTATTTTATTAATTTAAAAAAATAGAAAAGAAAAAAAGGAGGAATCTATAGTACTACTGGTAGGTATGGCCAGGAATCTGCTAACTAGTGGTGGTATCAATCTAAATCAACACTACCATTGAACTTTAAGATTACGGAAATTGAAGAAATCAACAAATATATATATATATATATTCGAAATATATCAACAGTCTACGAAACTCCAATTAAAAGAAATTAAGGTGATATTCGGTTTTAGGAAAAAAGTAGGATTTGAATTCTGTGGTTTTTCATGCTCGAGAAAATTCGTTTTTTGTTAGGATGATGTACTGTAGCATGGTAGCTTTCCCCCTGCCTTTGTCTCCCTGTGCAGCATACTGTGATTATTCTATTCAAATGACAGCATGGCACTGTAGCATGACAGCCGTTTGTCGTTTACTTTTTTTTTTAAGTAACTTAAATATTTAAAATTTAATAAACAAATTAATAAATTCGAAATATAAAAAAATAACTTTAAACATCATCATTAATTTTTTTACACCTCAACAATTTCTACACAAATATCAATATAATTCTAAATCACCTAAAAATTCTCAAACTACTTCAAACCGAAGATAACCTAAATCATTTAGTGTACTGGTAAACTATATCGAAGTGAAATGAAACTTGTACGGTAATTCTATGGTTACATAAATCATCAGTTTAATTCAAAAGAAAATACAACCTAAAGTCATAATTTTAATCCACAGTCCGAGATACCCCATCCACCTAAGGGTGAGTTTGTGTACCAAAATTTTACCCTCTCTAAAATTTTAACACAATTAAATATTACAATATAATCTCTCTCTCCCCATCAAATCATTACTATTTACTACAAAAAATATAAAAAATTATCTCTCTCTTCACTTTTTCACTAAACCCAATACCTTAAATTTTAACAACACTAAAATTTTACAACACAAACACAACCTAACTATCCTCTGGGTTTAAAACCGAATATTTTTTTCTGATCAATTTTGTATGGAATGTTAATGAACACCACAAGCCCCAAAGAAAAACAAGATGTCCCATCAATGTGGCTGTTTTTCCTACGTCAAATGTTAAATGTCTAATCCACCCTTTTTATAGACTTAACTGATAACTGATTCATGTTTTCCTTTAAAAAGGCTGCTTATTATACATTGTCCAGTTTCCTTTAACAAAAATTGTTTAAATGGCAATTTTTTTAGTGGAATTATTTTACATATTTCAAGGAACACGTGCACCCACTGGTATGAACCATGAGTTTCGCACCAAGCACCTGTCGCTTTCTCATGTGTGCATCCTTCTAAAAGTTAACGTATATTTATTAATAAGTTAACCTATACATTAGGGATTTTTACAATTTCATCACTAAGTCTTGTTAGGCAATGTTGTATTCTCAGGATTTTTTGAATCCTGAAAATACACAAATCGAATATATTTTTTAACCTCACCTAAAAATAACTACAACACACATACCAATAAAGTTAACATCACCTAAAAATTCTCATAACACAAAAAATTCTCAAAATTCTATACCACCGAACAGCCTCTAAGTTTTAGGGTGCGTTTGCGGTAAAAATTTCACAAAATATTTCACCAACTCCTAATAAAATACTACAATATAATCTCTCTCTCCCATACAAAATATAAAAAATTACCTCTCTTCACTTTTTCACTAAACTCAATACCAACACTAAACCCAATACCAAAAATTTTACAACACAAACATAACCTTAGTATTAGTTATAAAATGGTCACTGATTTTTTTTTTTACTTTTTGGTCAATGAAAAAATATAGTGGTGACTTTTTCACTTCATCCGTTACTTCCGATAATTTTTAATGGGGATAGCGGTCGACCACTACTGTTCACTCCATCTTTTAAAGGCAACTTGCAGCGGTTAACCGCTTTCTATTCCGTTAAAAAATAATGGAGATTTGACGGATGGAGTGAAAAATCACTACTACATATTCTCAGTGAATAAAAAGTAAAAAAAAAAAAAATCAGTGACCATTTTGTCACCGGTACTAAAACTTAATGACTAAAATTTTAATTTCCCCCTGTATTATTATGAAACCTTTAGTGGGGTCGTGGCCCCCTCCAGTCCCAAAAGAACAAGAAAATAGTGCTTTCTTAAGACATATTTTTTGAATTTCATTTAGTAGCCTCATTAATTTTGTTATTCTTATTTGCCCCAATACTAATTTTCAGAGTTTGCTTGAGTAAGACTTGAACCTCTCTATGTGCAAAGTCATACTAGTTTGTCGGACTTATTTTTTCCTGGCATAAAAAGAAAATAAAAAACTTTTTGAAACTTGAAATTTGAAAGAAAAGAAGAAAAAATAAATATTTTTTATGTTGAAATTCAACTTTGTTTAATAATTCAAGGATTAAATTGCACTTCAAATTGACTACCACTAATATTATTTACATAATTAATGTGTAATTAAATCCATGTCCTTGGCCTTTGGCCACCGCCAACTACCAACAAGAACCCAATACATATCCTATCCCCAACTTTTCCCTTCTATTTAATAAAAAAAGCTTTCATTTTCCCAAGATAAAATAATTCTTTTTCAACAAAGTACAGCGCAAAAAAAAGATGCTTTCTTATGTGCAGCAAAATGGACGGCTGAGATCTGCCAAAAGGGACAATTATTGCGACTAATGGGACGCGTGGCACTCGATTAGAGGTTCTAAAAGGCGGAAAGAAAGCGACGGGGCAATTTTCGTGTACGTCACAGTAGCAGGGCGGCGTGTACTCCGTCACTTTCATCCAGAGGCTTAGAACAAAGTAGTTACTCTTTACCGGTATTACCGGTAAAATTGCAGAAGATACTTTTCATCCAGAAAAACACGCACAGTACGCGTCAACGTCAGGAGCTTCCAGAGGCAGAGAGTACAAAAGTCTATGACTCAGAGCTTTCATGCGGCACTTTTTTTCTCAGTGCCTTTTTGTTTTTCAATAAAAATATTTCTTTTTATTGATTTCGTGTAAAGAAATTATAATCGCGTGGGAATCCATTTCTTGTGAGTGACAATCAAATAGATGGCATCATTGTGAAAAGAGAATAAAGTTACTCATGCTTTTCATTATATTAAAAGTTTTAGGCTTAATAGTATTACAGGTAGCCATGGTAAACGTTTTTATAAATTTGTTCATTAGATATCATTTTGTACAAATAGATTCTTGTAGTATTATTTTTAAGTAAAAGTTAGTCATTCCGTTCATTAGGCGTTAACACACTAATGAAATGAGGTTCGATCGACCGCTATAAAGAGGCAACTTAAGGCTATCGACCGGTTCATGTAGCGGTCGATCGGTTAAGAGGCAACTTAAGGCGATCGACCAGTTCATGTAGCGGTCAATCGGTTAATGTAGCGGTCGACCGGCTCGTCGTTAGTGTGTTAACACCTGCTGGACGGAGCGACTAACTTTTACCTAGTAGTGATACCTCAGGGACCTGTTTGTACAAAGTGATACCACGTAAACGATTTTGTAAAAACGTTATACCACATGGACCTGTTATGCAATTAAGCCAAAATTTTATTACCTAAATCTATTGAAAAATAATAATATTTGTCGTCCATATTATTTTATTTTATTCTATCTATTTTTAATTTTCATATTAATCTTATTTAAATTGATATATGTATCCTTGAGAGTGGTAAATTATTTCTTAATAGAAAATGAGGAAGTAATATATCATACAATGGAATTCATGTATTGTGTTGATCTCTATTCAAATTATATAATACAATTTAGGTAAGAAATTACATAGGATCCTAATCTCAATTATAAGAGTGACATTAAATGTCATCACTATGTAGGAAGGAACTCATTGGATCCTCAAATCTAGAAAATGAATGTTTTAAATGATTGGTGAGATTTAATTAATTAATACCAACATATCTAATGTATGATTTACTAATTGGCTGATAAAAACAACAAAGTATAAGGTGGATTGACGTGTTCATAATTTTTCTACATTTTTAGCATATTGGTATTCAATTGCTCAACTTTGGAAGATAATTAATTTCCTTATTGTAAATGCTGTACTTTGCTTCTACAATTTGCTCAACATGCTCGATCTAATTAAGACAGCGCACCCTTTTTTGGGTCTTAAATTTTTCTTAAATATTAATGTAGATTTATCCAAAACTGTCTTTTTCTAAGTGATGTTTGATATCCTAAAATATTGGATATCAAAATTTTCAACAAAATAAACATGTTCCAAACTTTCCACAAATCTTAATAAATTCACTATCTAAAAGATACCTAAATTTTTTAAAATATGATCCAAAATATTAAAAAACAAGGGATAAATACACGTTGCATCCCTTATCTTTGAAGTCATTTACACTTTGCACACCGATGTAATATTTTTGACACATTGGACCCTTTAACTTACACATTTTTTCAATTTGGACCCCGTACCCAAATTGACCGTTAATTTAGACGGATTCCGTTAAAACGTGGGGTGCAATGTGTAAATGTCTCCAAAGATAAGGGGGCAATGTGTAAATTGTTAACGGAATCTGTCAATTTCGACGGCCAAAATCGGGTAAGAGGTCCAAATTGTAAAAATGTGGAAGATAATGAGTCTAATGTATCAAAAATAAAATATCAGGGTGCAAAGTGTAAATGAAGCTAAAGACAAAGGGGGACAAAATGTATTTATCCAAAAAAAAAAAAACAAACATCCCTTAATCTCGATCTCTGTAGCAAATAACTCTTTCTAATTATAGCAAGGGCGGCCAGTAACTCCTAAAAGTTACTGCTAGCTACATCATTCCAATTTAATACTATCATGACTTAAAAAGGATATTATTGTGTTGCGTAAAACGTGAGAAAGACTCTTAAAGTACTGTGGAGTCCGTGTGTTTTGGAGATTACGTAGGCTAAAAGGCGAAGGTACTGCTAGAAACCCATATGAAACCTACTTGGATACTTTCCTCAAATTTTGAACCAAACCCAAGTACTCCTGCGACTAGAAGTCTAGATCCATGAAACTCACCAATCAAACCAACTTCCGAGACTGTATGATTCACCTCGGACATTTTTTTCCGACCGCTCTGATCTGTCTTGTTTGACATTTTTTTTCTCAACAACCAAACATATATGCATGCTTTGTCGGACGCCATATGCAGAAGGGCAAACCTCGGACTTCCCATGAGATCAGATCAATGGCTTATATTCTCTCTAGTATCAAAACACCTATATAGCATTTTTATTCATTTGATTTTCACACTACAAACTTGTATCTACATTTAATATCGAAAACAACTATATATGATCAAACTATAACTATTCCTTGTTATCTATTGCATGCCCATCTCAGCATTTTTTTTGTTTTTTAAATTTCGCATCATTTTTCACATTATTGTCCCTATACAACATCGAGTTTTGACTTGTAACACCGGCCTTCTACAAGGCTCAGATGTCGTAACTTTGTGACATAATACACATGATTCCTAACGCTAGCTGCGGCGCCCATCGGAAGGCAGCTAGCTGCATTGTGGTGTTTTGCGGTATACGGCTAAGTGAAAACCATTAGCTTTGTCTCAGTATTCTATAATAAGGCCTCCCATTGGAGACCTATGGGGAACTCCCTTCCTTCTCTTCGCAGTTCTGTAACTCACGGACGTTGGAGGTGGCGTCGATGGTGAAAAGCTCTGAATTTTGCTTTTTGCATATCCATTTCCAATGCCATTCAATGAACCTTCGGAGTCTGATCCTTCAGTGATCTCCATGCACATTTTCTTTTTCCGGAAGTTCTTCGATGTCCCAACAATCTGATATAAATGTTAAAAGAAAAAAAAATAGTCAAAACTCATGAGTGTCTCGCACTCCTTTTCCTACCAAACACAAAAACCCAAGAACATCAATGGCCGATATTTAAAGTATCTATAGGTATGCTAAAATTCAATGTGGTGCATTTAGAATGTTTCCCTTTTTTATTTTTTATTTTATTTTAACCGAAAATGAAGATATTTATTTACCAAAAAGCAATATCAGTATAGAAAGGACACCCGTTTTAATTATTGGGGGAAAAAAGGATATGTATTAAAATTTAGATATTAAATATATGGTTCTAAATTGGAGGAATGCATGAAAGAAATACAGAAAGAGACTCTAGGACCCACCCACCAGAAGAACAAAGAAATGGAGTGATAATTGTGCTGTACCTTGCAACCGAGCGAGCAGAAGCTGAAGGAATCAAGGAGACTTCGCTCACAGACTTTGCAGGTATTTGTAACACCTTTTCCAGGCCTAGGCTGAGGCCTTTCATTCAAGAACACAATTCTGGCACTGTTTATTATGTATGTCTGAACACCTGCAATGTCCAAATATCTCTGAATCTCAGACACCCTTATCACATCATGATATGATGATCTCCTTATCTGCAAAACACACCAACAAAATCCATCACAAATTTCAGCAATCAACAGTCTCAGGGGAAAGGAAAGAAAAAAGGAAAACAAAAAACACTGGCACAAAAAAGAAGAATTCTAATTAAATATCAGAATTAAGAAAGAGAAAAGGAGACCGAGGCACTTCGAAAGTAGAGGCTTCAGTCCCCAAAACCACATGTCATTGGTATGATCGAAAAATCTCCATGTGCACTTTGAGGGCTATGGAAGTTAGGTAGATATGGACAATGTAGTGTGGAAGATTAAGATTTCACCTTGTTCAGCCAGTTGAATCCCCCATGTGATGGACCAATTATGAACCTCTTAAACATCTATTCTTATTGAGCGGTGAATACAACCAGTTGCAGAATCTCGGAAACCCGTACCTGAATAGCCCGGTGGTCTCTATGAGATGCAAGGCAAAGAGAGCAAAGGGCCCCATTATTGCAGTCCAAGCAGTACATATTGCATTCACTCTTGTGAGAATCCGCATGAACCTTGCATTGAACAAAGAAGCTTGTTTTGAGAAGCGGCCGCAGCCATAGCGGCCACTTGGTTTCTTCTTCATCTTCGTCTAAACCTCCTCCTCCCTATACCAAAGGGAATCAGATTACACGAAAGAAAGAAAAAAAGACAAAAAAGAAGAAAAATACTCAACTGAGATAAATGTGAGAAGCGTATTCATTATGGGAACTAACCATGATTCTTCTGCTTTTGGGTTTGATATCTCTTATGGTGGGTTCTTGATCATCTATAGCCAGTTTTGAAGGTAGACAAGAGAGCTTTTCTCTGTATACTTTCTTGAGAGAGGGCGAGGAGAGAGAAAAGAGGGGAGGGGTACTTTTGTAGCGGTGGGTGGAGGAGGGGGTGGGATGGGGTTAGGGGTGGAGGTGTAGGATGGGCTTATCTTTGGCTTAAAAGTCCACAACCGAAGCTCTGTCCGAACCAGAACCAAATGGTTTTTTAATTATATTTTTTGGTCGGGGATGCGTTTGTTTCAAGGAACTGAGCTAGTGGTCTCTTTTGGTGTTTACTTTTCTAGTTCGGAATATTATTATAAGTATTTTTTTTCTTGGACAGAGTAGGTTTAGGTCGGCCAAATAAAATGTTTTTTTTTTGTGGGGTTGACACTTGAGGGGTAACCATCTCGACACGTTGGAAAGTTGATGAGTCAAGTAGTCGTACATGAGGAAACTTACAAAGAGCATGTCTGTGTTGGACTTTTTCAACTCGCGAGTTTAACTTGCGCGGCGAGGTGGTATGCCAACTCCACTGCCACACATAGAAATATAGAATGTAAGAACTGCCACAGTAATAGTAAGAGTATCATACCTTTATTAACTATTATATTTGATTAATATTTTTTTTTTTGTAATTTTTTACCATATAATTTGGAGAGACACATGTAGATCTTATATTATTTAATGTTATATATGTAAATTTTAGTCCGCATGAGTCATACAATAAAGTTTACTTATTGTGTATATCTCTCTTCAAATTGAGCAAGGCAATTCGAGCGGAAAATTTATAGAAGATCTAGATTGAGGTTCTCTTCAATTTCCTACTTGAATTGATATAATTTGGAGAGAAATAATAATATGAGACTTTGTTGCAGGGTTCATGGTATCTAAAACTTTTATGAATAAATATAAATAATATAAAATCTCTATTATATTTAGGGATAAATGCAAAATTGGTCTCTATGTTATACGCAAAAATCAATTTAGTCCCCGTGATATGAAAAACATAAATTTAGTCCCTGTGATTTCATTTTCGTTTATCGTTGGTTCTCCATCAATGACTGATTTTATCAATTTCTGAAATCACAGAGACTAAATTTATGCTTTTAATAACACGGGAACTAAATCGATTTTTACTACGATAAGGACTGATTTTATATTTATCTCTTATATTTATGACTTTAAATTTATACCGTAAAACTTATTTATCCCGATTTGATTACCCTCACAAACAAACATTTTTTTGGATATGATTAGACAAGATGGAAAGATTCGTGACCCATCACGAGGCAGCTACTTTCCACATTTGCTTAGAAAAAAAGTGCTGAACTTGCTGGGCTTTGTAATCAATGTTTTCTTGGGACTTTTGCTTTTGTCAGGTACTTATATGAGACTCAAAAGGATACATCCCAAAGGAAGGCCCAAAAAAGAGCTCAATCAAGAAAACAGAGAAGGCCCGAAAGCAAACCAAACCGACTAAGAAATCTAAAGGAGAGAGAACTCACACTGTCACATCCAAAATCTCTTCCTCTTTTTTTCCCCCTCTACGTCTTTCTGGGCGGACCCCCTATCCCCAGTCACAAGCGAAAAAGTCGAAGATCGTGAGTCATTTTTAGTGGCAAACCCTTGTCTTATGCATGCTGTTTCTTTAAGGATTCTGCAGAACCAAATGACTCTCCTTTCTGCAGAGTCTGTCTGAAACAATTTTTTTGGCTAATGAGCCATGAGGTAGAACTTGGTATGCGTACCTGTGATTTCTAGAAACAGTAGACTTCGTGAAGGGGTATATATGTGCGGGAAATAGATGGCCAAGTTGGCTCTATAGTGGGCTATGTTGAGCAAAACCATTTTGTAGGGTAGACCTTTTCCACTTCCTCTCTGCACCTAATCTTTTATATGAAGGATGAAGACTGCATCTTCCCTTTTGTTGTGGATGGAATTCTACCCTAAAAACTCTTTCAGCGTAGAGAATGAAGAACCATATTTTACTACACATCTATAGTTTCTGCACTAAACAGCAGCCGTAGGCTCATTTATAACCTGGCCGTGGGGGTTATTGCTTCCATGCAGATCTCCAAAAGCTTTTGGCCCTGCTAAATTTAATTACACTGTAAGATGAGCTTAAGTTTTTAAAGAACTATGACTCATGTTATATTCCTTGGTCCTTCTGGGGGAGATCTAGCTTCAATAAAGAGTGAATAGTCTTTTCAATACACCATTTTTTTTTTGGTTAGCTACACTTTTCGCCTTATGATTATTATGGTTCTAATGATTTACACTTCAAATTATCAATTTCGTTATATTTCGCCCCTCAACTACAAATCGTTTACACTTTGCACTATCTACCGTTAATTTGGCCGAAAATTGCTATTTTGGTTCAGGAAAATAACGATTTATCCTCATAATTTTTTATAATTATATTTTGTATGTGGATAAATTTGTCATTTCACTGCACCAATAGTAATTTTTGTCAAAATTAACTGTAGGGGTGCAAATTGTAAATAATTGGTAGTTAAGGGGCGAAATGTAACGAAATTGATAATTTAGAGTGTAAAGTGTTAGAACTCTAACCGTAAGAGGGCGAAAAGTGTATATATTTTAAGGAATGAGGACGGTAGTTAAAACTCTCACGTATGGTCGAGAAAAAGATAAAACAAAAATAACATTCTTACTGTAAACTCCTCATATTTTCCCAATCTTCTCTGAACCAAACTCTCTTCTTCCTAGCCTCCATTCTTTTGAACTTAGCATCTAGGACTAGAGAGAACGGCAAAACAGGGGACAACCAGGTATGTGTTGATTTTACCATCCTTTTAAACGTCTTTCGATTCAAAATATCTTGATTAATTTATATCTTATAATGTTAGGATCCTCAGGTTTTAATTTCGTGAAGTTTAGAGATAATTTAGGTAGTGTTTTCTATTTGATCAAATTTCGGATTTCACTGAAATTCCAGGTTTATGCTCGAGTAGCATACTCCTTCAGATTTTTATGTTGCATTCGATCATTGAACAATTATAATTTTTGGACCATCATACGGAGTTTCTCGAAATCATTCTGCCAACAGAATAATGTTTAACCCATCATACGGAGTTTAAATAAGAGTATATTTATCTTGAAAGTTCAAAAGGATTGAGAGGTCACTTTCTGATTATGGATGTAAAGAACATGCAAATTAGCGTCAAGAGTTCAAACGCAATTTTGTTTGTTCTGGACAAGTGAATCCAACCGTCTTTGAAACAACATAATTCTCCCTGTTTTCTGCAACAGCAACAAGAAAGGAATTCACCATCTCAAGGTCACAACTCACATCAGTACTGTCCAGTATATGTGGTCTTGAACAGACATCATAGATTATTGGCCTCTCAATCCATGGAATTATCAAGTGTTTCCCTTCAGTATAAACCTGCACATTCAATCCATCTATCTACTTATGAAAAGCAAGGAAATTAGAACGAAGGAAAACGCGTCACAAGTATGATGATGAGATATATACAAATATAGAAATGGGAGGAGCGCAAGAATTTTATATATACATCGAGCAGGATTCTGCAAACCATACAGAAAAGAATGAGAACAAGGAAATCAACAAAGGGGATGCAAGCGCCTGATATGTTACAAGAACTACTAGGAAGGGAAGGGAACACTAATAGAACAGAAGAGAATCTCCGAAATATGTCTCAAAATACACGTTTGTAAACTTTCCTAAAATAAAAAGAGCACATTATATAGTCTAATGAAAATAACGTGAAAAATTCGTGCTGCCTGCGCTCCAGTAACAGAAAGGTTGACTAGTCACAGAAAGAAAAGGAAGCGTCAGATGAGAAACAGGATGATGAAGTCGCTTAAAGAAAGCTTTTATGTCCTCATCCCAGCAAGTCATTAATCTGACGGAAGTATCTGAACTTTGCCCCTAATTCAAGGCAGTGTCTAGACTTTAAGATTGAACATCTCTTCCACATCACCTATGCTCTGATAATAGCACTTTTCTTGTCTCTGTCACCCTTTTCCACAATATAATTAGTACTCTCAGCTTCTTGTGCAGCCACCTGTTAAAGCTTCAATTGGGGCTATGAAGTCCTCTCAAAAAGCTAAGCTTCAATGCAATATACTGGCTGTCCTCGCAGTCAAAATCTTCTGAATTTTCTTACTTACAGCCTACAAAGAATGAAGTCAATCAACAGTTTGGGAAGGAAAAGTTTACCGCTATCATTAGGACCCATCCTATAGGTAATTTTCTACAATTCAAGGTACAAACATTTGTCAGGGACTAAAAGGAAAAGAAATAAAATAGAAGTATTAATCAAGGACCATCGCATTATGTGTATTGCTAATATGACTGGATGACGGAAACATTGTTTCACTCAAATGCAGACAACAAAGATTAACACGGGAGCAAAATCCCTCAAATTGTTACCTTTATCCAATTAGCTTAGATATAAAAGAAAGCTTTGAAACCAAGACCTTAATTTTGCACCCAAATCATTAGAGCTCATTTTGGAATAAGTACTGTGGTGTTTACCTCTCTCTGAATAATATGCTGGCTAGCATTATGCTGAATTAAAATCTCTTCTCCTGTTTAAAGGATGAACTTGTCATCAAGGTAAATGCAGGGGATATGGGCTATCTTTAACCAATCTCGCCCTTGATCTTTCTTGCAGCGTTCTTTCAGTGGAGGGCATTTTTGGATACGAAGTTTGAGGAGTGAGGGAGGTAGGCCATCCTCTGGGAAGGACATGAGATTTTCGCAAGCAGAGACATATAGTTCTTCCAGAGAGGTAAGCATTCGAAAGCCTTTGGAAGACATGTATTTTAGATTCGGGAAGCGTTCAATGTTGAGGCTGGTCAGAGAGGCAGGCAGCATCATCTCTGGAAAGGAAACCACATGTTGACATCCACCTCTAATTGAAAGTGTTTTAAGAGAGGTCAACCTATGCAACCCCCACTCAAACAAGGCATCGTTGATGTTCAGATCACATATTTCAAGAGATGTTAGGTTGGTGGGAAAACCTTCTTCTGGAAAGGATACAATGCCTGGACATCTTATATCCAATTCTTGAAGAGAGGTGAGATCATGTATGCAATTGGGCAGGACCTGCAGGTTATTGCAACCAAAAATCTGAAGTACTCTCAGGTTGACAGGGAGCAAATCTTCATCCGGGAAGACAGCAAGAGCTGGACAAATCCAAATTTCCATCTTATCCAGATGGCTAAGACTGTGTAGACCCATGGGTAAGGATTTAAGGCTTTCACAATGTGAGATGCTAAAATATTCTAGAGAGCAGTCAAAGTGGAACCTCTTCGCTATTGACTCCAACTTTCGACAGAAGCTGATACGGAGGTGTTTTAGTGTTGCAGGTAATTCCCTGCTTGATGTCAAGGATCTGAGAGACGAACAATCATGTATTTCCAAGCACTCAAGAAAAGATGTGCCACTGTTGGAATTGTTGATATCATCCTCTTGAAGCAAAAGCAGCAGATTCGTGCATTTAACTATCTTTAGCTCCTTTAGAGTTCGAGGTAGCTGGCCTGTTGCGAAGTGCGTCAGTGAATCACAGCAATGAATCAAAATAGACTTAAGAAACTTGTTGTCGTACATCATTGTCTTGGGTAAAGATTTCAACAAATGGCAATGCCTGATCTGGATTTCTCTCAGTTTGGATGGCAAACCCAGTTGTAGTTCCTCTCCTACTTCTTCTGCCACCAAAGAAACTAGTCTTGGACAGTCAGAAATCTTTAAAACACGAAGACAAGGAAGATACTGTAGCAATCCCACATCGTTCGACCACAAAGGCGTCAGCTCCTTACAATTCCCAATGGTCAAATTCTTTGCATGTATTAGTCCTTGCATATCCAGGCCTTCTATTTGACATGTGAATTTTGAAATTGTTGAAAGATTCTCTAAGTTTAGCGAGCTGTAGCCAACTTTACTTCTGCACACCACCCCTTTCGATTCCTCAATTTCTAGTTCACAGAGCTCTGGAAAGCTTGAAAGTGAAATTATCAACTGTCCACATCCTTTTATCACAGCCTTTTCAAGTAAAGGAAGGTGGTTTGGTAACTTCCCCAATAGCTTGGGACACCATCTAATAGAAAGTTCTTGCAGGTGTGGGAATTATTCACAAGGAATCCAATTCTCCCAGTCTTATACCCTCAAAACACAAAGTTTCCAAAGATCTAAAGGGTTGTAAGCAACCTTCCCAAAAAACTCAAGACCAACATTCTTTATTCTGGCCATTCTGCTGATAAATAGTACTTTGAGTGATGGCAGTTGCCCAAGTGGGGGCAATGAAGTGCAATTTTTGCACATCTCAATCCTCAGAAACACCACATTAGGTAATGAGGATCCTTTTATCCAATTAGAAATTTTGTACCGTAGTAGCAACTGATGGTGAGCTCTCTCAGAAGCTTCTGAGGCAGCATCAAGTTGAGTACCTCAAAATCAGTTGTTCTGTCTTGTAGATTCAGGCATGCTTTTGATGCTAGTATAAGAAAGGTCAAAGTACCATAGATGCTTCAAATCACCAATTGAATCCGTAAACTCAGTTATGCAGTATCCCCTAAAAGAGAATGCCCTTAAGCATCTTAATTTGGGAAACAATTTGAGAGGGACATAATAAGTCAAGTAACAGTGCATTGGTTGCATAAGAGGTAGGAAGGTACGTAAACATGTGAGTTCAGAAAAGATCTCAAAACTTTTTAGTGCCATCATATTCACTACCTTTTGTTTTTCAATATTCACCCAACATGCACTGGGGAAAGAGACTTCAGTGCGCATCAAATCTTGCAGACATTGGTGTGGATATTGTCAAACGGTGTAAAGGCTTGTCTTTGATGGCAAAGACCCTTGGGGGCCTCTTACGCACCAAAATGGACCGCGATGAGTGGGAAGATGTATTGAATAGCAAGATATGGGATATCTCGCCAGAGAAAAGTGGAATTGTACCAGCTCTTATGTTGAGCTACCACCATCTTCCTTCATATTAAAAGAGGTGATTTGCATATTGTTCTATATTCCCTACGTACCATGAATTTGAGGAGAAACAGATAATTCTCTTATGGATGGCAGAAAGTTTAATTCAGCCACAAGAAAATGAAAAGCAAATGGAAGATTTGGGTAGAGAATATTTTAGAAATCTGTTCACTTTCATTTTTCCAACAAATCGTTGATGAGATCATGCATCAATAATCGTGATTTATCATTGCTTGATTGTTGGAAAAATGAAAGTGACAACATATTTCTAAAATATTCTCCACCCAAATCTTCCATTTGCTTTTCCTTTTCTAGTGGCTGAATTAAGCCTTCTGCTATCCATAAGAGAATTAGCTGCTTCTCCTAAAATTCATAGTCCTTAGGTAATATAGAACAATATGCAAAGCACCTCTTTTAATATGAAGGAAGATGGTGGTAGCTCAACATAAGAGCTGGTAGAATTCCACTTTTCTCTGGCGAGATATCTCATATCTTGCTATTCAATACATCTTCCCACTCATCGCGGTCCATTTTGGTGCGTAAGAGGCACCCAAGGGTCTTTGCCACCAAAGGCAAGCCTTTACACCGTTTGACAATATCCACACCCATGTCTGCAAGATTTGGATGTGCACTGAAGTCTCTTTCCCCCAGTGCATGTTGGGTGAATATTGACAAACAAACATCATCTGAAAGCAGTTGCAAATGAAAAGCTGGAATGGTTCCCATCATTGATGAAACCCCCTGATTGCGAGTTATAAAGACAATCCTACTTGCTGGAGCACCTGCCACAAAAGGAGCACGTAAGATAGTCCAATCATGGTAGTTACTCAATCCAAACATCATCAAGGATAACTAGAAACTTTTTTCCATTCAATTTTGGCCTTAGTTCGACTTGCAACGAATTTAGATCACCGTCATCACACTTCTCAGAGATGAGAGAGTTTAGAATTGTTTTTATTACCCTAACAGCATCAAAATCTTTAGAAACACAAGTCCATGCTTTCAGATCAAAAAAGCTTTTCACTTTATGGTCGTTGTATAGAAGTTGGGCAGGAGTTGTCTTCCCAACACCTGTCATACCATGTATTGCAAGCACAGAGACCGCAGCATCAATACATTTTTCACTGAGCAATAATTCCAGAATAGAAGCTTTTTCTTTTTCTCTGCCAAAGACTTCAGCTTCCACTATAGAAGTCGGGGGAGGTGTCCTTCTTATTCTATTCGATCTCCCATCAACATTTTCTCTCAAATTCAGGTCACATTTTTGTTTCGCATATGGTTGAATCGCGATGTGATTTCCTTTATCTTTGACCCCAGCCTGACATTACTACTGAGGGCACTTGAATTCAAACCAGTAACACAAGCAGGGATGAGGTTCTGTACCTTACTCGAATCAGCCCGATTTTCACCCACGATTTTGCGTCGCAAAGCTTCTGTGGTAAACTCATCCAGTAAATCTTCCGCGTCGTAAGCCACGGCCTGAATTATTGACAGGCTATTCTTCAACTTTTCCAGCTTTCTTCGAAGTCCCTCCCGGCGTGTGATAAAAAAATGCACACTGATTGTTTGATGAAAAGTAAAGAAGAGAGAGAGAGATGTTCTAGAGAGCTCTGGAGAGAAGCTGCGTCAATTCTTATTCATCTCGACTTAATAAATGAAAGCTAATAGCTATACAAGTGAGCAAAAAAAAAAAGCTTTTATAGCTCAAGACAAAACGCGTGCTAAGCACGTGAGCAACTAATGAAACTTACTAACTATGTACGTACAAAACTGGGCAGCAGCGTATATTTCATCAGCGTGCAAAGTTCAGCAACTCGAGAGAAACCAGTCGCTCAAGCAACACCTGAGGCTGCATGAGCGCAGCAGCAAATAGCTCTCCCATTGCCATTAATGTCTTCTTTGTAAAAAAAGGAATTAATCAGGGGACGGCGCAAAGAGAGATAGGGATCGTAGCAGAAGTTAATGGTTTATTCTGTGAAAGCTTGGGAAGACTGAAAACAAGAAGTCAACCGAAGTGTTTATGTCCTTGAGGAAGAACATTCAACATCGGTTGTTTTGCGTGGCTCCATTATTGTTTTTGTCGTCTTTTGTTTTTTTTTTGTGCGAGCAAGACGTACGAAATACCAGGCCATTGCCACAGAATTCGGCAATGATATCAATTGAAACCTACGGACTCGAACTATGTGAAGAATTGAAACTGTAATCTTCTCTCCGTCAAAATTGCTAGAAGAGAGGCTCGATATTATACTATAGCCTTCAACGTATTGCGTTATAATAAATACATATGAAGGTATTTATCAATAAATATGATACATCATAACCTCTATTGCATTGCATTATAATAAATATATATAAACAGATTCACCAACAAATACATTCTCACGTTGTGAAAGAAACACTTCTCATAAAAATTTTACCTAAAATTTTGCCGATTTCAAAATACTAACAAAAAATCATATGAAGTTCGCTTTTGGGTGCTATGTGCGTGGGGAGCATTGGGGGGAGGGGCTTGATGTACACTGCCTCTCTCTCCTGCTCATTTCGGCAGGCTTGGTGGCAAAAGTTCTTACCTTTGGGGAGGTTTCTGGCGAAGCTTTTTGGTAAAAGAGAAAGATATCCTCCGTCACTCTGCAGAAACCCTGTTTTTTTTTCACGAAGCTTTTTGGACAAAGACAAGGTCCTAACAAATGATAGATAACCAACCAAACATGGCAACGCTTCGCTGTTAATCAATACTAAAAAAGCTGCATACATGATAGTAAGAAGCTGCTTTTGCTATGGTCTCAGTAAAAAAAAAAAAGAAGCTGCTTTTGCTTTGCTTTGTTCTTTTTTGCAGTTTTGTGTTGTAGTTTTCCAGAGACACAATACAGAAACCAAACTCCGTGAAACTAGAACAACCCAAACCAACTAAACAATGTCAATGACATGAACACAATCAGCCTTGCATTTTCACATTGATATAAAATAACCAATATAAATCCATCACTAATTATAGCTTAAGATCCAACCCATTTAATTTAATCGAACCCAAAATACTAAAATGAGAGAGTTGCATACTTTGTTTCCTGTCAAGATCTGATTCAGTAGTAGTAATTTGATTCTTACTTTTGCCCCAAAGAAAGAAGAAAAATTAGAAAATTATTCTTTCTATCCTTTTCTAAACTTTCATGCATATATTTGACCACACACTCGCACACCCCAATTTCGATAATTTAACAAAGGATGTTCAATCATCCCTTGTCAAAAACGCTTAAAATTCCAAAGGTAAACCTTTTAAAGAGAGTTAGAATTAAACTAAATGCAGTATCTTTCCTTCTTAATCAGTTAGAGGAAGAGGAAGATGAAGAGAGAGAGAGAGAGAGAGTTGAATGTGATCGAGGAGGGTGAGGTGCTGAGGCCTATCTTTTCTCTTTACATACACCTCGACCTTCCTCTCGGAATACACGCTCAATCCCTTCTACCCATTCTTTCTCCACAGCTCCGCGGCGTAGCTATTGTGCGCGTAGTACGCCTCCGCGCGCGTTAGCCCCTCGGCGGCGTAGGTAATATCAATAATCAATGGTATAATCACCATCAGTGTTAACGGGTGAGTCCAACTCTAACTGAACGGGGAGCCTCTCGTAGTGGTCGTCTGTTGTGCCCTCTAACTCGTCCATCCTGGCCAGTCCCTTAAACGACAAGACGTAGAGCTCGCCCTGGACGCGCTGCCCGCAGCTGGGGATGTTGAGGAGGAAGGGCACCCAGTAGGACCCGTAGACGAGCGGGTAGTTCTCTGCAGTGCGGAAGTTGCCGAGGTAGACGGGTTCTCCGGCTCGCATCATCTCCTGCATCAGCGTGTGGTTGGAGAAACCCAGCTTCAGCGTCCCGTAGGTGAAGATCAGGCATCGCCGCTCGTCTTTTCTCTCCTCCGCTACCATCTGGATTGTTGGTTAATTCACAGAAGAGCACTCTGTTCAAAGACCGTTTATTGGGAAATGATGAAATGTGAGCTATTGAAGAACATATAGAGGAGGGCTGTGGCATTGGGATTGATAAGAGCGGTTTCCCTTGGGGCCCTTTGGATCTCTCGGGTATTGATTTTCGCAACTAATGCTTGGTACGGCCTTAGTTGGTCCTGTACGCTGTAGTTGCGTACGGACATGTAACAAGGCATGAGCTGGAATACCAGGTAAATAAAAGTAACCAACAAAACAGCTCATTGTTCTAAAACGCTGACACAGCCTTAATTATTATGCCAACTTGTAGATTAAAGCATTAACCACCTGTGTTATATGCCTAAACAAATATCGCAGTTCACTAGCATTGTTAAAAAAAATAAGGAAATAAACGAAAAGATATATTTCTAACGAAATATTATCACAAGGATTAATTTACACCTTTAAGAAATTAATTTGTAACCTTCTTATAACTATAGGCGCATTTATGCTAAATTTTTTCACCAATTTTTTACGAAATTGTATAACAAGTCAAACTTTTTACATGCATTGGTATTGATAGTCAATATATGAGAAAGCCACTTATATATCCATAAGACGTGATGGGAGAAATTGAAGCTACCTATCCTCCAAACACAAAGTGTGGAATAGACACGGATAGAGACACGAGAGATGAGGGTGGAATCCTTTCAAAGAAAAGCATATATACTCTCTCCTAAGGACTTTCCAATCCACACCAACAGGCAACATAAGACGGAAACAAACCAGAAAGTTAATCCAAACTAATAAACCATTCACACACATTCGAAGTAGAGCATTAAAAAATAAAACCACTAAGTGGGATAAAGAACTGCCTTTCTGACAAGGTAAAATAACAAATGATGGAATAACATGTCCACTGATGGTAGCAACATATCATCACAATTGGACAGTTATTAAACAAAACTGATTGAAGTAGTCTCAATGTTGGCTTTTCCAATGACAGTAATCTGATGTATGCCACCTTAATTTCTTTGTTTTGGAAAGTCCACTAAAAGACAAACTACCCATTTAAATTCGCCCACCCGAGTTTTGATGATATAAAAACAACTGAAGAGCGGATAGACAATTCAAAAAAGGGCAACGCAATTTCAGTATTCAACCTGTTTACTGCCTATTTCTTCGCAGGTTCCTGATAATCTTGAAGGTTAAGCAACAAATCATCCGAACTCAGGAAAACTTTGTTGGCAGAATTCGAGACTGTGTGAGCAATTTCTCTGGCAGCTTCAATCTTCCTGAGAGTGATAAATGCTGGATTGTTGGCAATAGCTTGACCAATCAGCTGTGCACTCTTGGCCTCTCCCTGGTGACCGTGGGAAAAGTTTTCAAGTAAGAGAGACCTTCAAATGATACCACCAACTGTTTAAATCTAATTAATTACATGCAAAACCGAAGGAAAATAGAATTGTTGCGCATGTCCTGTTTGTTCATCTCATTATGCATAAACAATAAGCTAAGTTGTTTTGGCAAGGATTCTGCAGAAGTCGGGGGTTTTACAAACTCCCTACTGGCCTCTATGATCCTCAAGCACCTACTAGAATAACAAGAAAATCGCAACACAGCAGAGATGTGCAAATAATCATTAAGTGGGAGTAGCATTTGATCATGAAAAAAAAAATGAAGCAAAAATGATTTCATTTTTTTTTAATATTCTAAATCAGTTCTCACTGACAAATGATTAAGACTTCAGGAAAAAACAAAGACATTTGCAGCAGCTTGCGCCAAATTCAAGGCAGTATCATTTTGATTTTCCTAGGCAAACATGAATTCAAGGCAGTATCAAAACTTGAAGATTAAACATCTCTTCCATCTTACCTGTGCTCTGATGATAGCACTTTTCTTGTCTTGTTCAGCTTTTTCCACAATAAATTTAGCCCTCTCAGCTTCTTGCGCAGCCACTTGTTTGGCTTCAATTGCAGCTGTAAACTCCTTTCCAAAAGTTAAGCTTGTGATTGATACATCGTCCAGTGCAATATCGAAATGGGCTGCCCTCTCAGTCAAAATCTCCCGAATGTTCCTACTAACAGCCTACAAAAGATATTGTCAATCAACAGTCCATAAAACCTGAAAGTTCATCTTCATCATTGGAACACATCCTTGAGTCACTGTAGTAGAGTTTGAAGTACAAAAAATAGCTATTGACTAGGAAGGAAAAGAAGCAAAATAAAGTAGAAAGCAAGGTCCCATCACTGATATGTACTCTAAGGGACTGAATCATGGGAATTACTATCCCAGACAAATGGGACACAATGAACATCTGCACAGCAGCAAATTCTAACAAACAGTTCAACTAACGTAATAAGCTTAACTATAAAGGAAGCTGTGAAACAAAAAGCTTCACCCTGCACCCAAACCAAGTCATCAGATCCGTTTTAAGTTAAGACTGTCTAGGATGACAAACGTTGGTGTTTACCTCTCTTTGGGTAATAAGCTGGCTGGCATTATACTGAGCAACAACAGCTTTCAACGTTTCGTGGATAATTGAAGGCAGAACCCTTTCGTTATAATTCTCACCTAGGGTTCGATAAATTATTGGTAACTGGTCAGGCAGGGGACGGGTAAGAACTCGAAGCCCGATTTTTACCTGAACATCAAAATCAATATTTACACGAATGCTATTCATAAGGAAGATCACGTGGAGTAACAAATAATTGATACAGTAAAACTATCTCTTGTAGCAGAAAATTGAAATCAAACACAAAACGAAAACTTCACATACATCTAAGCACGGGCAGAGAACCATTTCAAAGTCACAAATACATCACAGAATTCCATACTGCAAAAGGAGCAAGGATGATAAGGAGAGGAGAAAGAGATGCCCTGCATGTCCCATGGCACTAGATGCCAAATGAATTTGACTAGAGACAGATGAGAACCAGATGGAAAAGTTGCCCCCTACCTAGAGGACTAGATGCTAAACGATAGTGCAGTCACAAAAAGGACTCGCAGTTGAGTGTTCAGGAGTAGGGGGCAACTTCGAACCAATGGGATATATGATTTAACATTACCAAAGGGATTAGCAACTGCCATCCAGATGATTTTCACTATACTTAAAATGCGTGACCAAAAAAAAATTAAGTGAAGAAAAAACTAGTTAAGATGTTTTTAAAAGAATGTACTGAAGATGTTATCCTATTAGTTTGAATGCAACAACATTAAAAAAATTTAATGGTGCCCATTTCTGCAGCAGCAACAAGAAAGGAATTTACCATCTGAAGGTCACGGCTCCCAGAAGTACTCTCCACTAGATGGGGCTTTGCACGGACATCATAGATTACTGGTCTATCAAACCATGGAATCATAAAGTGTGTCCCTTCAGGATAAACCTGCACATTCCAACACATTAATGTAATATATTTTACAGTAAATAAATTACGACAAAGGAATGGGTATCGAATGTTTGTGATGACATGTATATGAATTTAGATATGGCAGAAGAGAGAGATTTTAAAGACATGGCGTCTTGAGCTACCAAATTTTAAGGCCACCCATCTCTTTCATATTTGATAACTATTAATAAGAAAGAGAAAGAAGAGAATAATATCAACTAAAAACATCTCAAAAAATTTACAATGATAAGGCAAAACAATAACCTGGTCCTTGACACCAACTATACGGTTGAACATGATAGCTCGGTGCCCTCCCTCAACGTTGTAGAGACTGTTGGCAGCGCCATACAAACCAAGCGCACCAATGATGCCCACCCTTAGCAGAGCAGAAGCTGCACCACCGCCAGGCATCTTGGGAACTCTAACATTGTTCAAATTCATTTTGTTTGAATGCTGAGAATGTAGAATTGAATGTCAACGTTGCTATTTGTCTCACAAAAATTAAAAAAAATATGCACAATCACGCCACCCGTTATATATATGAAGCTCTGCAAACAATACAGAAATAGAAGAAGGGGACAAGGAAGTCAGAAAATGGGAAGCAAATGCCTGATATGAAACATGAGCTACTATTAAGGAAAAGGTCATTGAATCTAACAAAAACACAAATTATGCTTCCTACTACCTTCTTTATACAGGGCGCGCTTCAAACTGAAATAAACAAAGGAGAGAGTGAAAAGCCCACAAATACAAGGAACTGTTCACTCTTTTCTTCTATACACATAGGGAGGATGGGATAATGAGTTGAAGGGACGATGGGTTAAAAAACATAAGAAGCTGTTGTACTGCAAGAAATTAAATTGCTTGAACAAAAAGAAAAAAAAAAAGACTAGATCATTAGCTCAGTTTGTTCTATGGATATTCAGCAAATGAAAAGCCAATGGAAGTAAGCAATACTGTACCTAAAGGTAAGACCCGACACTTGAATCTTCCTAAATTTCCTTAGCAAGAAGGCTAGAAATTATTAATATATACAACAGAAGACAAAACTAGAATATTTGTCGACAAACAAGAATTGGAATAGAGAAGGCAAACACAAAGAAATGGCAATACCTATAGTCCACATTAGGGAAGAGCTATTTTTTTAGTAGTAAACAGTCAAAGGTCAGCGCTTACGAGAGAGAGAGAGAGAGAGAGAGATCAAGGGCATTAGGGTACATCTGGGTCAAAGTCCTATATGAAAACTATGGCCAAGCTCTAGCTCAGTGTCTCCAGAATGATTTATAGGTTTGGGGTCGACAGAGCCTTCTTTATTCCGTTGTTTACTTGATAATGCGTTTTGGTTTTTGATCATACAGTAGAACCCTTATCAGCATATGTACTCAAAATTTTATTTCACGGATAGAGGGTTCTGGGCATTTAATCTTTTCGAGTGTAAAAGAAAGATGGGCTCAGGTGAGCAGCCCATGCCCCGCTTTTTTTCTTCTCCACACCTTTCTCCCTTTTCCCGAAAAAGAAAAACTATCCCTGATCAGTTCGCCTTCCCCCAAGTAAATGTATTGTTTCGTCTTTGATCATCGACATACAAATAAATTGGTGAACAAAACAACTAGAAAGAAAATTGGATATACGCCTGTCTATCAGAAGTGGTTCAATGGCTACATTTTGGACAAACTTGGCTCATACGACCTAAACCTCATACAGGAATCCACGGTCCACTTCCTCTGATCTTAAAGGCCCCTATATCTTTTCCCACTTTCTCACGCGGAGGAAACCCTTCGCCCCTCCCTACATCCTCTGTTTCTCTCTCGCTCGCTCACGAATACACAACTCTGAGCTACTCTTTGTTCGACTTTTTTTTCTAGGTTGCATAGTAAACAGAAGCCTGTAGCTAAACACAGCATCAGAATGGCAGAACCCAACAACACGTCTCAATTTCCTTAGACATATAGAATCACAAATACACAAACTTGATGATTCTAATGACATTGGCTTTTGATGATTTTGGTGAAGAACATCAAAGTGACCCGAAAAGAAAGCAATAGCATATAAAGAGGAGAAAAAGAACCTAAGGTAGAAGAAATGCGGACCTGCGAGAGCGAAAGCTTCAGGCGGGCGGTACAGGCGGTAGGAGTATAAACCCTAGAGCTGGCTCAGCTTTTGCGATTGCTAAGTGTTAAACCTTGCGCACGCGAAATGGGCATGACTCTTTTTCTTTTTTTTCTTTTTTTGACGGAGGTCAGTGAAAACGTCAACATTTCGCCACAGCATTGGATAGTTTGCGATACGTTCGTTTTGAAAAAAATAATAATAATAATTTTAGGTGTGAATATTTAAGTAATGTTCAATTTTATTGATTATAAAAATTAATGTGCGTACAAAATGTAACGTTAAATTTTATTAAAATATATATAAGAATAATATTAGTATTGTAAATTTATAAAATTAAAATTAAATTCTAAATTTTTTAGCCAAACAACCTGTCCATACTATAAAAAAAATCGAAAAGACAAAAATAATGAAAGAAAAAAAGTAAAAAATTAATTTCTCTAATTTTTCTTTTTTGTCTGACTCGATAGTAATTTGGACCCTTTTTGAAACGTAAGAAAAGTAGTGGATCACACCAACGACCCAATCTTAGCCATTGTCCCATGTTTATGGGCTTTTTTTCTTTCTGCTCCAGTAGGAAGAAGTATGACCCAAACATCTATATACTTTCGTATTCTGAAGGGTCGATGACCATTTTCGTGTTCGAATTTTCATCCCTTCTAAAAATTTGTTTTCAAGTTTTCGTGTTTATAGCACATAGTCCCTGAATTTTATGATGATGTCAAAATGGTTCTTCTAACCACTTCCGTTAGGGGTGTAAGTCCAGTCTGACTACCGGTGGAGCTTCGACTTGGGTTCCGTCACCAGTTCTGAGAAGCTGAGGTTCGTAGCTTCTAGAAGCCAGAATTGGGGGTAGATTTGGAGGCTTCCTGAAGACGGAACCAGAAGTGGCAGTTTCCGCTGGTTCAACGGAAAGCTGGTTTCGTTAGTTTTTATTTTTATTTTTAACTAGATATTAAAATGACGTCGTTTAGTTGGTTTAATGTATATATATATATTATACAGTGTCGTTTTGATCCACGGTGAAAAAAACTCTTAAGTCCCCTCCCCCCTCTACGTTGTAACCCTCACTCCCTCAGTTCTCTCTCTATTCGTCTGCCATTACTCTCTTTCTATCTTCTCTTACAGTCTCTCTCTCTTTGTTGACTGTTGAGCTCCTCTTCTCCGACGACCTTCACCTCTTCTCTCTATGTATTTTTCTCTCTCTACTCCTTGTTGGAAATGGTCTCTGTCGTTACATGGTGCCACCGTGCCATAACGTTGAAACTACTATAGGTTTTGATGGATTATTTTGGTCTTTAATGCAACCGATCTACTATAATGTTGAAACTGCCCTATGTTTTCTCGTCTTGTGAGATCTCCCCTCCAATCCCACATATCACATAAAAGATAAATGCAGATGAAGTAGAAGTCAATATCGTGTTATTCGTTTAATTGTTTTTAATTTTGCATCTTGTTCATTTTCTGTTGTCTTTAATTTGGATTAAATTGGTAGAATGACTTATCTTGGGGCTTTGCATTGTGTCTTTCTTTCAGATGGATTATCAAACTCCAATTGCATCTTCTCAATCAACAACCCTTAATTTACATATCACTGCTTCTACGACTACACCTACAATTGGTGAGATACCAATTATAGATGTAGATGCATAACAAATTGAGATAATAGCCCCTGCCTCCAAAAGAAGAAATGTTTCCAAGCTGTCCCCGATGTAGGAACATTTCACTAGGATACTTCCAGTAGTTGACCCAAGGGGGTAAATAGTGAATCAGTGGGGGTGATGAAGATAGACTTATATGATCTCAAGACTATTAGAGCTGATATTGTCAAATTTATAATTATGGATGAACTTCCTTTTAAAATAGTAAGCAAAAATGGGTTCAAAGACATGATTCATACCCTTGAGGCCCGATTTAAAGTACTATCTCGAATCAAAGTAATGAAGGATTGTATGAAACTTTACTTGGAAGAGTTGTGTAGACTGAAGGCTAGTATCGCACTTATGGGGGATTGATAAAATCCTTACAATCATTGTCAATAATGCATCCTTTAATGATACGACCATTGGACATGTGAAGAGTAGACAATTGTGAAACTTTACTTGGAAGAGTTGTGTAGACTAAAGGCTAGTATCGCACTTATGGGGGATTGATAAAATCCTTACAATCACTACCGATAATGCATCCTTTAATGATACGACCATTGAGCATGTGAAGAGTGGACAATTGTTTATGAACTTTTGGCCTGGAAAAGTAGTTTGTAACCATGATTTTTTGCATGCGAGATGTTGCACACATATCTTGAATTTAATTGTGCTACATAGGTTGAAGTAGCTGGATGATTATGTGACCAAGGTAAGGAATTTGGTCAAGTATATTAAGGTTGTGTTTGTGTGTTAAAATTGTAGGGTATTAGATTTGGTGAAAAATTGAAGAAAAAGATTATTTTTAATATTTATTATAGTGAAAAGTAATGATGTGATGGGGGGAGAGAGATTATATTGTAATTTTTTATTGTGTTAAAAATTTTAGGATGTGTAAAATTTAAGAAATGTGTAGCGAAGAGGAAGTTTCCCATTGAAAAATTTTTGCAGCTTAATGTCGTGTTACATTAATTCAGGATGTGCGAGCTGCTTGTTTGGATAAGGTGAAAGGAAAGATTGTGGTGTGTGATGCACGAAGTGGAAGAACATAAGCTTTTGCAGCTGGCGCCCTTGGGTTAATCTGGTTAGACGAAGAAAAACAAGATGTTGCTTTTGTAGTTCCCTTCCCTTCCTGTGGTCTAATGCCCGAAAAACTTAATGTGGTCAAGTCCTACATAAGTTCTATAAAGTAAGCGTCCTCAATCCGTCTTTTGTGATTATACGTGTAATATTTAATTGAAATTAAAGTGAAATGCAGAATCAGGTCTCGAACTCAAATCATAATTCCGATACAATCTCATAGAAAGAGATAAATTTTATTATTTGAATCATATTCTCAAAACTATTGTTATTTGCCTGAATGCTTTTTTATTTACTTAGGTAAGTTAGTAAGCTAGCTATTCTCTACGGCCAGCAAGAGCAGAGCTCCCCTGGCTGTAAGCACATTCACATATAACAAAACCCCCTGTACCAAACAGATACTTCAAGAACAGAGCTCCCCTGCTTTTGTCTATAATATGTTCTGTTTGGTTTTGCTCCTCATTTTGAAGATCTTGTCTAACAGAAACCCGCATGGAAACATATTCAAAAGTACAAATATAATCCAACTGCTCCAGTAGTTGCTTCCTTCTCTTCACTTGGGCGCCATTAACCTGTCTCCCCCCCTTCTCCTCTCCCTCTGTCGTGTCCTTGAAGTGTATCACTTCTCTAACACCTGCATCTATTTGATTCATATTTCAGCCAGATATATCGCCTCCAGGAATAGATATCTTGGCAGCATATTCCCCTGTTGGATCACCTTCTGGACAACCTGGGGACAAGTTGTCTGTGAACTACAGTATATTGTCTGGAACCTCCATGACTTGTCCACATGTAGCTGGTGCAGCTGCTTATGTAAAAACATTTCACCCCGATTGGTCTCCATCAGCCATCAAATCTGCACTCATGACCACTGGTATGTATATATATATACACACACATACACTAACACACTCTTCACTCTCCGTATATTCTGCTGTATGATCTTTTGGAAGTCATGATTCCAAGTTGCTATATTTTCTTATCCTTTCAGCGTGGCCAATGAATGCCACTAAAGAATCCAATCGTTCGTATGGAGACGGTGAGTTTGCTTTTGGGGCCGGCCACTTCAATCCAGTAAAAGCAAATGATCCTGGCCTGGTGTATGAAGCCTCGAAAGCTGACTACATAAAAATGCTCTGCAGCATGGATATTGGCTTTTTTGGTGATTGTCCCAAGGACGTTAAAGGATCTTAATTACCCGTCTATGCAAGCCCTCGTTGAAGCAGGCGGCCGCTTCACAGTTGAGTTCGCCAGAACAGTAACAAATGTAGGCCCTGCCAACTCTACTTACGAAGCTAAAGTAACAAAAGATTGTCGAATCGAAGTTAGGGTGAAACCCAGCACCCTCTCCTTCAAGTCCTCAGAAGAGAAGAAGTCTTTCGTTGTGACTGTCTCTGGGTTGGCTTTGCAATCAGCCACAAGGATATCTGCATCGCTGGTCTGGTCTGATGGCACTCATAATGTCAAAAGTCCAATTGTTGCGTACACAAAGGCAGTCTAGATACATAGCAGCAGAAAAGTCCAATTATTGATTTTTTATGTTGAGCGAAAATTGAATAAATTCTCAAGTTCTCAAATAATATTCTTTCTTTGCAGGATGATGGAACTTGTTCTGTTATTGTCTGTCTCCAAATTAGAAGGAGATAACCTAAAACCAGCAGAAAATTCTTTCCCTCGCTTTCTGCACTGTAGGACTCCAATTCCTTAATATACAAAATCCTGCTAATGAAACTTTTTCACAACACACAACAGCAGGAATAACAGGATAAACATGATACATATTACCTAAATAATTAGACATCAGAAATTTGAGTTGTATAAAGTTGTCACTCCCAATTATTCAGAGTGAAAATTCACCAAAACAAGACAAACATTGAACTAAATTGAACATCTCAAGCGTATAGTCACATTGTCAGTTCTCGAGGAATATTAACTATGAAGTAAACTAGCTACCACATGCTCCAACCATGAGAGTGGTAGCCCAATTGGTTTGAATATTTTAAAAAATAGGGACACCCAAGAGCAGGTGTGGAGGCAAGAGGTAAACCCCGTCTCCAAAACTGTACTATTGTGGGGATATGTTGACAGTCTCCTTTTCGTCTCTAAAACTGTATTCTTGTGGGGATGTGTTGATGGTCTCCTTTTTTCGAGTAGGTAGTTATAGTTCAATCCGAATTCTACAGGTAGAGGTTCCTATAGTCACTTCTAAAGAAGTAGGCTATGCCGATTACCCCCTCTCACCCTTTCTGTTTTAAAAAAGAAAATTAGCACATGCTCCAAGTCTCCTTGTAATTCATACGTCCCCTGTACGACTAGTTTTATAACAATAACCCTAAACAAAAAAGAGTACGTATTATCAACATAAGGTTGATCTAAAGTTTTGGAGTCCTACACATCATAACGTGCTACCAAATATTTCCCACATTGTACAGGAAAAGGTTACCCAACAGAAGAGAGATTTGTTCACTCATGCAGGATGACAGCAATATTTTTGTTTTAGATACATATTTTTATTTTATATTGGAAGCAGGAGGAGTTTTATGAAATATAAAGATGTCTTGAGTGAAGATTAAGAAAATGTAAGCTTATTATATTATGTAAAAAATGTCAACTATGATTCTAAGAGTTGTAGGCATATTAACTCATCGAAGATTGCCTACCATTATGAATTTAAAAATAACTAACCCCAGAAGTAGATAGGATTTGATAATGTTTGAAAAAGTCATATTTGAATTATAAAATATTTTTGAAATAAAAAAATGTTTCTATTAACCAAACATAATTTTATTATTATTATTATTATTCTCTCGTCTTTGGTCATAATTGGTTCCCAAATTTAAAGAAATATGTTTCTCTCAATCCAAAAAGAAAACAAACATTTTTTTCCAATTCAGAAATTGCATAGTCCTACACAAACCCGTTAATATAAGGAAATTTAGCAGTTTAGTCCTTGAATTTTACCCCTTTTATTTTTTAGTCCCTAGTTTAATTTTTTTTCAAATATTAGTTTTTGGGTTTACATTTTTTTATAAAATGATCCTTCCGTCAGTCTGTCATCCATATGCTTAACGGAGCTCTCTGACACGTCAGCAAATTTGAAGCGGTCGACCGGTACCATTTTCTAAAAAAATGTAAACCCAAGGACAATAAAATAAAATGGGATAAAACTCAAGGACTAAACTGGTAAATTCCATTAATATAAATACAAATCCTCTCCCAGCCTTACAGTATATATCCGTTTATATCTCTAATACCAATCAAATATTTTAGTTCTTTCTATTTAAGCTTAATTAGTCCATTGGTCTTGGGGTATTTTTAAATTTTAAATTGATCCCTAGAATATTTTTCGTTTTAAAATAGTACATGTTCCTTCCTTTTATTTCCTTCTCTCTACAAGTCCTATTCTCTCTCACCCAAAAGAATTGTTTTGTCTGAGAAGTGAGAACATGGTTGGGGAGGAGAGTAAGGAGGAGCACAGAAGCCTGATCTTCACGTACGGGACCCTGAAGCAGGGGTTCTCCAACCACACGCTAATGCAGGAGCTGATACGAACCGGAGACGCCGCCTTCTTGGGCACCTGCCGAACCGCAGAGAGCTACCCTCTCGTCTGCGGGCCTTATCGGGTCCCCTTCCTCCTGAACCTCCCCGGCTGCGGCCAGTGCGTCGATGGCGAGCTCTACGCCGTCTCGTTGAGAGGATTGGGCAGGATGGACGAGCTGGAGGGCACCACTCGTGGCCACTACGAGAGGCTACCCATTCAGCTGGAGTTCGAGTCCCATGATAGTACAGATGGAGCTGCTATAAATACTACGTGCGCCGCCGAGGAGCTGGCGCGCGCGGAGGCGTACTACGCGCACAGGAGCTACGCCATGGAGATGTGGAGGAAGAATGGGAAGAAGGGGTTGAGCGCGTATACCGAGAAAGAGACCAATGGGTATGTGAAGCGGAAAGATAGGCCTCAGCACCTCACGTTCCTCGACCACATCCAACTCTTTCTCTCTTCCTGATCTGATTGAACAAGAACAAGAAGAGCAAAATAATTATATATTTTGTTTGATTTGTAGGTATATATCTTATAGGGCTTCTTCTTTTTGTTTTTCATCTTGCTCCTATCAAAATTTCCCGGTTGAATTTTATTGAAGATTGTTGGCTGTGGTTATGATCTTTGTTAAATATTGGAGTTGCGGTGCCACAAAATTATGCAGGAAAGTTAAAAGAAAGGCAGGAACAGTGAATAAAACGAAAGTGAGATTTTCCCAGTCACGTTGATCGATCTTCTTGAATTGCTTCGTCCCTTTCGTCCTTCGAATTACGATAAATTTGGGATAAGAGTTTTTAAAATTTCGGTACAATTTTAAATGAAACAATTTAGATTTTATGATGATAAGATAAATATTGATATAAATGAATACATACCATGAGTGATTAATTCACTAACTGATTATTTTAAAATAAAAAAGGTAAATACAATTTTTCACCTACAAACTACTATAGGTGTTGCACTTTACACCCTAAACTACTACTTTTATTACATTTTACCATCTAACTATTAATTTTAGACATTTTGCATATATTAAAGATATTGTTGTCAATTCATTAAATTTTAAGTGGTATTATTATCGAATAGATGGTGCAAAATGTCTAACATTTTGAGAAAATGTTCAAAGTGTCCAAAATTGATAGTAGTTAAAGGGTGAAATGTAATAAAAGTGGTAGTTTAAGGTGCAAAATGCAAACATCGTGATAGTTTGAGGGTAAAAAATTGTATTTACTTTGATAAAAAAAGTTCAAATTTTTAAGATCGTACTAATGAATTATTCCAAAGTTAAAGAGATCTGATTGTTACAATTTGAGACTTTTTACTTAACAATAAAATCATCCTCACATTGAATCTTAAAATTAGCAAATTTAATCGATTTGCGTTCTTATAAAAAAGATCTAACTATATGTTATAAGGTTGTGTTTGTGTTGTAAAATTTTAGTGTTGTTAAAATTTTAGGTATTGAGTTTAGTGAAAAAGTGAAGAGAGATGTAATTTTTTATATCTTTTGTAGTAAATAGTAATGATTTGATGGGGAGAGATAGATTATATTGTAATATTTAATTGTGTTAAAATTTTAGAGGGAGTAAAATTTTAGTACATAAACGCACCCTAAATAAGACATATGACATAATTTTTAAAGTAAAGTTTTATTTGAGGATGTCAATTGATTGATGTGACTGAATTTATTAAAAATGGCAATTGAGACCTTTGTTTGAAATCTTTAATTAATATTTAAGTGGCGCAACGTTTACTTTTGCACTAACTTTTATGTGTGGTGACTCCTTGCCCCTGGTAATGGCCATTTTGGCCGGCTACTTTATGACCCTTCGAAGTATTTTGACTATTTAGTTCCAAGACGCTGTTCGGTTTGGATGTACTTTGAAAATTTTTTGTGTTTTGAGATTTTTTAGGTAATGTTAATTTTATTGGTATGCGTATTTTAGTTATTTTTATGTAGTATTAAAAATGATGTTTGGTTGTAGAATATTTTGTATTCTGAGAATTCACAAAAATCCTGAGAATTTTTGTATACCGAACAGCCTCTAAATATAGATTAGGAGGTTGTTCGGTTTGAATGTGTTTTGAGAATTTTTAGGTGATGTTAACTTTATTGGTATGCGTGTTTTAGTTATTTTTATGTAGTGTTAAGAATGATGTTTGGTTGTAGAATATTTTGTATTCTGAGAATTCAAAAAAATCCTGAGAATATTTGTATACTGAACAACCCCTAGGAAAACATAATACTTTGCCCCAAGAAAAAAATGATAAGAGCAACTTGCTTATAAAGAAAAGAAGTAGATCAGAGGAAGAAACATTAGATTACCACTGATTAAGTACTAATAATAATTAAGAAACATGTTTTTAATCAAATTAAGAGCTTAATTAGTGTTTGATTGTCATATCCTATCATCAAATGATGTGATCGTGCTCTGATAAAATAATAGAGAAACTTGTTAGATACTTTTTCTTATGTTAGTTTTCAAGCTATATGGTACCGCAACACTGGCTTTTGGCTCCTTGTTGAGACAATCACTTGGTTGCACTTTGGTGCTCACAAGTCTCAATTCTATATGATAATTAAAAGAAAAAAAAAATCATCGTTAGCATACTTGGTGTTTGATAAAATATTAATCATTTACTTTACAAAGAGTGATAAATTATAGGAGAATCTTCAATTTTAGTACCAAACTTAACCAAATGTCAATTATAAGTTTGAAATACAAAAATTGTTATATTTAACTCTAAAACTATTAAAATACATTGATATTCGTTTTCTCATTGGATCTAACCGTCGTTATTATGTCACATAACCTATTTTTATACATATTTGGATTCAGGCCTTTAGGCCAATCGATGTATAACCCGTTGGACTTTCAATGATACTGTAATAGGATTTATGCCCCTGTTACTTGTACTTGACTTTCGAAGGTCGTCTGTATTCAGCATGTTTGTATATTTCTCAGTGAAATGAAATTTACTATTAATTAGAAATAAAAAACATTTACTTGAAAGTCAAACTTTGAGCATAAAAATTCAAAACCTACCGGGCTTTCTTGCTTTCTAAGGAACAAACAAGAAAAACGAAATAATCCTCGGTATTATCGTATAATATAATAAATTATTCAATGGTTTTAAAATTTAATATGCAAAATGGACCGTTCTGATCTTTGATTCTTATTGACCGATCGAATCGCGCCTTCATTCATGTTGATTCTCTTTGAGCTTTGATTCCTTCCTTGAAAATATTGCAAAGAATATTTCTAGATAAGGATTCGGCATTAAAATATATGAAGAACATATTCCAATGAAAATATGAAGCAGAATAAAACAACCCACTATATTAATATTTCGCGGTCCGACTCTCCTGGTTAATTGAAACCACAAAATACATGCCATAAAATTGGATGAGATTAAATCTCAACTGTCCATCTATACATTAAGATTGTATCATCCGGACCGAAGGATTTCGATTGATATTCTCTCTAATTTATAAGTAATATGTAATTTACAACATTAAATATGTGTTGTAGCATGCATATTAATGCAGAATCAGGTAATAGGCCGGACACCTGCGATTGCCCTCTAATTAATATGTTTTGTACATGCAGATGCTGTCGTTGTTGTGTATTTAATGAATTTATTTGACGGGATCCACAAGGTACGTACCTGAGGCTGCTTAATTTATAAGATTCAACATGGCCGGTACGTGACGTTTAGCCACAATTATTGAACTCTATATTGTTGACCACGGCGGTTCTTCATATGCTTTACAATGATGGAGTAGGTAAGTCATTCGTTAGCGGGCCGGCTGATTGTTTTATCTATAAGATTGATAATTCAACCCCTACTTAAAAAATTGCAAAGAAAGCACAACAAGTGTACGCTAGCTATGACCACGGCGGTTCTTCATATGCTTTACAATGATGGAGTAGGTAAGTCATTCGTTAGCGGGCCGGCTGATTGTTTTATCTATAAGATTGATAATTCAACCCCTACTTAAAAAATTGCAAAGAAAGCACAACAAGTGTACGCTAGCTATGACCACGGCGGTTCTTCATATGCTTTACAATGATGGAGTAGGTAAGTCATTCGTTAGCGGGCCGGCTGATTGTTTTATCTATAAGATTGATAATTCAACCCCTACTTAAAAAATTGCAAAGAAAGCACAACAAGTGTACGCTAGCTATGACCACGGCGGTTCTTCATATGCTTTACAATGATGGAGTAGGTAAGTCATTCGTTAGCGGGCCAGCTGATTGTTTTATCTATAAGATTGATAATTCAACCCCTACTTAAAAAATTGCAAAGAAAGCACAACAAGTGTACGCTAGCTATGACTCCAAAAAGTCATATATATATGTAAGCAGATAAACCAGAATAATAGGAAGATGATTTTCAAAGAAGTAGTGTTGTTCTATGACTCCATCAGTCTCTGAAAACTAACGATCAAGGGAGAGACAAAACAAGGGCATGTTTGCAAAAGCAAAATTTGTATCATGCAAGATAGTAATACGTATTATGCAAATTTTATTCAAATGAAAAAGGTGTGACTATAAATATTTTGGCCGTATAACAGACTGTGTGATGGCATCATTGCTAAAGTGAAGAAGCAACCATCTTGTATGGTCCATGAGAATTGGCTCACATGAGTGCACCACTATTTATTGAATGATTTTCACATCTTAGACGTGACTCCAGTCGTATGGCCACAGAAATGAAATTGGGATCACTGACCCTCACACAGTGTGTAATTGCGCATTAACCCCTTAAAGATTGAAAGAAAAATGATTTTAATTATAAATGTGCTATATTTTTTGGGAATTTAACAATTTAGTCCTTGAATTTTGACCCTTTTAACAGTTTAGTCCTTGAATTTCAAATTTCAAATTTAAAGCCTTTAGGTTTCATACTTTTAACAATGAGATTCTTCCGTCAGTCTACCGTCCATATGCTTAACGGAGCTCTTTGACACGTCAGCAATTTGAAGCGGTCGACCGCTCATATTTTACACATACCCGGTCAACCGTTATATGCTCCGTTAAGCATATGAACGATAGACTGACGGAAGGGCCCCATTATCAAAAGTATGAAACCTAAGGGCTTTAAATTTAAAATTTGAAATTCAAGGACTAAACTGTTAAAAGGGTCAAAACCCAAGAACTAAATTGTCAATTTCCCATATTTTTAAACTAGTGTTTGAACTACGTGCCATTGGAGGATGAAATAAATGTAGAGGACCTTAGAATAAGTGTTTTTGTGCCCTAGTGAGACTACCATGAAGTTGAGATTATTTAAGTTTTAAATTCCGCAATATTTTCTGATTTTGAAATTCTATTATTTTATTTTGCTTAACGGAGCTCTCTGACACGTCAGCAATTTGAAGCGGTCGACCGCTACATGAAGAGGTCGACCGCTTCATGTAGCGGTCGACCGCTCATATTTTACACATACCCGGTCAACCGTTATATGCTCCGTTAAGCATATGAACGATAGACTGACGGAAGGGCCCCATTGTCAAAAGTATGAAACCTAAGGGCTTTAAATTTAAAATTTGAAATTCAAGGACTAAACTGTTAAAAGGGTCAAAACCCAAGAACTAAATTGTCAATTTCCCATATTTTTAAACTAGTGTTTGAACTACGTGCCATTGGAGGATGAAATAAACGTAGAGGACCTTAGAATAAGTGTTTTTGTGCCCTAGTGAGACTACCATGAAGTTGAGATTATTTAAGTTTTAAATTCCGCAATATTTTCTGATTTTGAAATTCTATTATTTTATTTTGCTTGTGTATTTGTGGTGACATTCCTACCCCTATCCGGGAAGGGATGGGACAAAAAAGCACTAGTGAGACTAGGAAGAGGGAAGTCGTTGAAAGGGCAAGGAGAGAAAAAAAATTAGTTTCCAAATAATTTCACCTTAACTTGTTTTTAAAAAAATAATAGAACTTTTGCTGTAAACTTACAATCTTTTTTCTTTGATCCCATTTTCAGGTGCTTGTCAAATATTGCAAAACAAGTAAAATAAATTACAAAATTTATTCTACAGTTAAACAAACGGACCCTAAACTGGGTACATTTTCAGGAACATACGCAGATAGGAGTTATGTATGCATATAGACATCTCTATTCAGGTTGGATTCAGTACAGTAACTCTATAACAACATTGACAAAACCGTCTGACTCCTGTATACAAAACCTCATTGCTCTGTTAAGTCAGTGGTATCCGTCAGTTGCTGTGCCCTGCATTAGTATAAAGGAATAACAAGTAAATTCTCCAAGAGTGATAAAACATAAAAAAGCTTGTCAATTAATAGATTCAGCAAAAATATACAAGTGTTGAACAGCATATCTGCAAGTGATTCTAACACAAGAATTGGATTAGTTCAACCATCCAGTTTAGGGCATGGACTTGAAGTTTGGAAGGAGACAACTTCATGAAGTGTAGAGAAGAAATCAGAAGGATGTAATCAAAAGACAGAGATAAGGCAGTCTTTTCATGCTTGTGTAAGTTTTACTCCTCTATCAGCAGAACAAAAAGAATCGTATTCCCTTAACAACCATTCTAACATCCGCAACTTCTGTTCCCCGTACCTTAGGAAGCATATCTAGAAACTGAGCATCAGCACCTTTTTTAATATCATGCTTGTCTATTTTCACAATTCACTTTGCAGAAAGTATTCAGAGAAGACCTCCTCACCACCATCCATTCCGACTCCACCTGCACAATTATTCCAGCACAGGTGCTACCACTTCCTTGTCACTAAATGTCCCCTCTACAAAATTTAGACCATATTTTCCAGCCTAAACCATTGCAATTCAAACTCTGATCATCCTCAGCCCCCTTAAATCCTTTACCACTATGCTATGACATAACTGGCCTTGACTTTAGCCAAAAGTTTAAGAAATGTATACTTATTGCTAATCTCAAATCAACCATATGATTTGGCTCCCAATGTGGCCAGAACATGGATGACGAATTTAGAAAAAATTTACACCGTTCAGAGTAAGTGCTGTTCATTACACCTCACTGAGACTTAGAAGATAGTCTTTCCATTTTCCTAAGCTTATGGAGGAGTGAAAGAAAGGATAATGGACGACTCTATCTGAACCGCTCCAAGAACTTGGACAAACATTTCTCATCAATTCAAAAACAGAAAACCATTTTCAAAACCAAAAAGAGGTTAGGATGTATAACATATTGTCTTTAAGAGTCTTTACCAGGAAAAAGTTATTTCCTAAAGAAAGTTACGGGGCAACTTAAAAAGATCAGCTCAAAGGGCCTGGCTTTAAGTCCCTCAGTTCCAAAAAGACAAGAAACAACAGTAAGCTTTGTTACGGTTTCTCGACAATTCTGTGATGGAAGTACTGATACTAGAGGTAGTTCTATATTCTTTCTTCAGGGTTGATATCTTGATTATTGGAAATGGAATGATCTGCATAAAATAACATTCCAGATACTCGACCTCAAACGTACACATACACAAACAAAAGCAAATAAATACGTGTACAGAATCTTTCATGATAGTTATTTTACTTATTAACAAAACTCTGTATATTAGTGGAAGTATTACCATATGGATGTGTGGCTAATACCAAGCCCATTGCAGGTAAGTATCATTCCTTTAAATCTGGTAAGATATTCCTGCATTGAAAGGGTA
Organism: Myrica gale; assembly: GCA_963930655.1. Lineage (NCBI taxonomy): Eukaryota > Viridiplantae > Streptophyta > Magnoliopsida > Fagales > Myricaceae > Myrica > Myrica gale. The sequence continues at coordinate 23,550,943 of OZ005611.1, forward strand.
GAATATGTCAACAGGCACAATGTAACATCACAAAAATAATCATTACAAGAGATGCTTGGAAAAAATGTAAACAAGGCAAGACATTTCTAGACCCAACAATATGCCATTTTCCATTTTCTTACCCGCAATGTATATTTATCAATCTCGTAGATTCCGGATAGATCATAGTCAATTCGTTTAGCAGGATCAATCAAAACTGCAAAACATATTAACAGAGGTCACTTTTTGTAACCTGGATCAATAAGCCTTACGATGAAAATAGTTGCAAAGTACACATAACACTGCTTTAGACCAACGAAAAGAGTGATGATCAACTGAGGTCCAAATACACAACTTCAGCAGTTTCTTTTTTTCAAGTGTGCAATAGTTTTGAGTAACAATGACATCTAATCCTGCTTCTCATGGATAGATGTAGGTCCCAGGATGCTGCAAGTAAATGTATGGAAAAAACCAGTGCAAAATTAAATAAGCATCTTTCTTGTACACCAATTAGATCTCTGATAGTTCAACTTCCTAATCGAAGATCTTGATCTCCAAATGAATACTAGTCAAGCCTCACTTTCTGAATTCCTCAAACAAATGTCAGAGTCACTTGAAGATGCTGAGATTAGAGACCAAGCTGATTTCTAAAGGTTGTCGATGCTGTCAGTGGGTCATTAACGAAAATGTTGGAAATGAACAAAGCATTACAAGGAAGTGCAGACTTTTGCGCTTACTGTGCATAAGAATCACCTTTGTAAGCCTCGTTGATCTCTTGGAACTTTGTAGTAACTGCAGTGTCGCCTTTGTGCTTGTCAGGATGCCACTTCTACACATGCCACAGAATCACGTAGATTTTCTTAGTCAATGTTTCCCATTTTCATTTACTGAAAAGTACTTTCGGCAAGCGATGGCGAAAACACTCTTTATGGGCTATCAGAAAAGAAAGACGACAGACCAGTGCAAGCCTTCGGTAATTTAATCTGATCTTCTCCTCCGTAGCATCATAATCAACCTCCAAAACTTTGTAGTAATCCTTCATAGAAGTAAAGAACACCATAAAATATACAAGAAACCAGAGAAAATGCTTGAGCCAAATCTAAACAACAAAATTCCAGGAAACAAATCATGTGAAATTTCATAACAATAATTATCCAAAAAAAAAATTAACAGGTGAGATAAACACAGATGTGTTCCCTGAAACTACTGTTACATCAAGTGATCTTGGAAGTTATGAATGATAGCTTGAAAATGTAAATCCAATGAATGGTCTAACTATACTATGTTAAGTTCCAGAAAAACAGTGTTCATATAGCAAAGGTGCAAGGCATTAGCAGCATCTAGCTTCCTATTGTTTACTAATAGGTTAATTTTCACAAAGATCTGCGTAGAAAGATCTTCACGTAGAAAGGTTATCTGCAAGCTGCTGATTTCTTTGTCTTGGCATAATAGTATGACATTCAAGTCATTGAGGCAAAATAGGTAACATAAAGATGACTAGAAAACAAGAGCCATGGCAGGTTGAGTTTGTGTAATAACGAGCTCATTACACTCCTTAAATACATCTGCTTTGAAGTGTATAATGAACATCATGTTAATGTTCTCATCTATAGAGCAAAACCTCACTTTTTTTTTGATAAGTAAGCCAATCTTATTAAAGAGAAAAAAAAAACACAAAACAAAGGAATCAACAGTACAAGGGACTATACTGAAAATCCAAACCCAAACGCTCAAAAGACCACCCGACAACAAAAGACCACCCGAGGCGCCAACACAACCCAAAGCCACCACCTCCCAAAGACAACAAAAGACCATCCAACACAACCCAAAGCCACCACCTATTTCCCAGGGGGAAACAAAGCACACGGCTGAAATCAGGTGGATTAAATAAGATTAAGTTGTCAGTTAAGACAACCTGAATGGATGAATCGTTAATGATAACTACTTCCATTGGATCCTGGCCCAGGGTTTGTAGTCTAGACTAAAAAAAGCAAATCTTACCTAACTCTTTCCTTGAACCACATGATCTAAGAGGAGGAGGGGGTTTAAACCACTCCCAACCTGCCCAAATGATTTTTTTAGGAGGAAACAGGATGTTACCCCTACAGCGCAAAATTCAAATGAATAGAACATCTACACGGATGGCATCCTAGATTGAAAATATGATAGGAGGAAAAAGAAAGTTCGCAACTGATGTAGGTAGACAATCTTAGATTAGTCTAAGGCTCATGGGATAATTCCCTCAGCCCAAAGAGAACGTTAAATGTCACATGGTAATTCAACCAAACAAAGAGGCAAATAGATTTCAGCTAGCTACTGGCTATCAAAAACTCTAGAAATAAAGAATTACACATCCTCCACATTTCAGGCAGTTTCCCTTGAAATAAAATTCAGCTAGTGTTGGATTTGCTCATGTCCTAGAACATCCAAAGAACGCAATATGCATAGTTGGACAATCAGACATATTCAGTTGTGGTTCACTTTATCAATCAAATAAGATTAATAAGGTTATCACGTACACTACCTTTTTGAAGATTACTCATTCATTAGCATTTTTCCTTTTACTTTACCTTCTGCTGTTTTCCTAACACAATTAAGTGTTGCTGAGCATAGCAGTCATAAAAACAGCCGCTTGATTCTCTATGGTTGTCAAATCTATTCTTCAATGACGGTCACAATATCGAAATTATGAGTATTCTACATTATAATGACACATTCTGTATACTGCAACTAAACTCTCAGAATGACCAACTATAAGGAAAAAGCTGACCAAAGTTTTTCAGTTTTTCAGAGTAAAATTAGCCGTCATCCCTACCTCTGACTACCAATACCTTTTTTTTTATATAAATAACTACCAATACCTATTTAGAAAGGATAAGGATTCAAAAGAACCTAATAAACAAACCAGTACCCATTTCAATAAATACGAAAGACAGCAAAAAGCTTGAGCCAGAGCTTGTGGCGCTGCTACATTTAAACATGCTAATCAAGGGATCAAAATTAGAGGTGCCCGAATAGATACTAAAATGAACACCATTGTGTATAAAGTAACCCAAGTAAATCCTAGCACCCATTGCTTTGGTACTTAATTCTGAAATAAACCAAATTTCGCTCCAATACCGAAAATAGTATAGTTTCATCTCAACCATATACAGATAACATTAAAATAACAGCCCTCTGGTTGGATTCTGAGAAAGTAGTAGAAACAAAAACATAACAAATACACAAACACATATATTGCGAAATTTTTTTCCCAAATTCTCTTTCTTTTGCTGTCTCATTCGACATAGAAACCAGAAAACCCAGAGGCAGAATCCTAAGATAATTTACGGGAATCTTGAATAGAATCACGGAATACCCAACAAGAGAGAGAAAAAAAAGGAAGAGAAGAGATTAACAGATAAATGGCGGGGGAATTTTGGATACCTTATTGGTAGTATTATCATTGTCCTCCATCAGCTGGGTCAATACGTTGGCATTTGCCTTCAGAGTTCATTTGAGAAGCGCAATAGCTATCAGCGTTTGAAATTTGAATAGACTGAGATGCAGCTGGAAACCGATAAAATCAATTTCAATAAATTGAAAAAAAAAAAAGAGAAAATGAGGAAGAGTTTGGGCTGTGTGGTGGAATTTTGATGGGTACAGCGAGACGAGTGGAGCTTCGAATGCCACAATTCCTCCGGATTCGATATGAGATTTTGTGTCTTTTTCGTTTTCTAGTTCCTTTCTCTTTCCAAATTCCTTGCGTTCAGAGATAAATGGGGTTTTTCGTCAGGCCTCCAAATAAATTTTCCCAAAAGAAAAATCTGAAAAAACAGAAAGAAGCTTTCCTGTTGGAAAATCATAAAATAATATGTTGACTAGAATATACAATAACAAAACTATAATTAAATTTATTCAACAAAATTTCTAATTGATCTGCCTATATTACGAGCATGTCAAACAATTTAATTTTTTTAAAACTATTTCTTCATTGAGATACCCTAAACCCATACTATTTTCTTGGGAAGAATATAAATAAAAATTCAATGTCGGTTCAATTAATATTAACGAAGTAGACTAATAATTATTAATGACAAGTTGATGACATTTTGTTGATGATATGGATAAAGATGACACTGAAATTTAATAAACAAAATAAATAAATAAAAAGTAATGGTAACATCTTAATGATGTTAATGACAGTATAAGATGAATAAGAGGATTTTTCCTCTTCCATAAATAAAACACAAAATATTGTATAAAAAAAGATGATTATATCGCTTTTCAATAATTTTTTTTTGGTAATTTTAGTATTTCCCAAATGCTAATTATTCGAATTTAACTTTTTCTTACATTAAAAAAACAGTTTTTTTTTTCAGTAATTGAAACCAAAGGGTACATGATTTGAAAAGCTGCTTTTTCTTCTTCTTTTTTTGCATGTAATAACAGCTGACTTTGAGATCTTGGATATCCGAATTTAAAATTTTTGGGAGGTCCCTGGAGTAATTTTCGTAAAAAACAACAATTCACAAATTCAATTTCAATTTTAACAACTTCTCAAAATCCAACAGAATCAACATATGCCCTGACCTCCAATTCCTAATAATTCACAAAACAAGAACTTCCCTACAAAGGTAATAACATTTCGAGTTTGAAAGACTGAGTTTGACGAAATGGTTAATTTCGTTTGTTTATGTCTAAATTTGTCTTGTTGCCGAATGAATATAATTATATTGGTTTTAGTTAATTGATTTTTGTTTTGTTTTCTTTTTTGTTCTGTCTTGTTGGTTTTAGTTAATTAGTTTGATTATGTTCATTTTATATTCCAAATTATATTGCAATTTCCTCAAATTTTCAGACACTGTTCTATTTTTTTTAGATTAATTTTGAAGCTCGAATTTTATTTGGTGGTGGGCTTATTCGGGTAATTTGTATACTAAAACTTTATTAGAAATTTAGAAAATGATCCAATGGATTGTTGGTTGATATTGGAAGGTGATTTTTATGAATTGTTGGAGATTGGAGGTCAGAGTAAGTGTTGGTTCAGTTGGTTTTTGTGAATTATTGGAGATTGGAGGTCAGAGCTTATGTTGATTCTGTTGGATTATGAGAAGTTGTTAAAATTGAAATTGAAATTGAATTTGTGAATTGTTGTTTTTTTGTGAATTGTTGAATTTGTGAATTGTTTATTTTCGTTTCGTTTTGTTTAGATAATGAATAAGTTTTTGATAAAAAAATCAGTCAGCATGAAGTAGTCTAGTACTCTTACTTCTGATGCGAATACTAGTTTGAAAAGACCACGTATTTTGTTTAGTCCGGATGATATTATTGTTGTTTATCAAGACTGAGTTGAGAGAGTATTCTCTGCAATGAAGATTATCAAGATTGAGTTGCGTAATAAGATGAGAGATGAATGGATGAATAATAGTATGGTAGTATACATCGAGACTGAAATTTTTGAAACTATTGAGAACGAAGTTATTTTGCAACGTTTTCAGAATATGCAGAACCGTAGGATTCAATTGCCACCTCGCAATCTCAGCAAATAGTACGGTACGTGTATTTCAATATTTTTAATACTTAAGTACTTAATTTTCGATATTTTAATTAAGACAAATTTTGCTTTAGGTGAGAAAATTTTGGAGATGTCATTTCGCTTTAGGAATTTGCCCCCCTCTACTTGAGTCATGATTCCGCCACTGGTAGCAGCGGTGGTGTGTTGGGGGATCGGGGAATGGTGAAGGTGGAAGAGATACAAGTAGAGCCTCCAAAATCATCTGAAGTTCGCGTTAAAATCCTGTATGCCAGTGTCTGTCACACGGACATCTTACTAATCAACGGGTTCCCAATTGTTTAGTTTCCTTCTTCCCTGCTGCATTTGTGTGCCTATACGCCCCTTTGTCAAGATGTCCTGATTTCCAAGCTAAAGAGCTTGATACTTTTCCTTGTTCTGCAGTCTGTTTTCCCTCGAGTTCTGGGACATGAAGGTGTTGGGTAAGCTGTCTTTTAATTTTTTATAGCCAAATGCAGAAACGACCTTTGATCTTGTACGAGATTTCTTTTTTTCTGACAAGACAAGATCACCATCCAATGTCAATTAGTACATCTAAAAGCGAAACCCACTTATACTTGAAGTGAATATGTAATTGCAGTGTAGTAGAGAGTGTTGGAGAGGAAGTAAGAGATCTCAAAGAAGGAGATCTTGTCATTCCAACCTGCGTTGGTGAATGCAAAGATTGTGAGAACTGTCTGTCAGGAAAGACCAACTTGTGCCTTACATACCCTGTCCCCTTTAGTGGGCTGATGCTTGATGACACATCAAGAATGTCTATAAGAGGCCAGAGGCTGTACCATGCCTTCAGTTGCTCTACATGGTTGTTGACGCCAATTACTTTGCCAAGCTTGATCCAAGCATGTCTCTTCCACATGCTAGCTTCATCTCATGTAGATTTTCAACTGGATTTGGGGCTGCGTGGAAGGAAGCTGGGGTTAAAAAAAGATCAAGTGTGGCTGTTCTTGGCCTTGGTGCCGTTGGATTAGGAGTATGTATTCCTTTTGAAAACTTTTATTTGCTGATTACGATCCTACTGCATTTCCGATATGTCCCGCGAGAAAACAACAGGAGGGGTACTCTGTATTTTTTTATGCGAATTGCAGGATGAAATTACATTAAACAAATCATAATAAATTATCTAAGATACTCTCCAATTTGCTAATAAATGATTCAATTTGGAAAGAGAAAGACACATCACGTGGGCCGCTATACAACATTCAATGAAACCTGTGCCCACTATACAACATTCAATGAAACCTGTATTAATCATGTGACAATGTAGGTCCTATAATATTTAATGCATATTATGCCTACTTTACGGGAAAGGATTTCCTCCTAAGAGATAATTACCTAATGAGTCTAACAGGCCATTGGATGAATGACAATACATTAATGAATCCATCCAATGGTCTATCTTACATATAATTTTTTTTTTTCATTTTAATATAGACCATTAGATGAATTCATTAATGTGTTATCATCCATTCAATGGTCTGTTAAGACCAATTAGGTAATCTCTCTTAGGAGGGAATCCGAGTCACTACTTTACGCGTTTGCTTTTTTAATAGAAGAATAGCATTGCAACTACTACGAGGGCTTGACTTGCGAAAGCCGAGACATTAGTTTATTGTTTTCACGATCAGAGGCTTCTAAAACCAGATTCAATCTTGTGATCAGCTGTTTGACTGGTTGGATTTGCTCTGTCGATTTTTCCCTTGTGCTTCTTTTTCTATAGCCGTATTTGTTGGCAAGAAGAACTCTCTTTTTTCTGTCCTTGTAACTTGCAGGCCATAGAGGGGGCTAGAATGCAAGGGGCAGCACAGATAATTGGCGTCGACAAAAATGAGAGAAAACGAGCAAAGGGAAAAGCTTTTGGAATGACCTAGAAAAAAAAAAAACTTCATAAACCCTGAGGAATGTGACAAATCCATTTCCCAGCTCGTCAAAAGACTTAACAGGCGAAAGGGGTGTGGATTATTGCTTTGAATGCACCGGCGTCGGACCCTTGGTCAATGAAGCTCTCTCCTAGCCACAAAATCGGAATGTCTATCCATACTAATTAGTAATTACATAAGTCTCTGGCCATTGCTTTTCAGAAGTCCTTCATTTACTTAGTTGAGATATTTTCTAATGGTGGTGATAAGGGAAAAGGACACACTATAGTGATTGGCGAAGGAAATCATGCTACTGTGGAGATCAATTTTATTTCCATTTGTGTTCGGTGGAAACTTGAAGGGTTCCATTTTTGGAGGTCTCAAAGCCAAAACTGACCTATCCGATTAAAGCTTTATAATGAGTCCTGTCACCTGTGTCATCTCGGCAAAATGTCGAATGGTTGGTACCAGACTGTCTTGATAGAGATAAAAAAGGATCAGTAGGACATATTGCTAGCACGCCGGCTGTGCGCCATTAATCCAGTTTAGGGGCTGTTAGTTGAAATAGGAGAATTAAAGTTAGTTGAGACTTGAGAGGAGACACTTCTCAGTTGACAATCCACCTTGTGATCATTAGGTCCCACACGTGAAAATTGCTCAAAAGGAAAAGAAAGAAAGAGGACTCTAAATACTTTTAATTTGATTTCACAATCTAATGTCACTTATTTTAGTGTTTATATGTATTGCTTATTCTGTGCTAAATGAACTTCAAATTGAATTCTATTGTGTCTTAGTGTGTCTTTAAGTCTAAAGTGTTCAAGAAGATAAAGAGTTGGTCTGATTAAAACTCAAGCAAGGAAGATTCTAAAGAGTCCAACGTGATTAGAAATTGTCGTAGTATTTTTAATTAAAGAAAAAATTACATATTTATTCCCCTAAATATTATTTGGGTCTAAACTGATTTTTCAAATTAAGTAAAAAAAACTCTACTACATACATAATGATTTTAGATTGGGATTCTTGAAACCCAAAGACTGAAATCAAGACAAGAGTCCTAGAACTCGGACCACGATTCTTTATAATTTGTTGTTGTTGTCTGAATTGCACAGTACAAGAGAGATCGACACAATAGATGGACCCTACATCATTTAAAGTTGTCTATATAAAGTTTCAAATAACATGAGTCATACAGTGAGATCTATCTAATGTGTTTATCTCTAGTGCACCTTATAATTAACTTTTGTCAGATCCCACATATAAGCCTAACATGCTTAGTGGAAGAGATCGATAAAAGCGAAGGAGAGACTCCCCAGTGACTCTTCCTCTTTTTTTTTTTTTCTTTCCTTGCTCTTCTTTCGTTAGTGATCGATGTTGTTGGGGAGGCAATCATGAACAGATCACCAGCTAGTACTACTATTTTGATTCACGGGAGAGATTAGCTGATATAAATGGGAGCTATCTATAAGTCTACTCCCTTCCAATAATTTAATTTAATAGTGGGTCGGCAAAAAGTTTTTCCCTTAAAATCTTTTTTTTTCTCATTATTTAAGTTCATCATCCTGTTCTTACGTAAAGAAGAACTTAGAGCTTCCACAGAGAGAGAGAGAGAGAGAGAGGGAGAGTCGGTACTCCAGTTTCATTCAATCCGTAGATTGGCTCAGAAAATTTAATTTCATCGATAAGTTTGGATTGCTTCGGAATGTCGGAGTCCGACTCACAGGTCATAACATGCAAAGGTATGCGGATATGAGTTATTCATAATATCTTGTTGCAAACGATATAATATCCAATGATCCAGATATAGCCACCCCCATATTGTTAAGACATATGTTTCTTTCTTCCTGTTTTCAAAGCACTCCTCTCCCTGTCTCTGTCTGTCTTTCTGTCTCTGTCTCTCTCTATCTTACTTCAGTCAATGAATGGTGGCAGCGGCGGTGTGTTGGGGAAATGGAGAACCAGTGAAGCTGGAAGAGATACAAGTAGAGCCTCCAAATTCAGCCGAAGTTCGCGTCAAAATCCTGTATGCTAGTGTCTGTCACACGGACATCTTATTCGCCAAAGGATTCCCAATTGTTAGTATCTTTCTTTCTCCATTTGGGTGTGCCTGTGAGGCAATTCTTCCTACAATTCTGTTTTTAACCTTTTCCCTTTGGGATGGAGGATTTGATGTTGTTGCTTGCCCTACAGCCTGTTTTCCCTCGAGTTCTTGGACATGAAGGCGTTGGGTATGCTATCTTCCTAACCTTCTTCCCAATTACTGCAACAAAATAATCTTCTTATTCGTGGTATGAACTGTGGAATTGCAGTGTGGTAGAGAGTGTCGGTGAGGAAGTAGAAGATATCATAGTGGGAGATCTTGTCATTCCGACCTATATGGCTGAGTGCCAAGACTGTGAGAACTGTTTGTCAGGAAAGACCAACTTATGCCTTAAATACCCTCTCCCCATGGGTGGGTTGATGCGTGATGACACTTCAAGAATGTCTGTACGAGGCCAGAGGCTCTACCACGCCTTAACTTGCTCTACATGGTCCGAGTACATGGTTGCTGAGGCTAGATACGTTGCCAAGGTTGATCCAGGTACGTCTCTTTCAGATGCTAGCTTCGTCTCCTGTGGATTTTCGACTGGATTTGGGGCTGCCTGGAAGGAAGCTGAGGTTGAAAAAGGATCAAGTGTGGCTGTCCTTGGTCTTGGTGCTGTTGGGTTAGGGGTACGTATCCCTTTTGCCTTTATTGTTTATCTATTATGCTTCTACCCAGTTGCTGAAAGCACCCTGATGAAATTTTGATCAATGGAGAGACATTGTGTGAAGATTTTGTGATAATTTTACCAACAGTGTAAAGAAAAGAATCAACATTTCGTGAAGTTGGACTTAATTATTCTTCGAATTACGTCTTGGGGGGAAATTGCAGGTCATGGAGGGGGCTAGAGCGCAAGGGGCAGCAAAGATAATTGGCGTTGACAAAAATGAGAGAAAAAGAACAAAGGGAAAAGCATTTGGAATGACCGAATTTATAAACCCTGATGAACACAGTGATAAATCTGTTTCCGAGCTCATCAAAGGGTTAACGGATGGATTGGGTGTGGATTACTGCTTTGAGTGCACCGGGGTTGCACCCTTGCTCAATGAAGCTCTCCAAGCCACAAAGATGGTAATTAATTAGCCTATCAATCCAAACACACATTAAAACTTAGCAATCTATCTTTTGATTTTCTTATGCAATATACACAAGTTCGGGTTCAGAATCAGTCCTAAGAAGACGATCCTAATAGATCTTAGTAAACGGTTTTCATTCAGCAATCGCATTAATGAATTCCATCGATGATCTAGATCGAAGTAGTTAATAGAATAGTTGAACCATAAATGCGCTGACTAATTTAATCTGGACCATCGATGGAACTCATTATTACAGTAACTGAATTGGTCATTAAAACATGTTAGGACGATACTCTTAGGACGGAAACCGGACCCACAAATATATAGACAATAGATATGGGCATTGAATATTTGTGTATCAATCTCTAATTGTTGTTGATGGTGATGAGAAGGGGAAAGGACAAACCTTGGCAGTTGGAGCAGGAACTCATACAACGGTGGAGATCAATTTCCTCCCCCTCATGTTTGGTGGGAGTTTGAAGGGTAGCGTCTTCGGAGGGCTAAAAGCCAAAACTGACCTACCTGTCATAATGGCCAAATGCAGAAACAAGGTGAGTTCTTATTAAGACACAAAGTATTGTATATATCGCTTATGTTATGCTTAATCTTTATACCATTAATTTACTGTCTTCACCAGGAAATCAAACTTGATGAACTTTTGACTCACGAAATTTCACTGGAAGATATACATAAAGCATTTGAGCTACTGAAGGATCCTGATTGTGTGAAGGTTCTTGTCAAGCTTTGATCGATCCTGTACCGATCGATAACAGGCGAATGTTGGCTAGCAGGGAGACATTTTGAAACAAAAAGCTAGCATTTTTAAAGTTCCCTCTAATTCCTTCGCTTTAAGTACAAGCGTTTCAGTAAAAGCATCCATATTGTTCTCTTTAGTTATGTTCTTGGGAAATCCCATTTCTCAAAATCTTTAGTTATACTTCTGAAATAAATAAGCCCTTTCTTTAGTCATGTATAAGCGTGTCAACTGCACTTCTTTTCGCTTAAAATGACGGAATCCTCACACCAAATCAATGATACATGGTGGAAAGTACGAGTATATGTTAGGGACGGAAAGATGTATTGTTAACTTCGATAGATTATAAGAACAAAAACAAACAACAACGGTACTTTTCAAAGTACTTGTACATTTGTACTGGAAATCTTTGAAAATTTTGCCTGGCGCTTAGGTCTGTCATACATCATGGAGGCATATATGGGGACAGGGCTTGAAATGACAATTATCGGGCTTTGTGGGTAGGGCTGGGACCGGATTTTCCGGTTGTGCTTATACGGAGTACCGGATCAGACCACTTATAAGTGGTCCGGCTTGGTCCAATCCAGTCTAATGCGGTCCGTATCGATTTTTTTTTTTTAATTTTTTAGGTTAATTTCGAAGGGGGAAGGACATGTAAAAACGTAGAGTTTTAGTTTAGGTTAAAACTAAACTTTTTTAGTTTGTAATTTGTATTAAAAATTTTTTTTATTTATATTAATAAATCCGGTCCAGACCGGATTATCAAAAAATATAGACCGGATTTAAATAAACAAGACCGGAACGGACCACAAATTCGATCCATTTTTGTGGTCCGGTCCGGTCTGCGATCCGATTTTGTGGGCATAATTCATGGATGTTGAGGACTGAGCGTTGTGGATACTCCGCGTATCGAGGTACGTCTATTTGTAAAAATATTTTAAAATATAATAAGATTTAATAAATGTATAAAATCAACATTTAAAAATTTATTTATAAATACTAATATTTTTTACACAATCTCTAGTAACTTTTCAAACAAATTTCAATATCTTTTTAAAAAATAATAAATATTCTCTCATAACTCTAATAATTTTTTATTAAACAATTACATCAATTCATTTCTCTCTCGACAACTTTTTACAAACTTAAATAAAAATTAAATATTGTAAAAACTTTTTACCAACTTTTATACAAAAACTTATAAAACTTTAATTTACATAAATATATAAAAATTTTACAAAATGAACATCCCTACCTGAGTCATACATCGAGGAGGCATATACTGCCAGTCCACATCAGGTACACAATAGGGAATAAAATGTACGATATCAGAACCCAAATATTCGATTGAACTGCCCATTTTGCTCACAGGCCTTTAATTACTTTGTTTCTGTTGTACTTTTTTTATCCTAGGAAAAAAAATAAAGCCGAATTTTAGAAAGGTGACAAGGACCTTCTTAATAATAAGAAATAAAATTATCACAAACCATATAATTAAATGTAACTTTTTTTAGCTATTTGTTTTCTATATATTGTGGTAAATCACCAACTCCCTAATTTATTTTGCAACTTAATACCTCGTAGATTTCTTACACGTTTCCTTTTCTACTCTTTTCATTAAATCAAACAATGATCAACAAATAAAAATAAAATGTTTATGCTCAATAAAGTGATATATATAATTTTTAATCTTTTTCACTGGGTATAATTTTTATTAGTACTTATATATCTATGCGCTGATCAAAAGTAGTCATTTTAATATAACATCTAATTTTCAGTTAATTTATATCATCATCTGTATTATGATGTCGATCCAATAATAAAATCTTTGTTTATGGTTTTATGTATTCACGAATTTGTGTCCTATATATATTTTTGGGAATTTGGCATTTTGGTCCTTGAGTTTTTTTTATATGACGAAATGATCCTTCCTTCAGTCTGTCGTTCATATGCTTAACGAAGTTCTCTGACACGTAAGCAAAATTTACCGGTCGATCGGTACATGTACAGGTCGATTGCTTCATGTATCGGTCGACCGCACACGTTCAAAACATATATCCGGTCGACCGCTTTAAATTTGTTGATGTGTCAAAGAGGTTCATTAAGCATATGGACGACAGACTGATGGAATGATCATTTTGTGTCACACCGGTGGAAAATGGTGTATGCTAAAGTGTAATCTGTTCCAACAAAAGCTTGTACGCATGTTTCAAACCATTTTCTCCTATACCTTTCCAGGTGTATCCAACTTGATCATTTCGTTAAACAAAAAAAACTCAAAAACTAAAAATTTGAAATTTGAAAGTAAAGGACTAAAATGAAAAAGTGTCCAAAAATTAAGGACTAAAATGTCAACTTTCCTATATTTTTTATGGATAGAAATTGAATACACTTGCTCCCTTAGACTCTGTTCCTTTGTTGTAATCTTATTTATAGAAAGTATTTTCCTCACTTTCAAATGTTTGGAGACTCACTTATGGTCAACTGAATTAAGATTCGGTCAACCTGAAGATTATAATATAATCTATCTTTCAGTAAAGCAACTTCTCTTAAACAAAACTGTTATATTGTTTCAAAAATCGTCTAACCCTCTCCGACTTTCTCTCTCCGTAGAAAGCTTCTCACTTTCAAAAAATTTCCTCGTGCAAAAAAAAAAACTCAATCCAAGAAACACACTATTTTATTTATAATTTTATGTACTTTATTTCTTAAAAAATAATCACCTTTTAAAATACCATAATTGTAGATTTAATTAATATGATGTTATTTATCTAGAGACTAGCTTAGGTTGAAATTTCAAGCCCAAAAACTTAGGGAATTGGTCGCTATAGCTGGTGGCAAAGCAGATTTAGGTTGAACTTTTATGACAAGTCTGACCCAAGCATGTCTCTCGAAGCAAATTATATGACATTTCAGTCGAAGAAATTAATCTTGTGAATCGTCTATGGTAATCTAGACGTTATAGCACTTTCTTCCACATGCTTTCTTTATTTAGGCGCTAGAGAGATGGGTTGTGCACAATTTATGAAGTAAAGATGATATGGAGAACACTAAATAATAATTACCGAGATAATAGCCAATTTACGTGAAAGTAGGCTGATCCTCTTCTTCCATTTATCTTAAAAGGTACTGAATAACACCATATATGTATATATATATATCTAGTCCGCTTGTACTCGAAAAGTTGGATTTTGGCCAGAAAATTTTTCAATCGATAGGTATTGCCAATTTGCCAGGCAAGGTCGAAGGGCGACTCACAGGTCATAACATGCAAAGCTATGCTTAAGACAGGCTTCTTCATATTATCTTGATGCAGACGAGATATATAGCCACCATTGGTTAAGACATAGCCATCCCCATATAGCACTCTTCTCTCTCTCTCTCTCTCTCTCTCTCTCTCTCTCTCTCTCTCTCTCTCTCTCTCTCTTCTCTCTCTTACCGTAGATGGTTGCTGGCAGCGGCGGTTTGCTGGGGACACGGGGAACGGGTGAAGCTAGAAGAGATACAAGTAGGTAGAGCCTCCAAGATCAGGCGAAGTTCGCGTCAAAATCCTGTATGCTAGTGTCTGTCATACGGACATCTTATTCACGAGAGGATTCCCAAGTGTTAGTATCTTCATTGCTCTGTTTTGGTGTGCCTGCATGAAATTTTGTTTTCAACCTTAAGTTTCCTTTGGGATAGAGGATTTGATATATTTGCTTGCTCTGCAGCCTGTTTTCCCTCGAATCCTTGGACATGAAGGCGTTGGGTAAGCTCTCTTCCTAACGTTCTTAGTTCTTCCCAATTACTACAACAAAATAATCTTCCTTCTTCGTGGTATGAACTGTGGAGTTGCAGTGTGGTAGAGTGTTGTTGAGGAAGTAACAGACATCAAAGTGGGAGATCTTGTCATTCCGGCCTTCGTCTCTGAGTGCCAAGAATGTGACAATTGTTTGTCAGGAAAGACCAACTTATGCCTCAACTACCCTCTCCCCTTAGGCGGATTGATGCGTGATGACACTTCAAGATTGTCCACACGAGGCCAGAGGCTGTACCACGGCTTAACCTGCTCTACATGGTCCGAAAACATGGTCGCCGATGCTAGATTCATTGTCAAGATTGATCCAGGTATTTCTCTTTCAGATGCTAGCTTCATCTCCTGTGCATTTTCGACTGGATTTGGGTCTGCCTGGAAGGGAGCTGGGGTTGAAAAAGGAGCGACTGTGGCTGTTATAGGTCTTGGTGCTGTTAGTGTTGGGTTAGGGGTATGTATATATATACATGGCTTTTGTCCTCATTGTTGATCGATTCAGTTCCTAACC
Organism: Myrica gale; assembly: GCA_963930655.1. Classification (NCBI taxonomy): domain Eukaryota; kingdom Viridiplantae; phylum Streptophyta; class Magnoliopsida; order Fagales; family Myricaceae; genus Myrica; species Myrica gale. Next base: position 23,566,543 of record OZ005611.1, read on the forward strand.
AGTTCCAGAACGCACTAATTCTACGGTAGTGTTAAGAAGAAAACCAACATTTTGTGCAAGTTGGACTAATTATTCGTCAAATTACGTCCTGGAAAATTGCAGGCCATGGAGGGGGCTAGAGCGCAAGGGGCAGCAAAGATATCGTAATGACCGACTTTATAAACCCTGATGAACAGTAATAAACCTATTTCCGTTCTGCTCAAACAGTTGACGGATGGATTGGGTGTGGATTATTGCTTTGAGTGCACCGGGATCCCGACCTTGCTGAAGCTCTCCTAGGCACCAAAATGGTATGTTATTTCGGACCATTTCATTCCTTATTTATAATTTATATTGTTCGAAACTTTACATAGACAATATTAAATAGTATAGCATCTAATGTCTATCTTTCTCCAATTTGCAACATGCAATCGGTTATCTACCAAGTCATATACATAGAAATTAAAAAATGGGTTTTTTTGGATTAAATTTCTTACAAGATTACATAAATTATATAGAGGTATTTGTATTTGTTTATCAATCACTAACCCTTGTGAATGGTGGTGAGCAGGGGAAAGGACAAACCTAGTAGTTGGCGCAGGAACTCAACAAACAACGGAGATCAGTTTCATGCCCCTCTTGTTTGGTGGGAATCTGAAGGGTTTCATCTTTGAAGGGCTGAAACCCAAAATTGGCCTACCTCTTATAGTTGCCAAACGCAAAAACAAGGTGAGTTCTTGTTGAAAAAGAAAAAAAAAAGTACATACATTCTCCTGCCAATTTATCAATGTGTACTGGTGGCAACAAATAAATAGCTTATGGGAAACCTCTGAAACGTCGTTCTCCTGTCTTCCCCAGGAAATCCAACTTGATGAACTTTTTGACTCACCAAGTTTCACTGGAAGGCATAAACAGAGCATTTGATCCGCTGAAGAATCCAGATTGCGTGAAGGTTCTGATCAAGATTTGATTCATCCTACTCATAACACGCTTATGAAACCACATGAATAACTCTGTTTTTAATTTAATTTTATTTAATTTTATTTAATTTCTCTCTTTTTTGCTAATAAGCGAAATTATGCTTTGAATTACATCTGCCTATCAACGTGCACTTTCAAGCATCTACTTATTTACAATTTATAAATAATTTCGAACCAGACTGAATTTACTTGCAAACACTTGCAGGATCTAGACCCACCTCTATTTCTTTTTGGGAACATTCTCATCTGTATTGAACAGCAACATTATTAGTAATTTAGAGATTAAAACCAAATGAGGTCATGTGTCACTAAAACGCTAAAAATTACAACAGCTAAAACCTAGTAATCAGATTATTTTGGGCGGGCGCACCTAAGGTTCTTCAATATGACAGAACCCCTTAACAAATACAGGCACCTAAGGTTCTTCAAGATCTCCAGATCACAAGAAGTTAATCAAGAGACAAAACGGCAACACTTCGGAAAACGCTATGGCATGAAGCATAATATCCAAGGCTATCATCTAAAACGTCTCCTTCTATCCTTTAAATACCAATCCAAAAGGAAAAGCAAAAGTATGGGGGCTTCAAACCAACGGTTAGATATTCAAACTCTTCAAACAACCTCCATTCAGAAAAAAAAAAAGGGCAAGACCACAAAATTAGGTATCAAGTTCAAAACGGATATGTGATATTTTATGATTTAAACTCCATTATCCAAGTACCCTTGACATTCAAGTATCATAACTGGCCAAGCGGAAACAAATCTCACATGGTAGCTTCCACTTCAGGATCATTTTCAGCTGGCACCTTGGGCACATTACTGTTACCCCTTAGACGTGAAGATACATTGTCAATGGCTGAATTGAGTTGGCCTATTTTTGCATTCAAGGTCTGTCGAGTCTTCTATGTTTGGAGCAAAGAAAGAGAGGGGCAATAAAAAACGAGTCAATTAGTAGGAAACATTGCACATAAGAGTCATTAAAAAGCAATTACCTCCAAACCATCATCATAATAAATTGGTCCCCGGGCCCTCCGGAAGCCGTATTCATCTTCATTTAGAAGGGATCTTCTGATCTGTACAAGAAGCAAAATATAGGGGAAAACCCAACGTTAAAGTATCAACAAAACAGACCATTCATAAATTGCAAGCACAAACTAAAAGGTATTCATTCAATTTGCCCCCCAAAAAACATAGTGGACGATGCACAGATGATCCCTTTTGCTTTAAAGAACTTAAGATTGATTTGCAACGGCGGATCATATTGAAGAGACATATTACTCGGGCAATAGGGAATTAAAAGAGCCACAACTTCACTGTCGTTGAAAAGAAGGAACTTCCCACTTCCACATCAATCTTTTCAGTCATGCAGTTGGGGGCACTTTTGGAATAAGTGTACACAAAGATAATCAAACATGGGAAATGAGGGCAATACACTCCATTGGATAAAGTGAAAATTTGGAGTAGCATAGTTGTCTCCATATGAATAGCATTGATGTAAAAAATAGTTCTCATAGGACAAAATAAATCACATAAAACAAAATTGGAAGTTCAACAAATTACTAGTAGAAGGCAAAGTAATGCCCTTCAGGCATAGTTGGGAAGTAATAAAGATCCCATAACAATTAAAATGCACCCTGCGCAGCTGGATAACAGCTACAAAGAATGAGGACTTAACATCCCCGTGCTTCATTTTGGACCTGCAAGCTTCTATCAGATTGGTATGAGGTGATGTCAATTGTTTTCTTAGCAATGTGCTTAACCTATGGACCCTTTCCAATACAATGATAATGAGAGAGCCAATATATGTTCTCGATATTTTTCAGCAGAATTGCCAAACTTGTAGTTCATACATTTCCCTGATATTCAATAAAACTAGAGGCACGATATCCAATCACCTGGGGAGCGAAAACATAAGCTAAAGTTCCAAACACAGCACCGCCCACCAGAAAACCAGCAAAAAAGTCACCGGCACCACCTCGGCTACCATCACTGGGGAAAAGAAAATAAGAAGATATAAATATACAGTACAACCAGTCCACTTAAGTGACGAATGCTGCTTAAGAAAATGCATAGCATGAGGTTACACCTACAAGAAAAACAATAAACCCTCTTAATTACACAAGTTTCCCTGAAAATCTAAAAATTCTTGATTTATGTCTTTGTTTTTATTCTCTTGCTACACTAAGTCGCCATATCCACCTTCACACCAAACCCATCTTCTTCTTTTTCTTCCTGTTAACTGGCCTAAAAGATTCTGACTCACATCATAAAAAACCCTTTAATAAACCCTCCTAGAGTTTCTTCCTTTCTTTTCTTTTTCTTGATAAGCCAATGCCACAAAAGCAAAGGTAAAGACTAGAAGTAGACCGCAAGCAGAAGCATAACAAGAAATAGCAAAGTTCTCAATATTATTATTTTTTTGACTGCTTAAAGCTTTACTATGGATGACTACTTAAAGTATTGACAGAAAAAAATCATGTAATTCTCAGCTGTCAAGATTTTAGAATACATCTCAAACTACAACCATCCAACAGGTTCCAGCCAATTGATGCAGAGCCAGACCAATAAAGCCACGCAAGTGCAAGCTTAGAGAGGATCTTTAGAGGCCTGTCTGAAGATTGAAATTGGGGAGTATAGACCATCAAGTTTTCTATAAGTCATGCCCTTTTTTTGGGCACCACTTCCGTAGCTCCCTTTGCTGCTGCTAATTTCAAGAGATACAAGAAATGGGACGTTATAGTAACTTGCGAGTTTGTTCTTTCTGTTCACTAGCCTATCCAATTAAGGCTATCAAGCAGTTTTAAAGCTTCATTTTTTTATTCCCTTCTTTCCTGAGCATAATTACTCCGAGAAGGTGGCAGTACATGCATAAGCTTTTTCTGTTTATTTCTAAGCAATAGAACATGATTCATTGCCTGCATCAAACCAGATCAGAAGAAACATACGTGAGTGGGTGCCTACCCGTTTTCTTCCTTCTCCTATTTTTTTTTTTACTTTTAGTCATCTTCCTGTCTTATGTTCTGTCTAGAAAGTCCAAAGCAAAGGCTCAGCTTTTAACCGACATCAGTCTATATTATGATCCTCATATTTTCCTCCAAAGCAGCCCAAAGATCAGTACTTTATTGGCTGTTTGGTCCTGACTAAGAGGGCCTGCACCAGACATGAATCACAGTATCTGAAATGCACAATCATAAAGTTATCAACATTGTCTCAAAGTCGCTGCCCTGTATAAGAGTCGTCCACCACAGCACGAGAAAATAACAATTTTCCAACCCAGTACATAATTATACGCAAAAATGTGAAGAGCGAAGGTCCCGTAGAGTGAAGTGCAGAGATCACGTACTCGTACTCGGCACGAACAGAGAGCTTGCGATCACTTCCCGCTCGGGTTGACTTCTTTTGTATCATCAGTTTCGGAGTTTTCCCAAATGAGTTTGATTTTGTGGACCATAGCCCACGCGCATTGAGTTGCGATCCACCTATAACAAACAACAGCAACTATAAGCAAAGCGCTCATCTAAGCAATAAACACATGCACTTAAATTGAAAAAATCCAATATGGAAAAATCTCGTCGTAGTAAACCAGCACAAAAGCCAACAATGATTTAGCATCACAGAGAAGAACCCAAAATTGAGCATTCAAGAAAAAAAAAACTATTACTTTACGAGCTTGAATATCTGGAACTCTGAAATTCACAAAATGAAAAGCACTTTTTGTTTTCTGTTTTGCTCTGCAACATCAAAAGCTCTTCTTACTTTGCTTGTTTCTCATAGTTTCTATCGCTATTTACAAAAGAGAAAAAATCACACAGTAATTGGGAACTAGAATCAGAGATTTTATGGGCAAGAGGAATTTAACTAAAAAAGTAAGGAAACTTGTGCTGAAAGTGTGGCCAAGCTTTATTCTCTTTATTTTTTCTTTCTCAAATATCATCCTCCTCCCTTAGCATTTTCAGGAAGCGAAAGTTACGTATCATATGATACAATAAACGCAATAAGATTTTACCTGAGATAGCTACAGGAGCGAAGCAGGTCGCCATGAGAGAATATGAGATCTACTCAAGAGTGGGTGAAAGGAAAATTTGAGAACACAGAGAGAGAGAGCCCTACACCAACGAATGAGAGCAAGCATTCGCTATATACGGTTTACAAGTCTAAAATTATGTTCCACAAATGCCCCCACACAGCAAAGAAACCTTCGAAGTTGAAACATATTACACAATTTATTTTCTAACCTCAATGCAACAAATTTGATTAAAGTTTAATATTTTATATTAGTTTTCATATGGGAAGCCTAAAGAACCAACGGAATTAACCTAGGGGTGTTCGGTTTGTTTGTATTCTCAGGATTTTTTGAATCCTGAAAATACACAAACCGAACATGTTTTTTAACATCACCTAAAAATAACTACCGCACGCATACTAATAAAGTTAACATCACCTAAAAATTATCAAAACACAAAAAATTCTCAAAAAACTACCCAACCGAACATCCTCTAGAGAAATCTAATCCAGCTCGAGTGCATATGAGTTCCTGACATGAGATGTCATTTGTATGTTCCAGAAGGGTACTATAGGAAAGAAAAGCTTGAGCATGGATTTTAGAAACCCCAGCCCAATGACGACGCGTCCAAAGCTAAGCCCAAGGTTGCCAATTGCTTCGGTTGTTCCGCCCGCCCATTTCTTGATTTATTTATTTTGGAGCGGTTGATCCGTCGTGAAAGACAACAGCCTGTCAGCCACGACCACAAACGAGGATCAAGAAAAATAAAAACAAAAAGCCAACCATGAAGCACGTTATTGGAAATTCAGCTTTGCTCGGACGTGTTTGGCAGTAAGATATTTCAATAGGATAGAAAAGCTTAAGCATGGCATGGCCCATGGCTTTAGAAACCAGAGGACGCCTCTCAAGCCCAACACGTTTGGTTATAAAGCTCAATTTATTATGGCCCACTCCATCTACTCCTTTTCAGGGCCCAACTCTTTTAGCCGACTTATTTGTGCTCATTTGGCCCAGCTAAAAAAAAGCTTGATTCCGGAGCCAATTCCACTCCACTTTGGGCCACCGACATCACTTTGTTTCTCGGTTCGTCGATTTTTGAAGTCTGGTTTCAGATTTGTCTTCATTTTCTCGGAAAATTTCGGCATTTAGGAAAATGTATGCTCTGTAATTCAACCAAATCAATCACTCGCGTAAGTATTGGATCAGACCTGTGAACCCGATAAACGTGAGTGGAGGTGCCTAAATTCCCCTCGTTACTTAAAAAACAAAAAAAAAAATCATATGTTATATCAAATTTATCGTTCAAGGTCTCCAGTGCATTTTTTATATGGTACTTTTTAAAATCGCGGCTTGGCTTGAATAGAGAGGATAAAAGACAAAGGCAGACCAACCTTTTGAGCAACCCACAGCCTCACAAAATTGAAATCATCCCCAGTTTGCATGCCTAAAATCAAGTTGACAAGTTCAGTAACTGACCTGCTCCAAGGTCCAACCGCTCCCTCGAGAGCTCTCTGGGGTTTTTCTCCCCTTTCCGCCAGCTTTTGTCTGGTTCTCTTTTCTTCCCTTCGCTTCGTCCAAATTTCACCTTTTTTCCTGGTCACCTTCTGGTTCTCCGTCTCTCTCTTTTATCCCTTTAACTTTCCTTCCCTTTCCATTCCCCTCTTCCCACCTTTTCATCTCTTGACCTTTTACCACCTTTTACTCCCCCATCTTCGCTTTTATCTACTATGGCCTCGTCTCCTTCGAACCCTATACTCACTGCGGCCTCACATCCCCTCATTCCTGACCTATCTCTTGCTTCTGTGATGGAAGACATGTCCCTTCTTCACACTGCATCTACTCGTCCCTCCTCACCCTTTTCCGTCCAGATAGAGGCAGCTGCTCAGGAATCTGCTATTCTTTTAGTAGGCAAACTTTGGTCTATGCGTCCGTCCAACAGACTAGGCATTCGTGAGGCTATTTTTAAGTCTTGGAACTTTGTGAAAGGCCTGGAAATCTCGGAAGGACCAGAGGAATGCCTCATCTTCTCATTTCCGACGACGATCAGTAGGGATCGTATTTTACAGCAAGGACCCTGGAATATTAAGGGCTCGCTTTTAGTTCTAAAGAAATGGGAGGTTGATGATACGCTCCAGGAACTTTCTTTCAACACCATCAATCTCTGGATGCAAATACATGGCCTGCCTTTGGGCCTCATGACACGTGAAGTTGCTATGGAATACGGAGCTAAAGCGGGTTTTGTTCAAGACGTCGACTTTGATCCAGCTAAGAAAGTATGGGGACATCAGAAGAAAAGGAAGTTCCAGCCTCGTGGACGTGGAATTCGTTTGAGGTCTCAGATTTCTTCAACTATCAACTCTACAACTGTAGTAGCAACTCGACAGACGATTTCTCCAGCGGCTGAGGTGGCGGGCCTTGTCTTGCCCCCCCCCCCCCGCCCAATGAGGACTCTGGAACTGCCGAGGGTTAACCCGCCCTGCGGCAACTCGTTCCCTTAGGGTGCTCATTGGACAGAACAATTCGGACTGTATCTGTCTAGTGGAAACAAAGACTGGTTCGGCTCCTGAAATCCTCTCCCGGATTTAATGACTTTTATGGTTTCGGATGTCGAGAACCGTTTCTTGTGCAAACGGCCAGAGGAACGCGAGATAGTTGCAGTTGTAAAACAGTTGGGAGCTTCAAAGGCACCTGGACCAGATGGAATGACGGCTTCCTTCTTTCAGCAATACTGGCATACTGTGGGCAAGTCTGTCATCAGAATGATTTGGAGTTTTTTTGACTCAGGGGGCTTAGTAAGGCTAAACAGCTGCTTCAGGGTCAAGTCTGTATGCTGCCCAGAAATGGTGAGCTTCTAAACATTAGGAGTGACCCTTGGATACCCACTCTTACAGGTTTTCAGCCTACTTGGAGACTGGATGCTGATCTTCCTCCCCATATTAGCAAGGTAGCCGATCTAGTCGACTTGAACACCGGAGGTTGGAATTATGCTCTTTTGCTTTCTCTATTCACCCCTGATACGGTGGATCATATCATGGCTTTATCTCCTCCCCATCCTCAACGATCAGATGCTGTAATTTGGGCTTCTAATCCTAAGGGGGTGTTCACGGTTCGTGGGGCGATATTAGCAGCTCAAGAATCTCGTCGCCCTGCTCGTCTTTATTTGACGGAACATGATTGGAATGCTCTATGGAAACTCCGATTACAGGACAGATTGAAACTTTTGCTCTGGAAGATTGCAACAGAGGCTATTCCGGTTCGTGCCCCTTCGTTTCGTCTTCATGAGATTCAGGACCCCTCACCTCTTTTATGTTTCGGATGTGGCCAAGACTTTGAGACGATCCTACATGTTTTTCATGGTTGCCCACTGGCCCGTTTTCTTTGGAGCACCTCTTCTTGGGCATTTGACATATCCCGTATACCAGTCTCTTCGGCTGCAGACTGGGTCCATATTCTCTTGAATGCAGAGGCTCTTTTAGGCATTCATTCCAGCTTCTTTCATTCCTTCATGTTAAACGCTGTGTTGATTATGGATGTGATTTGGTTCTCCCGAAATAAGTTTATCCATGAAGGGGTGCCAGCTGTCGCCTCGCATCTTCAGCATTCCCTGTCCCGCCGTTTTTCAGAACACTCTATGGCTTGGTTGGCTCAGTCTTCTCTTCCTGCCTCACGTTGGGTACCTCCCGACCCTTCTTTTATGAAGATCAATTTTGACGTTGTCATACGTCATACCGGATCGTACATAGCTGTCTCTTGTAGAGACTCTTCCAGCTCTCTCTGTACTGTGTACATGGAGCAAGTTCATGCTATGGACCCTCTTCTAGGGGAAGCGATGGCTGCTGCTCGTGCAGTGGAAATTGCTCTTGAGAAACATTGGCCGCGGGTGATTTTTGAGACCGACTCCAAATTGCTTTGGGAGGATATCACAAATCTCCAGCAATGTCCTTGCTGGAAAATCGAGGATCTGGTTTCTTCTTTGCGGAATGTGTTTAAGGCCCAATCGGCATGGGCAATACACTGGATTCCTCGCAAACTCAATCAGCAAGCGCATTTGTTGGCTCACTGGGCAGCGCGTTGTTCTATTTCTGGTTTTATTGATTCTGCATGTATTCCTTTTCATATTTTGTTTTGTGACTCTGCTTTTCCTTCGGGTTAAGCTTACTTTTATGCAATGGTTGTTTTAAGAAAAAAAAAAAAATGACCTGCTCCAAGTGATCCCAGAGCGACAGTAAAATAATGTCGAGATGAGAACGAATCAAGAAAAAACCTTATGAGAAACAACATATTGATCTGCAAAGTCCTACTGACATTTCGATATTGTGCCGGCTTTCATTCTCTTTATATACAGACAGCCGTAAGTATGCACTACAAAAAGAAACCAAGACAAGCTAAAATTAACAAAATAAAAAGGAATTAGTAAACTGTATGGGTTATGAACAGATGGAAAAGGGTTCGCCTATGATGCCCACGGGAGATCAGCGTACATGATCCAGTACACATTCACTACAACCATGTGGGGAAACCTAATGTACAAAATGCAAGCATAGCCGCAGTCTATTTGCCCCTGAAGTCCCCAAACAGAAACAAAGAGTCATTCAAATTGGGTCTTTGGGGCAAGACCCGCTCCGCTTTTGAGACTGGTTTTACAGTCTGCTCTTTGTCTGGGAATGGGAAAGAGAGAGAGAGGCTAAGCGATGCAGAAACATCTTCATCATCCTCCGGATGCACCCTATCTGGGGGCCTGTCTTCGTTACTATTCTTGCCTAGTGCCCCAACCAAAAATGGCGGCAATCCTTTACTTGATGGCTTTGTTTCAGCCCCTAAAGCAAGCTCGAGATTTGGAACCCCCCCGCCATGTAATTTAACTTCATCATCTGATGATACCTTTGTCCACGGGTCTGCATTGTCCCTCAATCCAAAATCCTTCACTCTACGAGACTCCACGGGAAAGAAGAACCTTTCGTGACTCCCCAAGTCCTCAAGAATGACTTTCTCATCACAAGCGTCATCACATTTCTTCTCCTCAAAAGAGGAGCAGGGACCAGGATCCATTACCTGAGATACAAAATTATAGTTCCCGGAATTTCTAACCCTAGGATCGCTATGTCCAAAAATTGGACTGAAACCTGCCTTCAGCCTCTTATCACCACTTTCTCCATTTACAGACATTGTACTTGCTTGATTCCAAGGCATTTTTGGACTCGTGCCAGTAGAAGTTTGGGGAGCTTTTTCTGAAAGATCCAAGTAGGGACGTTTCCGGTGATTGGCCAGGTCTCTCCCCAAAGCCACCGCTCTATCCTCCACAAACTCAACATCTTCCTTCAATTCCCTCTCAAGTTTAACCTGATCTTGGGCTCCATTAATTTTAACCCGCCTTTTATCCTCAGCAACACTACCAGAGATTTTTTTTGATAACCCAGGCGCTCCCAAGGTACCTACCTCTTTATTGCCAACAGGAAGAATTTTCAAAGCCGGCTCGTTTTCTCTATCAGAAGCATCATCCAAATGCATCATTGTCATGTCACCATTATTGGAGCCACTCTTTCCAGATGCTTGAAGAGAAGTTTTGAGCTCTGCATCCAGTCTGTCCAGAAGACTTGGCTCTTTCTGCATAAGAAAAGAATCGTAATATGCATCACAGAGGCAACTGAGCATGACTAAATAGTGGAAATTACTTTAAAAAAATTAAGATATATTAGCTACAAGTCCAAAAGAAATAAAAGGGAAACACAAATGATTCAGTCTACAAATAACAAGTTTCATGGAACTTTGGTATTGCAAGAAAAGCCCATAAAAGAGGAATCAAGGCTAAACTTAGTGAGATTTACCATCGCTTGTAACCTTCTCGGCTGAGAGTCTAAATTAACATTTCCCATATGTACATACATATATAAAAAATGAACTTATGAATGTGCCTGTATCCATCTGTCACTGTCTATTTATAATGGAAACCCCCACACTATCAACTACAATTATACAGAAATAAGAGAGACGAAGAATGTTAGACAAATTGCAGAGCTGCAAAAGGTAACATCAGTGCAGATGTCTCTCTATCTCAGTGTGTGCGTGTGAGAGAGAGACAGAGACAGAGAGATAATCTCTTTGAATGTGTAGGAATCTGCAGTTCACATCCTTATATAAAGGTGGAAGGAAATTAGCATTACCAAGGAAGGACTGCTGCGTCTCATTTTTTGGCTCAACTGCTGACTGCTGGTTCCGATCTTTGGCATGGATTTGGAGTCGAGTCTGATATCTTGCTTCTCTGAATTTTCTTGATATCCTGAACCCATCTGTTCAAGTGAAGTTGTATTGTTCTTGAAATCCTCACTTACTGTGGCACATGTCTTGGTAGGGGCATTGGATGTTAGAACCTCATTGCAAGATCTGTCACATGCTGGTAAGTCTTCATCTATACATCTTGGCAAACATAGATTCTCAGACAAGGTCATGATAGCAGGGGGAATATCTTTTTCCAGTGGCACCACATTCAAACTGGGAATATGCAACTTCTTTAAGGAATCAGTACAATTCACCCTCCTTCCTCTGAAAACACCCCATAGGAAAAACAACATATTCCAACCTGCCAATAACAGAACGAATTTCAGAAGATATGCGATTTCAAGTCTAGACGCATTGGTGCAAAGAAACAAGCCAAGTTACAAAAAGACGCAAGGATGAGGTCTTCAACCCTAGGCATGTAAACCTGGAAGCATATAGCTCAAGTGTGGGAACATATTTGAGTTGATTGAAATCCAATTCAAACACATTGAAGACCAAAATATTTGCAAAAGGGAAGTTAGAAAGAAGTGCATCATATGCCTTAGAAGTTCAAAATAACATTGCCAACAGGAAATCCTCTATCCCAGTTCCCATTTTGTCCCACACCTCTATATATCAACTTTCATGTGAACAAACAATGCACAACCATACATTATCCAGTGTTTGAGGCCATCAAACATCCTCCAAAGCAGTTTATAACTACAAAGGCTTTAGTCATAGCCATCTGAAACGCAATATATGCAGGATCCAGTGAGATGTGACAATCCATTGATGAAGAGGAAGAAAAACCTACCATTATTCGAACATTGAAACCTGAAAACCTCCACATGAGCCTCTAAGCTTAATCTAAAACTGGCTAAGATTGAGGAAACAAGACTGATGCCTACGCAATCTAGACTAAGAAAAATGGTTGATCGATTTTTTTTTTTTTTTTAAAAGAGCAAGGACAAGAGTAACTGCATGCAATGCCCTACTGTTTACACAGACAACAAAAGAAAACAGCGGCAATGTAGCCAATGGACCAAAATCCTCTCCAATTTGTGCATCAAATTGGATAGTCCAATTCCAAGAGAGATAGACACATGCAGACACTGCAACGTTCAATACTTCCCTTGGCATAATCAAGTTGGATACACCTGGAAAGGTATAGGAGAAAATGGTTTGAAACATGCGTACAAGCTTTTGTTGGAACAGATTACACTTTAGCATACACCATTTTCCACCGGTGTGACACAAAAGTAATCTAGAATATAAAAAGGAAAGGAATGGTACAAATAAAATCCAAAAGGCTCAAGAAAAGGTAAGCTTAGAGTATAGGTTTATTTGTAAGTGTCATCTATCACATGAAAGGAATTACTTTTTTTTGATAAGCAAGATAATTGTATTAATAAGTGATAGCAGTACAAGGGACTATACCGAAATCACTAGTCCAAACAAGCAATAAAACTAAGGAAATTCTGAAAATCAACAAAAGGGCAACCTAACACCGCATCAGCCCAACAAAAAAGAGTAAACATCGAAAATCCTTGCAACATAGCCAAAGGCAAACAACCATACTCAAAACATCTATTGTTACTCTCCCTCCAAAGGCACCGCCAAGCACATGATAGAATCATTCTCCAAATAGCCTTAGCTTATTTGTGACAGTTTGGTTAGTAGGCAACACACTGTAAATTTTCAGTACTGCTGTCTTCTTTTCAAATGAAATCCTAGATCAGGGTTCGTTTCCTTATTTCCTAAATGTAGATCTCTTTTTACACATTCTCATTCTAATTTTCTCCCACTACCCTCCTTTCACAAGTCAGCCCATTAAGCTTAAGGCGCATGAGAAATGTTTTGACCCTGTTCTGGTGTGAGAATCGCTTCCTTAACTCACATAAAGCAATCAAAACTTAAAAAACCAACAATTAATTTATTTTGGGCAAGAAAACATGGAACCTAGCTGTATTGCTCAGAAGAAAAAATGAATCTAGGCATATCCTGCATCTCTTGTCCATATTGTCGCAAGATACCACAATGTGTCCCTAAAATAAACTTTCTAAGTAAGCCTTACGCTGTGACTTCTCAGGAAGCTGGTTGGATGAGAATATCAGAAGCTCAACACCATCAAAGTTCCCTTTGAGGGCTAAATCGTTCTTGATCATACAATCCAACAGGCTCTTGTAGTTTCTCTCATAACTGTATTGCAAGCAGCAGAAGATAAAGATAAAATATTTATCACAATTAAGAAACAAAGACGAGTACATAAAGAGGAACACTTTCAAAAAGACATATACGCATGTTCTTACCTCTCAAGATCTTTGGCAAAAAAGTATAGAGCAATGTTATCCTCTTTAGCACCGATTTCATAAAACTGGGACGGCCATGCACTCAAGCGAGGTACTTCATGCAGGGGAATTTTGTGTGGAAACTTGTTCGCCACTTCAAGAACTTTAGGTGATGCACAAGTCGATAGATGGGCTTGAATTCCACCACATAAATCTTGAACTTTTCCACCTCTATGCACTTCAAAACCCCCCCTGCATGTGAATCACAAAAGCTTATCTATAAGACACCTTTCAAAATGCAATAGATGATGAACCACAAGGCAAATAAAAATAAATGAAGGTGAGAAATATTGTCCCTCCAACAGAAGCAGAGAAATAATTTACAGAAATGTAAATGAATCTTACTGCCAGATGGATTCATATTCTGGAATGGCTGATGTCCTCAGAAGAACAGACATCGCTGTGGAAGCTTGACTGTGAAATTCTCCTATTGTAGGATTTTCAACAGAAACAATGGTGGAATCTGAGACCCCCACTCCGGACAAAAGAAGATCAGCTGGGGGCAAAGCAAACTGTTTTGAACCATTGACAGTAGTTTGTTTGCAAGAGTCCGAGGTAGAGCTACCAAGAATAGCTTGCCTTTCGCGAGTTCCTTCACTAGAGGAAAAACTCTTTGACTTATTTAACATAATCAATTGATCCTGAGAAGCTATTTCGCAATTCAAGTCTGTGCCTGACATGGACAACTCATCAGGTTGATCAAGTACTTTTTTTGTCCTGAAAAATTCAGGTCTTCTAAGCAAAGCAGCATCAATTGCAGCTTTCAACTTATTACCTCCGCGCGTTTCCACTCTAGAACTTCTTGCAGCAGATACATCAATACCAGAAGCCTGTGGAGTACCACTTGTGCAGAACTCAGTAGCATGCCCCTTATCTTTACATTTTTTACAGAAAACAGCTTTTGAAGCACTAGTAGCAGTAGGCCTTGAGCGAATACTGGGACTCTCCCTAGTTTTCTCACACTGGTTTATTTTTTCCTCTGACAGAGACAACCCATCCAGCACAGTTCCGTCAGCATTATTGGATGGTTTCTCAGCATTCATGGAATCATTGGACAATGGTTCATCTTTAGAGCCAACTTGGCTCAACTTTTGTTCAGAAGCAGGACTGCACATCCCACTAGTAGATGAAGCACCAACTGCATTAAGAGAACATGAAGAGATGTCTTAGCTAAACTCAATCCACAAAAGGAAAAGGAAAAAAAAAAGCATAAGAGGAATCAATGAGCATGAAGGAAACAAATATAGATCACCAGGGTCCCTCCGTAAAGAAGGCAAGATCGCACCTGAAGTAACTGGAATTTCTACGACCTTACGACCTAGACTGCTGGTTACTTTTGATAAACTTGATTTTCCATCAGACTGGACAACCTTTGAGTCTCGGTTGTTGCTTCCAAATGAAGGCAAACTGGTTTCACCACGAGATGCAAGATTTTGGTCAACCTTTGGTGTCGAAACGGTGGAACTCGCCGTCGTTGAACTGACCAAAGGGCGATCCAATTTAGATAAAGCATTCCTTTCAAATGTACCACGTTCTTTTGCTTGTTTAGATGATTTTAGATCTCGAACAGGGGTAAACTTAGATGGAAGCATTTTAACTTTTGATTCAGAAGCATTTGTACGTCCTGAGGTTGCATACTTAAATGACATAGACTTGCTTATCCTTCTGGCAGGTCCTTCCTTCGTATCAATGAAAGTATGTTCTCTGGAGCCCTTCTGTTTTTGGGGAACTTCATCTACAGGTTTAACTTTTGGTTTGGAATTTAGGGTGTTGAATGAATTGGATTTTAACAAAGTACCTGTAAATGCAGAAGCAGTCAAATTGGTGCTTAAAGTAAAACATTAAAAACTCAAGAAATCAAGAAGTCAATAATAAGATGGGCATTCCAATGAGTGATCCATATCTTGCACGAGGAACTATTGAAAGGGAAAGAGAGACTAGGGCAAAGAGAGAGAAAGACTTAAAATAAATAAATAAATAAGAACAGAGAACTAACATTTACACCCACCGGAAGCTATTTCCTTACCCTTGGGTGTTTGAAGCCGTGGACCTGTCATAGGAGAGCACGCAGTTTCCAGAATATCATTAATGGCAAGATTGCCAAAAGACGTTTGATGAGCTGACTTTAATTTCCCCTTATCTAAGCTCTTGAATGAAGAATCACGAGATAGTGCAACTGGTCTGGTGGGACTCAAAGGATTTGGCGATCCTGAAATTATTCCGCTGGGACTTGATGGCTTTGGCGATCCTGTACCTATGTCCAGCTCCTGCCTTTTAGCTGAAGCCACTTCCATATTTTCTGCACGCCTCTTGCCAGAAACATGCGTACTTAAACCAACTTTATTTGTTCTTTTATCTTCAAGTTCCGAACCTTCAAATTAAAATTTTACCTCTGATAAGCGCAATTTTCATAAAGAGAACATTTACAGTGACTCAATCCTGACTTTTTTTTTTCATTTAAGCTAGTTATTTATGATTCACCTTGCTTCTGGCTTTCGGATTCCTCAGCAAACTTGCATTCTTCACACAGCCAATCACCTTCAGGAACTTTTTTGAGCATTTCTCGCATGCAATAACTGATTGACAGCAACAATACTGTTAAGAACTGTCCTGAAAACAAACTTATAGGTCAACACACATATGCAATAGCTGATGATAGGTTGTTCACGCTTACGTGTGCTCTGCACCGTCACTGCACCTACTACATATTGCCAGCAAATCCTCACGACCTGCATCCCCACAAATATCACATACTTTTACCTGTTCCAACGTCAAAAGCCAGCAAAGCTGTTAGTTTTCTAAATAAACACTTGATAGTAAAAGCAGATATCAAAGTGGAAGGAGAAAAGAATGTCAAGAGGAAAAAATAATTAGACGCAGAAGGGATTTTTCTGGGGTGTACCCACAGGGATGGGGAATTGGGCATGAATAAAATAAGATGAGAAGGAATACAAGATGGAATACACACACTTCTACTTCTCTAAAAGAAAATCTCGTGAATAAAATTAGCTCACCAAGAGATGTGATGACAGAACCTAACCAAAACTCATACAAATAAAAAGGACCTCTTTAGAATGACGTACGAAATTCCGACGACTCTGGTTTCTATTATATCTCATTTCCTACTGAGGATATCCATTTCCATAATTAACATTAGTCACATTCGAGCTACACGGTTTGTGATATATATTTCTGTGGATAGCTTCCTTCCAAACTAGTAGAAACGCAATACATTTACAATTCATCACTATGTCATAAACACACACTAAAAGAAAGCACAATTAACATCCTCCTCATGACCTCGACTGAGGCCCCAACGCCTAAATACCTTGCATTCTCACACACCAACCTGTTATAAAAGAAAAAAAAAAATCTAAAATAATGATCGATCAAGCTTATAGTGAAACCACAGATGCACGCCCCATCAGTCAGGATGTTTACTTTCTAAATACCTTCCAGCAAGACACTGCATCAAGCATCTTTCTTAGTTAGACTTTTAGATTCCACCTTTCTTCCCGAAATGGATCACGGTCTTGTTAATAATCATAATCAATAGAAAAATATATCGTGATACTGATGTTCCAGTGGGAAACTATCTAAAGAAACACATTGTGGACAAAAGTGCCAGTGGACCCCACAGATACAAGTCAAAAGCATATAAACAAAGTATGATCAGATTAACAAGTTAAGCACATGTATCTTCTCTGTTTGGAAATTAAAGCAGGAAAGAAGAGAGGGTGGGGGGGGAGGATAATCACTACTCACATCTTGCTCTACAATGTCCGATTCATCACCCTCGTCCTTCGAAACAGATGGCAAAGGAGGGCCATGTATATCAGGTAACTCAACCAACTCATTGGACTTGTCATTGTGGTCAACTTGGTCTGAAGCTTTCAAAGTTTCATCTGATGGGTCCCCTTTATCATTCTGAGCCTCAGCTTCTGACTTTGGAGAATTTATCATTGAAACGTCAGATCTGCCACCAATAAGGCTACCTTTATATGCAACAGATTTCTGGGCAGAAGCAATATCGGGCGCTGCCTCTTTGACTGAATTGATATTTTCCATTGAGCATTCCAGAGCTTTATCCTGGATATGAAAAGATGGAGTCTCTTCTAATCCTGAAAAATTTGTATTGCAAGACAGAGATTTACAGCTATGAGCATGGGAGTATGGACCACGCACCTTCGGTGAACTACTGCTAGCATCGGCATCTTTTGAAGATAGAATCTCTGATGAGCCTAATTTGTTGAATTGAGCTGCCTTCCATGATCCCTCGAGAGCTAAAGAACTAACTGAAGCTGTACTGCTGTTTATGTTTCTGTTATGGTTACTAACTGCTGCATTTGCATCATTGGGTCTACTAACACATGAAATGTTATCATCATGGGATTCTACTCCTTTAATTTCATCATACTTATTTGAGAAGGTTCGCTGATCCAGAACACACTGTGGGTTGGAAGAAAGCTGATCCTCTGAGATACCTCCTCCAGAAGTGGACTTTGGAAGCATCTCAAGATCTTCTGAAGCATCAGATATCACAGACGACCTTAAGGTTGCTTTGCTATCAGCATTTTCAGATAAAGAATCATGACTGGAATTGACACTGAGTAGGTTACTTGTCTCACTGGTGGCATGCTGTAGGCTACCAGATGCTACACTCCTAAGAGAAGATAAAGTACCACTCTCGTTAACAGAATACTGACTAGCCACATTTACACGACAGCTTTCATCAGAAAACTCCTCAGTCTTTGACCCCATAAGAGCTCGGTTCAGATGCATACAAGATGAACAAGGAGCAGAGCACACATTACAAGTACCAGACTCGCCTCTCATGCAAACTTTCTTTCTCATGGAACACTTCCCAAAATTTGTTTCAGGTGGAGAAAATACCTGATAAACCAAGGCATCAAGTGAAAAAGAAAGAATCAAGAAAGAAGATATTGAAAAAACTACACCAGATGAATGCATTTTTCAGATACTGATTCTACCACCCTAGACAATACATAAAATGAAGGTGAGAGGAGAATATTGAAGGTAAACCTGACATAGAGAACATAAAAGAATATACACTAAAACCCTGAATAACACTTTTGAGTATTCTGGAGCCTAGGAACTCATGAACTAATCAAACGACTTTTGGTTTAACTCACTTGGAGTTCATCTGCTTCTCAATATCTATCAGAGGCCTGGATAATGAGGAATACTGTAGACAAATCGTCAAGGAGACCAATCCAAGTCCAGTTTGACATGGTAATTTGATTCAGTTACTCATATATTGGTTTACTGAAAAAACAAAAAGAAAACCATGAAGAGAGTTCATAGTCTCATTTGCTTACAGCCCTTTTTAAACAAATCTAAACCGAAAAATATCTATGCTTAAAATTTTCATCAAAAGGAAAAGAAGACATAGAATCCAATAACTTTTTTTTCGCGAAGGGAAAGAAGAAGATAAGAACAACAGATGTAATTACCCTGTTATCTCACCATATTCTTCTCAATATCAAGCTTTGTCTCATCTGCCGGCCCTTGCATCTGATAATTCCCTCTCAAGACTGGCGTTATCTAAAAAGCACAGCCAAACTCCATCAATTAATACCATCAAAATCTCATAAAAAAACAAAGGCTTAATTCCACACACCTCCTAATTATACGAACCAATCAGCAAAATTCACTGGTGGCAACCAAAAGGAATATCATGGTGAAAGAAACCACAAAACCCAACAGGCAAAACTGAAATACATGCAAAGACCTTAACACCTTTAACTAATATCTCCTCAGGTTAGATATACATAGTTATGTTCAGATACGCAGATTGGAACGGAAAAATACCGATTCAAAGCAAAGGAAGATCAGAAAGTAAATTCAGGCACATTTCCTCATGACCCAAAACCTTAATACCTAGTACATAACCCACGAACCCCTAAAACAACTAATACTCTTTGCTCTTTAATGGCAAATTCATGATATATCAATCCCAGAACAAAGTCGATCCAAAAATGTTAGTGTAAAAATAAAAGCACAATCAATTAAGACAATCACAATCAGAAACAACCAAAAACAAAACCCTAATCTTGAATTTTACATGCCTCCGGTTGGGCAATCGAACCGGTCGCATTGTACAGCTCCTCAACAGTACGCTCTCTCCGCTCGGCCATTCGCCGCCGCGACGACAAATCGGCAGCACAATCGAACGCGAACTCCGATATCCTAATTCCAAACAATCTGTCTCTCCGGATAATTTCCCTCTAGTTGCAGATACAATCTCACGCTTTGATTGCTACGCAGCAAGTTGTACCCCAATTACAGGTTGCGGACAACACAACCAGATGAGCTTCCTACTATATAATATTACCAAGGATCTGATACATATATACCCATTTATTACGTGTAAACAGAAATAGAGAAAGATGTAAATTTATAGACTATATACCCTTCTCTCTCTATGATCTGACAAAGAAAATCTTGAAATGAGTCTCTGAGAATCAATATCAAAACCAAACATAGCCTAAAATTGCTGCTCTCTCTCTTAATTATTTCTCTCTAATACGAGCGAAAATCTCTCTTTCTCTATCTACTTTTCTCTGTTTGTCGCTCTAAATTAAAATTTCCTCTTTTATAAATATTTTATTTCTTTGTTTTTCTCTCTATTTTCTGGCCGGTGCTCTTTAGATTTTCTAGGGAAAATGATTAATGAGAATTATGAGATAAACATTTGTAGATTTGCTTGTTATGAGGCTCTTCCTAATTTATAGCCTATGAATTATTTAACCCAAAAAAAAAAAGCTGCGGAGGTTATAAGCGAATTGTCGCGAGCGTGCTAAGTCGCACGTGCAAATCTGCTATGCGGTTAGACTTCGGGGTACGTGCGGGGGTGAGATTTCCGTGCTATTCCGCGTGTAAACTGTGAAGTTGGACTGACACCACGTGGGAAAATCCGTGTGGCCAGAAGGGGGGGTCCATGTTTGGCTACCTTGCGCTTGTGGCGTGTGGCAGCACCCAGCACTGATGTGTGAGTTACATTTCACCATCAGCACCTTTCTTTCTTCCGGAGGAAAAAGAAAAATATATTAACAAAATCAAATAGGTAGTAGGAATAACGACAAGCTGACGCGTGTATTTTGAACTTTTAAATTTTTTGAATAAATGGTGGCATTTTTGTATTTTTCATTATTATTATTATTATTAATTTTTGGTTGAAAAGTCCGTTATCTCTGAAGATTCTGTGTCCTCTTTTATAGTCACTTTACTGTTAGCCCTATATTGTTGCTTGTAAAATTCTTTTTGAGTTCTTTTTAATATTTTTTTAATTTGTAATTTTTGTTTGTCTATTTTTAA
Source organism: Myrica gale (assembly GCA_963930655.1). Lineage (NCBI taxonomy): Eukaryota > Viridiplantae > Streptophyta > Magnoliopsida > Fagales > Myricaceae > Myrica > Myrica gale. The sequence goes on from OZ005611.1 coordinate 23,587,446, forward strand.
TATATAAAATTAGCTGTTAAAAAAAAATTAGGAAGCATCAAAAGTAAAGGCCTTGATTATCGGATGCGGGAAGTGTTTTCTAATACGTCATTGGCCATTGACCATTGACCAGTCTTCAATTCTTTTTTTTTTATTATTATTATTCACAAATGCTTAAAAAGCCGTGTCTGTTTAAGCATGCACCTGGTTCCTGGTTGCCGTCGTATACCCTCTATGAGAATCATAATCCCCGTTTTGACAGACTTAATAATTAGTGTACCTGCTTCTATTTTACTTGTGTTTAATTTGATAAACTTCAAATTCGATATTAATCTCGATCAAGTGCAATGCTTTCCACGTAAATATATGCATATGCTCTTCTTTTTTCTGGGTTCTATAATCGGATTTCGAGCTGAGGGGTTCATTATATATATCATTGATTGGGAAACAACCAAGTAGGATCACATGCTTAATTCGAACATTAGACATGCTTTTCAAAAGAAACTTGGCTCAAAAGATCCATGAGGCTGATATTTTATGACGAAATAAAACTCGAGTAACTGTTGATCACCAATAGGGAAGAAAATTAATATCACCTTATCATTATACGTAGGCCTGTCCACCAAATCGGTCGGACCGGACAACCCGGACCGGAACCGGACCGATTTTGATCAAAATCGGTCAAAATCGGACCGGTTTTGGACAAACCGGACCGAGATCGGTATACTCCGGTCCGGTACCGGGTTATCCATGTGGAAAACTGGACTTAGACCAGAGTATACCTCTCTAAACCGACCCAAACCGGAAATTGACCCAAAATTGCACGACTCAATCCCAAAACCGGCCCAAAATGGCACTGACACGACCCACCCCAAAACCAGCCCAAAATGGCATGACTCAAATTGATCCAAACCGGCCCAGACCGAACCGGTGAAACCGGGGACCGGTCCAGTCCGGTCTATATACTCTACAAAATGGCCGGTTTGGCCGGCAAAACCGGACCGAACCGGAACTTGGACAGGCCTAATTATACGTTATAAAGTAATGTATCAAAGTTCAAGGAAAAACCAACTAAGTAACACAATCTATAGGCAAGAAAATTACTAAGATCATATCAAATAATGCATTAAAAAAACCCAAAAAAAAAAGATTATAAGCCAAATTATTAGGTATTCAAGAAATTAGAAAAAGTATTTTTCTATTTTTTTTATGTTGGGTACAAACGATGAGGGTTTAGGAGGCAAAACCTCAAACATGTCGTTTCAGATTCTGATCAAGGGGATGAGGAATTTTCCAAGACTTTGGAGAGCCAAGAAACTGAGAAAGGTATATATTTTCAAATTTCAGTTAAGAGACAAAAGGGAGATAATTTCTCATATTGTTGAGGAGGGTCATGCTTGGTCCCTTATATGAGGGTTTGAGAAGTCAATTACGATTGGAATATATATATACCACAATATTTTAATTGTAAAATCTTTTTCTCTTTTAGTAGAACTTTTTCCCCGACCCCTTTTTTCGATTTGATATACACCTCTCATAAACTATATAATATAATGCAAACAGACCGAAAACTTGACAACTAATTACATCCGGTCCTCCACATAATTAGTCATGGAGTAGGCTTTGCCAAAAAATCACTATTACAAAGGCCCAACCAGAGAAGGGATAGCGTGGTAAAAAGAGCGGAGACGAGCTAGTTGCAGCTCATCTCGGCATAAGCAGGCCTATACTGTTCGGGGGCTAATAAGAAATTGGAGTGAGACAACCCTCTTTATCACAGGTCTCATTAGAGTTGCCAGAGGAGCCTGTAGGAAGAAATAATCATCTTATTATCTGACAAAGACACTAACGTGGGGATATATTGGTTCATTTTAATAAATGTCTGATGAATTAGTTGGTTTATGGTCAACACGTTCGAGTAGAGGCGCTTCGATCTTCGCGTATCTTTCCTACAAAATCACGGGAATAATCTCAGACACTGAGGTTACTAGCCTCCGATGCCTAAGTCAGTTTCTTATGTGGAGGCGCTATGCGAGCTTTTCGCTATTTCAGAATTGTAATAGCTTGTGTACCTTTTCTATCATTCTCTATTGCTTTTATAGTCTTTCTTCCACGTTTTTTCGCTTCTCCTTTTGGTGGGAATTCCTCCTCGTGTGATCGTGTGTTGTTTGACGGTTATTACACGTCTGAGTAGAGGTCATTATTTCCCACTTTCGGAATCGAGGTTTCATGGAGTTGACAGTTGTAAGGGGTTGTTTGAACAACCGTTCAGAGCACGTCTGACGATCTACATTCCTAGATCTGCATGCATGATGGGCTTGAGTGTAGCCTGTGGATTTCGGAAAGATGGAATCACCTTTGTCGTCCCAAATTGATTTGGGCTAGGTACAATTCAGTATTGGTATCATCAATGCCAAAAAAAGAAAAGATCAAGGTGTTACTGTCATTTCACCCACAATGAAGCAAGAGAAAATGAAGCCGGCAAAAAACCCATGAGAACAAAGGGAGATATATGAAAAAAAAAAATGAAGAAGAGGGGTAAACTCTCCTTCTCTAATAAAATCTCTAAGAACAAAAGATATAGAAACATGACAACTAACAAAAGTCAGAAATATCTCTATACGGAGAAGACCTTATGTCTTTGATTGGTTTTTTTTATTGTAGGAAGAAGGAAGGTGATGCTCGACCTTTCAACCCATCCCAAACAATAAGGTCTATGACCTAGCTCCCTCGAGCCTCTTACCGAGTAAATTTTGTGATAGGCCAGTAAATTTTAGCTTCATCAATCAGCATGCAGTTTAATCTCATAGAATTGGAAATCGGCCAAAAGAAATGTGAAATTCCATAAAATATTGTATTTGGTAATTCAACAAAACAAAAAAGGGATTTTGGTCATCTGCTTAAACGTCCTTTCGTTATTTAAAAAAAAAGTTAACCAACTCTACAAAATTGTATAAATTAATTTAAGAGGTCGAAAAAATATATATATTAAAGAAAATAGTAAATGCAAGAGGAAACACGTGGAATTAAGTAACATGCATGCATGATTGGGGGCTAGATATCCACATCCACGGCCCAGATCACGGATGCAATTCTTGAATTTTATGGATCACATGTTCATATATCTTCCTCCTAATTATATTCCATTTGTAATTTATTTACTTTTCTCTATAGATTTCAACACAAATGAGTGGGAAAAATTAGAAAATCAATAAAACAAGCAATCTAGAAGGCTGGACGATGATAATAATAAGTCAGCACATTAATTGGACTGTACTATATAAATGGGTTCAACACCTGCGCATAAGAGAAATAGTTACTAGTTGGGTTAATTACACTTTGCGCCCATATACATTGAGAGTCATGATACTTTATACTTCGTTCTTTTAATTTTGAGATATTTCACCCACGTAGTTTGAAGGTCTTGACAATTTTGCACTCTGTCGTCTATTATCCGTTATTTCAAACTGAAAAGTCAGTCACTAGTGTTGCACGTGCATAGCTCACTTGCCCATTTTGTCCTCAATATTTAAAAAAGTTTAATTACACTTTACACCCACATGGTATGAGGGTTTGATACTTTACACTCCTTTCTTTTATTTTTGAAACAATTTGCAGTCAAAAAATCAATCACGAGTTTTGCACGTGGTTGATTTTTCAGAAAAAAATAAATTAATTAAAGAGTGCAAATTGTTAATATCACCCTCAAATCACGAGGGTGAAATGTCTCAAAATTAAAAGAATAAAATACAAAATCTTACGACACACAAATCACATGGGTGCAAAGTCTTCAAAGACGTGTCATCGACCGACCAAGTCGGCCTTAAATACAGATTGAATCAATACTATTCACTCTCGCTTCTAATTAATGTTTAACTTAAGCATTTATATAGGATCAAAGAAAGAGAAAATGAGGTACCTGGCTAGAGTTTGTTGAAAGATTTTAGCGCGTAACCTAAAAAATAATTTAAAGAAGGAATTTGATATGTGGAAACCATGCTATATATATATATATATATATATACATATATACCGATATACGTGTGTGTGGGTCGCATTTTTTTTTTCACAACTTTTTAAAAAACAAGAAAAAAAGCAAGTGCGAAAGAATATTCAAGCAGCAAGTTCTGTGTTCAATAATCTGTAAGTCACGAGGGGCCGGGCCGGTCGATACACACACACACATATATATATATATATATATATATATTTAAGAAGCTCATTCTTTGTTGGTCGAGATATATATAAATCTTTAAGAAGCTAGAGATTCTTGGGATTTCTTTTGCCAGACTGGATCGATGTTGAAAGAGTTTTGGATATTTAATAGTTAAAAATACTTATTCCAATTATTGCAATTTGGAGGTACATGCATGTAAACCCAGAAAGAAATAATAATTGCAACAACAATAAGAACGTGGAATTCATTGAATGCATTTGGTAATCCTGCAAAAACAAAAAAGTGTCGGTGCCATAATTAATAATTTCAAACACTATGCACTCTATAAAAAAAATATTTAATCAATTTGAGCAGAAATTACTTTCTTGACATACGAAATAATGATTTTAGTAATCGTTAAACAAATTATGCGGATGAAATTGTCATTCCACGTACTACAAATTAATATTTATTCAAATCCCCGAAATTTTAACTTAGAATACAAAGAGTCTGAAATTAAACGTTAGTTTGTGTAATATAATAAATAATAATAATTTAGAACAAAAGTCTAAGATTTTCTTACTCGGAAAATGTAAAAGTATATTCCACGACTTATATCAACATAGACGTAACCCAGCCGTTGGCTCTCTACTCTCTAGCTAGATATATAGGTCGTGAATTTTAAGCTAAACGGCATTGATTTCTAGTTCATGCTCGTCTTCCACTTAATTCCTTCATTACAACGGAGATGAATGGTATTTAATCACTTATAAGAAAGCATGCATGAACAAAAGGTAACTTAGAAGGCTGGATGATATTGATAACTACTCATCTCCAACGAAACTACAATTGGAGTACGGGCCGGCCGGCCGGGGGAGAAAGGGCAATTAGAAACAGATCATGCTAATCTTTTTTTTCCTAAGTAAACTGATCATTCTAATCAATTTTATGCTTTAGCACTCAATTATGGGCACGTCTGATATGCTTTGTTAGCTACCCACTGGCATGGCGTGTCTATACTGTCTACGGTCTGCCATTAATGCTGCGCGCGCGAGCCAACAAGCTGTCCTTCAAAATTGGTCTTTCCTTCTAATGATAAACCTAAGCAGCATTTTTTATCAACTTATGGGATTCAACCAATGCTGAGAAGATAAAGAAGATGGAATTACGGGAACAATATGCTTTCACTATTACGTATTCCAACTCATCGAAAGAGAATGTACAGGGAGGCTATATATAGAGACTTGCAATAAAATTAAAAAAGAAATACAATAATATCTGGACATTTCCTGCATGGTGCGAAGGGACCATTTTGTCCCAATGCTCTGCTCCACTAGCCTTGTCGGCTCTGTCTCAGCTCCAGATTCACGCCTACTCCTCTGCATGCCTCTACCCATTTTCTTGTCCTTTTGCATGAGCTGTAGGCGCAGGTTGATTGCCACCAGAAGGTATTGTTGGTGGACGTGTCCTTTGATACTCTCCTCAAGATGGGAGTAGATGGAGTGGACTCCCATCTTGGATAGCAACTTATGAAACTGAATTGACCCCAATGCTTTTGTGAACAAATCTGCTAATTGCAGTTTAGAAGAAACATGAAAAGTCTTGATCATGCCTTCTTAAATCCTTTCACGAACTACATGGCAATCTATCTCTATATGCTTTGTTCTTTCATGATAAACAAGGTTTGATGCGATGTGAATTGCCGCCTGGTTATCACAGAATAATTGTGCTGGTTTAGAGTGGTCAATGCCAAGGTCTGACAATATGTGTTTAAACCAAACCAATTCGCAAACGGTTGCTGCCATTGACCTATACTCTGCTTCTGCAGACGATCGAGACACGGTTTGTTGCTTCTTTGATCTCCATGAAACTAATGCATCTCCAATGAACACACAATAACCAGTGATGGACCTTCTTGTATCTGGACATGATGCCCAATCAGCATCACAAAATGCCTTTAAATGTATCTGGTTTGTTGCTGGAAAAAAGACTCCTTGTCCGGGTGATGATTTCAGGTATCTCACCACTCTTAGAGCCGCATTCCAGTGGGGCTCTCGTGGTTGGCTTAAGTATTGGCTCAACACATGGACAGAATAAGCTAAATCTGGTCTAGTTACTGTGAGATATAACAGTCGTCCAACTAACCTTCTGTACTTGGTAGGGTTCTCTAGTAGCTTCCCATCATCTTGTGAGAGTTTCTGGTTTTGTTCAATGGGAAACTTCACTGGTTTGCTGCCAAGTAGTCCACAATCTGATATGATCTCCAAGGCATACTTTCGCTGACAAATTGAAATTCCACGAGTTGATCGAGCCACCTCAATTCCCAAGAAGTACTTGAGAACTCCCAAGTCCTTCAGCTTGAATATTCCTTGCAAATGGTGTTTTAAAGAGTCAATTGCTCTCAAGTCAGTTCCTGTCAATACTATATCATCAACATAAATAAGGACAGCAGTAAATGAAGACTTTGTTTGCTTGACAAACAATGAATAATCTGCCTTTGATTGAGAGAAACCAAGTTGAGTGATGACTGAGGTTAGTTTGTAGTTCCATTGCCGAGAAGCTTGTTTCAAACCGTAGATAGACTTGTTTAATTTGCATACCCGATGCTCCCCCTCAGCTGCAAATCCGGGTGGAAGGTGCATGTATACCTCTTCTTTTAAGTCGCCATAGAGAAAGGCATTGTTGATGTCTAATTGGTAAAGATACCAATTGTTTGCAGCTGCTAAGGAAAGAATACAGCGGACTGTATTGAGTTTGGCAACCGGAGAGAAGGTTTCAAAGTAATCGAAACCTTCTCTTTGAGTAAAGCCTTTAGCGACAAGCCGAGCTTTGTAAAGGGGCACCGGACTATTGGGGTTAAATTTGAGTTTGAAGACCCATTTACAAGCGACAAGAGTTTTACCGGGAGGAAGCTCAACCAAAGTCCATGTGTTATTGGCCTCAAGGGCAATGATTTCAGCAACCATGGCTTCCTTCCAGTGGGTGAAAGTGAGGGCTTCATGGAAGGTTTTAGGTTCTACATGACGGGAAATGGTGAGAGCAAAATGCTGATATGTAGGAGACAACCTATGGTAAGTGAGAACAGAGGAGAGTGCATAGGGATTACCTGAATGTGTGGACCTGGAGATTGGAGGTGCAACTGGGGCTGCTAGACCAGTAGCAAGGTGGCAATGGAAATCATGTAAAAATCGTGGTTGTCGGTGAGTGCGAGTAGACCTTCTAAGAGCAGGTGGTTGAGGAAAAAGCTCAGACAAAATGGGCTGGTCGAGGTCTGCATCGGATGGAGACTCTGCAGGTGCAGGTGGTGCTGCATCAAGAGGAGACAAATCCGAATGGAGGGGTTCTGCAGCAGGATGCTGGAGAAGAGGAAAATCTGCACAAAGTGGGTTAGGAATAACAGGGAGAGCTTCATATGTGGAGATGGAAGGAGTAGGAAGCAACCCGGATGTGGTGGAATTGGATTCTTGAAGAGGAAAGACAGATTCATGAAAAATGACATCTCGGGAGATGTGTACAGTTCGAGTTTTGAGGTCATAAACTCTATAGCCTTTAACACCATAAGGGTAACCTATGAAGATGCATCTTTGTGCTCTAGGATCAAACTTGTGTCTATGTCTAGGCACGGTAGAAATATAGCAAAGGGAACCAAAGGTTCTAAGGTGAGAATAAAGGGGGGTCCGAGAATGTAGAACTTCATAAGGGGTCTTGTTGTGTAAGGTCGGTGTGGGAAGTCTATTAATCAGATAGGCGGCTGTCAATACACAATCCCCCCAGAAAATGAGTGGTAGATTGGCTTGAAATCTGAGTGCTCTTGCAACATTAAGAAGGTGCAAATGTTTTCTTTCAACGACTGAATTCTGTTGGGGGGTATATGCACAACTTTTCTGGTGAATCACCCCCTTTAACTCAAAGAAATCTCTGAGAGCAAACTCGGATCCTTGATCTGTTCTAACAACATTGATCCTTTTGTTATATTGGGTTTCAACAAGATTAAAAAAGGATTGGATGATGGTCCGAGTTTGTGATTTGTGGTGCATTAGATAAACCCAAGTGCATCTACTATGATGGTCTACAATAGTGAGGAAATATCTGGATCCATTTAATGATGCTACAGAGAAAGGACCCCAAACATCGAAATGTACTAAATCAAAACAAGACTTCGTTACATGATTAGAGTCAGGAAAGGGTAACCTCTTCTGTTTGGCTAAATGACAAACATCACATACATTTGTGTCTATGGGGGCTGAGATATTGGAATCTAAACTATGGAGGGTCCTGAGCCTATCAGCAGATGGATGTCCTAACCGAAAATGCCACAAAAGTGAAGAATCAAGTGTGACAGAGTTTGTTTGAGAGGTAAGTCTACTCTGCTTCTTGGCAACCAGATTTTGAGTGAAGTGAAATAGCCCTTGCATCTCTCTAGCAGTTCCAATCGTTTTCCAATCCTTCAGGTCCTGTATAAAACACATTCCAGCAACTAGAATGAGGCAACATTGCAGATCACGTATCAATTTAGTAGCTGAGATCAGATTAAAGCAAAAGGTTGGTACACACAACACATTTTTCAAGGTTATAGAGTCACTAAGAGGAACTTCTCCTATATGTGTAACCTTGGCTAGCTTACCATCGGGGAGCTTAACAAAGGTGTCCACTAGGGGTTGTGATGTGGAAAAGAAAACTTGGCTACTGATCATATGATCAGTAGCTCCAGAGTCAAGTATCCAAGCTGTGTTAGAAGCTTGATGAGCTGAGATACTATGGTAGAAGACCGAGTGTGTGTGTGGGATAGAGCCTACTGCCGAGAGACATGTGGAGTCGATAATACCTGTCATGGGAGCTAAAGTAAGGGGCTGTTGTGTGGATACTTGATTAATGGAAGATGATGTTGATGGAGATATTTTCTGGGATTGAAGGAAGCTCAACAGTTGCTGACATTGCTCTTGGGTGATTGGTAACTGTGGACCCATGTTTGAACTCCCTTCTCCAGATGAAATGGCTTGGTTGGCTTCTCCAGCTATGCTGCCATATGTGTTTCTGTTGCTGATGTATGCTTGTCTTCCCCTTCCAGATTTATACCCAGGTGGATAGCCGTGTATCTCAAAGCAAGTATCCACCGTGTGGTTATCCCGTTTACACTTGGTACAGAACAGCTTGCCCTTCTGCCCATGTTGTGATTTGGTTTGCTTCGGGAAGTGCCTTGGTGGTTCCTTTTGTGGTCTCTCCATTCTGGAAATGAGAGCAGCAGATTCTACAGGACTTTGCATTGAGGTGGTTAACTCCTGGTGAGATTCTTCTTGCAAGACAAGATTGAAAACATCATCAAGTGCGGGTAGAGGATCCTTGAGCAACACCTGACTTCTGATGTGCGAGTAATGCTCATCCAAGCCCATGAGAAACTGAAGTATGTAACGCTTTTCTTGTTTCTTACGCAATATCCCTATGGCTCCACAATTTTCAGCAGTGCAAGAAAAAGGATCATCATAGATTTGTATTTCATCCCACAGTAGTTTAAGTTTGGAGAAGTAAACACTCACTGGAGAGTGCTCCTGCCTTGTAGTAGCGAGTTGTTGTTCCAACATATATACTCGTGTGTTGCTTGACCGTGCAAACCTTTTCTTCAAATCTATCCAAACTTCTGCAACTGAATCTGAAAACAATATGGATCCGGCTATTTCAGGGGACAGGCTGTTTGAGATCCAAGACAGAATCATGTGACTACATCTGAGCCAAGAGTGGTAGAGGGGATCTGTGCTCTGAGGTTTTGCGATGGTTCCATTAATGAAACCAAGTTTGTTCTTGGCCGACAGAGCAACGAACATGGCTCTGCTCCAAGAGTGGTAGTTTTGAGACGTCAATGGTTGGGAAACCAGCACAAGGCCTGGACTCTCACCATGATGAAGGAAATATGGACTTGCATGATTATCCTGAGATGTGTTGGGTTCGTTACTCCCTGAGCTTTTTGGTGTGTTGCTCATGTTGAAGAGAGGGTTTCGATGCGTGAGAGATGTTTGTGAAAAGTTCTAAGAGGGAAAGATTCAAAAACAGAAGAGGTTAAGAAGAGGTCACAGACAGGACCGAATCGAGAGGATCATCCTTCTCGCTCTGATACCATATCAACTTATGGGATTCAACCAATGCTGAGAAGATAAAGAAGATGGAATTACGGGAACAATATGCTTTCACTATTACGTATTCCAACTCATCGAAAGAGAATGTACAGGGAGGCTATATATAGAGACTTGCAATAAAATTAAAAAAGAAATACAATAATATCTGGACATTTCCTGCATGGTGCGAAGGGACCATTTTGTCCCAATGCTCTGCTCCACTAGCCTTGTCGGCTCTGTCTCAGCTCCAGATTCACGCCTACTCCTCTGCATGCCTCTACCCATTTTCTTGTCCTTTTGCATGAGCTGTAGGCGCAGGTTGATTGCCACCAGAAGGTATTGTTGGTGGACGTGTCCTTTGATATTTTTACGTGACGATCATAAGAAAGAGGCAATCCGCGCAGTGTCTACAACCATGCACGGGGAGATTAGCTATATAGGCAACTATCATGTTCACCAAACCCTATGATCTCAGAGGGTTGAATAAAATGAAAAAGACAGATGCCAAAATACTGATTAATTAATTATGGATCCCTATTGGATTAATGTACTATGGGCCTTGATCTCTTTTTTTCTAAGTAAAAGTGTATTTCATTACATTGGGAAGGAGAATACAAGCCCATAATCCAGAACCATCCATGGCCGAAAACGTACATATGGAGCACAAAGACCCATTATATTTTTAAGGGTCCGAAGAGCCATAAACCAGACGGCCTTAAAGGCAAAAAACCAACAGGCCATAAAGGTCTCAACTAACCGGGTCAACAGACCCACAAACCCAACCTGGATCCAAAAACCCGGAACACAACACCACTATGTTGAGAACGGCGGATATCGTCGTCGTCGGAGGAACTAGACCAACACCTGCAACGAAATCACTCACAGAGGAGAAAGTCGGCCAAAAGGGAAGCAAAAGCATCATGGCACGTGGAGAGTCGTGAGCTGGCGGTGCGCTGCTGGACAGGGATGTCGTTGAAGAGCTGGAGCCACTGCAGCCAACCAAGAGTGCGTGCTCTCCGAAAATCGTCTTGTCGTCGCTGAAAAATCGTCACTGAAGCGAAACCGTAGAAACGAAATCACCACTGTTATTAGAAGCAAAAAGATACAAAGAAAAAACTCATGAACGAATGACAGCCAGCCAAGAGGGGGACAAACGGGAGGAGGAGTACCTCCTCCCGTTTCCCAGAGGAGGAAGACAAGGTGAAGGGGGAGTGCAAAAGCTAGAAGCTAAAAAAAAGGAGAAGTCTAGAGAGAAGATGACCATCTCTCTCTAGACTTTTCGAGTCTTGCGTTTTAAAATGGCTTTACTATGGGCCTTGATCTAGTGTGTTAAATACACGACAAGGAGTACTAGTATTATATCTAAGGCCTCTAGTCTCTTGTTTGTTACATCAAAGAAGTTTAATTAGTTAATTCTCCAATGTTGCTATCATTATCACAGAACTGCGCCAGGACGCCATGTGCCCCCAGCTTATTTTAGTTCCAGCTTTTCCGTATCTTGTACTTTAATCTACAAAACTAGCAACTTATTAGATTGGCAATTGGGGGCTAAACACCTGTAAAAATTCACTTTTTTCCTGAAAAGTGGAGTAGATTAATCTCGACGTACGACAACCAGTATAGGCAAACGGGACCCACGAACTTGCAGTCTCTCGAAAGTCACCGCTGGGTTGTCTTTTCGAACTTCCCTCCCGAGTTGTGTTAGGTGGTTGTCTAACTCTAAAAGTTAGTTTAAGAAGTCACACTTATAACGTAATCATTGATCTCTAATTAAAATGTGAGATTTGTTGGTAAATTGAGTTTCGATATTAGTGTTAGGTGGTCATGTACTTTCTCAATTCCAGAAACTAACTCAAAATGTGATATTTTCTCTCATACTTATAAACCTATCATCAACAACTTCCACAACCAAAATGAGACTAAACTCAACAAGCTGCTTCTTGGTTGAACTGATCAACCTCTGCCCAATAACCAAACTAAATGGGAATCTACAACGTCAGCAGTTTTCAAAGCTTAATTACAATGCTTATGATCCAAACATTTCCTTTTCGGAAACCATTTTTAACGAGAAAATTTGTGTTTTCAGTGAGACAGTATGTAGGGTCGTTTATAGCTGATATTTCTTGCAGTGACTATCGTTGATCGGTATCGGATTTAATGGGTTTGGATGCTTAGAGGTAGTCGGACGGCGTTACCTCATTTTGAAGCAGAAACGTCATTCCAACGAAACTAGGGGAAGAAAAAACCCAGAAAGTGAATCCCTTGAAAAAGTACTATTAGCCTATGATGGGAACGGATTTAGTTGATAAACCCCCTGTATTAGGAATTAAAGCAATCAATGCTTTATAATTAAAATAACAAGTAATTTGGACCTTACAGAATTCAATAATTATACAAGTAAAGAAAATATATATATTATTATTGACTTTTTGAAATCTCTCTCAAAATTTGATCATATATATAATTTAGACGTCAAATTATAAATTAAAGATATTGATCACTTTACCAGTGTTTTAGGTTATAATTTATACTTTTTACATATACTTAATTAATATATTCTCAAAATAATAAACACTAGTGATTTAAGTCCCAATTGTTTAGTCATGTGATTGAATGTCCATGAATTATCAAGATTTTGATTCTTCTTTTTTTCCCTCTTAGGGCAGGTTAGTTTTGAGAAAATTCGCTGAATTTTAAGAATAGTGTGAATATTTAGGTGATGTTTGAGCTTTATTAACATGCGTATAAAAGCTGTCGAGTTGTATTGATATGTAAAAATGGTAATGTTGAGTTGTATTGGTATGCTTGTAGGAGTAATGTTAAAAATATAAATTTAGAACGTTGGATTCAAATTCTAAATTTTTTAACCAAACGAAAATGTCATTAGTTAAAAAGGCCCTTAAGAGATGAACCGTCATAAAGTAGGGCTTAAGTCCATCACCACTTAAATTCGAAAATTTCATAATGTAGGGACCATCAAAACATAATTGTACTATCATAATTCAAACTTTCGTTATGAGCAAGCCTCGGGTCGTAGCTCTTAAGCACAGCCCGCGCACCACCGAACCACCACACAACTAGTAGATAGTGACATACTTTTTACGGTACGAACGGGGTAACTTGCATGTGACAAATATTAAATTCAGAGACACGTGTCCAACCAATTTGCGCAATATTTGGAGCACAAATTTAGTTGGTCAAAGTCTTGCTAGTTCCTCGTTAATATCCAGCCTTGTGGTCCTCGTATACACAAGATACACATACCTTCAAATATCACCGCGATATTGGTCGAATTTCTAAGCCTACAAAATATTTAATTTACAAATTTATTTTTATTTTAAAAATTAGAAAGGGTCTCATTGTAAAATTTTTGACTTAAATATCTACTGTCTCTAAAGTACAAGATAAGAATTTTCTGCAATTTTTTGTTCAAATTATATGATATAATTTAAAGAAAAATAGATACAGTATATAAATCTCACGTATTATATAAACAATATTAAATAATTGAATTAAAAAATAAACAGTACAATTCGAGAAAAAAAATTATAAAAATTCTTATTATAAAACAAGTATATCCCAATGTGGCCGGTGTCAACGTTGTAATAGTCTTCGAACTTGCTTTCTCCCTTGCATAAAGTGAATAACGAGTGGTGTCTAACGTTGTGGGGCCGTCATCATTTGGACTGGACTTTAGCTGTTCGGTTGGGCCTCGGTCGAAGCCCACGAACCAAATAGGATGGGCCAAAAAAAATAACTGAAGTTTTTGTTATAAACCTATCTAGATAGATATAGGTATAACCGTATAAATTTTGGTTTGGTACTTCATTTTTATTTCAATTTAAATTTTGACACCAAGTGTTTCATAGATAAGTACGTATGAACCGAGATGGATTGTCTCCGAAGGCAAATCCATCCATTCGGTCATCCAATGGTCAGCAACTAGGGGCAATCCTGTTCGGGCAGGTGTGGGTCCCGCGTGGGACCCACACTCCTCCTTGATTTCTGACCTTTGGATGACCGAATAGATGGCTTCCAGCCGTCCATTCGGTCATCCGGATGGATTTGCTTTCGGAGGCAATCCATTCCCCATGTGAACTTACCACTTGCCTTATTAGATCGGGGCTAATGCTATGGCTCAATCTATAGAAATCTAATTCTACTCTTTTTTCTTAGGTAAAAATATTAATTACATATATTATGAGAACCTTTGACAATTATTCTTTATTACACAAGATACAATTAGAACAAGTATACAATTTTTTATATCTCACTAATTATTTTTAATTAAAATTATAGCATAAAGTTAGCTTCCTTGTTCAAGCTTGGTTGATATATTTTTAAAACGAGTGTGAACTTCTTGATTAACTAAAACTTTATATCATTTTTTAAGAGGACACTATTTGAGTTAATTAAGATAACATAATTATTAATGATGAGCCACATGTTAATTACCATGTAATACATTGTATCTTTTGATATTAATCAAATATTTTTTATAATTAAATATCAAATGTTTATGAGTATACTTAATATATATATATATATTTGTTATGTGTTTGTGTATGTGTGTACATTTATTTGTACATCAATTTATGGATGGCTATATAGAGAGAAAAGGCATTAAAAAGGATTTTTTTAATTCAAATGTAATATTATAAAGATATATGATCTCTGTTGAATTTAGAGAGGAGCATAATTTAGTCCTTTAAAAAAAACTCAGAAAAAAGAGTAAGGTTGAGGGCAGTTTGAGGAGGAGGAAAAAAAAGAGAGATAAATAGAGAGGATGGTGCAGTAAGTAAAATAAGGAAGGAAGCGGTGAAATAGAAAGAGAGGAGAGAGAGAGAGAGAGTTAGAAAATGAGGAAAGGAAGCAAAGTAGCAAACGTTACAAAGAAAGGAAACAGTGGTAGTGGTGGGGGAGTAGCAGAGAGCAGAAAGGAACCAAAATTGATTTCCAATTCCCGATTCATTTTCCATTCAATTCAATGGGATGAAAACAAAAACCGCCCCAACAAACTCAATAAAATTTCTCCTCTCACTCCCTGTTTTTCCTCGTTGCTCAGCATCCGACTCCGCGTATAAATATGCGTTTCTGCGTGAATAAGATTCTCAGATTGGTGTGAGGCAGGGAGCTTCGGTGGGAGAAATGGGGAGGTAATATCCCCTGAGGGAGAAGAGGAATAGAGGAGGAGGAGGAACGGAGAGAGAGAGGGTTAGGGCTGGGTTGGGAATCTTAGGTTCTTTCGAGGTTTGATCGGCTAGGAGATCTCTGATTCAGTGGGCGGCTTGATCCGTGCGCATGGTGATGTTTTCTTTTTTCTTTTGTTGGTTTAAGTTATGCTGTGATGCTGAATATGCTGAGTTGCAGGTTATTTTGTGCAATGGAGTTCCTATTTTCGATTTTTGCGGCTCTTGGCTTAACTCTTTGTTGGACTTGTTGGAATTTTTCGCTGCATGTTAATTCCGATGCTGCTAGTTTTAGTTTCTGGAGTACCCAGCTTAATTTGCTGAGTTTCTGTTTGTTTATGAGATTCCTTTCTTTGATTTCGTTGTTCTTGGATGAACTGTATTGAATATGCTGGAATTTCTAGCTGCATGTTAGTTCTGATGTTGCTAGTTTTGGTTTATCAAGTATTAATTTAATTGCATGGAGATTTTGTGTTTTTTTGTGCATTTATACCGCCAAGCCACATCTATGTATGTTTGGTTTTCCCTGAAAAATCTTTAAACTGGAAGTGGAAATTTATAAGATACATATTATGCATTTTATTGAGGTTGCATGTAGACTTACCCTTGCTGCATGGCATGATATAAGGAAATTGATTTCTGCATTATACATTTCACTGAGCTTGCATGTCGATTTTCCCTGGCTGCATGGCATGATAGACTGCATGGCTAGATGTACTGGGCCATCACTTCCCGTCTTTTGATCTATAAAGGGGAAAATTCTCATGTTAAGATTGATCATGTGACTTACCACAAAATAAACAAATAAAAATCTGGCAGGGATGGAAAAATTTCAGCATTAAACATATTTCTAAGCTTGCAAGGTATATTTTCCCCGTCTGCATGGCATAGTATTATGTTTTGGAGATACATGCAGCCTTTACATTCAGTTTGTCGGTTTAAAGAGCGTATCTGCACCCATGCAAAATCAGCAGAGATGTTTATGATGTCAAAGCATTTTAATTGTTATTTCTACTCTGGGCTATGATTGTTCGAAAATTGATTTTTCTGGGAAGAAGGTCTTCTCTTTTGGTCATAAACATATTATTGCGGTTGCATGCTGGACTGTCCCCAAGCTGCATGGCATTGTATTAGAAATTTCGATGTTTGTCTGTTTATGGAGCAAATCGGTTACTGGCTTCGTGGAAAATGATTGTAGAGACGTGCATTTGTTAGGCTTTTGCCTTTTTGACAGTCTGCCTCTTAATAGAGACATACTTTATTACAGATACAGCTAATGCCGGAAGATAGAAAAACCACCGTGAGATGTGGAATAGAATTGTTGTGAGCTGATACGTTGCATGATTGAGGGGGATTTGGAGTTTGATTTTCATTGCTTACAGTGTTAGGGTAAAAAAGCAAACTTTTGGGCTATGTTTGACCCTATGAAAATGTGTTAATTCTGGAAGGGAAACTTCATCTGAAAAAATGCCGAGAAAGGATATAGTTGTAGTCTTGTACAGATAATTGAAGTTGTGTTGCTATCTCTTTGAGCTGCATTGCAGTGTCTGACACCTGTTGAGATTTACGGAGCCTTAGATAGGTTTTCAGTTTATGTAGTGAAACGGTTCTGACCATCACAGAAATGATTAGATAGATAACGTTCGAGGGTTCTAATCATTTAGATTCTCTGCCAGGTAACATTTTAGGACAGATGCTGTTTCGAAGATCTACTTTTCATGACGAATATTTGTCGGCATGAAGGATATTTACGGTACTTGCCAGAAAATTTCAGAGAAGAATCTTCTTTGTCAAATATAGTGGTGGCATATGTGTTTTATGACTAGTTACGGAAAGTACGTTACATGCCATGTTATGACACCCATTTGGATGTAGACAGCCTTAGTACAGTTTTGTCAGTTTGCTCCGACACCCGCTGTGATGTATGGAGCCTTAGATACGGTTTGTCCATGTAGCGAAACGGTTCTGACCATCCCAGAAATGAGTAGATGGATAACATTCGAGGGTTCTGATCATTTAGATTCTGCCAGTAGTAACCTTTTAGGACAGATACTTTTTTGAAGATCTACTTTTTGTGACGAATCATTATCGGCATGAAGGATATTTAGGATACTCGCCAGAAAATTTCAGAGAAGAATCTTCTTCGACAAATATAGTGAAGGAATATGTATTTTATGACTATTTACGGAAAGTGCACCGCATGCCATGATATGACATCCATTTGGTGTAGACAACCGTAATACAGTTTATGGAGCAAAACGGTACCCACCATCCCAAAAAAGGGCAAGATAGATAAAATTCAAGGGTTCTAGTGGTTTACATTACGGATATTAACCTTTTGAGGCCCTCACTTTTATCTCTGCTGGCATGGAGGATATTTAGGAAAAGTTATTAGTTATTTTTGGGGGGGCGCATAATTTTAAGTGCTAATCATACTTTCTTTGTGTGTGGAGTTTAAATGGATGATATAGTTTGCATGATCGATTCTCTTTTTGGTGCATGGAGAAGTAGAACCAGTACTTGACGGTAAGTTCTTAAACGCTGTCTCCGCACTTGGAACAAAACACAATGCTTCTGTAACCAGTGTTTAAGGAGTTTAAACCTCCGACGTGACCAATTATTGCCCCCACAGGCTAAAACTGATACACACTATTCGTGGAAGTCATCACCATTGCTGTTATTGTAATTTTTTCTGTGTATAGTTTCCAGTTATAATACGTCGTTAATGCCCTTTTGAGGCTAGCTGTTATGGTAGTCTAACCTATGTGAGCTTTTGTGGATGCACAGCAATTATAAGGACAGAGTGCTTGGAATTTATGAGGGCAATACTGCTGGAGAATATTGCTTGAATTGAAAAAACACTGTGGTTAGAAGAATAAATGCGCACAAAGCCGTAGCAAAAATAGTAAAAAACCTGAGTGATTTTTGTATCTAAATGCTTTGCCCATATTTCTTCATCCTCAGTATTTTGTCTAGGGTTCATAGCACGCAATATCTATTCTGCTTCCCCCACCCTCTCTCTCTTTCTGCTTTTTTATGAATGTCTGACTTTGTTTTAAATCTAGCAAGCAGAAAATCAGTTGTTAGGTGAATATTCTTTTACACTTTGTTTTCTTTTGCATTGATGAATGTCATTAAACTGGAGACTTGTTTTTGAAAAGGAGGGTGTAAACCTGGACACTTACACTTAAATGGTAGAATCATCTTCAGCTGTCTAATGATTGACATTTTTATTGCCCAAAAATTTTGCTGTTAGATTCATTATATCAAGACCTGACAATTTTTCCTTCAATATTCTTCCAAATTTCTCATCAAATAGTGTCCTCTACCGCAGGTTGTTTAAATGGTGCTCAGATATTCTCTCGGGGAACCAACAAGGAAAACGGAGGGAGCAGGTGGAGAATCACCAGTCACAGTTGGTGCTCAGGCTTGTGTTGTAAAACAGCTTCCCAAATCCTATGGTCAAGATCTGCCTGCACATTCTCCGTTGGTCAGGCGTAACAATACCAAAGAAGTTGGGAAACGCTTGCTTGACAAGGAAATGCGTACTCCTAATTTGGACCGAATGATTGTAAAGAGAAATAAACCAATGACCATGGCAAGATCTGGAGAGATTCGGGATGGTGAAGCATCAGACGACAGCTTCCTGCCAGGTCTTACTGATGATGCGGCCTTAGTTGTTTGGGCCTGGAGCTGTAGATCAGACTTCCCAAATCTGGCCTGTTTGAACAAAAAATTCAAGTCCTTAATTGAGAGTGGATATCTATACAAATTGAGGCGGCAGCTTGGTGTAGTTGAGCATTGGGTTTATCTAGCCTGTATACTAATGCCTTGGGAATCATTTGATCCTTTCGGACGGAGGTGGATGAGATTGCCCAGGATTCCATGCGATGAATGTTTTACGTATGCAGACAAGGAGTCTCTTGCGGTAGGGACTGAGCTACTTGTATTTGGCCGTGAGTTGTCAGGATTTGCAATTTGGATGTACAGCTTGCTTACTCGTGATTGGTCAAGATGCCATCTGATGAACTTGCCCCGTTGTCTCTTTGGTTCAAGCAGCCTTAGGGAAGTTGCTGTTGTAGCTGGGGGAAGCGACAATAATGGCCATATTCTGAAATCTGCTGAACTATACAATTCCGAACTGGGTACCTGGCAAGTTTTGGCAGAAATGAATGTGCCACGAAAGCTGTGTTCAGGCTTCTTCATGGATAAGAAATTTTATGTCATTGGCGGCATGTCAAGCCATACGGATCGTCTAACTTGCGGTGAAGAGTATAACCTGGAGACAGGGACATGGAGAAGGATTGAGAACATGTACCCTGTTTCTGATGCGGGTGGAGAGCCAGCTATGTGTTCCCCTCCTTTAGTAGCTGTCGTCAATAATCAGCTTTACTCTGCTGATCAAGCAACAAATCAAGTCAAGAGGTACAATAAGATCAATAACTCATGGACTGTTGTAAAGAGGTTGCCAGTTAGGGCTGACTCGTCTAATGGGTGGGGGCTAGCATTCAAATCATGTGGAAACAGCCTGTTGGTGATTGGAGGACACAGGGGACCAGGCGGTGAAGTTATTGTCCTGCACGCTTGGGAACCAGATGATGAAAACCAAGACTGGCATATCCTCTCTACCAGGGAGCGAGCAGGTGCTTTTGTGTACAACTGCGCGGTAATGGGCTGTTGATGCTCTCTTCTTCTTTTTTAATATAATGTGTCTGTTTTTAGTGCAATCTTAGACTTGTTGGGAAAACCAAATAATTTTATCAATTGGGACGGCAAAGCATGTTTTTCTCTGGTATCGTTTATCTGCAGAGGTTATGTTGCTTAGTTGTGTATTGTTCTTCTGTCTCTGGTACTTATCAATTGTTGCTTTTACCGATCAGTCTTTTCTTAGGAACATAATTTACAGACATGAACCAAAACAAGGAACTTCTTAATGGATGCATCTTAGGGCTTAGTACCTAAAGCTGTCACTGATCCTCATTAGTACCTCTTTTAAAGGTTGTTTCCCCTTGTAAAGTGGGAGGCCTCCTCTCGTTCAATTCCTAGCTTCGGCTCTTCATCCATGTTCTTGTACCTGCGCTACTTTTGAGCTTCATTCCCAATAGGCTATTTATCTTGTACCTACGCTACTTTTTGACTCCATTCGCATAGGCTATTGCTCTTGTCGACACCATTCTCGTAGGCTATTTCTCTTGTACCTTTGCCACTTTTCACCTTGTGCATAAGTTTCCTCCCAGAATTGTCAATAATTTGAAAGGAGGGTTGAGCCTTAGAAACATCTTTGATACACGGGATAGAATTTGTGATCGAGGCTGTAGCTCTTCACGCGGTTAGGTTAGATTTGCCAAGATGTTGGCGTTGCGTTGGTTAGATTGCGGTGCCAAAAAGTTCAAAAACTAGACTATACGGTCCATCTTTCATTTCGCGGCGGCTCGTAATCACAGCAGTCACTTGGGGAAACAAGTCTTGTTTAGAGTTCTGAGAAAACACCCTTCTCACGTCTTCCAAAAAAAAAAATCACTTTGACTGAAGTTCTGGGCCAGCCCTAACCAATTTAACGTAGCATTTAGTCCACAAAACTCGATGGACATCACAAGGAGACTCCTAGAATCGGTCGTCCAGAGTCCAGACCTATTTGCCTTGCAAGAGTGATATCTTCGAGTCTTTGTGCTCCATTGTATAACCAGAAGTTGATTTAGTAGTAAGAAATTCTGAAAAGAAAAAAGAAATTTGAAGACCCTCCTTTATGTACTTTGTATAAACGGCTTTCAAACTCAAAAGCGATACGATTCCACCGCCTTCTGGAGTTGGAAGTTTTAAAAAACTTCAACCCACCCATTTTTGTTGGAATTCAAAACTATACATCAGCGTTAGGGAGTGGATCCAAGAAATATATAAATAATAATAATAACAATAATAAATAAAAAGTGGATACATGAAATATATCAGGAAGTTTTGCATCCGTTTGGCTCCCGGAGTAAGTAGAAGTAACTTGTGTCCTTTGTCTTCTGAAAAGTTGGTGGTTTACCGGAAAGGATAGTTATTTACTCGTGTTAGCAGTTTAGTATGACCTTCACCATTACTTCGAACCAACATTGAATCGGCACTACCTACGCGGTCGCCGGCAGCCAATCAGTCGGATCATTCCTCACATAGTTGTCGGATAAAACTTCAAGGCCTATTAATTAATCAACTTAATCTGTTTCGTTTCCTGAGGTCAGAGCCCAACTTGGCAATTTAAGTACGTTCACAGGAAGATGCCCTCCATGTGATGCGGGAAGAGGGAAGCATGCCATTAAACCTCAGTATATCCCCCAGATCACGTAGCTTATGGGGCGATTAATTAAATCTCATAGCTCAGCCTTTGAAATCACGCCTGCGATAATTAATATATTGATCACATTAGTTTTCCGTGGCAGATTCATCGACGACACAACGCAGGACCGCCATGCACAGTGTCACCAATCCACAAGCTCCAGCAACCTGACAGCGTTGGATGACTGTCACCAATACAATCCATCAACAATCAACATCGGCATATATTGAAATTTGGCTCATCTTCTCAATCAGTTCATATCTGTTGCAACATTAGCTCCATTTTTTTAACCCCCCTCCTTCTTCTAGGAGCAGCATTGACAATTTGAATGAATGAATTAACGAAATCATATATCACGTATACATTTACATTTATCAGAGTATTTGGGTACTGTTTTCCATTCCAAAAAAATTTACACGGATAATCCTCCCTCCATTGTGAGCCACTGAGCCTTTTGTTCTTGGAATCCGCTTCTTTGTAATTTCCCTTCACTATAAAATCGTCCTCTGATTGCTCACAAAAAGAATTATTGTCTTTAGTAACATGTCTCACAAGTAATGACGAACTTAACCTGCAACAATAACTGGCATTTGTGACCACCTTTGTGTCGAAGGAGGAAAAATGTTGACAGGAGATACAAAAGAAAAGGTAGTTGTCCTTGGGAAACATCACAGCTATGAACCATTCGAGTTGCGGAAAGGGTTAAAACTCCGTAAACATACTATGAAGATACTAATTGCATTCAAGTTCATGCACGAAAAGCTATATCTTTGCCGATCTAGAGAGGGCCAATATCAGTGTTGGAGATATGATACCTCGTTGGTATACGCATAGGCATAGCATGTTAAAGGATAAAAACTGGTCTGGCATAACACCTCACATGGCCAAACACAAAATCAACCTAACCTTTTTTTTTTTGTGGAAAAAAAATCAAACTAACTTATTAAAGCAATGATCTAGCATATTGTACCAACATCAATTGGTTATCCTCCTTTGTGATGCTAGAGTGGCAAAATTTCACTCCAAGTCCAAAAAGTAAACTTATGCACCGGTCTTTGACCTCCTAATTGCAAATCTTCACCACCGTTGAAACAAATTACCCTTTGTAATCCTAGGAAAATTTTAATATTACAAGCATCTGTAATCTAAAGCAGGTAAATGTAAACTTCTGGCATATTTCCCCTTTCCTGCACCCCAAAGATTTTAGATCAGCTGGAAGCATCACGATTCAACAAATATGGTGACGATATATTTCAAAAGCCAGATCCCCTCGTACATTTGCAAAGGGGAACTGCACATAAGATAATCTACTTTAAAGTCTGTGTGAGTTCTGAGCTGAATATACCTTGTTTGGCTCTGAAACTGTAACATCGTACAAGTAAGCTTCCTGATTATAAATAAAAACAAAGCAAAAAATGAGATGATTCAAGTACCCAGATATATTGTGCATAACTGAAGCTCTGATTGACTAAGCATATGAAATAAAATTATGTAAGACATACTTACAACAAAATTGCATTAATCAATCGGATGTTTTTCAGCTTGGCGAGATGTATAATGAGCAGAAAGCAAAAGCAGGGAAAGGAAAGCACTGGCCACAAATATAGCATCAAACCAACGATGATAAAAATCGAACTGAATATCTCCCCCCAATACATCAGTTATAATCATCCTGCCAAAAGAAGCCAACCCTTATAACTCAATACCATCAAAATGATCTAGTAGCTATATGGATTATCATTGTACAAAAAAATCAATTAAGCAATGAAGGGTTAACATATACAGTTTGATTGCACTTCCACAATTTATTTGTTTCAGACTCAACAAATTTTTTTTTTTATGAATAAGCCAATCTCATTAGAAAAAGTGAAGACAGTACAAAGGTTAACATATACAATGAAGGGTTAACATATACAGTTTGCTTGCACTTCCACAATTTATTTGTTTCAGACTCAACAATTTTTTTTTTTGATGAATAAGCCAATCTCATTAGAAAAAGTGAAGACAGTACAAAGGACTATACCGAGAACACTAATCCAAACAAGCAAGAAAACTAATGAAGTCAGCAAAATCTAGAAAAGGGCAACCAAGAAACGAGTTGGCCCAACAAAAAAGTAAGGACAAGAAAACACGCTGCACCCCAGCCAAAGACAAAGCACAGTCCTCAAAACATCTATTATTATGCTCCCGCCAAAGGCACCACCAGATACAATGAGGTATCATTCTCCAAATAGCCTTAGCGACATGGTTCTTAAGCCTCCTCTTCCAACACCACAACACATCCTCCACTTTAGCTGACATAACCCAAGGAAGATTCAAGATACAAAACACTTGCGACCATAGCCCACTCGCAAAAGTTCAGTGCAACAAGACATGATTGACCGATTCCCCACCACAGTGGCATAAGAAACACCAATCAGCCATGATCATACCCCTACGTCGAAGATTGTCAATAGTTAGACTTCTACCATGAGAAGCCTCCCACACAAAAAAGGAAACTCTCATAGGGCACAAAGACCGCCAAACACCCCTCTCCAAGGGAAGGAGAGACCAGCCCCACCTCTAAGCAAACCATACATCGACTTCACAGAATACACCCCATCCTTGGTACCTATCCACTCCAGCACATCATCTGCCCCTCTTCTAACAACAACCCCATACAACAAAGCAAAGAACGAAGCGAAATCCGCCATCTCCCAATCATTAGCAGCTCTAGAGAAAGGAACGCTCCACACCACATTAACACCATCATCCACCAAACAATCCGCCACCATAGCCTCCTTATAGCGGGATAAGAGGAAAACCAAAGGGAAAGCAAGACTCAAAGGCTTATCTTCACACCAAATATCATGCCAGACTCAAGAAAAATAAGGCAGCACACACATTATGACCTTTTATTTAAATTTCATTAATTGCGGAACTGCAGAAAATCTTGAGTAGATACTTCCATTATATGAATGTCAGCCACGCATATAGTCTTGCCTTCATTTGACAAATGGCATGGCAATCTGATATGACTTTACACAGCATATATACACTAGGTTGCAACTGGGTCCTAACCGTCAAACCCAAAATTCTTACTGATGTAGGTCATAACACTCAAAGCTTAAGACGTTCCTTTTCACAAAAGAAATTTGATGTTTAGCTATGGAATTGATGTGCACTGATTATCTCGTTCAAAATTGTCCTAAAATCTGGGGTGGATTGATATACAATGTCTGCAAAAAGTATTTATGCACAACCAGGGCAATCAGGTATTCCCAATTGTCTACTGAAAATGAAATCCATAACTCTCAGCCTCTGCAGAATCAATAGCACTCACAAGGAGATCTTTGAAAATATATCATATCAACTTCCCAAAAAGGAAACCCAACGATATATAGCATAAATAATAACCATACCTGTATTCAGTTGCTAAACTCTTCCTTATCAAAAGAATAGAAGACACGAAGTACATTCCCATAATTTCAGACAGAAAAAGTACAACATTGCTTGAAGATCCACTCCCAACTCTGGAAACTGCAAAAAAGAACTGCATGTAGCAACAAACTGCAAGTTAAGCTTCCGAATTATAGAAGCTACCAAGACACCACTGGTACCAAAGTACAACTTAGGGCGAGAGGAAATCATCCTGCTGATCTGGGCATGTATCCTTACTGATCATTTCAGAAAGCTATCCTATTCACTTATCTAATTAGAACGAGAAGTGAACTGGCATGCTCTGGAAAGTGATACAAGTAAACCAATGAGGTCACTTCCAAACGTCCAAAAGGTCATAGGCTTTTCAAAAATCTTAGTGATGTGAAACTATGGACTACACTGGACCAATCAAGGCCTTGGCTCCATAAACTTCATGATTTTTGTTAAGGAGATATGTTTTGGGTGATTTTATTTGGGTGTTATGATTTGATTCTTTCATTATATGTTAGATGTACACATGGAATGCGGTAAATTATTCACTTGTATAGAATGGGTAGGTACAATGTATCAACCGAGCAAACCTTGTAAATTTGTGTCTATAAATAGAGAAGCACCCTACCGTAAGGGCAATTCAGACCAATTGACATGGTATCAGAGCCCCTATTTTGATTTCCATCTCTCTGTGGTCTTAATCTCTGGTGTTCGATTTTTTTCGCAATCTTCCAGGGGTTGTCGGGGCTTCCCAGTAGTTTTTTTTTTTTGGAGTTTAGGGCTTCGATTTTGTGGGTTGCTTTCGGTGGCCTTCAGTGGTAGTTCTCTGAGCTTCTTGAAGCTGGGTGGTGGTGCTCTGTAGCTGTCAGCACCTTCTGCGGTGGCTGAAGGTTTTGTTTGTGGCTGTCGGTGCATCTGGGTGGCTGGGTGGTGGTGCCCAGTCGGCACTGTCTGTGGGGGCTGAAGTGGCTGCTGGCGCTATTTGTGGAGGTTGAAGTGGTTGCCGGCCATTTCTGTTGGTGGTAGTTGGTGTTTTTGCAGGCCATTCAGACCAATTGACAATTTTAAGTGGACATAAATTTTTGACGATTTTGGTATTTAAGCTTGCTTTTCTGAGAGCAGTTAGCTGCCTGCATCACTCAGGGCTGAATCTTTTACTCTCCATCAGCCTTAAATCTTTCATACAATGGAACAACTGTTTTGTTCACTTACGGAAATTTGGCCCAACCGTAAATTAGTCACGTTCTTTAACATGAATCCAACGAGCACAAAGTAAATGATAGTCATCTAAATTAAGCAAGCAACAGATTGAACTTAAAAGCTATCAAAAAGCAGGATTACCTTCATTAGATTTGTTAGGAATCCCCGAACCGATATAACAATCAATATTCCGATGAACAACAAGGAAATATACTGCACAACAAGTAACAAAAAGGGGAAAGAAGTATCAGCCAATGCAACGGACATATCAGCAGCTAAAAGTTGCATATAACAATACCAGCAGCAAAAAAATGCCAGGAGGTTCTTTTGATTATTGCCATTAAGCAATATGAACTGGCGCTGTGCCTTTCATTTTTGCACACAAGCACCAAACCGTGTGTTTATAACCTTGAACTTTCTTTGTCAAAATGCACCAAAACAGACACACAACCACGTATCGATATAAACACTAAACTATCATCAATCTGGGCTCAAAAACCAAGTCCTTTTCACTTTTAAGTGATGTACATTCCATGATATCTTCCCAAATGAAGTTACAGTACCCTTTGACAGAAATTCAGGTAAAATGGCAACAAATGCAGAGCAAAAATGTTACACTTAGACCAGAAAATTAAAAATAGTTCAAGATCAGTTGATCCCTTCAATAGAAACAGGACTGTAAAGTCCTTGGTTGACATGCCTGATACAAGTATTTACTTGGAACAGAATTTCAATCTCAAAGTTTGCCTTTGGATTTTATAGCTATGAAACAAAGCATTCAGGATGAAAAGTTCAAAACCGAGCAAGAAGTATTCCAAAATCCCAGTCAATCTAATTTAAAGTGGTTGATACAGATATGCAATACAGACATTTAAGACATGCACTGCACTAAACACATAATGACTCAAGGGACAGTGAACCCTGATTTAATGGATATTGAGACCATCCTTCTCAGCACAAGATGCCAAACAACAATCCTACAATATTCGCTGCAATATAATGAAGGTGATGTACTAAAATGATCAGTCAAATTGTTCATTGGTCATTTCTTTCTTTAAGTTGTCTGTGACTTGGTCTGTACTTGCAGTCCAATTATGTACTACTGTTCAGTTTTTCAATAGTGTTGCAACCCAAATTTGGCAATGAAATGACAGCATTGAGGAATAATTCACACTGCAAGAGTTACCGAACTATATCAAACAGAAAACCCTTTTGAGTCAATAGAAAACAAGTTAAATTAAAAGGACAGATTCTGAAGATTTTGAAGTCAGCTTTTAAGGCAATTTAGAATTGATTCAAGAATATGGCAAACACTAACCTGCGACAGTAATGCAGCATCAATTCCTATATCAAAGAACTGCAAGAAAATGCTTATACTCCTAGTCACAGGATCAAGTGAACCCGCCTGCCAAAGAAACAGATAATCAAGCAATACAACAAGAATAAGACTATTAGTGTTTCATCTATGAGAATGCATTATAAAAGATTCTGTAACATGAAATTATGAACTCAAAGATCAACAAATGAACAAAAGGTAACATTGAGTGATGATAAAATTACCTCCTTGAAAACAACACTTTGCAAAGACTGCACAGATCAATTAAATCAATCAGGCAACTCACTTTCCATGCAGTAAAAATCAATATCATAGAAAGGAAGGGTACTTTAAGGGCATAACAAGCAACATACTTAAAATTAGCTATCATCAGAAAATTTGATGCCAACTTTAGATGGCAAGCATCATTGAAGAAAACAAATACAAGGAATACCATTTACCATCAAGTCACTTCCTCTGCCCCAATAGAAATGCAAATAAAGAAACTTTATTATCTCCAGCACAAAAATTACTGGACCATCAATCATTGGTGATCATTTGCTTTAAATCACACCATAGAGAGACTAACACAGGGACTAAAACTCTTCTATTTGAGTAAGGGAATCAATATGACCTTATCTGCACTTGCTGCAGACACTATTGGTGCACTTGTTTACTTTATTAAACTTAATTTAAGGGCCCATTCTAGAATGTGCTGCAGTCAGACTTCTCACCTAATTTACTAATTTAGAACCATATTTGGAAGACCTATGACTATAGAATGCTAAGTTTTATTAAGTCTGGGTTTGCGCAGAAACCAAGGAGATTGATACAAACAGGCATTGCATGATAAGCTAGCGTGCATGCATTAAGAGTTCATTTCTATATTGAAATCAATTTCAATGTATAAAACAAGTATCCATAAGCCCATTGACAGGATAAATCAGATCTAACCTAGTGTTGGAAGCCATGTTGAGGAGAAATTTATGGAATTAGGAGTAAGAAAGTACGTTAACAACTTTGTTGAAAATCCTACTTCCACCATTTGTCTTCCTCAAGAAGATAGATTTCAATGTCTTACTATGAGTGTGCAACACTGCATCCGGTAAATTTTTTTTTTTTACCTTTCATTCTCAAAGGACAAGATATTTGCAACTTATTTATTTACAGATTATGCATTTACTTACTGGCTATTCAACTCACCTTTTGTTTTCCATGTTCTTCACTTACCTAACTGTTGTTACGGATGAGTCTATTGGTCAAGGTGTCTAGAGTTGGAGTTGTTGACTAGAAGACACCCCTTTACGAAGTGCTTCCAGTAAGATAAGAGGCTTTATGTTTAGTTTATGATTTTTGTATTACAAAACTGCATTTGATATGGAAGTTTCCTGTTGAGGTTACAAGAACTTGGCACTTTTTTGGTTAAATTTGGTAATGAAGATTGTTTTGGTTGTTAGATTACCCAATTTGGGAATCAGTGTGCTGCTATATGAACAACCGCTGGTATTCTTACCAGGAAGGAGGTGTCGAGTCAATAAGACACTGATCTTAAAAATCTTGAGGTCACATTTAGTTTTGTGGATTTGGAAAGGATAGGATTTGGATTTTGGCCTCAAACTCTTATCCTGAATATCTTTGCTGCTAATAAAATAAGGTTTTAACACGAATTTAGCAAGAAAATAAATGAAATTCAAGACCCATAAAACAAATCATACCTTAATCATTTTGTATACACAATAGATGGAACATGCATAGCCAAGTAGATTCTGCATGTGACCCTTCCAGGTTCGGGAATAGGCAGCAGCCTCCTGCAAATTAAGGGAGGAAAATGAACTAGTTTTCCTCTTCAGAGACGTCACCAAAAACTACAATTTTTTTTTGTCTAAAACTGTTTTATGTTAATATCATGAAACATTCATACAACAGAGAGAGACCATCCTAGATCAAAAAGGACATTCAATGTATACCACGAGAAACCCAGAAACAGAAACAATAATGAAGAAGCTGGTTTCCATAATTCAGTAGATCAAAGAATAAATTACATTCCAATACATTGTAATGAGTCACTCTTCAAACAGGATATATAAAATTTGAACCTAAATCTTCATTCTAACACACCACCATAACATTCCATATATTAGACAAAAATAACCAAGAATATGTCCCACGATTTTGATTAGTATGACAAGAACTCATTTTCTTTCAAAGTAAACTAATTATCCAATGTTTGATACTCCAAAATAGTATGACAGGTGCACAGCCTTCAGCAAAACAACCCCATTTTCATTTTTGGCTATGTTTGGATAGTTTTTCAAACGTTTTCAAAACCTTCTCAACTCACTTTTTCATCAATTCCAATACATTTTCACCAATCTCAATAATTTTTTACAAATTCCAACAACTTTTAACACACTTTTCATCAATCCCAAGAAAATCTACACTATTTTCAAAAAAACACAAACACAAAAAACTTTTTTGAGATCTATACCAAACATAGTTGTGTGAACAAAACAGATCCAGAAACTACTCATTGAAGCACAATAGGCAACCAAATGCAAATTTCCAATAAAAATAAAAGAACCTTAGCTTGCCGAAGTTCATAGATTTCCAAAAATAGCTGCTTCGAGAGCTCTTCTAAAGCTTGAACCTCTGCCTCCATGTTTTTTATGTCTTTAAGAAAATATAACAAAAATAAATAAATAATCAATATTAATATACACTATCAAACATTGAAATGCAAAACTCTAATGACAATGAGGACTTAGCAAACCAGAAGCATAACTGTCAGTACTATGACAAGGAAACCAATAAGAAGCATTTCCAGGCCTATCAGACTATAGCTTTCCCTTTCCGTGCGTGTAGGGGATATACCACACACAAACCAGTTGCATCTAACTATTTGTCACTAACAATTTGTAGAATCTGTGAAAGAACATATGAGTAATAAATAAAATAAAAATCGAGACCACAATCATTCATAGACAAGAAAGTTGAAGAAAGATTACTTTGCCATCCAATGAGGTTCTCATAAAGAACTGGTTATGATTCAATATGTCTGCTAAGTTTTTGTACATGACCATCTTACAAGTGACATCGAAAAACCCAGCCAAAGCTTGAAGCCATGATTTATAAAAAAAAAATGATTTAATACACAACCAAAGGTGATTCGAACTAAAGGAAAAAGTGCCTTAGTCCCACAATTGAAAAGAACGGCATTTTGGATCCAGTTTTTCCAACTCTCCATACCAAGTATTAAGGTTACTCAAATCTTCTTCTTCTTCCAAATATCCATAACATCCAAAATAGCAGTCACGCGTTCTATAGCAACGTTGTATCACCCACATTTGTGACATGCAAATATGTTCACAATCTAGTTATGTTTATTGCAATTAAAGGTGAAAAAGCATGAAATACTACTTGTGAGCCTCCTGGCCTCCAGAATACTACAATTCATAGTATCCACTCAACACTTGCTTTTATCGGAACAATTGATTGGTGATCATCTAGAACAAAAAGGAAATCGATGAATAGTCTGAGTCCAAAGCTAGCTTGAGCATTCAAGGATGAAAGCAAAGGAAATTTTTTACTTCTATTCTGCCTAGATAAAGAGAAACAAGGAAGTTTTAATGGGGTCAAAGAGGGGTCCCTAGCACTTGAAAGAAGATTGTTAATTGTCAAGCCTTTAGTGTTCTTGTGTTTCACCTTTTAGTGGATTTCATATTACCCAGTCAATTATCTGTTCACAAATTTATTAAAGCTCGTCTTTGCTCTCTCCATTTTTTCCCTTTTTGTGGACCTTCTACATCTTGAAAACTTAATCTCTTAGAATTGCTCTGAAAATCCAATGCTCAATGCAGAATATATATCTGTCACTGTCTTAGACAGTCAGAACAAAAGGCAGTAACAGATATTCATAAACCCACTTCAACATTGGCTATAAAGACAAAAACTAAAACCTATCCAAAAATGCAGATTTTTCAAGCTTCAGTACATTAAGTATGTACATTCAAGCAAATATACCCTATACAGAAAATAAGCAGCATATTACTATAAAAGTGAAGCTGCTTACCTTGCTCCCTTTGGTCCTCTTGCACAGAACGGACAACTGTGCCAATAATTTGTTTCAGGAAGGATCTAGCCTTTATCTGCGACAAACAATCTTTACTGGGTCATAACTTGGGTGTTACTTACAGAATAGATACAATTTGTGTCAATTGCATGAAACATACATGACAATCACACTTTGATTGTCTTTTCAATCTCTCATGACAATTGATATTTTAAACATTTTTTCCTTAAAATGCTCATTTATGCTTGGAATGCACATGCTATTGAACATGAGAGAAAAGTAAGGCACACAAGCATAAGATTGAAATTAGAGACAAAAACGACTCAGTCTCTAGACAATATCTACCCTATGGGGCATCGAATCTAACACCACCCATTAAGTCAAGTAAGAATAGTCCTTCCTTCTTTTAACATATTATACGCATGAAGAGAGTTCTCAATTGGAGGCAAAGTGTGCAAATCTGGAACTTGTGGAGAATACCAGAATGAAGATTAACTATCCAAGTATCCATTCTATTTTCATATACTTTTCTAGTTCTTTCAAAATTGGTTGAACACTATAACTTTTTGTCTGATTGACCCATGTGGTGCACTTAGTGTGCATCTCTCACTTGCCTTTGAAGATGTTTAGATTTAACAGGCATGGAATGGAGCTTCTTACAGTGGACATCCATGTACAGCTGCCATAGTTTATCATTCTTTCAACTTATAGCTCTCTGAGACTTTCAGAGTTAGTTTTTCCATTATATTTGGCAGTCTCTTGTATACTTCTCATGTGAATGAGTCCCTTTGTACTTCTTGATGAGTTTCTTATTAAAAACCAAAGAATATTCTTTAAAAACAGTGGCCCATATTTGAAGAACCACATATCCATGCACTTGCTATCACATGTATTTTCATAATTACCCTTCCGTTATTTTTTATTTTTGATAAGTAGCAGTTATGAAAGAATTGACATCATCTTACGAAGTTACATAAGAATGTTAACCAAAAGAATGAACTGAAGGCCTAAAGCCAGCATCCATGGAACCAGCGACACCAGAAAAACCAGAAAGCAACATGATCAAAAACATAGCAAGATAAGTAAACCTCCTCTGATCCTTGAATACGCTCCATCTCCATTTGACAAAGAATAATTTTCTTTTTCTTTGCATTGCAAGTCTCAATCGATTGCATCAGTTGTCTTTCCAACGCCCTGACCTCTGACTCCTCAATCTCTCTACCACATTTAAGATAAATAGAAGTATCCAAAATCAGAGTTCACGGGAGTACTTGAAGAAAGAAAACAAAAAGACATTATATGAGCATATCCGTTATTATATGCTAGTATATCTTGTTTTATTAACTCTACCCAACGTCCAAGTCAACTGGAACACTTGCAACCCCTCAGCACCACCACCCTCCAATCCCCCCTCCCCCCAACCAAAAAAAAACATGAGGAAGCCTGAAGCTAAGCTAGGGTTCAAGAATTACCACTCTTCGCCACCTAAGCTAGGAGATACCAGTTAATTAAATACAATTGGAAGATAAGTAATCTATATGGAAATTCACGGATTTCTAACCTGATGAAGAGTGACAAGTAACTGTATGGCAAATTTACAGCTCCAAAACCAGATAGAACAGCCATGACGGTAACACCAATGACCCCAATTCTACTGACCAATTGAGCCATAGTGAAGAAACCTGAAAAACAAAATCATGGTGAAGTCAAAAGCAGAAACCTAGCATGTATCCTGAAACAATGAGAAAAGGTAATAAACAAGGATGAAATTAGCAACAAAAGATTAGGGTAACATAACGAGATGTGTAAATCAACCAAAAGATTTGGGAGCCAATTCAGAATAGGAAAATAAATATCAGAACAGAAGGGGAAGGAATCTCATTAGTTAAGGTGCAAGGGAACTACTTATTTGAAGCTGGAAACATTGGGGGCACGCACAGGCGTATTTTGTCCATTTACATACAGAAAGAAGGTGAGCAGGAGCCAAAGAGAGAAACCATCCAAGAGTCATTATCTAAACAAGGATCGAATCATAACCTTTGTCAGGTGAGGGCATGGGAAAGTGAATGCCCATGCGCCAAAAAGCGTAAAGAAATGCAAGCAAGAACAGGATAGCTCCAAGTGCAGCTCGTTCTTTCCTTAGACCTGAGATGAATGTTTACGTTAGAATTGACTAGAATAGAGAAAAGAAAAATTACAGAAGTGATGTTCTCATACATTCAGGTCGTAAAAGGTGAATATTTTAAGGCACCCCTTGATTTCCATTAGACCTAAAGGGTTTTCCTTTTGCATGAACATACTGATAGCCATAAGATCAAAAGCATAACTTACGAACTTCTCCCAAATCCTCAGTACTAAAAACATTATTACAAGTTATAACTGCTTTGATGTGTTTATAAGTATCTATAAAATTCTGGACAACCTTGCTGTTGGGTAACAGAATTAATCAAACCACCTGAGTTTTTTTCTCTAGTCAGTCCTAGGAATGAGGATTACTTGTACATCACAATGGGAAAAATTGGCAGTTTGAATCTTCTACTCCTCCAAAAAAAACCCCTAAGAAACCATCCAGTCAAGACCCAGCCAAATATTTAAAGACAACATTACCCAGAAGCTATTTATTCTTTGGGTTAATTACCATTTTTTTTATGAATAAGCCAATCTCATTAGAAATAGAAAAAAACAGTACAAAAGACTATACGTCATCACTACTCCAAACAAGCAAGAAAACTAAGGAAATCAACAAAATCTATAAAAGGGCAACCAAGCATTGAGTTCACCCAACAGAAAAGTAAAGACAACAAAACACCCTTCAACCTATCCAAGGACAAAGAACAATCCTCAAAACATCTATAATTACGCTCCCGCCAAAGGCACCACCAGATACAATGGGGTAGCAATCTCCAAATAGCCTTAGCGAAAGGGTTTTTAAGCCTTCTCTTCCAACACCACAACATATCTTCCACTTTCTCTGGCATAACTCATTGAAGATTCAGAATACATATCACATGAGACCACAACCCACTCGCGTAGGGACAATGCAACAGGACATGATTAATAGATTCCCCAACACCACGGCATAAGAAACACCAATCTGCCAAGATAAAACCCCTTCTCCAAAGATTATCGATGGTTAAACTCCTACCATGAGAAGCCTCCCACACAAAGAAGTAAACTCTCATAGGACACAATGACCTCCAAACCCCCTTCCAAAGGAAAGAGAGACCAGACCCACCTCTAAGCAAGTCATACATAGACTTCACAGAAAACATCCCACCATTGTTTCCCAATGTCCTGCTGGTGAGGCGCCTACTCTAACGGCTGGGGCAGATGGTGCTGTGGGAGCATTTAATGAAGCTCAAGGCTGAGCTGGAGTCCCTTATTGGGCTGACCAAAAATATGGAGATGGGCATGGCAACCAGAAAAGCCTTTTGTTGTCGTGTCTGTGGGTTCAATTTGGTGGCCCAGCAACCAGCGAGAAGAGAGTTAGTGGCGTCACCGCTCTCTATCGTTCCTGGGAGGCTTCTTGTTTCTGACTGTGGAGAGGCTCAGAGGTAGGATGGGCCGAGTCCTGGGTCTCCCTCTAGTGGGCCTGGCCCATCATCTCTCTTTGATGATGGGTCTGTTTCGGAGCTTAGTTCGCATGGGCTGGGGACTGTCGGGAAGGCTATGTTTCCTGCGGGTGCGGCCCCGTTGACACCTGCGAGAAGGCTGGTGGCCTTCGATCCACCTGGGATGTCGCCGACCATGCCGGGGAGGTACGTCGGTGCCTTGGGTGGCCCCCATGTTAGGTGGTGTAGCCTGGAGGCCAGTGGTGCTTCGGGAGGTATCTTGATTCTTTGGGACTCTCGGGTTTTAGAGATGGTGAAGTCATGTGTTGGTTCTTACTCTGTGTCGGTGCTGTTTAAGAATGTTGAGAATGGTTTTGTTTGGGTTTTCTCTGGTGTCTATGGTCCGAATGATGACAGTTGTAGGAGGATTTTATGGGATGAACTGGCGGGTATTTCATCGTTGTGGAGTTTTCCTTGTTGCATAGGTGGAGATTTTAATGTTGCGCGCTTTCTAGTGAACAGTTGGGGGATTGGGGGTAGTATGAGTGCTATGATCGATTTCTCGGATTTCATTTTTGAGTGTAGTTTGGTGGATCTTATGTTAGCAGGTGGGTTGTATACGTGGTCGAATGGTAGAGCCTCTCAATCGTGGTCTAGGATTGATCGTTTTCTTGTTAGTTCCTGTTGGTAAGCGGCTCATCCTGAGCTAATCCAACGAAGGCTATCTCGTTTGTATTCAGATCATTTCCCGCTTCTGTTGGAGGGTGGTAGAGTGGGGAGTTCTTTGAAACCTTTTCGCTTTGAGAATATGTGGCTTAAGGTGGATGGTTTTGTGGAGTTCGTTAGGGAGTGGTAGCAGGGCTATGCTTTTCGTGGTTCTCCGAGTTTTGTGTTTAATATGAAGTTGAAAGCTTTGAAGATGGATCTTAAAGTGTGGAATAAGGATGTCTTTGGGGATCTTAATTTTCGAAAAGCTTCGTTATTTCAGGAGCTTTCTTCCCTTGATGGTTTGGAGGAGAGTGACAATTTGGATGAGGGGGGTAAGGAGAGGAAGTTGTTTGTTTCTAGGGAGCTTGATCTGTTGATTGAGTTGGAGGAAGGGAGCTGGAAATAGAAATCGCGGGCTCTTTGGCTCAAGGAAGGGGAGCGTTGTACTAAGTTCTTTCATAGAGTTGCTAACTCTAATAGGCGAAATAATTCGATTTCAAGTTTGGAAGTTGATGGAGTTGTTGTGGAGGACCCTTCGCTGATTACCGGAGCGATCATTGATTATTACTCTACTTTGTATGAGGAGTCGTTTGGTTGGCGTCCTATGTTGAATGGGTTGGAGTTTGATAGCATTTTGGGGGAGGAAGTTAAGTTCGTTGAGAGACCTTTTGAGGATGAGGAGGTGGCGAGTGTGGTGCAAAACTTTAATGGGGCTAAGGCGACGGGCCCAGATGGTTTCTCTATGGCTTCCTTTCAAACTTGTTGGATGTGGTGAAATAGGATGTTTTGTTGATGCTCAATGAATTCGCTAGGGAGGGGATGTTTGTCAGGAGTTTGAATAACAAAGCAAAGAAATAACCAAAATCCTCCATCTCCCAATCATTGGCAGCTCTAGAGAAAGGGACATTCCACACCACATGAACACCATCATCCACCAAACAATCCACCACCATAGCCTCCTTGCAACGAGATAAAGAGAAAACCAATGGGAAAGAAAGACTCAAAGGCTTATCACCACACCAAAGATCATGCCAAAAGCTGATACTAACACCATTCCCCACCTTAAACCGAATATGCTTGCTGAAAGTGCCCCACCCTTTACTAATGTACCTCCACAGACTAACCCCATAAGAGCCACAGGTAGAACTCGTATACCAGCCTCCCATCGAACAACCATATTTTTCAGCAATCACCGTTCTCCACAACTTATCTCGTTCCAATGCAAACCTCCATAACCATTTCCTAAGTAACGTCATCTTAAACATTCTGATACTGCGAAGGCCCAACCCCCCATCATGCAACAGAGAACATACCTTATTCCACTTCACAAGACGGAACTTGTGAACACAATCATCACTACCCTAGAGGAAATCCCGTTGAATCTTCTCCATCCTAATCGCCACCCCCGCCGGAATAGGGAATAAAGAAAGGAAGTATGTAGGTAAGCTCGAAAGAGTAGACTTGATAAGAGTTAGCGTACCACCCTTAGAGAGGTACATCCGCTTCCATCCCGCCAACCAACGTTTCATCCTTTCGATTATCCCATCCCAAATATGAGTGTTTTTGAAAGAAGCACCCAAGGGGAGACCAAGGTACATAATAGGCAATGAGGAGATGCCGCACCCAAGAATTCCCGCCAACTCTTGCACATACTCCACCCTACCAATAGGGATGACCTCAGACTTAGAGAGATTAATCTTTAAGCCCGAGACCGCCTCAAAACATAAGAAAAGACATCTAAGATTCCGAATTTGATCCACATCCGCCCCACATGCGCCACCTTCGGGACTCCAAACATAAGAGAAGGCATCTAAGGTACCTCTGCATGCGCCACCTTCGGGACTCCAATAGGCAACTTCTTTTTCACGTTACCATCATCAACATTGAAAAGGCGAAAGTCTTTCGCTGCAACCACCTTCTTCTCCAACGAGCCAGCTCGCACCATCTCAGCAAAAGAAACTCCCTGCGTAATCTTAGAAAGAGCGTGCCCCAGTTACTTACACCTTAGCACCCCAATAACGGAAATCAGCTCCTCACACATCTGAAGAAAAGCCTGTCACCCAACACTAGATTTCCCCTCCGAGATCATTACAGCCTCTCGCTGCCTTCTCTCCCCAAATTCTGCTATGACAACATAACACCCACTCTTATTTGAGCAACCCTGAGCCAGAAACGCACGAGACGAGTTGTTGAACTTCTTCGAAAAATCCCGGGCTTCCTTCTCCGCCACCAGATGGCCAAAGAGATTTGCCAACCAGATCACCCCATATCAACCCAGGGAAATCGAGCTCTGAGACTTTCTACTCAACTCCGAGAGAGTAACGATACCAAAAGAACTCACTGAGAACTGAAAAATCTTAGCCTCGATCACTAGACAACGAAAATAAGCCATCTAGATCCCCCAAAACAACAGAATACAAACAGCACCTAACAAAGAGCACTAACAAGGACAAACACCAGGGAACTGGAACGAGAGCGCTGTAACTTTTTAAAGAGGATACTATTTGGAGTCATCCCACAATAATTACAAAAATTCCCCTCGAATTTTACCACTTATCTCAAAATCTCCCTTAAATTTGAACTCGTGTCAACCTGGTTCCTTAAACTTACATAATTGTGTCATTTTTATTTTTTGACTTAGATTTAACGTAGTTGTACAACGTATTCCGTCACACGTGATAAACATGTGAGCTCCTCAGAATTAAAAGACCAAACTGCCCCCAAAAAAGACGGGGCTTCTTGCATTTGTTCCTTAAAACCGTGCTCGTCTATGGGTCTAGGGTTTACAAATCGAAAATATCTGTGTGCATTGAAGAAGCGTCGATCTTGACTGAACCTCGTTTGTGATAGACGGTGTCGATCTTGAATGGAGCTTCCCCCGTTTGAGATTCCAGCATTGCTGAAAAGATACCCAGCCGACGAAAGTGAAGTGAAGGCAAAGAAAGGAACAAATATCGGAGATTGCGGCAGACATAATCCTTTGCTATGTTTTGCTAATCAAGAACCCTGGTTTTGTATGTCGCCGCAGCCAAAATCTCAGAGTTGATGGCTTCGGAGTGGTTCTAATCAAGAACCCTGGTTTTTTCGTTTGTTGAAACACCAAGCTGTTGTTGGTTTCCCTAGGAAACGAAGGGAAACTAAAATAATGATTTTTGTGAAAAGCGAACAGCATGCATATTGGATTTTTTTTCTGAAATTGTTTTGGTTTCCCATTTTGTATATCAATTGCTTTTGGTTGATTTAGGTTTTTGTTTCTTTCTTTTTGTTTTAAACAGGGTCTCAAAGTTTTTGATTTTGGTTTCCCATTTTGTATATCAATTGCTTTAAAAATTGATGTCGAACTAAAGGAAGGACGTAAATTCTGTTTGGCCAGGAAGAAACAGCGAAGAACACGAAGAAAGAACCAGGACAAACTCAACACTTCAAGTCTAAACGAGGAACACGTGAAATTCTTTTTGGGGGCAGTTTGCTCTTTTAATTCTGAGGGAACTCACGTGTTTATGACATGTGACGGAATACATCGTACGGCTATGTTAAATCTGAGTCAAAAACGAAAATGACACAGTTATGTAAGTTTAAGGAGCCGGGTTGACGTTCAAGTTTAAGGGGGATTTTGGGATAAGTGGTATAGTTCGAGGGGGTTTTTGTAATTAACCCTTTTTTTCAAGACCGTATGTTGAGTTAAAATCACAAAATATTGGATTGACTAGATGGGATAAAATAGGAGTTAAATAACTATAAAAGATCTAAGGATTACTAAGCATAACAACATCTCAGTCTAAATAACTAGTTGAAGAAGCCACCAGCCAGGCTGAATGCCAATATTTGTCTAGTGTTCAACTAACCAGGGGTCACCTCTCGTTAAATGCAACAGAAAACCCCCTAAGAAATCACCTAGTCTAGACCCAGCCAAATATTTAAAGACAAAACAGTAATCATAAGCAATTTATGTTTTGGTCAAGTCTGTATGCTGAGTTGGAATCACAAAATAAGCATTTGAGACAAGGTCGAGCTTGATAGATGGAATTAATATCGAGAAAAACGGCTTTATATTGCCACATCTCCATGAATAAAAACGACAAAACCAAGTAGGTACATTGCCACTTCTCCCTGAAATGAACATGCACCCCTATTAAAACCAAGTCAATTAGATAAGCACATCTACTCATGGCTTTATATTCCTTCTAGCACAATCAGAGGTAAAAGGTTTCAATCACGCAAGAGGCTTTTAGCCAACTACGAACTCTAATTTGAATACTATGTGCACAATTTCCCACATAATTTCAATCGAATAGTAATTAGCAAGGCTTTCCCGCCCACACACTACTCGGTGATGTAACAGCACACTCAGACCTGCATACCACCATACAACTAAAATATTGCACACTTCATAACGCCAAGATGTGCAACAGGAGGGTATCCAGCTTCTGTACTTTACTAAAGCCAAACCGAATCCCATTTAAAATATGTGTTCTCGATGGCCAGTTACTTCACAATGTAATGAACAAAGAAATGTTGCTCAAAATAATCAGCATAAGCAATACAGGTCACTTAAGAGGAAAGAAATGAATATCAGTTAATCAGCATAAGCAATACAGGTCACTTAAGAGGAAAGAAATGAATATCAGTTCAGCGCAGAAGGTAACTTACCGCTGTTGCGAAGCATCAAGTAACAATGATAATAAGGCAGCATGAAAACCAGCAACAGTATCAAACAAAATAAATCCAGCTTCCAGTTCATCCATCTTGCCCTATAAAGAATACGAGATAATGAGCCACTTCAGAATAATTCCACAGGAAGTTAAGTGAAAAACAGTCAAATCAAACTCACGAACCAAACAGAGAGGTAGAAGAAAAAGGGGAGAGGTGCGTACTCTTTGGAGAGAATAGGGATGATCTCGAAGAGTACGAGCTGGAAGAGGTTGCAGGAGAAGGCGAAGACGACGCTGAAGATGATTTGGACCAATACGCGCTTCTCTTCGTACTCCTTGTAGAGCCTGCGGTTCAGGAACCACAGCCCTGCCCAGCCCAGTAGGCAGAGCGAACCCAAAACGACGACACTCTCATAGATCACCCATCCCCACTCCATCTCTCAGGAATTCAAATCGTTCTCTCCGCCCCTCTCTCTGTCCGTCTGTCCAGGGTCACCTAGATTTGAACGTTCTTTTTATTTTTTTTTTATTTTTCCTCGATTCCTTCCTGTTCTTCTTCCGAGTAAATTTTCTTTTGCCCTTTCACTGAATTGCTTTTCTACTAGAGGAAACCCCAAAAAAAAAAAAGCGAAGAGAAGAAGATATACAGTAGCGTGTTTTAGTTTTCACCGAATACCACGAAGCTTTTTCTTAGGACTGTATCTTGGGCCTGGTCCATCAAACATTTGTTTGGGCCCAAGCCCAAATTCGAGTCCAGTATAATATGACTTGAGGCCCAGCTAAAGCAAAAGGTCAAAAGAAAAGACGTCCTGGAGGACATAAAGTAGTGGGCCCCGTGGTTAGCTGTGGCCTTCTTTCCTTTTTCTTTTGGGTCCAAAACTCTCTCACCCGTACATCCCTAACTCTGTCCCAGTGTCCCCGAAGCTACCCCTCTGGCCTATGGCAGAAGCCAACCAGCTATACACGTCATTCATTGGATAAGACCTAAGTTATGTTCGTTTTGAGTCAAAATATAGGATTTTAGAAATAGATAAATTATTTTATGTAATTGTTTAATAAAAAAATATTAGAGATATATGAAAAAATATAAAGAGAGAAAATTTATGTTGAATAAAAAATTAAAAAATTGTTAAAGATTGTATAAAATGTATTGATATTTTTGTTTAAATTCTGAATATGTTCAGCAGTAGATTTGTAAATATATTTAGAATATTATAAAAGTGCGAAAACGAACTTATCTTGAATGATTCACGAAATTCTCGTAAAGCCACGCAGCCCATACGGAGCCCCGTGCAAAGTTTGATATCGTGCTGACACCTGTCTACGGAGGCGGGAACATTTCTTGGGACTTACGACTGTACCATGTCCAAACGGATGAAGCTTGTTTATGTATTTATTTTGTGTTTGTGTTGTAAAATTTTAGTGTTGTTAAAATTTTAGGTATTGGGTTTAGTGAAAAAGTGAAAAAAGAGGTAATTTTTTATATTTCTTTTGTAGTAAATAGTAATGATTTGATGGGGAGAGAGAGATTATATTGTAATATTTAATTGTGTTAAAATTTTAGAGGGGGTAAAATTTTGGTACACAAACGTACCCCTAGCCTTTTCACATATTTTTTATAAATAATTCTTGAGTTTTTAAATTAATTATAAAGACTATTAAATTTTTAATTTTTATCAACCTTTATATTATATTTTTATCTATATCATTAATTATTAAAATCATAAATTACTAAATATTAAAATAAATTATTTTTAAAAACTAAAATATTAAGAAAAAAATTTAAAAAAATTATAAGTTGGTGTGATTTTATTTTTAGATGATATATTTTAATTTATTATGGAAGTCTAAAGTTTGAATTATTAATTTTTGATAATAAATTATCGAATAAGGAATTTTTAAAACAAATTTAAAATCTAAAATTTTTTATAATCAAATTAAAAATTAACATACGATTTGTGAAAAAAAATTAAAAGAAAAAAAAAACAAACGAAGTAAAACCGTAAAACGGGCCGACGGGTGCCGACTGCCGAGCCGTGGGGGGCTCGTTGACCTGTCGTTTGAGATGACGTGAGCGATTTGGCATTGGTGTAGAATGTGAACTTCGGGAAAAATTGAAAGGTGAAAAGGAGTGACGTGGATACCCTCACAAATCGATGCTGGTGTACGGTAAAAGTGGTACACGCCTGACCACGTGATGCCCCTACTGACACTAACCTCGCAGCTGTCTCCCGGGGCCCACGAGAATGGCGTCAGCTCGCTCACACTTCCCCATGTGCACGCTGGCCGACAGGATTTGTTTTCGGCCTTTTCCGTAAAAATTGATTATTTTGTTGTATATTTCTCTAGGCTCTAGCCCATCTCAACGATACGTGACAGGCCTCTGTTACGGGCTCGTTCGCACAACCGAACACGCTAAAATTTTATAATATTTCAAAATTTTAATTTAGAGATATAATTAATTCAAAATTTTTATCGAATAAAATAATTTATCTATTACTCTTATAAAATTATATTTATCTCTTTACTTTTTATTAATTTTTATAAAATTTTATTTTAATCATTATTTTTTTAAAAAATTAGTAAAACTCCAAAAAAAAAATCAATTTTCTCAATCTTCACAATATTCTTTAAATATTTTACTTAATTAAATTTTGTAAAGTCATCCATTAGTAGCCCAAAGTTTTTATTTCCCTTCTTCTTTCTTATTTATTTTTTAAAATCGCTAGCGCGAGTGCGCGACTCACTCGAATACAAGAATAGCTAATAGCTTGAAGCCTCTTACTTGGGGCTTGTTCGGTTTATTTGAATTCTCAGGATTTTTTGAATCCTGAGAATACACAAACCGAACATGTTTTTAACATCACTTAAAAATAACTACTGCACGTATGTCAATAAAGTTAACATCACCTAAAATTTTTCAAAACACAAAAAATTCTCAAAATATTTCATAACCGAACATACTCTTAAAATCCACAACATCCTTACAAAAAAAAATTCGACAACTTCAAGCTCTTTACATATTTCTTTCTATTTTCCTACTACTAGACCACCATTTTGAACGCTCCAATCCCTTTATTTACTTTATGTCTAGTACGAGCAAATTGTAAGACTTTGTAATATGTTGATAAAGGATGTAATCAAAGTTTCTTTCTCTGAAGTTATCATAAGTTTTATAGTTTTTTCGAATTATATAGATATATCTAAGAATTAATATGTTATAGTATTACAATTTTATATAAAATAGTTATCGCAAGACTTTTTTTCCTTAACAAGAACCATATACGCTAAGTTGCTTAGAGTGAGTTAAGCTAACACACGAATAAACCTTTAAAAGGTTAGTGCGACAACTCAGCCCTTACAAATAAGCCATTAGTTTTATTCTCAAATGAATCGAATTTTAGACCATCTTATCCATAAAGTTTCTTATTTACAAATAAATCCTGAAAATGCTAATACGACAACTCACATCCCTTCACATACACTGCTAGTTTATTCTCAAAAAAGAGTCGGATCCAAGACCATGTGTCCTATCCACACAGTTCTTGATTTATAAATAAATCCTGAAAAATCTAGCGCGACAACTGACAACCCTTCACATAAGTCACTAGTTTTATCCTTGAAAGTAATCGAATATGAGACCGTGCATCCTATCCACACAATTATTGATTTTACAAATAAATCCTGAAAAAGACTAGCGCGACAACTCACAACCTTCATATAAGCCTAGTTTTATTCTTAAAAAGAATTGAATCCGAGCCCATGCATCTTATACAGTTCTTAATTTACAAATAAATCTTGAAAAGACTAGCGCGACAAGTCATAGCCTTGACATAAACCACTAGTTTTATTCTCAAAAAGGAATCCGAGACCGTGTGTCTTATCCACACAATTCTTATTTATTGATTCACAAATAAATCTTGAAAAGGCTAGCGCAACAAC
Organism: Myrica gale; assembly: GCA_963930655.1. Taxonomy (NCBI): domain Eukaryota; kingdom Viridiplantae; phylum Streptophyta; class Magnoliopsida; order Fagales; family Myricaceae; genus Myrica; species Myrica gale. The sequence goes on from OZ005611.1 coordinate 23,632,041, forward strand.
TCACAACGCTTCATATAAGCTATTAGTTTATTCTCAAAAGGAATGAATTGAACCCGAAACCGTGCCTCTTATACAATTTCTGATTTACAAATAAATCTCGAAAAGACTAGGGCGACAACTTAGAGCCCTTCGCATAAACCACTAGTTTTATTATAAAAAAATGAATCGAATCCGAGAGCGCGTATCTTATCCACACAGTTATTAGTTCTTGATTCACAAAAAAATCATAAAAAAGCTAGAGCGACAACTCACAACCCTTCACATAAAACCACTAGTTTTAATCTAAAAAATGAATCAATTATCTACATAGTTTTTGATTCATAAATAAATACTGAAATGACTAGCGCGAAAACTCACATCCTTTCACATAAGTCACTCATTTTATTCCCAAAAAGAATCAAATCCAAGAGCGTGCGTCTTATCCGTTCCTAATCTACCATACTCGTCCAGACAAACTAAGGTAGATTATTGTCATTGAGCTACAGTAGTTCCATAGTAATTCATAACATTTTCTTTCTTCCCATATATAATAGAATTAAAAGGAAAAGGAAAAAAACAATTAAAAGCAAGATAGGATTTTTTTATTCTCTAGGCTGATAGGATATATTCATTTATTTCCAGCACTTCTTTCTACCTACCTAGGATTTATTTTGTCATCACCTAGTCAGTACTCCTTCCCGTTCTAGAGTTTACTTAACCTTTTGCCAACTTGGCTCTTCACCTAGGTATCTCAAGTTTGGTGTCCAGTTCTTGTGCCAGTGGCTACCTAGTTCTACGAAGTAGTTCCTGTACAAATATCTCATAGGAGTTCATGTTTCATTGGGAAATTTCTAAGCATTTTCTTTATGGTGCAATATATAATGACCTTAATCAAGCAAGAGTGACGTTCAAGGATGAACAATCACCACGCGCTTTCCTATCACTCTCAAAAGTGTGGCGCCTCTCGCATGCTGAAAGAACCACAAAACATGTTTCCAGCTCACCGTATGTTCTCTTTTTAAGGAGACCAGAAAAAGAAACATTGAGTACAGAAGTGGACCACTTGTAGCTAACCGCATTGAATTAGTGCTTTTTCAATGATATAATGAGAAATCCTCACTTCTCAAGTTCTCTCCCCCTCTCTCTCTCTCCTCTCTTCTGTTCCCAGGTAAAAAAACCCAAATTGAAGGCAAACATAAATGATGAGCTAGGCAGAGGCCACAACAATAACTAAAAATGTATTACAATCATAAAAGCTCCCCATTTGATGATAATGGAGGCCTGAGGGAACTTTATCTAGAAGAATAAGGGAAGGAAGCAATCACAATGTTCTGGATTTCCCAAGTACCGGGCATGTTTATCTTATTGATACATTGAGTTTCCAAATGTAATTTTACACAAAAGGCCTTGCAGAAAACCCACAACCACAGAGCTACCAAGGAAAATGAAAGGATTTCAACCGAGTCTTTGAGGATACTCAAGTCAACATGCTAAAACTTGTCTGGGCTTGAATGATAAAGCTGCAGAAAATTCTAAACCATGCTCCTCTCAATTATCTGCAATTCAAGATACAGTTCAGAATAGATGGAGATTTGCAGGAAACATTCCCCTAGATTGAAACTCACCATGTGGAGATTGAGAACTTGTTGCAGAGAAGTCCGACGTCGTCATTGGAATCGATATTGAGAGCTGAGTTGTGGAGAATGAGGTCTGGTTGGATCTCTCATCCTCAAGACCAGACCAGGAGTTCCTAGTTTTAGGCCACTCAACAAAAAAAGGTCGAAGAGACTGACCCTCCTGTTTCATCGGCTCTCCTGAAGCGAAATCACTGGTAAACAATGAGTGCTGGGGATAATCATTCTGCAACATGGAACTGTCACTCGATTTTGATGCAGCAAATGAGGTAACTCTGGATGGCATCAGAGGCCATGTGTTGTCTAATGGTGAATCCATCTGAAGATTCCTATTGCTGCCTGACGCATCGGAAAAGAAACTATGCTCACCAACCTCAGGTTTGAGTCCCTGAAGGTACCTGTACATTTTCATTGATAAACAGAAACAGATTACTGATCCAATTACTCGTCCTTGGAAACTGTACTTACCAAATTATTTCTTGAATTTGACTACAAAAAGTACAGAAGGAATAATACATTCATAGCATATAGTATAAGACCAGGAAAGGAGTGAAAATTTTGCTAGACGAGGTGTTTATTATTTAAGGTAGTCACAATCATAACGAGTGGGGAGCGTACTGACATCTCATAATAGCAGTTGAATGAGTTTCTTTCGGAACAAGATGGAAATTTCAGAACTCCAAGTATGATGTGATCACATCCCATTTATCTTTGGCACCTATAGATTCACTGTGAAATGCCAACAATTCTGCGTCCAAATCCGACACAACAGACAAAGATTAATGTCCAATGGAAATTTCAAAACTCCAAGTATGATGTGATCACATCCCATTTATCTTTGGCACCTATAGATTCACTGTGAAATGCCAACAATTCTGCGTCCAAATCCGACACAACAGACAAAGATTAATGTCCAAAGTTCCCCTTACACAAATGGTGCATCAGATGAATTAAGGTAGTCACAATCATAACGCGTGGGGAGCGTACTGACATCTCATAATAGCAGTTGAATGAGTTTCTTTCGGAACAACATGGAAATTTCAGAACTCCAAGTATGATGTGATCACATCCCATTTATCTTTGGCACCTATAGATTCACTGTGAAATGCCAACACTTCTGCGTCCAAATCCGACACAACAGACAAAGATTAATGTCCAACGTTCCCCTTACACAAATGGTGCATCAGATGAATTGACAAGGATTAATGTCAAACAAGATTAACTTGTACGAATTACCGACAATAATTCAAAATTTTAACTAATTTTGTCCCAAACCTTCTACATCAAAGTTGTTGTACGGGTTCCTTTATTTCAACTTTGAACTTATAGAATACATCCTTACATTGGTCCCAACCAGGTAGAGCACAAAAAGAGCTAAAATTCCTGTCTGTGACCGACGTCCATGATCAGTTCAAACTTATGTATGATAGTATAGATCAGCAGATTGGATAGCAGAAACCAGGAGGGAGGTACTACCCTAAAATTTTCAGAAGAAACACAGTAAATTTGTGGCTAATCAAACATACAGTCTCATGGAACAACAAGAAAGAGTTCAAAAAGTGTAAAAAGAGAATCTTCATGCTGAAGGGAACAATTTTTCCCTAAAACGAGGACATGGTTTTGTTCAGAGATATGTAGTAGTCTATAAGCATATACAAAGTTGATCGTTAAGCTTCTAAATAGAGGAATCTGTTATGGCAGAAAGCGAAGTTCTGAAAACCTCATTGGAAACTATAAGACCAAAAGGATGAAATGGTCACTTCTCTGTTTCAAACTGGAAGTTATTCTTTAAGCATCAAATTTCTGCAAAGCAAATTCTTTTTTGACAGACTTCAGAGAGCCAGTAAGATGCCAATAATTGGCATGCTCAGGACAACTTCAGAACACTTGTCAGATTTCTGCAATTAAGCTAATCGAGGAAAGCCATAAGCAAGGAAGCAGACCAAAAGATGATTGCTGCAAAACACACAGCAAGAACCTCGGATTTCATTCAACTCGTCCATGTGGACATCAGGACCCACCAGCCTCATTGTAGCAGAAAATCAAAAAGTCTATGTAACTTATCCAGCACTCAGATGGCAAATAAATTTCCATATTACTCCTGCCACACAATTGCATGAAGTAGCCCAAAGTTGAAGCTTTCCTAAAGAGCAATATGCTTAGGTACCAATAGAAGAACACAGGAAACAGTAGCTAGAGATGATCGCATATGCGAACATACTACAAGCTTGGACTATGAAATAGACGGGTGAGTGACGTATGGCAGGCTCTGACCAAATACTGAAAATACAAGAGAAAAGTTCCCAACTCTCAACAACCATATTTAAAACCACCAAAATTCAGGAAGAGACTAACACCTTCCTTTCTTCCAGCTAATCAGGCATACTAGGACATTAAAAATCTGCAAAACCAGTAGGTCTATCATTCCCACCATTCACTTTGTACAGAAACTGAAGACGGCAGAAATCTTTCCAGTCATAGGATGCTGAGGACCATTTATAATGGTTGTCAGACATCTAGGATAAATGTTCAGTGAAAACAGAAAGAAAAGTACCAGGATACTTCCCAAGACTCGGTAAAAACATTAAAACTCCGACAGGAATATCCTTATGGACATCAGGGTCCAGAACCCTGGATCTGGCAGAAAATTGCTAAAGATCATCTGACAGTTCTAACAACCAAGCAATTCCTGATGCGTATCAGGAAGGAATTGGTCTGAAGGCTTTCAGAGATTCAAAAACAGTGCACAAATAATTGCAATCAGTTGCACTACACATAAAACTTAAGAATCAAAAAATAGTATTAGAACCCAAAGAAAGTTTGTCCTTTTCTGTTTTAAGTGCTTTCAAGTACTGAAATTTCAAGTCAATATCCAAACACTCCTATGGAATAGTCTTTCTCATGTAATTAAAGAAGTGAAAACTGTTAATTTCTTTAATTTTCAAGCATTTTCTAAGAAACCAAATTGAGCAAAATTACAGAGAATGCGATACCTGTAATCTTTGCTTGGGATTCCATATGGAATGGAGTCCAGTTGATACGGGGATTGGTTAGTTCCAGAACCAGCACCTTGATGACTGCCGAAGGCGCTCAACGGAAGGCTCTGGAAGCTCCCATTCCCACTGCTACTTCCAGTGGCTGTCAGTGATGTCACAGTGGATGATGATGACTGTGTCATAGTTTGTGATTCCACAGGCTTTCTTGAACGGTTGCGGCCACGATGCATGTGGCGCTCACAGTACTTAGAGTCCGGGTACGCATCTTTGGAGCACCTCCACTTCTTGCCATCGGTCCTCCTGCATCGTCCAGGCTCAGGGTCCACCTTCTTCCCATAGAAGGAGCAATAGCCCACTGCAAAATTTTACCAAGGTTTTACATACACTATCCATCTTCGCCAATTCCAGATAGTGGAAGAGATCTAAAATATGTAATACACCATCAACAATAATGTCAGAAGGAAAATATTTCAAGCTAAAAGTAACCTATCACTTTATCATCGATGCCAAAATTGATGAAGCCAAGGGACAGGATTAGCCACAAAAATCTTCTGATCTCAACAATTTAATAACGAACACGTTATAGAAAGAAGGATATAGTCAATGGTCTCAGGAAGTTTTTTTCTTGATAGCAACAATCACCAACCCAAAAGAACTAGGAAAAAGTACCGTTGAAATCTTCTACTTAAACTGAAGAAGCACTGATAAACAGCAATGACTTCAGCTTGAAATCTTTTTTTCCAATGAGATTGATTACAAAACCAAATCGATAGATTTCAGGGGCTCACGGGTGTTTCACCATCTGTTCCAGGCGAATGGAAACTACTGAAAAATAGCACGTCTCTGTTCGTTTACTTCTGATAGTTTTGTAAAAAAACAATGAAACAGATCATAAAATCGGAGAACAAATTTTAAAAAGAGAAAAACACTCATATATCCTGCTCATGGATAATCAGTTCTCTCTCTACATTACCATCACGAACATTTCTTTTTCAAGAAAAAAGTCCATCTGAAATGCTTCTCTATGCTTATCAACAAAAACAAAGACCAAAAATAAATAAATAAATAAAGGAACGCAAAGACTCATTTTTATTGTTTGAAAGAACGTGAAGACTCCAATAAATTACATACCCAGAAACTGAATCAACAAATAAATCTGGAGAGAGAGAGAGAGAGAGGGAAGGAGGAAGGGCGGAACTTACTGGTGGGATGGTGGAAGAACCTATGAGAAATGGACTCGAAGCTTTTCTGAATAGGGAGCACAAGCTCAGGTGGCACAGGCAAACCAGCCACCATATACTTGAAGATCAAAGCCTGGTGCTCCAGCTCCTGCCATTGTGACAATGTAAAAGGCGACCTTATCCCTGCCACCATCCCTGTCCCCACCCCCGCACCAGTTCCCCCACCCCCACCGCCACCTCCACCACCGCTATTCATCTCCACTGTAACTAGTACTGACCCCTATAACAACTTTCCTCTAGACCCACAAACCTCAAAAATGCCCCCCTGAGACAGAGAAAAGCATGGGACAAGGATCAGCCTCTGTCTCAACCATTTAGATTTGCTCTCTCAGTGCGTCGCACTCTCTTAAGTTTGTGTGTTAAGTGTGTCTGAAAGTGTGTGAGTTTTGTGTTGGGAAAGGGGGGCAGTGACTGGGGAGGAACCCCAGGGACAAGGTTTGGCCTCATTTTATTGGGTGAGGCAGTCACGTCCTTGCTTAAGTAAATGGGGTTTTCAAGTTTTAAACAAGTAACTGAGCTTCATTTATAAGTAAGCCTGGGCTTGTCTGAAGATTTGCTCTTGCCTCTCAATGAGTAGTTTGAACAATGTTTTTTAGAGTTGAAAGGGCTTTTTGTGTCTGATGCCAGTAGTTGGGAGCGTTAGATTTCTCAGCCAGTCAACTGTGAGCAGTAAAAAAGTAATCTGGTGGGGTTATTTTGATAAATTGTTCTTTTGGCCTGGTGCTGGGTAGGGTGCATCTCATTGGGGCTTGAAAGTTGGGAAAGAAAATTACGAAAAATGTTCTTAAGATGATTTAACAAATACCTTATAAAATTCTTTTGTATTACACTAAGCACATGTTTCACTTGAGGTTGTATTTATCTTACTATAATATATTTTTATTTTCTGATGTTTAGTACAGATATGAAATAATTTATTTTGTAAAAGAGTATTACTGACCACCTCTTGTATTTCGTTTTTTTTTTTAAATTCTGATTGTCCACTTGCTCTTTAAAGTTATTGGTAGAAATTATTGGTGAGATAATTAAACAGTATTTATATATAAAAAATTGATCGTAGTCCTTTTAAAAACTAACTGGTTAAAAGCTAATGAACAAGGGCTGTCCATTGGTCGGTCCAGTCCAGTTCAGTTCGGTCCGACCGGCCATTTTGTGAAGTGTGTATGCCGGATTGAACCGGACCGATCATTCTAATAGACCAGTTCGGTCTGGGCCGGTTTGGGTCATACTATTTTGGGCCGATTTTGGATTGAGTCATGCTATTTTGAGCCGATTTTGGGTTTGGATCATGCTATTTTGGGCCGATTTGGAGTGGTATACTCTGATCTAGTTCCGATTTTCCACATGGGTAACCCGGAACTGGACCGGAGTATACCGGTCTCGGTCCGGTTTGTCCAAAATTGGTCCGAGTTGGCCGATCTGGCCGGTTTGGTGGACAGCCCTAAACAGAACAGTATTACCCCACCTTTTGGTTTTTTGCCAATTTTTTTATTACTCGAATGTCCGGGTCAATTTACGTGCACCTTAATTATTCCTATAGATTGTAAAATCATCACATCCTATACAAACTAAGCAATTACTAAATCAAAAGTCTTGGGGATGACTTCAAAAGGTTGGCAACACCTATGAAAGTTTGAACAATTGTGATATTTGAAGAAACAAACTATCAAAGCCGAAGTCTACAAGGCCTATATCCCTTGAGATTTTTTTATTTACTAATTTAACCCACTATTTACAATGCATCAAATAAGCATTAACCATATACGGAGATTGAAATGTACTGTATTTCCAACTCGGGACATTTATATGAAGTGCATGTGGGGAATTTTTCCTCGCCATATCTTGGGTAGAATTAATTTTCAAATATCCTGTTTATGACCTTCGTTGGCGTACACCATTTGAGAGTACAAAAGACAAGTCAATGACAATAAAACCAACAGTTGCAAAGCTGTACCCGGGACCCCATTGTCCTGACTGAAAATTTTCACTATCCGTCCCGACTCTTGTGGCTACCTTAAGGGCTCCACAGAAGAAGTTCCCACGCCCACTTCTTCATCGGAGCAAGCTCTCAACTAAACCCCTTCTATTTCTTGAAGATCTATAAAGCTTGGTCAGTACCTGAGTCCACATAGTACATATCGGTTGTTTGAGGAGGTGTGATTTAATGTGTCAAGTTTGATCATTTATGATACATAATGCGAAATAATTAAAGGGTACAAATTATAGTTCTCTAGTTAGGTTGGATCGGGCGAAAGAACCGATCGCCAAAAGACAAACATACTGAAAGCAAACTTAATTAGGATTTAACCACTACAACAACTACTTGAATGTCAATAGTATGTAAATTTTATTGCGTCCAACCACCTGCCCTTATAAGTTTCCAGTTGGTTCTGGGACGAGATTAAATTCCACGTGGGGGAAATTAACTTATTCATTTCGAAGGTTTTGTCTATATTCACAGCGATAAAAGCTTATCTGTTTCTAGGTAGCAATTCATGGTGATCCCAATCTCGTGATAAGAGAGAGAATATTCAAAACCAATGTACCTTTGCCCAAGTACAAACCATGAACCCACGAGTTTTGCTTTGTCCTGATCATTGACTGCGAAACAATTGATAGCTAGGGGAGGTAACAAATCTGAAAACACCGTACTCATACTTACGAAAAAAAAATTAAGGTACCAACGTCTACCCATTACTTAGTTGTTGGTCGTACTTCCAGAGTGCATGGTACTATATATTGAGGATGAAATCACCGGTAGGCTATGTTTGGTTTAAATTTCAAAACATTTTTTGTGTTTGTGTTTTTTTTTTTGAAGTAGTGTAGATTCTCTTGGGATTAGTGAAAAATGTGTTAAAAGTTGTTGGAATTTGTAAAAAGTTATTGGGGTTGGTGAAAAAGTATTGGAATTGATGAAAAAGTGAGAAGTTTTTAAAAACGTTTTGAGATCTAAAACAAACATAGCCTTAAAAAGGTTTTTTAGAGACTAATGTGTGTGTGGAAGTAATTAGAACGGTAGAGGTCATGATATTAATAATTAGATAGGTAGATCTTTACTTTTAACCCATAAACTTAATTACATCAAAATATCAAAAGAGAGGTCCAAATTAACCACCAAAGCCGTCGCATGTAGCCCCAAAACTATCAAATTAAATTCATTCATGTCCGCGTTTGTTATTGGATCCAACCATTAATTATATTGTGTCACGTAGCCTATTTTCCGTTAAATTAGATTGAAATGATGATAATGCCTCCGACTCACTTTTACATATGTTGAGGGCATTGTTGTCAATTTATTAAGTCATCGGGGTTATTATAATATTTATTGTCATTTTCAAGCGGAAAAAAACTCAATTTCTATATAATTAAATCTGACTGAGGATGCAACGTGTCTAACATTGGTAGTTGAAAAATGCAATATCTTGAAGCGATTAGTTTAAGATGCAATGTGTCAAACTTTTTTTAATTGATGGATGGAAAATATATTTATCTTTATAATAAATGTTTTTACTAGTCAAAATCATACCCTACTAATAGAGAAGAAGAAAAAGAAAAGAATAATTCTAACCTATATGTAAATTGTAGTATATACTGCTCTTCTTTTATTTTTTTGGGTTTAGGAGAAAATATTATTTCAAGATCTTCTAAAACGATGATCCATTTCATAGTTTACAAATAAAAACTTAATACATTATTGTCTTTATGTGATTCTGTTTCCTCGACTGTTTTTCTTGAGTACTTTTACTATTTAGCTACAGTAAGTACTTTAGTTGAAACTTGAAGAGGTTTGAGTAGAACGGAGTAAATATTACTAATGGCAATGGCAGTCAAATTATCTCCTGCAGGAAGAAGGCTAACTTTTTGTGGTCAGAAATTAGATTAGGTTAGCAGGCATGAACAGATCGTTCGATCATAAAGAACACGCAATGGGGGTTGCAAAGTTGTACCATCTGCATTATGCCTATCATGGGAAAGGATTTCATATGAACGTAAAATGGTTACTTCGCTTTGAGAGATTTGCTTCTAATTATCAGTTCAGTGAATCCATGAAATTGAACTGAGAAAAAAAAAAAGAATCCATGAAATTGACGTTTCCTTCGATTAAAACCCTACTGTGTGCACCCAGATGCACCAGACGAACTCTTGACCAAACTTTATGGCTCCACCTCTGATGCCCCCGTTATACTGGCCCTGCAACATGGAGTAGCCTAGCAGAACCTCTCGAACCCTAATCATTTGTCCCCTTACCCACCCACTGCTACCTCTTTACCTGACAGCAACCACACGTGATGTGCTGGATTGAGACCACATGGTCATGACCCCCAAAGCCCAAACCAAGGACTCGACACCTGCAGTATCCGGTAAACCACCAGGAAATATACCGGTTGCTTGCCGGAATGCAGGTGACACTGGACATGGGGCTCACAAACTGGCAGAGGGGAAAGAAAAGAAAGAGCCAAGGTCAGTGGGGTCCAAAACTTTTCCTACTTTTGGGGCTCTGTATCATTTTATTAGTGGGACTTTTGAGCTATGGCCGATCATAATCCTTTGGACCACACATCTTGAATTTAGCACCACCTATCCTTTTGAGTTTTACTAAACCTACCGTTGCTCATATATCTTGCAGAAAAAGGAAGAAAAGAAAAGATCAGTGCTTTCGCGCAGAGAAAGCATTCTGTTTCACTGACTTAGTGTGAATTAATCGTCCCACGGGTGTGGAATGTAGTTTCTAAGAAAGGAAATATGGTGGTCTTTTGCATGATGATGATCATTTCTTGGAGAAGAAAATGAACATAGATGGAAGTACGTTGTTGCTTCCTAAATGTTCATGAAGAATAATAAAAAACTTTCCACTCTCATCAAAAGTGGTCGGTCATACAGCCTTTGCCTTTTAAGTAATGTGTTTTCTCTTTTAAATGAGATATTATACGTGAAATCTAACAAATTATGATGGCTGACAGATTAGATCTAACAAAGTTCTGAACAGTGCAGACGTCGACGTTTAAGATGGTACTGGAAGGAACTATTCCTGTATTGCAATAGATAAGTTAGGAGAATGGATTCCCTCCGAGGACCGAAGCGACGGCTGGAACGTGAGCGGTCCAGAATGCCCGAGCTTTAGGAGAATGGATTCCCTCCGAAGGGGAATCCCTCCGAAGGACCGAAGGGACGGCTGAAACCTCACGTTCCAACCATCTAACGGTCCAGAATTCAGGCGTGTGGGTCCCGCGCGGGACCCACACCTGCCCGAACAGCCTCTGCTCGGGCATTCTGGACCGTTGGATGGCTGGAACGTGAGGTTCCAGCCGTCCCTTCGGTCCTTCGGAGGGAATCCGTCCTCGATAAGTTCGCATTGTATTTTTTACCGGAAGGAGATAGTAGGAGTGTGGTCTCATGAAATTGCGAGAAAGGGAGAAACCCTGGGGGCCGGGCTAAGATGGTATACCAATTGGGTGTATCATTTATGTGCCTTAAAATGTCAGACAGATACTAACGTTATGTAAAGTTCAAGCAAGTCCCAGATGGTCTGGTGCATCTTTTGGCATCCTAGTGGCAGTACATGGACAGCAAACATTTGGGACTTTTGTATGATCTAAAAATCTCATGTGAGACAGGTTTCGTGGTGCAAGTTATGCCACAAATGACAGCTTTTGGGTACTGTGTTGGATTTGTGTTTCTCAGTACAGCGGCAAACAATCACGCAGAGGCACATTTTACAGGCAATGAGAACCATATAAAGCCCTCGAGTCCTCAAAATTTTGACCATAAAAATCATAACCTTGAGAGCAATGAAAAGCAAAGCCTGTCATTTATTCTTCTCTCAGCTGGATTGCTGTTTTGACAAAAGCCACAAGAGCACAAGACCTTCACAAACTTCCAGATTTAGCCCCCCCACCCACCCCCACACACACACTTCACCCCTTTTACCAATTTGAAATATGCAAAATGACAAGTTCTTTCCCACTCAAAGCTGTGTGGGGAAAAAAGCAGTCCAAGAGAAACTGAATTGACCTTTCACCAACCATTACTGGTGGCCATTGGCCATCCCACACTACAGCTAAAGTGAAAAATTGAATCTGCTTTTGAGATTTGAGAAAATAACAAATGCTCTATCTCTAGCAGTCAATACATACCGACTTACTTATCATCCAACCAAGATATATATAATATATAGTTGCGATTTTCCTTGTTTTTGTTTTTCTCTTTTTAGTAGAAATGACAGATATATTTCCATAAAGCAGTGTTCGAGTCATAAATGATCAAGCTCTGCTGTATCCAAGATGGAATGAGGCAGAATAGGGACATTAATAGTCCATGTTCATATGCAAGAGGATGTGGACCCAGTATCACATGTTCATGGCGGTGATGGGGGGAAAGAGAGGGGGTTTCATTTGTATTTTCACCCTCCCAACTGTAAAATGGGGACAAAGCTGGCCAGCTGGAGAGAAGTGGAAGCATCGGATTCACAAAAGGTGTAAATTGGTCATATAAAGAATTTATGATAGGGGCCAGGGGGAGATAAGTACTACTTGGGCTTATTTTGAACAACACTGAGACAATCTAAGATTTTTTCGAAGAAAAACTTATAAAATGAATTGATTTATTTCCCCTTTCAAAGAGATAAAATAAGTTGATTTATTCGAGTCTTGGCTTGAACATGTCCTCTCCCCACTTTTCTTCTCTTTCAAAGAAGAAGATGCAGACAGTTTGAAAAGAAAAAAAAAAAAAAAGAGGAGGAAGTAGGGGATTTATATATGATTCATTTGGGACTAAGAAGTATAAGGTTCATGATCTATAGTAAAAAGATTCAAAATAATTAAATTTACCCTTCTAAAGTGGATATGAAAAGTGCAACAACTGCAGTACAATCATAAAGCTAACACGTACATGGATGCTGGTTATGGCTCCCCCTTTCCTGGTACCATTTGGGTCCATGCATTACTTTCTGGTATATATCTTCAGCCATTAGTTAAATCAATGAAAGCATTCTGATTTATTGGGTATCCAATGAACCTCCGTCTTATGCTCCGCTCTTACCAGCTGCTATTAATAGGTCTCTTGGGTAGGGTACTGTAAGGCACTTTACCAACATATTTGACATCTAGTCAGGTCGATCGGCAATAAATTTTCCGTCCTCTGTGAGGATTCCCCACACCCCCACAGCTATTTTTAGTTTTAAAGAATAGGTCAAGATTTCATTGACCCTAAAATTCTTCATGGCAAGCAAGAAAGGGAGCTGTAAGTAACCCTACTACAGCAGAGAAGACAGATATTTGAGGCTGCAATATCTAATAATACAAAGCCTTCTGGTTAAGATGTTGGAAGACAGCCCACTAGAGCGATGATCATGAAATGAGAGGACCAGCTTCGTGGGTACGTATTTGGGCCAACATGCAACCAAGGCATTGAAGTTAGTTACACCCCCCTGGTCATATATAATTTCATCGAAGTCCCTGTTCTCTCTCTAGTCTCTCCCCCCTACATACTCACGTGAAGAAAGCAAAGAAAGAGAGACGGCATAATTGAGTGAGAATGAGTGAAGAGCTACGGCCATGGGGTTTGGCTTAGCTGGTTCTCACTTCTCACTACTTCTCCACTCCTGTCATTCCACACGATTCATTAACCCCGCGGCCAACTCATCGCATGTCTGCCTAGACGGAAAAAAAAACAATCCCTCCTCTCAAAGCAACCATCATTTCTAGCTTTAATTAATGTCTATACAAAAGCAGACCATCAATGTTACAATTTGAACAAGTCACCTGTTCATGGGGGATTTGGCCAAGATTTTAGTTGCCATGCCTAGATTAATTAAGAAGCCCTTAAGAGAATGTAGTTTTTCCTTAAGAAAAAAAGCACAAAAAACAAAAAACCATTTATCTCAAGCTTGTAGCTCCCAAAGCCCAAAAGTTTCGTTTTTCCTTCTCCCCTGCTAAGCCCACGGATCAGTTGTGAAAAACCAAGTTGCTTGATGATTGATACGAAAGCACAACCCAACTTATAAGCTTCTAAAAACTACGAAAATTGTCATATTTGACTCCAAAAATATTAAAATGTATCAATGTTCTCTGTTCTCTGTTCTCCTTACTAATTCTCCCATTAATAAGATCCTACTATTGAAATATGAAAAATTATATTAAGTGTAATAATATTAATTATTGGATTTTATAACCGGGCTAACATTGATGTATTTTGATACTTTATTAGGACAAAAGTTATTGTGTGATTGAGGTTATTGTGTGAGTGGACGAGTGAGATTATAAGTTGAGAAATTTAATGACTGGAAAAATGTCACGTCATTTAATGAACAATACCCACGAAACCGAACCGCGAAACTGATCCGGTTTCATTAAATGACGTGATATTTTTTCAGTCAATAGATTTCTCAACTTCTAATCCCACCCGTCTACTCACACACTCACAAAATAATCTCAATTACACAATAACATGTGCCCTTTATTAGTTAAATGCGATGAATTTCGTAATTCAAATGGATATAATTGATATTTTATGGAAAGTCGAATGTTAAAAGCGACTAAAAGAAAGAATGCAAATACCATTTATGTCAAGCTTGTAGAGCTCCCAAAGCCCAAGAGTTTCGTTTCTCCTTCCTCCCCACTAAGCCCACGGATCAATTGCGAAAAACCAAGTTGCTTAATGATTGATATGAGAGCACAGCCCAACTTACGGGCTTCCAAAGCCATTAATGTTTTTAAAAACGTTTTTTATTTTAAAAATGTTTTTCAATCTAAATATAAATTTTTCACACACAAAATATTTCAATCTTCAACAAAATTTTATACATAATTATTATTTCATGCTCCTAGTATTATTTCGAGACGTTTCGTATATGAGCCTCTTCAAACAGGACTTATTGCTATTGATTCGACGATCCCTATAAGACCGTGGTCAGCGATAATTAATTATTGGAGACAGACAGACTGGTAAAACATCAGTAGCCACAGATACGATTCTCAATTAACAAGGGCAAAATGTAATATGTGTTTATGTTGTTATTGGTCAAAAAACATCTTTTGCGGCTCAGGTAGAGGTAGTGACTGCTTTACAAGAAAAGGGAGCAATGAAATATACGATTGTAGTATCCGAAACGGCGGATCTTAATTCATATGAAAAATAATACAAAAATATAAAAATTTATCTCACAAAATTCTTCATCAATACAAATATTTTTACTCTTACATTCTCATAATAAATTTAAAAAATGTAGGGTTAATGTCCAAAATAGTCCCTGGATTTTATGTCATTTATCGATTTGGTCCCTGAGTTTCAAATTTGGTCACATAACTCCTTAGGTTATCCTCATTTATCAATTTGGTCCCTAGGTTTCCAATTTGGTCACTTAAGTCCTTAGGTTATTCTCATTTATCGATTTGGTCCCTGGGTTTCCAATTTGGTTACATAAGTCCTTAGATTATCCTAATTTATCGATTTGGTCCTTCCGTCCAATTTATACTTTGACGTCTCATCAAAATGAGCCACTACCCCCAAATCAATCTGCAAACAGAGAGCAACAAATAGAAAATCCACGACACGATTCAAATCTCAAAGATCACCAACGGCTTCAGATTGGATATATCTTCGCTCCGTGAAAAATAGATTACCGACATGACTGAAAAACATGGATCTGAGCTCCCTTCGTCGATCGAATGTGTGGTCTCCCCCGTTCGATTTTTTTTCTTTTTTACGAATATGTCAGGTGGACGTGAGTTTTTTTAAATAATAAAAAAAAACATACACGTGTCGCGATGTTATTGGTGGTGACGTGACCCACCGTTAGCTGATTGTGCACGGAGGAGACGGAATTGGATGGAAGGATCAAGTCGATAAATGAGGATAATCTAAGGACTTATGTGACCAAATTGGAAACTCAGGGACCAAATTGATAAATGAGGATAACCTAAGGACTTATGTGACCAAATTGGAAACCCAAGGACCGAATTGATAAATGAGGATAACCTAAGGACTTATGTGATCAAATTGGAAACCCAGGGATCAAATCGATAAAGGACATAAAACTCAGGGACTATTTTGGTCATTAACCCAAAATTTATCTTCATAAACATCATTTATGTTAATCTCACCCTTCACACAAATATCTAAATAAATATATCTAATTTTTGTTCTTAATCATTACACAAAAAATAATAAACGTTTTGAAAACAAAATCAAAGATAGCCTAAAAATTTCGTTTTCCAAAGTTTTCTTTTTGTTTTGTTTTCGAGCACAGAAACTTCAGTCCTCTATAATTTTTTTTTGGTAAAGGTCCTCTATAAATTCATAGAAAGGTAGGCTTGCACCTTTAACCCGCCCCGCCAGTCCTTGATCGGATCAAACCGGATTTGTAAAAGAGGTTTCGGACGGTCGGACCAACCCACGCGAGTGTAGAAGAGGATGATCCGCTGCAGATTCCAAACCGGCCCGTTAATACATAATTCTAAATTTACGGATTTAACACTGATCCCTTCCCACCAAAAAGAAACGGATGAGGAACTACCCTAGTGGCCGTGGGCAAGCAATCGAGAGAGAGAGTGTGTACTGAATGACGCTTCCTTCTACTGCAGCGGATCCATTAACTCAATCCACACCTGAGATTAGCGAAAATAATCTCCAGGTATGCCGCCGGTGTGACATCTTTATTCTATCCGACAGCCGTTATTCGTGCTGCACTTCCACATATAGGGAGATGCTTTTGCAGAAAAACCGGGGATTCGTCTGATATCTTCTGCGGAATTATGAAATTTTACTCCTAAAATCATAAAAAACGGACGATACGCCGCCTCTCTGTTTTTCTCCTGTTTATTTTGTCTCTGTTTGTTTCCGCGGGAGAAATAGAACTTGAAAGCAAATGGAGCACTAATATAATTTTCGTTAAAATGTCTCTCTCTTCACAGCCATTCTTTGTTCTTCACAAAGCATCATCCTCAAAATCGGAGAAAATATCAAATGGAACTGGGAGAACCCGCAGGCGAATTGATCTACCCCCAGCATCACCGAAGAAGACCGATAAATCAGAGGCCGAGAAAGCTCAAGAAAGGGATGAGCATCGCTACGACCACTTGCGCAAGGAAGCTTTTGAGCTTGTTTGTTCGAAAATTGACTCGATCATCAAGGTTTGTCTCTATATTCCCTATCTTCCATCTTTATGTTTCATTTATCACGTTATAAACGGACATGAAATTCACATTGGTTTTGAGAACTGAAGAATTCAGGCTTAATGTGTTCGATACCCCAGTTTACTTTGGTCTGTTGAACTTATCTCAGTCGTTCTAAAGGATATCCGCATTCGTGATTGAGTAAAGAGGGATATAAATGTACGATGTCAAATGTTGGTTCTGTTTCCTTTATTTTCTCAGCGATTAAAATAATCTCGACCTATTTTTGCAGGATGTTTTGAGGGATGTCAATACTTATGTATTCAATGAAATAAATCGCTGGGTTTGTGAGTCCTTTAATGCTATTAAATCATTTCGAACACCAGGTTTCACTGAAGCAACTCGGTCTTTTCCCATTGTAGCTGATGCTACTTGTAAAAAGGTGTTCACTGGGCTGGTTCTCACCAGTAAGTTCTCCTACATTTTGATACTTCAAATTAAATGTTGGTCAGAGAATATGGTTGAACTTATCTGTAAATACTGGTGATGCTTTGGATGCATTTGGATGGATTAGGACAGTGAAAGGAAATTGGCTCTGTATTCTGATTAAAACCCTCGTTTGTATTTTTTGTGATGATTGCTAAAACGACAATACACTATAACGTGTTATTTTTATATGAATTGGGTTGTTGGGAAAGCATGCTTCATTTGCATCCTGTGGTTACAATTCTTCTTGGTCCATCAATTTTGACTCGTCTGTGCCCTGTTGTTAAGCCATGTCATGCAGATTACATGCACCTAGATATTTTACCAATATAGAGTATTGATCAATTATTGGCAGGGAATATGGAGTTTGTTGATGATCTACTGACATTTGAAGATCTTGGCCTTTTTTTAAGATCTCATGGGTGCCATGTGGCTAAACTTTCGTCCCTAGACTTTTCTGCCAAGAATGGAATTGGTGGTTGCCTGCGAGGTTTATTGAGACAGTGCTTAATGGAAACTATAGATGTAAGCACGTAAAATGCAGACATTACAGCTTAAACCAAAGTCGAGATTTCAGTTTTAGTAGTTTTTAGCTTCATTTTTAATGCTACTTTTGAGCAGGCAGCTGATATATCCATCTTAGCATCATGGTACAGAGAACAAGAAAACCATAATACCCCTGTGGTTGTGATCATAGAGGATTTAGAACGATGTTGTGGGTCAGTATTATCCAACTTCATTCTCATGTTGAGGTAATCGATGGCATCTTGCTACCCTTCCCACGAATGGTTTTATACATATTGTAAATTTGTATCTCTGTTTGTGTGTATACTTGTATATGTGAGTCTATGTCATATCCTGATTAACTAGATCATGGCCTAGAGAATATGCGAGGTTGCCATACCCCTAGTCATAGTGTCAGAAATTGTTATGAGATTGATAATAATGCAATATAGATCCATTATGTCATACATTTTCCTTCATCAATGCCACAGAAGTTGTGCTACTATACACTATTGAGAGAGAACACTTGGCTGATATTCAATAGTGCTGTCTGCTTTCTAGTTGATTGTACTACAATAAACCCAATCTATAAGCTGGGGTTAATTGATCCTTTTCTAAACTCATCCTTATTCTGAAATGCTGATCTCAAAATTGATAATTATGTCAAAATCAGATATTCTTCTACCCCTAGCTGGTTCAGGATTCTTGTACTTTCAGTTCCATTCAATTTACCCTATTGCAGCAACCAACTTTAATCTGGTGTCGCAGGTGCTAGATATACATATATCTAGGTCTTTAGTCCATTCTTGCTTTCATGGGCTAATACCTTATGCACCAAGTAGTAAGGCAATAATGTTCCATAGTAGCTTCCATTTCTTTTTTCTCCTCTGCTCCCCCCGTCCTACTTCCTCAGATGATGGTAGTAGGATACAAAACACAATGAGCAGTATCCATCCATTTCTCCACATCCTTCTCCTCCCATGGGAGCAAGCCCATTGTAAAAGGTGAAGTACCACTGGCGTTCAAATTGCATGGTGTATAACTCTTCTTCGTCGTGTATAATATCGTCATTGACTTCATACCGACTTGCTCATGAGATTAAAACATAAATGATGCATTGTCATGCCCCAAGCTAATTTCTCTAGGTCCAAAGATAATGTCAAAGTTCAGCCTTAATGATGGAGTTTTTCTGTTATATCCAATGTCATTTGTATATTGCAATAACTGCTTGCAACTTGCTCCTTTATTTCCATCAGCGAATGGGTTGTAAAGATTCCAGTCATTGTTCTAATGGGAGTTGCCACAACACTGGATGCTCCAAGAAACCTTCTTCCTTCAAATGTGCTACAGCACTTGTGCCCCTCTAAGTTTACATTGGGATCACCAGCTGAGAGAATGGATGCAATTGTTGAGGCGGTCCTTGTGAAGGAGTGTTCTGGGTTTAGTGTCGGTCACAAGGTGGCTGTTTTCTTGAGAAATTACTTTGTAAACCAGGATGGAACACTAACATCTTTTATTAGAGCTTTGAAGGTTGGCAGTGCTTGTCTATTATCATCGTTATCAGCGTCTTTACTTTAGAGATATGCAGTGTCAGCATGATTAGCTCTGCTGCTTTATCTTATGAAAAATATTTTTCAGATAGCTTGTGCCCAGCATTTCTCCATGGAGCCTCTGAGCTTCATCCTTGGTGGCTTGCTTGTTGAAGAAAAACAAAAGGTTTAAGTTCTTGTATCCTTTTGTAATATTTGGACGTTCCTTCTTCAAGTCGTGTTGCTCAGTCATCTGATATTTTAGTTCAATATTTGTTAAGGTATACCTCAACTCAGTTGGCACTATCTATCCTGATATATAGCCATAAGTAAAGTTGGTAATGGAGTGGCACTTGTAGGCATTATTATTATTATTAGTATCTGTTGTAGAAGAAAAATTTCAAGCTGAAATGTTGGATAACACTGATTGTAATAGAGAAAAGGTGGCGCTCAATAAAATTATACATCTGTATAGTGAAATCTTTAGATAAATTGAAAAAGGATAGATCAGTTTGGATGTCCCTGCCATGTTTGATTCTTCAATTTCATTGGATGTAACTTCTGGTTCCAAAATTCCAAGTTTGCCTGGATTTTTCTTCAGGTTAGCTGAATTTGTGTGTTTCTGAATCCACATCCTGAATTGTCTTTTTTCAGTACTCTGTTTCATTCCTACAAGTCAAAATTATCAAAGTAATTTGATTTCTCAAAGTTCCAGTTAAATTGTTTTTGAAAAAATTATGTATGTATGACTTCTGACATATTGATAGTTTTTTTTTCAATTTTAGGTGAGGCCATAGAGGTTGAACCCATAATTTGGTTATTGTCCCTGTAGAGATGAACTATTGATGAAATCTTACCCATCAAACCTTGTATGTTTTCAGATAAGTAATAAAACAAAAAAATGTAGTTTTTTTTTTTCTGTTAAATCAGAACAGAAACGGGGCAATTCTAGAAGGTTAAATAAGATACCAAATTGAAAGAAAAAAAATATTTCTGTCTATTCTGCTAAGATAGGTTTGGAGAAAGGGGTTTGTTAGTCTAGTTTCCTTATTGAATCCCCCTCCTCCCACCCACAAAAGAAAAACAGAAGTACCCAATGAAAATAATTAAACCAGGGTATTAATGCTGACCGTGACAATCAAAATTGAATAGTAAATATACATGGAGAAATAAATATGATGATTAATTCATAGCCAGTTAAGTTAGATTCTAGCTCTGCCCTCTCAGCTTGCCATGTATACAGTTTTATGCATCAGTAACACCTAGTTTCAGGCACACATCTGGATGTCAAATGAGACCCCCAATTTGATAATTGTTTGATGCTTCTACTGCTTTGGATTTTTGCAAAAACCTAGATCCTTGATTAGATATTGAGCCTGGACACTCATTGGTTTTTCTTTTCATCTTAACAATGTTTGGAAATTTCAGGGTGAGAAAAGCGGTTTACTGCCTGAAGAAATATTGAAGTATACTTCTCAGCTTCCATCTTATGCGAGGTAATTAGATGATTTAATAATTTGATGTTATCTGCTTGTCTCTGAATAGCCAAGATTGCTAAACAAAGATGACGATAATACACTGGTTGCAAATCTTTCCCTAGGAATCAAATGGCTGAACTGAATGGCAAAAGTTTCGTTCATGGTTTCTCAGAATTGAAGAGATTGCATAAGTGCTGGAGCACTGCAGTCTTGGTGAGGCATTAGGTTCTTTTTTGTTTCTTTTCACTTGCCACTAGAAATTATGAAAGCACCATTGCTTTGCATGTTCATTTCTTTATTGCAAAGTGAGAAGTATTTGTTCCCATTTTATTTCATGGTGTTCCCTTTGGCCCATTTTTTCCTTGTAACACGATGTCTGAAAATTTGGGTAAATTTTTTTTTGGAACTTGTTGGTTTCTTTTTACTGTTATCTGATTTGTACTTCTCCTTCTTAACTTTAACTGTGCCTTGCAGTGCCTGCATGAAGTGGGGAAGTGTAATAAAATCCAGCTGCTAGACTTATTATGTGAGGTGCTTGATCCAGATTTGTACATCGTAAGGGCTTCCAATAATCATGTGGCACTAGAAAAGGATTCTGGAGTACCTATGGCTGGTGTTCATGGTATAAGGCGAAAGTATTCTATCTCGCAAAAGGGTGGTTTTATCTGTCAGATAGTATGCAAAGTAAGGTAGGATAACATGTTGCAATGTAGATGGACTGAAATTAGCTTCTGCTGTCTTACATTCATGTTACCAGTTTTGGGTTTCCAAACAGACAAACATTGCTGGAAAGAGTTTCAAATCTTCCCCTTTGATATTTCTGGAAAGATGAAATTTTTGCTTGTATGGTACTTAGGGAAATTAAGGGGAAAGGGGGTACGGAAGTCTTTCATTTTCTGGAGCAACTCTTTCTGGTACCAATTGTTCTGATTGTCGTACTAGTTGTTGATTATTAAGAGCGATTTTTTAAAGATTTAATTTATATGTTCTCTTGGTTTAGCTTGGCTGCAATGGCAAATTGATGACAATATTCTTTTAACTCTCTGTATACAATGGACTGTTCTAACACAACTTGTTCTCTTCTGTCTCATATTTGTTCAGAGTCGGATAGCTCACAGGATGTATTTTCTTGTTAATTAGACTGGATTAGAAGACATTCGTGATTCCTCATTGTCATGTAGTTAGTCTTTTCGTTGATTTAAATCATGCCCTCAGTTCTCAAACAACTGGAAAATTCTTAATTGGTTACAGTTGTAAGATACATGGGAGAATGCTGCAGATGATATATGGCAAACAATAAAATAGAGGCGTACTTGAAGATTTTGGAATTTACTAAGCAGTGAAACTTCTTGATGTTAGCTGTAGATCTTGCTTTGATATCTTAACATTGCAGGACAAATCATTTGTTCACTAATAACTAACTGCTTGGATTGGGTGTGGAGCTCTTTAATACTTACGTATTAGCTAAATGAGTTATGGTCTGCAAATTTTTATGATTGTATTAGATTAAAACCAATCCAATATTTGTGATGCTTCTGTCTTGTTTTTCTTTCATGGGAATATTTATGCCTTTTGGACTCCTTTGTCACTTAAAGGTTAACCTAATCTTGATAATTAGTTTCCTAGTCAATTCTTTTTGCTTCATGTCTGAATTCTGAAATTTGAATATAATTAGGGATCTTCCAACAGTGACGCTCAAGCAGTTGCTAAAGAGTTGGAAAAAGATTAGTCTGGACTTTCTCGAGGTATGCTTATGGTTTTGACAAAGTTGAGAAGTCTCGGAGCTTGCTTGGAATACTAATTTGTGTGTAAAATAACAAACCAATTTCTTTCTACGAGTAAGACCATTTTTTTTAACTTCTCTCTTTAGTTGAAAACTGTTTTGCATGTGACAAGCCATTTGGTTTTGTAGTTAAATCATCAATTCTGTCCACAGTTAAACCATTTCCTTTAATTGAAGCTACTGGAGAACTGAAGTGTTATCAATTTATGCCATGTATTTGTGTTTGGTAAAGCTGCTTCTGTGGTCATACTTTGGGAAGGGGTTTTTCTTGGATATGCTTTTAATGGTTATGAGCGGGGCATATGTTTCATCCTGGGCTTCTGTTGGAGTTATGAGAAGCAACTTCTATCTGCCTCACCCTCCTTTGGGCGCAACACCTACCAGCAATAATAGAATAATAGTTGATTATATAGCTTCTCCTATTTTTTTCCCTGGCCCATCCAGGTGTGAACCTGTAGTCCCCTTTTCAGACTGTACACTAATTTATCCTCCGTCCACTTCCTATAGCTACAAACAGCTGCAATGTTTATAACGTTCTGAAAATGATTTTGTGTTTAAAATACTGCTTGATCAAATCTAACTTGTGGACTTTGTGTATATTGAATTAAAATGCTTTGAGCTTGACTATCCATTTAATCTATCAATATAGATTAGTAGTTCCTTATGGTCCTTATTGTTTTAGAGGACTAGACACTCATAGATGAATTATTTGTGCCTTAATCAAGCTTACATCTATTAACAATCATCTTTATGTTTCTTCTTGTATTTATGCAATTTTTGTATTGCTCTTCACAACTTTTAATTTTTAACCCATGACATGGCCAAACTAATTATTATGAATAATGTGTCTGTGATAGATCAATGAAAAAGTGAAGGACTTGCAGTCTATGCTGGGGTTTGAGGATGGACAGTTGAAACCAAATGTTGATGACATATCCAAGTAATGTTCTACTTTACCTTTTCTGGATTATATCACATTATGTCACATATTGGTTGCACAATCCGCTATGCAATCAGATAGTGAACCGATTACTAATGTTGTGAAGCAAATTAGTCTCCAGTACTTTGTAAGATCTTTAGTTATAGTAGGAAAATTAGATTGTTAGTTATGGGACTTAGCAATGTTTGAAGCCTAAAGTAGAAGGCTTGAACTCAAGGGAGAACAAGTCACTGCCATTGAGCTCATCTATGAGTGGGTGCTTGAGAAAGGGGCAGGAATGAAAGGCAAAATAATTTATGGTTCTCTGATTTGGGTGATGACGTGCCTAAGATTTTAGGTAAAAACAAGATTTCTGATTCAAATGCTAGTGCATACATTAAACTCAAATATACCGTTCATTAGAGCTAAATGCTTTAGCTACACTGAGAAGTCTATCATCTATGCTTGCCAAATGTGACACATCTAAGTGCCGAAGGAACCGCAAGCGTTAAGGACTCTTATATTTCTTTGATTCGGATGTGACACAGTCTTTCCTTGATTATTAACCCCTCTGCCTCTCTGATTAAACAAGATGTTTTTGTTTCAGTCATTAGAAAGTTACCATCATTCACTGCCCCTAAACCCCCCACCCCAACCCAAACAAAAAAACAAAGAAACCAAAGGGTCAAGGAGTTGCTTTGACTGTCACTAAATAGACAGTTGTACAAAATGGGACTATTTCTTAATAAAGTTCTGGCACTGCATGTTGCAATGCCTACTTCAACAAAGGCATTGTGATGATTAATAGGGTAGTACTACAAGTGCATCTGTGCCCTATAAATACATAACAACGCATCACTATAAGAGTTGACAACCCACTTTGGCGCTGCCTAAGATGTGCTAAGACCACCAACTTGTGCCTCCAAGATTATTTTATGCGGATCCGGATAGGCTTCATAGATTGGAAAAAAGAGGATCACATTTACTGTCTTCTACGGGTTACATTTTGAAGAAACTTCTGATTTTGAACTGGCAAGAGTTCTCTAGTTTATTCTGTTATAATTTCTTTTCAGTGGGCTGATAGTCTCAGTTGAAAGTTTTAACTGATTAGGAACTTCTGTTTGGGGTAAGTTATTAGAAAAGAAAAAGCTTATGACTTGTTTGTACTTACATGTACATCAAATGATAGCCAAGACTACCTGGAAAAATAGTAATGGTTTTTTGTTTTTTGTGGAATATAGAAGATACTATTTCTTCATGGATCAGGTCATCATAAACTTGATGGTGAATTAAAGTTGTATGGATCATGTATATTCCAACGCGCAACATTCATAAGGATAGCCATTTTGTCATTTGGAACAGATACACATCAAGATGCTGGCTGGGATCTATAGCCAATGTCCTCATGCCATTTTTCCTTCTCTCAAGTTTTCATCACATTGCTTTTCTCCTTTCAAGACAGAAATGCATGTGTGCAAACCTATCCGTGCAGATGTGTGTGTGTTCATGCTTGTGTAAAACACAGATTCTTGGGGCTGCAGTGTGACTGTCTTAATGTGACAGGAGACATTCATCTTGGAACCCTTTAAATAGTGAGAAAGTATCAAAAGCAATAAGCGAGAAAGCTGCTGTTTTTCTAGATTGGTTGGTTAGGTAAGGATATTTCTGCCCTATCTTTTTACTCTTTCGTAGACTGGAAGACTTATAACTCTCAGTCTAGTTCTTACATAAGTTACATTCTTAAATAAATATTCCATCTGCTTAGGCTCTCAGAAATTAACTGTTAAACCAATATTGCTAAGTGATATAGTAGCCTAAAGAAGAAGATGACAGGACCAGGGCAGTCATGCCTACAATGACAAAGCAATCAAATATAGGAAGGAAGGCGGTCACACCCTTGCTGGAAATTATTTGGCATTTAAACTATGAGAAACTAACAAATAACAAGGTTTAATTTAGGGAAAAATACACTTTCCACCCACAAACTATCAGGGTAGTGACACATTGCACCCCAAACTACCATCTTTAAGACATTGCACCCTCAAACTACCAATGTTAGACACTTTACACCCTAAACTATCCACTTTAACACATTACACCCTCCATTTGACAATAATACCCTTAATAAATTAATGAATTGACAACAATATCTTTAATATATGCAAAATGGGTCAAGGGTATTATCGTCATTTTAGTCTACAAATTTGACATAGGGTGCAAAGTGTCAAAAATTGGTAGTTAGAAGGTGCAATGTATCAAAATTGGTAGTTTATGGTGCAAAGTGTAAAATTGTGGGTGAAAAATGTATTTTCCCCTTTAATTTATAAAGCGAAAAAATTTGCCCAGCAAAGCAAGCAAAAGACTAGCATTGGAAGAAGAAAACATGTCTACCTAGGATTGACGGTTGTTGCTAATGCACTTGAAGGCCTTAGTTTATTTTCTGCAAATGAAAGTTCAATTACCACAGGCTGATGGGGAGCTTCTTTTTCAATTATTAGATCCTTAAACTGGTGTATTGACATGCTCATTTTAATGAATCAGAATGATAATGGACTCCCTTCATATCTCTTACGTATTCTATTTTCTATGATACATGGCACCTAAAAGAGTTCTGACGTCTTTCATGTTTCTTTGAAACAGGGAGTATTTGAGACCCATTGAGTGCATACCTTTGCACGAAATTGTGTGCTTTAAGAACGTTGAGAAACTTCAATTGGTGAGCACTTTTAGGATCATTCCAAGAAGCACATATGGCTTTCCTGTTTCAGACCCCGGGTTGGGTGGGGGAGGGGGAATTTTCAAATAGGATTCTTGCTAGAGATGTTCATTAAATTTGACCAAAATCTATGAAGAGCATTACTTTTACTTGATGGAATACTAAGTCTATAATCCTTTGTTCTCTTTGTATTTATGAACTTCTCACTCGTCCTAGGCTTTAATTGGAGACCCGAGAAGAAGGATTCAAGTTAATCTTCTGGAGTTCCACAAAATTCTGAAATGTAGTTGCTGCAGCCAGAGTGGCAACGTTCTATTGCCTTCCATGCATGATACCTCCATCATGTAAGTATATCCTTAGATGAAGCAGTCATATAGCAATTGTTTTTGGAACGAAGACATGTTACATAGAAAGAGTTTGGGGCAACATCTAGCAGGAATTATATATACAACCTCAAAAATGCAGAAACAAGCCATTTAATAGTTTTGGATCAACCTCTCTTTTCAGATCTGCTCTTTGGAAGTGTTAAAGAACTGAAAGGAGGATTGCTCCACATGGGGTTTTATCCCTTCTTTACCAGATCTTGAAACTAGTAAATATTGCAATCTGACAAGATCAGCTGTAAGTAGGATATTTTATCAGCAATAAACTTTGTAATTACTAGTCAGAAACGATCAGCCAGGAGAATAGGGTCTATAACTTAATAGAGTATCTCTGTGTAGTTATGCCTTTGTTATTTCATTACATAAGTTGTATGACATATTAGGACCTTTAACAAGCTCCACCTTCCTTAGATCCGAAGCACATTAAAAGCTCTTTTATCATTTACATGAGTTAAAATTATTATAGTTGATAATGTCCATGGTACTCTATACATGTGTTCTCTCACCTGCGCTGAAATTCATGAGCAAACCAGTCAAGTTCTTCTATGTCATTATTGAATTTATCTTGCTTTCACTCTGCTTCTTGACTTCCTTTTGAAGCTGAAAGTTTTACTACTTGATAGATGTTCATGTTTCTCTCTTGTTTTAGGTATACTTTAGCTCAGGAGCATGGCGATCTTATTAATCTCCATGATTGGTTCCAATCTTTCAAAACAGTTGTTCTTCGTCCTAGTACAAAACGGAAACTCAAATCGAAACAGTCTCCATTACCCAAGAAAAGAAAGGATATGCATGAATCTGCAGACATGAGCGAAGCGTCAATTCAGTATCCTAGTGATCTTTCATTAAAAGTGCATCATAGTCTTCTTAGTCATATAGTTGCATTATATGTATATATGTGTGTGTATTGAAATTATTGATATCATATACACCTTCAGTTATGGCCACGTGACCTTACTAAGCATTTCAACTAATATACGAATTTTTCTGTTCTAGATGTCCTCTGTTTTTGCACTTGCATCAGGGCTCTCCTATGTTCACCTTAGTTCTTTTTTCCAGTATCTCAATGTTTTCTTCAAAACCATTTAGAGGACCTAAATTCTTCTCTTAATCGCAACAGATTTTTAGTTTTACATGAACAACCCTTCCCAAGCAACTTCAGTCACCTTGTTACCTTTTTATTTGAGGTGTCTACGAGTATGAGTTGCTGCAAATGTTGGGCTAAATAACTTCTATTTACCCGGCTATTAATACCGGTGAAGGCTGCATTAATAATTGTGCACTCATGTTACGGAACTCCCCAAAGGTCTCTTTCTTGTAGGTCTTGTAGGAATTAACGATTGCTGTTCCAGATTCAAAGTAGTTTGATGCACCAGAATTTCTACCGCACGTAGTAGTGCTGTTTTGCATTGCATTTCTTGCAGGCTTGCACTTGTCCTCTCTACATTAACGATTCCTTTATCTCCTCCTTGCCTGGCTTCCGTGTTCCTCGAAGATCCTTAACCCCTTTTTCCCTCAGAGCAAGGTTTTGCAGCGCAGTTACAGAGCTGCAGATTACTGGTCTCATTCGGATGCCAAGCAGAAGACGCCCTGACTGCGTGCAGAGAGTGGCCTTTGGACTGTAACCATTGCAGCCATTGTAGAAGCTTACTCGGCTTTGTTTTGATATCTTTCATGTGAAGGTAGCATTATCTTGTTTTTGTGCATTTGTAAGTCGTGTAAATATGTCAAGGCTCTACAAATTTAGAACGTGATTAAGGAATATATGACCATGTCATTGTTAGGTGATATTGAGCCTTCTCAACCCCAAAATCTAGCTCAAGATGTGAGATTTTCTCTTACACTTATAAACTGACCACCAACCTATTCCACAACCGATGTGGGACAATCCCAACAATCTCCCCCTCATATCGGGCCTTGAGTTGGATGCAGACAACTCGTTTCTCTCATAGACTATTGGGTCTGAGACTTGTTGGTAAACTTGGGCTCTGATACCAGTATTAGGTGGTCTTGAGCCTTCTCAACCCCAAAAGCTAGCTCAAGAGGTGAGATTTTTCGTCACACTTATAAACTGACCACCAACCCCTTCCACAACCAATGTGAGACTAACCTCAACAATCTCCTTCTCATACATTGAGCCTTGGGTTGGGTGAAGACAACTCGTTTCTCCTATGGACTGTCGGGTCTGAGACTTGTTAGTAAATCTGACCTCTGATACTAGTGTTAGGTGGTCTTGAGCCTTCTCAACCCCAAAAGCTAGTTCAAGAGGTGAGTTTTTCCTCACACTTATAAACTAACCACCAACCTCTTTCACAACTAATGTGGGGACTAACCTCAACAATCTTTCCCACACACATTGGGTCTTGGGTTGGATGAAGACAACTTGTTTCTCCTATGGACTGTTGGGTCTGAGGCTTGTTGGTAAGTCTGACCTCTGATACCAGTGTTAGGTGGTCTTAGGTCTTCTCAACCCCAAAAACTAGCTCAAGAGGTGCGGCTTTTGATCACACTTATAAACTGACTACTAACTCTTTCCTCAACTGAAGGGGGACAACCCATAAGTCATACCA
Organism: Myrica gale; assembly: GCA_963930655.1. NCBI lineage: Eukaryota > Viridiplantae > Streptophyta > Magnoliopsida > Fagales > Myricaceae > Myrica > Myrica gale. The sequence goes on from OZ005611.1 coordinate 23,661,370, forward strand.
AACATGTTGCATAGTTTGTGGTAGAACACTCGCAGATACGCACACATTGGAAGCGGAAAGACTAGCATATAAGCACGCGCCCGCACGCGCATGCACGTCAGTTTTTGTGTTCTTTGTTACCAAGCAGAGCAGGCACGAGTCAATTACCACAATTTCGCAGATCTATCCAGGTTTCTCTCTCTACTAGATGTAATTTTCACATATGCTCTATGCACCCAAGTACTCAAACAGCACGCAAAGGCGAATCTTTTTTTTTTGGGTGGACGAAATAAATAATTAGACTACAAAGATGTATCAAAAAAATGAGCCTGTATGATTCACAGTTCACACTTACTAAAATTCGTTTTTGTCTGAAAATGGTAACTTGTTTTCTGCGCAACCTACAGCAAAAGTCGCCCCATTCTTTTTTGTGTCGGTGGACTATACTTGTTATACGTCACGGATATCTCGTAACTTCACGCGCTAGCTTTAAGTTGATGATGTAGACTGGCTAGTATTTGCGAATGATCCCGGATCCTCCAATTTAATTTTATTAACAAAATCTGTTGTCTGTGGATGTCAAACAACGTAGCGAGTACCACTTGTCATCGAAGAAAGCGGGTAGGCCAGGGAAGCCCATTTCTTGTTTGGCTAGCATGAAAATGATACCATGAGGCGCTGGAAAATGCAACTGCGTTGTGAAAAAAATCTTAAAAGAGGCGGATTGGCGGAGAGAGAAAATAGAGTTTTTTTTCCAGAAGTTCATTGTTGAGGGAGAATCATAATTATTGATGGTTGGCAGGTGGAGGGACAGGTACTGTGTGTTTTCTTCAATCTTCGCTAAGTAGGACAGGACCTCACGTGATGTGAGACCCGTATGAAAAAGGGTGCCAGCTTTCCTATGCGCCAACTAGACCGACGTATTTATATAACCCACCGGACGAAGTTGGCCATGATTTGCATCATAGTTTTTTTTTTTGGGTTAATGATCTCAATAGTCCTTAAATTTTATGCTCATTATCGATTTGGTCATTGGATTTTTAATTTGGTCACATAAATCTTTAGGTTATCCTCATTTATCAGTTTAGTCCTTCCGTCCAATTTCGTCTCCTTCATGCACAGTCAGCTAACGGTGGGCTACGTCACCACGAATAACATCGCGACACGTGTCCGATTTAAAACAAAAAATTAAGGTCCATGTGTAAAAAAAAACCGAACAGGAGAGAACCCCTCATTCGCCCGATGAAGGGAGCCCAGACCAGCTCAGGGGTCGCCGGGAGCCACCCACCCCGACGACAGGGGAGCCGCCCCGGCGACGGGGAGCAAGATTTGGGCTCCCTTCATTGGGCGAATAGCGGGTTCTCCCTTGTTTGATTTTTTTTACACATGGACCTTAGTTTTTTTGTTTTAAATCGGACACGTGTCGCGATGTTATTGGTGGTGACGTGGCCCACCGTTAGTTGATTGTGCATGGAGGAGACAGAATTGGATGGAAAGACTAAATCAATAAATGAGGATAACCTAAGGACTTACGTGACCAAATTGAAAACCCAATGACCAAAATCGATAATGGGCATAAGACCCAGGGGCTATTTTGGTCATTAACCATATTTTTTTTATTTGACCTTAATTAGTTCACTGGTATGTGGAGCATATCCGGATTACAAACTGTGCTTAAGATTTATTTTATCCTATATTAATTTCTGTATATTTTGAGTGGTCATTTTATCAACTCAGTTGACCACGTTAATCTAACAAATTTCACGTGATTAATAGAGACATCACTAAAAATAGCAAGCATAGCCCCAAGTTATTTGAGGTGCATTATCTTTTACGAAAGACTTGTCAATCAAAGTGTTATGCCCTGACATTTTATGTTGAGGTAGAGTAGATTGATTAATGTGAATTTTAAATTAATAGCTACTATTCTAACTTGACATTTTAAGCGACTCGGGACATATGATTACTTGCGATTGATGGTGACGTGTCTCTATTAACAAAATGAGATTTATACAGTTAACAAAGTCAATTGAGTTGATTAAATGACTATTTCATAACGTGAAAGATTCTATTAAGACTAATTTAGGACGAAATAAATCATACCTAGAGCTAGTGTACTAATTAAGTTATTACTTTGTTTCAATCTTGTTGTGGTTAATTTTAGAATTTACGGTACTTTTCAGCAACTTTGGTAATATCTGGATGTTTATCAATTATATTATTAGAAACTAGATCAATTAAAAATAAACATATAAAAATGAAGATAATATCTCATATAATTTAGTTTTTTTGTGTTCTTTTTTATCAACATAATTTATAATTAACGCTGCTGGTATTGTTAATTAACCATGGGATTAGCCGGCTGTTTTTCAATTGGCAATATGTTGTCGGTCATACAGCTGTCTGTTTACACGTGTAACTCCCATCAACCACAGGGCAGGACGAAAACCGTGCCTCCTGCAGTCAACTTACTCAGCTTCCATTCCTTCGGTCCTCGTCCTTTCCTCCTTTTTATAGTTTATATATATATATATACTCTTAACGTCATAGCTCAATCCGCGCTTTTACACTCCTCCTTCTCCCCCCCTCTCTTTCTCTCTCCCTGAGCCATTGAAGAGTACTGTAACAGGGTGGGATATTCCTGGATCAAAATTTTCCGAGAAAGTCAGAGAAATTCGAGGAAAGACAAAGAAGAAACGGAGACGGGATAGTTTTCTTCTTCAGGATCTGCATTTCGAACTTTAGGTTCTCTCTCAAACTATGTTTGTTATGTTTTGGCATCTATTTTGTTGAGCTTATGAGTTGTTTTTGTTTTCCTACATTTTCTCTGCTACCAAACTTCGTTTCAGTGCTTTTCCTTGTCTGGTTTTCTCTATCATTCGCCTCGCAGAATAATGCTCAGATTTGTACGTACTTGTTCATTTCTTAAGAACACAGATCACTGAGTTAATTTTTTCGTGTATACAAATTGTTGCTATTTGTTATACCCGATTACCTAGAAACTGGAGTGATCTCTGGTGCTTTTAACTCTAAAAAGTGAGTTTTCGTATAATTGACACCGATTCGACACCTTGGTTTTGCTCAATTTCATTTTTCAAACAAATCGACGAACAAAAGGCATAGGTCCATTTTCCCCTTCTTTTCGTTTTCTCCAATTTATTGGAAACTAAACAGAGGATCGTGTCTTTCTATTTTTCGTTGCTTGAATTTTCGGTAAATTCCTCCGTCGTTGTTTTACTGAACTTTAGAATTCTTTTGTTATTCTGAACAGTGAGGTAATATCCATCATTATCTGCATGATGAGCATGAGAAATGGGAAGGTTCACTCAGTGACTTGCAATGGAGCAGATGGGAACAAACCCTTCAAGATCTTCGTGGGTTATGATCCACGAGAGGATCTTGCCTACGAGGTCTGTCGCCATTCAATCTTGAAGTGGTCCTCGATCCCTGTTGAGATCATACCAATAGTACAGTCAGATCTGAGAAAGAGTGGTTTATATTGGCGTGAAAGAGGCAAATTTGAGAGCACTGAGTTCTCCTTTTCTCGGTTCTTGACTCCTTACTTGGCCAATTACGAGGGTTGGGCAATGTTTGTGGACTGTGATTTTCTGTACTTGGCAGACATTAAGGAATTGAGGGACTTGATTGATGACAAATATGCAATTATGTGTGTTCAGCATGACTATGCCCCGAAAGAGACAACAAAGATGGATGGGGCGGTGCAAACAGTGTATCCAAGGAAGAATTGGTCTTCGATGGTGCTGTACAATTGTGGCCATCCCAAAAACCGGATCCTGACACCCGAGGTTGTGAATACACAGACGGGTGCTTTTCTTCATAGATTCCAGTGGCTTGAGGATGAGGAAATTGGGTCGATCCCATTTGTTTGGAATTTTCTTGAGGGGCATAACAAGGTTGTTGAGAATGACTCCACAACTTTCCCTAAGGCGATACATTATACTCGTGGAGGACCATGGTTTGAGGCTTGGAAGAATTGTGAGTTTGCGGACCTGTGGTTGAATGAAATGGAGGAGTATACGAAGGAACCAAAGAAGAAATTTGTTTAGCGAATCCTATAGCTGATGGTGATTTCGCTGAGACTAGGATCATAGGCATTGAAGGATGCAGCATGTGTAATTCATTTCTAGCAAGTATTGCTGGCATACATTTATGCGTTACATATGCTGATTGTTTATTTGTTTAGCCACCACATTCCGGTGGAACTTTCCGCTGCTTATCCATTAGAATGCTTTTTTTTTTATCAATGGGATTTCAGATCTTCTTTCCAGCTTATTATTGATTTGACTTCGATCCATAGATTGGTTGAAGTGGTAGAAATAATGAAAAACTCAAGTACTTGTAATACTTTACTCAGTTCATTTTTCTCCTTGGTTTTAATGAACTTTTTGACATGGAATGTAAAATCTAGGGGAGCGATCCTAGCTGTAAATGATGGGCTAGATGCTGTCTGTTAGCTGTGCAGCGCCTTTTTGGGTGCAACTATGGGGAAGAAAGACCGTGGCCACTGCCCTACCAATCTGAACGAATGACTTTACTTTCCCTTTCATACTGAAATGAAAGTTAGGCACGGGTAATTTTGCTAAGAAACACAAGTATTAGCTGAATTATCCCCATTGGAATCCGGTGGATGATCCATGACTCGCATTATGTATAGAAGGCCCATAAGTGGAAGATGATGATAGGTGTAATGAATAGGAGGCCCCTTTTATCATAAGTTTCTCGATTGTTAGCATGTAGCGGGTCATTGAATTGCTTCACATGTGATGCCGGCTCCGCATATCATTGTTGACAGTCAAGCAGGTTGGTGTTCTTTTGGTTACTCTTCCTTTCCCTACTTGCCTTAGAAAAAGAAAAAGTAGCTCAAGTGGCATTCCACACCGATCAAGACGTTGAGGGACTTGCGGCTTATAAGCTTTTGCCTTCCCCATCAAAAGATAGGTCCTTTTGATGGTTGGAATATAAGCTCTATAACTTTCTTTTGTGCTGATGGTTGGAATATAAGCTCTATAACTTTCTTTTGTGCCATTTTGCTGCGTGGTTATTCTCCCTTTCCTTACTCTGAAAAAAAAAAATGCTGATGTTCTTTTCAGCACTTTTTTTTTAGAACTATACCTACTTGAGCCGAGAATTCAAGAAGGGGTAGTTGCAAATTTGCAATCTGCTAAAAGGCATGTTCCAATATGTGTAAACGTAATTAGTGATCACAGAGGTCCTCCCTCCTCAACCCCATCGAGAAGCTTTTACCTCATGACCTTCCTACTAAAACTGCAGGTAGATGATAGATGTGATCATGTGAGTATCGATCATGGAATTTCAGAGTTTGTATTATTTTCCTAGAGGCCCGTTTGGTACACAGGATAGACACTTGCAGAGAATTCCGTATGGCTGCAGACATGCACATGCTAATACATGTCTCCGGATGAAATGATATCCAAGTCTGCATAAAAAGAACGCCCTTTTCTGTTAACAGAAAATTAGAGATCATGATTGTAGGGCTGCAGCCCGGTAGTTCTCTTCCTACTAAAACGGATACCAACAACTTTGAGTTGGTTAAAGCTTATGCTTTGTGACAAAAATAGTCTGCAAAATAATTACAGCAAAAATTGCCCCCAGAAAATGCAGATAACCAATTCACTTTACTATAAAATTTGGAACTTTTTTCTCTACTGGCATTAAACAAAAGAGCAATTTTAGTTTGGGTTCTTTGGTCCACCTTGTTACAAGGTGATTACAAAAAGGTCAAGGACTCAAAGGGGGTTAAAAAGAGAGTAAAATCATTGCAATCCATAGCCATAGGAGTGTCAGGAAAAAACCTCTCCAAATATCTTGACCTTGCAATGGATTAAGATTTTATATTTTTCGGATAATGGGTTTACTTGTGTCTATCTCTATCTATATTGTACTGTATAATTCGGATAAAAAATTAAAAAAGAATTCTCATCCCTTAACAATATCCCATGAATGCTCATTTTTAAGAATGTCATTTCTTCACGTCCATGTTCAAAGTCCCTACTAATTTTTTTGCCCCTTTAAACACGAGAGAAATGAAATTACTAAGGAAATGTAACCTTTTTTTTTGGGAAAATGTATGAAATTATTTATTTAAAAATCAAGCAGTAGTTTGGAGGATAACACAATACGTGTAATTAAGAGGGCAAATCTGTCCAATTGCTACAAATATCTCAAGTCCCTATCATTATCTATATTCATCAGACCACTCTCCTTAGTCCTTCCTCCACTTCTTCGCTGCAAGGTGAGTGAGTGAGTGAGTGACTGAGCCAGCGGGAGAGAGAGGCTGACACTTCTCGATGACCACCAAATTCCCTCCCGCTTGTCAGCTCCCGCCTCAGCACCTCCACACGTGCCAGCTGAATCATCGCCTTCTGCTCCTCCCTCGTGCTCTCGTTCCTCCCGGTTCGAGGAGGTTGACATTTACGTTGGCGGCGACGGCACGTGGGATTGAAACAGAGGAGAAGAAGGACGGGGGGCTTAAGAAGGGCATAGCAGAGTTCTATGACGAGTCGTCGGGGATATGGGAGGACATCTGGGGCGACCATATGCACCACGGCTTCTACGACCCAGGTTCCACGGTTTCGGTTTCGGATCATCGGGCCGCCCAGATCCGCATGATCGACGAGGCACTCCAATTCGCTGGGCTTTGGGGTCAGTTTCTCTCTCTCAGTTCACTTTTTTGTTAGGCCATTTCATGCGTTCTCTATGCATATTTATGTGCTTGTGCTTAGGTTTGTGGACGAAGATGAGCTTTCAACGGCCTGTTTTTTCTTCTGTTTTGCAGAGGACCCAACGGGAAGGCCTAAAAGAGTAGTTGATGTTGGATGTGGGATAGGAGGCAGCTCTAGATACCTGGCAAGAAAATTTGGGGCCAAATGCCAAGGTATCACCCTTAGTCCGGTCCAGGCACAAAGAGCTAATGCACTTGCTGCTGCTCAAGGAATAGCGGACAGGGTAAATCGAAACTTTTTATTTCCTAGGCATTTGCGTTATCATGTTATCATGCATTATACATTATGATTAAGGGATTAACCACACCCACTTAAAAGGGTTCGTTGTCTCCTTATGAGTTTCTGAATTACCACTCCCTTGTCTGAGATAAGAGTGTTGGTTCCTCCCTTCTCCCCCTACAAAGGAAAGAAAAAACATCCGTTTACTAATCGATTTTAGTGATGGCAGGAGATATAAATCCATTCTAGTAGTTGCTGTATATGTGTGCTAAACTCATAATTGGAATGTGTGCCTTCTGCTGTACCTATTTTCTGATCCCTTGGATGACTTTGGATAAACTAGGTGACCGTGGCAAGCACATATAGAAGTTCTTGTTCTACTATTAGGTGGTCTAGTTTTTTGGTTTTAGTGTTTCGTATTTATCTCCAATTAATGATTACCTAAATATATCTGTTGCTGCGGAGAAGTGTTATACAAATAGTATTTTGATTGAAATAATTTTAACATGAACAATTAGCAGGTTTCCTTCCAAGTTGCAGATGCTTTGCAACAACCATTCCCCGATGGGCAATTTGATCTGGTGTGGTCCATGGAGAGTGGTGAACACATGCCTGACAAAACAAAGGTTCTTTCTCTCTTCTATCCCGACAAGTTCAATTCTTTTTAAGGTTGTAGCTAGTTCGTGGTTAAATTTTCTCTCTCGCTTTATTTTCGATTATTATCTTGTATTGTTTTTAATTTCCTCTCCGTCTCTCTCTGACTGGCAGTTTGTTAATGAGTTGGCTCGAGTTGCAGCCCCTGGAGGAACGATAATCATAGTAACATGGTGCCATAGGGATCTCGCTCCCTCTGAGGAGTCTTTGCAGCCGTGGGAGAAAGAGCTTCTGGACAAGATATGTGATTCTTATTATCTTCCGGCATGGTGTTCAACTGCTGACTACGTCAACTTACTGCGGTCACTTTCTCTCGAGGTAATTACCTACCCAATCTGGTGGGAAAAAGTGAAAGCTTGACACTCGATTTTTTGAGCTGAGCGATTATTTAACTCTTTACGTAGAGGCAGAAATGAGCTTGATAAGACAATAACCTATTCCAAACCTAGTCTCTGTGTCCCTGGTTGACTGATTATATTTGCGAGTCAACATGATCTTGGAAAGCTCATGTTTAGGTCCTGTTCTACCCTATGAAAATGAGACAACAATAAGTTCTTAAATTGTCATAGCAGGATATTAAGGCAGCAGATTGGTCCCAGTATGTCGCCCCATTTTGGCCAGCAGTGATACGGTCAGCATTGACATGGAGGGGCCTCACATCGCTGTTGCGAAGTGGTAAGTTTGAGAATAATCCTTGTAGCACTTATAACTATTCCTTCTTAAGTCTCTTGAGGGTGTTCCCTTTTTTTCTTTTTATCAATTGAGTAAGCTATACACGTCATTGAATTTTGAGCCCATAATCTCGCAGTCAACGATTTCTCATAGGGATGAAGTGCTGAAGTGCCCTTTGAACCTGTACTTGTTAACACCTTTAAGTTTTATTTATGTCAATACGGAATCTCTCTGTAGTATAATATTCAGGAAAACCTCCGTGTCTTTAAACTAGATTCACCTTAAGCTACATGTTAAATCTCTACATGAAGAATATTTTTCTCTACCCTTGCCAAAAAACAAAAAGATTTTTCTCTACCGTTCTCTTTAGTAAAATGATTCCAGTGCAACAACAAGAGCGTTAACTGTCACCAAATCCGGTGTCTTAGTTTGCCTTTGACTATGAGTTATCAGGACTAAAAACAATAAAAGGAGCTTTGGCAATGCCGTTGATGATCGAAGGATTCAAGAAGGATCTCATCAAATTTGCCATCATTACATGTCGAAAGCCCGAATAAGTTACAAGCGCTTGGAGGAAGCAAGAGCACGAAAAAGGTATTCCACTTTTGCTGCGAGATTTTTTTTTTTCACGAGTTTCAGTGGATGTTTTCTTTATTAGATTTTCTCCTGATTGTTTCTTTGTTTCCTTCTTTCATTCTTTCGTGATGTGCATCGGTGCATGTCCTTTTCTATGCAAGGAGACATTTTTACGTGCAAGCTACAATGATTGCATGTATGTGAAGTGATTTCAGGCTCAAGTAATGTCGGAGCAGTCAATAACTGGACTTTTTTTTTTCTTCCAAAGCTAAAAAGTATTTGCAGTGAGCTCTCGGGCAAGGAAAGGGAGAAAATAACAAAGAGCACACATTACGTATCTGAACCCCCCGTGTGTTCTAGAGAGAGAAGGCAGAGTTTCTGGCGCCCTTTTCACCATAGTTTCTGGCGGTGGGAGGAGCTCCGACTCTTCCCACCGCCCCTCCTCCCCCCGTTTCTTCTTCTTCCTCTTCTTCTCTTCTCCTTTTCTTCCCCTTTTGTTCGGAATCTAGACTGTTAGATCCTGATGTTCTCGTGAGTCACCGGTGGACATAGCCTCGACCAATGCCTTCTCCTCCTCCAGCTGAGCCTAACCGTACTAATCCGGCACCCATTGGTTAGCCACCGTTGTGCTCCACTTTCTGGCCTATTTTTGGTGGTTTTGGAGGCCACACGCCTCTTGGATGGCTCCTGCTTCCTTTGGCGAGCCCAACACCACCGTGATGCTGCCTTTGGCGGCGCGTGGTGTACACGCGCCAGTGCCTTTCTCCGAGCTGTTGTGGCCTCTCCGCTCGTTGGTGGTGGCGCTGATTTCGTCTCTGTTGTGTTTTTGGTTTTGTTGTTTGTTTTGTTGGTATGTGTTTTTTGGTTTCCTTGTCTGGCTCATGCGTGGGCTTTTCCGATCCCTCATGGATCTGTTTCGCCCTTTTGTGGGCTTGCTGTACCAGGTAGTGGTGCTTTCTTTGCTAGCTAGCATAGATTTGGTAGCTTGTCTATTATGTCCGGTCACCGCTCCCTCTGTCTCGCATGTAATGACTTTATCCGATCCTTTTCAGGGTCTCGCCGACGGATTTCGCCTGGTATGTAATCGGGTCCTCCCAGGCCATGACCTAGAAAAAAAAAAGGAGAAATCAAGGTATAAGTGAGGGCCATGGCCCCCCAACTCCCAAAAACCAAGAAGAATTTTATATCTGGGCTTTATTTGTATTTTTTATACAAGCCCCCAATAACTAAAATATTCTAGTTTGGTCATCCAAAACTGGGTTATTATAATGACTGTATTAGGTTTTTCTCTGGCTGCAATGAGAAATATGGATGGGTACGAAAATAGAAGAAAACGATATGTATTTCTTTCCCATCTTCCCCTTTTACCCCACATCTTTTATGTAACAGGATCACACCCGAATGGATGGTACAAAATCTTCGAGCTTTTTCAGATGCTTGGGGATCTCCGCAATCTTCCTACGTTTTCAGATTTCTTTCAAATGATGCGGAACGTCGTCGGGTATTTGAAGGGAAGACTTTCTCGCATGCAAGAAATAAACTCAAAACAGGACGGCAGTGAAGATATGATGTGGATTTTCTGTTTCACTTGAATTAATAAATTGTTCATTAGAAATTTGCAATGAAGAATATGATGACATTAGAAAGAATAAAAAGCCTGAAACCGTCCTTCGCCAGTGAAGTTAACGATAGCATAATGCCCGTTGGTTTCCCCCAACTGGACGGCAGGCGAATAAAGCTGTGAAATCACTGAAAGTAATCATTTTAAACTGAACCGAATTTAGTACAGAAGGTGATGTTACCCATCAAAACAACAAATTTAGCTTAAGAGAGAAGAGAATTCGCACGAGGCTTCTGCAACGGGACATATAATTGAAAGCAGATTCAGCAGGCTTTAATGGAGTCGTCAATGTGAAGCTAGGACACCCCTTCCTGGAATCTTGCAAATGGTCTCACTCTCACGTTATGTAGTTACTAGGCGGCGGGTGGGTGGATGGGTTGCACTGTATTTCGATTATTTAACCTTATCATGTAATAATGTGGCATGTCGTTTCTCTCCTATTTGCTCGGCTCACTGTATTTTTATAGACGCTGAGCGAGGGAGCCACGGAGTGACCGAGAGAAAGGGACTCTTGACAGTTCTCCCTGACCACCTCATCTCTCGCTCCACCCCCTACCAACCAAGGACCTCCACGCGTGCCGCCAGAATCCTCACCTTCTCCCTCGGGTTCTGCCCTGTTCGAGGATTTCGACATTTGCGCCGGTGGCGACAATGACAAGTGGAACGGAAGTAGATAAGATGAAGGACGGGGTGCTTAAGGAGGGGATAACAGAGTTCTACGACGCGTCGTCTGGCGTATGGGAGCGCATCTGGGGCGACCAATGACCATCTGCAGTGGCGGAACCAGGACCAAAATTCAGGGGGGTCGAATTCTAAAGACGAAATGATAAAATTTTTTTTTTCCTTTATAATGCTAAAAATTGTCTTACAATTACAATATAAAAAATTAAAGACTAAAAGCATTAAAAATATTACAATACATGTACTCAGTGGCGGAGCCAGAAACCTAATTAATGGGGGGCAAACTTTTTAAGGAAAAATGACAAAAAAAAATTTTTTTACTACTTAATGCAAAAAAAGTCTGAAGTTCTAAAATTAGTGCTTCCCTTTGCTCCATGCAATGACACATTTGTCTACCTAGAAGTGCAAAATACTCATCCGCCTCGTGATATTTTGGCAATCAACTTTTTCTTCGTTTTTTTTTCTTTCATTCTTTGACTAAGTTAACGTCCATACATAGTGGATATCTAAGTCCACATAATATTGTACCTCTGAATAGAGGAAACAACACCTGGCTCTTATGATCAGACATCGAGACTTTCACAGACACCCAACGAGGGTATACCCAGGGAAGAAAAAAAGTGGGTCGCGGGAACAACCTGCAACCGTACTATCCAAATAATTGAACAATATTTTTTTTTGCAAAAAGTTACAATAGGAGCTTTTAAGTTTTTTTTTAATATAATATGCAAAAATAAGGGAAAAAAACAAAAAAATGAGAGAGTGAGAGGTGTGAGGACTGATGGTGCCAGTTTAGCTCATTTCTGCTGTGTGGACTGATAGAAAATATCAGACGATGTTATTGCAGTTTTCTGGGTCAGGGGTATCGGGCTCAGGCTTTATGTGTAAAACATATGTATAGTTGGTCTGAGCCAGAGCTTCAGGGGTATCGGGCTCAGACCAACTTATTTTTTTTTTTTTAAAAAAATAAAAAAGTAATGAAAAAACAAAATTTTGTGGCGTGAGGGGTAGCGACCGCCCAGGGTCGCTACCCCTTAGTTCCGCCTCTGGGTCCATCTGCATCACGGGTTCTACGAACGGGGTTCCACGGTTTCAGTTTCGGATAATCGGGCGGCCCAGATCCTCATGATCGAAGAGGCACTCCGATTCGCCGGCATTTTGGGTCGGTTCCTATCTCCCTCTCACTTCAATCTACTTACCGTCCAAAAACGAGACTCTTTCCCCCACAAAAAAAAAAAACCCGCACTGTTCACACTGTGTTAGATATGTACATTTCTGGAGTTGATCTGTTAATACCTCGTCTTTGTTCGAACGTATGTGCTTTGTGCTGATTGGCGTTAATAAAGATGACTAAAAGGACTAAAAGTGTCCTTAATGTTGGTTGTGGGATAGGAGGCAGCTCCAGGTACATAGCAATAAAGTATGGGGCTAATTGCCAAGGTATCACTCTTAGTCCTGTCCAGGCTCAAAGAGCTAATAATGCGCTTGCTGCTTCTCAAGGACTAGCAGACCAGGTAAATCTGAAACTTTTTTGGATTCCCACAAGTTCAGCTTGTCATGCATAATGACTCTCTCTCTCTCTCTCCTGAGGTTATTTCTGATTAAAAAGTTCCATTTGACGTACAACAACATTTGCATTATGCTGAAAGACTTTTGGGACAAACCGACTCGTCACTAACAATATGAAGAATTAGCAGGTTTCCTTTCAAGTTGCAGATGCTCTGGAACAACCATTTCCTGATGGGCAGTTTGACCTGGTGTGGTCCATGGAGAGTGGTGAACACATGCCTGACAAAGCAAAGGTTCTTTCTCTCTTCCATCCCGCGCGCTGTGTTGATTCTTTTCAATGCCTGTGTTTGACCTGTAAAGTGGAAAACAGTATATGCTTGAAGTTTATTGTGTTAGAATATTGATCTCGATTTTCCTCTCTGTGTCTCCCCCTCCCTTGTCACTGGCAGTTTGTTAATGAGTTGGCTCGAGTTGTAGCCCCTGGAGGAACGATAATATTGGTAACATGGCGCCATAGGGATCTTGGTCCTTCTGAGGAATCTCTGCAGCCTTGGGAGAAAGACCTTCTGAACAAGATATCTAAGTCTTTCTATCTTCCTGCATGGTGTTCAACTGCTGATTATGTCAAGTTACTGGAGTCGCTTTCTCTTCAGGTAAAAGGAGCTCGAAACTCGACAGTCGACTCTTCTAGCCCAAAAATTGATTTGACTCCTCGCATTATGGCAAAATTTCCAAGGAGAAAGAGATAGAGAAAACTACTGAACTCCTTAAAAAGCAAAGAATTTATACATGTTGCAACAATAAATTCCTTAGCTGCCATGGCAGGACACAAGGCAGCAGATTGGTCTCAGCATGTCGCCCCATTTTGGTCAGCGGTGATACGGTCGGCGTTGACATGGAAGGGCCTCACATCCCTGTTGTGATGTGGTAATGCTCAAATAAATCATCTGACCATAGAAAATTTTGCTAGATACAAAAAGGGCATTAACTTTCACTAGATCTAATTTCTTACTTTGCACCTGGCTACGAGTTTATCAGGGCTAAAAACCGTAAAAGGAGCGTTCGCAATGCCGTTGATGATCGAAGGATATAACAAGGATCTAATTAAGTTCGCTATTATTACCTGTCGGAAGACCTGAATAAGGTTTGCTGTTATGATCCTCATCAAGGATCATGAGTGTTTCGGTAATGTGGAGCCTAGGGTTCGAAAGGGGCAAGATGTTCGGGAAGCTTGAGGAAGTTTCAAGAGATTGCTTTAGGCTATGTTTGGTTTAGTTCTCAAAATAATTTTTGTTTTTATGTTTTTTCGGAAGTAGTGTAGATTCTCTTGGGATTTGTGAAAAATTAGTTAAAAGTTGTTGAAATTTGTAAAAAGTTATTATGATTTGTGAAAAGGTATTGAAATTGATGAAAAAATTATTGAGATTGGTGAAAATGTATTAGAATTGATGAAAAAGTGAGTGAGAAGTTTTTGAATGTGTCGGTCTGTTAACTGGGCCGGGTCAGGGTCAGACCGTATTGGGCCTGATTGTCCAATAGGGTCATATGTTGTTTTTATTAGCTTTGGGCTGCTCAATTGCATGGGCTTTTTTGCTTACCTGTTTTAGTCAGTTCGGGGGCCTCTTTGGCCGACTCAAGAGTGTATAAATTCATGAAAATATCAAATGAGAAAGGTGTCAAATGAATGAATACAAAACGGTCATTCATCCTTTTAACAAGTCTTTATTTTCCTTTCCACAGTTCATTCATCCAAACAACTTTTACATCCTTTTACCCTTTATTCCAGCGGTTACATTACATTTGCTACTGATGCTGAACCATTGTTTCGTTACTTTCAGAAGGGTTTTTTTCTGTCTGGCCCATTTCTTCTGATTGATTTATCTTTTTGTCGAATTTTTTGGTTGGTGTGGTGGGTAATTTAATTACTTCCTTACAGTCATTATTTCTCTCCATTAGGTTTTCGTGAGGTACATCGTTTTTCTTCTGGTTACCAAGTTCTCTGCGCAGACTGTATTGGTTGTAGTCTATGGAGTAATTTCCTGCTCATAGTCTAGGAAATGCTTAAGAAGTTCAACTTGTTTTCTTGGTTAAGAAGTTTTTTCCCACTTGAAATATTTTTCTTTGGCTGCAACGTGTTGGGTTAATTCTTCTATACGAAGGAAAGTCTAATTGGGGGTATTTTAATAAGGCCCGAAGTCCATTAGGGTTTTAACTTATAAAACTAAGGAAGAGTTCTTTAAGTGGTACGGATTAAAAGAAAAGAAAGATTCAACTTTTCTCTTTCACATCTAGGTTTCATCAAAGGCTAGATCTCGTTTCGTTTGTGTCCGATTGAGCTGAAATTTAGAGGAGACGATCATGACACAAGGAACTACAATTTGAATGGTGAAGATCGAATTTTGAGCTCGGGAACAGTGTTTGGTACTCGTGAACAGTAACCTCAAATTGGTTGATGTTTTCTATATTTTCCGTTGTATTTGCCAAGATTGATATCATCTTAAAGATATGAGTTATAACCTCTAGTTGTGACTAGAGAAGACTTTGTGCACCCATTATTCAGTTTATAGTGGAGATTTTGACTGGACAAGGTCTCGTGGTTTTTTCTTCCTCACACTGGAGAAGTTTTCCAAGTAAAAATTGATTCTGCATGTTGTTCTGGCTTGATGTGATTGATTATCTTGAGATTATTTTTCAGTACGTATAATTGTATAATTGTTGATATTGCGCTCTATTTACTTTCATCTAAAGAGAATAATTATTCCGCTGTTTGTTTGTCGTTATCTCTCTCAACATTTACTTCCATCTAGAGAGAATAATTATTCCGATGTTTGTTTGTTGCTATCTCTCTCAACACAATGAACAACATTGATTGATTGTATAATGATGGCAAACCATCTTCTTTTCTTCCTTTTGGTCCCCTTTCTAATTCAGATCTTTGATGCAACAGTATCAATTTTCCAGAGCAAATCATCAGGAGTTTGAAGAGGAAGATTTTCTGGAAGGGGAGTGATAAAACTCAAAGAGAAGTGTGAGACATCATACAACAGAATCATCATGATATTTCTGTTGCTTTCTGCAGTACTCATTTGATGAATGGCATTATTATAAATAAGAAAAGAAACAGCTGCTTGAAGCTAAAGGCACCATCCCACTACCAAACATAAGAGTGACGCATGCGGTGGATAGTCGAAGGCAAGAGGATCTTGATCACAGGAGAAACTCTAATGAATCTTCATCCTTTGAACAATATTGAGTTTCCTTAACTCTTAAATCTCAAACCACACCATGTATGATTCTTGCAGCACCATGACGCCGGAGATCACCTAAAGTTTCTCAAACTCAGATATGACACTCGGCCATTAGAAAAGCATGTTTAGCCACTCTTCTCCTCCAACTTAAAATTAGTGGTGTTCACCGACTTAGTTGGAGCCAGTGAGGCAATATTCAATTCCGACCCTGACTCCGATCAGTGGGAGTAGGACCGTCTAGACTGCAGTCAGTTTTTGTTAGTGGTCCAAATATTAATTTTTCCTTAACAAATTTAAGTATTTTATAGGATTTTTTTTATAACCTTTGGGCCCAAAAGATCTAGACAAACAAAAATTTGAAATTAGTAAAACATACCGTATCATTTAAAGGGGATAAATATAATTTGTTAAGGGGGCGTTTGTTTGCTCGAAATTTCGAGCAAAACAAATGCAATTTGCAAAGCCTAACGATTTGAACCGTACTAAATCAGCGCCTGTCACGTCTCTAAGCAGCCACCTGACAAACACCTGCGAAATAAGAAAAAAAAACGTAACAGAAGACACGGCATGGCAGTAAGCGTAAGAAGACAAAAAAAAAAGTAACAAAACAGAACACACATCAAGGCAATCGGACTGCTTCTGTCAGCAAAAGCATGAGTCAGTTACCAATGGGGGCGTAAAAAAACAATCAAAAAACAATCAAAACAATTATTGCAATCATTCCTCAATTAATACACGGTAAAAAATTTCAAATTTTATTTTAAAAATTTCAAAAATTTAACAAATTTTCACAAACCCCAATAACTCTCAAACTTTACAAGATTTCCAAAATTTTAAGATTATTCCTCAAAATTTCGACAAACAAACGCCCCCTAAATGTAAGTTAGAGTAGAGTCGGAAGACTTCAAATCCGACTAGGATCAACCCGACTACATCAGGTCATAGTCGGGTTCAGAGTCATTTGGCACCACCCTAACTTAAATGGCGAAGAAGACTATTGAAGTAATGTTACATTCAAGGATAAAAGGACCCTCTACGTGGTAGTCTAATTGAGTTTGCTGGAACACATTGAAACTACAGGAAAAGGAAACCACCAAACATGTTTCTTTATTACCTTTTAGGGCGGTAGAATCCCCACAAAAGGGAAAAGAGACTAGAAGGAAGGATATGAAGTAAAATCTTTGTAGCCAAAAGTGCAACCGGAGATAAGACGGCATCTTCAAGTAGAGAAAAACAAGTGATAAAATTAGGGGTTTTGGGGGGGGGGGGGGTGGAGAAGAGGGAAACAGAGTGCAACAAGGAATGATAAATGATTACACGATACATATAAAAAGTTTATGGAAAAACTGAGGCCAAATGAGTCAGTCGTGGGTCGATTTGGATTATTATAAATAAATTATTTCAGTACTAATTGAAAGACCAACCAACCACTTTGGAATCGTGCTTAACACGTCCAAAGTGTACAGCTGAGTAATATATCTAGAAAAAAAAAAAAGTACAGCTGAGTACTACTCATCAACCCCCACCTTTCCCTTTTATGAAAAGCATCAAATCACTCCCACCAAAATCCCAAAATATTAAACCACTTGGAATTTTTTAAGAAAAGGAAAAAATAAAGGGCATGAATTGTGAATATTTATGTAAAATAATATTTTATAGGTATTTGTGTAAATGATAGAGAGATAATTTAATGTAATTGTTTAATAAAAAAGTATTAGAATTAGGTAAAAAAGTATAGAAAAAATTTATTATAATTTTTTTTTGAAAATGTATTGAAGTTTGTGTAAAAAGTTGTTGAAAATTGTATTAAATGTATTGATGTTTGTGTTTGAATTCTTAAGATATTCGGTGATAATTTTGTAAATAAAATTGAATCCCAAAAAGAAACTTGAAAACGCGTTTTTAAATTACTAGAAAATTTTTATTTTCGCCCCCAGCAGCTTCCAAGAGAATTTTGTAAAATACAAAATAAAAACGAACAAAGCGGTGAATAAATAAATAAATAAAAGTATTAAAGTGATAATAAAGTAATAAGAAACAGTGTAACGGAAGCAAGCAGAAAAGGGAGATCATGACTCACGATGAAGAACATTTTTATTTATTTATTTTTCTATCTTTCTCCTGGTCATAGGGAGGAGAGGCCCCTACGTGGAATAGTATCTTCTATCGGCACATGGAATGGACATCCACGTGTCATTATGACGTGGCAACATTTATATCCCCCCTCAAAGCACTCCAGCACTTCCCACCCACGTTATTTACGTACTCGATTTTCTGGGCTCTTCTACCCGTATTTATAATTTTTGGGTATTTATTTTCGTAACGGAAAATCGTGGCAAAAAGCCGCCATTTCAAAACCCCCCACCTCCTCCTCAGTCAGGTTTTTACTTTGTAACATAGGGAAGAGAGAGAGAGAGAGAGGGAGAGTGGTGAGAAAGACGGAGTTTCCCGGGAGATAACAAGTCGGGGAGAGATAATCGGAACCCTAATCTCTCATTGAATGAGGTTCGTTCTTTCTTTCGATGAGTCCGGAAACATCTCGATTTTGATTTTTTTTTTTTCGTTTGTAAAGTTTGTTCTAATCTCGGCGTTGTGTTGTGGACGAATGGTTGATGCGGTCTCTGGTTTTGGATTCTATTTTTAATTTTGAAGCATTATGCGGTTTTAGGTTCTCAAAATGGTTCGTTGTTTTCCTTCAATGTTTTGGTGTTGAGGCTGTGATGGCGTACACTGGACTGTAGCTGGTACAACTCTTGAGCTGCGATTTTGTCTGTCTTTTTTCTCTCCCCTTTTTTTCTTCCTCGGGGACTGTAAGGATTAGCGCAAATGCATTTTTTTGTGAAATTCCCGAGAAATAATATTGCACAATGGGGCTTTCTTCCCCAACAAATAAAATGCATGTATTCCTTAATAGGTGTTTATGTATTTATGAATCTATATAAGAATATATTGCGTTCAGAAGCGCAAAGAAATTGCTGGTACAATTATTCACGGAGTGAAGGGCAGGCAAGGGAGCTATTGGATTTGGACGAAACAATACTGAGTTGAAGAGGTGAGATAAACTATGACAGATTAAACAGCTGTGTGAGTCCTGATTTGCATTGGTCTATCAGAAAATATTATAAACGTACAACTTCCCTAAATTCTGAGCAGTTTCCAATATGTAGTTGAGGAAGTTTTTTTTTTTGGGGTAAGTGTAGTTGAGGAAGTTTAAGAATGGAACGGAGCTAGGTTTATGTAGGAAGCAGAGATAGGCTGTATCAAAGTAAGTGTTATGGAACTGGTGGTGAGGTTGGACCGAAGTAAAATCTATTGAGAATATAGACAGTGGGATATAGTGATAAGTCATTTTCAGGTGAATTTTATTCAACTAGATGCTTAATTTCAGGTTTGGGATTGCCATTAGCAAATTAGGAGGTACTTGTGTTACCAATGAAATAATATAACAAATCACGTGTCTGACTTATATCCTTCTTTACAAAAATAATAGTAACAATCGAAATAAGCTTTTGTTTCTCATGTGGTCTTGGTCGGTGGAGGATCCTGAACAGTGGCATTTATCATGGAATGATCAGTTATTTCTGTAATTAACTTCATAATAATTTGAGTTTTCTTGTTCATAGTTTTGTTAACAATTTTTTGCTGGATCCATTTTGTTTGCCTTTCTAGTCAGTGGCAGCTTTTATTTTTCTCCTCAACTGAAAATTGTCAAAATATGTTAAATTTGGTCCTTTCCTGTGTAGTTTCAGCTATTTTGTCTGAAATAAAGGTGAAAATTGAATTTGGGTGCATTGTTGATGTAGGTCACATTTTGAAAATTCAGTATTTTTCTCTCCAACCTTAAAATGAAACCAAGAGAAAATGAGGTACCTAGAGCTCAGAAGTCACAAAATTTTCAGGGTGAAGGGCCAAATTGGATTCTCATTGCTGGTGGTGCCTTGTTAAGTATGTTATCAATTCGCCTTGGTTACAAGCTGAAACAGGTGCTTGACACCAAGCAGCAAGAGAATGCTAGTAGTAGTTTGGAAGGTATTGCAATATATACGGCTTTTGCAAATTGCTTCTAGATGTACCTGCTTCTAACTGTGAAAGATGTTTTTTTTCAGGAAATGGAAAATCCTCCGACAGAAGGAAGGCTGCTGGTTCCCATTTGCATTCAAACATGTATTCTTTTACTCGAGAAAATGATGGCTGCTTCAATTTCATTTCAGGTGTGAGCCTCATGCATATTTTAATTTCTGAAGGCTTAAAGATAAGTTAGACATGTTGGTGATTAATTTTTTTTTGACCTGTTGGTTGTCTGTCTTTTCTTTGAGAGGATATTGATTTTATTAGGGTTAATTACAAAAACGCCCCACGAACATATACCCCAATATCAAATACCCTCATAAACTCGAATTCGTATAAACTCGAACTCGTTGCAACTCGCCCCCACAAACTATACTTTTCCTTGCAATTTCATCCCTCAATCTACTGAAGTTGTTATATCGAACGGTTTTTGTCTCACTTAAACGACACATGACCTTCTCCTTACTTGAAAAGACGAATTTACCCTCGTTTGAGTACTCGCTAGTCTTCTACAATACTTTTAGCAATTTGTAGAGCCAAAAAATAATATGTTGTTAGTTGATTTTTTTTATTAATCAAAAAAAGATGACTCACTTAGAATCAAGTTGGTCAAATTCATCTTTTCAAGTAAAGAGAAGGTCACGTGTCGTTTAAGTGGGACAAAAATCATTCAATATAACAACTTCAGTAGGTTGATGGATGAAATCACAACGAAAAGTATAGTTTGTGGGGGCAAGTTGCAACGAGTTCGAGTTTATGGGGGTATTTGAGATTGATGTATAAGTTCGTGGGGGTTTTGTAATTAACCCATTTTATTATATTTTTGCTGGTATCCACATATAGAATTGAGGTTTATAGCTTAAAAGGTGTCAATCCTCGTCCATTTTGGATGTGGGGGAAGATTGTGAGGAGGTAGAACCATTTTTTGGAAAAGAATTAGATATGAATGGTAAATTATAGCTCACTGCAATCTTTACGCTCTTTGCTTGTTGCAAATGCCTGTGATGAGATCGTTTATCTTTTTTGTAGGGGGCAGTATTGAAAGAATTGTTTTATCTTTGCACTAGGCATGTTGTGCGTGATAATTAAATGGTGGTCCAAACTCTATTTTTTTCTGGATGAAACTTAGTATCCTGTGTTGTACATCCATTGACTGCAATTTTCTTTTCCGTTCTTTAATTATTTGCATGAGGGAAAGACAAGCAGGCCAAAATCCCTGAGAAAACAAGTGCTAGAAAGCACATGAAGAAGGAGAGTGATCATTAATTTCTTTTTAAAATTGACTGTGTCCCGCTCTGTACCTCTCCTGTGTCATTTTGGTACGAGTCAGTCTACTTCATTGCTCACTGTTTGGTCCAGTATTAGCAAATGTTGTTTGGCCCCTTTGATGCCATTGGGGAGTAATACTACACGTTGCCTAATTTCGCTTTGCTGACAAATCTATCTTAAAGAACACTTTCTATGGTGCTTCTGAGATTGTAAGCTTAGAATCTCCTTTACTTTGCTTTAGGTAATAATTGCTTCGAAACAACAACTGAAGGCGTGATGGAGATAAAGTGTCCACCCAACGGCCAGATGTTGACTGAATCTGATGGGGCTCTTCCTTTGGTCACAGTTCCCACTTCAGAATTTAACAAGGAGAATGGTGTTATTTGGTCATCTTCTCCTGATCGTCTTGAATTGCCTCCAAAGCCTTTCCACCATTCAAACTGCTCAGACTCTCCTTGTGTCTCAGAATCTGGCTCTGATATTTTCAGCAAGCGGGAAGTAATACACAAATTGAGGCAGCAGTTGAAGAGAAGAGATGATATGATACTAGAGATGCAAGATCAGATTATGGAGTTGCAGAATTCACTGAATGCTCAGATTGCACATTCCACACACTTGCAGTCACAGCTTGATGCCTCAAACCGTGACCTGTTTGATTCTGAAAGAGAGATCCAGAGGCTGAGGAAGGCAATTGCAGATTACTGCGTGGGACATGTGGGCCCCAATGACAAGCCTTCCGTTTGGCCTTCGGAAGCAAGAAATGGCCACGCTAATGGCTATCTTGATTGGGAGAACAATTTCGAGTTGCCAGAGAAAGGAAGAGGCACCGGAGAGAGAATTGAGATGCTCAAGAGGGAAGTAGGAGAGTTGAAGGAGGTGATTGAGGGAAAGGAATATTTGCTGCAGAGCTATAAGGAGCAGAAGGCAGAGCTATCCACGAAGATTAAAGAGTTGCAGCAAAGATTGGATTCTCAGCTTCCTAATATTTTGTAGGCAGTGTCAGTTTTTGTGAATTCGATTCTGCTCTTTTTTTTCCTCACCATATCTAGCTTAGGTAAATTTTTTTAGTGCTGTATTGCTGGCGTACGCGTGCAAGTGTGGAAGACTACTGTGTTGGTTTGGAAAGTTGAAAGGCAAGCATAGCAGTAGGGTCATTATCTTGAGGCGAATGGGCCTTATTTTCTTGTTTGCATGCTACGTAGATAACAAGCAATGTCTAAATAGACCGACCCCAAAGGAATTGAATTTTTTCATTAGTAAAAAATCTGTTGCACAAGACAAGGCATGAAAGACCAAGCCATAAATATGCTTATCATCCAACCTACTGAACTACATCGTTAACCACCGCAACGATTTTTCCGACTCAAACCCCCCCCCCCCCCCCCCCTCTTTCGTCCCCCGTCTCACCTTTTCCCACGAGTCGATTCCAACGTGTAACATTCCAGGGAAGATTCGTATCACACTCGAAAATGAAGCTCAAGCTGAATGATTCTTCCATATCAGTTCAACATTCAAGTTCAAATACATGCTGCCGTGATCAAGGTCTCTTTCTACTATTGCCATCCGAGGTATCATCTCGAGTTCAAATCAAACTCCCCAGCCTCTCTCCACCCATCCTGCATGCCTGCTTCTCCATTTTCAGTCTCTTCATCGTTCAAGAAATCTTCACATGGCTCCTTCTCATCTCTCTGGATATTGTTTCCCCATCCATTTATCATCTCATTTGCATTACCTCCTTGCTCATGCTCTCCCATAATCGCAGCATCGTTGACTTGGGACCCAAGTGCACTCGCTCTTATTGGGCCTCGTGCCATCATTTCTGCATGAGCGTGCGACTCGGCCCGAGCTTGCTCCGCCTGAACCATGGCCATTCGCAGTTTAGCCTCACGAGCTTCACGACCAGCCTTCTCTCTGGATTCAATCTCTGCTCTAATTTCCAGCAAGCCTCGCTTCTCCTCTTGGAGAAGAGCCTGCTCAATCATCAATCTCTCCTCAGATCGAAATTCCCCCACAGCTCGTTTGCGGGATATTATGTTGAAGGCAAGGGCCTGCTTCTCAAATGTGGCCGTGAACTCTGCAACTTTCGCAGCAATGTTATGATCCCACTGTTGGGATCGAGAGGGCATCTGGCCTGTTGTGTCAGAATCAAGGATCCTATCATCCTCTTCTGCTTCATAGTCTGCCACAACATGGTAAGGAAGCAATCTGTATACATTTTTGGGAAGAACGGGGAAATCAGACATTGTACCAAGTACTAAAAATTCAAATGGTCAACATTCAATAAGTTCTTTTTTCCCTAGGCCAAAAAGGGCATAATGTAAAACCCCAATCCAAAGTGAAATAAAATAAAATAGAAAAGGAAGGCATTTTGCATCATGTCTCAGACAACACAATCAAGCGTTGCAAACTACTACTCAGAAAAACAGAGTTACAAACAACTCAGACCACACGAAGATCAACAGATCCAATAAAATGCATGACTACTCAAGACACAAATTCATTGGTTCTCCTTATGTTTCAATCTAAATAAATACCTAATTTGTTGTACCAAAGCACAGCATCAGAAAGCAAAAACTTGAGACAAAGGTTACTTTCTTGTGGCAAAAGTAACAGAAACTTCCCAAGCTGAGTACAGTGATTTACCCTCAAATACTACTACTACAAACATTCATGTAATTGCTTGAAGAAAAGCAACAGAAAACTCTTCTTGACATTCTTGCATATCTTAAAAAGCAAACATCTGTCGATGCAAAATAGACATTATACATGTTAATCCGTGATTGAAACTGCAGCACTAACAACTCCAACAAAAACTTCAGACAAACTAATCAAATGTTTCCACTCCGAGCAAAAAGTTGGCCATTACCTCTATTTTCTTTTTCCCTTTTCCCATTAGTGCATATTCGCTTTTTAACACATAGAACACAGCCCACATACAAGTCATACAGAAAGTATAGATAACAGGCTGTCCAAAATAAAACCAAATAGTTCTACACCATATGGCACACGACTCCAAACACCAAAATCCACATTCATTTTCATCTAACTTTGCTTTCTGTTATTTAGGGAAACCATTTATTGGCAAACCAAACTACAAAGATTTCCAACTCTCACTCTGCCCCATATATCAACAGGATATTTAAGCAAAGAACACCCACCATTCATTCATACTAAAGAGCATTTGTCATATAAAAAAATTTCCTTCTGTCCTTAGGTACATAAATTGTTGTATTCACATATCCAAAAAAAAACAGAAAAAGTAATATTTTGGCTGCTTTATGCAAAATGTAACTACCTTGATTCTGTCTCTATCAAGCAAGCAACAGATCCCAGAGCATTCACCATACAGAACTCCAACAGCAGAGTGCAGAGTGAATACCTACCTGCCAGATCCAAATGAGATCTCCAGTAGCCCACTCATATCATGCCACATACACCATTTTGCAGACCAGGATGCTGATGCGTCAAGATATGACCAAGAACCAGCAATCGAAATCTAATACAAGCAACCCAATCCAACAAATTTCCACGTATGACCACCTTCTTGATTCTACTACCATAATCAGTTTTACTTTTCAAGAAAATCCGCTTGGTAAGTCTATGAATATATCTTTCAACTCGAAATCCAGACTTAACTTGCACTTCTTCAACCAGACATCGTTAATTAACACGCAATTGCCTTCTGATTGTCCTTGATAATGCGATCACATAACAAATGCAGAAGCCTGGGTAGAACCGCTCCGCGGCGTAACGTTATTATCGAAATAAAACATACACAGTAATCAAAACGTTCGAAATACAAACCCCTAAATACGTGCAAAGAACCGTTATAACAAATTTTCTAAGCAGACAAACATGGAGTCAAAAACTTTCACTCTTCACAGGCATACAAAAGAACCCCAATAAAAAAGAACGAACCTTTCACAGGCGTCTTCGAGAGACGTGAAGGGCCGCTTGAAGTCCGGGTGGCAGACCCGCCAGGCGTCCTGGTACGCCATTTGGAGCTCCACCTGGTTCCCGGGTTGGATCGCCCTGTTCTGCTGCTGCTGCTGCTGCTGTTGCTGCTGCTGCTGCTGTTGTTTCTGTTGCTGCTGCTGCTGCTGCTGTTGTTTCTGTTGCTGCTGCTGCTGCTGCTGATGTTGTTGTTGCTGTTGCGAATGTTGCTGCGGCGGGGTCGGATTGCTAGGGTTTTGCTGCAGATTAGCGATATGGTTGTTGGGGATGTTAGGGTTATTAGGGTTTGGTGCCAGATTGATGGGTCGGAGTGGGCGTAGGTGCGCGTCGATGTTCGATGGGAAGCGCGAGATGGCAGCCGCTTGCTGCTGCTGCTGCTGCTGTAATTGTTGTTGTTGTTGCTGCTTTTGTAGCTGTTGTAAAAGCAGGAATTGTTGCTGCTGATGTTGTTGGTGTTGGTGTTGGTGTTGTAGCATCATATGTTGCTGCTGCTGTTGTTGGTGTTGTTGAGCCAATGCCTTTGCCTCCTCCATCTCTTCCTCTCCCAATCGAAACCAGCGAGAGTAACCACCACGATCTCAAAAACTCCCTCTGCCTCTTTCTCAAAAACCTGACCACTTGCCTCTAACTTCCAACAAAAATTTTTATTTTCTCTCTATAGAATCTAAGATCCGTGGCTTTCGCTCTCTAGAACAAGTGGCTGGCGTGGTTGGGACGTGAGGGTGTGGAGGACCAGAGGGTCACGCAGAGTCTGCGAAGAGGGTGATGTGAGCATCTCTCTTTTTGGCACTATGGTGGTGAAGACAAATGCGCAAGGAATAAAACAAATACCGCCTGGGCTGGGCTGGGCTCGCTGGGCTTGGATATTTTTATATTTTGCTCTTTTTGAAATCCAGTCCTGGGAGGCTGGGAAACTAAAACCCTCCTCACGTCCGGCGTCCCCATCTAAAACCCTTTATCTCGTTATTTGCTCAAACCTTCTCCATTTGTCTGAGTCTCTGCATGACTCCGTCTTTAGTTGCTCTCCAAACTAGGGTTTCATTTGATTTCTGGCTCAAAGACGCACAGCGTTGGCTTGAAAGGAGATGAACTTTACATTGAGAGCCCTGGACTCTCTTCTTTTGCTAAATTAAGGGCATTAGCGGAGTCCCTATGCTTCGGAGTTCTCACAAGCTTGCTCGGTCAGTCCCTTTCTCTTTCTCTCCAATTTACGATGTTCCACTCTTCGGCCGTAAAGTATGGTTTTTTCCGCAACCATCAAAAAATTATTTCACTAATTACCCCATTTTTCGGCTCTTTTTGTCTTCACTGAGTATATTTTTTGGCCTACAACTCTCTTGAGAAACGACATAAGCTATTTATTTGATGGGTAATCCAGAGTTCGGTGAGGAGAAGACTTGAAGTACAAAAATTGCATGTCTAATGCATGATGAAATACGATTTTGTTTTCCTTTTTTTGATTTCTTTAGTTAGCAAATCAAATTATATGAAAAGTTTGGGATTGTTGTAAAAATTAAGGTGGATTAGAGTTTTATTGGATTTTGAGAAAAAGTAGTGAAAACATAGTATTTTATGGCTAGTGAAAAAGTGGAGAGAGATGTTAGTTGAGTGATTTTTTTAATATTTATTGTAATAAAAAGAGATGATTTGATGGAGAGAGATAAATTATTTTGAAATTATTTTATTTGCCAAAATTTGGAGTTGGTTAGGTTTGCAAATCAAAATATTGGAATGGAAAGAAATTTTGGGCAAAATAGTGATTTGCAAACGTGCCCCTAGGATGGAGAACCCACTGTAGCAACAGTGTATTAGCAGTTTCAAATTATTGCAAGGAGTGGCATTTATGGGGCTTCTGGCTAAAGTTTATAGTGCATCCTCTTACCCTTGCCTTCTAGGTAGCCAGGCAAAAATCTAAACTTTGGTACTATAAAGTGAAGCTCAAAAGAGTATACCATACATATTTATGGCCAGTGCCAACTTTATGAATGGTCTTGCTAACGCCACACTTGAGAATTTTGGTATGCATTTGTTTGTGTGTTTGTTTAGATTTCTGGCAGACATTCGAGTGGGAGAACGAGCAGTCTTTGCCTATTTCTTAAGTTGAATTGTTTTTATCTCTCCTCCATCAGATGGATTATGTTTGATCAGTTTAAATGGTACCTACACTGCCTTTAGGAACAAAGTAGGGGGAAGTCGTAGGTTTTGGATCTACCAGTTGCTTCTGCAATTTACCAACATAAAGAAAAACAAAGTTGTGATCTTTCTTTAACTCCTTGACTGAGTTAAAGCATTGACATTTTTGTGACCTTTTATTTGTAAGAATAGCTGCGACATCATACTTTTTAGAAAACAAATTCAGGTCACTTTAGTCTGGTTCTGGATCTTGCAGATTTTATGATGGTTGTTATGGTGGTGTGTTTTGTTTGCCAGCATATGACATGTTATAAAATGCCTGTTCGCTTATAGATGTTATGAGTTGGACTAGCTTGTGATATATGCATATTTTTGTTACTACTTCTATACATTCTATTTTTTCTCCCACTAATGTTTTGCTTTTCTTGTGCAGTGAAGAATTTGCTTCTTTCTTTGTCCTTGTTGTCAGGCTGCCATATCAGAAGAGCAAGAGTAGCCGTTGCATGGGTGTACTCTTTATTGGTCATAGCAATAGTAGGAGCTACACCACCCCAATTCTAAATCATCCATCTGAAAGAATATTTCGTAAACCTGGTCATCCTCTAAGATTTGCATCTGATGAAACTTATTCTGTTCTTCAGTCAAGCGGGCTTCAGCACTGGTTCAAAAACTGGCAAGAGCTCAGGAAGCATAAATTGACGGCAAGCACTTTTGCTGGGGCTATTGGTTTTTGGCCTCGTCGAAGAGTCCAGCTATGGTTAGAGAAAATAGGGGCAATTGAGCCTTTTTCTGCAAACCTAGCTACCTGTTGGAGCAATATTAAAGAAGAGGAAGCACTTGAAAGATACAAGCTCATAACAGGAAATTCTGTTTTGTTTCCTCACTTTCAGGTCCATGGTGAGATAAACCCAGAAGTCGATTGGCTAGCTTGTTCACCAGATGGAGTGGTTGAGAGTCTAACTTATGATTTAACTTCCCGTGGAGTGTTAGAGATAAAGTGTCCATTTTTCAATGGAGATATGAGCAAGGCGTTCCCTTGGTCACGAATCCCTCTTTACTGTATTCCCCAAGCTCAAGGTTTAATGGAAATAATGGACAAGGATTGGATGGATTTCTATGTTTGGACTCCTAAAGGGAGTAGTCTATTTCGGCTGTACAGAGATATAGAGTACTGGGATGTTTTGAAAATAGTACTCTCTGATTTTTGGTGGAAGCATGTCCAGCCAGCCAAGGAGTTGTGTAGGAAATCTGTGATCACAGATCCCCTCACTCAATTACGATCACTCAGGCCAGCACCAAGGCATGAATTATGTAGTTATATAGTTTATGAAAGCAAACGCGCTGCTGATAACTCCAAGCTGTTGTTGCGTGAAATTCATGGAAAACTCCAAAACTGATGCACCTCACTGTGCACATTTTTGGTCGTTGAGTGTTTGTCATGGATGGGAGATACAGAAGCTCTAATGTTCATCATGATGGAACGAGATCTCTTCAACAAGGTTGCAGAAATGCAGTTCCTGGTTATGATTATGAGAATGAATATCTCTCCCTCTATGGGCATGGTGTGATAGATAACAAACAAGACTACATAGCAGATATCTGAAGGTTGAGAACTTTATCAGTTTCACTGGCTACGCTCTTGTGTCTTGATTACATGTAAGCTTCACTTTTGTTAATCCCTTTTTTTGCTTGTGGTCCAGGAAAAGAATCCATGTCCATTGTCCAATGTTGAACAAGTAGTGCATGGACCACTGGATAGGACCCACACTGAATGCGTTTAACAGGTCCTTCATTTCAGCACTTATTTTATCTGTTTCTATGGCTTCTCAGCTGACATCAACATCCAAAACTGAGGAAAAAGAACAGAGTAGGTCTTAGAACTAAAAAACTAGGAGGTTTTGGTGTTGAACAAAGTGAGGCTTCCACTTTGGCAGCTTATGTTACATTGAAGGCTAATGTAAGATTTCAAAATAATGAGAGAGACGAGTATTGGGACTGAGTGTTCAAATTCTCATTCAGTCAATATCTATGAATAATACAAAGGCAGAACATTTTCCTTTTATACAGGCTTACGCGTTGGAAGGCTTGAAACAGAAAAACTAATTATATACTGCAAATGAATACAAAAGAATAATTCACCAAGAATGTTCTCGATTAACCAACACCAATCTGTTGAGCCAGGCAAGGCCTTTGTGCTTCCAGCTGCAGAGAAGATGGTTGCGAGCTGGAATATCTGAGCGGGAGCAGCTGACATGTGGCTGCACTGTTGGCTCGGTATCTGACGAGGAAGAGCTGAGATGTACTGAGTCTAGTACCCCCTCAAGATGGAGAGTAGATATTAGATACTCCCATCTTGAGCAAATGTTCTCGAAAACTTGTAGAAGGCAGGGGTCTTGTAAGTATGTCAGCAAGCTGGGAACCAGAGGGAACATGAGCTGTGGGAAGTGTACCATCAGCAATTTTATCACGCAATAGGTGACAGTCAAGCTCAATGTGTTTGGTATGTTAGTGAAACACAAGATTAGAGGAGATGTGTAAGGCAGCCTTGTTGTCACAGTAGAGAAGAGCAGGCTGTGGGTGAACGATGCAAAGATCAGTGAGAAGGTATCTCAGCCAAGTGAGTCACAGGTAGCAGTAGCCATAAAGCGATATTTTGCTTTCTTTCGAGCCGCGGGAGATAATGGATTGCTTATTGGACTTCCAAGAGATGAAGGAATGGCCAAGAAGAACACAATATCCCGTGGTAGACTTGCGGGTATCCGGGCAAGATGCCCAGTCAGAGTCAAGGACAACTATAACAACAGTCAGGAATGAGTTCTATACCCTGCTCAGAGACATGGAAGACTTGAATTTTCTTGACGGTTCTTGGAGAGGTTTGTTTATCACTCTAGTTTTGAGTGCATCGTTTTTCTTTTATAAGTATGTCTATATATTTCTAAATACATCGTTTTTGCTATATTGTTGCTTAAGAGAGTTTGCATTGACATTCATTCGTGTGCTAGTTTGATACTTGAAATTATTCCAGGGGGAAAAAAAGAATCCTCTAATGGATCTGGTAGCTACGACAGAGCAAATGTTTTGTAGCACAAAAATAGTTCTCGTTTGGTCTCAGACACTGATGATGCATGTAGGCACTAAACAGATTTCAAGGCAAAGAATTCCATGGAAAGGACCTTACTAGTCTCTCTCTCTCTCACTCTATCAAAGGATGACTTCTTGTTTAATATTTTTCAGGCCTTTCTACTGCTGAAGCTTGTAGATCATGTAGAGCATCAATAAATCTCTTAAATTCAAGGTCAGCCCATCTATCCATCTGTCATCAAGGATGAAGTCACCAGTAACTCTGAAATGAAGCTGGCAGTAACTGGTGAGAAGTCCTCCCAACACTACGGTACAATATCTTTCCAAGCCTCGACCAGAAGTTTGGCATCTCAAGTGGTCCAATCTCAAAAGCAAGCGACAATGGACGTCTTTGATTTCCTTTATCTGGGTCTCGCTAAGCTTGTCCCCGAAACACATGAGGACTAACAGGCAAAACATGGCGCACTGGAAATGGTCAATCAGGACGAGGGGCTTAATTTTGTCGGATTCATTCATGGAGCGAGATACGACGCAGCTGAGGAGAATATCCAAGACCCATTTGCGCGCGAGAGAGAGTAGGACTTCACGCACGAAGGGTGGAGGATCTCAGAAGTGAGGTTGCACTGATTGCTAGTATCTTGTCGATGAGGACGACTTGGAGGGACCGCACTGTCCTGGACGAGGGCTTGGTGTGCAAGAGAGCAGATGGCGATAAAGATGGCCGGACAGGAGCTTGTAGGGAGGGTGACGACGGGCCCGTGCCTGGGGTGAAGCTTGCGGAGAGCTGGGCTCGAGGTCGGAGGGTCTACGAAGCCACAAGAACTTGCCGAGGATAGGGATGGCGAAGGGTCCTGGAGGGAGCTTTGTGGTTGTTGGAGATCTGCTTGATGATCAGAAGGTTGAGGACTGACACGCAGAGGGAGATGAGAATGATGAACCAGACTTCCTCCATGTTAATCTTACCTGACCAATATGATTATGGGAAGGACGAGGTTTTTGAGTGTGGCATGCTGTGCTGATAAGGTGTTAAAAACGACCTTACAACATGTAATCCATACGGAAGACGAAAAAGAGGTGTAAGAAACTGTAACGCAGTTTCATGTGAAGAGTATCTTGTCCCCTAGGCTCTGGCTATTTGTCGATCAGCCTTTTCCCCCTTTTTTTTTAATAGCCTATTAATGCTTATTAATTAAATATAGATTTTCTATCATTGCCCAATAAGCACGGAAATACAATAATCCAATAGGGATAAAAAAAAATTGGGAGCTCAGTGGAATTCCTAATAAACAAAGGATGATTCTTCAATTTCTTATTTAAATTGCATTGGGAGGAGAGATAAATATAATAATAGATAAATAAAATCATATGGTAAAATAATTTTTAATAATGCAGTCGGTATAAAGATACTGTGTGCAGTATAAGTCAGAAAGATCCATTCTGATGGAAAATTCACACAAAACATAATTTCTACCGAATTTATAAATAATATCTATGAATTGCAAAACTTCAACCGAGTACTGACTGTTTACTCACAGTGGCTTGAAGGACGAATCCGACAAAGAATACTTGTAACGAAAGACTTACAAATAAACTCCTATGGTATTCACTCCTCGTACCTCAAAAAGATCTAGAGAATCGTGAGATTAACGTTTGAGGGTGAAAATTTTGGATATTAGGATTTGAGAAATATTATAAAGTAAAGAAATATTAGGGGAGTTGATGAAAAAGTGAAGAGAGATAAGATTTTTAATAAATATTATAATGATAAAAAATTATGTGATGAATTTTTTATGATTAAACCTAAATTTTTGGGGCTCAAACATACCTGCATGAAGTCTTAGTTTATGAGCACTCTTGTAATGAGAGAATTATAAATAAAGCTTTACTTGTAATCTAATAATTACACTATTGAGAATATAATAGTGTTTCATAGACCAGTCTTTTGCTTGGAAAAAATAGAAACAAACCATTATTTAAAAAAAAATCTAAGTATAAAAATACTCGAACTTAAAAAGAAAAAAACTTATCAAAACGCGTGTTTTGATCTAGGGTTACTTCCCTATCCCTCTCAATCTCATTCGGGGGCGTTTGTTTCCCAATCTTTTAAACGCTCAAAATTTCTAAACAATCATTAAATAATCTTTCTCCTCATTAAATTATAAAATAATATTATACTATTCAATTAAATCTTCTCTCTCCTCGCTTTTCCATAAAATACCATACTTTTTCACAAACCCCAATACCCAAAATTTTCAAAACCTCAATATTTCCACAAACAAACACCCCCGATCTCTCTATCTCTCTCTCGTCTCAGCTCTCTTTTCTCTCAAGTGTTGGGCCTGAACCTGATTATTGATATGCTTCGCCACGCCGCACCTCTCTCTCTATGCCTCTTGGCTCTCTCATTATTCCAGCATCCGGCTCTGGAATTCCGGAACTGACATTGCCGATCTTCTGGCAAGGGTCAGACTGGAGGCAGATGCCCCTTATCGGTGATATCAGTACCCACCCCTAAGACCAGACTATATTATTATTTTTATATTTAACTTAAAAGAGAAAACAGAGCCTTAAGAGAGGGTGAGATATGGGTGTTTCTTTCTCAGCCTTGATTAAGGCAAAGGTAAAAAGATCAGGACAAGGCGTGTAACAAACTCTTGTTTTGGGTGAGATGCGGTCTGCCTATGTCGTATTGGGACTGGCTATTGATCTTGTGCGGTGTTTATTTGAAGAATATTGGCTGGATGTTCACGTGACAATGATGGCATGGCAGTTACATTAGACGGGTATATCACCCAATCATGAGTCGGAGCTACTCCATAATTTCTAATTTCAAGAGCATCTTACTTAGCATCTTTGGATCATCGCTGTGTCAGGTTTTCTTGAAAAGCAGAAGTTCTAAGACTGTCAAAAACATGAAGGAATCGTAGGAAATGTGCGACCTGTTAGTCTATGCTCGCTGATTCCAAGCATCTCCAAATTGACAGTCGGGCGAGGAAATTATGATTAGAAAGTGCTAACGCACACCTATATGGACAAGATCTATCGGTGCTAGAGTTCATAAAATAAGGTAATTAGACTTCAAACACGAAGCCATTGTTACTGCTAATCAGGTAGACCTATTTTCACCAATAGCCTGTCTGTTGAGCTAGTCTTTTACTGAATCTAAACGTGGATGCTATGTAATAAGAACAAAGACGCATCTAAACCGCTTGCATTCGAATCTACTTGTTTTGGACAATTCATGCTACCAAACAGGCAGAAAGCATAGCCATTTAAGGCGTTTTAATTTATCCAATTATAAGGCTCACTAGGGAAACGGCTTAGATAATCATGTACAAACAGAAAGCCAGACGCAGAAACAGGGGCATCTATTTCATTACATACAGCTATATGGTTTGATTCAAAGCCAAGCATTGCCACCTTACCTGTAGATTTATGAAGTATTCACAACGATACAAGAAAACCCAATTATCCATCTAAGACCTCGGAGATAGATAGGCCTTCAATGGATACTTCATAACTATAGTAAACTCCTGCTTCTCTGACAAATCAACCTCATCTCCATCCACAGCCTTCCACTCAAAATTCGATACCAAATTGGCCACAAAATACTCTAAATGAAGCATTGCCAGACCGGACCCAGGACAAATCCTCCTGCCCGCCCCAAAGGGCATCATCTTGATCTCTCTGCTTCCCGTTATATCAAACACTTTCCCTCCTCCATCTTCACCTCCACTCAAGAATCTCTCAGGCTTGAACGCCATGGGATCCTCCCACACCTTCGGGTCCCAACCCATCTCTGCTACCATGAAATTCAAAGTGCCATTCTTAGGGACCAAATAGCCGTCCAAAACCACATCCTCTGTCACCGCATGCGACAACACAAAGTGCCCAGGTGGGTGCCGCCTTAAACCCTCCAAAACCACCGCCTTCAAATAAGGCATCTTGTGCAAATCATCCTCCTCCACCTCCTTCTCTCTATTTTCCCCCATAGCTGCTTTTATCTCTGCAAAAAGCCTCTCTTGGACATGTGGGTATTTCACCAAATTCGCCATAATCCACTGCAACGCCGTGGACGTAGTATCCGTGCCCGCGTTCAGAAACTCCGAGCACAGGCCAGTAATTTCCCCCTCGTTAAGCTTCCTCTTCTCATCCGGCAACTCCAAATCCAACAACGTATCCACGTACGACAATACAAACTCATCCTGCTCCTCTTGCAGCACGTCCTCATTTGCCTTGCTTAGTCTCTCTTGCTTCACTCTCTTCCTCGCTTCAATTAACGGCACCAGTATGGCCTCCTGGTCTCTACGGAGGTTGTGCAACTCCTCCCAACGCTTACGGAACAATATCTTTCCAAGCCCCGGCCAGAAATTGAGAATATTAAACCGGTTAAAGTTCAAAAGCACGCGACGCTGGACGGTTTCGATTTTCTTTATCTGGGTCTCGCTGAGCTTGTCCCCGAAACACATTAGGACTAACAGGCAAAACATAGCGTACTGAAAATGGTCAATCAGGACGAGGGGCTGAACTTCGCCGGATTCGGTCCGGGAGTGAGATACAAGGCGGCTGAGAAGGATGTCCAAGACCCACTTGCGCGCGCGAGAGTAGGACTTGACGCGCGAAGGATGGAGGATCTCGGAGGTGAGATTGCGGCGGAGGAGGCGCCACTTGGGTCCATAGAAGGCCGAGCTAATGTTACACTGGTTGGTGGAGAAGATCTTACTGGCAGCGGGAGCGGGTGGTCGGTCGGCGAAGACGGCGCCGTTTTGAACGAGGGCACGGTGGGCGATGGAGCGGTTGGCGACAAAGATGGCCGTGCGGGAGCCGATACGCAGGGTGACCATGGGCCCGTACCTGGCATGGAGATTGCGGAGAATTGGCTCGATCTCGGAGAAAGACCTGCGGAACCATAAGAACCTGCTGATGATGGGGATGTTGACGGGTCCAGGAGGAAGCTTCTGGTTTTTGGAGAATTTAGTGGAGATCAGAAGCTTGAGGAGGACTGAAATGCATAGGGAAACGAGGATGATGAACCAGACCTCCATGCTGCCAGAGCCTGTGATGAAAAAGGTACGTCGCAGAAGAACGCAAGAAGAGAGAAAGAGAGGCTGTGAATATTTATCTAGAAAAAAAAAAAGCTGTGAATATTTGTTGTATATTCTTTTTTTTTTCTTGAGAATATTTGTCGTATATTAACTAATGAATGAGGAGTTTCTTAGTCATTAAGATAAGGGATCAAATCCCCGCCCTCGATTTGTCAAGAAAAAAAAAGGGATAAATGTAAAATCGGGTGATATATACTAAAATTTCAATTTTATTTATAATAATAAAAGTATAAAATTAGATCTTATAATTTCACTTTCGTTTCTTATTAATTCCTCTATTATGAACTAATTTTATATTTTTGTTATCATTTAGACTAATTCAATTTTCGCATATATTACATTAACTTATTTTACATTTATCCCTTAGATAAGATACCTGAATTTTAGGTATATTACTAAAGCGAACCGGAATTAAAAAAGGATTCCTATTAATATTGCAACTGAAACCGAAATTAGTCATTCTGTTACCTACTTCTATTCTGCGCGCTGCCACGAATTGGTATAGACATCAACATCTTCAAAGACGAACTTGGGGAAAAACATTAAGGGTAACATCACCCTCTATTTATGGGTAAAAATTAATTACTTTTTCCTTAAATTTTAATTTTTTTTAATAAGTTTCTAATGCTCCAAAAATAATCAATATTTACCTTCCGTTTAACCACCTAGGAAATAGCATGAATGGATCAAAATGTTCATCCAAAATAAAATTAAAATAAATAAATAAAATATATTTTCTATATTTTAATTTATTTATCATTTTTTATTTTCATTGTTTTTAGTAATTTTGTTTTAGATGAGATATTTCAATGATTTCGTGTGTTTAACTGTCAAATCTAATTAAGGCTATGATTGATTATTTTTGAAACATGAGAGGTCTAATGAAATAAATTGAAACTTGAGGAGTTTATTAATTTTTGTCCATAGATATAGAGTTGACTATGTTCTCCAAAAATAAACATTTTTTAACCCGAATAAGCGAGAAAATTAATTCGATTCAAATCACAAACTTTGTTATGGTGGAGCCTTTCCTGCAGTAGTACTGAAGTTGAGAGCAGATAGCCTCACATATGTCATATTGGCATTTTACCAAACAACTGATAGGTGCACTGCTCAATTATAGTACTGCTGGACAATATAATTGAAGGAAATAAATTTATGTCTTCCTCATTTAAGACAAATGTTGACTTTCATATGATATTATAGAGTCCTAAGTTCAAATCTCGTAGCTACAATATCTCTCATTTAAAATATCAAATTTATTTTTCAACATCTGGGCCGGTCTACTTATTTTTTAATCTCGAATCTAAGGAGTAACATTAGAGAATATAATTTGCAGAAATAAATTTAAGTTTTTTTAACAGTTTAAACTTTTAACATCTATAATTTTATAGAGAAGTCACGTGAAAAATACGCCCACTCCAGTTTTGGGGTTAATCTCACATCAGTTGTGAAAGAGGCTGATGTTCAGTTTATAAGTGTGAGGGAAAATCTCACCTCTTGAGCTAACTTTTGGGGTTGAGAAGGTCCAATACCACTCAACACTGGTATCGGAGCGCAAGTTTACCAACAAGTCTCAGACCCAATAGTCCATGGGAGAAACGAGTTGTATGTTCCCAATCCAAGGTCCGATGTGTGAGTGAGAGATTGTTGAGATTAGTCTCACATCAGTTGTGAATTAGGCTGATCAGTTTATAAGTGTGAGGAAAAACTCACCTCTTGAGCTAGCTTTTGGGATTGAGAAGGCTCATGACCACCCAACACAAAACTTTTTTGAGAGAGATAAAGACAAATAAACAACGGAATAATTCTTCTCTATAAATGAAAGCAAATATAGCTCAATCTCAACAATTATATGTACTAAAAAAAATCTCAATATAATCAATCACACCAAACCAGAACGACACAAACAATTTTTACGTGGAATACTTTCCCGGTGTGAGGAAGAAAAAACCACGGGACTTAGTACAGTCAAATCTCCACTATAAACCAAATAATGGGTACACAACGTCTTCTCTAGTCACAACTAAAGGCTACAACTTAGATCTTCGAGATTATATCAATCTTGGCAAATACAAAGGAAAAAGAACGTAGAGAAAATACCAACCAATCCGCGGTTACTGTTCACGTGTACGAACCATTATTTCCGAGCTTGAAATCTGATCTTCACTATTAAGATTGTAGCTCCTTGTGTCGTGAACGTCTCCTCCAAATTTCAGCTCGATCGGACCACAGAAGAAGCAAGATCTAACCTTTGATGAATCCTAGGTGTGAAAGAGAAAATTTGTCTCTTTCTTTTCTTTCTCTTCTTTTAATCTGTCTCACTTCAAGAACTCCTCCTTAGGGTTATAAGTTAAAACTCTAATGGGCTCTGGGCCTTATTAAAAGACATCCAATTGGGCTTTCCTTCGCATAGAAGGAATTAACCCAACAAATCTCCTCCTTCCGACTATGTGGAGGAAATCAACATCCCGGCGATCGAGCAACAATCTTCAAGCTTTTACCTTGGTAACACTTTTGTCAACATATCAGAACCATTATCTTTAGTGTGAACTTTCTCAAGTTCTAGTAATTTATCATTCAACACTTCTCTGATCTAATGGTATCGAATATCAATATGCTTCGATCTTGCATGGAAACTGGAATTCTTAGCAAGATGAATAGTATTCTAGCTATCACGAAACAGCACATACCTTTCCTACTTGAAACCAAGTTCTTTCATGAATTTCTTTGTCCATAGCAACTATTTAACAGGGTCAACCTGCGTCCTCCACTGCTCTCTCTCTCTCTATGGATCTCTCTTTTTTAGTCTCTTCATATAGTGTTAACTGATATAGCTGTTCAGTGGGGCAATATTTTCTCAAACAAGCTCTTAGATTTTCATTTTTTTATCAGGAAGTTAGGCCAGAGATTAAACATGAGATGCAGAGGATGACAATTATTAGTACCCTTTTCTAACTCCATCCCTGGCTATGGAGACAGAGGGGACAGAAGATTAGAAGAGAGAGGCAAGACTAGGGACGAATCCCTTCCTTTGTTTTTTCGTTTGGTTCTGTATAGACCACAATTATCAGTTGAAAAAATTTGTGGGTACTGTCGGAGATATGTAAATAGCATTGAACAGGCACTTATTTATGTAAGGACCTCAGATAACTATAACTAGTTACTTATTCTTTGCTCTAAACTATAATTCGTCAGCCGAATTCCGATTCAAATATTTCACTGTTACGAGTTTTTTTTCTGCCATCAGTTTGTGTAATAAGAGGAGCATAATGAAAATGGCGTAGTTTTGGACTTATATGTAATTATTAGTATGATAAAACCAGCTCCATATTTGTTTGATTAGGAGCGTAGCATGCATCGATGTTCCACTCCTGCCAAACACCTGGCATCTGGAAGTCTGGGATTTGGATAGATTAATTATATATTAGAGATATTTGTATTTATAAATTACGATGAATGAATATGTTTATTTTTTTGTAAATAAGGTTTAAATGAATTCTGATATTAACTTTCGCAACGTGACAAGAGTTGGAAGTGAAATTTATTTTTTACAAATTATCTCTTTTTATTCTTTTATCAATTTTTACTAATTTATTATTTATTATTTATTTATTTAAAAATTCTATAAAATCCTAATACATCTTAATTTTTATAATATTTTTAAAATTTCAACTTTACAAGTACCACGAGAAAAGTATGTCAAAGAGTATAATATAAATATAAATATATATATTTTAAAGGGATAAATGTAAAATCAGTTCCTGTGCTATACGCAAAAATCGATTTAGTCCCTGTGATATGAAAAACATCGATTTAGTCCCTGTGATTCTATTTTCGTTTGTTATTGGTCCTCTATCAGGGATTGATTTTATCACTTTCTGGAATCATAAGGACTAAATCGATATTTTTCATATCATAAAAAATAAATCGATTTTTATGAATAGAACTAGGACCAATTTTATATTTATTACTATTTTAAAATATTTTTTTTGGTCACCCAACGTATCCCCACGAAAAGATTGGCGAATATTTTCTGACCACTCTTTTCGTTTCCTTTATTTTAAAAAAAAAACTAAAATCAGAAAAGTTGAAAGTATGACAGATACTGCCATTGGTTTTCCCGACTATCAATGCATATAGAAGGCATTTTCTTTATTGAAAAGGACACGAGTTGCTATCACTGAATTATAAATTTATTATCTGCGACTTCCTTTGGCAAATGCCATCCAGCACTGTCAGACTGTCTGCAGGGCGGCTAACGTATTTGAGGCTGAGGCGAGGAATCCCATTGGCAATCATTTATAAAATAGTATATTTAAATACAAAATATTAATAAAATATAATTAAAACTTATCCTTCTATGGTGACGTTTGTTTAATATAAAACTTTTGAGTATGGGACGTGTGTCAAAGCGAAGGGGAAGGAAAAAATTGATGAAAAGTAAAAAAAATTAATAAAAAAAAAGCTAGAAGAGATAAAAATTTTGTAAACAAAAGTTATGTGAGTTTTTGAAATATAAAATTATTTATTTTAAAGTTTTTAATATATTTTTCTTAATTGATGGTAAACCTAATTTATGTAATTTTTCGTGTTCCATAATCAATATTAAGATAGATTTTATTAAGTTTAATTTTGAAAAAAAAAATTCTGTATAAGCCAACGAATATTTTATACTAATCTTTTTGTATAATTTAATGTTTCAATTGTAATATAAATCTCTATTTTTCAAATATATTTTAACATTTTTAATTTTAAAAACAAATCTAAATCATTAATATCAGAATAAAAAATAAAAAAGAAATTAGAAGAGATAAAATTTTGTAAACAAAATTTATGTGAGTTTTTGAAATATAAAATTATTTATTTTAAATTTTTTAATATATTTTTCTTAATTGATGGTATACCTAATTTATGTAATTTTTCGTGTTCCATAATCAATATTAAGAAAGATTTTATTACATTTAATTTTTTAAAAATTATTTCTGTATAAGCAATCCAATATTTTATACTAATATTTTTATATAATTTAATGTTTCAATTGTAATATAAATTTCTATTTTTCAAATATATTTTAAGATTTTTAATTTTAAAAACAAATCTAAATCATTAATATCAGAATATGTTTTAGAACATTTTTAAGTATAAAACAATGTTATTTTCAAGTCGTCCTAGTAAAAAAATTTAATTTTTTAAATTAAATAAAAATAAAATATTTTCGTAAATTGTAAATTATTGAAATTTATTTTCAATTGACGGAATATCTTAATCTATGATTATATATATATATATATATATATATATAATCAACTTTAAATGATTCTTCTGTCATTATTTATACTTTCATCATCTGTCGGGGAATAATCTTCTATTCTTCTAGTCTTAATTAGACTTTACAGGTGATTTTGACCTTTCATTTGAATCAATTGACAATTATTCTCTTTTAAACAATAAGACTTTATAGATTTGATCACTTATGACTTTAATTAACGAGATTTTATAAACAATCTCAAAAAGTAAATAGTTAATGATTACTAGGAGATTTAATAAATCTATTTAAAATAAAAAAATTAAGTAGAACTCTACACAACTCAATGTAGCTTTTTAGCTAAATTTCTTGGCCTTTGTCGACATTAAACATTAATTCAATAGGTATATTAAATAAAAATTTTAAATTAGGCTTTGGGCCTTAATCTGCCTAAAGCTAGAGCGGCCCCAGCTGCCTCAGCCTGCCTATATAAATTAGTGTCGCACCTTGTCCTTATTAGACGGAAACCTCACCGATCTTCTTCCAAGTTGGATAGTATCATACGCCACGCTTATCGTATATTAGTGCTTACAAAAATGGAAGCCAGCGTATTTTTAATTAAAAGAGGAAATTTCTTTGTTTTGTTCAGAATTTATACATGAACAGCATGCGCTCAGCAACGTAAAAGAATTCGAACCCGTACTGCTCGAACAGAAACTATGATCGCGGGAGACACGTACGGCAAGCAAAAAAACAACATGTGCGCCGGACTGAAATTGGTGGGTTGGTGGCAACCGAGCCTAGTTTATGTTGGTTTTAAGTAAAAAGGTATGATTTTAAAGAAGTTGTGAATATTTATGTTGAATAGTATTTTATTGGTGTTTGTGTAAAGTGGAGAGAGAAATGATTTGATGTAATTGTTTGATAAAAAAATATTAGAGTTATGTGAAAAAGTATAGAGAGATAAAATTTGTGTTGAATAAAAAATTAAAAAATTGTTGGAAATTATGTAAAATGTATTGGTGTTTGTGTTTGAATTCTGAATATATTCGGTTGTAGTTTTGTGAATATACTTAAAATCCTGAAAAAAGTGTGAAAATGAACATATCATAATTCCAATAATTCAGCACAAGATCCAAATCCACGTTTTCTCCATGAACTTGGAAAGGACCGACAGAATTCCACCAAACGATTATCATGTGATCTAGGAGGCCCTCGATCACACTATATAGTACTCTCTCTGTAAATTGGATCAGTTAATTATTGGAATCGAAAATTAGAAAATATATCTTCCCTTCCCTTACTTAGTGACTGTTGATGGTCATGTATTGATTGTGGGCACGTGATTTTACTTTGAAAGAACGTTCTTTTAAGGTGTCAATTTTGACTGCTCAAATTTCCAAAGGCCAAATTCATCGACATATCTTCCACGGCAAACATATTTCTGACAATTCAACATTTGATTATATATAACGTTTGAAGTCCAAGTTCAGTTCGTAAGCCGATGTCGCGATACTTTGGTAGAAGATTAAAACCGCGATGGTCATGCACGGCGTCGTATGCAGGTGGAAGAATTTAATGTAGTACTGCAGTAGTAGAAAGGGAACCGAAGTCGGACTTTTTTTTCTTTTTCTTTTTCAGAGTAATTAATTGGTAGGCAGGACAAGTACTTGCATGTGAGGGCCATAGAATAGAACGCAGTATACTGCCCTTCCCCAAAAGATCAGGAGATCAGGACGCTGCTTCTACGTGGACTTTTGTTTTTTTTAATACGGGCGGTTAGCAATTAATTAGAGAATTTTTCTTTTCGTGATGGGTAAATCAAAGGGTTAATTATAATTTTTTTCTTTAAATTATCACTTAATTTTTAAATACTTTATGAATTTTAAATCATCTTTATAAATTATACTCTAATTGGGATTTTATCTCCAACTTGCTGAAATTATTATGTCAAACAACTTCTATGCCACATTAACAAAATGTGGTCTTTTTCTTGTCTAACAAGATAAATTTGACCTAGCTATATTTTAAGTAAAATAAAAAAATTATCTTTACATATTATTTTTTGAGTCTATAAATTACTAACAGGACCACGTGTTTTGAGCCTAGGAATTAAAATGTGAGAATGAGGTGTAACGAGTTAAAGTTTATAAGGTATTTAAGAATCAAAAGTTAGTTTGTGAAAAGAAATTTTTTTTTAAATTTTTTTTTTCTTGGTAGGAAATTGTAGTTAATTCTAAATAAAATTATCCAAATTTATTGTCAAATAAAATCAGTTGTCGGTGTGAGATTTCCTCATTAAGGTGGCGTTGGGATGCATTTGCAGAAAAGGGCTCTCTTCGGGAAAAATAACAGTAAGGGAACATGGACCGTTTATTTAGTTATTCGTTTTATAAATATAATAGCTTCACTAAACATAGTGAACAGTACAGGACGGAAGAAAATTTGACAACAGTAAAAGAAAAGGAAAAGGATCGAATAGCCAAGGCAGAGGCACAATTGACTGGAATGCACTGGCTGATCTGCAGCAAGATACCTGCTGACAAATACGCTCACAGTCAAACTCTAGTGTTTGATTCTTGGAGAAACATGGGCTAGTACTGGATTCTTCATCACTACCAAGAACTCCTCCCTCTCCGATAGATCAACACCTTCCCCGTCGACTGCCTTCCACTCAAAATTCCATACCAGATTTGCAACAAAGTACTCCATAAGAAGCAGACCTAATCTGTTCCCCGCGCACATCCTCCTCCCAGCACCGAAGGGCATCATCTTATATGCTGTTACGTCAAACACTTCTTCATCGCTAGTACCTTCATTGTTTATCAACCTTTCAGGTCTAAAATCCATTGGATCCTCCCACACATTTGGATCTCGCCCTATCAGCGATGTCACGACGATCGCCATAGTATCTTTCGGAATAGTGTAGCCACAAAGTTCCACGTCTTCCATGACTGTGTGTGGTACCAGCGAGGTACTGGGAGGGTGAATTCTTAGACACTCCATGACCACCGCTTTCAAATATGTTACCTTGTGCATGTCATCCTCCGTAACCTCTTTTGCATCTGGCCCGACGACTTCTCTGATTGCAGCATACAGCTTGGCTTGTACACGCGGGTACTTCACTAAGTTTGCCATGGCCCACTGCAACATCGTTATGGATGTGTCAGCGCCAGCATTGACTAGCTCTGAGCACAAACTTAGTACGTCGGCTTCGTCAAGCGTACCTTCCTCTCCTGGGATTTGCAAGTCGAATAAGGTATCTATGTAAGGTACCAAGTCGAGCTCCTCTCCTTTCTCTTGCTTCAACTTCCTGCGGGCTCTTATTACAGGGAAAAGTAGATCATATTGAGTCTCCAAAAACTTCATGTATGTTTTATAACGATTTCTGTACACTAGCTTCCCCAATTTCGGCCAGGTACCGAACACGCTAAAATGCTTGTAGTTGACAAGAAGATTATATTGTATGTCTTCAATTTCTCTGATTGTACTCTCACTGAGATCGCCAAAGGTCATAAGAATAAACATGGAATATATGGCTTTTTGGATATGATCGAGTAAGCGGATTGGCTCCGTTTGGTTGCAAGATTGATTGAAGCTCTTAATCATTGCTTCCAAAGCCCGCTTGCGTTCGACAGAGTAAGATCTTATTCTGGTAGGGTGAACAACCTCTGAGACGAAGTTACGACGAAGAGTACGCCAAGTTGGCCCATAGGGAGATCCGCCAATATCTTTGCGCTTGTTACTAAGAACTGTGCTAACGGGGACAACTGGAGGACGATTTGCAAAGGCCACACTGTTTCGAACAAGGCCTTGGTGGGCGATGGAGTAGGAGGTGATGAAAATGGCGGGTTTAGAGCCGACATAGAGTGTCAGTATAGGGCCATACTTGTGGGAGAGGTTACAGATAGCGGACCG
This sequence comes from Myrica gale, assembly GCA_963930655.1. Taxonomy (NCBI): domain Eukaryota; kingdom Viridiplantae; phylum Streptophyta; class Magnoliopsida; order Fagales; family Myricaceae; genus Myrica; species Myrica gale. The sequence goes on from OZ005611.1 coordinate 23,706,069, forward strand.
AAGTTCAACCGCGGATTTGGGAATCAATAGAAGGTTACCTATGAAAGGAAGAGGTCGAGGTCCGGGTGGAAGCTTGCCTTTTGATCCATTCTTTTTGGAGGTACTGGAAGGAAAGAGAAGAGGTAAGAGGGATTTTACGGAAAAAAATGCACAGAGCGAGAGGAGGATGATGAGCCAGACTTCCATCTCTAAGCGACAGATCTAGCATGTGCTGTGCGTATGGGTGTATGAGCTTCAACATTTTTGCGTCTTTATATAGTTAAAGCTCACCAACTGCAGCGCCCACATACTTTGATACTTCACGTCACGTTGGATATCATCCCTTGACCGCGGGTTCTAATAATTCCGACCTAGCAGTACTATTATTTGTGTTGACAATTATTATATCATTAATTTTTTATAATCTGTTTATCATAAGTATTTTTTTTCAAATTATTCATGCACGTCAGCTCACTTAAGGTACGTGTCATACTTATACACCAACTCAATCTGGAGATTCAATAATTGTTCATTTAATTACCTGTACCAGGCCAATTGTTCTTTGGATTGAAATTCCTTATGTCTTACCTCCTCCTCATGAATATATATAGTAATATCTTTCTGTATGTTTCTCCTTCAAAAAAATCTATGCATCTCATGTAGGTACCCGTTAAAACTCCAATTTCCCTAGATTTTCACACCATATCCAAAATTTTCCGTTGGCAAACATGCCCTTAATATTGTTCCTCGCTTTTAACTTGTAACTGTTAGGGTTGTCCCACATCGGTTGTGGAAGAAGTTGGTGATCTGTTGATAAGTGTGAGGGAAAGTCTCACCTCTTGAGCTAACTTTTGGGGTTGAGAAAGCACAAGACCACCCAGCACTGGTATCAGAGACCTGGTTTACCAACAAGTCTCAGACCCAATAGTCCATGAGAAAAACGGGTTGTCTTCACCCAACCCAGGGCCGGATGTGTAGGGGGAGATTGTTGGGGTTATCGCACATCGATCGTGGAAGGGGTTGGTGGTCAGTTTATAAGTGTGAGAGAAAGTCTCACCTCTTCATTTCATTTCATTTCCTTTCTTATTCTTGTATTCTTTTTTCAATTGTCTTTAAACTAGGTTTTGGGATTGAGAAGGCACAAGACCACCCAATAGTAAATATACAGTAGTTAAGCTAGTTATCTGAGTGAGTTGGCCATTTTTTAGTTGCTGAATGCATTTGAAAAAAAAAAAAACAGTGGACTATTTTGCACAAATTATTTTTACGCGAACGGATATGGCCTAGTTTGAATGGAGGGTAAGCATCAGAGAACTAGCCCATCACCCATACTGCTCCCATTCAAGTAGGCTCCGGTATAATCCTTGTGAGGAATCGAACTGTAACCGTGCACCTCATCTACACAAGCCCATATTCCCCCAAACTACCGAGGCATACAACCTGGTAATGGGTATTCTACTCAAATTTTCTACTCGATCCGTCCCTTGTAAGAATTTGTTATGAGCCACAAAAGGTGCTTTTTTTTTCTCCTGACTAAGCAGCAACTTAAGGTGCGTGCTGGCTTGGTCTATGAATTTACTATTTAGTCTTTTGTAAATTTGGTGTGAGGGTATTAAAATGTAATAGTTAAGATATGGTTGGTATAGAGTGAACTCATGAGGAGAGTTCAGTCTGAACTGCTCTTGTTTTAAGCTGTTCTCTTAACAATAAATTTCTTCTCTTGGACTGGCTTTTCTATATATTGTTCGTGATCATTCTCTTAATTCTCATTTGTTTTAGTTGATTTTTGAGGCAGTCAGCGAACTGAGAGATTTCAGCAGTAAAATACGTGATCAATATAGGCGTTACGTTTGATATTTTGACGGGAGAAAAGCCAAGGGGATGGAAGCTGCCAACATCCATCTGGTATCATATGCAGAACATCACTGACACTGATGGGCACCGCGGAGATTAATGTGGTGTCGGAAGACTAGTGGTTGGAATTCATTCATGATCTGTTTATATAGATAACTCCGACGACTGACCATTGCGGGTCTATACAGGCGTTGGAGACGTCAGAGTTTGCCGCTCATCTCGTCCAAGTACGTCAAGGTGACAAGGGAGGCCAGAAATTACCTCCTGACTTATTCTCCATAGTCCATAGGCTAGTAGACACGAGCGCCGCATTTATCTTTCCCAGAACGTCAACTGCGCGACTTAGTCCGGGAAGATTTGACACTGACTGCCGTGTGAGGCTGCAAGATAATTTATTTGATAATATATCTTCTCAATACAATAACGTCTAGGGAATTATTTGATTAATTTATCTTCTGAATATAATAACTAGAATTTCATATCTATCTTAAGGAATTAATTATTTAATGCTCTCTAAATCCTAGTTCAATGTTGAAAGAAAGGGACTTCTGCCTACTCTATTGAGAAAGTACTAGAGATTTTAATTTGAATTCTACAATCACTTAGCAAGTCATTTACTTAATTACCACTTAATTGTGTCACGCGTGCAAGAAACTCTCCACTTCAGTTTAACCAATATGGCCATTGGGGACATTTCCAACCCATATGAACCACCGCCCGAAACCGCACGCCCATATGATTCCTACCGTCCGTCTCAGATGGCCTGATCAGCACTACAACGAAATGTGTCATCAACTGGGTCCATGATATTAAAACCACCAGGCCATCTTTAAAAGCTAAGCATACTACAGAAATCTTGTGAATCAAGGACTCAACCCGTCGTCAGAATTCCTCAGCCCAAACACACGGAATGAGCCTGCAATATCCTTGGGCCCGTTGAAGCGAAACGAAGAATTCCTAGGGACCTAAGCCAGCCCAAAGGGCCGACAGGGGGAATTGAACCGTTGGGTTGATTTTATCCAAAACTTGTGCACTTCGTTGTCTTCAATGTCTTGGTCATGAACTCCTGCTTCTCTGACAAATCAACACCATCTCCATCTATGGCTTTCAACTCGAGATTGCCAAACCAGCCGCTAGGCAGCAAATCCTCCCTCCCCAATGAACAAGTGGATTTTACACCCATATTACACTACAGCTTGGAGGCTTTTGAAGTTCATCATTATTGTTCTTTTTGTTCTTTTGAAGTTCAACCCCCCTACAGCCATGGCCCGGTTACGAGCAGCTTGAACTTGGAAATTCACATCGAATAGTACTGATCACTTTTTTCTCCATAGAAATCTAGCTACTGGAACTCTACCATATCGTAGGTAGTAAAATTTAATTCACAATCAACAAAACAAAAAGCAATTGTACCTTGTAGTCCATCACATATTAACTTTGTTTTTTAGCATATTCCTCACAAGTATATATCTACTCCTCTTCAACAGTTCCACAGTAGATACTGACCCCCCAGACACCCAAAAGAAAAACAACGGAAAAGACAAAGGCATACATAATTGACAGTACGTGTATTTGGACAGTTTAATTACTAGAATTGCATGCAGCTTCTTGCCCTTATTGGTCAACTCGGAGTAATGAATTATTTGACTCTTGGAGATACAACGGCGCGCAGTGGATTCTTCATTACCACTAAGAACTCCTCCTTCTCTGACAGATCAACACCTTCCCCATCCACTGCCTTCCACTCAAAATTCCAAACCAAGTTTGCAACCAAGTACTCCAGAAGAAGCAATCCTAATCTGTTCCCGGGACACATCCTCCTACCAGCACCAAAGGGCATCATCTTAAACGCAGTCACATCAGACACTCCTTCTTCGTTTACATCATCGCTGGTTAACAACCTTTCAGGCCTAAACTCCATAGGGTTCTCCCACACGTTAGGATCTCGCCCTATTAGGGATGTCACAATGTTCACCGTAGTGTCTTTGGGTATAGTGTAGCCACAGAGTTCCACATCTTCCATGACTGTGTGGGGTATCAACGAGGTATTTGGAGGGTGAATTCTTAGACACTCCAGGACTACCGCTTTCAAATAGTTTACCTTGTGCAAATCTTCCTCCTTGACCTCCTCCGCTCCATGTCCCACAGCCCCACTGATTTCGGCAAAAAGCTTGGCTTGAATATGTGGGTTCTTGACTAAATATGCCATGACCCACTGCAGCATCGTTGTGCTTGTGTCAGCGCCTGCATTAATGAACTCCGAGCACAAGCTCAAGATATCGCCTTCCCCGAGCTTGCCTTCCTCCTCGGAAACTTGCAAATCCAGTAGTGTATCTGTGTATGAGACCAAGTCGAATTCTTTGCCTTGCTCTTGCTTCAACTGCTTTCTGGCTCTTATTAGAGGAAAAATCACATCATCTTGACTCTTCAAGAAATTTAAGTACCTTTTCCAACGATTTCTAAACAGCAACTTTCCCAATCTTGGCCAGGTACCGAACACACTAAACTGCTCGTAGTTGACAAGAAGTTGATATTGGATGTCGAGGACATCTTTAACTGCAGTCTCACTGATTTCTCCAAAAGCCATGAAAATGAACAGGGAAAACACTGCATGGTGGAGATGATCGAGCAAACGGACGGGCTCATTGTTCTTTGAACATTGATTGAAGCTTTTAATCAGTGAGTCCAACACCCGCTTGCGTTCGAGAGAGTAAGATTTCAATCTAGTGGGGTGGAGAACTTCAGAGATGAGGTTACGACGAAGGACACGCCAAGTTGGGCCATAGGGGGATGCGCCAATGTCTTTGCGCTTGTTACTAAGAACTACGCTGACAGGGACCATTGCGGGACGGCTGGCAAAAGCAGCACTATTCCGAACAAGGGCTTGGTGTGCGAGGGAGTAGGAGGTAATGAAAATGAGGGGTTCAGAGCCAAGACGGAGTGTGATAATGGGGCCATACTTGTGGGAGAGGCTATAGATAACGGATCTAAGCTCAACCATGGATTTGGGAAGCCAGAGAAGGTTTCCTATGAAAGGAAGAGGTCGAGGTCCTGGAGGGAGTTTGCCTTTTAATTCATTCTTTTTTGTGGTTTTGGAGGAAAAGAGAATGCTGAAGAGGGATTTCAAGGTAAAACATGCACAGAGAGAGATGAGAACGATGAACCAGGCCTCCATCTTTAAGCCTGTGCGGGGTGTGTGTATGAGCTTGAATATACTCGCCTATTTATAGTGGAAGAGAACCAACCACGACATTGGACTACCTAATTATTAATGGATTGTATAGGCAAGAAGTATGCATGACCCGCACAGCCCAGGTCAGCAAGCCGCCTCTCTTTTCTTTTCCTTTTTCGTTAAAGCCACCTCTCTTCTCTATCTTTACAAACCACTCTCTTGCTCAGGGGAGGGAAAATATGATATCTTTTATCTATAGCTGATGGATCAGAATAAAAATAAAATATAATATATACGTGCCTAGCTATGGTTTTTATCTAATTCGGCAATTGCCCATGATCATTACCTATTTGTACACGTTTCAATCACTAATAATAATAATAATAAAGTAATACTGTGTATGATCTTTCTGTGTGAACTAGGCCAATTAACAGCACGTTGCCCTAGTGAAAAGTGTAAATAAAGGTTTTGACCGACATAACAATTTGCCAATTTTTGTAACATATAATTCACAACTTGCCGAGAAGATTTCGGACTTGAGAAATGAACCGGATAATTACTGGATCACGTGTCTTGAGGGGGCTGCAATGGATAATTGTTAGCACTTACAAGATTTCGGACTTGAGAAATGAAAGTAAACAAACTCTTAAGTCTCAAATTTAGACCACTAAGCTAACCCTTTAGAGTTTTAATAACTTTTTTTTTTTGCTTCAATTCATTATTTTTCTAACTAATAAAAAATCTATTAAATAAGTGGAAGAACGTAGCGAGAAAAGACATAAAACATACCCTCCATGTAGAATGCTATGCTTAGCATTAAATTTATTTTTGTATTGTACACATTTTTTAATTATTTATTACATAATTTGATTTGACATGTTTATTGTTTATATTAGTATGTTGTCAATGCAGTACGATCTATTGAAAGTGATTATTTTTTTGAGTAGGGGTGGGGAAAAATCCGAGACCCGACAACCCGAACCGGCTCGATCCGTTTCGGACCCGATCGGGTCGGTTTTAGTCGGGTTCGGGTTTACATGTGAATAAAAAAGTATTTTTGGGTTCGGGTATATGAACAAACTCGAAATTAAACCCGAACCCGAAAATATAATGTTATCACCCCGTGACCCGCCTTTTCCGAACCGGACCGACCCGTTTCCCGATATTTTCGGGTTCGGGTTCAGGTTTCCTCACAAATAAACCCGAAATTTTCGGGTCGGGTTCGGGTTGAAATTTCCGAACCCGAACCCGGTTTGCCCACCCCTATTTTTGAGTGATGTTTGGGAATCAATTTTTTTTTAAAAGAATTTTAAGTTTGAGAAAATTTTGAGAATTTGATTTTTTATGAAAAATTGTAAAATATTGATGAACAAATTTAAGAATTTTTTTATTGTAAAAGGATTTGTATCAGAATTTGTTAAAAGGCCGTAAGGACTGACAAAATTTGATGACATTTTTTTAATGAAAAACTAAGGTGAGGAAAATTTTGATTAAATTTTTTTTATAAAAAATATTAAAATCGATATGAAAATGTATTTAAATTTATGTAAAAATTTTGACATTTGATTATTAAAAAGATGACTTTTTGAATTTGTTTTATTGAAACTTTTTCCTAACTAAACATCACATCACTACATTCATTGAGATGATGATAATATTGAATTTTACCTGATAATTATGGAATAGCTCGTGTGAAATGGATAAACAATTAATATTCCTCAAACATTGAAGTGAGTGAGAGAATTAATGCTTATCGCGTCATTGAAACCTTTGATTTTTCTTTTGACCAAGACTCGGAGATGCCAACTAGGGCTAGACAATGCCAGCATCCGCATCGTTTTCTCTGTATCCGGTCTAATCGATGTCGGTATAGGTTTAATTTAAAAAAAAAATCGGTAATTTTCGGTTTACAAAATATTCGAATCAGGATTTTTTTTATAGTTTTAAGTTTAGTTTATACTCAATAGTTTAGTTTCACCTGAATTTTTGAAATTTGTTGTTAGTTTTGTCTAATCAAATACTTACATTCAAGTTTTGTACCAAAAAACTTGTTATGTGAATGAACTAGTTATTTAGAATTTTGGTAGAAAAAATTACAAATTTATTGTATTTAGAAGGGTATATATGAAGGCATGAGAATGCTAATTAAAGAGTTTAGTGCCAAACTTTGATAAGTACATCGCATAATATAAGTCAAGAGGTCGAGATTCTACAAAAAAAAAATTAAAATCAATGTATGAGTTTTTATGAAATTTTAACAAGTTGTCTAAATTTCTAAAATTGACAAATCACTATTAAAGTTATACCGTGCTTGCAAAATGAGTCACTCAATTAAATTTTACTTCACATTTCTAATACATTTTAGTTCAAAAATTCAGACAGAGTCATCACGTTTGACAAGCGCTCGAGTGCTTAGTTAAAATTTCAGACAAAAACATAAGTGTTCAACGAGCGTTTGACGAGCGCTCGAGGGCCTTCAGGCGAATTTCAAAAAATTGTTGAATTTTTAGATTTTCCTTGTGAAACCAAGGACAACCCTACTAGGTCAAAACATGTTTTAAAATTATTATTAATTTGTTAATTAGAGGGAAAACACATATTCTCCCCTCTAAGTGTTGTTAGGGTCTAAACTGGATTTTTCAAAAGATAATAGTTTATACTTACAGCGACGTCTCTATTACTTTGGACTTTAAATTCTCATTTTATCTTTTAAGATGATCTTTAATTTTATTTATTTTGAAATTTAGATTTCATTAGTTTAGATTTTATTGATATGTGATTAATGAACCAAAAGAAAAAAGAAAAAAAAAATACATTGGGCCGAGTGTGTAAAATGCCAAAAAAATGACTCAATATGAATGTAGGATAATCGGAAACCGCCACCGCTAAACCTCCACTGCTAAGAGCCAATTGTTGCCCTTAACGGTGTAGGTGACAATTATTTAAAAACTGACCTACCCGATGTAGGTGCCGGTTTTGGCCAAAACCAGCACCTACACGGGGGTTGTGCAGCCCTAATGCCAACGCTCCTTCATGTCTTATTTTCCCGAATTCCATTCATTCGAGTAGACAACGCTACAATCCCTCTCCACCCCCGGCCCCGCGGGGCCGGTAAGTTATATATTTGTTTGCTAATATAAAATTTTTAAATTTTTTTTGAATATTGAGATTTATTAAAAATTGTATAAATATAAATATATATATATATATATATTAACAAATTATAATATATTTAATTTGTTCGAAATTTTGATACCCAAAATATTGAATATCAAACATTACCAAAATTCATCATTCTCATCATGACCGGCAGTTGGCACGTGTGTAATTTGTCGTAGTGTTGTGAATACTTATTTAAAAAAATAAAAAAAGATAAACTCTTAGTATTTTTTTTAATAAAGTAATTATTCACTCTCATATTTTTTTCTCCAACAAAATTTGGGTGTCATTACAAAAAAATCACTGCCAAATTTGTTTGCATATTGAAAAAATTTGTAACAATTTAAAATTTTAACTATATATAAAAAAAATTACAAAAAGTTTGGGAGGCATGCCCCCACTAGCCACCTTAGCTTCGTCTCTGCTGTCCGGGACCATGTTAGAACAGCACCCTTTGCCCAAATAGGGGTAGGTCTCGGATAAAATCCACATCACTTTCTCACTATCTTGCAGACATTCTCGATCATATTCATACAAAATAGAAATGGATCCCGCCGGGATTTATCTTTCTGATCTTTGTATCGGTTCATATCTAAAACTTGACTTAGAAAAAAAAATTATACAAAAGAGAAAGAATTTTATTATTTGACGTAGATCGCGTCACAATTAAAGGGATAAGAAAATTCTTTGGGAATGTGTTGCGAATTTTCTTCCGGTAATATTACTGAACTTTGAACAGAATTGTCGAGATTGGAAATTTTGCCCATTTGTTGGTTTCGTACCCGGTAAACTGTAGGCATCTGTATCCATATATCTTTTCTTTAGCTCCTATATATCTATCTCAGGATGAGTCTGGTCGACCACGGAATTCAACCCTTCCTCTAGAAAGTTAAGCTGGGCCTATAATTGATACTTGGCTAGGTGCAGTGGGCCGCTGGAAGTGGGAGTGGGTAGGTGGAGAAAGCTCTCTCTTATTTTCTTACAATTTTTCATTTTGCTACCCTTTTTCCTAGAGTTAGTAGAATTGCTAGAATAAAAGCATCGCAATAAGAGAAAAAAATTTGATAGGAACCAGCCACAAATTAGTTGACAGACACGAGTCTTTTGCTGTCACATCGGAGGAATATGACCTAATTTTAACGTATCTAGACCTGTCCATTGACTCGACTTTAGAACTTAAGCATAGAGGGTTTGGTACAATTATGCTACAATTTTTTTTGTTCACATTTTGAATCTAGAAAAACTAGTCACGCTTATGATACCAAGCTATACTTTCCCCATTGATTCATCTCCATATATTCCTTTTTTTATAATAGTGTTCATAGTATATATATCAATTTATACATATTTCGACTAATTTTAAGATTTATATATGCAGTATTTTTCTACATAAATTGAAAAATTACTAAACTAAAGGTCTTGAAAGTAACGTAAAAAAGTTGATAACAGTTGTAAAATTTTAAATTTAAGGAATTTGAAAGAGTATACTGTTAAAATTAAAAACCTTAGAGCATCTTCGTTTACAAAGAATCCTCAGGATTCTACAAGCAAACATCATTTTTCACACCACATAAATATAATTACAACACGCATACCAATAAATTTAATATAACATAAAAATTCTCAAAACACATAAAATCCTCACAAAACACCTTAACCAAACATCCCTTGATCAGTCGATTAACCCTTAGAATTGACCTGGGATGGAGTTAATCTTTGTCCCCCTTGTTGCTCTTTTCCTTTCTTGTCACTTTCCTCGTAATAACAAACTAAAGCGATAAGATTGCTATGCGATGGCGGAGGAGGCTATCTCTAAAGGAAAGATTTTTTTCCAGTTTGGATATTTCTTCCATGTAGAATGGTTTTATAATAACAATAGACTTCTTCATTTATCAGGTGCCTTTATGTTAGCTTTATCCATTTAGCACATTCTTCAACAGCTTGGACCTACATGTTCTCATTAATGCTTAAATTTTGCAGCTCTGATCGGTCTAGAAGAGGTGAACGAGGTCCGAGGATGGCTAGGTGAAGGCCAAGTGGTGGTCGGTATGCCTAATGTTGTTAATTGTCAGTCTTCTTTAGACCGAGCCCGATGCAATTGCAGCGCAAAGAAAATGAACCCGTACGATCATCCCGAGGCAAAGATTGCACACGTTTTTGTTCTTCGGCGGAAACTTGGTTCGAAAGTTGCCAAAGGGAACACAAGCGAAAGCAGAGACTAGCCGCCTACTAAAAAGCTACAGAAGAGCCACCGGGTAGGTTGCACCCCCGACCAGCGAGATGGCTCAAGACGGGTGGTTCTGTTGACTCACTTTACTATTCGAATATTTGGGGTCTCAATAAATCGGACAAACCAAACAAACTCTAAAATTTTTAACTTTTACACCTACACACTTCACCTTTCACAAACCCCAATAAATCTCAATAAAGTAAAGATTTTCAAAATTTCGAAAATATTCCCCAAAATTTTGACAAACAAACATCACTTAACAGCGTTAAATTAAATGATGTATATTTATTATGTTTATTTTTAAAAATTTATATCATTTAAACCGAAAATTAAGAAAAAAAAAACCCCGACATCATTTTCAGAAGGGCAGTTGGAAAATTGAGATAAAACTCAATTAATTTTTTTTCCTGTTTAGGTTTAATAAAAAAAAATAGTGTTGGAATTAGGCCGAATTAGACACAGTAAAAAATCCGAACTTAATGGGAAATTGGCTACCGTTGCCTGATTGCATTTCGAAGTGTCCGTCGACATAGACTTGACTTGTTCCGATTGGCAGCCAGCTTTAGTGGAAATTTCACCTACTCTCCACCTTTTTGTTTACTGTGGGCGCCTACCGCCAGTCGAGACCAAAGCTAAAGATTTCCAGTTACCTGTTAATCTTCCGGCTTTTGTAGACCTGTAATGGAATTAGACCCTCCCATTTCCAACTTAGTGGAATTAAACCAAACGCGCGTGCACGGGGAGCTGGATGAGCTGTTATGGGCTGAATAGTTGAGGGCTGGATTTGTTAGACGGTTAGTTCAGTTGAGATTTGTTGTAGCAAGGCCGAAGTATTTGGATAACCAATGTAAGAAGCCCATTATGTATAAATACTGAAGGAAAAGAAGAAGAAAAAAAAAAACAGTAAACAAAAGTCTAGAAGAAGGCCATCGTGTTCACATGCGACTACTTCACATAATATAATTACAAAATCAGAATAAGGGTAGGTTAGATTGAGTGTTTTTTTTAGGATTTGTATCATACATTTATATTTACATGTCAAATATCACATAATACACGTATTTCAATATAATATTTATTACTTTTTTACAAACATCAATCATGTCAATACAATTTTAACATCACCTAAATATTCACAATTTTATCATAATTCTACAAATTTTTTACAAACGAACATCACTCAAGGGTCTGTTTGTTTGTTTGTTTGTTTGTCTCTAAAAAAAAAACTTGTTTTCAGGTATTTGGCAATCACCTAAAAATAAAAATAGTAAAAAGTTTCTAAATCAACTTTAAAAATTATATTATTTTCTATAAAATAAACTAACCTTAAATTTTCTGTAAACTATTTTTTTATAGAACATTATAGTACTCCCCATATATATGAGAAAAAATTAGAAAGTCTTCCTTAAGTTTTAAAATATTTTATTACTCCCTATATATTTCAAAAAACGTTCGTATGTTTCAGAAAACAATCAATTCTTGCCTTAAGTTTAATTTGGACGTAAAACCACATTCAAAATGACCTAAATGCTCTTCCAAGACAAAAATTTTAAAAAAATTAAATAATAAAAAATGATATATAAATAAAAGTAATATTTTCTATATAAAAATTGAATTTGAAAATTGCATCTGATTGTTTTATATTCTTTTCTTTTCAGGTCAACTTCTACCTTAGTTGGCTAACGGCAATTGAACTGTGAGATCAATTTTATCACAAAAGTAGCTCAAACCTTCACGTTGAAATTAGTACCTTATGGGCTAAAATTTTGAGAAAAAAATTTCATACCACGAGGCAGCCTACGATTGGCGTTGAGAGGACATCTAAAATTCAAATAAGCATCATTCTGTCTGTTGGCTAACGGCAATTGGAAGATGATCAATTTGTCTCTAAAACTTATTCTATAAACCTGACAGTTGAAATCGATACTTGAGGGATTAAAATGTAAAAAATGTAAACTATAGAGACATGTACGTTAATTAAGCATTATTATGTAAATACTTAAATCAAAGCATTTCAAACATCAAAAAATATTTTAAAATAATAACCAAACATTGAAAAGGAAACAAATTCCTTGAAAACGTTCCAATGAATTTTTTTTACATAAAATAATAGCTTTACAAGCAAACAAACGAACCCTTAGAGAGTTTAAATATTTAGACGGAAATTGATAGTTTTTTTGCTAGTAAAATTACTCCTTTAACTCACACACAAAATATAAAGACAACATATTTGAAAGTAAAATTATCATTTCACTGATAAAAAAATTTAAATTTTCATTTAAATTAATGACGAAATATATAAGGTATATTCTGTAAGTAATTGAGGTATGAAATTGATAATTACGAATGTAGGATTAAGGCAACCTAAGAGGGGGTGAATTGAGTTTCAAAATTTTTTCCGAACTCACCCTTACGTAAGCGTTTGCTAGTTACAAGTTCCACAAAGAGAATCGATTGCAATAAATGATTAAACACAAGAATGTATATCGCAATTCAAATATGCAATTTAAATTTTGAATAAGAAACTAATAGCACAAAGTAATAAAATAAGGTAAGAGAAGCAAATACAATATTTTTAGATAGTTCAGCAAATCCGTCTACATTCACCCCTCAAGTTCATTTACCGAGCCTTGATGTTTCTCCACTATGCTCCCTTCAACCAAGGAAAATGTTTCCTTACACCTGAGCTTGAAAAACACATATTCAAACCTCAAGAACAAGTTTAATAACAGACATCTTCAAACTTCTTCCGATGAACAACTCTCAGTGAAAGGAAACAAAAGAATCACTCTCCTATAAATGTAGAAGGATGAATGAAAATGCTCACTAAGGCTCCCTTGATGGAGTATATGTTACAATTAAAGGTTTATATATATTATGCTTCACACAATAACAAGGATGTGAAAATGATGATTATGTGCGAATGATATTAAAAGAAAGATTCAAAGGTTTTTTTTATCACTCTTAGCCTTAGTAAAATGATTTTGGTCGTTCACAACTTTTTATGAGGCTTTCGGATGACTTTAAATAGACAGAAAACTAGCCGTTGATAACTGTTAGGAGTCGATTTGTCAAAATTCAAGATGAACCGGTTGACCACTGCAAGTTACTATTACCCCAACGGTCATAATGTCATGCCTCAGAGCGGATCTGGTTGAGTCGTTTGGCTGCTACAAGTTACCGTCAACCTCTACAGCTTAAACACATGATCCAGTTATTTAAAAATGACAAACTTGATTCACCCAATTTTTAAGACTAATTTTCCATTAGTATACAAAAATGTTTGAGAGTTTGATTGGGGATAATTGAAGCCACTAAAACATTTTTAATCTTCTGAACAAGTGATAAAACAACTTATGCAATTTTTGAACAATTATGCAAGTGTGTGATTTAAATCATTGTTACAGATGAATTCTAGAGTTAAAAAGACTTTTTTATTCCTGCAAGTCCCTGGGGTTTTGACTTTTCCCAAACTGGTCCATAGGGTTTAGTTCGTTCCACATAGGTCTCTGGGCTTTGTCTTTTTTTTAAGACCTTCTGTCAACTGAGACTCTGCTCCGTGACGGAAAACGCATACATGACATCTTAATCCACGTCAGTAACCCTTAAATGCGCGACACGTGAAAATTGAAAAGTCATCATTGTTCCCTCTGCCACGTCGTCTACGATGGTTGGACCCTTACTTGCAGCCGATTAAACGTGAATTTAATTGACAACCTTATGTTCGTTTCCAGTAAAAATGTAGGATTTTGGAGAAGTTATGAATATTTATGTTGAATAGTATTTTGTTAGTGTTTGTATAAAGTGGAGAGAGAAATGATTTGATGTAATTGTTTAATAAAAAAGTATTGGAGTTATGTGAAAAAAGTATAGAGAAAGAAAATTTATGTTGAATAACAAATTAAAAAATTGTTGGAGATTGTATAAAATGTATTGGTGTTTGTGTTTGAATTCTGAATATATTCGGTGATAATTTTGTAAATACACGTAGAACCTTGAAAAAGTGTGAAAAGGAATTTATCCTTGAAATTTCAACCTTCCGTGGTTTTCCTTCAAAACGAGTTCCGCTTTCTTTTATGGCTTATGCTTAACCTTTCATTGTTAATTCCAAGTCTTTGAAAAACCAAACAATATTCATGTTTCCCACTCATCTCTCGTGATCTGTTGAAAGTGAGAGTCCCACGTTGCGTAGCAACGTGGGGAGTAGGAAAATATTGGCTTATAAATATAAGCCCTTTGTAACATTTTATTTTCATAAATGAGACGTAAACAAATCCAATTGAGTTTTTCCATTGGGTGTCTGATTTATCTAAAGTAAAATTTTTTTATTTCTAACATGGTATCAGAGAGGGGTTTTCGGCTTTAATCCGGTTACGCCCTAGCGACCATCCGGCTTAGTACCGGCTTTCTCCCGGCTTAGTACCGGCTTTATCCCGGCTCAGTACCGACAACCTCCCGGCTCAGTATCGGGGCAACCATCCGGCGCAGTACCGGCGACTTCCCGGCTTAGTACCGACAATCTTTGTAATTATTTTTCTGTAATCATTTTTTTCTGTAATTATTTTTGTAACTCCAAACTCAAGGTTTGTCGGTTTGTCCACCTTGAGTTTGCGGGAGAGTGTTGAAATTTGTAGTCCCACATTGTTAAGGCAATGTGGGCAAGTTAGTTTTTAAGCTTATAAATAGCCCACCTATGTAACATTTTCAATATAAGTGAGTTAACACAATTAATCTATTTGGGTATTCCCCTAATGGATGTCTCACTTATCAAGTATAAAATTCTTTATTTCTAACATGATCTATACTTCAGGCATTTCACCATGGTCAGCCTCTGGCTCTGGGCTAATATAAACGTTTTCATATCTCTGTGATTTATTCTGCTTCTTGTCTCTGAATATGTTGGAAAAGAAGGATTACTCAAACGAAACGAAGAAAGACGCAAGGCTCAAGAGAATTTAGTCGAGAGCTCACACCAGATGGTGGCAACCAGATTCACGACAAAAACTTCCACTTGAGAGGGATTGGTTCTCGACGATGGTGGCAACCAGAGTTAGATTTCCTTCCAAGGTCCTGGTGGCACGATGAGAAAACACATCAAAATAGTAAATTTCGTTTTCTTAATTTAATATTTCCAAATATTCAGATATAGTGCCCAGCCCAACCGTTCAAGTCTTCACATTCCTCCATGCCGATTCGCTCTCTGTTTTCCATGGACAAAACTCAGAACGAAACCTGTCGAACGAAACCGATACCGCTTCCTTCCTCGGCTGCTGCTTTGGCTATTCTGACAACACTTCTGACCAAAAGTCCCCGGAAACCATCCGATCCGATGCCCAGAAAAAGGCGCGTTGGTTTTCTTGGTCCAGGTTCCGCATGAAAAAGTCAGCCAACTCCAAAACCGTGCCGGTCGAACCCACCGTATCTGAGAAAGCTAAACCCACCCTACATGAGAAAACGAAACCAATCAGTAATGCTCCTGCATCGAAATCAAAGTCCGAAAAGTTCAAATCAAATCCTCAAGCTCGTGTAGCTAATTCTAAGCCACCAAGTCGGAATCCGGCACAAGTGCCAGTTCCTTCAGATCAAACGGTGGGTTGGAGGAGAACGATGAAGTGGCGGTCGGCTTGGAGGAACGGGTAGTGGGACCAGATGAAGAAGAAGAAGGCGCTGGAATGACACTTTCCAATTTTTACCCGCGTCGCGCATTTAAGGGTTGCTGACGTGGATTAAGATGTCAGGTATGTTTCTTTTTGTCACTGAATAAGGTCTCCGTTGACCGAAGGTCTTAAAAAAAAGAGACAGAGCCTAAAGAATCTCTGTGAAACGAACTAAACTCCACAGACCAGTTTGAAAAAAATCCAAACATCAAGAATTATAGAGAATAAAAAGCTTTAAAAAAATTACCCTAAAAATTTGAGTCTTCGTTTTAAAAGACACTTACATTAAAAGAAATGTTGCTTGAATGCTCCGTATTTATTTTTGATCTTATTTGCTAATCATTTCAAGTACTTATATTTTTATCATATTACGACTAAAATTCAAGGGATCCTAACTCTACTTTCTCATGCAATGCAATGGTGCAATTATTATATTTGTGTAATATCTTTAAAAAAAGAAAGATAAATCTCAAATGGACCTACCACCGCTTTTCTTATGATTCATTAAATTTTCCCTAATCTAAATTGTTGTGAAAACGACATAGTACAAGGTCAAGTGGGAATAACATGGACTTCATTCACATATATTGTGTATCCATTCATGGACAGTCGGTGATTGGAATTGGAATTCCATCGACGAATGAGGTGGCAAAATCGTATGCCTTAAATTTGAAAGTCTAGGGGCCCAGTAGTTAAATTAATTAATTCGAATCATATAAACGCAACAGAAACAGATTGACCCTTCTGTCTTATTAGGGAAGAGAACCGAAATTCGGAAAAAATTGAAATTAGAGAGAGAGTGAGAGGGAGATGGCGACGACCTCAGGGAACATGAAGGGATTCTACAGGCAGAGGAAGAAGAGCGGCATCACTAAGCCGAAGGCATCGAAGCCTTCTTTGACTTCTTTGAAGACGAAATCGCTGAACCAGGCTGCGACTTTCGGCTCCGACGTCACCCAGCACCCGACGCTCCTTTCTCACGGCTCCCCTGACCTCAAAGGTTTTCCTCGTTTCTCTGTATCTCTCTCTATTTAAAATTTAGGGTTTTGTTGGAGTTATTGGACATTGTCTTCTGCCTTGGTGGTTAGGGTTTTAAAAATGAAATTTCTCCTTTTCAATGTAATCAGAGATCGTGGAGTTTTCAAAACCTTGAGTTTTTGGCCTTTTCAATGTGTTTTGTTTTCGGGTGATAGATGAGCATGACGAGCATGAGGAGATGGTTGGGCAATTCGACATGAACATGGCGTACGGACCGTGCCTCGGAATGGCCAGACTGGCGCGGTGGGAGCGTGCTCGGCGTTTAGGCTTGAACCCTCCTGAAGAAATCGAGCGACTTTTGAAGGCCGAGAAAGTTGGGCCGGACTGCTTGTGGGATGGACGCGTTTAGAAATTTCGTACCGCTCTTTCCGGTTATATTCGAATGTTATGCTGTGACTGAAAAACTTGTGTTTTTCACATCAAGTGTGTTCAGCCCCTGGCTGCACTGTAGGGTATCGTTTAGATGATGTTTGTATATGCTCTGATTTGCCTGACAGTTCGCTAATCTTAATCAAGACCTTTTGTCTATCCAAAACTGGTTAATTAGATGTGCGTGTCTAAGGGTCTTCCTTGCTCTGCAACTTCTTTGCTGCAATGCTTATTTGACATTATAAGCAAAGAATAAGCATTGATGCCTCTGGTTTTGGGGATTAAATCTTAGGGGGTTAAAGATGCTTTTTTGTTGTTCAGCACTCTAGTGCAGTATTCCAGGTCATATTGTGTGATGTTTGATTAAGGTGCAACAAAGCACGTCTGATTTATTCGTCTTTAATTTGGGTGTCAAATGCAAAAATCAACCTGGCAACAGGTTAATTGGTGGCTTACTCGCTACATTTATACATTTGTCACTCTTTGTTTTGATCACTGATTCATACATTCATTAGATATCCTAGCCTTAATGTTTGTCCTTTTTGTTGTTGTTTCTATGGTGTAAGAGAATATAGAAGAGTATGGTCAGCATCAAGCCTGTTTGTTGATATAAGCAATATAATGGATTTTGACTTGGATATATGTTGATTTGCTCTGTAAATCATTTTGAAAAGACAGCGACGGGAGAATCCCATATTGTGGTTTGAAATGGTGCTTTTTAGTCTTTCATTATATTTCCAACTTTAATTACGTGTTATCTCATGATGTCTTGTATTTTAAGTTTTGCATTCATTACTCGTGTGAGTAGAGTAATCTTTTCTATTTGTTTTGTGCACAAAATTTGGCTCGTAGAAATTTCCGGAAACGTGTCTACATATTGTGTGTATGATATAGAATTCTGTTAAAATCACATGAAATAGATGCTACGATCTTGGTCCTGATCTTTCTAATATGCATTAAACTGCTACTATATACAACATCTTCCCCCAGTGCAATATTTAAGGTTGTGTTTGTGTTGTAAAATGTTGGGTATGAGAATATGTGTTGGTATTGGGTTTAGTGAAAAGGTGAAGAGATGTAATTTTTTATAGTTTTTGTAATTTTTTATATTTTTTTATGGGAGAGAGAGATTATATTGGAGTATTTTATTAGGAGAGATAAAATGTTGGAAATGTTGAGTTTTGCAAACACAGCCAAAATCTGATGATAGAAGAAGCAACTGTTATGCTAATGTGGGCTCTCTCCCCAGCAGGGAGGAAGTTAAAGTGGAAAATTTCGGTACATATGCTCGAGGAAGTCTTCTGCGCAAGTTACGCATATGCTGCTTTGCCCTGAGGAAATCTTGTGCGCAAGTTATGCTTTGCCCCGATGAAGTCTTGTGCAAGTTCTCTCTCTCTCCCCCTCTCTTTCTGAGACTTGATGCATGGATGATGGACCCCCAAGAGCCAGATCGATTAGCGTAAAAAAGAAGGGAAGAGATGGAACCCATTCGTCTCGAATTTCAGCTTTTCCTCTTTAACGAATGGATGAAAGTTTTCAAGGAAGCGAAGATATCGAATCGATACAACTGAAGAAAAAATACCCGACTTTGATACAAGTATTGAACAAGCTACTAAAGATTATTCGCTATCGGAACAATAATGCAGTAGAATGAATATACATGCTATCAAGTAAAAGGAAAACGAATTCCAAAGAAAAAAAAAGTTGATACGAGTACTCTCTTTGAAAATACTATTAGCACAAAGTTACTCCGTTTTCCTCCTGGATTTGGATTTCACATCATCAGGTATACACGACGACCAATAAATTGGCAAGACTGTGCACACTGCCTGTATTAGGAGGGCAATTGGAAACCCTGAAAAATCGTCTCCTGTAACCCCAACGTATGACGCAAGTGCAACACCAAAGAATCCACTCACTATGAATGCAAGGGCAATAGCAGACATGACAAATGCCATAACAGATCCTTCACATCCTGGAGGGCAGAACTGAGGTATCAGAACACTGAATGGCAGAATCTTGAAAAAGAAGAGAACCTCCAATAAGCCTGAGAATATCACAACATAGACCGAGTCTGGTACACCAATTGTTTTGTAGAACCCCTTCACAAACAACACATCTGATAACATGAATATGGCCATCAATACCTGAATGGCTGAAATCAGTTTCATAGGTGGAACTGACTTCAAGTGACGATTATAAATGATGCTCCATAGAAGCATTGCCGCCTGACCAAATACCTTAGAGAGACCCAACACTGAGGAGTCAATCTTCAAATATTCTGTCTGGTAAAAGAACATGGTGCCTGTTAGTGCTGGAATTGTAGCATAAGATGCTGCAAACCATATTAGTGAGTAAACAATCTCAGGTTTTCTTAATGCAACTGAGAGCTCTGAGAGTTGTTTTCTAATGCCTGCATTGGCTTTGCTCTTGGGAAGGTTAAGAGAGCTTTCACGAACGGTAATAGTCATGAAAAACTGGAGAGAAAGGAGAAGGCCAAAAAACAGGAACATAGTTTGTTGGGAGAATCGATCCATCATTATGCCGCCAAGGAGGTTTCCAAGAACTCCACCAGCAGATGAAGCCATCCAAACATATGACTGGAGCTCTCCCGAGGAAGATGGTTGAGAACTTTTGGAAGAGGAAGTCGGTTGTTTTCCTACTTCCGCAACAATGGCATCATTTGCAACCTCAGCTATTGAGGCACCAAGGTTACTAAGGAGAAGATATAGGCTGATGGAGAAGATTGAGATGCTTGATGGGGAGAGTATGGCTATAGCTAGCCATGACACTGCTTGTAACAAAGCTGCACCAACAAATTTATTTCACGAATTAGAAAAACAGAATAAATTTAGAAAAGCTGCACCAATATTATTGATTCTACTCTTTGCAGCTTTAATTGACTGTGAAATCAACATCACTAGCCTCTTGTATTCCTATTTTTTTCTTCATTATACAAGCATCTTCAGAAGTTACCCACAGTCATCACAGCATTTCATGGAGGGATCGGCAAAATTGGTTTCAGGATAACAAAATCACCATCAACGTCACAAAATTTATGACTTCGTATTAGTTTCGTAATGAACCAAGGGTCCTAAGTGTTGGGTTTATTCCTTCTATGTGAAGGAAAGCCCAATGGGGGTCTTTAATAAGGCCCAAAGCCCATTAGGGTTTTAACTTATAACCCTAAGGATGAGTTATTTGAAAGGTGTACGGATTAAAAGAAGAGCAAGAAAAGGAAGAGACAGTTTTTCTCTTTCACGCCCAAGTTTCATCAAAGCCTAGATCCCGCTTCGTCTGTGGTCCGATCGAACTGAAATTTAGAGGAGACGTTCACGACACAAGGGACTATCATCTGAACGGTGAAGATCAGATTTTGAGCTCAGTAACAGTGGTTCGTACGCGTGAACAGTAACCGCAAATTGTTGGTATTTTCTCTACGTTGTTTTTCCGTTGTATTTGCCAAGATTGATATCATCTTGAAGATCTGAGTTGTAGCCTCTAGTTGTGACTAGAGAAGACTTTGTGTACCCATTATTTGGTTTATAGTGGAGATTTGACTGGACTAGGTCCCGTGGTTTTTCTTCCTCACACCGGGGAAGTTTTCCACGTAAAAATTGCTTGTGTCGTTCTGGCTTGGTGTGATTGATTATCTTGAGATTATTTTTCAGTACATATAATTATTGAGATTGCGCTCTATTTGCTTTCATCTAGAGAGAAGAATTATTCTGCTGTTTTGTTTGTCGTTATCTCTCTCAACAAAGTGGTATCGGAGCTGTGGTTGCAAAGTTGTTTGGTTGACAATTTGAGTTATGGAAGCAAATGTGAGTAGAATGGTTAACCTCAATGGTTCAAATTATCACATATGGAAGGGAAAAATGGAAGATCTTCTTTATGTAAAAGATTATTATCTACCGGTGTTTGCTACTGAAAAACCGGCTAACAAGTCCGATACAGAATGGACTTTGTTGCATCGACAGGTGTGTGGGTATATCAGGCAATGGGTAGATGACAATGTTTTGAATCATATTAGTGGGGAGACACATGCACGTACTCTATGGAGTAAGCTTGAACAGTTGTATGCTAGAAAAACTGGAAATAATAAGATGTTTCTAATTAAGCAGATGATGGCTTTGAGATACCAGGATGGGACTCCCTTATCTGATCACCTGAATACATTCCAAGGAATTATTAATCAGTTAGCTGGAATGGGTATTAAGTTTGATGATGAGATACAGGGGTTATGGTTGCTTGGTTCATTACCGGACTCGTGGGAGACGCTCAGAACTTCTTTGTCCAACTCCGCTCCAGATGGTGTAATCACAATGGATATGACCAAGAGTTGTCTGTTAAATGAAGAGATGAGAAGAAAATCACAAGGATCCTCTTCACAGTCAGAAGTCTTGGTTACAGAAAAGAGGGGGAGAAGCAAGAGCAGAGGTCCGAAGAACAGAGATAAAGGCAGAAGCAAGTCCAACAGGTTCTCTAATGTCGAGTGTTATCATTGCGGTAAAAAGGGACACATCAGAAAATATTGCAGGCAATTGAAAAAAGAATACAAGAATGAAATGAAAAATGAGACTGACAAAGATGGTGATGGTAGAGTTGCTACCACTACTCCTGCGGACTTCCTCATTATTTATGAAGATGAGGTGATTAATGTTGCATGCCAAGAGACCAGTTGGGTGATTGACAGTGGTGCATCCATTCATGCTACATCTCGAAAAGATTTATTTACATCCTATAGATCTGGTGATTATGGAACTGTAAAGATGGGCAATGATGGCTTGGTTAAAGTCATTGGTGTTGGAGATGTGTATCTGGAGACGAACAATGGCACAAGATTGGTTCTTAAAAATGTGAAACATATTCCTGACATTCGTTTGAACTTGATTTCTGCAGGTCAACTTGATGATAATGGGTATTGTAGCACTTTCAGTGATGGTCAATGGAAGCTTACTCGGGGTGCCATGGTTGTGGCTCGAGGTAAGAAGTTATCTGCGTTATACATTATGCAGGCAAAGATTTCCAACGACATTGTTAATGCGATGGAAACAGATGGTACAGTAGAACTATGGCACAAGAGGCTTGCTCACATGAGTGAGAAAGGATTAGCCATATTGGGGAAGAAAAGTCTACTGTCTGGGTTGAAAAATACAGATCTAAAAAGGTGCAATCATTGTCTGTCAGGGAAGCAGAACAGAGTCTCATTCAAGAATTCCTCTTCTTTGAGAAAGTCAGAGATATTGGATTTAGTGCATTCAGATGTATGTGGCCCTATGAAGACAAGAACACTTGGTGACTCAAGCTATTTTGTAACCTTCATAGATGACCGTTCAAGGAAGTTATGGGTATATTTCTTGAAGACAAAAGATCAAGTGTTGGCTGTGTTCAAACAATTTCAAGCCCTAGTTGAGAGACAGACTGGGAAGAAGCTGAGGTGCATCCGTACAGATAACGGGGGAGAGTATTCTGGTCCTTTTGATGAGTATTGCAGACAACAGGGAATTCGACATCAAAAGACTACTCCAAAAACTCCTCAGTTGAATGGCATAGCTGAAAGGATGAACAGAACATTGGTGGAAAGAGTTAGATGCTTGCTTTCACAAGCAAATTTGCCAAGATCCTTTTGGGGTGAGGCGTTGAGTACAGTTGTTCATGTGTTGAATCTTACACCTTGCGTTCCTCTACAGTTTGATGTACCAGACCGAATTTGGACAGGTAAAGATGTTTCATACGATCATTTACGTGTATTTGGGTGTTTAGCATTTGTGCATATTCCCAAAGATGAAAGGTCCAAACTTGATGTGAAGACGCGAAAATGCATATTCCTTGGTTACGGTCAAGATGAGTTTGGATACAGATTTTATGATCCAGCTGAAAAGAAAGTTTTGAGAAGCAGAGATGTCGTGTTTGTCGAAGATCAGACTATTCAGGATATTCAGAAAGCAGAGAAATCTGTGTCTCAGAAAGGTGATAGTTTGATTGACATGGATTTAGTTCCATTAAAGAATTTGCCAACTCAGGTTGAGAATGATATTCAGGATCACCACCAGACTACAGGTGATGTGGATGTTCCCTTAGATGTTCAGACTGATGAGCAGTTGACAGTGCCGGAGATTCCGCCAGAGGTTTCATCCAGGAGGTCTACCAGAGACCGACATCCTTCCACTAAGTATTCAGCAGAACAATATGTGTTATTGACTGACGGGGGAGAGCCCGAGTGTTTTGCAGAAGTTATGGAAGATGAACACAAGACAGACTGGGTTGAGGCCATGCAAGATGAGATGCAGTCGTTGCATGATAACCACACCTTTGAATTAGTGAAACTACCTAAAGGTAAAAGAGCCTTGAAGAATAGGTGGATTTACAGGGTGAAGCAAAATGAGTTCACTTCACGGCCACGGTACAAGGCTAGATTGGTTGTCAAAGGTTTCGGTCAGAGAAAAGGTATTGATTTTGATGAAATCTTCTCTCCAGTTGTAAAGATGTCTTCAATTCGTACTGTTCTAGGCCTAGCAGCTACTCTTGATTTAGAAATTGAGCAGATGGATGTGAAAACTGCCTTCCTTCATGGTGATTTGGAGGAAGAGATTTATATGGAACAACCAGAGGGTTTCAAAGTGAAAGGTAAAGATGATTACGTGTGCAAGCTGAAGAAAAGTCTATATGGGCTGAAGCAAGCACCGAGACAGTGGTATAAGAAGTTTGAGTCTGTTATGGTAGAGCAAAGCTACAAGAAGACAACTTCTGATCACTGTGTATTTGTTCAAAAATTCTCTGATGATGATTTTATCATTTTACTGCTTTATGTGGATGACATGTTGATTATTGGCAGGAATGCTTTAAGAATCGACACACTGAAGATGCAGTTGAGTAAGTCCTTTGCCATGAAGGACTTGGGACCAGCGAAGAAAATTCTTGGCATAAGAATCAGTCGTGACAGGAAAGATAAGAAGTTGTATTTGTCACAAGAGCAGTACATTGAGAAAGTGCTTCAAAGGTTTAATATGGACAACGCTAAAGTGGTTAGTTCTCCTATTGCTACCCACTTCAGACTGAGCACCGAGCAATGTCCTTCTACAGATGAAGAAATGAAAGACATGGCAAGAGTTCCTTATGCCTCAGCAGTAGGAAGTTTGATGTATGCGATGGTTTGCACAAGACCAGATATAGCTCATGCAGTGGGTGTAGTTAGCCGATTCATGTCAAATCCGGGAAAGGATCATTGGAATGCTGTTAAGTGGATCATGAGATATCTTCGAGGCACTTCCAGTGTGAGACTTGGTTTTGGAATTGGACAACCATTACTAGTTGGCTACACAGATGCAGATATGGCAGGAGATGTGGATACTCGGAAGTCTACTTCGGGTTATCTGATCACTTTTGCAGGTGGGGCTATTGCTTGGCAATCAAGACTTCAGAAGTGTATTGCCCTTTCTACGACAGAGGCAGAACTTATTGCAGCAACAGAAGCTGCTAAAGAGTTGCTATGGACAAAGAAATTCATGATAGAACTTGGTTTCAAGCAAGAAAGGTATGTGTTGTTTTGTGATAGCCAGAGTGCTATTCATCTTGCTAAGAATTCTAGTTTTCATGCAAGATCGAAGCATATTGATATTCGATACCATTGGATCAGAGATGTGTTGAATGATAAATTACTGGAACTTGAGAAAGTTCACACTGACAATAATGGTGCTGATATGTTAACAAAAGCACTACCAAGACAGAAGCTTGAAGATTGTTGTTCGATCGCCGGGATGGCGATTTCCTCCACATAGTCGGAAGGGGGAGATTTGTTGGGTTTATTCCTTCTATGTGAAGGAAAGCCCAATGGGGGTCTTTAATAAGGCCCAAAGCCCATTAGGGTTTTAACTTATAACCCTAAGGATGAGTTATTTGAAAGGTGTACGGATTAAAAGAAGAGCAAGAAAAGGAAGAGACAGTTTTTCTCTTTCACGCCCAAGTTTCATCAAAGCCTAGATCCCGCTTCGTCTGTGGTCCGATCGAACTGAAATTTAGAGGAGACGTTCACGACACAAGGGACTATCATCTGAACGGTGAAGATCAGATTTTGAGCTCAGTAACAGTGGTTCGTACGCGTGAACAGTAACCGCAAATTGTTGGTATTTTCTCTACGTTGTTTTTCCGTTGTATTTGCCAAGATTGATATCATCTTGAAGATCTGAGTTGTAGCCTCTAGTTGTGACTAGAGAAGACTTTGTGTACCCATTATTTGGTTTATAGTGGAGATTTGACTGGACTAGGTCCCGTGGTTTTTCTTCCTCACACCGGGGAAGTTTTCCACGTAAAAATTGCTTGTGTCGTTCTGGCTTGGTGTGATTGATTATCTTGAGATTATTTTTCAGTACATATAATTATTGAGATTGCGCTCTATTTGCTTTCATCTAGAGAGAAGAATTATTCTGCTGTTTTGTTTGTCGTTATCTCTCTCAACACTAAGAAGGCACCTACAGTCACCAGAGCATTCTCCGGAGTGGTTTCAGAAATTTTATGGTCGAAAAATGACTTACTAATTAGTTTGCAAAAGCAGAAATTGAAGGGGAAGAAATTGTTGCTTCAGCTCCCAAAAGGAATACTATACAACCGTAAGTAAAGAAGTTTTAGCCTCCAGAAGCAACTAGATTGTGCTTCTTGATTCATGACTCCGTAGAACTTTAAGATATGATTTGTGTTTTCAAAGTACTTAAAACAGCGAGGAGTAATTGACCACTCAGGAAATGAATAGTATTTGACTTGGCGTCCACAATAAACTCCCAGGAAAGATCTACAAGAAGCATATGTATCATTTGAAACTAACACCTCAAGAAGCAGATCAGAAGTGTGCTCTCTTCGGATCACTACTGGAAGAGTGAACCAGGTAGATTCTTTCCATTTCTGGTTTCCCAGAAACCATAGGCCCCTGTTCTATATTATCTAAAGTATCAAAAAGGTGTGATAGTTCTTAAACAGAGTCATCAATTCCATTATTCATGACAAGAAATATAATAAATCAAATATTTCTGATTTAATTTATCTTGATATGCTTCTAAAATCTTGGATTTTCTTGCATCTTACATGTCAACACATTGGCTAGACCGACATACTGGATGTTCCTTATTCCCTAGCTAACTAATAAGAAGTCAGAAGATTAAGAAGAAGAAAAAACGAAACGGTAGCGAATCGAGTATAAACAAACATTGAAGATTATGATAAGGCAAAGCAGAATTTTTTTTCTTTCCAAATACCAATTAAAGTATTGATAACTACTAGTCTGTGTAGAAATGTTCGAAGGTTAGGAGTCAAGAAAAAGAAGAATTTGCTTTCCATAAAGAAACGAAAAAGCTTTCAGGAATTGCATCTCTGCTAGTTTCGCTTTTTCTTTTCTTTTTGTTTAGTTCTTAAAGAATGCATCAAAACTAAAATACATTGTGAGTACCACTCCTCATTTTCGGATCGCATCACCATTGCTATTTCGTTTATTCTCAAAGCTGCCACTACTTTTCCGATGGATGAAAATAAGTTGAATCTCCGAAATCAGCGAAAATGGAATCGTTCGGTATACCAATAAATATTTATCAATTAGTACGATTCAAAGAGGTATTACCGTAATAAAAATAACTCATGAATTGCAAAAAGGAGAAGCTATCATTTCATTTAACAGTACCTCCGATGGCGATGTAGGGAATGCGATGCTGGCCACCGATGTAGACGGCGTCGGAAACGATGCCGTAGAGGGGCTTGGCAACCATGGGGAGGGTGGCGGAGTTCTGGAGGAGCTGCAGCGTGGAGGGGTCCACATTGATTCCGTCCTTGAGAAAGAAGTTCACCGCCATCCACGGGAAGCACCGGAAGCCCTGCACCCAGAACCCGAGCCCGAGAATCTTCCGTACAGGGTTCGGGTCTCTACCCTCAGCAGATACCATTTCAAGCGAGAGCTGATTCGATCACTCAACTGTAAACGTTGGATGGGGGGGGGGGGGGGTTAATTTCCGTTTGCAGTTTTGCTCTCCAGATTTACATATAGTGAGCTGAGTTGTAAGGAAGACGGTTATATTGGCCACGGCTTCGTGCGACACGTGGCTGTGACAGTGACACGACGCGTTCCATGTTGCTTATCGTCATTTGCTCGTGATTCAGCTTCTTTTCCTTCTTCGGTATTCTTGTAGTTGTGGGAAGCACTTTTCGCTTTGAATCTCTGCCCCTGATCACGTAGAAATAGAATATTCTCTCTCCTCCGTTTTGTTACTGCTTTTGCTGAGTAGGTTCCAGTGCAATCAGGTTCGTTTTCACAATTTTTCATAATTTTAAATATATTTACAAATTTATCATCCAAAATGTTTAGAATTTAAATAGAACTAAAATAATTTTTTAATTTTTTATTCAACATAAATTTTCTCTCTTTATACTTTTTCATATAACTCTAATACTTTTTTATTAAACAATTACATTAAATCATTTCTCTCTCTACTCTATACAAACACCAATAAAATACTATTCAACATAAAAATTCACAATTTCTCTAAAATCCTACATTTTTACTCAACACGAACATAACCCAGATCATTACACAAAATAAGTAAGTCATTGCTGGAAAAAAGGACAATAATATATATCGAATTAAATAAAAATTAATAGTAAAACTTTAGAGTGATGAATGTTAGAATTGGGTCCAGCTCGCCTAACTCGCGTAACGTTTACAGTGTGACATAAACTCAGTATTAACGTGGCCACCTCTCCATTGCAGATAAACTCGGAAGAGTGCCGACTGCCGACGCACAAGATTTATATAATTTTTGACCACACCATATTTTGAAACACACCTTTTTGTCCTCTTCAAAATTTGTCCTATTTTGAAATGGTGCCAACTCGTCGTCCATGTGAGAATCTAAAAGGGATAGATCTGTGGATCTGATCGGAATATTCGTTAGCATTTGTCTGAGAAGTTAGGGAAAATATCCATAAAGTGGAGGTACAGCTAGCAAGTACTTTAATTACAGTACTAACAAAAGTGTTCAACTCAGGCAGGGTGGGTGATAAGCAGATAAGGCAAGGCATGTACACCAGTGTAAACCTCCACAGAACTTTACTCCTTCGGCATTTGTCGGCACACAGAACTTTGCTCAAGGGCAAGTGTCTCTCTTTTATTGTTAAATAAATAAGAAAAATTACATTTTACTAATAGAATAATATTATTTTTCATTTAAATCAACATCTCACCTTTAAAGTCAATAATTTTTTTAAATCACTTTTTAATTCTCTAACTATTAATATAATTTCAAATAAAAGACTAAACTATGCACATCCAACTTTCACAATTAATCAAATAGACTTAAATAAAATTTTATTATTAAAACCATACTACATCCCTCTAACTTCCACAATTAATCAAACAGACTTAAATAAAATTTGATGATCAAAACCATATTACATTGCTCATTTTCGATGGTTAAATATTTTTTAAAAACGCATATTAATAAAATTTAATAGTTCAGACACAATGTATCAAGTATCAAATGTGATATTTAGAATTTTGTTTGAAATTTCTTTGATAATTTGAAAGATACAAGTCAATTTTTCCTTAAAAAATTAGACAACACCATCTTAACAATTAAATTATAATAAGATAAGGGGCAAGATGTAAACATATTAGAAATTTATGATGCAATATGTCAAGTTTTAAAGTTGGGAGATGCAAAGTAGAAATTCCAAAATATAAAATTCTCCCTCATTTTATTTTTCCGAAAGAAAACAAAGGACCTTACCGAAAGTTCAAGAAAAGGGTGACAGATTGATTCTTCCATAGTACTCATGGAGGTTTCTAAATGAGCGGACGTGATGCATTCACAAAAGGTTCAGAACACACGTGTGACATTTCTCTTCACGTGTAGGCCACAGACAAGTATTAAATTTACACATGGCGAGTAATCCAGAGAAGCCTGATGCCTACAAAGAATTGATTAATTGCTACAGCCATTTACCATCCCCAGCAACCCCAAATGGCTGCTTTCCCCGTTCTCGGTCCTGAGATGTTCTGCTGAAAAGAATTGCAAGCAAAATTTTCTCCACTACCCTCTTATTGGCAACAACAAACCTACATCATTCTTCCCTTCTTTCTGCTCAAGTCTTGATGGTACAAAATGTTAAAATATAACATAACCGATGAGTTCTAGTTCAAATAGCACTTCCTCTCATCGTGAGAATATGATGAAAGGGTAGAACATATGTAACTTTTTTTCCCCTAAGTTGTAATTGTCTAACTCATAACTGAAAAAACTCTTTATCAATGGAACAAAAGCAGAGAAAATCAACACAGTGGCCAAGAACTACCACAAGGGTGAAAAAAAACAAATGAACAAATCAAATATGTAACAAAATCTGCATATTCATCATTCCCATATGCAAAGGAAATGCAACCTTCTCTGACATTCAAGGAAGCATTACCACATAATTGGTCGCATTGCAGTGGACCCCTTTAAAAGAGCAAAGCTATCACAGCAAGTACTTCTCAACAACTGTCCGGCCAAACTTTTCCTGGACGTCCTTCGGAGTTTCGATCTGAAAAGTTCACACAGAAGGACAGATCAGCAAAAAATTTCAGAGAACAAGTCAGTTTAAAAGCATAAAAAACACTGCAAGATGGGCTTTTTACCGCATTGAGAGCCTTGAAGACAGCCTTAACAGTGTTGTGAGGATTCCTTGACCCAACAACCTACCAAGAGTTGTCATGGTTAGAGAATACCGAAATTGCAGGAAATATTCTTGTGACAAGGCTTGGGTTTAGTAAGTACTTACCTTAGACTTGATATTCTTAAAACCAGCTAAATGCAAAATGGTTTGGACGATTTTTCCTGCTTTCATTCCCGTCGTAGTGGGTGCAGGCCAAAGATACACCTGAAAGCATATATAGGTTTAAACCAGAGCTACAACTGTGTTCAAAATCCAAGGAAAGAGGGGGAAATAATTGATGGTATCAGGCGTATAGAAAAAATTATGGAAAGCAGATGAATACCTTGGTCTTTTTATATGCTGTTTGTATAGCATGTGCAATTGTATGCTCCTCATGTCGTTCCACATAGTGTAGATTCTGAAAGCATTTCTCATATGCCTGGTTGTTTTTCAATCAATCAGATAATACATACAAAAAGACATCATGCTAGTATCATAAGCGAGGGCACCTGCAAACCCACATTGCCTCATTGTATTGGAATGAGAATACTTCATACACTTTAAGGTTCTACACGAGATTTTGCACACAAGAAGAAATATTAGTATTTTCAAAAGGGAATAAATACAAAATTCGTCCATGTAGTTTGCGCGAAAATCAAATAAGTCTTGGCTTTTAAAACCCATCAAATCAGTCCCTGGGTTTAAAATCCTTCACATTTGAAGGGTTGTGGATGAACTAAAGTGTTGATGAATTTTTAACTTCAGGGACTAATTTGATGAGTTTTAAAGGAATTTATTTGATTTTTATGCAAACCACAATGACAAACTTTGTATTTATCCCTTTCAAAAAAGCAAAGGCAGTGGCAATAGTTACCATTTCCAGAGGTTTTATTCATTTGTCATTTTGCCTTCGTAATCATAGGAAACTAACCACACTTTGTACAGAAAGAGTGGCTGATGCAGTAAAATGTGAAGGAGGCGAAGCCCTTGTATAATGTTTACAAAGAAACATAAAACTACAAACTAACAAGATACATGGCTTCATGCAGAGAAGAAGTTAGACACAGATCATCTGTCCATCTCCCAATAGATGGAGCACGAAGGTTTTTTTTTAGTTCTTTAAAGCTGCACCAATCCATCTGAGTTCATCCGGTTTTTTAATAAATGAAGTTCAGCCACGTGGCATTTCCATGGAATTGTTGCGAGGGTATCAACCCTGCATTGGGCTTTATTGAACAACGGCGCCAGACCAGGAGCTTCTGGCTTCATCAACAATGAGATGTGGATGACACTCTGAAAGTTGAGAATCATTGTGGTGGCAGTGGTGTGATTTGTCTTTCAGATTTTGGCTTTCAATCAGATTTTGGTGCAGATCAACTGGTTTTATGCATGTGTTCTCTTCCATGCCCTTATTTGGGGAAATCTGAGCTTTGAACTTTGTTTGGTGCTTAGAAAAGTGAAGGAGAGGCCAAAAATTTGATATTCTAAAGCTTTCATTGCAATTGTTTTTTATGTCACTAGGTAATATGAAGGGCTTTAGCCTCCATTTGGTTGCTGAGGACCCACAATCTGAGAACTGCACCGCAGTGAGGGAGGGAAAGTTGAGATCAAAATGATTTATGAAGTTGAAGGCTGAGTTACAAGCTCAAGGGTGTTTGCCAAAATTCTTATCAATCAGTCCAAGTAGATAACCTGGTGGCCTGTTACAAATTACAGTTATTACCGTTCTAATGCAAATCTAACTAGGATAGATACCAACTCAGTTAAGTCCATAACCTCCTGCTATAATTATTTACACAATATCTTCCAAGAAATATTCAAAATATATTCACGTATATCTTATCCATATGATATATGCTAACTTTTGTAACTCCATGTTGTCCAACTAAAACACTGCATAACATTCACAATTTGACATCTATCTGAACTCTCGATCCATACATTGGCATTGAGATCATGGAAATATGAGACGATCACTAGTGAAAAAGAAGCAGAAAAACAATCAGCATCCCACAAAATTCATTCAAAAACTAATATAACACCCAAAAAAAAGTACCTTTTGAAGAGCAACAGGAATTGAAGGGCCTTTGGCTTTAGCAAAACCAACAACACCATGATAGTTTCCACAAGCTAAAATAGCAGTGTATTTGGTCACTTGCCCACCCTAGCGCATACAAGATTAAGATATATATAAACACCACACAAACATTATTCTGACTAAGGAGAAACTGAAGGAAAGTCGTACCTTCGTGACTTTACAGGTTCGATTCACATCAATCAATTTCACATCAAAACCCTGCCATCAATGAAAATATAAGATGAACCGGAAAAAAGAGAAAACAATGCAATGTAATCCATAATGAAGAGCAGGGGAATATAAAAAATTTAATCATAGGACAGAACAAACTTCACTGAACATAATCAATCATAAATAAATACACGTCTATATTTTAATTTTCAGGCAGGTATAGGAGTTTCGATAACTTGACCTCCAACTGATTTTGCCATTAGCCAAATATTCATTCACATGGATGAGAGACCAGCACTGAGGCAAGGGTCTCAACTAACAAGTTATTTCCGTATTGTCAGTGCTAAAAGAATAATATGTCCCTATGTGTAATGGTCTATAGAACAAACAAGAATCTATATAATGCAAGCTACAAGCTCAAGGTCATATTAAAGTTAGCAGTGGTGTCAGTATTGTTCCCCGAGAAATATAATATGTACATCTCACGATGCATAAGCAGTTATTTTTATTTGAATCGTATTTGATGAATTCGATATGCAGCTGACTGTGGTAACATTTCATCAAATGAGTTGAACAACCAAGAAAAGCAAGTGAAAGTTTAGTACAGCAAGCCCAAATAAAATTGTCCGTGCTAGTGAGAGCGAGAGAGCGAGAGAGAGAGAGAGAGGAACAAAAAACAACCAACATATTCAGTACTTGCATGACAATATTAACAAGATGAAGAAGGAAAAACCAGAAGGAACATCAAATTGGCACAACCTATTTCTTCAATTACAAGCATTTAATCAAATCAAACAACCACCAGTTCTCAAGAATAGTGAATTCTCCTGTAACAAAAACTAGCAGGATGATGCGTGCACTTACCTTCCTGTAAAGAGGTCGTCTTTTCTTTTCCGTCAACTCATTTCTCTCCTCAGCCAGATCTCTGATCTCTTCCTCCAAAAGCTTACCCTTCTTTCCAAATGTATGATCCAACTCTGCTAGCTTCTCTTCAAGCTTTTTGTCAATGGCATTAAGCTTCTCTAGCAGTATATCATCCCTCTCTTTCATGTCATCAAATTCTTGCTCATCATCATCATCACCCCCCCTTATCATTTGGCTCTCCTTCTGAAAGCCAGCATGCTCCAGAAGATCAGCAGAGGCCCCTACTTGTTCACTGCCAATAACTCCAAAATTGGCAGGATTGTTAGGATCATAGGCTTCCTTCCACTCTACCAACCTCATAGCCCTATTTAGTTTCTGCTGCAGGAGAAACTTATCCTTTCCCTCTGCTACTTTCAAACGGTTCATCAACTCACCAATTACACGATACTCAGGGCGAAGTCTGAAATGTTTTTGCTCAAACTTGTCTATTCTATTCATCCATTTGAAAGCATCATCAAGTGTTTCTGTAAAATGTACCAAAAAGAATCCGAAATCAATTTGTATAAAGCAACTAAATCTTTTCTTGTTGGCAACTTGCTGAAAAACTCCACTGGAATAAAAACCGTGACCTCAACTGCTATCCATTCTCGTGGGATGGAGTGCCTTTTGGCGCAAAGGGCATGAATAAAACAACTGATTATACCAAATAAAAATAAAATGTGGAACATGAACCCTCTATTGTGTTGCTCAGAAGCTATTGTGGGCAGGAGTGGTGGGGACTTATGGAAACAAAAAAATATTATACTTTCAAAGTGCTTTTTCTTTAATATTTTCTCTCTCTCTGATATTTAGCTGTTTTACATATTTTTCCATAAATTTCTGAAAGACAAGGTGAATGTATTAAACACCCCATAAAAAACGATTTAAAGTTTGGCTGCTAGAAAATGTAATGTGCGAGAATATTAAAGAACCTGTACTATTGAAATTGTAAGATAGTCACAATTTATTCCAGCATTTATACTTTCATCGCA
This sequence comes from Myrica gale, assembly GCA_963930655.1. Classification (NCBI taxonomy): domain Eukaryota; kingdom Viridiplantae; phylum Streptophyta; class Magnoliopsida; order Fagales; family Myricaceae; genus Myrica; species Myrica gale. Next base: position 23,740,339 of record OZ005611.1, read on the forward strand.
ACCACAGAACATGTGCTTTTTTCCTTCTCTAGTAGTAAAAATTTCATCCAAAAAGAAAAACTCAAAAGTCCTCGAACTTTAATGCTGGCATATAGAGCACTTTACTCAGTATGTGACGTGATTCAGTGTGCTCTTGGATGAGACCGTGTGCTATTTCGTGCGGTAAAACAGTTCAAAGGTGGCCACAAATAGATCTAAACCTTCAATTTTTCATTTCATTTCCATTTTTTCTACAACACCATCCAAGAAACCAAACACAAATTGCAGCAATTTCCATTTGCCCTGCGGGGTACCTTAACGCGCCATTCTAATTTAATATCCAATTTCCATTTCACATGCTTCTCCTACACTTTCAAGCTTCCAAACGTAGCAATCCCATAACTCTTCCACTCAAATTACAAGAAAATAGGGAACTATAAGACCTAGTGTTTCAATATTCACTCCCGTATCTTTTACCACACTTTCTAAGCAACCAAACATACTAAATATTAATAACGGAAACCAAAATACATACACAAGTCAAAAAACCAAGCAACGCCCAGGAATATCATACCAGCCTCAGTGAAGCTCTTGAGCAACTCCTCGTGCCGCTTGAACTTCCTCTCGAACTGATCCCACCTCTTCTCCGTGGCTTCAGCGGTAAACCGCTCGTCGTCATCGTCGCTATCGGAGTCCGTAGCCTCTTCGTACTGGTTCAGGGACCCAGTGTCCTTGAGTTTCTCCTTCTCAAGTTTCTCTATCAATGGCATAATCCCCATGTAGTCCTCCTCATCCTCGTCGTCAATGTCTTTGGTGTCCAAGCCAGTCCTTTTCCTCTGTTCTCTTTCTCTCTGCCTCTCTTTCTCAACATCGGCCAGAAGGTCCTGGACCACCCTAGATGATGAGGCAGTGGAATAATGGGTCTTGGTTAAAAATGAAAAGCTAGGTGTTTGGGAAGTGGGAAAGTGAGAGCAAGTGGAGATTGTACGGGATAAGTGGAGTGAAGTTTTGGGTGGTCGTTTCAGGGCTTGGTAGTTGAGGATGAGGCGTGACCATGAGAATGACTGTGATTTGGGAGCCATTGCTGTTGTCTTGATTTCTTGTTATCTGTTCATTGGATTGGAAGCAGGGAGAAACGCACGAGGAAAAACCTAGAGAAAATGAGAGAAGAGTGTTAATTAGGGTATAGGGTTTTGTATTTTCTTTTATTTTTTCAGGTTATATTCTGGTCTTCGATTCATGGCCCAATACGCATGATACTGGGTCGAGATGAACTTATTAACACGCAGTTGTGGGCCAACTAATTGGGCCTACATTAAACTATGGACATCGTGTATAAAAGTATTCTAGAATATAAAAATATTCAACAAAATTTACAAAACAAACATCTAAAATTTTAAAAATTTAAACATTAACACCAATATCTTTTACACAATTTCCAAAAATTTTTCACACAAACTCTAATACATTTTCAAAAAAAATTAGAACAAATATTTTATCTCTACATTTTTTCACTTGCCTCTAATATTTTTTATTAAACAATTACATCAAATCATCTCTCTCTATAACATTTTACAAACTCCAATAAAAATATGTGACATAGGTGTAGGGCCTAAGGCAAAATTATTCAAATGGTCCATGTGGTTTAACTTTATTACAAATTGGTTCATGTAATTTCAACTTCAACAATTTGATCTCTTTTATTTTTTTTAATAAATTTTTACTTAAAACTACTCTTGTATGTAATGAAAATTTAATTCACAAAATAGAGTTACCCATCAATACAAGATAGAGTTACTCTTCAGGCTTTAATACAAAAAATTATTTCACAAAATAAAATTTTATATATGAAATATATTTTTATTTTGCTAACCATCAAACACTATTACGTGAGACCTTGATTATAGGTAAGAGCCTTGGACCGTTGTCTAATAGTGTGTTTACGTGTTAAAATTTTAGGATATTGAATTTAGTGAAAAAATGAAGAGAGAAGTGATTTTTAATATTTATTATAGTGAAAAGTAATGATGTGATGAAAGGAGAAAGATTATATTATAATTTTTTTTGAAACTGTTGCCTATACCTTGGACCGGCCCTACACATGGCGAATAAGCTGAAGCTATGCTTAAATAAAATCGCGGTGTCATTTTCCTAAATAAATAGACTTAACTATTTATTGTTATATTTTACATAAATAGTATAACATTTTTTTGAAACTTAAACTAAGACCCTAATAAGTTTCAATGTGATTGCTTCTTTGTGCTTGAGTTCCTTAGTGCTCGAGTTGTGGTAATTGCATGAATAACACAGTAATTCCAGTAATCACCTCTCAAAACCCTAATTTTCAAATTCCAAGCCCTTCTTTCAGATATTCAGCCTTATATACTGTGCAAGTGTTTTCTTTCGTCTGTGTAATTAAAACTACAGCAATTTCTATTCATTGAACAAGAAATTTCAGTAATTTTTATAATTGTTACCGGTAACCAGTACAAGAAAAATCCATATGAAATCAAGGCCAACTGGTGGACTATTGCCAAAGAACAGCGCTCGTGTTTGGTAGAAGCATCGAACTGCTTTTCTGTACATTTCAGTTACCGTACAATAGCAGTTTGCTGGCTCTGGAGCGCATAATACTTTGATAGACTGGGATTTCTAAAAGCGAGAGACAGGAGCATTAGGAAAGGAAATGCATACTGTCGAGGGAAAGCAAGCAGAGCCATAAGCACCCATGAAGCTTCAGCTGTGGCATACTTAACAGAAGCATCTGTAAGAAATGATGCAGCACTTGAAGAAGCAAACGAAGATCCTCCCTCCCTTTGCTTCGCTCTCCCGACCCTTCAATTTTACTTTGTACCACAAACACCCCAACCAGCCCCCAGACCTAGAACCCCGCCAAAACCGGCTTTCCTCTCTCACAAACTTCCCTACCCATCCCAACAGTAGCACCAATGTCATCCCTTTCTCACCTTCGAGGACCAATCTATATACCTCGTTCTTCTGCACCCTCATCCACCTCTTCTTGACCTGCGGAAGGTTTTCCAAAGCCTCAGAAACTTTCTTCTGTATGCGAAACCACGGTATCATCCCCCATATTGCCTTGTGGAATCAGCTTCTGTATGAATTCAATGCCTCTGGCTTAGTCGATCAGGTGTGGGTTTTCTACGATGATATGATCTCTTGCGGTGTTATTCCTAATGTTTTCACTACCAACATATTGGTTCATTCTTTATGCAAAGTGGGTTACTTGGGTTTGACACTGGATTGGCTTAGGAGGATGGAAATAGATACGATTACATACAATACCATTATTTGGGGGTTTTGTGAACAAGGATTGGCTGATCAGGCTTTTGGTTTTTTGTCCGAAATGGTAAAGAAGGGTGTTTGTATAGATTCTATTACTTGCAATGTATTGGTCAATGGGTTTTGCAAAATTGGGCTGATAAAGTATGCAGAGTGGGTCATGGATAATTTGGGCAGTGGGGGGATTCTTCGAGACGTTAAGGGTTTGAATGCCTTGATTAATGGGTATTGCATGGCAGGTGAAGTGAATCACGCACTCAAATTGATGGAGAATATGAGGAAGGAGGGTTTTTTTCCTGACATCGTTACTTATAATACCTTGATTAATGGGTTCTGCAAGGCAGGTGATTTTGTTAAGGCCAAAAGTCTTATTGATGATGTTTTGGGATCGCAGAACAATGAAGATCCTGCAGTTTTGAAAAGCGTGAATATGAAGGATAGGGCTGACAGTGTATATTTGGAACCAAACCTTGTTACACACACTACCCTCATTAGTGCATATTGTAAGCTGTATAGACTTGAGGAAGCACTTTCTTTGTATGAGGAAATGGTCATGAGTGGGTTCTTCCCCGATGTAGTTACTTACAGTTCCATTATGTATGGCCTTTGCAAGCATGGGAGATTAGTTGAGGCGAAAGTACTTCTGATGGAGATGGAGAAGATGGGTGTGAATCCTAATCATGTCTCATATACTATCCTTCTTGATTCCTTGCTGAAGGCAGGGAGAGAAGTCGAGGCTTTTATGATTCAGAGCCAAATGGTAGTTCGTGGCATAGTATTTGATGTGGTTACACTTACTGCCTTTATGGATGGACTTTTCAAAGTTGGGAAAGCCAATGAGGCTGAGGCCTTGTTCAGAACTTCTTTGAAGCTTAACCTACTTCCAAACTGCATCACCTATTCTGCATTAATCAATGGGCTTTGCAAATTAGGAGATATGAGTGCTGCAGAGTCTGTACTTGAAGAAATGGAGGAGAATTATGTGTTTCCAAATATTATTACTTGCTCCACTATCATAAGTGGCTATACCAAGAAAGGAATGCTTGGTGAAGCTGTTAATGCATTGAGGAAGATGGTGCAACGAAATATAGTGCCAAATGCTTTCAGTTATGCAACACTCATTGATGGCTACTTCAAGGCAGGTAAGCGAGCAACTGCTCTTGAGCTATATAATGAAATGAAAATGGGAGGACTGGAGGATAACAACTTTGTTGTTGATGCTTTTGTGAACGATTTGAAAAGAGAAGGAAGCATGGAGGAGGCTGAGGGACTAGTCAAAGATATGATGTCTAGGGGCTTGTTGCCTGACCACGTTAATTATACTTCCTTGATGGATGGGTTCTTCAAAGTTGGAATGGAGTCAGCTGCTCTTAACATAGCCCAAGAAATGACAGAGAGAGACATCAGGTTTGATGTTGTTGCATATAATGTTCTGATTAATGGTCTACTGAGGCTTGGAAGATATGAACCCCAATCTGTTTACACTGGAATGAGAGATTTAGGTTTGTCTCCAGACTGTGCTACATACAACACCATGATTAATGCGTATTGCAAACAGGGGAACTTGGAAAATGCTCTTAAACTCTGGAATGAGATGAAGGCCCAAGGCTTAATGCCAAATTCTATCACCTCCAATATTCTGATTACAGGGCTTTGTAAAGATGGTGATACTAAAAGAGGTTTGGAGATTTTGAAGGAAATGTTGATTCTGGGGCTTCACCCTACGTTTACTTCTTATAGAGTTCTGCTTGATGCATCCTCAAAGAGTAAAAGGGCAGATACAATTTTGCAAACACATGAGCAACTCCTAAGTATGGGCGGGCTTAAACTTGATCGGGCAGTTTATAACACTCTTATCACTAGCTTATGCAGGGTAGGGATGACCCGGAAAGCCACCTCAGTGTTGAAAGATATGGTACAAAGAGGAATTTTAGCAGATACTATTACTTACAATGCCGTTATACGTGGACACTGTGTGAGCAGCCATTTAAAGAGGGCTTTTGCTGTGTATTCCAGGATGTTGACTGAAGGAGTTTCTCCAAATATTGCTACTTACAATCTTCTTCTAGGGGGTCTTTCTGCTGCTAGTTTGATGAGAGAGGCGGATGACTTATTTGGTGAAATGAAAGAAAGAGGATTTATCCCTAATGCTTCTACTTACGATATTTTGGTTTCTGGACATGGTAAGGTTGGAAATAAAAAGGAATCAATAAAACTCTACTGCGAAATGGTAACTAAGGGATTTGTTCCAAAAACTAGTACGTACAATGTGCTTATTAGTGATTTTGCTAAGGTTGGAAAGATGAGCCAAGCTAGAGAACTTTTAAATGAGATGCAGACAAGAGGAGTGTCCCCTAATTCTTCAACTTATGACATTCTAATCTGTGGCTGGTGCCATCTATCTAATCGACCAGAGTTAGACAGGACACTGAAAGTGTCTTATCGAGCTGAGGCAAAAAAAAAATTCACAGAGATGCAGGAGAAGGGGTTTGTTCCATGTGAAAGTACCCTTGTACGTATCAGTTCTACCTTTGCTAGACAAGGAAAGAAGGCTGCTGCTCAGAGGCTGTTGAAGGAAATCTACACGAGAAACGATACCTGATACATGGGGCTGAAAACAGAAGACATGACATATCTATAGGGATATGCAGCCACGAAACGCTTCTGGGAATGTGTTACCGCAGTATTCCAATTTTACAACTCAATTTGGAATACTGATGGTATGCATTCTGACACCTTCATATTGGCCTATGATATTTTATGTATGTTGTCCTATTTTTCTCTAAGCTGATTAAAGTCTTTTTCTATATCACACAGCATTAGAATTTGGCCATTACAACTCTTGCTTGGTCCTTTTTTTTTTTTGATAAACTCTGAAATAAGGTCAACAATGGGGTTGAGCTGATCTATAAGTTAAAAAAAAACTTAATTCTCTCCCCAAACCTCCCCTCAATTCCAGAATCACATATGTATTTCTATTTGTACTACCAATTTTCCCTTTTTCTAAAGCATATTTTTACCAATCGCTTGACCAAACTGGCTAGTTTAGTGCCTTCCTTCATTCCCTGTGATTTTACTGTAGGTTCGAGTGATGTGTGATCCTTGGTGCTGTTGTTGGTGGTAAGAACCTCAGGAAGTACTATTGCCTTTAGCTTTTGCCTTCTTCCCCAATTCCTCACTTTCAGAAGTTTTTCAGAAACAGCTGCAGCCAATATCATTTTCAGCAGTGTACAACCACTATCATGTAGTTCTTTGAGTCCACATCACCTACCCTTACAGTACGAAGTCTATTCAGCACGTCCTGAGTTGATTTGTATTCTTTACAATTGACTTCTCTTTTTCTGATCTCAATTCTGAAATTTTCAGGATGTCTTAGATATTCAACCAGTATTCAACCTAGGTCCAGACCGGATTATGTATTATGAAATGTTGCAACCACAAGGACTAGAAAGGGCAAGGAAAATGTTGTTTTAGACAATAACGGGAAATACTATGGCTTATACTTTCATGGAGGACATGGCTCTATTCTGTTTTGGAAATGTTCCTCTTGAATGGATGAAACTGCCAAAGTTTTTAAGTTTCCTGTTGAAGTTCTAGGAACCTTTTTATACTTGGAAAATCCTTTGGGCTCACGATACTCTTTTATGTTTTTCTTCTTCTTGTCATCTTCTTCAATACTTTTTCTAGGTTCAGGCACTTTTTCTCTCAGAGCTTGACTATGCTGTTTAACTTTCAGCGCATGATTTCCTTACTGTTTCAGAAACCATCAGTTTCTTTTATGCTCTCTCTCTCTCTCTCTCATGCACACACACCCCAACGCACTTGCAAACTGGTTGTTTATCCTATTTATATCCTTCTATAAACTTGAATTCAATTATCTTTGCAGTGACAACAAATTATAGTATCTGGCTAATTTGGTTTCTTGTTGATTCTTTGATGCATGCCTTGCAGACGTTCTTCTTCAGGCATTCCTCATGAGTTCAACGTGGTTTCATAATGGATTACAAATCCTTATATATTTCTTCAAGAATACAATCCATTATATATTTCTTCAAGAATAGCGACGTACTCATTCCGGTACAACTCTCTGGATAAAACACGACAGCAACTGTGACACAACAGGCTATGTGAAATGTCAATCAAGCACCAGCGTCACAGCAGAGAATGTTTCCCTGCATTTCACGAACAGGATGTAGAGACCAGTACCCTTCAGAATAAGCTGAGCTCCATTTGCAGCATCGCTGTGGATTAACCGAAAACCAACTCTTTTAAAGATGTCAAAGGTGAATCATGACCATATACCACGGTGTCTCTCCACAGAGCCATTCCTGTTATGGGTCCAATTATATCAGAGATCTTGTCCACTTTCAACACTATAATCAAGTTTAAGCAAGAAAAAGTTGATATCAATTGACTAATAGGACTGCAGAGGAAAAGGGACAACCTATCCACAAAAACAAACCAGCCGTTGCTACAAAGAAGAATTCCTTACTGATCGCGTTGAAACTGCAATCACAATACGTTTTAGTGTTTCAGCTGAGATTGAAACTCTGCTCAGAAAAACCTTAAATAAACATAGAGGGACACTAATTCTGGAATTTCTTACCAGTACAAGCACAGAACATTCCCATATCCATAAAACAAAGATGCCCATGTTGAACCAAGGAACCTGTAATCACAGTTGGACCAGCTTTTTACTAATTATGTACCAATCCTTAAATGCATTGTCAACAAATAGGTTCAACTATAAAAGGTCTGATCGAGAAGCTGTCCTTCAAAGTGGTATTTAACCTCCTGGCATTAGCTAAAGAATTTGAATGATTTATATGTTTGATAATCACGTAACACTTCCCATTTCTACCTAAACTATGTCAAAAACATATTTGACATTGATCCCAGATGATAATCGATATGAATTTTGATGGGACTAGCCATTTGGCAGCTCCTCACCTAAACACCCCTTCTTTTCTCACCAAAAATGTGAATTCTAAAATTTCGGGGTTTGCAACCATGCCTAGGTCTATATATGAAGCAGTTGGTAAATTTCCACCAACTGATTAGAGGCAATAAACATCACGATTCAAACCAAATAGATAATGAAAATTGAATGCTCGGAAAAAAGAAAAGAAAAGAAAATGGAGTCCTGAAAACAAGCAGAATTGATTCATAGGACGTACTGCTTTTTCCACCCAAGGTAAGACTAGTCTTTGCAATATATATAAATATATAATGACAGAAATTGTTAAAAACAATACCATGTAGATGCCAGGCAGTTATCTTAGTAATGAGCTTTTAAAGGCAAGGAAGACTAAATTATGCTTTAAGAGTTGAAACCCAAGGCGTTAACGACGCTTATCTAGTATCCTATTTATATCACAAAGAGCCTGTAAGGACAAGAGTGTTACCACATAAAATCACGAACAAAAAGAGCACGTGGGATCATAAGTCCATTTCCCATCATAGCAAGCAACATAGAGAAAGCCGATAAGCCTTTGATATTATCCGGATTTAGGAAATTTGTCCACTGAACAGGAGCAAAAGTTGTTCTCAGTGTACAGAAGAAATAGATAAACCAGTTTAATATGTTGCAATTGTAGGATCAGCAAGACAGGCTTCGCTTACCATTTGTGCCACAGGCATCCACATGAAGAGAAGGGTAGCAGTCCATCCAGATATTGCACCGACAAACTTCACACCTTTTTCAGAGAGTTTGCCCATTCTTGCCTGCAAAATTTAGCAGCTTCTTGTTTAAAACAGGGTGAATTGACAATTTCTCCATCAAAATCAGAAGAAAATTAACACAATGAACATATATATAAAAAGAAAAACAGTAATTCAGACAACAAACCAGAACTAATTGTGTCCATGTTAGTGAGAAAATTAATCTGACAATAAATTTTAAATTTACTTTTGTCTGAATGGAAATGTAACAAGATAAGACCCAACAATGAAAACGAAAACAATAAAAGTGAAGTTTCTACTATTTCTTTTGTTGTAGTAACAGTGGGAAGAGAGGAGAAAACAAGTGTTAGAAAATAATTTTTGTGCGTTAAACACTTAACCAAGGTTGTGCATAAACCTTAAACAAGTGTTAACACTGTACTGGTTGTGTTGCACTTAACTGGTACAATATGATTTAAATTTTGTGCGTTAAACCTTCCTTCCGGTGGTCATGAAATCTATGCAATTTGGAAGAAAGTATGATCAGGCCTTTTGCCTCCATTTCTCTTTAATTCTCTCCTCAAATATCTAAATGTGAAATGAGATCACAAAAATACTTGACACAATTCACTTCTCCCTATCTAACAACATGGAATTACATAAACCATGTACCATTTGAGACATAATCAATGTGCTTAGTAAAGGTCGATCATCAAAACAAAAGACACTTGGTTTTTACGACCTCAATGTCCCTGGTAAAGGTTACCCACATCTTTGAACTGCAGCCATAGGGTGACTGATGTCCTTTACATCAGCACACTGCCATTTTACACTCCTTTGAAAACAACTTTAATTCCTATAGTGTAGAGAAATTTAGATGGCTCAGGTAAACACCTGAGGGAATGACCTCAAATATCATTTTTGGTGCTCTTGAACACAAAAGTGAAGATCATAGCACACACCTATACGCTATGGTTAGGACTGTACTGGAAAAGGCCAGGTCACCACCACATATACTAGATTTGGTTCACTGATGGAAGGTTAAAAATGAACATGACATTATTTGTGAGATCCCGTTCTGATTGGAATGGTTGTCCCAGTTTTAATTGGACGAGGCTTTTGGGATTGAGCAACCTTGCTTAGGGTTTATCTGTAGAGAACTGCATGCATTTCCATAATCTATATTGACATTAAGTCCATAAGAACTACAAGAGGAAACCCGTTTATTAGTGATTCTATTTGCCTGGGAAAGAAGAGGGGTGGTGCAATGCCAAACTTTCTTCAAGAAAAAGAGAAGAAACTCTTTATGCTTTGGAAATGATTCTAGAGAGTCTTATTTGATGAGGTCAACAATGAGAAAACCAAGGCAGACTTCTGACCATAAACTATTTTACTCAAAAGGCATCTACCAAGGAAGAGTTTCTCTGTGTTCTAATTCTCTAAGTGGAGAGATTCATTGGAAGAGTCAGTGCACAACTCTTAACTGCATTCTTTCTCATGTTTTTTTTTTCTTTTCTTTTCAGTTTCCTCAATGAGTAGGATATTAATTTACCACACCAGATAGAAAAGAAGGAAACTTTATGCATCCAGAACTAAAATAAGATTCATATGCTAAAATAGATTCATATGCATCAGACTTGCATGAACGAAAGCAAATAAACAGCTCACAGGTTGCGTAAAGCTTACGATGATAACAGCCGCCATAGCTATCACAAAAGCTATTGTCCCTGGCAAGACACTATTTGGAATATAGGGGACAAAAGTAGACCACATAATCTGTATCCAAGATGTATAGAAGGATCAGAAATCATAAGTGCAAAAAATAGGAGTAATTAATATCCTTGCTGGTTGATGTGGAAGCTACAATTAAGAAATGAAGTGATAATCTAAATTAGCAAATTCAATATCAGTACATGGATGCTTGTGTGTGTGTTTGGGCATTATAATAGATAGATAGACAGATAGCAGGGGGCGGCAAGGAATTACTTGGGGCAGGGCAGATAGGCCACCAACTGTAATAAAATCTTCCCAAAGGCGCCAGATTCCATCATTGAGCCAACCAAAATAATACATGAAATTCAGGATAAGTCCAGCTGCAACAACAACCGAAGTGGCCACAAAATAAGGCAGAGGCATGGCTTCTGCAAGTGCAAGTTGTGCAAATACCACATATTGCGACACCGCACCCAATGTTTGCACGACGATCACCTCTTTCTCCCTCTTCTTCGTAAAGTAGGAGAGAAGCGAAAGGTTTCCAAGCAAACCAGTAAACATCCCCTGCATTCTCAATATCCCACCCCTTAGATTCCAAAGGCAATGCATTGTATGGATGATAGTAAAAAATAAGAAAATGAAATATGTTGAAGTCTTGAATTCTAGATTATTTTTGTCTTTTTTGGAGTAATTAGAATCTTAGATTCTCCCTAACATAAAAATCAAAGAGATCAAAGAACCGAATTAAAACAAGAAAGACCATGAAACTGAACATGTTAATTTATGCTTTTGCCTTAATATTCTCTGAGAACCTAACAGAGGTTTGGTTAGACAATGACAACGCAAAAGATTAAAAAGAAAACAACATTGACTATAAATGATTAAGTAGCTGCTGCCGTGCTTTACCAGCCATGGGACCGCCAAAAGGGCCATTTTGTTCCCTGCCAAAAGATTGCGAGCATTGAGGATGATCTGCGGCAGCTGCAGTAACAGAAATGGGATATTTGATGCTCCAGAGAACTTTGCCGTTAATGAATCCCATTGCTCAAACCTCTGACTGCTCTCATATTTTACTGATCCCTTTCAAGCCCCCAAGTAGAAGCCATCAGTAAATTGAACTCAAACCAAGGTTTTTATAATGCACGTTTTGCAAGATAAGGGGGGAAAACACAATTGCACAACCATAATAGGACAATATTCTTTGGTTCTCAAAAATTGGATGATACTGAGCTTCTGTACACATGAATCAAGGTCAACTAAGTTGAGCTTTCCTTGAGAAACCAAAGACAAGACCAATAATTAGTATTTCGAGGACATCTTCGACTATTCGTGAAAGAGAGAGGCCAAAGAATCAACTCATCAAACCAAATAGATATATATCAAAGCCCCAAAAGAATAAAAATTCCTATGACCAAAAAGATAATTGTCACTCTACAATATCTATAGCTTTGCCGTTAGGATCCGTTCATGAGAAAAGGTGAAAGGAAAATGAATGTTCTGAAAAGGAGAGATCCAACAAAACTAGAAGTTCAAAAATTATTTCGCTCAAATAAGCAAGTTTGATAACCTTTCTGTTCTCGATAACCACCAAAAATGCAATCTTAACGATAAGTTTTTTTTTTTTTTTTTATCGTATTCATTTCTAGAGATTGACAGTCAGAGAAGGAGAAATAGGCTTTCTTCCATTACGCTCCATTAGCTGAAAAAAAAGGGACAAAAGTACACCAAGGTATTGGAACTTTGGGAAAAGAGAATCCAAGTCTACAAAGTGTTTCAGCTTAGCTTAGTAACTTCTGAAAAATGGAACATATCTATTCCCCACGTCCGCCAAAAACAAAATCTTAATTGGCTACTCATTTTCCTTCAAATTAAATATTTAAAGAACGAGAAATGGAAGAGTCAGAAACTGTTTGTAGCTTTTCTTTCTATTTCAGATAAATACACCGTACTTCTAAGTTCATATAACAACAAAACATAAAGAGCTCGGAATGTGGAAGTACCTCGTGAAGGGGATGCGGGACGTCCGATTCAAGAGCGGCAGGAGCCGGGCAACTGAATCGACGGGGAAGTAAAGTCGTAAGAGAGTCATATTTCAAAGATAGAGGTTTTTGGAGAGCCGAAGACAAGAAGGGCTTTGACGGTGGAAGAGATTGGCAGTAGTTTGGATACAGAGAACGACGTTGAAGGCCAACCGGTGCCTGACTACCACCACAGGACACCACGAGAGACTTAGCCATTGAAGTAGGATCTGGCCTCCGGGTCCTTTAAAACGCCGATAAGACGAGGGTGGCACTGACACTCTGACAGTGGCAAAGTGTTCGCTGCAGATTGGGGGTGGGAAATATGGGAGTCCGGAGAGGACACGTGGAAAGCGTATTGATATTGGCTGCTGAAGTCTTGTGTTGGTGCCCTCTATCATGTGGGGATCTTGATCCACATTTTAATGCACGAAACAGAACAGCGTGGAGTGGACTTTGCTGCCCTCTCAAGTACGAGAGGCAGTCTGCACTGGATCCGAAAGAGACTGCCGACCGTTCACGCTCGTGAGCTGTGCCTGCCCACAACCGCCCCCTTTTTTTTCTCAAGCCAGGTGACAAACAGCTTAACAACTTTGTTTAGTAGTGATCAGCGGTTAACATTAAAATTTAAGGGTGCTGAATTTTAATGGTGAAATAAAAAAATTCGTAATACAAATTTTTGATCAAAGAATTAACAGTGCATTTTGCTTAGAGATCCAATATTAATAGATTATATATAGAAGGTAAAAGTAGCTTTGTCCATCATTATTTTCAATTTTTTTTTCTGCGTATTTTTTTCCACCCACCCACTAGCTTAGTTCTTCATATGGCCTAGGCCTAATGGGTGTCGGGCCTAGGCTAACTTATGGAAAAAAAAACACATGTAATTTTTTTTGACTGAGTAATAGGTGGCGAACGCCCCGGGGGTTCGCTACCCCTTGCATCCGCCACTAGTCGTGATTATAGGACTACTTTAGCAGTAGAATATTTAGATTGATTTAAAATTATTATTCACTAAGAGTATCTGTCACCACAATACCAGCAAGACCATTCGTTCTTCTCAAGCTCATTTATTAGGTTTATTCGGTTTGATTCAAAACTACTTTCTACTAAGCAAACCTATCACTATAGCACCAACAAGACCACTAATCAGTCTCAAATTCATTTATTAAATTAAAATTTACATTAACAAGTGATTTCAATTTATGACCTAACTCAAACTCTTATCTTTTAAACTAATAAATATAGATGGTACTAACCCATTAAATAATAACTATTTGGTTAAAGAACTCGTAGTAGGAGATATAAAGACATTTGAGAGCTATTTGGTTATATTGTCTGCATTTGGTCTCATTTTATTTTATAATACTACTAAGAGACAAAATCTATGAGTAAAATATTTGAATCCATAGGCAAAATATCATGGATACTATGAATCTATGATAATTTCATCGCAGATCTATGATGGGTATTGTGTTACTTATTAATCTCTTATTTTACATGTCAATCCACGTAGATAGACTTGTATAATAATTAACATGACTTCAATGTTTGTCATAAATCTTTTGGCCCGTATAGTCCTTTAATTCTATACATTTCGAATAATTATTAAGGCTATGTTTGCATAATAAAATTTTAACACCATAAAATTTTATCATCATTACAAAACACTCTCTCCTAATTTTTTCATTAATTTTCATACATTTTTTTTTTCACTTTTTACCAACTTTTTCATATTCTCTCCTCGCTTTTTTATCAATCTCAATACCTAAAATTTTAACAATTCTAAAATTTTACTTTCTCAAACAGAGTCTAAGCCACGCAAGATTCTTAGGTGGGTCCAAAAAAATAATTGTGCAAGTGCCTTTCACGTACAACACATGTGAAATGCTATTGTCATAAATCCTACATCCGTACGGGGCGAGTTTCTTTTATGCAGCTTTTGGATTTGCCAAATTTAATGGCATTATAATTGATGGATCCTATGAAGAATTTTGTCCAGGCTTTGATGTGGACAGTATGGAACCATTTTGATATTGCAACAAAGTTGATGCTTTTTCTTTCACACCCCTGATATTATGGAAACAATTATTATTATTATTTTTTATAATTTAAAAATTATGGGATTTTTCATATTATTAGTAACGTGCCTAGTTCTGTTGTTGAATCTAGTAAATGTTTCGGGTTTCTTGTACACCAAAGTTGGGCTGCCGGGTTAGCTATTCTGGCCCTGGTCCACAAAAATGTTCGGTAGAAAATCAAGCCCAAGCCCATTCCTTCCGGGAGTTGGTTTGGATCCGGTTAGTTCTGCATTCAACTTGAACGCCACAAGACAACAATTTTCAAATTTTCAGGCAATAAAGTCCGATCAATCCCAATCCCCCAAATCGTCCACCTATGTGTCAAGATTAGGGTTTTGGTTCTTTGGAACTTCGAAATCCTCTATTTTTTTTGTTTGTTTGGGGGTTTTTCGTCAAGATGGACGATTACCAGGAGATGGAGAAGTTTGGCGTGGAGAACGACTTCGAGGACGGGCAATGGATCGGCGGCGAGTTCTATTACCGAAAGCGCAAAGAGAAGCGCACTCAGACCAAAGAAGACGTACTCTACGGTGTCTTCGCCGACTCCGCCTCCGACTCCGATGGCGATTACTCTTCCACCAAAAAGCGACGAAAAGATCGCGATATTTACAAAAAATGGGACCTGTCGAAGCCCGTTAACTTCGTCTCCACCGGCAACGTATTGCCCACTGAGGAAATGGACCAAAATTCCAAGCAAGAGAACAACGGTGATGAGATGAACGACGAAAATAAACCCGGCTCGGGTCTCGGCTTCGGCTCTGCTAGCTCCGGGACGGGTCTAGGGTTCAATTCAGGTTCTAACGGGATTCGCAAGAATGAAGATTTCGGTAATGGTAGCAAGAGCAACGGCGGTGATGACGACGGCGATGACGATGGTTTTCTGCCATCGGCGTTTGGGAAGAGGATTAAGGAGGGGGCGATGAGGAGGGAGAGGGAGAGGACGGAAAAGTCGAAATTGGATAAGGGGAAGAGGGTGAAAGATCAAGTGTTTGTAATTGGGAACGATGTCGGTGGGTTTGAGAAGCACACAAAGGGGATTGGGATGAAGTTGTTGGAGAAAATGGGGTACAAAGGTGGCGGACTTGGGAAGAATGCGCAAGGGATTTTGGCACCGATCGAGGCAAAGCTGCGACCGAGGAATATGGGCATGGGGTTCAACGAGTTTAAGGAGACGGAGAAGTTGCCTCCGGCTTTGACGGAGTTTGAGGAAAAGAAGGGTTCGATTGGGGTGAGTGAGAATGTGGGGAGAGCGAAGGAGAGGCTGTGGTCGAAGCAGGCAAGGAAGAAGAAGAAGGATGAGGTGGAGTATGTGACGGGAGAGGAGTTGCTGGCGAGGAAGGCCGAGCAGGGGTTCAGTGAGGTGGTTCAGAAGGTTTATGATATGAGGGGTCCACAAGTCCGGGTTTTGACGAATTTGGAGAATTTGAATGCGGAGGAAAAGGCGAGGGAGGCGGACGTGCCGATGTCTGAGCTGCAGTACAATGTGAGGCTGGTTGTGGACTTGGCGGAGCTCGAAATTGAGAAGATAGATAGGGACTTGAGGCACGAGAAGGAGGCAATGGAGAGATTGAGTATGGAGAAGGAGAAGTTTGTTGTTGAGGCCGAGAGGCAGAAGAAACAGTTGGATTGTATGGAGGAGATATTGAGCGTGCTGGACCGTTTGGGGGAAGAGAATTTGATGGGGACATTAACGTTGGACTCACTTGCGGAGTGTTTTGGTGATTTACGGAATAAATTTGCTGAGGATTTTAAGTTATGTAACTTGTCCTGCATTGCCTGCTCGTATGCTCTGCCTCTGTTTATTCGAGTCTTTCAGGGATGGGACCCTCTTCAGAATCCTTATCACGGGTTAGAGGTTGTGTCTGGGTGGAAGTCTTTGCTTCAGGGTGAAGAGTCTCATGATATCTGGGACTCTGCTTCTTCGCCTTATACACAACTGGTATCGGAAGTTGTTTTACCAGCTGTTAGAATCTCTGGCATCAATACTTGGCAGGCCAGGGACCCGGAACCAATGCTACGGTTCTTGGATTCCTGGGAAAAGTTGTTGCCTTCTTCGGTTCTCCACTATATATTGGATAACGTAGTGATGCCGAAATTGACAAGTGCTGTTGCCTCTTGGGAACCGCTGCGGGAAACTGTTCCCATTCACATATGGATGCATCCATGGCTACCGTATTTGGGACACAAATTGGAGGGTATGTATCAGATGATACGTGTCAAGTTGAGTCAAATTCTTGGTGTTTGGCACCCTAGTGATGTGTCTGCATATACTATATTGTCACCTTGGAGGACTGTGTTTGATTCCGCAAGTTGGGAGCAGCTTATGCGTAGATTTATAGTTCCAAAATTGCAGCTTGTTCTGCAAGAGTTCCAAGTAAATCCCGCAGAGCAGAAACTTGATGAGTTCTACTGGGTTATGAACTGGGCTTCTGTTGTACCAATTCATCTTATGGTTGATATGATGGAGAGGTTTTTTTTCACCAAGTGGCTACATGTTTTGTATCACTGGTTACAGACAAACCCAAACTTTGAGGAGATTACAAAATGGTATCTGGGTTGGAAGGAACTTCTTCCGAAGGAGCTTCTGGCCAATGAAAGCATACGGTATCAGCTTAATCTTGGTCTTGAGATGATGAACCAGGCTGTTGAAGGATTGGAGGTGGTTCAACCTGGTTTGAAAGAGAACATCAGCTACTTTAGGGCGCTTGAGCAAAGGCAATTTGAGGCTCAGCAGAAAGCAGCAGCACAGCAAGCTGCTGCAAGCTTCAGTGGCGTAACCCATATTGATGGTATGGGTGGTGCCATCGACATGAGCTTGAAAGAAGTTATTGAGGCCCATGCGCAACAGCATGGGTTATTATTTAAGCCTAAGCCTGGCAGGATGCACAATGGTCACCAGATATATGGCTTTGGCAATATAAGCATAATAATGGACTCTCTAAATCAAAAGGTGTATGCACAAACTGAGGAAGCATGGTCCCTTT
Organism: Myrica gale; assembly: GCA_963930655.1. Taxonomy (NCBI): domain Eukaryota; kingdom Viridiplantae; phylum Streptophyta; class Magnoliopsida; order Fagales; family Myricaceae; genus Myrica; species Myrica gale. The sequence goes on from OZ005611.1 coordinate 23,758,075, forward strand.
TATCCCTCCAAGATTTGCTGGACAAGCACTATAGTTCTCTTGCAAAGAGACGCTGAGTTTTAGAGTGTCCTTTGGTAAGTTGTTAGGTTGTTAAGTAACTCTTTGCAGAGGTCGAGCAGTGTTTCTGGCTTGGAGGCTGTAGCCATCATACATAGATTCTGACCTCAAAGGATAGCTTGTCCTAATTCTTCCAGCTTGGGGTGGCTAGGATTTTTGTCTTAAGAATTGAGACTGCAAATTCAATTTTCCTTGACAGTGGCATAGTTTTTCATTTCCAGTTTCTCCTGCTTTATGATCTTGTAAATATGGATGGCGACGTTAGTAAACAATCTTTTCACTTTTAGCCGGTTGGTAATGAAGGTAATTTGTTCTATAACCCCCTTCCAGTCCTGTGACTTGAGCGCCATCTCTGCAGTTTGAATAGTATTTTCAAAATACATGGTTCTATAATCCTGCTATCCATTAACGATTTGGTGGCGCACATACGACTGTCTACACATACATGAGTACGCTCACCTTGGACTTTCATGTACATGAAAAGTTTCAGTTCCTTTTCGTAATCTGAATTTATTTTAGATATGCAGATTCAATCTTTAGTAGCAGAAGTTGGAGTGAAAAGTTTAACTAAGTAGATATGCGTATATGTCACTTTTGACGAAGTTCTTAGGTTACTTCATGCAGATAATGGATGGGGAACTTTGTTAAGGACTCTGATCAAATCATGTAATACTCTACTTGTACAAGTGTAGGAAGCTTTTTCCGATTGGAGATACTTTGGCAATCCAGTGATACTTTCTTTTTTGGAGCTTCTGCATGTATGGCAATTGGCAAGGCAGATCTTAAGGATGCAATCTAACCATGCGTAGAGCTCGGTTGAATTAGGTTTTTAAGGCAGATCTTAAGGATGCAATTAATCCTCCTAAACCTTTGTAGCATGGCTTTAGGAGCTGTATTTAGTGGGCTGTGGAATTGGTTCTCTGTTCTGCTCTCGAGCTCTGTTTTAATTCTGCAGTCTTTGACATTGAAGCGATTGGAGTCATTTTCTTGACAAGTTTTACCTTGCGGTTGGAACAGTGAGAGGAAAGGAAACAGTCTTACTGATGCCATTGTTCCTGTAAATTTTGGGTCGCGCTATAGCGGTTTGTTTTTTTCTCATTAGAATGGTTTGGAAGGATTAATTTAGCTAAAATATACCTTTTGCCATAGATACTCCCTTAACACAGAAGGAATACCTTAAGCAAAGGAAAACGAGAAGGATCTGAATGTCATCTACTTGGCTCCTAACCATTTTGTAGAGCTAACTGTGGTAGTGAGCTCACTGAGAAGCATCAGCTTCATTTCGCTGGGAAAACTACAAACGTGCTGAGTACAAATGACCCTCTTAAGGCCGGACGCATTGAGGAGGGAGGGATTTCAGTCGAAGGAGGGTGAGTGAAATTCTAGAGAGAGAGACTCTCTAGAATACACGTGGTAGGGTATGTCAATAGCGTCGATTCAATAGCCAAGTTTTGGGTTTTCAGCCTTCAATGGACAAGCTGTAAGAAGAAATCTCCTCTGCCATTTTGTTCCCTCTAGTTAGTTTTTGAAATGCCCTACAACTATGATCATTATGGGCGTCGACAGCACAAGTGTGTCCGCTTTTTACCAATTCGCGTTCTGCTAGTGAATGCAAATTTGTAATGTGGTTTTAAGTTGGTCCCGCTCGTTGCAGAAATTGGGGCTTTGGGGGAGGTGCAGTCAATGCCTGTAGAGGTATATAACCTTCCAACAGTATCACAAGGTGAGGCACAAGTAGATTTTGGGCGCCAATCTACAGCCTAAACCTTTTCCTTTGCACTGATTGGTTCACCATGCCCTTTGTCATCCCTGGCTATTTGAATCCAGATGCGCAGACAGAAGAAGATTGTCAGAACCATGCACATAAACACACTTAATGAAAACATGGTCGCACCAGATCTCTCTCTGTGTCTCTGTTTCAGTCTCACACATACAAAGACAAAAAATCATTACCGTTTAACTTATGCAGAAACTGATCATAAGTAGTTGGGAAATGGGCTGTTGATTCCAGTTGTATAATGGTCCTTGAAAACAAACTCCTATGAACTCGTTGATCATTCATTTAGACCACTACTGTGGTAGCATTATATAGAAAATCTTGTAATGGTGACACAGGCAAAGTTCTTTGATAACAAGACTAACTGTACACTGAAAGATAAGACAAGAAGCAAACTTGTAGTTCAAGGTCCTAAGGGGAACTTCGTGGTTCATTATCATCATCAAAGAAGAGATCTGCTTCACATAAGAGATTTCATCTATTTTAAGTATGTCACTTGAAAAATTTCCGCTCTGACTTAAATGCTCTTAATTGATGTTTTCTGACTGTTGTTACAGAAAGATAGGGTTCTAATCCCTCCCATAATCTCCTATAATTATCTTTGATTAGAAAAATAAAAATGAAGATGTTTCTTTTCTGTGTATATACAGTCATCTTATGGTGTCTTTGATGAAGCACAGCAAAATTAGTGTTTCACTAGCATAGCCTCCATCTTCCTCTTCCTTGCCGCATGTTTTAGTTTCTCTAATGCAACGAGCCCAACTTGCCTGACTCTTTCTCTGGACAAACCTATGCTGCAGAGTAACCACAGTAATCGTTAAGTCAACTGGATATAAAGCTAATTAATGCAGTTCTGAATGCAAGAGGAGTCCTGGAGGCATAGAATCGCTTGACACCGCAAATGCCTGATCTAACACTTAATTTTAGAGTCTTGTGCACCAATTAGAGGAAATTTAACCCAAGAAAACACTGCTTCTATGAAAGAGTAGCTTTTCAATCAGACAGCTAGAAGTCATCTGCTAGAAAAGATTTTGAAAAGATTTTATGAGTACAGGAAATATCCTGCAGGTGCTTATAAATGGTACAGGTAAATATGTCCACTTTGTTTCAAAAAACATCCAGATGTACCCAAATCGTTGTCAGTAAGAAAGAAAGAATTAGACTAGGTGATGAAATTCTATCATGCCACTTTTATTTATGCTTTTGTACCACTATCTAGTTTGCACTTACCGTTTACTAATATCCTCCCATGTAAGGCACTCTTTATCCAGACCGTGGTAAAGACGTATAATCTCTCTTTCCCGTTCTCCTAGTGTCCTATCAAGGAGCTTGTTTACTTCATCCTGCAAAAGTGTTGCACATAATAATATTAGTTTTTTTCTTCACTAGCCAAGAACTCGAATACTGTGCTAAGAGTTATCAGACAATCCATCATTCAGGTAACAATCAAGCAGATGCCATACAGACACACACAAACTCACTCACTCAGCACCTCTATCACTAATGATTTACTTGTTGAATCGTGTATAAAGTTGAGGCCAACCACTTGAGCAATTATTCACAGAACAATTGATGTTAAAACTAATTCCTGGAGTAAGGAGAAGGACTATAATGTTAAGAAATGCGATGCTTTATAAAATGCCATACTAAGCTATTGAGTATGCATTAGGAACAGAGGAATGTGAATGAAATGTGGGTGATGGTGTCAATATCTTGGTCCCCTGGTTGACTTGAGCTCCAATATCGAGCCATAAGCTTTGAGGTGAGCATCAAAGGATAAAGTAAAGGAGTATGAGCCTTTTTCGCAGCTTACAACAATTGACCTTGACTAACTCATATTCATTCGGAACAATTTCATTTTCATCGGAATAATTAAAAAGCCTTTTGAATTACTGCCGCCAACAGACATATCACTTTTCTTATTTTGAGCTTTTAACTTATTTACCTTCAATGCCCACTCGTCTACTACATGCCAGGGGTTATTCTCAAGGCAGTTATCTGCAATGTACTGAAATAGCAAAACAAAAAGTAAAAATCAATAGCATCCGGAAGCAGTTTACCATATTGAGGAAAAAGACTCCACAAATGTGTTCACAGAGAATTTCAACAACCACACTTACACTATGATGAGTTTCTCCTGGAAGACCATTCAAAGAAGGAAATGCATCCCTATCAAGAGAGATGACCCTACTGATTGCCTACATAAAATGACACCATAATATGAGTATGGTTATACAATTTAAGCAAGCATAATGCACCGAACAATAATATAATAATTTCAAACATTTGGTACCTCTGTAGCATTTCTGACTTTCTTTTTTGACATGTTCAGGCATTCTGCGATCCTCTGAAAAATTGTGGAAACAAAACGATAATTGAAGACAAGATGAAAATGACATACATAAAGCATTTTAGTTTGTGCCTCATTTATGATAAGCAGGATCAGGCATTTTAGGCGTGCCACTGATATTTTAGTATGCGGTGCAAATGTAGTAAATGCAATTAAACTTACATCAACTGATGGAGTGATTCCTTTCTCTTGCAGTCTAACCTTTGCATTCCGGATTAAACCTAACCTTTCGTGCAAATGAGTAGGTAATCTTAAAGTTCTGGAATTCTCCACCAGTGCTCGTGAAACACCCTGGTAAGAGCCATTGTTAGCTTTCTAATAACTAATAAAGGCATTGATTTTGAAGTCATGATCTGAGAGAAAGAAATTTACACTAGAAATCAAATATACTGCAATGAAAAGCTCATGTAAGAGATATCCCATTAACTTGTTACTCTGTTTAGAATGGCAGGGGACCCAGGAAAAGATGTGTAAGTCCTCTGGTTCTTATATATCAGTCCAAACATGATGGTCAAAGGAAACAACTGGGTCAGTGTCTCGATAATTGAGGATATCTCTCTGTGTGAACTTTGAAAATGGATGCAAAGATGCTATCAGAGCTTTGCTTGTGTTTGCAGTGGTAAAATGTTTGCTCGAGACAGATGGAAAATGGAATACAAATAATGAAGGTCTCAACATGGAGTCGATTCTTCTTGTATGGAATCTACATTGAGAATATCTATGCACCTTGTTTCGTTTAATGCAGATAGTTAGGAATCCCCATATTGAGCAACTTATTGATTCATGCGTAGCATGTTGAATCAAAGATTAAACTTGGTTGGATTATATAACGGTAAGCATGTCAATGTAAGAATGAACAACCTGAATTTCAGTTTATTGCTCATGAGAGTTTGCTACAGGTTACATTATTGACAATCTTAACATGATTCTTACCTGACGTATCCACCAATAGACATAAGTTGAAATTCTGCACCCTTTCGAAGAATCAAATTTCTCAATTCCACGCAATAGTCCAATCAAACCACCCTAGAAAAGGAAAATAACAAGTTTTTCTCATATCAGGGGTCTACGTTGCATTCATAGTTTAGATTGTGATACATTAATGTCATCTTTGAAGTCAAGCAAGAAATAGAAAACCACCTGAACAAGGTCAGCCATTTCAGTACCCATGTTTTCATATCTTTGAGCAATAGACATGACCAGGCGAACATTACTCATTGCCAGCTTTTCTCTTGCTAAAGAACTCTCAATCAATTTTGACTGTAATTCGGCTCGAGGAATTTTCATTGATTTTGCAAGTTGGTCATCGGAAGGCTCACACCCTAACCTCTCCTTCAGTCTGGATTCCCAATTACAAAAATTAGCAAGAAAGATGTAAGATATTTTCTACTGCAGGAAATGTCAGAAAATTCACAAGGTTTAAAATAACAACAGCCAGCCATCAACCAAATAACTTCGGGAGGGATACTCTCTCTCCTTTCCTCCACTCCTCCCTGTAATACGAGTTTCAATACTCGGTGATCTTAAAGGGCTACTACGGAACAAGTTAACAAGTGCAGGAAATATTATTTATTAATGTTCAAGTAATAGAATAAGGTCAATGTATTCTATGCAAAAGCTAGGCATAAAAAGGGGACAACTCAGGCACTCTTGATATTGCTATGCAAATAAAATTAATATATCAGCTGTATCTATTCTGCTATTGGGAAAGCTAAACGTATCATAAGGGCAGATCATCATAAATTATAGAAGGCTAAGTTTGAATTGATGGATCAATAAGTAAAGGAGAAAACAGATCTTCATCATTCATTTTACTTGAGATGAGCAAATCAGTCATTTCTCTATGTTCTGCACTTCTAAATGGCTGAACTTTTATACTCACAGAAACAGTTAGCCAAAAAATTATCACATTGAGAGAACATGTAATCACCTCAATTTGTGTTCTTCCAAAGAAAGACCAGTATTAATCTTCTTTGACAGGTACACGACATCTGCATGAGTAAGCAACTCTTCACTTACTACACCCTTAACATAACCCTTTGAATGATTATGCAGCAGCTCTGGAATGATCATTGATCTCAACTGCTTACTGGCACAAGGCTGCATCATATGACCATTTTTGTTCAGAATTTTCTTCCTGGTACTTATTCTCCTTTGCCGAGCAGATATCCCAGAACAAGTAACAGGTATCTTCCTGTGAATTTTTCCTTTTGGTGAGTCAGATAGTACTGTCCACTCAAAAGAAAGATTCCATTGCTTTTCCAGCATTGACTTTTGAAGCAAAAGAAGTGCCTCCACAGAATAATCAAGATCAGAACTGTCCTCTTCAAGGTTGTCGGGTTTCTGAAACCATGGCTCTGCAGTCGAAGGAGAAGCAACAATATCCACATGCTCTTTGACAGCCTTGATATATTGCATTTCCCGATTAGCTGATGGAAAACTAAAATTTGATGATTTTTTTGCATTCACTACTTTCTTAGTTGAAGATATTTGACAGTGTGCTTGTGCATGGTCATTGGCATACAAGAGCTTTTCTGTGAGGTCAGAATAATAGTAGGAGGAACTCAGGAACCTCTTCCCTGCACTAAGCCCAATTACTGCTGCTGTGGCCATCATATGGCTTCTTCTGATGTATGTCCAATTAACATACCACGTCTTTCACAATTCGCCAGATCAAATACATCTTATATATCTTGTGTACTGCACTTCCTTCAACAGACCCTGTGAATTTCTTATATTGCTCTCCAAGTTTTCTCCTTATAACTTTGTTAGACTTCTGCTCAAGCCTGCGGGAAGAAAAAAAGAAAGAAAGAAAGAAACATAATGGCAAGTACTCTTCTAACAAAGAGCATGTTCCCAAAATTGGTTTGAAACATTAATGGAAGAAGTGTATCCGAATCAAGCACATCCTTTTGAGGTGAACTATGAGTTTGTATAACCAGGCAACTTTCTTTTTTGCTTTGGCAGTTCCTAAGTGAAATATGTAAAGTGAATTGCAGAATTAGTTCTCCAAACATCTGCAAATGGTAAATTGAATTCTTAACAGAAACCAACATCCACTAACTGATAGTTTTGTTATTCAAAATCAAGGGAAGTTTAACATAAAATACGGATATCTGGGAATTCCATACTATAATTTCAAAGTTCCTCTATCTGGGAATTCTTTCTCTTTACGACTCAACTTGATCATGAAAACAAGGAAGAAGATCCAATGGGGTCATCGGGCAAGGAAAACGAAGATGAACTAATGAATGTCAACAGTCTTACCATTTAGGCTTGTGAGTTGTGAAAGAAAAATACTGACGTGGTTGAGACTAAATTAAGTCTCAGTTCACATTCGAAATGAGTTAGACAAACATAAAAGTGAAAGCTTGATGTGGGGTTTCAAGAATGGCATACCTGAATCCGCTTGAGAGAGAGACACACACAAAAGGGAAACTTTTCACTTGAGAAGAAGAGGGAGGAAGAGACGATGAAACCGAAGTGCATTGAAATAGTAAGAGGACAGTCCCTGAGCTTCAACCGACTCTGTTTTATTCTATTTTTATGAATACAAGTTTTATTTTATTTGTTATTTTGTTTTCCCGTCATATATTATCTTTGACAGTTTTCTTTATTACAAAAAAAGAAACGAGAGAAGATAGAAAGAAAGAAAAAAGGGATGGGTTGTAGAAGAAAGTTAAGAGATATGGGATGAAGAAATGCCATTGGCTGGAAGAGATATTGGTTCCAGCTTTGAGTGGTGCACAACCAGAGGTGCCCAATCAGGGGCGGGCCAATACAGACGGAGCCGTAAGGCGACAATTCAGAACGAGGCCTTTTCAATTTTTACAGTTAAATTATACAAAATTATCGTATTAATGTAAAAAAAAAATCCAGAACTTCAACCCCAAAGTGTTGGTCTGAGTGGTGAAGACTTGGGGTCTAGGGTTTGCTCCCCTGAGGTCCCAAGTTCGGATCCTCTCATGTGCAAACAACTCCTTGGGGTCACTCCCTCAACGAAGCTGGACTTAACTGACATGTGTAGTTTGGGAGGGCTGCACGGCCCGTAAGCCCACCTCGCCCATATACTGGGCCAGATTCGTCCGAGCTCGGTGCACGTGATTGGGTGCCTGAATTTCCCACGTCACCAAAAAAAAAATCCAGAACTTCCAAGAGTTCGAAAATATTATGTTATTTTCTCTTTTTCTCTCTTCTCATCCTTTTCGATTTTGGTTGATTTTTTTTGATCTGTCGCTTTCTCTTTCTCAAGCATATCATACGCAAAATAATATGTTAGGTATTTGGTGAGCCACACAGCACCTAAAAAAACATGAACTTCTGCATTCGATCTGAGCCATAACCGAAGACGAGTGGGTCCACTCCAAACCCGGCATCATAAGACGTCAGTCACGTCCCAGTTGAACTACCCACCCGTCTCTTACACAAGCACGCATTCCCATCGTGGTTTCGTTCGTTTTTTCCTGCAGATGTCTTATATAATATATGAATCTGTTCGAACACGGAAGGAATAATATAAAAGATTAAGGGATGATGGACGTCATGTTGTTACCAACTGTTAAACGATTCCCTTGGCCCAAACAGAAGCAGAAAGAACAAAAAAGATGAGAAAAAAACAAGTTGTTAACACTTAAGCATGAAGAAAGGACAAACTCTCTAGCTGGTCCCAAAGAGATTAATTAAATCTTCAGTTCTGCACCAGATTTAGACTCACAGATTTGCGTGCGTATTTCTGGGGGATGATTAACCAATCAACAAGTCTTTTTCCAAATCGAAAAAGAAAAGAAAAAAAGAGAGCATAAAGCAACATAAAGAGATATTTTACAAAAGGGTTTGAGAGGAAAGATTTTTCTGTATTCAGCACTGTGATAGAAAGAGAATCAATGAACGATTGCAACTGAACACTAAATTCTCAAATGGACGAAATTTGGAAATTGTTTCTTCCATTTCTTCCCCATTTGAAGTATCCAGAGCAACTTGACTAATACCCAAGTGACCTCTCTCCATTTGATTGTTCCATATTCAGCACTATCTGGGAATGGGAGCTGCGCTTTCACTTTAATGGCTAAGCTTGCCGTGACAGCAGTAGAGGAGAAAAATAGAAACAAACAATACCAGTAATCAGATCAAACAGTCCCCTTCATCCAAACTCATCATCATATAGCGTAAATAAAAGTAACTCACATATTTGTTTTGTTTCTGTCAACTTCACAATTGTTATTCCTTCACACAGAATAGAAAACTCATTTACAACAAGAAGCTTGGCAAATCGGATTTAACCAGTGGCTAGGAAGATTTGTAAAAGCACCCTGTTTGGCTTGCATATAACTCTTCCCATAAAAAAAAAAAAATTGTCTTTACAATCCCAGCATCTGAATACTCCTAATCCACTTAAACATTGTCGCTATTCTTTTCAGCAGCTGCAATGCGAATACTTGGAAGGATAAGGCGTTGGGGGGAACACAATCTTTAGACTAGAATAAGCATTGAGGAATCAGATCGGGGAAAAAAAACAGAGGCCCTTGAAGGCTCATAACTGAAAGAATATTGATTGCAAGAATAAATGATAAGATGATTGCAAGGATAAGTGATAAGAAGACGAGAAAACTGTAATAATAATTTAGAACTATGCAAGCACAATGAATGAGCAAGGTTCGGATGACGGTTCTCTAACATCAGCCCACTGGGCAGCTGAACTATCCAGTACAACTTTCTTGCCAACTCTCTCTCAGAAGAGATCCCTCGTGGTAACAAGAATAAGCTGATTCAACGTCAGGAAATTCTTCCATAGTCTTTCCTTTCTCGGGATGTTGGTGGAATGCTTGTGATAGGGTGATTGGCCCTGCGCCCTACAACAGAATGTCAAGATCAGTTAAGATGCTAGCAAAGATCATCCCATCCCCTCTATTCATCCTCACAGAGACATAATAATATACTTGTGTATTTTTTGGTCACAGATATTTCTGATTAGAATTCATTGAGCATAAAGAAAAAAAGAAAAGGTTGAGATGGATTGACATAGTCAAGTCAGGAAGTACCCCATGACATTCCATTGCTGTATGTGCTACTTCCAGGAGAACGTGGTCCCCCAGAGTTAAAGTTTGAAAAAGAGGGCTGAACCTTCATATGATTCCATTCACCGACCCTACTGTTGGGGGGTCGTCCATAATTAAACCGCTGAACAGGTTGCTGTCCCAAACGGCTAGGAGAATTTTGTGAGATATGAGACACATAATGAGAAGCCTTCGACATGGGGGGAATATATCCAGGATGTGGATCATGAGCTGAAGGAGGGCTGCCCACCTCCATATGTGAAAATGCTTGAGCAGGTCCATTTGGTCTGAAGCACATCAAGTTTAACTGTAAAAAGATGAAGAATCGCAAACAAGGCATTTGAAAGAAAACCCTCATTCACCAATTAACTATTGCCCCCTGCCCATCCTTCTTGCCCCAAGCAATTCAATTTGCAACTCCCTAGATCCATCCCTGACCCCCAGAAAAAAGCACGGCGAGAGCACAAGATCTTATACTCTCATGGTTGAGAATATTCAATGTAATAGTTTTTTTCACATGGATTTATCAAAATAATGGAATAACCATGTAAACATGTAAACTGCATTCAGAAACTGTTAATGCAGACTGTGCTACTTCTGACACGATTGTGTGTGGATGCATTCTGAGTAGTGAATCCTTAGAACACCTACCTTTGCGTGGACAAAACCGAAATTGTGCCTGATACATGGTTGAAACTTCCAACCCCAACTTCTGCTGATCCAAGATGCATGCCTTTGCCGAAGTCTGTTGTCATGGTACTCACATCCAAACCATCCTCTTGCAGAAGAAGTTCATCACTGTAACACAGATATCAAAATGTCAAACTATAAGCTACACAATCTTAAGGTTGTCAAAGGACTTCAAAAATCCAAACAAACCAACTCCTCAAATCTAGGTGAGCCCCAGGGGAGAAAGCCCACTGACTCAATATTTAATGATTATGTGATGATCAAAGTCAACAAGATCTTTGCATCTGGAAGAGGATTACAATTTCCATTTTTCTTGCTGCTAGTTGTCCTTTTCTTTTCATGTTTCTTTTGAGAAGTATACAACACCACTCATGAGCTTCATCGGACGTGTTATAAGCAAAAATTCCTAGCCACAAATCTGCTTTTGCCCATCAATTTAAGTTATGATGCAGTCCGATGATCCGCAATCTGCCTCCAATTGGGAAAAAAAGGGCAACATTTCTTCAACCAAAATTTACTCCAGCTACTAGCATTTGAAAGTGCCCCACCACGTCAACAGGACCAAATTAGTCTATGAGTAAATGCATCATACTAGGGTAACACAATAAAGCACCATCAGCTGGAGTCAAATAAGAAATTATTCATGACCACAATGGGATTGGAAAAGAAAATGTTCACCGTACTCGGCAACAAACACCATTTCCCCTGGCAATCGAGATTATCTGATGTGCAGTTAGTGGTTCAGGTCTGACTTACAAAGATGCTTTGAGTTCTCTAGGTTATCTAAATTTATGAAAAACTTACGGTAATTTTGTCATTGATTATGTCCATAATTAGAACTTTATAGTTATAGCTGAAATACATCCTAATGCCAATAAAACATGCGTATAAATGAGCATGAAACAGATGTATCTCTTGGATTCATATATGCAAGTTTACATTGCAATCTGAAATATCTCATTTGCTTACCTATAGTTGGGATCCCAATCGCCAGGATCAGGCAGTGAGAGACTAGACTCAGGCTTCTCATTTGCAACTCCTGAAGTTTGTCCCAACTGCATGCTGGAACCAAGTGTGGAAGAACCCGGTACAGCTTGAAAGGCAGAATAGGCAGCAGAGATTCCAGTGCCTCCTCGATGCTGCTTCCAGCTTGTAGCACTAGAATTTGACTGCAGATGGGATGGTGAACCACCAAGTACTTGAGAATTTCCTTCAGCTTGTGAAGCATTGGAGCCATCAGGAAACTGCCCTTGCCAATGAGAAGATGACAAGCTCTCTTGAGATGGAGAATTTCCAGAATATCCCCAACTTTTTCTTCTATTGAACTGGGTGACTGCAGCCATCTTTCCCAAAGGTGATCCATGGCTGCCTCTTGCTGGAGATGTTGGACCAAAGTGTCCAGAAGAGCCAGCAGAAACTTGACTATAGGAGTTTGGTGGAGTAAACTGTGAGGGGCTAGTGCCAAGAGGCAGTGGCGCAAAATTACCTGCTGAGGGACTCATACCAAGTCCATTTCCAGGTGGGAATTGTATTACCCTTCTTCTCGCATCAGGACTATTTCCCAGCATTGAGGCATTTCCCTGTGGATGCATGTTCATCCCAGATGGACCGACGGGAGAATAATATGCAAACAAATTACTACTGTCTCCATAACTTCCATAGCTGCTTCCAAGCCCTGTACCGTCATTATAGCTACCGTAACTTCCAACACTGCTGTAACTGTTGGCATGTTGATATTGTACCAGCTGAAAGTGCGGGCTGTTATGAGGAGCAACTCTATTCCTCCCTGGAATCTACATAACATACATATACTTTAGTGAAGGAAAATCTGCTAGGCATGATCTCAGACAAAAATTAGGGATAAAAAATCTCCCATGATTACAATGAGAGCATAATTAGATGGACAGCAAGCTCACATTAGGAGAGAGACCAGCAGCAAACCAATGCCCCCCACCTGGATGGTGGTCCACCTTGATATTTTGGGCAACAGGCTAAACACACACGGACAAGAGAAATACCAGTTAGATGTAATCCAGCAAATAAGTATTCCAAATAAATCGGAACAGTTAAAATTACATGAAAATAATCCAATTGAGAATGCATATTAGTGGTATTGTACATAAATAAGGGAATGCCACGTAGAACACCAATACTTAAAAGAAAAAAAAAACCCAATAAACCATTTGTAATGTTAAAGAATATAACTTGTAAATTATGGTTTGGGTGCATTAGCAGGAGTGCCAAAGTCTACAAACTCAGTGTTCGAAAGGGATCAGAATGACTGTGAAGTCCCTATAGGACTCAATCCAGCAAACACTTTCCTTATATAAATAAATAATACGGGGAAAGAAAATGACAAAGGTCTTCCAAAAAAAATTACAACTTAAACTTCATACACGGAATGAATTCTGAAAAAAAAAGTACAGTGGAAAGGATACTGCATTTAGCATCAATTCAATCACACAATGGCCCTGAGGAAAATACTTAAAAAGGTGGTAAGGACGTGCTCAACGCCTTTTAGCATTCAATTATACTACTCTCCACTTAATTAGGCATTAACCCCAACTAATCAAAGTCAGCTCCATAACTCCGTCAGTTCATTGAGATTTAGTTCAACATCACCATTTCAACCGTTCTATCCTATCTAAAGTCATACTCCATATCACCTCTCTGTTATGTTATTGCGTTTTTCTCCACATCAATCTATATTATCTAAGCCTCCTGCTAATCCTTATTGTTCCAATTTTATCCATATCTCCTTCTCATTGGATCAATTGGTCATTCGGGAAACCAATAAATCTCTTCCAATTCAAAAGATCGAATATCACTGTAATTAACAAACAAGTTTTATCCATAAGAAAGTAGGAAAAAGCAACTCGAAAGATATTATGTCATTGCACATTCCAATGGAAAGGATCATTGAAAATGTTGAACTGAACACACCAGACATTTCATAATCTTCTTTTCTGTTGTTGGGCAAATCACATGTTGTGAACTAGTAACAGCAAAGTAAGTACATAAATTTTATAGGGAAGCAAATTGAAAAAGAATAAAGAGGAAATGAAAGTTGATAAGGAGATTAACTTACCATTCGAGGGGTTTCGAGGGGAGGTTTGTAAGGGCTTGTGAAAGGTTCCCCTGTGACAAAAGGGTGTTTTGAAGCCTGCACGGACATAGATTTCAAATTCCGATTTCACAGTTTGAACTTTATGTTGCATGCCATCAGAGCTCAATATAGGGTATTATGACAAAAGTCAATGGCTGAAGTGAAAGTCAATAAACCTGAAAAGGCGACCACCGTTTTGCAGGATCAAACTCAACAAGCCCCCTCAAGAAATCAATCAAAGCTAATCGTATTTGCCTTTCTGTTACAAGTCAATTATAAGACTATTGTCAGTATCATCTTTAAGAGCTAGTAGCGAGATTTAGATAAAATGTTGCTGTCTGCCAATTCAGACAGAAAATTTGAGTCTCACCTTTAATTATATCTTCCTGAGGCAAGTTCTTTCTATAAGGGTAGCTTGTGACAATTGCTTCGAGATTCATATGTTTGAAATACTCTTTACCAATCACTGGCTTTTTCTTCTCCCTCTGAACAGCAACCAGCAGCACACCAATTCAATAGAGCAAATTGGAAACATATACAGAATATCTTTCCAAACAAAGCATTGCAGAGGTTTTTTTTTTTTGGGGGGGGGGAATCGATTTCACGATTACTATCATACCTTCATACATGGATAAGTCTGATAATCATTATTTTCACTTGTATTCTAATTTCCCTCTTAGCTAAAAAACTGTAATATGATGCTTACAGCTTCATATTCTTCTTCTGTTAACACTTGGTAAGCACTTCTGCCATTTGTTGAAACTTCAGCACTCTCTATATTGTGGACACTTCCAATGCACTTAAAAAACTTGCCTGTGTTTTTCGCCTCCTTTAACATGTAATCTGGGGGTTGTCCTCTACAAAATGTTATTATTTATCAAAGGCTGCTTGATGTTTGAATCAATCACAATAAAATACAACAAACTAATGGGTAATTTCTAATAAGAAATTTCATTTCACATAGACATATCCAACAACAATTGTTTTTTTCTTTTGAAACAGAAGAGAAGAAAAAGCCAAAACTTTTGATGAGGAGCAGTTTACGTAAAAAACACCAAAACTGGGGAAAGGGGGGGGGGGGAGGGGGAATGGAATACGAGTGGCAATATTCACTGTAAGAAAAAAGTTGATGAGTATTCCATACCTTCAATTCTATCTTAGTACACAATTAGTTACCTAAAGGAGGCGGAACCATAAAAATAACTATATTATTTATGCATTAAATTCTAAAACATTTTATATTGCCAACAAAACCAGTAGTCTGAGTCAAGATGAAGCATAAATTTATTCAACTACGATTTATTTCAATCAATAAGCAAGGCGGAACCATAAAAATAACTATATTATTTATGCATTAAATTCTACAACATTTTATATTGCCAACAAAACCAATAGTCTGAGTCAAGATGAAGCATAAATTTATTCAACTACGATTTATTTCAATCAATAAGCAAAAGCAGATAAAAACATTCTCACACGTGGCTCAAGTATTGGCAAAATGTTCAGACAGTTCAAATGATTCAACATTGTTACCGCTTTGAGTAGATCATAATCCAAAAGTACTTCAATATACCTTTTTAATTAAGATAAATTTGTTGATAACTATTCCAATTAACCGTATGAACATCGAGACCAAGACAAATCAACACAGTGGAGCAGCCCAAAAAAGGGGCCACCACAAACCAACTAAATGGCATAAATGACAAAATGACATAAAAAATACTCGAGAACTTGCCCCAAGCCTCTCTGAGGCCACTCCCCTCTGTTGATCTCCATGGTGGAGTAGCCAATTGCTGGATGACAAGCTCCCCTAAATGGCCAAACTGAATCTTAAGAAGAGATTTTAGACCAAACTACATTTGGGACATATTTTGATGAAGGAAGAAAAGGGAATTCCAAGGTATAGACATAACCAAACGGTGAAGACCAGAATGACATACTATGTATACGTAAGTCTAGACAGAAAAGACTTGCAGGCTGATATCTGAACCTGCCAGAAGAGGGCTCAAATATCATGAGGCCAACAATCTCACAGCTCTCATGCTCAAATGAATAGATATTGAAGCCACCAGAGCCTGTTCAGGCCAAAGATATTAGACTAGATGATTGGTTTCAACGAAAGAAAATCCTATCCGGGATTCAAGTAAGACGACACAAAGGTAGGCTCTGGTAAAAAGGCCATAGCCATCTGGTGTAGATAGGGCAAAGATTGTGCCATCCTCTTGGTCCTTACAAATACACTGCTACCAATTTAAGCTTGATTACTACGAGAGAAAAAGGAGGATCTAAACCATCAGATGGCATATGCATGTTTTTAAAGAACCAGAGCTAGACAATTTGTAACTACATCTTCCCATGACAACTCCTTCAGATTTGACTCTGAATCAAAAGCAAATTATACATACAAAGCAACTAATCCTTAAATATTTCCGTATTCACTTTTCATTTGTTTTCCCTGAGGAAGAACATCTCAAATACCCTAAAAGGCTGACCCATCGACTGACCCTCCACCCTTTCTTATGGGGCAGGAGATATCATTTGGTCCAAAGCGCATTTGTCTTAGACTCTTCCTGCATGAATTAAACAAGAGCCAAAATACATCACTTCAGGAACAATTCTGATTTAGAAACCGATCTCTGAATGAAAAAGGATGCAGTTCGAAGCTTGTCAGGTTCAAAGGAACAAAAACCTCGAGATCTGGGAAGGAAGAGCATATCAAGCTTCTAAGTCACTAGACGGACCAATACATACTTGCTTAGTTGTACAACAAATACATTAAATGACTGGGCAAAGGACCAAATTCTGTCACTGTGCTTAGAAATGGTTTTGTTCCATATCCATTTTGACTATCAAAAGTCCGAAGCACAAACCATTGTGCGTAAAGCCTCTATTCGAGTATTTCTCCCAACAGAATCATGCACTCAAATGTCTTTAACCATACAACTGTGATGTTTCTCATTTTCTTTTTAACCATTGGCATGAGCACATGCACAACACAACCAAATAGGGGAAGCGGCAATCTACACCATTAGGGAAGATTTGCTCATACCGAATAGCAAAGAAAGGAAACATTTCTTTAAATAAAAAAAGGTTAAAGGAATGAGGAAAAAGGAGGAATTTCAAAACTTTCACCACTTGATTCTCTGGCTTTATGGGTTGGCAATCACAACAACATGAATCCTAGAGTAGATTTTGGGAGAGGAGAAAGCATACACCTCTTCTCAAAGAATACATTCATTTAAAACTTCTGAGTGCTAAAAGAATTTTAAAAAGAAAAGAACGAAATGACTACTTCAACATTTCCTAATTGCACATGACAACGACTAGCTTCCCTACCTTGACTGGTTATTTCATTCTTTTCTTTTAACCAGAAAAACAACTGCAAAAGCATAACTGAAAGCAAACATCGGGACTAAAGCCACAGATTAACTTAAGTAAACCCACGCCAAGACAAATTAAGTGAATAAAATGACTAATGAACCAACAAGGAAAAAGAAAAGCATACCCAAGAATTTCAATCATTCGACCAAGGAGATCAAATTCTGAAGCTCCTGGGAATAGAGGCAATCCTAGAAACAATTCAGCAACTATGCAGCCAAAGGACCACATATCTATCGCCGTAGTATATCTGGAGAAAGGGTTAGGGACCAAACAGAAAACTTGAAACTTGTGACAATAGGATGAAATAAGAAATAAAAAACACAGAAACCATGGTTAACTTTCTAATACACTGTATCCAAAATTCCCCCCTCTTTTTTTTTTGATAAGTCAAACTTATTAAATAGAAGAAAAACAAAGAACACACAACAACGGAGTCAACAGTACAAGAGATTTTACTGAAAACCCCTAATAACCCAACAACACAAAGGCCCAAATAAAAAGCGAAAACAAAACAAGCAACAGTTGTTCGTCTCCCTCCCAAAATTCACCAAACAAAACAAATACGCCCACAACCCTCTAGCCACTGGGCAATGCAGGAAAAAATGATCCACAAACTCCCCCTCGCAATTGCACAAGAAGCACCAATCAAGCAAGAAAAGGCCCCGGCTCCTTAAGATGCCAATAGTTAAAAATCTCCCATTAGCAACCTCGACCATCGTTCTCCCAAACCCCACCTCCCCACAAACGCGTTATCAATCAACCCCCTAACAGTCCAACTCAAGATTCTGGGCGTCATTGAATCAAAGACAATGCCCGCCCTATGTTCTTAGTCTTCCTAGCAATCGAAGAAGACCCTTCATACTTGGCAAAAGAAAAATATAACAATTACCTTCAGAGGATAAATCCTATAATGGATGGGTTGAAGGATCTTCTCAATTGAGAGACCCATATATGTATGCTTCACATTATTTTGATTGTGAGCTTAACAGCCCAGTGTATAAGTGGCTCCCAGTTGGATTAACTTTAGTCAAGCAAATCATTCAGCCTTTATAACTAGGATAAGTAAAAGCTTCTAAAGGCTAAGAGGTCTTTGGAGGCCATTCATGATGCCACAACAGAACCAGTCCTCTGTTGGAGTGAGGTTCTATCTTCAACTAATGCCCCACCTAGACGGAGAATTTAGCTTAAACTTAGCTAATCAGTTTGATTCCAACAATGTTGGACAAGAAGAAAGTGAACAGGGAGGTAAAGCCGCAAGAACTTAGCAGAAATTGAAATCGCTGAAAGAGACAAAAGTACAATAATTGGAGCAACCAATTCATTGACAAGGATACTGATACCCAAGAAGAACTTCAGGCGACCTGTAGTACCGACTCTGCAGAATAGGCGCAAATAATTATGAAACTATGGATCATTCACCACTGATAGGAATGGCAAAAAGCATAACTGCAAACCTGAATATAGGAGTAGACAGTGCGGTCTTCCATGCATGCTGATCCAAAGTCAATTATTTTGATTTCTGCTGGCTTCACACTGTTGTTTATGAGACACAAAAATCAGCTTTAACATAAAGAAATCAATTGCATAGTTTGAAGTCCTGAACCATAATTGAGAGTAACTTACCTTGTGCACAAAAGAATGTTTTCTGGCTTCAGATCACAATGAATGATCCCAGCATCTTTTAACAGAGCCAGTCCACATAAAATCTATTTGAGAGAGAGAAAAGAAAGGAGCATACGATCTAAAATCGATGAAGAAATGTACAAAATTAACCCATAGAAGATACGTCACAGAACTAGATCCAATCACAAGCAAGAAGTGCTATACCTGTTTGGAGAACATCTGGACAATGCTCAAGGATAATCCCCTAAAGTGATTTATTTTTATAAGCTCATACCTGAAAGGAAGATACACAATGTCATAACCATGTAGTGCCTGTATATTTCCTTAGCTGAATAGAGGATAAGATATCCTTGTAACTTACAGATTTGTGTCAAGCAATTCAAAGCAGATGCACAGATGACGTTGATAGACAAAGTAATCAAAAATACGAACAATATGATGCTTGTCCTCAGGATCATACTTCTTATTTAACTGCACAAGGCAAACATCAATGCAGAAATTTCACTACTAAATTTCCTTTGATGTATGATACAGAAATGTCACCAGTGATAGCACTTTACATGGGAAACATCTAACTAAGGAGTATAATTACCGTTGTCAATATAGATACTTCAACCAGTGCCTGTTGATAGTAAGCAGGTAGATTTTTGATGATTTTCACAGCAACAAAACTGTTGGTCTCTGCAACACAGCATTTAGCAACCTGTCCAAATGTACCGTGACCAAGGACATCTTTGACAATGTATCTGCAAATGTCACATATACATCATTATTTTCCTTCCATTTATTGATAATCAATAATATCTTATTTCCAGTAACTGAAGTGTGGCCCTTCATTAGCCAGAGATGCTAGTAGAGGACTGCTAATACACATACACATACAAACTTGAGAAATTTACAAGTTTAGCCCCAAGGTAAGTATTATGATGCCAGAACAAACTTATGCTTCATACATTTCTCAGCAACTAAACCATCATATCTTCACCTACTATGCCAAGTACAGCACCGATCAAGTGCAAACAACACTATTCCATACTTCTGGGATGAACATTAACCATAGAAGAACTCGAGCTTAGCCGTAGGCATGGAGATCAAACATAACCAGGTGACATGGCTGATTATCTGAATGGGTACTTTAAGATTATTTCTGTTTGAAGATATAATACCACCAAGGATAATTGTCCTGCTGACAACTGAAGTTGAGATATAGCTTCAACAGATTGAACCTAAAATACGTCGTCATTAACAAAGTTGAATAACACCGACTGACAAGAAGACAACCTCAGTTGCTTTCACTTCTAACCAAAAATCTCAAATGCCCTTTGTAGTGGAAAGTTGAATGGCGAGGAAAAAGAAGCAATGGATGGGAATAAGATGGATTGCACCATATATACATATATAAAAAGGGCACGATTAGCAAACCTTCTTTGTGGTTCTGAATTGATTAAGATGCAATTCACAGTCAGGATAAGATCCGAATTCACATTATCATGGCCATCGTTTAGGATTCCAATGGATGGACTGGTCAAGTATCTCTTCGGATTTAGTTCCTCTGAATACTTGAACTGCGGATTGCATAATTGATACGTTTCAACTATGTCCTTGGTTAGTCTTGCCACCAACTGCACAATTGAAAGCTACACATCGTCACAAAGATCTGCTGCGAATCATTAAGATCTAGACATTCTTCTAACCACATAGAATGTCAAATGATGCTATACTATTAGGATTGTTTTTGTGTGTGCGCACGCGAGTCATCTATGCATAAAAATGGAAACTGACTTAATTTTCACTCTGTAAATACCCAAAATCAAATATCCAAATAGTAAGAAGATAGTTATCACAGCTGTTCAAACGTCAGAGATCCCCCAAAATCAAAATCAAAAGACGCCCTTGGAGATAGGGGTAAAAGTATGATTTTGCAATCACACTCAGCCCAATCAAACAAACCGAAGGGGCCCTTTAAGCCATAATTGCTAGTTTCAATGTGATTCAAAATGGGGATTAAGCTTTGAGGGATCATGTAGAAAAACAGAAGTTGGATGATAAGTTGCCTCTCCAAACGTGTGTAAGAACATCAAATTCAATATTTTCAACGGCACATAGAGTTTCCTAAGAGTACATGAAGCACGATAGTTGCTTCTCGTGCATCCTACTTAAACTAAACAGAATGGGACAGCAAAAAACTTCAATTATCACTGCTTCAACTTTCCATATTATAAAGACTGTATCAATTGACTTCTAGTACACTAAATTTCAGTGCTACCTGCACCAGTCTGGATCATGTTCGAAGTGACTTCTTGAGGTAACGAGGGCAGGGGAAGGGAATTTATATAAGGTAGACAGATGTTTCTGTTTCTGTTAAACTGCTACATGAACTACATCAAGCCTATTAATTTACGAAATGATCACATGGGACATGATTCTTGAAAGAAATTATTCTGTAACAAACTGTTTAAAGCACACTTTTTGGAGCAATTATCAGCATAGATATACTTCTCCTATGTTTACCTTTTCTGTAGACACCATAGGTCCAACAGGGGTAGAGAGTTATTGTAATTTGAATCGGAATTGTGTTGCAATTGCCAGCTAAAATCAATCACAGATTTTATGGATGAGCTTTAATTAATAAATCTTACAGCTGATATAGACAACCCGAGGTCACCTTTGGATTTTACTCCTTTTGCCTTGTATAGCACAGTTCATCTAAAACCAAGTTGCCTTCCTCTCTAGAATCTTGAGTAAACCTTTCTTTTCTCTCTACAATCCCATTTTTTGATGCAAAATGCAGATAGGGAGGCTACTTATTCAAATATCTTTCTCTTTCTTTCTTTTTTTGATAAGTAAGGCAATTTTATTGAAAGAAAAGGAACAGAAGGAGCAGTACAATGGACCATACTGAAACCCCTAGACCAAACAAGCTAGAAAACTAATGAAATCCAAAAACTCCGAAAAGGGAGAACCCAACATTGCATTCACCCACAAGAACAAGGACTGCAAAAAATTGCCCCTCAAACGCTCCATGGACACAACCACACCCTCAAAACATCTCTCATTTCTCTCTTTCCATAAATTCCACCAAATACAAGTAGGGATCACTCTCCAAATAGCTAAGGCCCGAGGGTCTTTAAAATCTCTTTTCCAGCACAACAAAACTTCAGCTACCCTCCTAGTCATCACCCAATCATAGTCCATAATGGAGATCACTAGGACCACAGCTCCCTAGCAACTAAACAATAAAGCAAAATGTGATCAACAGACTCCCCATCACTTTTGCAAAGATAGCACCAGTCTAGCAAATTCACACCCCTCCTCCTCAAATTATCAGTGGTAAGGATTCTTCCGTGAGTGGCTTCCCAAACAAAGAAGGACACTTTAGGCGGGGCTAAAGACCTCCAAATCTGTCTCCAAGGAAAGCTCACATCAAATATATTTCTCTTAAACATTATTCTACATTGAGAGAATCACGCTGATAGCTCTGGGTGAAATGGCACTTCCAAACCTTTCCCCTGCCCCCCCAACCACCCACAAAAAAAAAAACCCATGGCAAAGTGGCGAGGTCACAGGTTCAAATCCCATTGTTAGCGTTTAGGTTACTAACCAAACATACACCAAAAACCAAAAAACAGGGAAAGGAACTACTCGAAAATAAAAGCAAAGTATGACATCATTACTAATTGTTCTTGGAGTTTATGCAATTAGTATAGGGATTTTGGGCATTTTATCTAGCTGACATTAACTTTATGATTTAACACCAGAATTTTACCATACTACATTCTCCAAAGGATTTGTCCTTTAGCTGCATTACTTTAACAAGGCTTCATTTCAGATTTTCTTTTTTCTTTTCCTGTGTTGTCCACTATAAGATTCCTGTTTAAAGAACGAAGTTAAATGGAAAAGAAGTATCAATCTTCACCTGGCATTCTGGAAATTGGATTATCCTAAGCCCTCCCCATCAGACCCACTCCTCCAAAATTGACCCAAAGATCATTTATATGGGATATGCCAAGGAAGGTTCCACAACATAACCACATTAAAGGTTCTCCTTTTCCCCACTAAGTACCAGCATACTCAATACCCAAAACTCATATTTGAACATGAAAAAAAAAAGACGAAGCTAAAGAACTTGCAACAGAAACAAAAAGCCGAAACACTCACAGGTTTTCGCACAACAACGCGCAAAGCGTGCGACTTGTTCACAATCACATAAGGACTAAACACGAGCTGTCTCGGCCGCCAATTGAAACCCTCAGCTGTTGCTGCCGTCCCCGAAGGCGAAGAGAAGTCATCGGCACCACCCCCACGCAATTCTTTAGGCTCATTTCTAGGGCTGACCTCATCCATGACCCAGACCCAGAAGCCCTAAAATCAAGCTCCTACCCAGAAATTGACCTCGCCCAATGCCTCCCGCATCGATTCCACCAGCCCTTGTTCACACGCAACGCAGAAAGAAATGCAAAAACTCGATTCAATCAACCGATCAGCGAACGGACCGACCCGCCAAGCAGATTGACGAACTGGGCGTCAAGCTCCTCTTCCAATTCAACGAAGCCAACCCCAACCGACTCCAATCCCATCCTTCTTCATTCACAGAAATCGCTCTCAAAGTCCCAAAGGATCCGACACGACGATCATAATCTATCCGATTGATGATAAATTCACGAACTTTATAATCGACCCGAAGCTCTCGAAAGAAGATTGAAATAATATAGGATTGCGACAAAGAGAGAGAGATTGATAGGTGAAGGAATTCCGGGGGGGGATGAAAGAGAGAGAATGAGTGCGGATTGTTTGTCTGTTCGAGGGGACAGACACTTTCACCGTCTTTCTACGTCCAAAGACTCAAAGGGGAGTTTTTACTTTTTAATAGAAACAAAGGCCGCTGCTGTTTAGGACTAAAAAGCATTCTCTGTATCCTAATTTCGTTGTTACATGAATTCAGTGTTTTTGCTCTTCACAAGCCTGCACCTTTGACTTTGCTTTTTAGATTTCTGCTGCTTCCAGCCGAACCTCAAGGCATGCTATTTAACCACGCCACTTCAGCTCCAAACCAAAAAAAAAAAAAAACCAATCAAATATTGTTTTAGGAATTTTCTTAGGAACAAAAATAATAATATACAGTTGCGTAGATTTTACACAAGAGATGTGCAATTTCCACTATTATATTGGTGGTTGGTATCATTTCCAAGCAATTCTCTCCTGTTGAGTTTAGGTAACTTGAGATCATCAAATCCTTTCAATTCAAAAAATTCTTCGAGAAAGAAAAAGTAAGGTTGTGTTTGAATGTTAAAATTTTGGGGATGTTAAAATTTTAAGGTATTGAATTTGGTGAAAAAGTGAAGAGAAATGATTTTTAATATTTATTATAGTGAAAAGTAATGATATGAGGAGGAAA
Organism: Myrica gale; assembly: GCA_963930655.1. NCBI lineage: Eukaryota > Viridiplantae > Streptophyta > Magnoliopsida > Fagales > Myricaceae > Myrica > Myrica gale. The sequence goes on from OZ005611.1 coordinate 23,782,507, forward strand.
GAGAGATTATATTCTAATTTTTTATTGCGTTAAAATTTTAGAAGTGTAAAATTTTTGTTTGCAAATGCACCCTAAATTTGTAGTATTTGAGCAAATTCACGGCTCTAAGACAATGTTTTTGTACAAACTAAGATTATTAGTAATTCTCAACTCAAATTATAAATATAATTTTAAAATCTAGACATAAGAAGTTGATTTTAATGTAATGTTCATATTATTAAAAATAATATCATAATCAAATTTATAAGATTTAATGAGATATTTTTAAGATATCATATATTTACGAGATTCAAGTGTAAATGTAATAATATATTTTCTTTCATATATTTTATTTTTCTATAAAATAAAAATTTAAAACTTATAAATACAGTATTTATAAATAGCTTTCGCAGTAAATATAAGTAACAAACCACTTATAAATTGTATCTATCTGTCTTGACTGTGTAATTTGGGAAGGAAAGTGTATAGGATCATGATTCCGTTTTATACTCTTTTATACGTTTTAAACCTCAAAACACTAATGTTAAAAACATTTCCATTTTATCAATTGAGCAGAGATCAAACATTGTTGAGTACGAAAATGAGGTTCAAGTTACCGTTACCCTGCTACAATTTAGGTACTCTTGAACTGCGCATGGGAATTTGTATGCGTGGAACTTGCGCTGAGCGGTGAGACCTCGCCAAGTTAGACGCGTTGCGAATATGGTGATCGAGAGAAAATGGGGGTCATAAGTTTCAGTATCGGTGTCTCGGTGCTCGTCGGATAGCTCTGTTTAGGGGGTATGAATTTTCGCCTGAATATTTATCTGAATTAAGATGCACAGAGATGGGGAGATGGCGGATCAGGCTGAAGAAAAGGACATCCAATTCTCTAATCTCTCCATTGGTAACTGCTGTTATAAGATCGGGGGCAGAAGAGCTTGAAGCGGCCGGGCCCGCCCTGGTACCAAGTGTGTGCGGGTGATTTGGGCCTAGCAGCACAGAAGTACAGCGTGGACAATACAGAAAAAAGAGAGCGGGTCAGCGGGTCATGAACTCTCTCTCCTAGGCTCTTACCCGAAAAGTGCAATCAATTTAAAGCCCAAACACAAACTCGAATATGAAAGCCCAGTTACCCGAGTAACTCGTGCCACGTCCCAAACACACATGTCGTGGTTGTAAGCGAATTCACACAGAATCACAGTTGTTGTAGGACTGTTAAACCCCTTAGGTGCCGGTTAGGGCTAAAATCAGCAAATATATCAAATATGTCGATTTTTAAATATTAGTTACATATACCTACACCGTTAATAGTAATAACCAGCTTTTAACGGTAGCGATTTAACAGTGACAGTTCTCGATTAACTTGTATTTATATTTGACTACTTTTTTAGCATTTTACGCACAATATAATTTTTTTCTTTTTTATTTTATTCTATTAATCATATATTAATAAAATCTAAACTAATAAGTCGTTACTTTTCACCTCCGCACACACGTAGAAAAGACTCGCATAGATGGACACATGCGAAATTAGGAAAATCGAGCTCTACAGACTAAAGGGCAGTCGGTGAAAAGCCCAGAAAAGAGGAGAAGGGCCAAATTCTAGCAGCAGCAGAAGGAAACAAAAAATTGAGAAATCTTTAGGGTAACCAATCTGCTTTGAGGCTTGAGCTTGCTTTCTTCCGTTGTTGAAATGACCGAATGCTTTAAAACTTTTGCAGCCGGAGTGGGCACGTATCTTAGCTGGATTGAGCTACCACCACTTACAACAAGTATGCGTTGCTCATCCGCGATTATTGTCTGCAGATTTGCAAACGGTGGAAGTTGGTGTCGACTGTCGAAGGAGAAATTGAGGGGGTCGACCGTGAAAAAAGAAATGGGAAGGGAACACTAAGTCGTTTTATATGTATATATATAAATCCAATTTTATTGGTATTCGAGAACCTAGTTCAGGGTAATCCGAAAACCGGTAAAACCACCATATTTTTTTAACATGTAGGCCACCTGCACCGGGTTTTTGGTACCGGAAACCCGGTGTCGAGTAACCCAAAAACTAGTAAAACCATCAGATTTTTTAACATGTAGGTCATCGACACCGACACCGGTTAGGCTGGGAACTCGGTGTTGGTGTTGGTGGAACTGAGATCTCCTACTTTAGTTGAACAACCCTATACTTTAGTTGAACAACCCTAGTTGTTGTGTTAGGTTTTAGAAGAATAATTTGCAATAAGTGGGAAGTGGTCGTATTATTTAGGAAACGTTAGGAGAATTTAATTTTTTTGAGAACTTGAGTTAATTATCAATGAAATAGATAGTTGTGGTGTTAGGTTTTAGAAGAAATTTTGTGGGAAATGGTCCAATTATTTAGGAAATATAATAATTTATTTTTTTGAGAGCTTGACTTTATTAACAATAAAGTAGACACTTGTGGTGCTATATTTTAGGAGAAAAATTTGTGGGAAGTGAACCTAAATAGAAATGTGAATTTAATTTTTTGAGAACTTGAGTTAATTAGCAATAAATAGACATTTGTGGTGCTAGGTTTTATGAAAATAATTTATAGGAATTGATCCTATTATTTTGGAAACATTATGAGAATTTAATTTTATGAAAACTTGAGCTAATTAGCAAACAGTCATGGTGCTATGTTTTAGAAGAAGAATTTGAGGAAAGTGGTCCGTGCTAGTTTATATCTTGGATTTTTTATTTTAAATTTGTAATCTAATTTTTAGAATATTCATATTTTGTAGACATTCCATTAACTTATATTCCTAAAGTTTTAGACTTTTTTTTCTCAATTTTAATTTCATAAAAGTATTTCCTATTTTATAGGCTATAATATTAGGCTTTTTTCAACTTTTATTTTATAAGAGTGTTTATATTTTCTAGACTATATAATTTGGAGTCTTTTTAATTATGAGGTCTTAATTAGGTGATTGCCTCATCTGCTATCCATCTTAGCCGCCACGAGTAAAAGACGACCTTCTAAAAATAAAAGATTAAAACTTTATGTTTCTCCTACAATTGAGATTTTAATTAAGTAATTTGCAGGTTTAATCTATCACATTGACGTTAGGTAGCTTGTTCTCTGTGAACCGTAGGAACTATCCCATAGCCAGCGGCAGACCCAAGAAGGGTCAAGCGGGGCCGGCCTCCCCTCCGATCTGTCAATTTTGTTTTTGTTTTATATTTTTTATGTGTTTGCCTCCAAGCGGGCTCTGGAAATAAATTATCTAATGACCTAAATTCCATATTTGGTTGCAGAGATAAGGAATAAATGAACTTCAAATTCATTTACCACGGGTTCATGAATCCAGCTAATTGAATTTAAAAAGTCGTAAAATGCTCAATCTGATGGAAATATTCTTATAGAGTAAATGACTTCCGTGCTGAACGTCTAAAATTTGTAACTTCTCAGATATTAAGTAATCTACCACTTCGATTGTTCTCTAGAAAAGTTTAGGAAGAATAACAAATAGTAAGATATATGTATTTTAATATTTTTAGTCTTTGATGTTTTAACTTTAAGACATTCTTTATATTAAGTAAAAAAAATTGAGATGACATGTGTGTTTTGGGAGCGCTGCACAGTCCGGGATTTACCGTGGTGTTAAACTCACTTCGTGCGTATACTGAGTCAGGTTCATCCGAGCTCGATGCACGTGTTTGGGTGCTCGGATTTCCCTTATCACCCAAAAAAAATTGAGATATCATTTTGCCTTAATAGTTTACCATCCCTCAACTTAATCCTAATTACACTACTGCCCCATATTCAACTAATGTTAGAATAATAAAGAGGTAGCGTTTTTTTATTTTATTTTTTATTCATTCTATTTTTATTGTACGCAAATCTGTTTTTCTGTTTTCAAGACGATCCCGTTTTCATTTTCTTTTATTAAAAGTATTTTCACACCCAGATGCCGTTTTGAGTCTTTGAGAGAGAGATTCACGCGGCACATGCTAATGAATATTATTGGAATTTGATGGGTCCCAACTAATAAATTAAGCACGCGATTCCCAGTTGTTTCCAAAGTTTGATAAAAAAAAAAAAACAAAGAAAACAAAAGTTTAACAACCAACCCGTTGAGTTCTTGCCCGCGGCCAACCATCTTCTTGTCTTCGACCGTTGACAGGTAATTTATTAATACTAAATATATAGCAGACTACTCTTTGCTTATCCATTCTCATTGCATGTCTTGTGAACACTAGGAGTCTAGGTCCCCTAGCAAAGCTTCTTCTTTCTGTTTCTTTCTACGTGGATGCAGCTAATTGGAAGCATCGATGGAGAACAAAGGAAGGTCCCCTAGCAAGCAAGTTGTGACGAGAAGTTTACTGATCCAACCCTATCTTTTTAATTACTTGACAACACCAGAGATATAAATTATTTTTCAATAAGCAATAAGCCGATATAGTGTGTTTGTGTTGTAAAATTTTTGATATTGGGTTTAGTGTTGGTATTGAGTTTAGTGAAAAAGTAAAGAGAGATGTAATATTTTATATATTTTGTAATTTTTTATATTTTTTTATATTTTTTTATGGAAGAGAAATAGATTATATTAGAGTATTTTATTAGGAGAGAGATAAAATTTTGAGTAAAATTTTGGTTGCAAACGCAGCCTATAGTTAGATTAGAAAATATATACAGGTTCGGATTCAGTCTTAAAAGTAAGATCCTAATAAGTACTAATAAACGGTTTATATTCAGCTACGGCATTAATAACTTCTATTAACGGTCTAGATCGAGTTAGTCAACACATATCTCTACCATGCAACAAAAGAATAAGTCATTTTTCTTTCTTAAGAATCACGGTAGCAAAGGGTTCACCTTGAGGATTGATAGAGCATACAACGGTGGAAGAATCATATGACAAAGTTTACGATTATCATCCTTGAGGAATTACAAAGCCATATGAACTATGAATTATGATGATCCAGACAGTAATCATAAACAAAAGTATAATCAGCTTTAGTATACTTTCGAAGAAGCATATCTAAGCGCAGATAATTAGTGGAAATTTGGTGGGGCCGGCAATAATGATCAAGAAAATAGGACGAAAATAATGAGAAGTTGCAACGAAATTGTTGCCCGAGTGTGAACGATTGTTTTCTAATCGGTCTGTGTCGACCTTTATAGGCCGGGTCGCCAAGAAGACTTGACATCTCTTTGGTTTGGTCTTCTCCTTTGTCTTTTTTTTTTTTTCATGAGATGGTTTTTAGGGTTTAAAATATCGTCTTAACAACCCCATTTTGGCGTGGTGGTCTTGTCTCCTGGAATCTAATTTGGCCACACAGATCACTCACCAGAAAAGAATGGACTTCCTTATTTTAGGTCTTCTCTTTTATCCTTTTTCTATGAGTACCTACGTTTAGAAATATTAACTTTTTGCCACTTTGTGGGTACAGAGTCGAGCCAGAGATGATAACCCAAACAACTTCAAAGTTAATTCACTACCAACCTCAATAAAAATACAAGTTTTTTTGTTTAATGGAGTACTGTCAGATCCGTGAAAAGTAAAGGAAGTTGCCCAGTGAAACGGTGATCAGCCATCAGGCCTATGAAAAGTAAATGAAATTGAAAAGGTTCCATGCCCACCAGGGCCACCAGCCCACCGCTACAGCAAAAAGTAAAGGAAGTTGCCCAGTATTCACAGTCATGCTGCTGTACCTACGTATCCACCGGGCCACCACTAATAATTAAGAAACCACAACTTTTTTTCTTCTCTTTCTATAAATACCACATCAAACCTCCAATCCGTTGCACCACGCACTACAACAACCACATCAAATTCCCTCACTTTCTCTTACTCTGATCAGATACTATTTCTTGTCATGGCATCCCTCACTAGTTCTCTGGTGTTCCCTGTTCGTAGGTGCGAACCAGAACTAGTTGCTCCGGCCAAGCCCACGCCTCACGAATTCAAACAACTTTCTGATATCGATGACCAAGACGGTCTTCGATTTCAAATCCCGGTGATACAGTTCTACAAATTCGATCCTTCCATGCGAGGGAGGGACCCTGCGAAAGTAATCAGAGAGGCACTTGCACAGACACTCGTGTTTTACTACCCGTTTGCCGGTAGGCTTAGGGAAGCGCCTGGCCGGAAGCTTGTAGTGGAGTGTACAGGTGAGGGTGTCATGTTTATTGAGGCCGATGCCGATGTTACGCTTGAACAGTTTGGTGATGCTCTTCAACCCCCGTTCCCATGCTTGGAGGAGCTCCTTTTTGATGTTCCAGGCTCTGGAGGGGTTCTAGATTGCCCACTACTGCTTATTCAGGTACATCATGTTCTGTTAAACAATTGTTACTTCTGTTGATTTTACCTCAAAATAATGCCTGTTGATGGGTTGAATCGTACGTTGTGTGTTCTTATCAAGGAAACAAATTCCTCAACCTGTTTCAAATGATCACGTCTTTCCTGATAGGAAATAACTCTTGAAAAAAATAGTACTTTTCGTGCCAAAATAAAAAAAGCGAGGCAAAGTAAAATCCTCACTGTGGTTCACGTTGGAGTGAATTATTCTTTTTTTATTTTCAATCAAGAGGGGGAGGAGGCAGAATGTTGGATTTGAGTCCTAGTTATAGTTATTGCACCAACACCAACAAGACTGTCATTCAGTTTCAATCCATTCATTAAATTCAAGATTAAACTTTACTTTCACAATTATAGTGAATTAGTGTGTGTTACCGACGGAATTACAGTCGTTTTTGCCGTGAATTATTGAATTGCCTTTTAGTAATATTATTGGTCTCATGAGGGACTTACAACACAAACTGAGACCATGTGAGTGGACGGTGGACCATTTGCTCAAAGTGCCATCATCCACTGATTGAAGGGATAGCACCTGAGTCCCTGACTTGTCGTGTTCTCCCACATCGAACAAAAAAAACTACAGTACAACGGACATTTGTTTTTTGTTTGGCAGATTGATAAAAATTTAAATTAAATTAAAAAAATAGGAGAAAAATTTGTTTTTCTTACCACGTGAAGTCTCTAATTAACAAAGATGTGACACTATCGCTGATTGACAGGTGACTCGCCTCAAGTGCGGTGGTTTCATATTTGCCCTGCGCCTCAACCACACCATGAGCGACGCGGCTGGCCTGTCCCAATTTATGATGGCCATGGGTGAGATGGCTCATGGGACACGTGCCCTTTCAGTCCCACCGGTGTGGCAGAGGCATCTCCTCAGCGCGAGGGACCCACCGCGCGTGACATGCACCCACCGTGAGTACGAAGAAGTGACTGATACCAAGGGGACCATCATCCCACTCGATGACATGGCCCACCGTTCCTTCTTTTTCGGCCCTGCTGAGGTGGCCGCGCTCCGTAGATTTGTGCCAAGGCACTTGAGCAAGTGTTCCACGTTCGAGATCCTCACTGCATGCCTTTGGCGCTGTCGCACCATGGCGCTCCAGCCTGATCCGGACGAGGAGGTGCGCATTATTTGCATTGTCAACGCACGTGCCAAGTTTGACCCCCCATTGCCAACCGGCTACTATGGTAACGGTTTTGCCTTCCCCGTGGCGGTCACCACGGCAGGGAAGCTCTGTGAGAACCCGTTGGGTTACGGTTTGGAACTGGTGAAGAAGGCCAAGAACGACGTGAATGAAGAGTACATGCGGTCGTTGGCTGATTTGATGGTGATCAAGGGTAGGCCCCACTTCACGGTGGTGCGGTCCTACGTTGTGTCAGACGTGACACGTGCCGGGTTTGGAGAAGTAGACTTTGGGTGGGGCAAGGCTGTTTATGGTGGGCCAGCCAAAGGTGGGGTTGGAGCCATCCCTGGAGTTGCAAGCTTTTATATTCCTTTTAAGAACAAGAAGGGAGAAGATGGGATCGTAATGCCAATTTGCTTGCCAGGCCCGGCCATGGAAAGATTTGTCAAAGAGTTGGATTACTTCTTGAACGACAAGGCAGAGAGTGCCAAGAAATCCACTTTCATTGTGTCTAACTTGTGAACCCAATTCTCCAACGGTGAAGTACTATATGCATGTATTGTAGCCTTTTATGCACGACAGGCTGCCTAGTGTGCCTTTCTGCTGCTTTTTTGGTATTGTATCTGGGAGCTGAAAATGTTCTACTGTAGTTCGCTTTGGCTAAGCTAATTTTTCACCAAAAGTTTTACACTATGATGATAGTGGCATGAGTGGCCTATCCTATGGGTGTTCTGGAGCACCACATCAAATGGCAAATGATTATGCAAAAGGCTAGAATTGCGCTGGTCATCTCTTCTAGCAAACAATCGCTTAAAGAGCGCCATCTGATGTCAATGTTGTAAAATGCAAATAACATACTGGAAAAGATAAAGTATTTTGCTCAAAGGTGGCTTAAGTAAGAATGCAATCGAAGGGGGCAAACTCTTTAGAAAAAATGACAAAAAAATACTTATTACATAATGTAAAAAATGTTTTAAGAGTTAAAATATAAAAAATTAAGGACTAAAAATTAAAGATTAAAAATTCTTGTTGTTCAAGATACCAATGGAGCACCAACTAATTTATATATATATTCTTAGTATTTATATATATTTTTAGTAAAACATAACAAATAAATGAAACATTTTCAGCATTTACACAAGCATATTCACAAATGTATACATAAATGAAATATTTTTCAGCATTTTCACAAGCATTTTAGTGAATGAAACACAAGCATATTCACAAGGGGCAGACTGAGTATTCAATGGGTCAAAGGGGGTGGACCTAGTAAAAAATAAAGAGCCAACTAGGCTGGTGGTCCCTGTTTGCCCCCTTGTCTCCGCCTGTGCACTGTATTTACCTTTTATTACCGATTTTGAACGCTCCCATTGTGAATACCTTAGAGACATGCCTCAAGTTCACACACAAAATAGGAAAAAAATTTACTTTAAGGCCTCTAACTATTAATTTAATTTCAAATATGAGTCTAAATTATCAATCTAGATACATTGAGTCCTCAAACTTTCACAATTAATCAAATTGCACACTGAAATAAAATTCGCCAGTCAAAATCATACCACATGGGTCATTTATAACACACATGACACGAGTTTGATGGTCGGATCTTTTTTAAGAGTGCAAGTTGATGAAAATTAGTAGTTTTTTGAACTCCATGTGTCAAAAGTGATACTTGAGACCTCTGTTTGAGATTAATTTAATAGTTTAAAGGCTCAAAATATTTTTTTCTCAAATATCATCCAGTGGTTGTATCAACAAGATGAGAATTTATGTGAAAATGCCAAAGAATTCAATCACTATCAAATTATATTAAATTCAGAAAGAAAGAAAGAAAGAAAAATATAAAAATAAATCTTCCCCCAAATTTCAAGTGTTTATTTTAGGCACAGTAATAGTTGATATTATTGATTGAATAATAGTTGTGGCATCCTCCTCACGCGTTGTCCCGCAATCTCGTTATTCACCTAGCTCAGCAGCCGAAATCATTTGTCACGGCCGTGATATTGGGCAGAACGCGTACCAGGTGTGCCAAACTCCAAAGTCACTGGAGCAATGATGGTATCGAAGAGGTTATGCCTATGGAAGGTCATCCAGGTTCGGGTTCACCAGGGGGTCCGGTTACTATACTTAGCACTAAGGTGCTGAGTATGCTGATGTATGATCCGGATGGACTTGTGAAGATATAAGGGCTGAGATTAAAACGCGTCAATTAATAAAATAACCCACCGGGTTCGACCCGTTCATGTTGTCGATCGCTTCATGTATCGGTCGACCGCTTCATGTAGCGGTCAATCTGTTCATTTCGACATGTTCATGTAGCGGTCGACCGATACATGAAGTGGTCGACCGTTATATGAACATGTCAAATTCACGGGTCACAACTGAACGGGTCAACCCGGTGGATTATTTCATTAATTGACGTGTTTTAATCTCAGTCCTTAGATCTTCACAAATTCATCCCGATCATACATCAGCATGCTCTGAGCACCTAAGGTGCTAAGCATAATAACCCGTTCCTCACCCTGGAGGGTGGTCGGAGGTTCAGCTCGCGAGCCACGAACGTGAACGACGCTGGGTCCATAGACTCCCCGCTTATGTAGACCATGCAGGAAAAGGTAAGCAATGTCAGAGTAGTACCTTAATGTTTTTGTTGTCCGGAATGGACTGTTTTTGTTGCCCGAAAAAGGGAAAAAGCTCTGCTTGATTTTTGCTTTTACAGTGCTAATGTTTGGGGCTTATGACTGGATTATGCTTTGGTTTCTTGGGTCATCGATATTTAAAATGTAGAATTTGATCCTTTTCTTTTTCATTAATTTCTGTGTTGAATCAGAACAGAGAGCTCTCTAAGTAATGATATTTGTAAAATGCGCTTGAAGTTGAATGTAGATGCAATTTCAAGCTGCTTTTTAGAATGTTTATTGGGAGCAATTAGCTGCTCTATGTTTGTAAAGGGTTTAAACGAGCGGATGGGGTTAGAATTAGAAATATATGAAATATTTATGTGAGAGAAGAAATGGTCAATGAGGGATAAGAAGAGACGTTAAAGAGAAAGTGGTAAGAGGGAAAAAGATTAAAAGCAAGAGAATTTGCTGTACGAAGACGGAGTCATCCCCATATGGTTCTTCAAGGAATTAACACCATATTACCATATTGGCATTTATAGGAACAGAAAGACCTCTTTATCCTGGTCAATAAAATGCTCCATTCTGGCTCAAAAATGTTAATTACCACAACTGGAAGACGGGGATTGAATCGAAGCGAATGAATTAGGATCACAGTTTCTAAAACGTATTCCAAATGGTCTTACAAGGTTGCTATAAAAGGCCTATTATCTTGCCTAGAGATAGCAGTAAGAATGTTGAAAAGGCATTTCCATTTAGGCTGCAAATATCCATCTGGATCAAATTTGTGGTGAATAAGCTGCTAGGGTATGCCGGCCTTCATAATTCACAAGAGTAAGATACTAACAAATACTAATAAATTATTAAATTAAATTTACATATCACACACTAGATTTTAGCGCATTTTTAACAAATCAATTTTCTCTCTAAAATGATTTTTTGATAAAAAAAAATGCAGATAAGGAGGCTACTTACTCAAATATCTTTCTCTTAAACATTATTCCACATTCAACATTGAGAGAATCACGCTGATAGCTCTGGGTGAAATGGCACTTTTAAACCTTCCCCCCCCACCACCCAATAAAAGAAACCATGGCAATGTGGTGAGGTCACAGTTTCAAATCCCATTAGCGTTTAGGTTACTAACCAAACATACACCAAAAACAAAAAAGCAGGGAAAAGGAACTACTCGAAAATAAAAGCAAAGTATGACATCATTACTAATTGTTCTTGGAGTTTATGCAATTAGTATAGGGATTTTGGGCATTTTATCTAGCTGACATTAACTTTATGATTTAACACCAGGATTTTACCATACTACGCCGACTGTACGGTATTTTTGTGGGGGATACGGCCCCACACAAGGTCTTGATCCCCCTATTGTTTCCTAAGGTAGGGAGCCAGAGCCACATTATTCCTTAGTTCTAAATTTAAGGTTGTGTTTGAGAAACAAAATTTTAAGGTGGTTAAAATTTTAAGTATCGAAGTTGAAAAAGTGAAGAGAGGGAATGAAAAAATTTATTAGAGGTGGTGAAAAATTGTATGAAAATTGATGAAAAAATAAGAAAAAAAGTAATTTGTAATGATAATAAAATTTTAGACTACCAAAATTTTAATACACAAACATATTCTTAGAAGAGACTTATAGATGCCCACCATCTCCCGTGCTATTCCAGCCCGTGAATTAAAACTAGCAAGCAGCCCTCGCAGCTTAACAGTAGCCCCTGGTGGGGGATTATGTAAAAGCAGGGGCGCCTCAATATTTTTGGCTGCCTTAGTCCTAGGCTTGTTATAAAAATGAGACTTTTTAATTAAAAAATTAAAAAAATTAAATTAATAAGTTCAAAATTAAATCATAAATTAATTCTTATCTTTCAAGATGTAAAATTACTAATTAAAATTTTCTATTCAAGTTTAGCTAATAAATCATTTTCATAAATAAAATTGTTAAACCTTTAAAGGATAAATACTAAATTGGTCCATGTGGTATAGTAAAATTCGATTTAATCCCTGTATTACCAAAATGATAAAATATCATTAATATTGCTTATAGCAAAGTCCAAATTTGCTCTTTCCTTGGGCCCACAACATGAACCACATTAATTATCTGATTACCGGCCCGGGGCTGTAACCCCCCATATGACATTTTCTTTGACTTGTCAAATTAGGCTCTCTCGCTTGGTCCCCTGCTCCGTTTGCTCTTATCTCATCGGGCTACCTATAGGTGAAAGGAACCCATAACTTACTAACGGCGACATTGTTACAATTTCATTTGACCAATCCTTTGAATTAACTGCATGCGTACGATTTGAACAAAAAGTGTTAACATCTTAAAATCTCTAGTACTATTTTCGTAGAAAACAGTTGATAATTATACATCTTGAAAGATAATTCGATGCGAGTGGCAAGAGTGGCTCTGTCTTATATGTGTTTTGTAGCACCACATCAAATGGCAAATGATTATGCAGAAGGCTAGAAATGCGCTCTTGTGAACTCTTCTAGCAAACAACGGCTAAAAGAGTCTCCTCTTATAATGTCAATGTTGTAAAATGCAAACAACATACTGGAAAAAAGATAAAATATTTTGCTGAAAGGTGGCTCAATACTCTTTGTATATTCCACTGTATTTATCTTTATTACCAATTTTGAACGCTCCCATCGTGAATACCTTAGAGACATGCCTCGAGTTCACACACAAAATAGGGGAAAAACATTTTAAGGCCATTAACTACTAATTTAATTTTAAATAGAGTAATCTTGATACACTGAGGGTGCGTTTGTGATAAAAATTTCACAAAATATTTCACCAACTCCCAATAAAACACTACAATATAATCTCTCTCTCCCATAAAAATATAAAAATTACAAAAATATAAAAAATTACCTCTCTTTTCACTTTTTCACTAAACCCAATATCAACACTAAACCCAATACCAAAAATTTTACAACACAAACATAACCTGAGTCGTTAAACTTCCAGAATTAATCAAATTAGATTCTAAAATAAAATTCAACGGTTAAAATCATGCCACATGGATCATTTATAAGACACGAGTTTGATGATTTGATATTTTTTAAAGACGCAAATTGATAAAATTTGATAGTTCTTGGGTTTGATGTGTCAAAAGTGATACTTTTTTTCTATATATGTCAAGGTGGTACTTAATACCCATGTTTGATATTACTTTGATAGTTTGAGAGCTCAAAATTACTTTTTTAAAAAAAAAAAAATATCATCTAGCGATTGTATTAATGAGATGAGAATTCATGTGAAAATAGCTGAGAATTCAACCACTATCAAATTATCTCAAATTCAGAAAGAAAGAAAAAGATAAAAATTCATCTTCCCCCAAATTCCAAATGCTTATTTTAGGCACAATAATAGTTGATATTATTAATTGAATACACCCTCCTATGAGATGTTTGTTCATGTTTATTTTCACTCGTCTATTAATAATACGGGGCCGACATATACGCTGTTCTCCATTCTGTAACTTTTTTGCGGTCTTGTATTAGAACTCAGCCCAGACCGCCAAAAAATAAAGACATTCTCAACCCAAGTCAAGGCCCATCCCTCCTCGTCGTGGCCGTCATTTGTTAGCGTTTCGGCAACCAGGGAACTCCAGACTTGGAGACCTTAAATCGGAACAATGGCCAAGACGCTGATGGTGCGTCCGTACGTTGTGGCAGCCTCCTCACACGTGTTGTCCTCCAATCTCGTTAGTCGCCTAGCTCAGCGGCCGAAATCATTTATCTCCGCCGTGATATTGGGCAGTACGCGTACCAGGTGTGCCAAACTCCAAAGTCACAGGAGCAATGATAGTATTGAAGAAGGTTATGTCTATGGAAGGTCATCCGGGTTCGGTTTCACCCAGGTGGGTAGTCGAAGGTTCAGCTCGCGAGCCACGAACGTGAACGATGCTGGGTCCATAGACTCCCCGCTTATGGAGTCCATGCAGAAAAAGGTAAGCAATGTCGGAGTAGTGCCTTAATGTTTTTGTTGTCCCGAATTTATTGTTTTTGTTTTCCCAAAAAGGGAAAAAGCTCTGCTTGATTTTTGTTGTGACAGCTATAATGTTTGGTGCTTATGACTGGATTATGCTTTGGTTTCTTGGGTCATCGATATTTATAATGTAGAATTTGATACTTTTCTTTTTCATTACCTTCTGTGTTGAATCAGAACAGAGAACTCTCTAAGTACTGACATTTGTAAAATGCGCTTGAAGTTGAATGTAGATGCAATTTCAAGCTCCTTGTTATAATGTTTACTGAGAGCAATTAGCTGATCTATGTTTGTAAAGGGGTTAAACGAGCGGATGGTGCTAGAATTAGAAACATATGAAAGATTTATGTGAGAGAAGAAATGGTCAATGAGGGATAAGAAGAGACGTTAAAGAGAAAGTGGTAGAGGGAAAAAGATTAAAAAGCAAGAGAATTTGCTGTACGAAGACGGAGTCATCCCCATATGGTTCTTCAAGGAATTAACACCTTGAAGTAGGAAATAGATCACCATATTGGCATTTTATCCTGGTAAAGAAAATTCTCCTTTCTGGACTAAAAAATGTTAATTACCACAACAGGTAGACAGGGATTGAATCGAAGCGAATGAATTAGGATCACAGTTTCTAAAATGTATTCCAAATGGTCTTACAAGGTTGCTATAAAAGGCCTATTACCTTGCTTAGAGAAAGCAGTAAGAATGTTGAAAAGGCATTTCTATTTAGGCTGCAAATATCCATCTGGATCAAAATTGTGGTGAATAAGCTGCTAGGGTATGCTTCATCTCCTGGAGTACTACCATCATGTTTCTTGTTGAGGTCAGAGAACAATTAATGAACGATGCAGAAAAATCACTGCAGTTACCTGCTGGTGGGAAATTGGAGATGGAGGAATGGGCTTTTTTATATGCGACGTTGGTGTGTCTGCTTCTGAAACACACAAACACAGACAGAGATAAGGAGAGAGGAGGGACGAAAGGAGAGAATAACTGTGGTGCTTTCCACTGCTGAAGATCAGAAAGCAAAGAAGAGATGCACAAAAGTACACTGGCCATCATTGGCTGTGCTGGAGTTGGAGACGTAGGATAGAGATGAGACTTATGTTATTTACTTGCCTATTGATGTGGTGTTGAAGGGAGATATATAAATTATAAATGTGGCTAGTGTTGAATGTGGCACTTATTCATTGGGTTGAAATCCCTATGTGGAGACTTCATCTTTGGGAAAATAAAAACAACAAAACGCAAGAAATGAAGGGAATAAAACAATGATGCAAGAGAATTATGTGAATCTGTTTCATTGTTTCAGCTGTTCCTGTGTCATCCCCCTTTTTTCACTTTGGGGGTGGGTGGGGAGAAAGCACCATCAT
Organism: Myrica gale; assembly: GCA_963930655.1. Classification (NCBI taxonomy): domain Eukaryota; kingdom Viridiplantae; phylum Streptophyta; class Magnoliopsida; order Fagales; family Myricaceae; genus Myrica; species Myrica gale. The sequence continues at coordinate 23,797,915 of OZ005611.1, forward strand.
AGTTTTTTTTATCAACTGTTTCTATTTTTTTCTAGAGTTGATTTTGCTGGACTGTCTTCATAGTAATTTTCGTCCCAATTAACGGTATGGGGTGCAAGAGTAGACAATTGATAGTTGAGGGGTGAAATATAACGAAATCGCTAGTTTGGGTTGTAAAGTGCCAGAGCCCCAATAATCACCTGGGGGGAAGTGTATTTTTCTCTTTATTTTCTTCTCCAGTACTCAGATGTGTGATGTTCGGCTAGGAAGAAAAATTCATCATTTTGAGTGAATATTTAGAAAGCAAAAAACTTCACAACGAAACATCCAAACATCTAAAAAATTCAACATATTTTCACACAAACTCTAATAACTTAAAAATAAAAAATAAATCAAAGCTTCTCTCTCTATACTTTTTCATCAAACTCCAATGCTTTTTATTAAAAAATTCCATCAAATAATCACCATCTACATCTTTTTACAAACTCCAATAAAAATCAATTTACAATCAAATATCTTTAAAAAAATTCACCAATTTTTACAAACCCAATAAAATTCCAATCTACCTAAATATTCACACCACTATCAATTTTTCTACAAATTTAGAGGGTTTTTTTGCAACCGAACATCACAAGTCACCATCCCTTTTGATTCTAATAATATGTTGCAATTTCAACAGATCAAGGAGCATCTCAATGCAGAATCAGTCGCTGTAAAAGACGCTTATGGTGATGGTCGGCATGTCAGGTAAGTTCATTAGATGACCAAAAAATTAGATCCGTCCTATCTATATATTGATTTATGGCAATTTAGTCTATTCAATAATGAACATGCAGGTAATATATGATTAATGTCAGTCTCTCATTTATAGATATATGACTGTGTATTAATGTGGATATCCAAATAAATATGTCATGAATGATAACATTAAGCTCTCATTATGGGATAAATACCTGAATCACCTAATGAGCCTCAATAACCAATAATTAGCAATGTGATTGGTGCCCCCCAAAAAGAATTTTCAAAATACCATTGTACTTTTGAAAAATGAATTCTCATGATTCACATGCATTTACATTATTGTTGCTGTCAGAGTAGCATACACAATAGACATCAGAGACACTTATTTGGAATAGAAGCCTTGACGTATTATTGCAACCGCGTGAATGTGTTTATCCCTTCCTGCATTTCTCTACTCATTGTTCAGCATGTAGTGATGCAGGTCGTAATAGAAATCTTTGAGTTTCAAGTCTGACAGGATTGAAAGATCATGCTTGGCAATAGCTTATTGATTGCACTCTCCACCCAAGCATTTATCTATTGTTATTAGGAAGCATTTTATTTCCTTTAATCATGCATCTGCAAAATAACGCAGTGATGTTATATATCCATTTTTCTTTGAGCAAGGACGAGAGATGCCTGAAGTTGGATTTAGTGGGAAACTAGTCTCCTTGGCAAAAAATGGGTTTAGGCTTGCTTGTGGAATATGCTTGTAAACTTTCTTGTGCTTTATTCTCTCCATCTCCACTTTTCAAGTTGGAGGTCTTTTCTATTGGTATGCTGCCGCTGATCATGAACTATAGGCATACAGATTTTCCAGGTCTGGCGGAAGCATTTTTCCTGAGGTTTATACTCCTGTAAGGGATTCTCTAGGGTCACTTTTGGTAGTTTTCTTATACAGGATGTTTTGGTTGAAGTTCTGCAGTCCTGTCGACGACTCCTTTTTCATGGCTCCCCCCCCCCCCCCCCAATTTTGCACTGTACACCCGCATTAACATTTTTTTTCATTTTAGCGTAAGTAGTCTTCTTCATGTAAGCAACAATTTCCCCTTGTGGCATGTTTAGTGCTTATTGTCGAATGTGTTTGCATTATGGTCCGGCTTGAAAGGAGATACATTTTAATTCAGTGAGGAGACTGATTTGATCTGCAATTTACTTGCAGCATAGATGTCGTATCTTCATCTTTTGAGGGACAATCGGCTGTTAACAGGCAGAGGATGGTGTATAAAGCCATTTGGGAGGAGCTTCAGAGCACAGTGCATGCAGTTGACCAAATGACTACCAGAACCCCCAGCGAAGCAGCATCTGGAAAGTGATGAAGCCTTATGAGAAGCTCTTGTCCGAGCTAGACTCCCTGTAGTTGACTACCTTGTTGTATGTCTCGTATTGAAATTATAAGTCTCTTTTGCCGGTTGCAGTAACTATCTTCTCTGCCTTCCTTTTATCTCAAGATCTTGGCCTTGACAGGGAACGTTGCTGCATCAGATATTATTATCTCAAGATCTTGGCTTTCATTTTTGTTCCCTCTTCTTCTTTCTTTTTGTTTTTGTTGTCAATTGTCATTGTCTCAGCCTATCCTTCAAACTTACACGATTAATAAAGATAATTTCTGGAGGGAATGTTTTGGGCCTTCTTCCAACTTTCAGAAGTTGACAATAGCTGTTTGGCCCTTAGGGTCTTTGTTGGGTTATTGAGTCTTGAGATCCTGTTCTGGTTTGGGGTCTTTTGACCCGTTTGTTTGCACTTGGGCTTTATGCCTCTTTTAGCTGTTATCAAGTGCTCCATGCCCATGTTTCTTCTAGCCGGCCATAGGGGCCTCTCACCATGGACGCGTTATACAATATTCTGAAGAGTGCTTGACCGAAATACTTCCTCAAGATTGCGTGATGTGTCGATCAACATGCTTAACGAGTCAAACCTTTAGAGAAAATGACTCATATGAATAAACGATGAACCACATCATCAGTGGCGGAACCAGGACCAAAATTCAGGGGGGTCGAATTCTAAAGACGAAATGATAAAAAAAATTTTCTCCCTTTATAATGCTAAAAATTGTCTTACAATTACAATATCAAAAATTAAAGACTAAAAGCATTAAAAATATTACAATACATGTACCGTGCTATGTACTGCGACTGAGAGGTGACAATTGCATCCTACGATTTTACATATTTTGAAAATGTTACAAAACGGCTTCATTCTCTTGTGACAAACTTATCCATTATCTAAATAAAATAAAATAAAATGAATGTATCAATATATTATATTCCAGTTACTAAAAGCCATGTGGAGATGCAAATACATGTGGAGATGCAAAGTGAAGTCTCCTGTTCATAAACACATGTGGAGATTCAAATAAACAGTGAAAAATAGATGACAGCCAATTCCACAAAAGCAAAACAGTACAACAGTTGTCAAAATATAGAAACAAACAATTGCTGAAGTTCTAAAATTAGTGCTTCCCTTTGCTCCATGCAATGACACATTTGTCTACCTAGAAGTGTAAAATACTCATCCGCCTCATGATATTTTGGCAATCAACTTTTTCTTCATTTTTTTTTCTTTCATTCTTTGACTAAGTTAACGTCCATACATAGTGGATATCTAAGTCCACATAATATTGTACCTCTGAATAGAGGAAACAACACCTGGCTCTTATGATCAGACATCGAGACTTTCACAGAGACCCAGCGAGGGTATACCAAGGGAAGAAAAAAAGTGGGTCGCGGGAACAACCTGCAACCGTACTATCCAAATAATTGAACAATATTTTTTTTTGCAAAAAGTTACAATAGGAGCTTTTAAGTTTTTTTAATATAATATGCAAAAATAAGGAAAAAGAGCAAAAAATGAGAGAGTGAGAGGTGTGAGGACTGATGGTGCCAGTTTAGCTCATTTCTGCTGTGTGGACTGATAGAAAATGTCAGACGATGTTATTGCAGTTTTCTGGGTCAGGGGTATCGGGCTCAGGCTTTATATGTAAAACATATGTATAGTTGGTCTGAGTCTGAGCTTCAGGGGTATCGGGCCCAGGCCAACTTAATTTTTTTTAAAAAAATAATAAAGTAATGAAAAAAAAAATTTGTGGCGTGAGGGGTAGCGACCGCCCAGGGTCGCTACCCCTTCGTTCTGCCTCTGCACATCATGCGCAGTGAGAGAACGTACGTGCCGCTAAACCAAAGGCAGTCTGGCTGCAAATCTCTCTCTTGTACAAAACACAAATTTTAGTGCCCTCTTCACTCCCACATCAATTTGGGGAGTAAAGTTTTGGGTAACAACCACGACTTGTAGTTTCTGGCCTTAAAAAGAGAGGGAAAAGAGAGTGGAGTACACAATGGGCAATCAGCCATGAGTAATTGTTCAAAAGACTAGCAGTACTTTTAAAAGGATTTACTTTAGATATATATAGATTCCTTGAAATGGTTTGAGAGTAGGGTGGAAAAAGGACTCACTCAAGTATAGACTATAGAGTGCTAATGGGGCACTATTTTCAACGAGAAATCCCCAGCAAACCGGAAAGTAGTAGGCTGCAAACTCTATCCCTTGTTCCAAAGGTAACTCTTACAGTGTGCTGATCTCAACTCCCATTTGATTAGGGATGTTCACCGGTACCGGCGGTGGGTCGGTTAACACTTACTGGCATTGCTACCGGTACCGATCACCGCTCCCCACTTAGTAGCGGGGGCGGTGTCAGTTGCCATTTTCACCAAAAAGCGGTGTAAATGGCGGTGGCGGTGAAACCGCCCACGGCTGGGCGGTTCACCGCCAAACCGGTTTTTTTAAGACGCTACAACGTCGTTTTTCTTTTAGTAGCTTATGGTTTATTTTTCCCCTCCATGGTCTCGCCCCCTCCCTCATTTCGCACAACCCTCTCTTTCTCCTTTAGGCTTCAGCTCCGCAACTCTCCTTCAGCCGACAGCCGCACCCCCCGCAACTCTCTCTCTCCTTCCCTCCATTTTTGTTGTGGTTTGCTGTTGGGTTTGGGATTTTTTTTTGCAACATGGTTGCGATTTTCTGTTTTTGTGGATATTTTTGCGATTTGGTTGCAATTGATTTGTGAATTTTTTTTTGCGATTTGCTGTTGGATTTGTGGCTTTTTGTGCGATTTGTTGCGATTTGGTTGCTGTTGGATTTGTGTGCAATTTGGTTGCTGTTGGATTTGGTTGCGGTTGAGTATTGCTGTTGGATTGGTTGCAATTGATTTGTGGATTTGTTGAGATTTGGTTGCTGTTGCGATTTACTGTTGGCTTTTTGTGCGATTTGTTGGATTTGTGGCTTTTCTGTGGGATTTGTTGCGATTTGGTTGCTGTTGAATGTTGGATTTGTGGCTTTCTGTGATCTTCGGTGTAGGTAGTGGTAACTGCTACCGCCATCGTTAAGGGCCGGTTTCTTTCCTAAATGGTGGCGGAGGTGGTTTCCATTTTTGGACAGCCGTCCATAGCGGTGGAGGGCATAACCGCCACCGTTTATGCACAGCCCTACATTTGATTTCGTGTGGTGGGTTTTTAAGTTATAACCACCATTTATTGGTCCTAGTTTCTTTCCTTTTCTTTTTTTTTCAAGATGAACGCAATTAAATAGAAATAGTGGGATTTTGATGAAGTTGAATGGGTACGTATACTGCTGGCCATGGTTGCAGATTACTGTGGGGAGAAGAAAATACACTCATTCCTCCCTTTTATTGCAATAACTTGAAATTTTGGTACATCTCACTAATTTATCAAAATAGCTCATAATCAGGTCATGTTTGCAAACCAAAAAATTTTTATATTCCAAAATTTTAGTATATTCTTAATTACAGATCGTATCACCTACATATCATAAAGTGAGAGAATTTGTTAAGTAGCTAGGACACATGGAGGATGACGACAAATCTCGTATGTTGAATGGGTACGTATACTACGTCTTGCCATGGACGTCGTTGTAGATTACTGTGGGGCGAAGTAAATACACTCATTCTTCCCCTTATTGCCATGACCTGAAATTTTGATATACGTTACTAATTCATCAAATAACTCATAATCAGATCAGGTTTGCAAATCAAAATTTTTTCTATTTCAAAATTTTGGTATATTCTTAGTTACGGATCGTATCGCATGCATACCATAAAGTGGGAGAGTTCGTTAACTAGCTAGGACCCGTTGAGGATGATGACAAATCTCGTATATTGAATGGGTACGTATACTACTTCCCATGGTTGTAGATTACTCAGGGGAAGAAAATACACTCATTCTTCCCTTTTATTGTCGTGACATAAAATTTTGGTACATCTTACTAATTTATCAAAATAGCTCATAATTGGATCATATTTGCAAACCAAAAAAAAAAAGCTTGAATTCCAAATTTTGGTATATTCTTAATTACAGATCGTCGTATACCATAAAGTGGGAGGATTCGTTAACTAGCTAGGACACGTGGAGGATAACGACAGATCTCGTAGGCTGAAGTTGTTAATAATAAATAATATTAAATATGTATGCAGATAATTTACACATGCAGGTAGTATATGAATAGTACATGGTTAGGACGATTTCTACTGCCTGCAGCCTATACCATATTATACCTCGGATACGTGCTTCGGGTGATTTGGATATCAAGAACTAAGATCATGGCATGGCCGCCCCCAGCTACCATATGCGGGGAATATAACAAAACTTAAATCTTCTTTTTAAAACGATTTCATCGATGAAAGATAAAACGCATTTTCTTACTTTTCCTTGGCTAGCTATCGAACGATCCTCTAATTTGCATGAAAATGTAGCACCAAGAAGAAACCAGAAAACAAAGCTGAAATTTCAACTACCAACAACGAGCACTGTAGAGTTGTAGACTTCAGCTTAATTTTCTACATGTTGATGTTTATCTTTGTTCAAAAGTCATGGCAAGACTTCCTCACCGGGTATGGTCGAGCCCTGTGGAACACCTCCAGGAGCCATCTGATTGTGTCGTTTTGATGGACCAGAAGGTGGAACTGGTGTGGCCTTTGGGAGGAATCCAAATATTGGGAAGTGAAAACTGTGCTTGCTGTGGACAGAATGGCCTGCACGACCCGTTTCTTGAGCAAGGTTGTCGACCTTCAGGCCTTCGAGGTGGAGGGTTAAATCGCGGATTTCGTATCTTGCTCCATATCCTATATGGGGGACAAGCTGAGCAAGCAGGAGAAGGATCGGCGCAAAGAACTTAGAAGCCATGAGAGGAAGGATTTGTGGTCCTACTAACTGAGCTGGGCTTATTATATATACTGCACTAACAGTATATGACAACTCAAAAGAAAAGATTGGTCCATTTGGTAATTAAGCTCTTTGAGGAGATCAAAACACCGGAGAAAACAAAGTTACAAAGCTGAGAAGTTCTCTCTCGAACTGTGCATAATGGAGTTAGAACATGTCAAAGTCTTGCAGTGTAACGGACGCTGATAGCTAGAGAAAGGCAAAAAAGAGAGTCGAATTAATGTGGTTTCGAGGGAAGGTAACAAGATAAAATTGGGTGTATTCATTGAAGCAGAAACGAAGAAAAAAACAGCCTTAGGAGAATCTCATTAATTAGGTTGTTGCCTTATATTGGACGACATCTCTCTCTCTCTACTCTCTGTCTTTCTCAGTTGCTCACTCACTGGTTGACTAGCAGAAATAGGCACCTGTTGCCCAATCAGTTCCAAAGTAACTCTTGACCTTGCGAGGGTCAGGATTTTCATGTGAAAGGTCATAGATAAATGACATCAAAGTTACGTATGATTTCTACAGATAATTGCAGATAACACCAGAGTGAATCACTTATCTTATATTCCAAATGTTTGCCTCTCGCTAATGGAGAGGGAAAGAAAAGGAAAGTTATCAGCAAGTAAATTTTTCCACTTCTCCACTTTTCTCCTAGACCACCTTTGTTTTTGTTCGAAATATCTGTTTGGTAAGTAGTGGGATGAAACGAAGAAGATTGTAGATGAGTATATGGGCACATTTCAGAGGAAGATTTATCTCGTAACACACAAAGGCCAAAAGAAGAGGAGGGGGGTTGGCTCTCGCCCCCAACCCTCTATAAAAAGCTCTTAAAAAATTGACCTTTTTTCAATGGATTTTTGAATTTTTTTTAATGTTTTATTCATTTTGGCCCCCTAAAAATATTATTCATGTAATTGGTCCCTCAATAATTAATTCCTGACTTCGTCACTATTCTTATACCGTAACCTAAGTCAAGATCAGAGAAGAAAAACTAAGGGATCTATACAGGCCTAAAACACATCCAATGTACTTAGCGGGCAATTAACAACATTAAAGTCCTTGCACATAGTCAAGATCAGAGAAAAAATTCAGGCATCTATACGGGCCTAAATATAGCAGATATACTTGGCAATCTAGCCGATATTCGTAGGCTTCGGTAGATACATAGAGTGCCTATGACATTGAGTTGGTACTGGGGCTTTAATGTCGTTTACTTTCTTTTGGAATTGCCCTTATCCATATGTACTATCCTCTTAATTGTCTTATATAAGTTCTTACTTTACCCAAAAGAATAAAGGACTAGGAGAAAAGTGGAGAAGGTTGTCATATTTTCTTGGTACTTTCCGTTCCTTTCTCTCCCCATTAATGGAGAGTACATTCGAGAAGAAGAGGACTTCTTTTCTTGGTTTGAAGCTTTGAAATAGGCTCCAACTTTGTTATTAGCGAGTTTGGGAAACCTTAAATATCCATACTCGAGCAAATTGACATACAGGTCATGGGCAATTATTGTGATCACTGGTTGTCATTGTTTTTTTTGTTTTTGAGAGAGATTTCCTGCTTCGTGTATTCGCAGACATAACAAGTTAGCTCCACATTTCTTTTGTAATTGCTGAACTTCCAACTCTTTTCCTCCTAATCTTTGGAATTTTCATTTCACAATATTACATATTGAGGGAGTAAATGAAAAATGGATATTATAAAAGAGCCAGTGGAAGTTTCAGTCAAATGTCAATTAAAATGGAACCATTTTCTTCAATAATATTCGAAGCATTCGAAATGGGTAAGTTATAATTCCAAAATGTGTGTTGTTTATATACAATTTTAATCAATGGACACTTGTGGAACTATAATGTATTTTATCTATTGACCAAATGGAAGGCCTGCTGTACATGAATTTTTGTGGAAGCAGATACTGACAGGAAAGTAGAGAAGGCATCTTCGTTTCAGCTGTGCTTCCAAATAATCACCAGTCGGAAGGAATGCGAAAAACCATGTAGTGGATCCACCCCATGAACGTTAACTAATTGAGGGCAGCATTGGGTCCATGCCAAGTCCAGATCCCCCAAAACCACTAGGATCTATGTGTTTCACCCTGCCAAAATAGCGGATATGACGCAACAGCCTTGCCAGGAAGGTGTTGTGGCATATTGTTGAGCTATCGCATACAACAGCTACATGTTTGCGTGCCCTAGTTAGGGCAACATTCATGCGCCTACTGTCGCCAAGGAATCCAACAGCTCCTAAAGTGTTTGACCGCACCTAATACAAAATGGAAAACAAGCATTATACATCATGTCGTACTACAAACATGAGTAGGTGAAAAAATGTGAATGGCAAGAGTCCGACATGATTTTGGAACTACCAAGACTTCATGCTTTTTTTTTTAAAGATGTCAACGGTACACCATTAATTACACAAGATTTGGACTAAAACCACCTATGTATCAGTTCACAAGAATTGCGTCAACTCATTACCACAGACCCGACTTGGGAATCTCGTGGTGCAATGTAGTAGACCTCCGACATGATACTAAGACACAGTAAATAAGATTTACGTTGACAACTGACAAGACTGAACCGGAGTAACCAACTATATGACACCAATGGTTTAACATTATCATAACATAGTGGACATGATAGAATTAGATAGACATCACAATTACATAGTACGCATGATTCACTGATTCAGGAATTTTTATTTAATGCACAGGACACAATAAGAGAGATTGTGATTAAACACGGTAGGGCTGTCCACCAAACCGGCCGGACCAGCCAACCCAGACCGAAACCGGACTGGTTTTGGCCAAATCCGGTTCTGGCCAAACCGGACCGAGACCGGTATACTCCGGTCCGATTCCGGGTTACTCATATGGAAAACCGGAACTGGACCGGAGTATATCTCTCCAAACCGGCCCAAAACGATAACCGGCTCAAAATGGCATGACCCAAACCCAAAACCGGCCCAAAATGGCATGGCCCAAACCGACCCAGACCGAACTGGTGAAACCGGAGACCGGACCGGACCGGTATGTTAGAATGGCCGGTCCGGTATACACCCTCCACAAAATGTCCGGTTTGGCCGGCCGGACCGGACCGAACTGAACCAGACCGGACCGGCCAATGGACAGCCCTAAAACACGGGGTGTAGTTTACTCATAACGCAAATAGGACCATCCATACATTAGTCATCAAGCAAAGTACAATGACTGTTAGCACCCTATCCACCTGTTATGTTAAGCATGTACACCAAGTAAATATCATTTGACATAGAGGATGGAATACAAATCTAATGGAACTCAAGAACGTGCTACACTTTCGCATAATATCCTTATGAGAAAAAAGGTTCATTAGATGAAATCAGCACAAGTGCCTCGCACCACTCCCCAAAGAGAGAGAACACCAATGAGCAAAGATCTCTAGAGGCTGTGAACAACTATCATACTCTTTTGGGACAGGCAATCCACATTATTATGTTGGTCTGAATAAGAATACATCATAAAAGTATTCCTAGACTGCAGTCAATAAAATTTGAAAGGCGACGTTTAAGGAGCCTAAACCTGCCAGATTTTCTTCCACAGAAGCACAAACCCAGAAGACTCGGACAAAGCCCCAAAATAAGAAGTGGTATCCACCACACCCATGTCCCTTCAACCTCCAACGCATTCCATCCACTCCACCTTACAGTCCAAGCTTCCCTAATAATTGACCTCCCCCACCAGATCAAGACTAGTTGCAACTTAAAGAAAGCACTGTCAAGAACTTTATCATATTTAGTGCCATTTTAGTCCTATTGACAATTTTCCTGGTCGGGGCCCCAGGGTCATTTCTAAATGAGACAAGTAGATCTGAACACAGAAAAATTAAATGGATAGGTTGTTGGAGAGTAGCAACTGTTTGTTCTGTATAGGGTTTGTCTGCCATTTGTTTTCTACTAGTGTTCTAAGACAGCAGAAAATGGATTTGGCAGACCATAGTAGGAAAAATTTACAAAATTCTGTGAGGTGAATGGAGATACAGAATCAGGTTAAGCAGCATATAGACTAAGCGCATCAAAAAGAGAAATACTGTTTCATTAAACTAGGATTTTAGGGTGATGGAACCATACCATTGATATAATTACTGCATCAGCCTCTCGGCCTTGAAAGCTATCAATAGTAGCAACCTCAACACCTGCCGCCTCAGGAAGCTCATCAAGCCTGTCCCTCAGGAGTTGTACTTGAGCTACATAAGGAGATTGTACTGCAATAGCTGCTGGGCTAACACCTGCAGAAATAATTGTACGTAAATATGAATTAACCTGGTCACCCAAAAAGAATAAATTGGGAACCAGAAAAACTATTCAACTTTCATAAATGCATAATGATGCACTTAACAAAGCCAGTTAAGGAAGTCCATCAACATCGTCAGCAGATCCAGGCATTAGTTTGCTTTATAAGATAGCAAATGAAGACACCCCCCAAAAAAAAAAGAGGCTACAACAGCAACTACTTGGAAGCTCCTTTCATAAATGAGCTGCAACAGTGTGCTAAAAACATAATACAAAGTATATGTTAAGGGAAAAATATAGACGTCAGTTCTATAAGCACCAGAACCAGTGAGCCATGTATCTATATAGAGAAAGGAGATAAAGTCCTCAGTCAAATGGGAGTCCATATGAATTATAAGGAGTGGGCACTCATCATGTTCTCTAAAAGCATGGGCATCAAAGCTTGCATAGTTTCCTAACAAGGCAAACATATGAACAGCCCTTTCAACCCAAGATTCATTTTTCCTTATGTCATTATGTAAGAAAGTATTAGAAGGCATAGTTCATCATACAACTGACTGTTAGGATAACAGAAAGAATACAAATATATACTGGTACTTAATCCCTATTAAAAAGACCAAGAATGTTTACCAGAATAAATCAAAGAACAGACATGTTGAACAACAATATCAGCCTCCCCTTCATTGTAAAATGAGCCTGTGCCGGCAGGATCTAAATGCTCTTCACAACCAACTGACAAACTTCCGTATGGCATTCTTGTATCAAGCAAGAGCAGTGAGCATTGGGTTATCCAAGTTGGCTGCATTAGCATATGGGAAAAAGTTTAAGTGGTACTTTACACATAAGAACTCAAAAAAAAAGACAAAAGAAAATAATAAAGCAAATCAAGTAGAAGTTAATTCTGTATTGTCTCGTGATTTTCTAAATCACTTTGTACTATACATAGACTGATATTTATCTGTGAGTATATCTAATTGCAAGGTGAAAGCACTGTTGTTTGTCCATGGAACTGAGATCTACCGACAAGAGATTTCAGGTATTTGTGTGTGTGTGAGTTCCGTTTTCAAGCTGCTCGGGCAGTGCTGTTAGGTTGTAGCTCAGGGAAAAGTCTTTTAATTGTCAGAGCTTGTAGCTTCAAGTAGGACCCAAGAAGAACTTGTAGGTTCAAGCCACTCAGATTGTGTTAAATTGTCAGAGTTGCAATGAGTTGGTTAAAAAGGCTGGGTAGGGCTGAGTCTCAGAACTTTGCATGTTTAAGCGGGATGAGTTCAATATACTAAACAATTCAGCATAGAGAGCAGATTGACAAGTTACTTATTTGACCAGAACCAGGCTTCTTTCCATACCGAGGAAATGCATTCTGCAATCTTTCTGGGTTGTAAGACTATTTGCAGTTGATATATGGACTAACATCTCCACCCTTTTCATAATTGCATTTAGGTTTTGAATAATAGAAAACCATTAGACCAATATAATTTATTCCACAGAAGATATGTTTAAGCCATCAGTGACTTTAATACAGAAAAACAGAAACGGAGATCAAAAAAGAAAGCAGCAGAAAGCCAAAAACTACTGAGAAAACAACAGAAAGACCTTTACACAACAGATGTGGTTTTTCCACGAAAAACTAAAGTGTATGATAAAACTTTCTTCACCTTTAATTAATTTAAAAGAGTTCGCTAGTATTTTGAGAAACCAGTGCATATGATACTAAATAACGAAAAAGGCAAGGATGGATTCTCCTAAGTGCTGTGGCAGAGACTTCAGTTGAGGGGGGATAAACAAATACATCCCATAAATGGACAACCTCAAGATTAATGTCAAAAACAAAAGAAAGAGATTACAGAGTTTGGTACCTTAACAAATGGAGAATCCACAAGAAGATGAGAATATACGGTTAAACAGCATTTTAGTGATCCATGATACATCTCTTTTGATGCCCAACTGGCAATTGCATCATTCATATGGTATTGTGTTGTTAACTTGGTGGCAAGAATTCCATTATGCAAAGTCGCAGCTCTCTCTAGCAGTGATACTCCAAGACCACCTTCCAAGGCTTTCTAGATAAGATAACTGGCGCTAGCTGACACTGGTCACCAGCAAGAATACAGCGCTCTCCCTGCAATATTCCAATCCAGCAAGAGGGTTCAATTGCCTGGGCTGCTTCATCTATAACAACCAGGTCAAAAGTATTCAGTCTTCTAATCAAAGGATCAGCTGCTCCAGTGTTGGTGGCAAGCACAACTTGGGCACTGGATAGTACTTCCTTCACAGTGTCCTTTTCCTTCTTCTTCAGAGTCTTTCCCAGCTGTTTTAAAAGCTGGCGTATCCCAGCAGCTAAGGAATCATCCTTTATGCAGTGCCTGAGGTCTTTTCTTAGATCCGACTTCTTCCTTTCAACCTCTGTTTTAAAACTAGCCAGCTTAGAATTCACAATTTCACCCAAAGACTTTGATGCCACTGTTGTTGATATGCGTGCTGGATTGCCAACCCGCACAATTTCCAGTCCAATATTTGATAGTTTTTCAACCATATTGTCAACAGCCACATTCGTTGGTGCAGTCATGAGCACCCTTTCACCTTGTTGAACTGCAAGTACTATGAGTTCCCTAAGCAAACTTGTCTTTCCTGTACCAGGTGGCCCTTGGATTATCAATACAGGCCGCTTCTTATTCAAACCTAAGGCAATTGCTTTTTGCTGAGAGTCATCAAAAGTTCCAGTCCTTAAAACTCCACACGATTCTTCTCCAGCCCAATCTATCAAATTATTCTCCTCCAGCTCAATCTATCAAATTATTCTCCTCCAGCCATGTAACATCTCCCTTGTCTCCAAATAGTGTAGCCACAATGGCAATCGAAGGATTTTTCTTCTGCAAACCATTCTTTTGAAGCAGCATCAGGGCTTCACAATTGCGCTGCAAAAAGAAGCTTACAACAAGGCAGTAAATATAGAGCAAACAATACAAGGACAAAAGATAAGACAATCTAAGAGTCAATGTGTGATGTGAATTTTGAGGTGGGCGTAGGATTTGATTCTCTACGTGGGCATAGTGATAACTGTCTGGACAATGCATTCCTGTACGTAGTGTGGATACTCATGTCGAGAAACATACAATAGGATAAGACGGTGGCAAGATACAGAGGAGAATATAATAAAAAATTTCTGCGTATAGGTCATCTGAATTTACCAAATTCACATTTTTGTTTTATAGGAATAAGGATGAGTTTATAATAGTCTATATATTTCAGAAAATTTCTAACAATCATAGCAGGCTTCATCGTTGCAATTCCCTTCCAAGCTACAAAACTAGCAATATAAGTACATATTCTGTAACGACCTAAGGAGCTAGCCACATCTGCGCTTTGACTTTAAAAGACTAGTCAATGTTGATTTAAAAACCCCTTGGAATCATTATAAATCTCCATTCTATCAGTAAGAAATCAATGTGGGACTTGACCTTTATACCATTCCTTTCTCATTACTTCTCCTTTTCCACTCTATGTGAGACTTGCAGTGTTACAATCTTCTCCCCTTAAATCCCCAACGTCTTCATCAAGACCCACCAACCCAACGTCTTCATAGCAGGCTTCATCGTTGCAAAAGGACTAGTAATGTTGCTTTTAAAGCCCCTTGAAATCATAATATGTCCTAGTTATACACGGTAAGGAACCAATGTGAGACTTGACCTTTATACCATTCATTTTTCATTACTTTCCTCCCACTCTATCTAGGACTCGGGGTATTATATATTCTGTATGCGAATCAATGACTATAGGGTGGAAGCGCAAATTCAAGTAATGGGATATAGTTATTACTATTGGCATTCCTTATAGCTCTTCTTTATCAGGATCATTACAGTCCCATTTAAAGAACTCGTGGGATGTAGTTCCTGAAAAACTTAGGAAAGACTAGCTCTGAATCCTAAGCATAATAAAAAGCATAGCTTTATTGATCTCCCAGACACAAATATTTGCCACTTCCTCAAGATCCCTCTACCACTAGAAATGACGAGTAAAGAAGTTCTGAAAAAAAAATTCAGCAATAGTATCAGGGAATAGTGGACTCTTTGAATCAAAACTAGGTGGAAAAAAGAAACAGGGTACTGTTTTATACTGTTCAGGTTGAATTTCTGTGTCGCAACTCAAAATCTTCTGGTTTCAACTAACCTTAACACGTGAAACGGAGAAATTTTTGAAAAGAGCAATTCATGTAAGTACCTCATAAGTGAGTGTGTCAGCCAATCCTGGGATACGATCAATGCGCACACTCTTGCCAAAGAGCTTCGAGAAGGTAGGATCACCATGGCGAGACTCCAGAGCTACACTAATGCTACATCCGTCCTCCCCCAGGTTGTTGACAAATCCTTGCATGCAAGAAGTTGCACCTGCACCCCTGCTATCACATGTTCTCACGCACACCATATCTCCTGGAGAAAGAGTAGTCGGCGGTAGCCGGTGGCTCCCCTCAACCCTGAACAACACCAAATGCATTCCACCTAATCCTGCTTACAAAATCCAATTCCGCCCTCCTAAGATAACAAACTCGGAAATTAAAGTCACAAACATAAATTCAAGGCTGTTATTCTGTAATGCCAACTATGCACCTAACCATTTATGCGTATGCATTTGTATATAGATGTTTTAAGAGACCTGTAGATGTGCTGACAGCATTCAAACTGCAGATGGTGTCACAGAGTTCTTGCTGAGCCTGGCCATGGCTAACTAAGAACTCGATCGGTTAGAAGGAATCCGAAGTCTCGACCGGTGTAGGAACTGCATCCAACTCCTCCTGCGTGAACTCCAATTCAGAATCCCTTTCTATTTGAAGCAGCTCCGACATTCGCTTCGTAAACTCGTCGATCCTGCTCTGTATAGCTTTGGCCTTCTCCAGCTCCATCCCTAACACACCTTGCACCTTCTTCTTGGGCTGCACCACCTTCCTCGCCATCGCCCTGTGCTGTGCTGCAAATCACACACTAGACTTCAGCCAATTGCAATTTGAAATGAGAGAGAGGGACCTGAATTGGCAAGCTCCTTGAGCAGCTTCCAGGACTCGGTCTCCCACCAATTCTGAACCAGAGATTTGCGCTGGAGGCCTTGGAGAACGTCACGGAGCTCTCTTTGGAAATGGTCCGTTGAAATATGAGTAGTCCTACGTTGATCAGCAATGTGGGGTGTGTGTGTTTAAGCTTATAAATATAAGCCTCCCTTTGTAATTTTTTTTTCATAAATGAGACGTAAACAAATCCTACTGGATTTTTTCATTGGGTGTCTCATTTATCTAAAGTAAAAAAAAATTTATTTCTAACATGGTATCATAGCGAGGTTTTCGGCTTTAGTCCGGTTACCCCCTGGCGACCATCCGGCTTAGTACCGGTTTTCTCTCGGCTTAGTACCGGCAAATTTCCTGGCTCAGTACCGGCTTTCTCCAGGCTTAGTACCGGCGACCATCCGGCTTAGTACCGGCGACCATCCGGCTTAGTACCGGCAATTTCCCGGCTCAGTACCGACATCCTCCCGGCGCAATACCGGCGACTTCCCGGCTTAGTACCGGCAATCTTTGTAATCATTTTTTTTTCTATAATTATTTTTGTAACTTCAAACTCAAGGTTTATCGGTTTGTCCACCTTGAGTTTGCGGGGAGTGTTATAATATGAGTAGTCCTACATTGCTTAGCAATGTGGGGTGTGTGTGTGTTTAGGCTTATAAATATAAGCCTCCTTTTGTAACTTTTTTTCATAAATGAGATGTAAACAAATCTAACTGAGTTTTTTCATTGGATGTCTCATTTATCTAAAATAAAATTTTTTTTATTTCTAACATGGTCGAACAGTGTGGGATACTGAGTGCAGGACTTCAAGCAGAGGGCTTCGAGACCGAGCGGCATGGGTATTGCGTTGAGGTAAGGCTGGGCCTGGATGACGAAAGTGAGACCCGGCCCCATCTGCTGCCTGAGCTCCGAGAACTCCCCCTGTATCTCGGCCAAAGCGAACTCGGCGGCCATGGCCTTCATGCCCTGCTGAATCCACGTCACCACGCTCTTACCGAGGTCCCTCCGCCCCAGTGGGTCCCCGTTCTCGTTCAACCCGCTCACGCTCTTCGTCGAAACCAGCTCAATGGAGTTGCTTTTTCTCTTGCCACCGCTGCTGGGGCGCGTACTTCTTCGTTTAGTAGTGTTGGCTGTGTCGTTTCGAATTATAAGGCGTTGGAAACCGAGGTTTGGGGAGGAATAATAACGGCGACAAATGGCATGGTTAAAGTGGCCGTTGAAGAGGCAGGCATTGTGACGGAGACGCAGGCTGAAGTTCGGTAACGCTTCCATTCCAATTTCCGAACACCCGCAGCTCCTATATTTTCCAAGTACGACGACCATCACCGCTGCTATTTCGTTCTTATTGACATAACAAACAGAGTACCGCTAAGAAGCGAAGTCATAGTTGCCCCATAGAACTCAACCATAACTGAAAACGCAAATATGTTCACACTCATAACACTTTTCACCCTTTATTACAAATTTCAATTATTTTGAATAGAAAATAATTTTTTGTCATGCAAAATGACACCATGTATTCATAAATTTTTTTAGCAATTACCATTTTATGAGGATATAATTGTAATTTTAGAGGTTTAGAAATGGAAAATTTTGATAGAGGGTATGTTGCTTCTGAAAATTATTAGTTGGTGAGTGTAAGTGACAAAAATAATAAATGTGGGTACAAAAGTATCAAAAATTCCGTAACTGATGAGTATAAAGTGTATTAGTTATTTTTTGTTCTAAGCTTATTACATCCTTAGTGACAAGGGACAAACACTTTTTCTAGCCTTTTTCTAAGACTTCCACTTTTCTCTTTCTAGACAATTAGAGGAAAAAGGTCAAAATCCACACTTCTCCTGTAATTGTATAGAAAAAGAAAAGGTGTTTATCCTGTATCCCTAAGGAAAAATGATCCGAGATTGAATTTAAAACTCCAAAAATTCAAAAATGATCCGAGATTGAATATAAAACTTCATCATTCCTTTGAGAGCTAACCCTTTTGAAGGTTGTGTTAATTGGTCTACCATTCTCCGTTGCCCCTCTGATGTGTGAATTTCCTTTTCACTTTCCCCCGGCATTGATCTTTCCTTGAAAGTGCGCGTAGAATACCAAATAAGGTTATTCATATAGAGTAGGACTCAGAACCTGAGAGATCTATCCATTTTCTGAAGTCTTCAAAATTGGACTAAATTTTTGCTGGCCTCAGCAAACCAGATCCGGAACTTTTTTTGTTTTGGGATGAGTAAATCCCTAGAAATTTTACCTATAAACATTTGAACATAGTAATAGTACTGCAGCATTTAACATAGTAATGTTCATGAAAAGCCGGTGACCATTTTCAGTCATGGTATGTACATAATGTGTTATGAGCGACATGTACAATAATCTGTTAATCCTGAAGTTTCCGTTCTGCCCAAACCGGAGAACCATGGTGGCAGTGCTTACATTTATAGTCATATGCAGCAACTCTGTGGTTTCCTCTCTCTTAGGTGATCAATTTCTTTCTCTATTAACAAAGACGAAGCCATCAAAGCAGCAGGCTCAAGCTTTTTCTTCGTTAACCACCCGAGTCCCACTCTTAGATAGTAGGAGGTCTTTCAGTTCTCTGTAACTCCTGAGTTCTTCAAGTGCATCAGCGGTCTTTCGAGGCATAAAGAATCCAGAAGCTGTAGCAACTCCTCCCTCAAGTTCAGTTTTCACTGAGTGGGATGAGTAACTTGGATCCTGGCGCAGAGGAGGTGCTGTCCTCAGCATGCGAACAAGAACGCCAACAGCAGCATCTTGTGATTTTCTACCCATTGGCAATGACTGTGAAGCAAAGTCGGAAGCTTTTTTCCCATCCAGATTCGGACTGTTCGCCCAAAATTTTAAACAATGTGGAAACAGTATGATAAAGCTTTAGATCATGCTCTTCTCCAAAAGGGCAATATACAGTAAATACAAACAGATCTAGAACCTAAGACAAAGCTGAAAGAAAGAGTATCACATGACACAAACTCCAAGCACAAGCAATAAAGTCCTGAAATGGATTAATTTAAATAAGTAAACAAACGGGTAAAACTATCAGTTCCATGCATCCTCGAGTCCACAAAGCAGAGATAATATGCCAACTATCAAAGGACAGTTAGCACTTTTGTTGGTCCCCAGGTCGGATACCATATAAGGATGGAAAACTGTGCAGAGATTGAACCAGCAAACAATTAAAAACAAAAAACAAAGATCCCCAGCTTAGGATAATGTTTGGTAGATACTGCTAACAAGGAACACTGAGCATTACCAGTCCACTGCCATTCCCTCATGAATATGATTAATCCGAATACCTTGGCAATTGACAGACGCTTGATGGTAAATTACAGTCTAAAATTTTAGCCAACACTCCAAGTGAAAGAGACATAGAGTCCAGTGTGAGCTCTGTGGATCGTGGCTGCATCATGCAGCAAGGGACCAAACACGAATCCCAGGCAGATAAAAAGAGAAGAACACCTATGCACCTGGCAGATGCATGATAGACAAGTACAGTTCGGAATCTGGAAAACACTAGGCTTCATAAGCTTTACATGGACTACTTATGCAATTCAATAGACTAACTATGAATTCAAGAGTGGAAATGTAACGACCCAAGGACAAGCACTAGCCACATCTGTGTTTTGACTTCAAAATGACTAGTCGAGGTTTCTTTTGAAGCTCATTAGATCATTATAAAGTTCAGTTCAACCTAGTAAAGTCTCAATGTGGGACTTGGCCCTTCTCCCACTCCATGTGGGATTCGGGGTATCACTCATTCAACCTATTATGGTGCTTGTTGAGGTCTTTGTGACCATTGAGGTCTGTGTGACCATTGGGGTCTGTGTGACCATTGAGGTCTGTGTGACCATTGATAATTTCACTACGTTGCTTGGCGTGAGATATTTTGCTATAAATTCTGTTTTCAGTTAGTATTGCTCACTACTTTTCTTGATCTCGGTTATGCTTATAAACTGTCATTCTCCCTACTCACGTTGATTGCTACTTACTGAGCTAGTTATAGCTCACCACTTTACTTCATATCTTTCAGATTTAGCGGTCGGTGGCAGCGAGTAGTAGGAGTTCTCGAGTTATAGTTTCAAATATTTGTTGCAAGATGCAGAATATTTGAATAAAGAGTCATCTGGAGACTTTAGTAATAATTGTTTTATTTCGGAGACTTTAGTAGTTTTATTGTTTATTGATACTTTTGTTAAGAGAAGTATTTAAGGATTTATGTTTTTAGTAGTGCTCTGACTAAACTGTGGGGATTCAATTTGATTATTGAAAGATGAAATAGAGATTTTTATGAGTTCTTTTCTTTGTTGGGATGTTATTTTCAAGCGGTATTCTATCCGTTTAGACTTTTGGGTCGGGGCGTTACAGATTGTAACGACCCAAGGACAAGCAATAGCCACATCTGTGCTTTGACTTCAAAATGACTAGTCAAGGTTGCTCTTAAAGCTCCTTGGATCATTATAAAACTCAATTCAACCTAGTAATGTCTCAATGTGGGACTTAACCCTTATAGAACTTATCTCACATTCATTCTCTTCTCCCACTTCATGTGGGATTCGGGGTATCACAATCTCCCCCCTTAAATCCTTGACTTCCTCGTCAAAACCCACCAAGCCCACATTGGTGGTTACTAGGACCGCTCTGATACTATTTGTAATGACCCAAGGACAAGCACTAGCCACATTTGTGCTTTGACTTCAAAATGACTAATCAAGGTTTCTTTTGAAGCTCATTAGATCATTATAAAACTCAGTTCAACCTAGTAAAGTCTCAATGTGGGTCTTGGCCCTTATAGAACCAATCACTCATTCATTCTCTTCTCCCACTCCATGTGGGATTCAGGGTATCATAGGAAAGGTGTTTAAAAGCCAGACTCATTCAAACACCTTATCCGACAAAAGGGACTCCAAAATTTTGACTAGCAATAGCTGTCAACTATGAGTGTTTTAACAACAGATACCTTTCTGATCAGAATCCTATAGAATAACATAAGTATACAACAATACATATCATGATGGAGGCAATAGAAGAAGAAGAAGAAGAAGAAGAAGAAGAAGAAGAAGAAGAAGAAGAAGAAAGGAGGGTTTGGAGGACGTTTGACAAAAGAATGGTAGTCGAACATAAATGTGTCAATGATTGGGACGAACTCGATGCAAGTATTTAGGAGAATACCAGAAGAAGAACTCTACACTACTCTTAAAATTAACTATGAAACCCAATAAATTTCCAATACAAGGGTTATGATCTGTCATGGTTCTTGTCGATAAATCTTTATAGCAAATAGGCTGGTTTTATTTCTGTCTTTCAGATTTTGTATCCATGCTTTTATAGAAGCATAATGATAAATGCATGAATAATAGAACCATCACGTAAGCTTTAAGCCTCCCTACACTATGGCTCTCTTGACCAATAACTTCTTTGTCCTTCCTTTCTTTAAGCCTCCCTACATTTTAGTTGCCATCATAAAATGTACATCAAGATTGTGGGATAATTTGTTGCTTTAATACTATTCAGACTGTTGTAATCAAACAAACTTCAAGACTCGCCTAACTATCTAGTAACCAAGCAGCTCTAGAAGATCAAGCCCTATTTGCCAACATTTGGAGAGCTATATTGTGTGCAAGAAAAGTAGCTGGGAGGATCATAGAACAAAACCTCTGAATAAGAAATATTACTGGCATAAAAAATGATAATAAGCCTGGAGATGATTTATGACTTCACTTATAACTGTAATGTAACAAGATGAATTGACGTACCTGGCTTGAAAATCCAATGTATCAACGTCATCAACATCAAAAGCACATGAGAAGTCATTATCATCCAAGTCATCCTGGAAAGATAATCTGCTGGAGCTTCTGGAAAATCCAATACGTGGTGAGTCACTGGAAGATAACAACCCCGAGAACCGCCCTGAATCATCTTTGCTGTCTCTGGCCATCTATCACAGAAAGTAATTGGTCTTATCAAAAAACCACAAAAGTAGCCATAGAACTTTAAGAGTGGGGATGTAGAAAAAGAAAGTATCTGGATTTTAAGATTAGGACCACCTTGTGACCAGGATAATGATTCTGCATATCTCCAGACCTTAAAGTCTCTATCTTCCTAAAAGATGTAATCCCAGATAAAGACTCCTGTGATGAAGGATCAGCCTTTCTGCTTCTGGGAGATAAAGGTGGAAGAGAACTTCTATTTGGATCAGAAGAACAGGGAGAGAGGTATCTAGAACTTCTGCCCGTCATTGGAAGTGGTATGCTCACGGGAGCAGTTTCGGGACGTAGACGTGTTTGCACAGGATTGCCACCAGCGATGTATGATGGGGAAGATGGGGATGGAGATGGAGAGAATGGAGGTGAAAGCTGATAATCATCATAACTGATGGCCTTTTGATGGATTGGCATTCTGTAGTTTTGAACTCTGTGGCTATGTATATCAGTAGGTGGAGATGGAAAATCATATGGCATAGCAGGTGGGCGATATGTAGGTGGAGATCCAACAATGGGTTGATTCTGTGCAGGAAAAGCTGCTCTGGGGAAGCCACTTGTCCAGCTGTGTGGGCGTGCAGGGGATGGAGCTTGTACTCCTCTCAACGGGAAGGATATAGCACGAACACCCTTCTCTGAAGTGGGGAAAGACCTCAGACGGTTAGTGTTGGGGCTACCAACATAATCTGTGATAATCTTTGGTGGCAGTGAGGTTGAAGGCTCAAGGTTGAAATCGGAGAGCGTTGTTCGGTATGTCACAGATATGCAAAGTCGGCCAGGGAGGGCCTCTACAGGAGTGAAACTGTATTCGTCCATCATCTCTTCTTCCTCCCTTGAGAATGGATCACTAAATGAAGATACCTTATAAATAATATCAAAATTATAAGCCTGACTTGATGTACTTAACTGCCGGAAGATCCTATAAGCTGGGAGAAGCCTCATTTGTGAATAAAGCGCACGTAAAAGTATTATCGACCTCTTGTATGTTTTCTTGTACAAGGTAGAACTTTCACCAGCTTGAGCAGCGACAACTCGTGGGTATTCATACTGAACAACCCACCTCTCTATAACTGTCTCAACAGCTCCCCCGGCTGAATTAGACCCTTCGTGAACAAGTATTACATCAATTATCATTGGATCCATCAGATTTCTGTGCCAGGAATTCAAGTTATCCAGAGCTGTGGAGCGGTCACCTAGAACTAAGTTGAACCATTTGTCACTCTTTTTCACCCGAGAAGCCGATGACAGGTCCCCACTAAAACCATGACGATGAAGGGAAGGAACCCTCGAGTCAAGAATGATGTGTAAGCTCTTTAACAGATATTGGGAAACGATTTGTTCCAACTTCCCCGATTCTGGCTGAGAATTACTCTGCAAATCCATCTTCCTCAGCAAAAACATGTATCACTTCATCCCAAACTCTAGATCAGAAACACTCTGCAAATCCATCTTTTTTCAGCAAAAACATGTCTGACTGCATCCCCATTTCCCAATCCCTCTCACTGTGCATTCCCACCCCAAACTATCAATACTAAGAATAAAATACACTTCGCCAAATTGCGAAAAATTAGTTACTGACAACCAAAATAATATCCCGATTATTTTTGCATGAAAAACCAACCATATCTTCCCACAGATCCATGGATCAGAAGAAAACAACGAAAAACACAAACCTAATGCTTGTGTATCCCAGATTCGAAAGGCTGATGAGTGAGAAATTCAAGAATTATCTTTCACGATGCAAGGGCCAGCCATCCAGTCAGCGTTATCTATACACGGAGACAAAGCAACACGTCAATGATCCATAATTACCCATATCCAAATTACACAGAACGGAAAGAAGAAGAAAAAACGCTAGAACCCACTAATTTAGGCAACAAATTATGCCAAGCAATAAGCCATGTAAAATATAAAAAGCAACAGATCCAAGGAATTGGGTTTCCGAAAAATCAGCAGGACAAAGATTTCAGCACGAGCAATGCTATTAATCAAACAAACATACAAAACAGCAAACGATTGAGAACACATTTATTAAATAACCAAACCTTAAAGAGACGAGAGAGATTGAGTCGTAGAGATATGAAACTTACTCCAAAAAGGGAACAAAGAAGTGAAACTTATCCAACCCAATTGGGTGCTTAATACAACAATAATTAAGGATTGCGTAGAGAGCATAGAGCCGTGGTATTCCACTGTTTTATCTTTTATTTAAATCTAACGATATTTTCCGTCGTATGATTTTTTATTTCTCAGTTAGTAAAAATCAGGTGTGGAGAGGACGACGTGCTCTCGTTTAATTTCAGCATCAAATGCCAAGAGGACATCAACAATTCCTTCTTCAGGCTCACGTTCATTCGCTGCCGAAAGTCCAAACCCCACTTTGATTTCGGAAAAAGTAAAATACGCCTTTTGGGGGGGGAGGACAAGACATAAATTTATTTAAATGTTAAAAAGATGGCATTTTCCTAATTAATGAACAAGTTAACAAAAATCTAACGTTGTCGATGGGTATTCAGAAATAGATTCGTACCACCACTCTGTGTTAAATTTTTGGTTAATTATATTTTACACCTACGTTAGTTTAAATTTCTTGATATTTTGCACCTCATTTTTTTAATATTAAGACATTTTATTCATGTATTTTGGACTAATTTTGGATTACATTTTGCACGTGATACACTGTGTACCACCACTCCATGTTAAATTTGGATTAATTACATTTTACACTCGTGTAGTTTAGAAGTCTTGATATTTTGCATCTCATTTTTTTTAGACATTTTACTCACATCGTTCTTTCAATTTACACATCATTGTCTATTTATCAGTTATTTCTAACGAAAAATAGTTACATGTTTGGCACGTTGCTCACTTATTCATTTTGCCTTGATATTAAAAAATAGTTAATTACATTTTACACTCACGTGGTTTAGGGGTTCTGAAACTTTGCATCCCTTTCTTTTATTGTTGAGACATTTTGCACCCACGTGTTTTGTATGTGGTTGATTTTTTCGTTCGAAATAACGCATAAAATTCATAAGTGTCAAGACCTCCAAACCATGTAAGTGAAATGTCTCAAAATTAAAAAAACAGGGTGCAAAGTATCAAGACTCCCAAACCAAGTGGTGTAAAGTATAATTAAATCTTAAATTTTTATGGGCCTCTAATCTTATCCAAAGACCTTGCTGAGAGTAACATGTCTCATAAAACTTGCCCCAACTCAACTTTTTAACCTCTGAACATTTTAGAACCTGTCCTATAGTCTCATCTTTACTCTGAAAATGTTTCTTCTTTATATTTTGGTCATTGGACTGGAGAAGTAATCCCCCTCTAGAGTCTAGACCCCTTGTCCACATCAGTTCCGGGCTCAATCTAAAATAAGGCCTACAAAAAAGCCACCTGACCTAACCCATGATACGTGGGTTCGGTCTTGCTTACGGTTGTGACGAGACAACAACCCAAACCACCGGCACCTTAATGAGCAAGGACTTGGACCTATACCTCACCAATCAGCCCAAGTTGCTCGTATTTGTGGTGCTCATTCAGGTCCGGGAAAAGAAAACTGCTTACCAGGCCCAAGAATATATTGTAGCTTTGCATTTACCCTCCTTTTTCATGACCGTGAAAAACAAAGAGAAGAAAATATGTGATTTCCTCTCTTTCTTTTAAGTATCTTAGGGTTAGTGATTAAATTCTAACCCTTAAATATTCATTTTAAAATCAGAGTCCCAACTTTGAATCTCTTTATTCAATCTTTGTTTGACCAACACATAAGTCTTTACATTGTTGAACAGACACAAAAGTTTCATTAGGAGTACAATTACAAAGTATGCTACACAGTCTAGGGTTCCATCATCCAGATTCCAGATAAGGCTTGATCTTCCGGCGGTGGCTTGGTTTTCTTCTGTGCTTGTAATAGTAGGAAATAGCACAAACACCCCCTCTCTGAAAAAGGGAAAAGACCTCAGACGGACACGCCCACCAACAAAATCTCTGATAATCTTCGATGTCAACGAGGTTGAAGGCTCAAGGAGTGAAATCAGAGAGCGATTTTCGGTACATCAAAGATATGAGAAGTCGGCCATGGCAGGCCTCTACAGGAGTGAAACTGTACACATGCATCATTTCCTCTTCTTCCCTTGAGAATGGATCACTAAACAAAGATACCTTATAAACGATATCAAAATTATAAGCCTGAGTCGATGATCTTAACTGCCGGAAGATCTTATAAGCTGGGAGTAGCCTCATATGTGACTATGTGAGTAAAGAGCACGTAGAAGTATTATGGACCTCTTGTATGCTTTTTTGCACAGGGCAGAACTTTCACCAGCTTGAGCAGACACAAGTCGTGGATGTTCGTACCGAACAACCCACCTCTCTATCACTGTCTTAATAGATCCCCCAGCTGAATTAGACCCCTCACGAACTAGTATTACATCAATTATCATTGGATCCATCAGATTTCTGTGCCAGGAATTCAAGTTATCGAGAGCTGTTGGGCTGTCACCTAGGACTAAGTTGAACCATTCATCACTCTTTTCCACCGGAGAAGCTCATGACAGGTCCTGAGGTCCCCACTAGGATCATGGGGACGAAGGGAAGGAAACCTTGAGTCAAGAATGATGTGTAAGCTCTTTAACAGAAATTGGGAAACGATTTGTTCCAACTTCCCGGATGCTGGCTGCTGGGAATTACTATGGAAATCCATCTTGCTCAGCAACTACTTCCCAAATTCCAGATCTGAGATCATAAATTTCTAATTAATTTACAGGTTAACAAAACAAAAGTTTAAAGTTGTCCATGTCATGAAACCTGCCCCAAGTCCAACCAAAGAAGATGAGTAACACTCCACCTGTCAACAACTTAGAACCCGTCCGTAGTCTCATCTTTAGTCTGAATAATTTTCTTCCTTTTCTTTTGGTCATGGGACTGGAGAAGTAATCCCTCTCTAGACCCCTTGTCCACATCAGTTCCCAGCTCAAACTGAAAATAAGGCCTAAAAAAAAAGCCACCTGAACTAACCCATGACAAGTGATTGCGGTGGTGCCTACGGTTGTGACGAGACAACAACCCGAACCACCGGCACCTAAATGATCAAGGACTTGGGCTTATGCCGCTCCAGCAATCAACCCGAATTGGTCATATTTCCAGCCCTCATAAGAGAAAGAGGACTTGGCCGAGCAGAAAGCCTGGATTTACACCTACTATTTAAGCTATTGTTTTGGGCCCATGGCTAGAAAGCCTTTAGCAATGTATTTTGCTCCATGACCATCATGGTTAATCCTATATATCTGGATTCTCGGATCAGGAAAAAGAAAACTGCTTACCAGGCCCAATAAAACTTTTGTGGATTTGCATTTACCCTCCCTGTTCAAACTTCACGACTGAAAAAAAAACAAAACAAATTATATAGTACTGGAGTGTAGTTACTTCGTTTGAAGAACAAATTATAAGCCACCTCCGATTGCTTCAGTGGTTAGAGTAAATTAAGAGTCGAGCTGATAAGGTGTACGTGAAGATAAAACTGGTAACTAAATTGGGAGTTTGAGCTGTGGGCTGTCTAACCTCTTGGAAGATTGTTGTTATGTTAAGCCTGTCAATATGTCCAAGTTAAGTTTGATCTGTCCGAATTCGATACACAGATATACCAATAGATCCAAGTATTACAAGTTAGTAGCAAAGACAGCAACATAGGTTCCAAGTAAGTATAGTTATTTTGGTGTGGCTAATAAAAATGTTAGTAGCAAAATGTGGACGATGTCGTTTTAAGTTTATTGCAGCAACTGACGAGGCAATTGCCTAATCTTTTTTTTTTTGTCTCCTTGTTCATTATCTGGTACAAGCTTAATTAGTAAATTTTGGGCAGCGGAGTTAAGTGGAATCAGGGGCAGCTGATAGTGATGCCAAGAGGCTTTCTTTCTTTTTACTCTTACACTTTGGGTTCCATGCATTGGCCGGGTATGAAGCTCTAAAATTGTTACCTCAAAGAAAAAGCTTGATGTGATGAAGACAGAATGTGGACCAGGATAGCAGGACGTGAGGCGCTAATCCATTATTAGGGTCTCGGGGCCCCATCTGCAGCGGAGTCATCTTCAACAGTTACTGTCTTTTCGGGTTTCGATGGGCTACAACATAATCTATATTCGGATATTCCTTCAGACGGATATTTCTTTAGGAAATTTGACTGCTGTTCCTTAAGTTTTAACCTCTTTTTATTTTTAGTCATGAATTTTAGAGGGTCAAAATTTTAGTCATTGAACTTTCATCTTTGTAAAATTTAGTCCTTCCGTCAGTCTGCCGTCAGTTTGCCGTCAAATTTGTACCGGTCGACCGGTACAAAAATTGACGGTAGACTGACGGAAGGACTAAATTTTACAAAGATGAAAGTTCAAGGACTAAAATTTTGAAGGTTGAAAATTAAGGATTAAAATTAAAAATAGCTCAAAACCTAAAGACTAAAAAGCAAATTTACCTATTTCTTTCCTTTTTTTTCTGGGTTCTAGACGGATCTGTGGGGTTCACTGCCAAAAGGCCAGGATTTTGGTGTTTTTATTGTTGTCAGATTTTCCTGCTTACAGTTTTTAGATTTTCTTTTTCTCAAACGAAATCAAGAAAAGCTTGGACTCGAATCTTGAAAAAATTGGATTTAATCTCTATTTTCAAATTCGTTTGCAACAAATATTTTAAGTTGTTTGTTTTCTTCCTTAATTTTCTTGGCCACATAAAATATATGGTTCAATCCGAACGTTACTGGAACCATTTGCTTCAGTCAAATTTAGGACATAAAATACTTTAGTAAATCTAGCTATATTAATATTCCAAACCCCCGCTTAAATAATGAGAAAACAAATCCAATGGACCAATTTCACCAATTTTTTTAAAATAACAAATATAAAGGAATTGAAGTAAAATATTCCGCACGCGTGAATGATTGAAAATATAAACTCTTCGAATAATTCAAAAGCAAATCACACGTTAACACGTCAAAGCTGTCAACAATCTCGACAGCACAACCCTTCAAATCATTTTAAAGAAGTAAATCCGTATCCGAAGAGACAAAATGACGCACAATAAAAACTTTCATTATTTTTTTTTTCTAAATAAGAAAAACTTTCATTAACTCAGGGCTTGTTTCGTTTCGTTTGCATTCTCAGAATTTTTTGAATTATGAGAATACAAAAATCGAACATGTTTTTTAATATCACCTAAAAATAACTACAACACGCATACCATTAAAGTTAACATCACCTAAAAATTCTCAAAACATATAAAATTCTCAAAATATACACTAACCGAACACCCTCTTAAACGAAGATGATTGTGGAAGGCCCAGATTGTTGGAATCCTTTCTTAATTTAGCTGAGTGAAGATTGTGGCCGAGTCACCAATAACTCACCACTGGGTATGTTTATTATTATTATTATTATTATTATTTTCTAATTATCATTGGATAGTTACTTACATTGCTTTAATTGGTAGTGACTCCCAGATTGGTGGCGAAACCCAACCAAACTTCAATCAAATTAGACCACATGATTATAAAAATAACTATAAGTTTGGAACTTAGACACAATAGGGTATCAGAATGCTTGATACTTTTCTTTATTAGATTGTATAATTTTAAAAAGATAGATATAATAAATAAATTATATATTATTTAAGATGTATATATAAAATTTTAAAATTAAGATCCTCTGTAAATTTCTACACGAATTGTATGATAAAATTTAGAGAGAAATAAACATAATAAGTAGACTTTATAGTATGACCTATGCCACTTGAATTTTTATATGCGCAGATATACACTTGTAAGGGTAGATATCGGAATGGATGAAATCGAAATGACCAACTTCAGTTTTATTCTGGTACTCAGGGGAATGCAATTTTTTTGTTCTGGTTTTGTGGGCTTTTTTGGACATATTCTTTGGGGCTCTAACGAGCCAAAAATATTTTTTTGACCGAATTTTTGGAAGATTTTTATGTTATTCATCATAAATTAACAATAAATATAAATATTCATCCAAAATCTAGATTCTAAAATAAACATTCAAGCAAATTTCATATGTTATACTTTATTTTGAGCCTTTTTTAAAAATAAGCATAACCGAAAATTTCTGTATTTTTTAGTTATTCATCATAAATTAACAATAAATATAAAAATATTCACCCAAAATCTAGATTTCTTAGGTCATGTTCACTTGTTATAATTTTGGTTCTCCAAAATTTTATGATCATTATAAAAATTTCTCTCTCCTCATCAAATCATTCTTTTTCATTGTAATATTCATTTAATTTTTCTCTATCTTTACTTTTTCACCAACTCTAATAAACTATCTTTACTCTTTTACCAGCTCAGAAAAATATTTTAACTTTTTCACAAACTCTCGTACAAAAAATTTTAACCACCCCAAAAAATTTGAGCACTATATAAATTTTCATATGTTATACTTTATTTTGAGCACTATTTTCATTTTATTTTTTTAGAAAAATAAGAATCGAAAATTTCAATGATTTCGATCCCGATTTCAAACCTGGAAATGATCAAAAATAACTTATGATACTGAAATCGAAAATTTCGATTCTTACCGAAAAGTTTATCCATCCTTATACACTTAAAGGATTGCTTTTTAGTCGTGTGGTGGATCTATAGGCAAAATACTATGATAAGGTGAGTAGGTGGTCGTTGGTTTGAGTGGCTATTATAATCTTGAGGGGACCAGCCGATCAGGATCATTATGAGGCATGCGGGTGAGCCAAGTGGGACAAAGGGGAATCAAATTCCTTAAATTCCTAGATAAGTAGGATCCATTGTGAGGCATGCGGGTGAGAAAAGTGGGACAAATGGGAATCAAATTCCTTAAATTCCTAGATAAGTAGGATCCATTGTGAGGCATGCGGGTGAGAAAAGTGGGACAAATGGGAATCAAATTCCTTAAATTCCTATATATAAGTGGAGGACCAGAGAAGTTGAATGACCGAATAGAAGATCAAAATAAAAGGGAATTTTTTTTGTTAAACTTTTAACCCAAATGGATTCGGTTTGGCTCAATAATTAGACTTAATTAAGAGTTTATGTGTATGAAGTGTACTGTTTTGGATTCAATTTCTTTTAAGATAAAACTGTGAATTAACTAAAAGTTATATCCTTAAATGTAACATGAGAATCATATCCTTAAATATAACATATTTTTTTAAGACCGTAATCGATATTGAATATTAAAAAACTTAAAATTTATTTCTAATTAAACAAAATAATATATAGATAGTGCAACGTATTAAAAATTGATAATTTGTGAATATAATAGCTAATCTGTTATGCGAAGTGCAAAATAGATGATTATTGTTGAGTAAAAAAGTTTACTATCTTTTGTGTAAGCTGTGAGAAGAAACTTAGGATGTGTTCGGTGGGTATGAATCCTCAAAATTCTTTAGAATTCTCAGAATATAAATTTTTTTACAAACAAACATCATTTTTAACACCACATACAAATAACTATAACACGCATACCAATAAAGTTAACATCATATAAAAACTCTCAAAACACAAAAAATTCTCAAAATTTACTCTAACCGAACATCCTCTTATATGCACTACCACTGCTCGGCTACTCATGTACATGCAACGTGTTACTGCTCGGCATCTCAAGTACTGAATTCTCATCTTATTTTGAAAAAAAAAAATCATAAAAGAATAACTAAGTTTAGAATAAGGGTTCGTTTATTAATTAGCTAGGGCACCATGTCTTTGGATTGAATAATTGCATTTGAAAAAATACGGAGAAAAAAAGAAAGCACTTGTATAAATGAACCATCCAGTTTTTTTCAGCAATCAGTACGTTACAAAAAAGAAAAAGAAAAAAAGGACAATCAATTGTCAATTCAAGTGCTGGGCACGCGAAGTGGACCAGCATGTTTGCTGAGAAGACAAAGAAAGACCTGGGATATGTTCGTTTTCACACTTTTTTCAGGATTCTAAGTATATTCACAAATCTACCACCGAACATATTCAGAATTCAAATACAAACACCAATACATTTTACACAATCTCCAACAAATTTTTAATTTTTTATTCAACATAAATTTTCTCTCTCTATACTTTTTCACATAACTCCAATACTTTTTTATTAAATAATTACATCAAATCATTTCTCTCTCCACTTTACACAACACCAATAAAACACTATTCAACATAAAAATTCACAACTTCTCTAAAATTCTATATTTTTACTCAAAACGAACATAACCCTGGACAACGGAAGAAGTTCCTAGACCAAAGTAGTCTCTAAATACAAAATATTAGGAAATTTTTTATTCATCAATTTTTTTTGAAAGTAGTAACCCAAAATTTTGATAAAAATTAGAAAATTATTTTTATTTCTAAGTTAAATAATTTCTTTCTTCACAAAAAAATATTATTTTCTGTTTTTATTTTTTTTTCACACGCTCATCTTTGAATGTTTTGTTTGGTTTTAAAAATGTTTTTTAATAATGATTAAGAAATTTTTTCAAATATATTTGTTTAAGTGTTTGTAAGAATGATTGGGTCCATAAAAATAATGTATGTTTATTAAGATAAAATTTTTTAAATTTAATTTTTTTGGAGAATATAAGAGTAAAAAAGTATGTTTGGAAATAAAATTTTCTTGAGAGGAGTTTTTATGAATTTTCTTAAAAAAAATTAATTTTTGTATTTTTTATCATAAAATTGAGATTGATTCTTTTATGTGAAAAAAACATGTTTTGATTGAAAAACGTTTTTAAATTATTATTTTTTTAAAAAAACTTTTTGAAGACCCTTAACTAAACATAGCCAATCTAACTCAATTTTCACAATATTTCTAATTTTTTTAAAAGAATTTGGTTTGCAAGGAAAGACTCGTTTAGTAGTACAACAACTGATGTGCTTAGCTAATGCACCTTGGCCAAACCAACTCTAAAGATAAACATCTTGCAAAAAGATTAAAAACCAAGATAATAACTATCTTTACCTCCATTTCTGCTTACATATTAAAAGACATTGAAGCAGATTCTTCTTTTAATTGCGATATCTTGTAGGAATTTTCACACTAGCAAAGTCCCATTTTTTCTTTTGGTCTTTAATTTATTTAGGCATGTTTTTGGCATCTACTCCTTGTCTCCTTCCATAAGTATCTTTCACATGAAGAAAACGAACACGAGATAAGAAAAGTAAAAAGGAAGAATCCAAATCATGGCGGTACGATCCTCCATCAACTCAGAACCTTTTTCTTTTGTCGACCTCGACGAAGCAACAAAGCTGAACCTCAAAAAATATTAATTATTTATTTATATTAAACAAGTTTTTCCGAAGGATAACTTTCCTTAATTTCGACCGACGTTGAGGAACTTGCACAGTGTAATCATCGTAATCATAACAACGTTCTCTAATTTGTCTGAGCCAATAAGAACATAGGTTGTTGCTTGTACTTGTGGACTGTCCCCGATAGCATCCCACTTTGTTGGCGAAACGCAACCCAACTTCTCAATCGTCAAACTTATGGCAAATTAGAGGAGAAAAGGAGATCTAAATTGATACGCAACAGAGAGAAAAAAAAAGGTTAAAGCGGGTAGAGAAAATGGCTAGATACATTGAACCTGGACATACATGTTTCTGCCTCTATATAAGGCTTATTATACATGCATGCTCCTGGGGTTTAATGTTTTCTCATAAATATCACTAGTTAATTTTTGTTGTCCCGCCACACCTGTGGTATATCTCTTTTTCCCGTTATACTACTTCGGCAATATTCCGTCTATTTTTGGACGTAATTGATGATGTTGTTCAAGTGATCACGTCACATCCAATTAAAATGTAACACGTGTTCATAACAACTGACTGGACGAAATTCTTTTTCCACCTCCATATCTACGTCACTCATCTCCATGGCAATTTACCGAAATGCCCTTAAAATCCACATAACCTAAGAAAACAGATTCTCCAAAGATCGAACAGCCCCATCCGCGACCCGATAGAGACTCAATATCTGTATTCTATATTCCCCCCAAATCAGTTCTAGAAAAACCCTAGATCGTTGAAGATCCACACGACGCAGCGCTGCCCATTTCGGCAAATCAAATCGACTGCAACCCAGATCTGCTAATGAATGTAGGGAAATGATTTATAACATATTTTTCGTTCAAAAAATTAATACAGAGTTGGTGTTCTTCTTTGCACTAGAGGTCTTTTACCTCAATAACTAACTGCCAGTGTAGAAGATTGACGGTTAAGTTCGTAGAACTACTTAGGTCACAACCCTACTATTCAAGAAACATCTTGGTGAATATCAGAGATTTGCTT
This sequence comes from Myrica gale, assembly GCA_963930655.1. Classification (NCBI taxonomy): domain Eukaryota; kingdom Viridiplantae; phylum Streptophyta; class Magnoliopsida; order Fagales; family Myricaceae; genus Myrica; species Myrica gale. The sequence goes on from OZ005611.1 coordinate 23,832,508, forward strand.
ATTTCGTTTAAGGCAATCTGTTGTATTCAAGGGCTTCCATATTTGAAAACACGTGAAAATATTGACAAGGAATGGAGAAATATGGGAACCACATGAGAAATGTAAAAACAAACATTCAGGCAAATATGTGACTAGCATTGTTATAAAGATTTTTGGATCGAATTGATTCTGAGTTCAAGACTCAGAATCAAAGGTGTGTAGATGTGGGTTGAAGGCAAGTGATAAAGACTTCATGGACTGACTTAAACCCTGGTAGGAGGTTTTATAGTTGTGCTTTGTATGAGAGACAAGTAAGTGAGTAACATGTTCGATCAACTTATCATCTTGTTGGGACTAATATGCTTGAAGCTTATGACTTATCCAAAGAAGTACCTGCATAGAGACATTGGTGTGTGTTTGTGAGTGTCATGTTATGTGAGTTAGAATTAGAAATGTCTTATGTATTTGAGATTTTGTATTTTGAACGTGTATTAGAATTGGGGGATGTGTTATGTATTTGGGGTTTTGTATTTTGGAACTGCTATTTTGTGTTCATGTCTTGAAATGGCTTGAAATATGAGCTTAAGACATTCGGTTATATGCTTATGACTTATCCATATTTTGAATGTGAAGGCATCCACTTTCTATAAGATATCCTTATGTTCAAATATTTTCCATCTTGTTTTTCTGACACGCTAGTTTTGATCCCCCACAGTGATAAGTTGATCTGAAAGTGCATAACAGTTTAAGGCACCAATAGCCCACTAATATTATGTAACACATGTCCATTGTGACTTCTTTAAAAAGTCTCCTCTTTTTTGCTAGAGATCATCAACATTAAATGTCTTGAAAAATTGTACTTTACGGAAAAACTTCATATAACCATTTGTCACGCTCTGATAGAATAGTCTGATAAATCCATGAACTTTCATTTCATTAACAAAAAGGTTATCTATCTTTAGTGCAACTTATATGTGGTATGTACAAGCCACTACAAAAAGGTCGTGCCTAATACACTTCACCCCTTCATAAAAACTGTCATGTGGTCCCAGGAAACCACTACAAAACAATCCTGGGCAAATCAAAAGATACTATTCACTTGCACTATCAAAATACTTGCTGACAGATAACCAAATGATCACACAAAAAGTTCATAAACGTTCCCATAATAATTACGGTTTGACTACACATGTTGTTCCCACATCCATCTCAATTTTGATGGTCCCCACGAGATACAGATGCCACTTTTTCTTTCCTCTTGCGTCTGCGATTGTCGTGACTATTGACCTCTAGGTTTGGTTGAGAAGTTGAACGCTTTGTGGGTGGTTGAGAATTTGGATGATGGGACCCCTATAAAATTTCAAAATCACAACAAGAGTGAGTTAACACAATACAACCGGATTTACAAATACAAGATTTGAAAGCCCAAACAGAAGGTGTAGCTCTATGTAAAGTTTTGTACCGAAGATGTAGCTCTATTTCCTTCGCCCTTCTGCTGCCTTGTGGTTGGCTAGGAACCCTATACACAGTGGAGTTGTTAGTATAAGAATACATATATTAATAAACTGTTATACGTGGTCTATACCGAAGGTGTAGTCTCCTTTTCTCTGCACTTCCGCTTCCCCGTAGCTAGAGGCTGGAGGCTGAGACCCCTACAATTATTGAAATTAAATTGTTAGATATAACTGAGAACAAACTTAAGATGACGAAAAAAAAACTTTTTTATATGTGAGAAATGGTTACCAAAGGTGTTGCGACTGCTTCATGGTTTGTCTTCTTCACTTTCTTCTTCCAGACCTTCTTGTTTGGATTCTCAAGTTGAGGACACCTTCTAGCATCGTGACCAAGCACCCCACAATTCCCACAGGTCACAATATATCCCTTTTGATGCAGCTTGTAGGGGTTGGCAAGTTCGTCAGCACCCATAGTTAATCAAAAAAATTAATAACCAAACAACTATATGCATTTATGCCTATTTAGTAACAAGCCTTGATCAAACTCAATGAACCGCAAACTCAAATATTGTACAAACTCAGATCATTTTGCCAGTCTTAGGACCACAACTTGGGTCCACACACTCAATGAATGCATCCAAATAATTCTTACAAGTAGACAAAAATTCGAGTATGTGCACAAAACAAAAAATATTCGAAACATGGGATTTCATCGTTTACTTTTTCAATCATCACATGGTATAGACAACACTAACTCGAATATCACCCAAAACATAAAAAAGCATCTTAGTCAACAAGGAAGGGGGCAGTTAAAGTTTCTTTATCACTTAGTCGAAACTGTGGACACAACACCTATTTGTTTCTTTGTCACTTTGTTCTTGGGTCCCAGTTAACCAAATGAAATGTGATTCTTTTGATTCTTTGAAAAACCCATTTGTTGAAATATTGTACGAAATAGTTGTCCACAACAATATGACTCATGTTTAAAATGAAATATTTCAACAATAACCAAATGAAAATATTGTCAATTGGTAGATTTCTCTTTGTAGCGCCAGGAGTCACAGATTGGCAACAAATGGGTTTCTTATTTCAGACGTACGAAGAAACAGTAATGTAGCTTAGCACCCAACAAAGATTTTGGGGAAAAAATTGTACCTATGATACGATGAAGAAGAAGATTCGCAAAAGAGGGTTATTCTCGGCCCTCCTTCCGCAAGCAGAAACACAGGTGCTCGAAGATACATAAGGTTCTTGGTTTTTCTCCAATTTGGGGATTTTTGAAACACTTAGTGATTTTAGTAGTCGTCAACTGAGCGTTACCCTCCATTTTAGTATGGCACACGACATGGCATGCGGACGTGGCAGTCTTGAGTCCAAATATCACTGACATGGAAGTCTAAGAACGTGGCAAACATTGATGGGGTGGGTGGGATGACGTGGATCGGGCTCAGTTAAGTCCATTAACGACATTGGATCGAGTGATCTTTCGTAACAATATGAGAAACTTAGTGACCCTTTTAAAATATTTTGAAATCCAGTGATGTTTTTGAAAAGGGACTAAAACCTAGTGGGCTATTTGTAATTTTCCCTAGAACTTAATACAATATGTTAATTAATGTTATGTTTCTAATTTCGGTACACTCATTCAAAAAATGTTGATATTTGATCTTAACACACTTATGGTTATTTATATTATTAACTAACTTTCATTATTTAAAACTTGCTAATACAAAGAAAAAAGTTCATCAAAACCTGTTCGGACGTCCAGGTAACCGTCCAAACGCGTGTTTATATTGTCGGCACGCATTCTTTTACGATCCTTTTATTGAGTCGCTATCGTTTGGGGATTTACAAACGGCTTCGTGAAATGTAAGATATCGTTCGGACAATTATGAAATTTTATGCTGCAACAATTCCTTTAATTGTCGTAGTTCGAAAGCCATTTATGAGTCTGAACGGTGTTCAATCGTATGAAAGTGACAGAATCACAGACAGTGGAGGAAAAATGGAAAATACTTAGGAAATGAGAGATTTAAGTACGAGAAGCAGAGAAGAGTTGATTTTGGGTGTCCAACCTCATTGAATAGGGTGTGAAAGGAGCAACTCATTTAGAATTTGGTATTGGATTGCATTTAAGGTTCGTGGGTTTTAAATTTAATTATTTTAGGATGAAAACATTGATTTTAGGATATAAAATCATGTGTTTTTCGGAATTTTAGGTTCTAAAATGATAGCAATGAAGTTTAGGGTTGGTTGTGATGTGTTTATATTAAAGTGTTTGTGATTTTGGTTGATTTTGGCGATAATTTGTGGTGAAAATGGAGTGTGCGTCAAAGAACTGTCTTGTTCGACAATCGCAGTCCGGACGGATTATGCTTCGTCTGGACGCTTTGCAAAATGCGTCCTAACGCTTATATGTATGGTTTGGATGGTTATGTACGTCCGAACGGTTTTTACTGTTATGTCGTGCATTCATTTAGTAGCCTTATATCAATGATATGAAGTTGAGCGGCCACTGAAAAATTGTTCAAAAGATTACACCTAGAAACACGTATGATATTCCACCTCTTGAGTAGGAAGCTAGTGAAGATGGAGAATGATAGTCGAATCGCGAAGCATAGCAGGAGAATGAATCCATTGAGTTTTTTGTGGAATTTAGCTCCTTTGACATGATCCATTTGATTAGAAATGACGTCGAGGCTTATGTGCCGACAACCGATGAGAGTGATCAACAACAACGTGAAGTAGAAGGAAATGATGATTACTCGGAATCGTTCAGTGAATATTGCAGTGATTCTGAAGAATATGACTCTGATGACAAAAGTAACTTTATCGTTTCAATTTACTTTGTGTTTCAATATATATTCTTTTTTAGTAATATAATTCATTGTGTTTTTTCTCTAATATTAATTTATTTGGTCACAAGACGACGTCATGCTAGAGGGAGGGAAATGTCAATCTTGATTAAATATTATGACTTTTAAATTTCTATGCTTAACTGAATTTTAAATTGATTATTCGTCGTTTGCAGCGAAGTCGGGAATCAAATTTACTTTATATCATATTTTAATTAAAAAATAAACAGATAATATAACATATTAGAGTTATGTAATTTAGAACAAAAAATATAAGATTCGTGATAGTTCATTAATAAAAAACAATCAAGCAATAAACAAGTTTTTTTTTTATAAATTGGTTACCGCCAGATATTTTCATTAAGGTAATATATGGCCAAAAGCTATACAACATACGAGGCCACTCATGGCCGAAGGAGGGTCACTCCCCTCAAAAACCCAAGGCGGCTAGCAATTATCTTGAGTTCTTGTGTATGTTCGTCGTTAGGAGTGTGAATGTTGTTGCACACTCATTTTGTCGATGGTCTGCTTCCTCTCAACGAGATAGATGCTTTCCGAAACTTTGGTGGTGTTTGAAAGTAAAAATTTTGGGGGTCGAAAATTTTGGAATATTGAAGTTTGTGAAAAGGTAAATATCTTTTATGAAATTTGACGAAAAAATGAAGAAAAAAGAGATTTAATTGAATATTATAATATTATTTTATAATTTGATAATAAAAAATAGATTATTTTATGATTGTGTAGAAATTTGGATTGTATAATTGATTAATTGATTAGAAGGAAAAAAGAAATAAAAAAAGAAAAAGGAAAAGAGAGAGATAAGAGAAGATAAGAAAAGGAAAGCACCTGTATGTTTCCAAACCATCCATCTGTCCTGGCCACCCGAACTGTACCAGCGTGGTTACTCAGAAAGAAAGAAAGCCGTGGAAAGCGAAGAAGTTTCTTATGGCAGAAGAAACCAAGAAAGACAACAGATGTGCCTCGACAAGGTACCGAGGTAACAGTCATTATTATGTCGTCAGGCCCGATGTAAATACTATCTTAAACCTACATTCCATCCCGGTAAATATTTTAATAGATAATTTCAGTTCATCCGTTCTGACAATCACTCTTATTCAAATATGTCGGCGTGATCCTCCGTCGACTCCGAAGTCCGAACTTAGTGGATCACGACGAAGCTGCAAAGCTGAAACGTGAAATAAAAGTACAAACCGCACTCATGTGTAAAGTATAAATTATAAACTACATTTTACTTGTCATCTTTGCATTTCATTCAACAGTGTTAATTAATTAATTAATTATATTAAACAAGTTTATCCGAAGGATAACATTCCTTAATTTCGACCGACGTTGAGGAACTCGCACCGTAATTATCTTAATAATAACAATGTTGTCTCTAATTTGTCTGAGCCAATAAGAACCAGGTTGTTGCTGTTACTTCATACTTGTGGACTGTTCTCACGTAGAGAAAAAAAAAATAAAAAATAAAAATTGTGGACTGTTCTCGATAGTGATCCCAGTTTGTCGGCGAAACGCAACCCAACTGCTCATTTGTCAATCTTATGGCAAGTTATATGAGAACAGGAGATATAGGGATATTTTTATTTGGTTAAAAAATTTAAAATTTAAATCTAATTTTTTAAATTTATGCTCGTTATATTATTTTTTAAAACATATTAATACAATTTAATATTAATTTTATACTCATATTAATAAAATTCAAACATAAACTAAATATTCATAATATTTTTAAAATTTAATAAATTTTCTCAAACCCAGCGTGACCTAACTTGAAACGCAAGATAGAACTGTTAAAGGTTAGGAAAAATGGCTAGATACATTGAACCTGGACATACATGTTTCGGCCTCTATAATCTATATAAAGCCGTCCTCGCACCTCAAGCCTGCAAACAAAGGCAGAGCCAGCGGGAACTTTGGGACTCCTTGCTATAACATTCGCGGCTAGAGAAAAGAGATAAGAGAGAATGCTTGGTTTTGTAGGAAGGAGGGAGAAGAGCGTTGAGGAAGAGAAGGTTCTGAGGAGGAGGAATGAGGAACTGGAGAAGGAGCTGAGGGAGAGCCAGCAGAGGGAGGAGAAGATGAAGAAAGAGCTGCAGAAGGCTTGGGAGAGGCTCCGAGTCGCCGAGGAGGCAGAGGAGAGGCTCTGCTCCCAGCTCGGAGAGCTAGAGGCGGAGGCCGTCCACGAGGCGCGAGATTACAACGCTCGTCTCCTCTCCCTTGTCAACCAGCTCTCCCTGACCCACCAGGCCTCCTCTCCTCAAACCGCTGTATGATCTTCTAGCACTGTCAGGCGAATCACGCATGTGTGATTCGTATGCAGTGGAGAATCGAAAATGAATTATATTTTTCGAACATTTTGTTTGTGATGTTAAGCGCGTGGTTACGTTGATCTATGCTTTCGTAATCAAGATCAGTTTTTGTATAAAAAAATGTATTACCGATGTTGATTCAAACTCCTCCATCTTTAAACGCCGGAGTCAAATCCGTCGAGGGCCCGAATTTTCACGGTTTCTGCTTTTATTTTTGTGGATCGGATATGTTTTCGATGTCCGATGGTCTATAGACTTCTTTGGCACGTCGATAGGCACCCCACCCACGTCTTCAAATCTCTGAGACGGGTTGGGTGGGGGTGGCGTTAGCTGGGGTCTCAATTTTATCTTCAATTACTGGAAACAAAAGCAGCGGAGTCAGTGGGCCAGGGTTAAGTCACTATCAAGTATCAACAGCCCCGGAAAGCTTGGATCGACTGATGAGACAATTTGGTCTGGGAAAGAGGATGAGTTAAAAAAAAAGTAGCGAATACTTATTTGCAATCTGACAGATTAGCATTCAAAACTAGGCGATTAATAACTCTCTTCATTTTCACGATCCATATGGCTGGTGAAAGTTGTTTGTGCAAAGAAATAAGGCTGTGTTTGGATCAGCAAAAAGTTTGTCTGGTGAATTTTTTTAAAAAAATTTGTAATAAAAATCGTTGATATTTGTAAAAAGTATTAAAATTTGTTAAAAGGTTATTTGAATTTGTAAAAAAGTGTTGTAGGCAGTGAAAAAAAGTGATTGTGAGGCGTCCAAACATAGTCTTAAAATTAGACAATAATACCCAGCACAAAAGACGACCAAAACATCTTCTTTAGCCTTCTAAACACCCTTTTCCTTTTCTCTGAGAGACTTGCGAACATCTTTTGAGTTTTCTGGACACCATGGATTGAAATGATGAGAATCCGATGGAAAAAAATCTAAAAAGAACTTAATGCAAAGCAACCAAAAATTCAGAGAAAAGCGGGTATCTTTTATTAAATCACTGTCATCTCCCACTTCCACTCACTTCTAGTTCTTAACTCGTAGCTCAAGCCTCGTCAAACCACCATTCCACTCCCTCACCAGAAATCTTAAAAATCGGTTGTGGAAGAGGTGACTATGCGGATAAGTGGCGAACAATAAAAAGCAAAGCTTTTGATAACGGTAAAAATAAAAGAAAACAAAATATTCGATGAACTTAAAGCTATGTACTCTGGACCATGTTTTCAAGTGTTTCTTGGTGACAGGGGAGGCGGAGAGTACCTGGTGGGGTGACGCCTTGAAAAGTGAAAGGGTGGTAGCGAGAGAGAGAGACCAACCTCGACCTAATCTCCTCTGTGAGGTAGTAGAAGGGGAGGGCGAGGAGGGGAAGACCGCGATCTGTGCAAGGGAATAAGACAATCTGGGAAAGAAGACGAGTGTGCTGTGTCTCACGTATTTAGAAAATTGGAGCAAATAAAATAAAACGGGTCTAGAGCAACAAAAAGGGTCGGTTTCATGGTCAAATGTCGTGGCCCTCTCTCCACCGACGGATAGCGGGTTTTTAATTTCACCCCCTTCACACTATTGATTGTGATTAGCACCATAACCGAACCCGGTTCCATTGGGAAAAGGCCAGGACTTCGGTACTTTTATAGTCATCGATTTTCTGGCTAAGAAATCCTTCGAAGTTTCTAGTTTCTTATGACAGACGAGATAAGTGCCAACACGTTTAGCAGGGTCAGGCAACCGCATTCAAGACGTGAAATCGTCTTACTGCCCTCGCGACGCCAAAAGAGACATCGAAAACGAAGAGGAAGGGGGCGGTCCGGGCGGAAGAAAAAACAGAAACCACGGCTAAGCTTTGTTACTATGTCGTAAGCAATGACGTGCATAATAAACCTTCCAACAACCCATTACACTCTTTATAAATTATTTATTTTTTACACGTTACACTATTGATTCTAGATATTTTACCTTTTTAATTATTTTCTTATCAATTTAATTTTTTATGCACAAAATAATAATTTTATTCTCAAAATGTTTTTATAGTTATTATTTTATGAATATAAAATTATAATAGATGCTAACAAATTTGTTATAAAATATTTAGAATAAATAATTGATCAATTCAATGTGATAAAAATAATGATTAAATATACTTTGTATCTCTTGGTAACTAACACTTTGCATTTTTTTTTACACATTTAACCTCTAGAGTTTTTGTTGTCGTACACTTGCACCCTACGTCCAAGCTGGACAAATCACTTGACAAACGTAATCTTTAATCCCTTTAGTGGTGGTGTTTAATGTAATTGCGCAGGCAATATTTAGGGTGATTTTACACACTAAAATTTTATCCATCTTAAAATTTTAACACAATAAAAAATTATAATATAATCTCTCTCTCCATCGCATCATTACTTTTCACAATAATAAATATTAAAAATCATTTATCTCTTCATTTTTTCACCAAATTCAATACCTTAAAATTTTAACCTCCTCAAAATTTTAACACACAAACACAATCTTAGTGACTTTTGATCAAAGTTTTTAGGGAATTTGGCATTTCAGTCCTTGGGTTTATACCCCTTTGGCAAATGGGTTATTGGGTTTCAAATTTCAAAATTTTAGTCCTTGGGTTTTCGTTGTTTAACAAAATGGTCCTTCCGATAGTCTGTCGTCCATATGCTTGACGGATTTGAAGCGGACGACCGAATATATGTGTAAAAAGTGAGTAGTCGTCCGCTATATGAAGCGGTCGACCTCTTCATATAGCGGACGACCGCTTCATATAGAGGTCGACCGCTTCATATAGCGGACGACCGTACAAATTTGCTGACGTGTAGCGGTCGACCGCTTCAAATCCGATAAATATATGGACGGCAAACTAATGGAATGATCATTTTGTCAAACAACGAAAACCTAAGGACTAAAATTTTGAAATTTAAAACTCAAGAACCCATTTGCCAAAGAGGTATAAACCAAATGACCAAGTTGTCAAATTCCCAAGTTTTTAACAATATTGGGCATGATAGAAATTTAGTCAAATTGTCGGAAACCCATTTAACATTTGGGTAAATTTGTCAACAAAATTTAAATTGAGGGGTAGAATAATCATTTTAGTGGAAAGTATTTCACCTAACCCAGGATTCCTTCTAATTTGACGGCCCATTGCTGGAAGAGTGCAAATCAAGGGCAACGAGAAATTTAGGGTGAAATATGTCAATATATATATTAAAGGAATAAAGTGTCAATGATCCCAATTAGTTTGCAAGGGGTATAGTTAAGTTGTTTGTATTCTTCCTTAATTTACTTAGCAATATAAAAGATATGGTTCGATCCGTACGTTACCAGTACCGTTTGCTTCAGTATAATTTACAACATAAAATACTTTAGAAAATCTAGTTATATTAATATTCCAAACCCATGACGTGAATGGGGGTTATGAAGGAATTAAGCTTTCTATGGGCATGTTTATGGCATCTACTTTTATGAACATTTATATCGGGACCAATTTATTTATTTATTTAAAAAAAGGGAAAAGTAAAATATTCAGCAAGCTTGAATTATTGAAAATAAAAACTCCAAACAATTCAAAAGCAAATCACATATTAACACCTGTAAACTGTCAACGATCTCGTAACAGAAACCTTCAAAATCATATAAAAGAAGTAGATCCAAATCCCGAAGAGACAAAAATGGCACACCTAGATAGTGCGTTGGATTCAAATTTTTGTTAAAATATTGTGTAGGTATTAAAAAGTAGGTGTTATTCAAATCGGTAAATAAGTGATAAAAGTAAAAATAAAATTTTAAAGTTTGTTTGATAAAAATAAAATTTTAGTAAAATTTGGAAATGACAAACACTGTTAACTTAGGGCATGTTCTGAGAAATTTTTAAGGATTTTTGAAAAAAGTGTGAATATTTAGGTGATGTTGTAGTAGTATTAATGTTTTTGTAGAAGTTGTTGAGGTGTAAAAAAAGTAATGATGATTTTTAAAGTTGTTGTTTGTAGATTATTTTTATTTGAACGAGTGAAGAAGATAAAATATAAAATAATATTGTTTATTTATTAATGTGATTTCGATTTTTCTTTTCTTTTTTCTACTATATAAATATTTGAAAGGTATTAAGAAAAGAAAAAAAAGACAAACGTGACTAATACGGTTGTAAAAAAAAAAAAAAGAGGAGAAGAAGAAGACAAAGTGACTAATTTGGTTATAAAGAGAAAAAAAACGAAGAAAAGAACAAGACAAACGTGTGATTGACGCCAAACGTATCACTGACAATCTGCCAGGCTATAGCAGGGAAAGGGGGGAAACAACTACGACAAGTTATTAAATGGTCGGGTGAAATGATTATATCGCCCTTAACCAAAACATCAATTTGAGTAAATTATTTGAGAATACTCCATCCATTCACATGTTTGAATAAAATTTTAAAGTGTGTTTGATAAAAATAAAATTTTATTAAACTTTGAAATGACAAACACTGTTAATTTAGGGCATGTTTTGAGAAAATTTTATGGATTTTGAGAAAAATGTGAATATTTAGGTAATGTTGGAGTAGTATTAATGTTTGTGTAGAAGTTGTTGAGGTGTTAAAAAAAATAATGATGATTTTTAAAGTTGTTGTTTGTAGATTATTTTTATTGGGATGAGTGAAGAAGATAAAATGTAAAATAATATTGTTTATTTATAATATTTATTAATATGATTTCAAATTTCTTTTTTATTTATATATTTTATTAATATATAAATATTTGAAAGGTATTAAAAAATAGGAGAAAAAGACAAACGTTACTGATACGGTTATAAAGGAAAAAAAAGAGGAGAAGAAGAAGACAAACTTGACTAATGCGATTATAAAGATAAAAAAAACGAAGAAAAGAACAAGAAGAAAAACCTGTGATTGACACAGACATATCACTGACAAGCTGCCAGCCTATCGCAGGGAAAGGGGGGAAACAACTACGATAAGTTATTAAATGATTGGGTGAAATGACCATATCGCCCTCAACTAAAACATCAATTTGAGTAAATTATTTGAGAGTAATTCGTCCATTTACATGTCTGAATATTTAATGTACCAGATGTGTGGGTCATGTGTTTTTAAAAATCTCGTTTTACCCTTCGATTTTGATGTAGGCAAAGCATGACTGGAGGGTATGTTAGTAATTCTGTATAAATATGGCCAGGACAAAATTGAAAACTAATGAACTGCATCCTCGGATTAATCAGGTTAGGTGGGAGTTTTTTTAGTTGAATATGAATTTTCCAAATCCGGCCAAAACGAACAAGGCCTTGAGTGAATATTCACAAGGTTGTGGGCCTGTGGCTGAGTCACCAACCATCGGGCATTGTTTAATTATCTCGATTGCGTTTGGCTATGATTCCCCCTTATTGGTGGCATAACGCAACCAAACTTCTCAATCGTCAAATGTATGATAGATTAGACAACGTGATTAGAAATAACTAGAAGTTAAGAAATTAAATAATAGATTATTAAAATAAAAGGGAATTTGTTTTGTTGGGGTTTTAAAGGAACCGATTCCGATTGGCTCGGTAGTTTCCAAACCATCAATCTATCATTTCCAGACCACGCGAACTGGACTAACATGTTTACTCAGAAAGACAAAGAAAGCCGTGGAAAGCGAAGAAGTTCCTTATGGCAGACGAAACCAAGGACATGTTTTGTAGTACAGCAACTGATGTGCCTCGATAATGTACAGATTCATGTTAACAAGGCAGAGTCTCAACCGGTTCCTTTAAGTCTCTCCAACTACATTCTACTCGCTCTTCTCTGTTCTCCTACTAGAAATCTTAAAACATTTCGAATATTCGCTCATTTCGGGATACTACATTGCCATCTGGCTTCGGTAGTAATCATGCTGACTTATTAGGAATAATAATGTGTATATTACCTAGAATACCACGTTTGAGCTCGTAGACCCTACCGTTTGAGCCAACGTAGCACCAGGAAAATCAAAACTACATGGCCAGAATTTTTACGGTAGACTAAAAAATTGTCATATTCTCATAATAAAGACAAGAATCCTATCTTTTCTGCGGTTGGATGGGTAAGGAATAGTTGGCAGCAAACTTGATCGACAGTAGATGATCAACGACCGCTTCCTCGCCTATCTCTGATCTCTGGGTCCCTGAAGTTGAAGATATAATCAAAGGTGAGTCGAGTTTGTCAATTTAAGGGACAGTAATAACATACATGCAACATGAGTCAGACCTCTGAATGTGATCGAGAATGAGAAGCCTTGGTCCTGGAGGGATTTTCACATCTCTAAGAGCACTGAAATGCATCATGGCAAGTCAAAGGCATCAATACATAGATATTATGGCTAAGATATCATCACCTAGAAAAGCGGTGAAAGAAAATACCACAACGTTACTCAATGATGGTCAAACTACGTGCCTGTCTGTGAGAAGAGGCAATGTGCTGTCTGATAACAAGCCTCTTTTGAAATTCTTCTCGTAATTTTGCAGGCCAAGGTTAGACAACATGGATCTTGTTTTAGCATAAAAAGGATCTTCACCTGGTGGTTGAGAGAACTTTTCCCCTACCTGTGCAAACACCTGGTAAGCGCTCAGGAGATATAGGTAAACACAAGGGCATATGGCGTGGTATAGGTAAACATAAGAGCAAATGGTGTGATATGGCCCATGTATTGACTCATATCATTCATAACCATCTACGTCAAGAATTTTAATATTCTTAAGAGTTTCACAACCTTGATGTCATATGATGCTTTATAAAATGTTTTACGTGACAACAGAAACCATAGATAGCCGCAAAATTTCCAAATGCATTTTCTTAATGAAGATGGCCAATTTTAGATGGTCATCTTTTTATCCTCATTGGATGTTATCAGCCACAGAATAGGTCAGTAACATATTCGAGGTACAGATTCATGGAAAAATATTAGACCAAAATCAGGAAGGAAATGCAAGAACAAATGGCATGTAGAGCTCGTTGCTCTGAGGTGTATGTAGATTTCACAACCTTCATGCTTTGCATTGCTTTTATTGACAGTTAAGGACCAGAATAAGAGCATGCTGTAGAACTTGAAGCACTTTTGAAATGATGAATTACTTCCACTCAATGCGCACCTTGAAGAGTCCACCTTGAACAAGAGCAAAAAAGAGGCCAGAAGTGACTGCATTTGCAGCCTGATTTGGGCCACCCATGCCACTCACCAATGAAAACATGGTTCCAGAACCAAAAGCTGCCACCATGCTGCAATGAAAAGCTCTAATTGTAAGAAAGTCCATAACTAAAAACAAGTAAAATACATGACAAAAAACTAAGTTGGCAAATGACCCCTAGAAAGAAGTTTAAGTCAAATCTGTGCCCTAAATTAGTAGTGAACACTTGCATGAAATATAAATGAGGCCATTCCTTTGGATACATCAGACTTTATATGGGACGGACTCTGTCAAAGGTCGCCTCTGGATATAAATCAAGGAGATTCTCATATCCATTTCAAGCATGTACACTCCTCAATTTCCCTTAGGATTGATTAAAGAAAAACATCATATCACGATCTAAAAAGAAATCACAATGCAGAATTGCTGCCAGATATACATTGAAACTAGCCACTGTATTCGGTATTTCCATTGGTACTGGAGTGTCACAAATTCAACAGATGTTTTTCGTTAAGTGACTTCTTTTCTGCATCAATCTATGAGAAATTATGGAGGAACAGAGGCAACTAAAATGAGCTCATTTGCTTTAGTCTGTCCATTTTCATTATTGAAATATCATAGCACACTATAATGGGCAATTACAAATGTCGACAGAGTTGGTTTCCCGCATTGCATCTGAACCAAAATCGAAATCGAGAAAAAAAAAAGTTGAAAAAATACATGCTAGATGGAAACACATGCAATATTGAAGGGTCTACCAACAACAAATCACATTCTAGGATTGTGAATAGCATTCAGCAAAGGACTAAGCAGAAACGTTCAATTCCCACTCACCCTGCTTTTACTTCAAAAGTCGAGTAAAAACCTTTGCATAATCAACCTTGACATTTTCACAAGTAACTCAAACAAGAGGAGGTAAATTACAAGCTTCCCAAGGGACTATAAGCAGTTGAGTAATACGTAAATTCAATGTTTTATGTTCGAGAAAGAAAGATATATGGACAGAGGGAGGGACTTTGAAGCGTCTGGCCTTTTCCGAACTCTCTTTAAGCAAAGAAAAGATAGTCCTTAGTAACTGCTCCTAACTTTAATGTAGACTTCTGACCAAAGGTACTATCAGATAGCAAAGGCTCACATTTTCTTTTCGATATAACCTTTAAAAGAATACAGAAGAAAAAACAAAATTTGCAGCTAGTGCCATCAGCAAGGCCTCCTAGAATCATCAGAAAAGCTCTATTCAACTATGAGTTACGTGAAAGAAGGATGGATACGCCTCATATTTAATCACTTGAATAAGATTCTGAAGTGAATTATCTAATTTCATAAACTCTGTAAAATGTGTCCTGCTTATCAATGGCACTAACAAAATATTCTAAATTTGCATAGAAAAAGGTGATTCTTCCACAAAAGATAAGGTGGTTCTTTCCAT
Source organism: Myrica gale (assembly GCA_963930655.1). Lineage (NCBI taxonomy): Eukaryota > Viridiplantae > Streptophyta > Magnoliopsida > Fagales > Myricaceae > Myrica > Myrica gale. The sequence goes on from OZ005611.1 coordinate 23,847,687, forward strand.
TCATTGTACTTCTATGTGCTGCTGGAATCTTTTCATACACATGCTTATCTAGCTGAAACAAGAACTCGATTTACAAATCCTCCTAATCAAGGATGGAGGTAGAGATTTTCTTTGGAGGTACGAGTTTGGGGGGGGGGCGTAGGAGTAGAAAAGTCAAGGTTTATTTTTGGACCATAGATGCTAGAATAAAATCTACAGGGGAGCTTAGGGCCTCAACCCCTTCATTCACCTCATGCAGGCCAAATATAGAATCTTTCCCTCGTGTCCGAACGCCAAAAACCACTTCAGAAAGCATACCGACAGCTATGAATTTCCCAGAAAATACAATCATCCATTTGATATATGCTGCCAAGACAAACTAGAAGATAGGGCATGGTAAAAATTCTAACAACCTCAAGATGCACTGGAACGCCACGTGAGAGTAATTAAGGACTTCTTAAGCAATAAAACAAGTCAATGAAGCCCAAACTACATCTAATTGTGGTTTGCACATCATGTGTATACAGGAGGAAGATAATGAAAGATCACCTAGACTGGACATCCTCCTTGCCTCTCAGTCGTTTCATGAGACAGGCTATGCCAGCATTGACACCTGTTATCACCGCAAAGTTGCGAGCTTGTACCATCGGACCCCCAGCAAGAGCCTAAATCAAAGGAAAACATTTCCCATATATCAAGGAAACACTGTTTTCTTATATATCAATGAAACCCCTACATTTTCTAACCACTGCCACTATTTCAATTACTCAGAAGCTTTTACAATGTCAATCATGTATTGACTTTAGGACTCACTAGCAACTATGAACTGGCTATCCATGAGTAGAAGGCATAATTCGGACTATGCCTACAATTATCTAACCCAAGCGACCAAAAAAACATCGTAACTTTTTTTTTCACTAGAACCAAATCTTTAAACTCTAATCGTTTTGTTTCCTTCAACTTTACTCTAATCGACCAAGCCAGAAAAACAAGTACGTCTCCAATATAAGAAAGCAAAATAACAAAGAGGGTAATTGGGAAAATAGAAAAAGAGTGATGCCAACCTGGGCCTGCTTGAAAGAGGCCATGGCTTGGGGGTTCGCCTGCGGAGGAGGATTTGGGAGAGAGGAGGACATGTCGTTGGTGAGAGTGCCCATGAGGGCGCCTATCGCGGCGCCCTGGGCGGAGCTGGTGACGGTGACCAAGGCCACCTCCACAGGGAGGGACTGCTTCGCCAACCACGCCCTGAACCCAGTCTCCAACTCCTTGAAGCGCGCCTGTATCTGCTGTAACGGGTTCTTCTCCGGCATCAGCTTAGCCACCACCATTCCCCGTTTCCCTTGCTCCATTCAGATCCTTCGTCTTCGCTTCGTTACTCTTTAGTCGCAGAGTATTTTGGATAACCGGTAACAGTAGGGCTTTGTCCAGATATCACTCTCTTCTGTTTGGGAATCCCTTAACCCCTAATCATCTGGGAGAAAAAGAAAAAAGAAAAAGAAAATAGGCCGAAGCAAGGATATGACCAAACTGACCCTAACGAGTTTTCTTTGACGTACAAGCAAGGTGTAAAAAGACAATCAAACAAACCTCCATCCGTGGCTAAGGATGGTATTTCCTAAGCAAACAAACAAAAAGCTTCTAATTTCCTTCCCCCTTGACTGACAGTTGGAGATTTCTGATTCGCGCCCGATAAGCTACTGTACTTTTGGTACAGTTTCATTCCTCGCCTCAAAACCCTAAACCCTGTACCCTGCAACTGCAATCCGTTGTTTTATTTCGTATAGCTCCTCTAAGCTCGACGCAACGATGTGTTTCGTCTCGGGAAGCTTAGGGCTGTGTCTTCTCAAAATCAGTCAACGGTTCCCGATAGTACACTTTCAGATCATGAGCTGGTATCCAACTTTAGTTCATTTTTGAATTCGACAAGATCAACTAAAATCAAATGAAATTTGTGTTTCATCACTAACCATTAGATGTTCTTATATGACATACTGGATGCTTTTGTAATTTAATTATTTTTGGTTTACTAGAAGTAGATTATACTGAAGCAGGCACGGAGGCGGACCGGAAGACTTGGTAGTGGTTTGGCATTAAAAGCTGTCATGAGCTGCTCGAGGGAACAATCTCCGGATTGGTTGCGCACGTTCCAGGTATCGGAAGAATCTATTTTTAGTGTGTGGTCACCGTTGGTCATGGATTCACTTCCATTCACAATTCTGAAGGGTAATACTGAATTATAATGATTTATTAGCGGGAGCAAAATACATTTCTTGGAGTGCAATTTAAAGTGGGGGACGTGAATATTGATCATTCACGCTTTCGCGAACTATACACATTCATATATTCATACGTTTCACTTGGGCAGTGCAGAAACTCAGGAACCAACAGAAAAACCTCCTATTCTGTTTTTTTTCCTCCAATTGGAACAATCTTCTGCGAAACATTTGAAGTGCGGGTGAATATTCAAACGTCATGATCAAACAGCTTTCTGTTTGATAGGGTTGTTTTGTGTTAGACATAATAGTGGCGGGCAGGCTCATTGGTTATGAAGATATCTGTATTAATACACTTTTAAAGCATTACTGGTGTAAGCCATATTTGGAACAAGTAGTTGTTGAGTTCATACAGGTTTTTTTGCCGGAAAGCTCTTGCAAAATGCCCCCAGTCAAAGTTAGTTACCAGTTCCCAATCGGATGTATCAATATTCTTCTACAGATATATATATGCGAATTATTATCCTCAGCTCTTTATAGGAAATTGGATTCTATTTACATAATTCCTCACCGTCTAGCTTTCTAAGTCATAAGGTTGTGATCGTCAGATTCTTTTGTACATGTTCATTTGCAACCCAGATGATGGAGCTACTGGACCACACTTAATACCTTTCTTTTTGTACTTTTGTGTGGGTGCTGGCCATAACATTCTTACTTTCCTGACCAGGCACCAACTCATTCAACGATGACATTATCTTCAGATTCTCAGTCTTCACCGAGAGGCAGTGCTTCAAGGGAGGACAGAGATGATCTTAAAGAGCCATCTACTTACAAGTCAGACAGCAACAATAAACCTATAGTTCTTGGAGAAAGTGGTGCTGAGTCTCCATCCAATAAGTCATCAAAGGCAAAGTCTCGAAAAAAAAGGTTGAAAGTAGAAGATCAAACACTCAGGCAAAAGAAGAATACAGCCATCAAAAAGAGAAAAACAGGTACACGGGGGGGGGGGGGGGGGGTAGTCTTATTCAGAATGCTGGAATTTAGAGGTTTTAAAGAGAGGAGTCACGCAATCCCTAATAATTTTCTCAGGAGATGATCAACTTATTGGTCTAAGCCTTTTGATTGTGATGTTGACAGCTTTTCGCATAAGGATTAGTAACTGGAAATGTATTCATTGGAAGTTTCATAATTTATATTGACGAAACAGGGGCTGAGAGTGACAGGATGGTTGCTGCTGAAGTAACAATTGGGAAGCATATAGAGCCTTATGTAAGAAGCATTACCTGCCATCACTTCATGTCCTTAATTTGGTGAATTTACTTTGATATATAATAATTGTCAGTCTCCTCCTGTTTACTTTGAGTGCTCAAAGCCCATTACACAGAAATGGTAAAGTTGTTATATCTCCATGGGGTTTATTTTTAAGCATTTATTAACTTGGTTTTCTTTTGTTTGCTGATGACAAGAGTATATGTTATCATATAGGAACCAACTCATTCGGTTTGGACATTGTCATCAGACTCTGAGAAAGATGCTGGAATGGAGGATGATATTCATCATGGAGACCCTGCTGGTCAAAAAACATGTGAGTTCCAAGGGGGAGCTGGAGGTGATAATATTGTTCTTATTGTCAGTGAGGGAGAATCTCCATCTAAGAAGAAGGCTTCAAAAGAAAAATCTCCAAGGAAACGGCTAAAAGTTGAGGATCATACACCAATCAAAGAGAAAGAAATAAATGAGAATGTGGAAAGGAAAGGTATGGAGGGGCCTTTTCTACTGGTGTGAGTGGTTTTTGCTCTATAAGTAATAAAATCTGTGACAAAATTTGCAACGAGAATCAGTGAGTATAACTAATATTAAACCTTCGCGATGGATTCAAAATGAGACTCTGTCTGTGTCTCTCTCATAGAGAGATCTGTACTCTCTTTTGATTTGTGATGCATGTAGTGTTTGTTCATGGTATAGGAAATGATGACGATGTGGAATTTGCAGACGAAGAAACATCTGACAAGCATATTGAACCTCGTGTAAGAGTTATGATTAGTAGCTATAATGCTTGTCTATCTTAGTCATCGGCTGAATGAAATGTCTTGCAAACTTATAATGTGCAGGTATCTTCCTCAAGGTTGCCTTTGGTGCTTCCTGAGAAAGTCCACCGCTCAAAGGTAGGATGACAGCTCTTCTTGATTCTTTGCTTAGTAGTTTGATCCTATGAGAGTAAGGTGCTTTTATTTTAGAATGAATAACGGCTATAATTAATGTCACTATGCTATGAGCCTTATTTCTATGCTGCAGAAAATATACCCCAAGGGTCAACTGTACAAAAAGAAAAAAGAAAACAGAGTTATGAAAAGAAAAAAGCTGTAACTGAAAAACAGAAGTGTTAACCAAGAGCTTTGTCTTCTGTGCAGGCACTAGTTGAATGTGAAGGGGATTCCATAGATTTGAGTGGTGATATGGGTGCTGTAGGACGCGTAGTGATTTCAGATACCCCATCACGGAATCATGAAATGTATTTAGATTTAAAAGGTTGGTTTTGCTCAAATGCACTGGTCACTTGGGTTGATGATGATCCTTCAGCCTTTTCCAATACTGTGTTTATATGTGTAGAAAAAATTCCTGTCTTTTTACAAGATTAGTTTAATGTACATTAAGAGTATTTCTTGTAGTCTGTTAAAAGATTTTCCTGCCTACTAAAAGAGAAATGCTGAAACGTCATCCTGGATGACCAAATTTCGAAGAAACCTGAATGTTTTCTCAACTTTTATTTGTCAGATGACACGTCTCAGGTTATATGCCTTTGTGACCTGCTCTCTTTTTTTATTTCTCTGTAGACCTTAGTTTTCCTTGTGGCATTGTAGCAGCCTACTTCTGATTGGTTTAATTTTGGTTACTCTTTCAGGAACCATATACAAAACAACAATAGTACCATCCAGGACGTTTTGCGTTGTACGTCATCAATCTCTACCTAAATATTCTCAGCGGCATCATGGTTTCAAAAGTCATGACTAGTATCAATGTTTTGTCAAAATCAGAAATCTCTATCATGGTGGCACATAAGAAACTAGTCTTCGAATTTAATCCTTAAAAGTGATACTGCTGTGTTATTCTTCTCTTCTTCAGGTTAGCTTTGGTCAGTCAGAGGCAAAGGTGTGTTAATTGTTTGCATAATATCTCTCCTTCATAATGTATAGATGTAGTTGATAAACTTTTACGATTGGTTTACCTCATTATATGTCTTGTCCTCGCTGGTAGTTACCATGAAATATGGCAATATACCAAGTTTTATCTGTTCTATTCGCTCAGCTTTGTATGTTTCTTGGTCAGATAGAGGCTATCATGGATGACTTCATTCAGCTTACACCACAGTCTAACGTATATGAATCTGAAACAATGGTTGAAGGTTAGGAGACTCCATATGGTGTTTTATCTCATTCTTCCTTTTTTTTTCCAACGTTCTGAAAATTGCTCTTCCGTCACATCCATCATTTTGCTTGAGTAGGAACGCTGGACGGTTTCTCTTTTGATTCAGAAGAGGAGGCTGACAAAATCCCTAAAGCTTTTGCTCATCAAAAGGATCAGAATGAGGGTGTTGAAGAGCAAACCAATGGGAAAGCAAAAGGAAAAGCTGAGAAAACATCAGTATGTATCCAGACTTCAATACTCAGAAAGCATCTTAACTTAATTGAGTTTAGGCTACTTCTGTTTTCATGGATTTTATCACTTTGCCTGTATGCTTATTTGATGGAATTCTGGATGCAGGGGATTGTGCGGAAGAGAGGTAGACCTGTGGGAGGAAAGCCACAAGCACCCAAAAAAGTAAGAAAGAAAAATCCAGTTTCAAAGAAAGGCAAGACCAAGAAATAAGAGACAAATGTATGGTTAGAGTTCGTTATACATGCCATAAGATACAAGCCACCGGTGGCTAGTGTTGGTTCTAATTGTCGTCCAGGCTAAGTAGGATCACCCCATATTAGTTTCGGCTGACTGATGTAGCCTGGGAATGGCCATTAGTGCTTCAAAATTTCCAAAAGCCGTCTTCAAGGAGTACATTTATTATTATTTACTTCAATTTGGCTGTGTTTTCAGGTTGATTCATGGATTACTTGCTACATTCAACAACCTATGTCTGCTTTTGCATGTTACAACTACATCATCGATCTTACCAGGAATCTCTAACTTTTTCCCCCCATCTTTTTATTCTATTGAATTCGTTTCTTATACCAAATGGATTGTCTCAATGACAGTCTGCCCACCTGATTTCCATTTGACATTTTTAAACTGATTCCATTTTCACTAAAGACCATAAGTCCATAGATCACTTACTATGAATATCATAAATCTTCCTAGCTCTAATTTGTTGCTCCTTTTTGCCACCTGCGTGCCTGATTCAGTCATGTTTCCCTTCAAAGTGACAAGTGAGGTTCTACTTCAGCTTTGATATAATGCTGTCAAAGGCCGTAAACTGATCATTTTGTGTTAAGAACAAGTTTGAGATGACTAGAAGGCTTGGCATCAAGCTTTTCTAGTCACAAACCCACGTCTTCAGGCTAACAGGGGATCCGCCCAAGGACCAAGAACAGGTTTAAGGTGACTAGAAGGATTGGTATTGGAAGAGGTAGGAGGATTTTTGATGACGAAACTATTCCCACAACCTTCCCGTTGCTCTGCTCTTGAGTTGGAGCTGTGAAGACACTGGATGATTTATCCATCCTGCATGGCAAATTGTTAAGTTTCAGGTTTTATGGCGGGAGTGGCCGACCGAACACGTAAAAGTGCTCTTGCTATAAGCACAAAAATTTATATTAAGCAGTTGAACTTTATCAGAGGAGGTAAGCATGTACCCGAAGACAAGAGGACAGAAAACAATGGCATAATCAAAAGCCTTGCATGTAAAAGTGCTTGTGCCATCATCAAAAGCATAGCTATAAGCTCCTGGACAAGCGCTCTTGAAAATGGTCGAGTAAAAGGAGGGCTGGCATGTCGTTGGGTTGCCAAACTCTCCTCTGCAGCAGTACTGGTCCAACCCAAATGCCCCGCATGCACTCTTACATGCAACCACCTCTCCATCCTCTCCACCTCCCCCCACTACCTGAAGCTCCTTTGGGCAACCTGTTTCATTTCAATAGCGGAAGGCGGTCTCATGTTGGATTTTACCTTCTCCTTTAGAATTGGATAGAATGTCATATATGGAAAGCGACCGAAACTAAAAGGGGTTTTAACTCTTACCGATGTTGATATCCGCGGCACAGCCTGTGGCATTACATGCTCCGTTCGCTCCACTTGGTGCGGCAACAAGAGGCAAATTGTAGCCATCTACAAGGCTGATATCATAGAAATCTTTTTCATCGCCCTTTCCCAGGGTTATCTCAAATAGGGATGCAGGCGGAGTGGCACCATTGCCATCACATTCCAGCCTCCCGCCACAGTCCCCTGTTTGACATGTGCCAGCACCCGACCCGTCAAAAGTGCAGCCTGTCCTTGCCCATATTCGCCCTGACCATGCAGGAGTAGATGGGATTCTAGCACTCTGCCCGGAGTCCAACTGGAACCCGGTTGTTCCAAGCTGAGGTGTGCCTGAACCTGCAAGCGTGCCGGGCCATATAGTAAAGGGGCAATTGTTGATTATGGTGAACGTGTAAGAGTATGAGCAAGAGAAGAAAAAAATGGCCACAACACAGAAACTAGGGAACATCCAACATCTGGACATTGGCATTGTTTGGGAATCCTTCTCGGTTCTCCTAAAACAGGAAGGGGGTGAGAGCTACAGATAAGGGCAAAATCCTTCATATTTGTAACTCGAAGAATCTGGGAGGCGAACCGGGAATACAGAACCAGATGGCTACGTTGCTTTGATGGACTTCTCAGCCGCAAGATCTCCTTTTTGGGTTTAGCATTTCTTTTATCTTGGATGGCCTTATTAAGAAGCAATTCCTTTCTTTAGCAATTGCATGGGATATGTTATACCCGATGAAAGCTTAGTGATTTCTCTCTGACAAGAGAATCTCATTAGTTTCCTCCCAACGAATCAATTGAGCAAGTTCAGATTCGACCCTATTACTATAATCAACAGGATGGCCCTCAATTCTTCCTGTTCAAAGAAGGCAGTATTCGTTTGTAGAAGTAAAAGGAGGATTTGCTTTGAAAAATTAAGGTTAACTAATTTTCTATCCTCTTAAACATGGAGTAAATAGGGGTTTGGGGGTAATGCTTTTTGGAGGAAGAAGAGGGGATGATGAGTTAAGTGAGTCGGCCCAAGTGGGATGAGATAGAAAGATATTATTTTATTATTTGAATTATATTCTCTAACTGTTTAATGAATGTGAGCCATATTCTCCTTTGTCTAGGAGGTCCAATACTTATATATTTAATTAAAATTGAGATAAAGTACAGAGCCAAATCTCCCGATTCTCGACATCACAAAGCCTAGCTAGCTTCTACATAGGGATTGAAGGTTGGAAGTTTCCGTTGATGTATGCGTGCATAAAAGCAAATGAGGCCCACCATAAGAATGACGCCCAAGAGCGGCCCATTGCTAGTTCAGCTGGAGAGCTCAAGACGAACGTCTGGAGGACCAATGATCACGTCAGTTTGGAGCCCACCGGCCCTATTCGTCGTCCACTAAAGTAAACGTTACGGTACCGAGGATGACGGTAGTTGTTAGCATCGTGGCCAGTACTGATTAGCTCGTAAAAGTCCACGTTCCTCATCGAAGAAAGAGCGCGTTTGAAACGTTAAAAAAGGACGAGAGAGAGATGCCGTTGGGGGACACGTGACGAACAAACGGATAGATTTGAACTACGAGGTCCGTCACAGTCGTTGAACCCATAGACTATCCCACCAGGTAAGATATTACTGAAACAAGCACGGGAATAATATAAAAATAAAATTGCATTTGCACCCGCAATTTAACTGAAATTTCACGTGCATTTCATTTGCATTTTCCCCAACTCGGGGGAGAATCTTCTCTCTTTTCTCCTACTCGGACGTCAACCCCACCCCTTAGTCTCTCTATATCTATAAATACCCAACCCACTCCTCCTTTCTTCACATTCTTTTCCCCTAACCTAGAGGCACTGTGCAGAGAGAGAGAGAAGGTTAGGTTTTTTTTTTTGGTTGTTAACAGGTTCTAAGGAGGCTTCTGCTTCACTGTTGGAAGGACAACAACGTAAGTTTTTGCCTTTCTTTCTATTGTTAGTTAATTCTATGTACATCTTTGTTGCTATTTTTGTGTCAAAATTCATGCTTTTGTGTTGGCGCGTATGTTAATATTTTTGTTTCATGTTTTTGTGGGAGGAGAAAGTGCTAGCCTTCATCTCATATTTACATGCCTGACAACCCATACGTCATTTTCAGTGCATTATATCACTATTTTGTTTTTGGTTATATTTCTGATGTTTTCTTTTTAGGAAAGTCAATTATATTTGGTCGTAGTTCAGATCTGATGCCAAATTTAGTCTCCCTTGTGTATCATGATTGGCCGATGAAAGGCTGTGATTTTATAGCACTGTTAGCGCTATGGAGAGCCATCTTTTTTTTTTTTTGAGTCAAAGATAAATTTATTGATGTAGAAGAACATTTTCGAAGTCGAAACTCGTATCAGTTCTATAGTATTGATGGTGCCGAACATTTTTCCTTATACCTCACCCATGCGCTGTTTTCCTTGTATTTTCCACCCGGGCAGAATTGACTGGCTACTGTAGCTTTAAAGTAGAAAATTGTTGGTCAAAGTGGGGTTCCATAAGCGAAGAGCCAAAGAATATTTATATGTGTTTTAAATCAGCTGTAGCGACTTTGAGTGGAGATTACAGTTATATAAAGATCTTGAATGGCAGGCATTTTAGCTTACTCTGAACTCTCTTTGATTTATATAGGAGATCAGGTATCGCTAGACAGATTTTAGTGTTTGTAGATATTTATCGGAAATAATGATGGGGGAAACCGTCTAAGAGGGAGAGTTAAATCATTCTCCTACTATCATCTCTTTAGAGAAACAATTTTGACATCTTTTCTATATTGTGTGGCCTCTGCAGAGTGTTTGGCGCAGAGGTGTTTGAGTTTGGAATCTCTAAAGGTTGAACTTGAGAAGTCGATTTGGAGAAGCAATGGAGGTATATGGAAAATCCATGGTAGCAGGACCCGCAAATGTTATTTTTCTGTCAACTATACTAGGCCGTGATGGGCTGATTCCTGTTCACAAATGCGACTGGAAATGTGAAAATGAACATGTTTGCGGAAACATGTACCGTTGCAAACTAACTGGACTGACTCACATATGTGACAAAAACTGTGACCAGAGAATTCTGTATGATAATCATAGCTCCCTTTGCAGAGCAAGTGGGCAAATTTTTCCCTTTACACCAGCAGAGGAACAGGCTGTAAGAGGCGTTCGGAGGAAGCTTGAGACAGAGAATTCCCCCAATGACAGCTGTGCTTTTAAGCGCAGACGGGATGCACAGTTCCATCCATCTCCTTTTGAGAGATCGTTCTCTGCTGCCTCTCCAATCTGCAGCCAAGTTGGAGATGGCATGGATATGAGCTAGATATATATTATAACTGGAAAGACTATTATCATTCTGCTTAATCATGTTCCTTTGAATTTTTTCCTTTCCCTCTCATGGGACAGTTATGGATAATAGAACCTAATTTGAGTAGCTTAATGGTGTACCAGATGTGTCCTGCCTGTCTGTAGGAACACTATATATTTATAGTCTAATTTAATGCAATTTAGCTCTTCCACTAGTTTCATTGTTGCGTGGGAATGTTAAACAGGTTCTGATTCACTTGTTTATGGAAGACAAATGAATTCTGTTTCACTCTCTGCTGAACTATGACAGCTATAGTTCAGGTCTTTAAAGACATCTTTCAACGATGCAGTATGATTTTAATAGTGTCCTTAAATTTGATATCTTTCTGTATACATTTTGGCTTATTTTTTCTTGAATCTCTTAACTCTTAGCTATGTATTCTGAAAATGCAGCTGAGTAATAAGCATTGCATTTAGCTATGAGGGGTTCTTGTTTTGAATCATTGATATTGATAATTTTTTTTATTTGTTTGTATTTGACGGCCATTACTTTGGGATGGTTATTATATCTTAATGGTTCAGTGGTTCTTGTATAATATCGTTGAGCCCTCCAGCATTAATTTTCCACTCTGTATTAGTGGATTTTCCTATGTATACCTTATTTTGCCTACAATTGCAGGTTGAAAAGGAATGATCCAGTTTACATATGTTATCTTTCTATTTCATTCGTTTTATGGATTTTCCAGTTTCCTCGTCTTTAGTTTATTATTGGCTCCTGAAAGAATTTTTAATTTTGCAGGTTTCAAGTGTGTGCTATACAGGAGAGTTTAATGAATGCTTGTTGCTTTAATGAATGCTTCTTTATATGATTTCTCTGCTCATTAGAAAACTTTCTGATATATGATGATTTCCTCGTGTGTAGGTAATTGTACCCTTTTCCTTGGTGGAGTCCGTGGAGACAGAGCTGCACAGGATAATGCTGATGAACTGAAGAAAATGGTATCATGCCTGGCTGATTCATGCGTGTAGGTTGCTTGAGGGTGTGTATTGTAGAAACAATAGTTGGTTCAGCCTACAACTGAACTTGAAGCTAATATTGTTAATGATATGTAGCCATATTAGAGGATCCTGAACAAATTCCTTAGACCCTCTTTGCGCCATTTTACCAAGGAGAAATCACCGAAGATCCTATGCTTGGGCATCTATCCTTGGAGTTGTATGTGATATTGCTCATCCTTGATTGATACCGAGAACTTGAGTCCAGGTTTCCTGACTGGTGCTCGCTTTGTGGTGATACTGAGAACAGCATTTCGTTGGATTAGGTGGGAACAAGGAGACATTTTTGTCACCACTTAAAGCATATGCGGTTGTCGTATGGCTTTGGCTACAGGGATGGGTCTGAACGAGTCATGCGTTTTTTAAGTAGTTTTGAGGTCCATCCTGTCCCAAGGAGGTCACCCCTTTAGCTGCTCAGGTTCTTTTTTGGTGGGAAGTCATCTGCACAGAAGATATATTTATTGATAGATTTGCTGTTTTAACCAAAATAATCCAAAGCTGATTTCCTTGAGTTATTGCGATTAAGCTAACCAAGGAGGTCATTTCTTTAGCTGATGTACTGATTACTGGAGAGCAATCAATTGATAATTCTAATCAGGCTATCCAGCATGGTTTTTGGTCACACTGCTGTCTTTGTTCAAGTTCTATGTCTTACATCTACTGGCCTATATGATGCTAGTGGAGGGGTCAAAATGGTGTAAATATTGGTCATGGTTGGCCTTAAATTGTGTTTTGACATAGTGGCATTAGTGTGTTATTATTGATTGAGGCAATGGATTATTGGTCTGCATTGTTCTCTGTTCTCTACCTTGCTGCTGCTTCTGTTTTGTGGATGTGAAATTCACATTGCGGTAGCCTTCATCAGGCAATTTAATCAGCATTGTGGACAGTCTGATCCATTCCTCTTTTATTTCAACATCCAACGGATGATTCAAAAAAGTCGTCACCTCCCATGCGCTGCCCTCCTGTGTTGGCTGCCGTTTTAAAACGCTGCCTTTGATAAAATCGATCTAGAAAATCAGAGGAAGATGCTAAGGGGGGCGGCAGGGATTGAAATCTTTGGTTAATTATGACGGGTCTTTTTCGCTAGGAAGACTAAGAGGGTAGGACTGTTAAGAGAATTGTCTTTGTTGGTGCCGCGGTTGGGTGGTTAGAGGGTTGAGGGAGAGTTTTGTTGCTTTGCCCTGTGGCAAGTGGGTTGGGGGTGCTTTTGTCTTTTGCTTTTGCTTTTTGTTTTTCGTTTGGGTGTTTGAGGTTTTCAGTATATTCTTCTGTACTGTCGACTTCGTTGTTGTGTGTTCTCTGGTTCTCTCATCTTAATAAGATTGGCTTATTTATTAAAAAAAATCGATCTTTGTATTTTAAAATTAAAAAGTTTTAATTCTTAAGTTTTACACTTTTTTTCATAATAGGTGCTTAGGTTTTAAAACTTGAAATTTCAGACATTGAGTTTTGGGCAAAAAAAAAAGGAAATTGGCACTTTGATCTCTGGGTTTTACTCCTTTTAGCAGTTTGATCCTTAAGAAACAAATCCTAATAAAATAGTCATTCATCTATCATTTTTTTGACAAAACACTCTTCCCGTCAGGGTTTCGTGAGATATTTTATAACGGGAGAACGTTCCATGCTGGCTAATTTTCCACGTGGTACTATGCAAGTCAAATCAACAATCTATGGTGTTTTATTAGTTTTGAAACGCTGTCGTGTAAGTCTTTCTTTTTTTCCTGCTTCTCTCTTTGAAACCCATAAAGCTCTGTAACTTTGAGTCATACACACCTCGGTGAAACTGAGCACAAGGTTGGCGAATCCACTTCCCAATCCGAACCCAACAATGGCCATCACCAACAATCTCTTGCTCTTCATAGGCAGCAAATGGTACCCATAAAGATCATTGTTAGATCATTGTTTCCTTCCAAAGAGCTGGCATTGAATCTCGGCAAGTTACCGCTCCGGTTGCCCAGCGAGGGGGCTGGGGGATTTGAATTGGTGAGGTGGTTGTTGAAAACGTCGAAGGCGGATAGATGAACGAGAAGACCCAACTGCTGGGGAATCGGGCCTGAGAGCAAGTTGTCGTGGAGGTTGATCACGTTGAGGTAAGCGCACAATGTGAGGAACTTCTGACTCCTCTTTTGCACTCTCTAGTGGTCTTGGAACTGCTTCCATCAACCTTTTGTAGACATCAAGGGAGAGGAACTGGCCTTGCATGCAAGCCACCTGGTGGTTGTTGGTTGCAAGGCCCTTGCATGCTGCAATAACTTTCTATCTAGGCAAAATTTATTTCTTCTATTCCTTTTCTTTTTGGCCTAATTACCTTATAGGTCCCTGTGATATCCAACTTTTATAAAATAGTCCTTGTGGTATGACTTTCAACAAAATGGTCAAAGTGGTATAGTTTTGAGACAAATTAGTCCATGTGGTATGACTTTCAACAAAACGGTCCCTGTGGTATAGTTTGAGACAAATTAGTCCCTTTGTCCAAATTACGCGTTGACACGTGTTTTTTAGCATTAGTATCAAATCATGAGAGATATAAAAATCACTAATGATATACTTCTTTTAGCTCGTAGAATTAGTCTCAGTCTTAGCCTTAAACTCAATTGGTTCGATCCGGTGGAATAAACGCGCGAGATTCATCTTCCACGACGATTGTTGACGTGTTAACGTGTGAATGCTCCCGTTAAGTGGGTAACGACAGTTGGACGAAGGGATTAATTTGTCTCAAAACTATACCACAGAGACCGTTTGTTGAAAGTCATACCACATAGACTAATTTGTCTCAAAACTATACCACAAGGATCATTTTGTTGAAAGTCATACAACAAGGACTATTTTGTAAAAGTTGGATACCACAGGGACAGTTGAAGTAATTAAGCCTTTCTTTTTTCCCGCTTTTCTCTTTGAATAATTAGTTTTTGCTATGCCAAGATAAGGGGATGAATCTTTTTATAGATTTTGCAGGCTCAGTTATTACAACAATAAATTTTAAGATAAGGTGGAATAATTCTTCAAATTTTGGAATATGGGGATTACAAGATCCATACCTCGAAAATGAAAAATCCACCGGGTTTTAACATTGAAGCAGCCCCATTGCACAGATGGAAAAGATCATCCATGCAACTAGGACCACCGTCTAATGCAAGTCTCGGCTTATGTCTGCCAACCTCAGCTTGTAGTCCAGAGATATTCTCCATCGGTATGTAGGGTGGATTACTCACAATACCAGCAATTTTTCCTTCCACATCTTTCAGTGGTTTGAACCATGAGTCTTGCCTTAGTTCAACAGGGTCTTGAGTAGAGAGAGGTTGGTGAGGGAGAGCTTGTAGATGCGGCCATTATTGCAGGTGGCGCCTTGCAGGTAGGAGGTGAATCCGGAACAAGGGTTGGCAAAGGTGGACAAAGTGGTGGGGTCCTACAAGGACTGACTAAGGTGGGTGAGACAGAGCTCATAGCTCGGATCTAAGAAGGATGAGGGAGGAGGATAAGGAAGATAAGAAGCCGAGTCCTGGACTTTTCTGCTTCCCCTTCTGTTCTGTTGCTTTTCGCGGGGAGCTAGGAGAGAAGACGATATCCTACTGTCTATCGGCTTAGTTGGCAGCTGAAGTCACTCTGCCTTAAAAAATCTCACGGAATCCTGACGGAAGGAGTGTTTTGTAACAAAAGGATAGATGAAGGATTATATTGTTAGGGTTTATTTTTTAAGGATCAAACTGCTAAATTAGGTAAAATTCATGGATCAAAGTGCCAATTTTCTTTAAAAAAATTAAAAGTTATCCTATCAATTTCTATTGAACTGTCTAAGATGATTTCTTTATCTGTTTGATAAAATACCTGAGTGACTGATAATTGAATCCCCCCCCCCCCCCCCCCCCCCCCCCAGTTATGGCCTACGTTGATAATTTCTTGGTTTCCAGCTTTCAGCGATTTTCTCTTATTTGGTGGACAAGGGTCGTGTCGATTGAAGTTACTGGAAAAAGAGAGAAATTGTAGAGGAAGAAGGGTTCAGAGAATCAGAGATTTGTTGGCCTTGGGGGCGGATTTGCTGCAGTTCGGGCGTTGGCCTTCCCATCGTCGTCTGTACATGTGTCAGCATTTTATTTTAAAACCGGAGTAAACAGGAGAGAAGGAAAACGGGAGGTGAGCCTCTCCCTCCTCCAGTTGAGGGTTTTAGGTTTTTTTTTTCCACGAAACGCTGTTGGAGGGACGTTATTCCGCCAGTTTCGAAAAGATCCCTTTGCTTCCAAAAGTCAGCTGCTTTATCGATCAATTTGGTGAGCCTTCAGTTCTGTTACAATGGGCGATTGTTTAAAAATATTACAAATGCTTACGTTTGGTTGCTGAGAAATTTTGGGAAATTTTGTTTGTTTTTTTTTTCAATCGAAGCGAAATTTCCCTTCTTTATCCCAAATATTGCTTGATCTGATGATTTGAGTGTGTTGTATGGCCGGTGAAGAAGGATCATCATGGTGGTGGGATTCAAAAATAGGTACCTGGTTGTGGAAGTTTTCTTGGACCCTAATGGTGATCTTAAGGGGGATGACCCCATTATCATAACCCAATTCAATGTGTCGAAGACAGTCAAAGATAGCATTCTTTTAAACTTTGGAGAGTGTGGTCTTGCTTCATCACTGAGATCCTTCCAAGGTAGGCTGCCTATGTTTTGCCATTTATTGTGGTACTTTGAATACCGTGTTTCCTGTCTTTCAATTTACATTTGAACTTGTGGTGGTTTTGTGCAGTGAAGTACGTGAATCCAATCACAAAGCTTTGCATCATTAGGGCCTCCAGGGAGGAGTACCAAAAGGTTTGGTCTGCGATTACCATGGTTCGGAGTATTGGAATTGCCCTGTGATATTCAACTTGTTGGATCTGAGTGGTAAGTCAAACAATTCCCAGATGGAAACTATAACGGCGTATTGACGATGCTAATATAATTATCACTCTCTATTGTCGCCCGTTTTGATGCTGTCAGCTATGTTTGCCCTTTGTGAGTTTCTTCCAGTATACTTCTTCATAGTTTTCGATAAGTAGTAGCACAATGCATTGCTTGATATTAGTCTGAACATTTTTTATGATTTATTGGATGAATACCAGGAGTATGTATCATAGTTTGACTTCAACAAGCTATGTCACTTCACTATTACAATCATGAAGATGCAAACCATATTCGATGATTAGGGCAATTGCTTAACGTTTCTGTTGTCTGTCACAACTGAAATTTTGATACCAATTTATTTTGTCCCTACTAGGAAGTATAAAGGCTTGTAAAAATGCAGCCTTGAAGTGTGATGAACGAAAGTTTGAGCAGTACAAGCTTGTAGTTGGGGCTCGTCTCTCGGCTGATACTACTCAACAGATGCAGAACTGCCTTGACAAAATCAAAGTTCTGGAGCATTGATGTAATGCATCTGTGCCCTGTGGTGACCTACTATTCAGTCATTGCAGTATGATAGTATTTGCCTTTTGATCTGTTGTTGGTTGCTATCATTCCTGAAGAGCACACTCTTAAGTTAAACATAGCCAGGAGCAGGAGCAGCCAACGCTTGGTGGGATTTCCAGTAGGTTTATAATCTACCTAAGAACAATGGACTTAATGAAGCTGACTCTCTTTTTTATTGACCAGCCCCTGACTGAACAGAAGTGAGTGGCTTCATCACTTGTTTTTTCGTACACTGGGAGAATAGCAAACCCCTCCCTGGTGGAGATCCTCCCGGACAAGGCTCTAAGTTCTTTTGAGTATTAGTTGCTTGCTTTTTAGGTCTAGTTGTCTTGGAAGAACTTAGGTGTAAGTCTTACATTCAAATGTTGAGATATACACAACCGTTGGAGGAAGATGCAAAGCACCTTTTGTCACACAGACTGCGAAAGGCTTCCATTTAGGTTCTTGTTTTAGGGGTTTTCTGGCCCCTCTTGATCTTTTTCACCTTTGATGTATACTATCATTGTTGGCTTATTCATCAAAAAAAAAAATGTATACTATCATTGCTAGAAGTTTCTGGGGTATCCTTTTTGTACTTCTATCCAGTCGGGGAACTTCTTTCTGTTTCTCCTGAATTTTATTTTTGTTGGCTCTGAGAAGTAACATTAGTATGTAAAAGAGCTTCAATCCCAATTTCATTGTGGCACACCCTGAGACAAAGGGACCACCACTCTCACGCACACCACACTTCTTCGCACGTCATTCTTACACACCTCACTTCGCACAAGGTGTTGTGGCAGTCAAAATTTTGGGATGATTAAATAATTTATTTATTATAAAAGTAAAAAAAATCCTAAAATTATGCCATATTTACAGTTTGTCAGTTTAGAATGCAAAGTTAACCAATTTACACGTCATATTCACAGATTACAAGTGTCTAGTTTGGCGCACTCTGCATAACAACTGTTCTTCCGGTACTTGTTCCGGTCCTTGAGAACACCTTATGAAAGCGTCTTCAATGATCCCAAGTTGTCGAAAGCTGTGACATGCAAGCCAGATGATTCCGGCATAGTAGAGGAGATATTTAAGAACGACCAACGTTGCTGGGAAATTCCATGAAATTGTTTCTAAAATGTTTTTGTGAAAAGGGTAGCTGGCAAAGAGGAACGATAGAATAATATTACAGATCGTGAAAAACTAGCAGAGATAATGGTGGTGTTTGAAAGTAAAAATTTTAGGGTTGAAAATTTTGGGTATTGATATTTGTGAAAAAATAAAGATATTTTATAGAATTTGATGAAAAAGAGAAAATAGAGAAGATTTAATTGAATATTATAATATTATTTTATAGTTTGATGATGAGAGAGATTATTTTATAATTGCATAGAAATGTTGAGGGTTAGAAATTTTCACCCCAAACACCCCTTATATGTATTAGTTAGTCTCGTATTGATTATGGAAATGATTAATAGTAAATTTATAAATATATAAAAAAAAAACCTCACGTTTTAAAACTAATTTTTGAGTTGAGAATGCTCTCACAACTTAAGACATGATTTGTAAGGAGAATCCTGTCGACATTAATCCCACCCTACACTACAGTGCTCGAAATATCTTGGCAAACTTTTCCTTAATAGTCGATCGTGGGGCGCGCGTCCTCGTTGGAATGGAAGATTGTTCGAGCACTATGGGGAGAGAGGCAGAGCCTCTGTAGAACTTATCGGATATTTTATTTAAATTGTCAGTGGATGATTATTGAATCGAAAAAATAATAATTTTCTTTATACAATTTCCTCTGTTTGGTGGGTTCGAGAAAAAAAAAAACTTATTTCATTGAATCACATGCCACCACTAAAGAGTAAAGAATCCCCAGATTATAAAATAGAGGTGTAAAACAAAGTGCTTTTGCTTCTAAATTTATCTTGATTTAAAAGTGATATTTGTCGTCACACGTGACAACTTTTCTATATTCTGTTTTAAATACTAATACTTTCCAACAACTATTTCAGTTTTTGCCTAAATTTAACAACGACAATTTTTATTTTCTTTGGCAGAACATTCATTTCTTTTTTATTTTATTTTTTAAAAGATAAATATATTTTTCAATCATTAATTATAAGATTATACCTTAAACTATCAATTTTGACAAATGATATTCTTCAAAAATAATATTAAATACTTTAAACTCTCCATTAAATTGAATGAAAATTAAACTTTTTTACATCATTATAAATGAACAATAATATTCTCAATATATACAAATTAAGTTTTGGATATTGTCGTTATTTTTGTTCTAATGTGAGAAAAAATTTGTCGGAAAATACAAAATATATAAAATTAGTATTTGACTGAAGTAAAGTGTCAAAATGAATAATTTATGTTACAATATTTCACACTTTTTATAATTTGAAAATATATATTTATCTTTTATTTTATATGCACATAATCTTATACCGACATAATGAAACCGACCAAACTAATACATACACAAACTTGAAGACTTAAAATTGTTTGGCACTCCAAATAGCAGATGGGGAAGAGAATTTGGATCTCGATCAAGAATGTAGAGGGAAGGATTCCCTCCTAAGATGGACCTAATGTATCCTAATAGACCGTTGGATGGATGACAACACATTAATAAATCCATCCAATTGTCTGTAGTAAATGTTAAAAAATACAAAATCAAAAAGAAAAACTTTCTTAATTGATTCATTAATGTGCTGTCATTAATACAGACTATTGGATGTATTCATTAATATGTTGTCATCTATTCAATGGTCTGTTAGGACACATTAGATAATTCCTTATTAGGAATGAATCCTTGTTCGAATAACAAGCCCTAAAGGACAGAGTGTCCATTGTAAATCAAAACCAAAAGAGAGCACGATAACTTTTGCGACGAACTAGCAGCGCCGCTGCTGCTATTTATTATATTTTAAATATATTTAATAACTGCAGGTGCAGGGCATCAAACTTCCAACTGTCGTATACACTTTTTTTTCTGCACTTCTTTCCTTTTACTTAAGCGCCACTTGGAGTTAGGTGGGCGATAGTGGGTTGGGCGTGGCTCAAGGGTTGGATCCCAGATTCTCAGCCCGCCCGCCCATACGTGTAACCCATTTAAACTCTTCCCTCTTCCCTGCACTATCCCCGTTTCACGTCATACGTATACGCAAAAGCTCAAAGCCATGTGTTTCGTCTATAAAAACCCAGTCTACCTTGTTTCTCTCCTTGTGATTTTCCCAATTGATACCGTCCACACACTGTACAACCAACCAACGTGTTACATTTGGCCTCTTTCTTTCTGTTTTAGTCTTGAAGAACACCCAAAGGCCGAAGTGTTATACAGGGAGGAGGAGGAGGAGGAGAATTTTCGATTTTTACTAATGGAGATGATACTTCTGGATTACATATTAGTTCCTTCCGGCATAATTGTAATGTTGGCATATCACCTGTGGCTCCTCTACCGAATTCTGAAGCACCCCAACAGGACCGTCATCGGGATCAACGCGGTCAATCGCCGCTTTTGGGTCTGGGCTATGATGGAGGTATGTTCTTTTCCTTTCCCTTGGGTTTATCGTTCTTGTGGCCTTTCTTTTTGTTACATGCATGGTTGATTGGATTAATGTCAAGATATCAGAAATTCAAATCAATGTCGAAAAAAGGATGTAAATTTCATGCATGAGGGTGAATAGCTGTAAATATGTATAAATGACTATGTTCAGGAAACGTCCAAGAACGGTGTTCTTGCCGTACAGACACTGCGAAACAATATAATGGCATCGACCCTATTGGCTTCGACGGCTATAATGCTTAGCTCCCTCATTGCTGTTTTGATGACGAGCGGTGGCTTGGACAAATCGGAGCTTCTTGTGTTTGGAGACAGAAGCCAGCTTGGGTTTTCAGTAAAGTTCTTCTCCATATTGGTTTGCTTCTTGGTTGCTTTCCTGTTGAACGTGCAATCTATAAGATACTACAGCCATGCAAGTATGCTCATCAATGTCCCCTACAAGAAGATGTCATCGGATCAGCACTATCAGGATATCACAGCCGAGTATGTTGCCAGGACGGTGAACAGGGGAAGCTATTTCTGGTCTTTAGGCTTGCGTGCCTTCTACTTCTCTTTCCCTTTGTTTCTGTGGATCTTTGGGCCCATCCCCATGTTCTTTTCCTGCTCTGGCCTGGTCCTCATGCTCTATTTCCTGGATGTCACACTTGAACTTGGGTGGAATGTTTCTATTTCTGCTGCTGATGACTACCAAAAGGATGAGGAAATCGGTATAAGGGGAACTTGAAATTGGCCATTGATGCGACGGCTTTTTAAAGTTTTTTTTTTCTCTTTTTCCAGCAATTTAGCATAGGACGATGGCAACAGAGAAGTTCCAGCAAGTTCTAAATTCTAATAGTTATAGTATAGGGCAATAGGAAAGAGCAATACAAATTCAACGGAAGTTGAATTAAGTTGCACATCCAATTGTACGTGGTAGCTTGTTCTATATATTATCTTAACCAAGCGCAGCTGTGCCAGGATTTTCTTGTTAGGGGCCAAACTAATTAAATAATGTTATTAAAAATAAAATTCAAATATTATAGGATATAATAAATTTGCAACAGTAATTTGTTCTAAGTTAACCTTGATTTAGAACTAAAAACAGGTACAGAAAAATTTATCTTATCAACTTGATTGTATATATTCTCAAGAAAAGTACACAAAAGCATATTGATTTCCTATTACAATCCAAAAATATATATCTTATCTAGATATACTAAAATAAATACACAAAGCATACTAATTTCCTATTACAGAGTAACTTGACGACTCTTTAAAGAGACGAAATCAACTATTAACATTTCTGTGCTAACAGTTGCAGTAATTTATTTCTCAATATAGATAACCAAAGAATTTGCAAGAAATTCATCTTTCATCTTGTTGCGAAGTCTTGTTTTAATGATTTTTATGGCTGAAAAAGCTCGCTCTATAGTAGCTATTGAAACTAAAAGAGTTAACACAAGACGAATCAATCTATCAATCAACTAAAAAATATTTGACTTCTTGTTTCTACCAATTTTCGGCATAACTCAGAAATTGTAGACAAATTTTTGAAATCTGGATCACGAGACACATCACACTTAAAGATTTACAATTGATATCTCAACTGAATCTTTTCTTGTTCTGTAAAATCTTCAGGGTAAAATTTGTCAACAAGTCTACAAATATCATCGATATTGAAGAAGTTAGATGCATTCTTAGCCTTAGGATCCAAAGTCGAGCTAAGAATAAGAAGTTATGTTGCTTTTTCACTAAACCTGATTTTTAGTTCTTGTAATTGAGAGTCAATTGCAGCCACAAATATGTCAATTCGATAATGGTGCTCAATTGTAACATGATCTCGTTGATTCTGAGATCTAGCTTGACTTGACTTGTACAAAGCATTCATATTAGGAACTTCAATATCACGTTTTTTACAAAATGACTTCATATTTTCAAGAAAGGCCCCCTCTCTTCGCCCTTGGCAATTGCAGCAACTCGCTTTGAGACTTTGAGTGGAAGAGAGCTAGACGCAGAATGAGTAAGAGATAACAAGGCAATGCAGAAGATAGCAAGGCAATCCAACGAAAAATTGGATGACATTGGCGTGTGAGAGAAGCAACTTAGAGTGAGGAGGAAAAAAATTACACACAAAAAATAACTTTGTCACTTCGCTCAGTGTTCAGCCGAATTTTGTCACTTCAAGCTCAGTGCTGACAGCTATCACGTTGGATGTAGGCTATGTTAAATGTTCAGTCAAAAACCTATCACGTTACCTAGGAAAAAAAAGGGCACCTATCACGTAACTCACGTTCGCTGTAGGTTTGTAGCAATTTTTTTCAATGCTATTTTTTTTACTGTTGTGAACTTTAAATGGGGATCCAATAAAAATTTAAAATTTGGAGGGCCCATAATAATTTTTTCAGTCAACCTCTAAATGTATATACCAAAAAAAAATTCAGGATGCTTTTTTGGTTTTAGTTCCTCTTCACCAACTATGTTCATTTTTATCCTGTTTTGCTTTGTTAAACAGGCGTATAGTTCTTCACAAAAAAGCACAACGAAGAATTTATGCCTAGTCCCTCCACTGTGGGTTTCTAGACGAGAATCTCACTTGTTTAATGGATATTCCTTGGTTCCAAGGAACATTTTGTTTGATATATGCGTACACATACCATGATACCACTCAAAAAAGCACCAAGCACTTCGAAAGTTTCTTTAGTAGTTGCAGTCGAAATTAGATGATAATCTATATATATATATATATTCATTTTCTAGTGTCACTATTTTGGTGAGTGGGAAATCTTCACAAAGATATTCTTCCAAAGGACCATCTGGGGGAATGTCAAGAAAGATGTGGAAAAGTCTCGAGTACATGAATTTTTAAGAAGCAAAGTCAGGACAGAAATATATAATGGGAGAGCCGCCACTAGCTACGTACTTGCATCGCACACAAAGCATACCAAACTTTTTGGTCCTCGGTGACTTGGTGGGAACATAAACAAATACCCACGGAACAGATCTTCGTGTCTGATGTCAATTCAAATTACGATCACTAAGCATTCAATGGGTGTGATTTGTCAAACGAAACCTGACCTCTCTCTCTCTCTTGCTCTCTGCGTCTCTCTGAGCAAGAAACCTAAGCTTGGAAGGTGGTAGTGAGTCCTTGCATGATTTGAGTATTTTAGCAGAGGGAGAATTTTTTGTTGAGATATGCTAGATTACTCATAAAGAATACAGTCCGCCCTTGGATTCGACCACCACGTTCTTTCCACGCTGATAATGCCACTTAAGGGACCTTAGGCAGGCACATTCTGCAAGAAGAGGGAGACAAGGGATATAGGGAAAAGAAGAAGCGACTAGCTCCTACCTGAACTTCCCTTGCTTTAGGACAAAAGAATTGCCGATCTTGCACTTTACCTAGAATTTTCATAGCTTACATCCCTTTACCTTCAGGCCCAGTGAACCTTCACTTGTGCTCTTACCAGCAAGGAATTGTACATCCTTACAAGAAATAAAAAAGTAGAAATTATAGGGTACATAAAGTTCATAAAGGTGTGATCGAAATTGAAGACTTGAGAGAAGTGTCGAGTAATCTTAAGCATAGGCTAGAAAATCAAAAAAGAAATCTTATGCACGGATTAACTGTGATCAGATCAAAGACGAGTGTAGTTTCCAGAGTTGTGGTAAAACTGTAGTTCCATTTGCTCTCTCTGGGGACAAGATTGAGATATGCTCTGTCTGAACAACTTTAAGGCTGGTGCATTTAAGTTGTGTACAAGAGATGGAACATCCCTAACACAGTAGGAAACAACTCAATCATCATGAATGAGAAGCACAATCCTTCTTTTCTCTCCTTTTCCGTGAGAAATCTTTCCAGCAGTGCATTCCTATGATGCAGAAACCGCAACAACATGGACTTTACCATCCCAATGCCCAGTTCAGGATCTACAGTCGAACACACCAGATGTGGCCTACAAGATGCTCAATAAGCACACTTTCTAGAGTTTCCATCCATTCGTCAGGGAGTCAAAGCATCTTCACCAGCTAATGTAAACTTCCTGTTGACGAAGACTTCATGACACAATATTCGCAATTACAGAGGATTTAATGAATGATCATCTGAAGACAGGCAAATAAGATAAAAGGGGTAGCATTTACCTGAGACATTCTTCAGATTGTCCACATTCAACTAACCAGCAAATGAGGTGGAACGAAAGAGTACCTTGCAGCTTTTTTCTTTAGCATATTCAAGATTTCAGAGTATAAAAGTAAATCGCTAATGAGTCTCCACTGCCAGGTGGGTTCCGACTGCAGAGGATTTCTTTACACTACGAATTTAATCACTGAATTCTCAAAATGGTATGTTTGAGAATTTCACACATGCTTCTTTCCTCTGTCTAACAGTTCTTCCAATGGCTCGTCTTACACTTGATGCAAATGGACACAAGTCACTCGTCATTTTCAATTGTAACATAAGAACTTTGGAATGAGGGTCTTTTCAACATTACCAATTTGGCATGGAATGGCGACAGCAGGCCATATAGGTAATGCGCACTGGCAGAAAATGATTACTTATGCACAAGGCTTGCACGAATCCTTGTTTCTCATGTCACAATATCGGTGAGTTTTAACTTCAATTTCACGTTACCAGTTTGAACTAACATATCATCTTTCGATGGCTCCACTCTTAAAACTGTCACACTCCTCCCAAGAGAAGAAACATAGACCATATCACCACCTTGGGTAGCTGAGACTTCTCTGCAACATACGTAGGCATTTAGTCAGCAAAGTTCAACGACCTTCTTAACCAGAACAAGTTTAAGACAGCATGATTTTTGAGGACCAAAAACTTCCATATAGTATGAGAGTAAGTTTGCCAAACACTGTCCAACTACAAGATGAGTTGACTTGGCAGAAGAAGATCTCATCAATTCTAGATGAAAACCTGAAGGTGATCTTTTGATGTCTTGAACAAAAGACGCACTCTTATCTGCCATAGGAGGTTCACTGCTTTCTGCTATATTATTGTGGCCACTAATGGATAATGTATGTCGGCTTTTATCAGGTAGAGCTGGCTCCGAACGTTGCACTGTAGATACACGTAGCTGTCACACTTTCCTGTGAAGAGTAGAACGTGCCACAGCTGCAGCCTTGGATATTTCACTCATCTTCCTCAATCTTAGATCAGTTCCATGTTCCATTATCTTCCTTTTGGCCCTCAATAAATTTTCATGAAGATCTTTTGAGAGCCTACAGTCACAAAAACACAGAAATAACAGATAGAGCATCCATCAGAGCACAGGTTTTTTTCTGCCACCATCAAAACAATGCTATGCATATAAATTATTAGTGTTGATTGTTACCAAGCAAGTTCGTATATGACTGGAATATATTTATTCGGATCAATGAATGACATATGGAAAGGGCATTGTCACATTATTTTCAGAATTTTTGCTCTCCACTAGTCCAAGATAGTCATGGACTCATGATGCTGAAGTACAGCAAGGAGTTCTCAACACCCTTCACATGTAAGAATGAGGGGTTTTTTCTTTTTTCTTTTTTGATAAGTAAGATCAATTTATTAATGAAGGTGAAAACAGTACAAAGGTTGTACTGAAAACAAGAATGAGGGTTTTTTTCATGACACAATACATGCCATACCAAGACAGTTTCTCATTAATAGTTGCTTCTTGGCTCCAGTTTTGGGGTTCTAGATGCCCGGTATGTTTGATATATGGGACACCCACTTTATACACAGCATTAATAGTCAGAATTACTTAGAACGTCTGTTTAAGTGTAGCCTGAGATTGTTTTCTTCATGACCTTTTAAGCTGAGAGTGGTGCTTACCACATTTATATATCGGTAACTGTGAGACTAACAGTACATTAGATGTTAATATTAATGCCAAAAACAGATTCTCACAGCAGATGATGTTGTGATTCCTCTAATTGCTCCTTGAAATCTTGCTTTAACCTTTCCATGTCAGTTATGACCTGCATTAAAATGCCAGAATAAATTCTAAGATGACATCTAAGTCATGCAATTGAAGCATAAACTAAAATTTATCAAGCGAATGTAAATTCAAGCTTGAAACGATCGCAGGGGACTGCAAATATCCAACCATATATAATACTGCTTTGTATAACTTCATATCTGTATAAAGCATTAAAGTTTGATGATGAATCACGTGGCCCAAAAGTCTATTACTGAAATGGTGATATATGGCTAGAAGTTTTAGCTGAAACAGCAACAGGTTATTCTAGTACTCATTTTCCATTCCAAATAAATAAAGAACATACGTAAAAAAATTTAGCTGAGATGGCCACCATAGAGTCCTCACAAGAATTTCTCTTACGTATATATTCAATGAAGAAAAACAAAAACAGCAATAGTATATGTTTCTCCAGTTCAACATAGAAACTGTAAACCTCTATGAACATGTAATTTAATGCGCATCACCTCATCTATCTCTGCACTAGCTGCACCATATAGCTCACGAGCATTATCTACAATTACACTGGGCAATCCTAACCTTTCAGCAATATTGATCGCATTTGAACGCCCTACAGGAAAATCTAACTCCTTCAGTTGCAGTTGATAGTTTTGTCCTCACAGAGAGATTAAAGAAAACCGCTTAACAATCAATTGTTCCCCAGACCCCAATGAGCATCCTAAGAGATTCTTAGGCATAAGAAGCAATTTACAGATTTAAAGAACACAGCAAAGTATCTACAATTGTTTTTGGGGGTGGGAAGATCAGTGCTTTATAAATGAAAGCAAATATTCTTCATAAATAATCTTAGGAAGCATGAAGTTACTCTACACTGTTGAAACTCCCCCCCCCCCCCCCAAATCCCTCCCTCCCCTCCTCCATCCTCTCCCCACTTTTCTCCTTCTGACGTTAGCCATGTTAATGTACGTAATTACGTAATTCAAAGTGCATTCTCTAAAAAATCTGCAATCAAGCTTGTAGTTGGTAATCCTATATGTAACTGGAAACTCTTTTCATATAACCAGAGATGAAAATCACTTCAGGGAATTTTACCAAGGTACTTCTGAAGTTAGCACCAGGTTAAGGATTAAGCATTCCCATATGTGATATGTCTAAGGTAACTTAGTATTTGCCCATTCATCGTCATGCTTCTAGCAGTGGTCACAATCAATGCAAGTCCTGTCTAAAAAACAAATCCCATGCACTCAACACTTTCACAAACTATTGAGCGAGTAACATGATTTGTCTAGCTAATTCAGATCAGATACGTTTTGTAATATGGGCCACTATACTGTGTGGAACAGAAACACTATCACTGCATGCAATAACACTTGGGTGCGGTAAAAACTGGTGCAGCATAATTTGGGTCGCTTCAGTGGGACATAATAAGACATTCATAAAGATGTAAGGGCTTCCATTTCAATTGTAGCAAAAGATATTGTTATAACATTTTCTCATGTAATGGCAAATACATTGACATTTGGACCTCGGCAATTGTTTGGGGATGGAATAGTTCATTAAGCATTGTAGTCCTCCCATCTTTCTTTGTCCTTACAACACTGACATGGGACCAAATAAAAATAGGAGGAAGAAAAAGAATAAGTGGTAGCATGAATGAAAGAGGTCCTTAAGTGATGATGAAAACCTGGTACTCCCCAGAGAATCTTGAAAGTTGGTTTCAAGTTGACCTCATCAAACTCCATGCATGCATTTTCGAAGGCACCATTACTGTTAAAGCAACAATCTCAAGAACATGATCTTTACAGTAGACAAAAAGTAGTCTTTGTGGCTGATTCCAATTACCAACCATGACATACATGCATAACAAGCTTCAATTAACTTCAACAAGAACAAATTTCTTTTTTCAAACTAGACATGTTAAGCAGCTGAGATTTGGTGTTATATCAGCTTGATCTTTGGATCTACACTGATTTTTACAAGACACTAAGTACCTGTATTTCAAGGTTTTGAGTTCGCCATGATGAGTTGTAGCTATTGTCAACAAAGCTCCAGTTTCAGCAAATAATTCCAGTAATGACATTCCCAGTGCTGCTCTTTCAAGGGGATTTGTTCCTGCACCAACCTAACATATACAAAAGAGATATGATCCATAGACTGAGCATAAAAGGAATCTTGTTATTCTTTCTTTTTCCTTTACATCCTAATTAGTAATTAAGTTCCAGATTTTGACCAAGCCAATTTAACACTTACTTCGTCTAGTAGCACCAAGGACTAACTTGTTGAGTGCGATTGAATATCCTGCCAGATGTCATAAATAAATTGCATGTGACTTTTCATATGGAATAATAGATATTGTTTAATATCAAACCAAAAAATCACCCATCACATTGGAAAGTATTTAATTCAAACCGGGTTAACAACCAAGAGTCTCCTGATTTAAACAGCTGTTGTAATTAAATGGAGAATCCACTGAATTATCTAAAGCCCTCAACTGTTACTGGGAATCATATGTCCATTGACATAAGGACTTTGCAGAAGAATTTTGTATCGCTACTGATACTAAATACACCAATCAATGTATCAAACTCTGATCAGGCACAAAAATATAATAATTAAGCAACTTAGAAGCAGTTTATAATGCTCTAGGTGGTAATTTTTGCAATAAAGAATACTAATTAAATGAGATAAGGAATGTTGTTTGAAAATATTATCTTACGCTTATTCGTTTCAAGTGACCAGAGAAGGTAGACAACGACTGGGACAAGGACTGTTCGTCCCCAATGTCCGCAAAAACAGCATCAAACCACGGGATTTTTACGGATTCAGAAGCCAACACATGAAGGCCTGAGACAATAAACAATGATTGAGACAGTGTGTGGTAAAATACAATGTTAAACTGAGAAAAGAAAAAAACAGACTGTCTTTTTCTTTCTACCAATTGTTGAACCCCTGATCTGGTGGGAAGGACACAGTGGACATACCACCGAGGTAGAAAGAGCATTGGTGAAAAACAGATGATTGAGTAGAATGTTTACTACAATTTTTCAAAAACTTCTCGTTAGCTGAACTTATTTTGATTATTCATGAGCCACATGGCTGGATTGATGATTACAAAATGTTTCTATCACAACATTAAGAGAAGGGGGAACATCATAGTATAGTACGCCCCATATCTATGGACAAAAATTCAAATTAAATCCCATAACTTTTAATTTATTTTTTTACACTCTCTAAAGACATTAATCCTCGACCTCCGTTCAATTGAACCGTTAAACCAGACAAAAAATGACCGGAATGCCCCTCCAAAACAAAATTACTAAAACCAATGAAAAATTAAAACAAAATGAAATAAAAATAAAAATATAATATGTTATAAATAAAAATATAGAAATTTTATTTCATGTTTTAATTTTTTTAATTTTTTCTTTGAGGGGTATTTCAATCAATCCACACCACTTTCCATTTGATTTAATGGCCAAATTGAACGCAGAGGCGAGGATTGATGTATTTCAAAACTTATGGGGTGTAAAAAAACAAATTAAAAGTTAAGGGGTTCAATTTGATTTTTTCCCATCGATATGGGGCTGTGATGCCCCTTAAGAAAAATTAGTCAGAAAATCCAGATTTTATCTTCTATAAAATTCAAAACCATGGCCTGGTTAAAATAGTATGAAGAACCTTCTTAAGAAGCTTCATATCATGTCCAATCAATTGGAACACGCAAATAGGTCTACTTCATCAAAGGGCAACAAGTCTAAAGAAGCTTTCCCTTGATAGAAGATTATGAGAGTGCTGAACAGATTGAAAAAGAGAGACCATCTTATCCATGGTTATATTTCCTTCAAGTATATCAAGCTTACAATGAATGTCTAAATATCAAGAGCTTCAGGTTGAATATAGGGAAAAAACATAGAAATGCCTTTGCATAAGTCTACATAATTGTAGAGACCCTGAATCTACAATTCCAGAGCAGTTAAACCAGAACTACCAAAAAAAGGACAGTGCATGAACCTGATTTAGCCATCATAGCTGCCAATCCGACAGTCTTTAAGCATATGGTTTTACCCCCGGTATTAGGGCCAGTTATAACCAAAACTCGGGTTTTATGGTCTATAAAAAAGTCAACTGGAACTGGATGAGTTTGTTCTAACGCTGTAACCTGACAACCAGAACAGAATTAGGCTTGAAAAACATGGCTTTAGTGTGATTTGAGATCCATAATAACAAATGAAAGCTGTATCAGGCAAGTGGTAATCAACCCTATTATCAAAAAGTCACCTGCATTTAAAACGATAAAAGATCGATATCTGTTTTTCCTTTTTGCGCCATAATCTCGCCATGATGTCTTCTCCTGATTTCCTGAGGAAAAAACATCAAGAAATGATTGAAACGTAAACAAAATGTATAGTTTTAATGACTAGGAACAACCACCTGAAAAACTTTTTCTCCAACGAAGTTGGGAACCAACCTACCCTATAGATCTGCCTGGTGTTTATTGGAAGTTTCCCCAATATGAAGATGAAGAACAAACAGGAAAAGAGAGGGGAGGGGGGAAGGGGGGGGGAGGTGGGGGGGAAGGGGGAGAGAAAGAAATTAAGGTAAAGAAGATATGTAGATTCCGAGTCCTGCATAACTTACAGCAGTAGCATTACTGACTTCCTTCCTGGCCTTCTGCAAATTTTGCCGATGCTGCTGAAGCAATAATGGATTATAAGCGCTCGGTAGATACAATGTCCATTCCCTCTTGGTGTGGAATGACGCCATTGAATTTTTTCCCCTGATAGGGATGAAGCAGAACTAGAAGCATCATTGCCCTCCGGTGGAAGTAAATCAGGACATGTGCCTCCAAGAGAAAGACTATAGGTTGCTCGAGCATTGACCTTCATGTTCAGAGCCAAAACCAAGCAATTATAGAATCATCAACTAGAACAATTTGATCATGCAAATCTGTGCATATACAATCCACAAAAGAAAACTCCAACCAACAATATCATCAAACCTCGAACAAGTATTTTAGAAGGACAGTCAGGCTGGCTTAATATATGTTGAAGCATTGTGGAACCAGGCTTCTGAGCACACCTATGTCATTGAGGTACTATCCTCATAAGGTAAGAGAAAGGCAGTTTCCTTGCCTCTACCCAAAATTGTCACTCTCCTTTATGAAACTTAGGTAGGTCCTCATATATTATATACAGGATGTTTTAGCAGAGTTATTTGTAAGCCTTCATTTATAAGCATGAAAGGGACAACACGACTTAACGAGAACAGTGCTCAAACTTTTTAACTTGGCTAAACTACTATTAGTTTAGAAAAAGTAGCTCATGCCAATGAAAAAGCAAGGGCCTAAAGAGGAGTTGTCTCTTCTACCATCCACAGAGAGAGGGAGAGCAAGGGAGGAAGAGGAGAAGAAGAATGATGACAGCCACCCACCACATCCAGTTGGATTATAGTGCTCAATAAATTTTCAATGTCATCAAGATCCTTTTGCATCTGTGCAGAAAACAGCAACATGAAAACATAATAGTGAAATACTTATAGTGCCAATGGAAATAAATCTCAGCCCATAACACAGAAACCTTTTCTGTTAACATTGAGAGCACATCTGCCTCAGCCTTTGCTGCTGATGCCCTTGCTTGCTGCAACTCATCATTCAAAGGAACAGCCGAGAGTGGCTCTACAATGCTTCCTGCGCCTGGACCACTAAAACACCATATTCCTCTCAGGAGAGGGACGTAACGTATATCGATCATCACTTGTACAAAATCAAACAGTTGGCTCTGCCATAAGTGTTGAAAGATACACATCAAAATTTAATGGACCTGGATAGCAGTAGACCCTTAATACTTGTCAGTTGATCAGCCCCTGATTTTAAACACCACCTGCCATCAACGTTACTCACTTCCTGGACCAGTAAAGTTGTAATTATTTGGAGAACAAGGAAATACAAAAGATCCAACAACTGAATATTTGACATCATGCTTCTTACCAAAAATGGCATTTCACTCTTTGCATTCCTAATTAGGCTCTCCATTAATTGATATATCTGAAAAGAGGATAACAACATATTTTCAAGATGAAATCGTTGATAACAAAGGCATGCAATGACATTTTTGAGCTCTTAGCTAGATGTATCTTCTATATGTGGAACCTTAGTAAGCCAACATAAAACCATCGAGAAGATACTGCAACTCAAAAACACAAGATGGGGGCATGGGTGGGTTTACTAAAGGAGATGTAAAACAATTGCATAAAAAAGGCTGCTCAAATTCAGTGCACTTGCAGGTCCTGCCAATAACTTGTACGCGCAAAAGAGGGCCAAAGTGTTGTCCAACCCTCAAGTAGGTTGACAGGCCTCTCAAACTACCCAAATTTTTAGGCAGAGCTCCCAACGAACTCATTGACTCTGGATTGGGCCCTTCACTTCCCTACCAATCAATGAACCCCATATGCTAAAAGCATAGAAAAGAAAGACCGAAGAGCTCCCTGACTCAACTACTATGCAAACTCTGATGCTACCAAAGCGTTAGAACTAACAACTCGAAACCCCTCCATTGAAGCACTTATGATAATTTTGAATGCTTACAAGGTAGGAATTGGGATCTGTAGATTTTTCTTTTATGCCATGCATCAAAATGGTTAAAAATATCATCCAGCTGATGACTGCAGTAGACTACCTTTATTAAGCAGTGCTCTTAATAGCCTCAGAAACTAAAAGCTGGTTCAATCCAACCAAGAACAACACCACGTGGATATGATATTAACAACGAACTGAATTTTACCTTTCCTTCCAGCATCCGCACTTGATCGCGTGCATTTTTCAAGGTTGAACTCTGAAACATGGACAATTTTGCAGAAAATAATAATAAGACTGCCAAATATGCAATGTTTTTTGCATGTGATAAACATTTCAACATGACATACAACAAATAGAACAAAGAAAAAGTTGTAATGTGGTAGAAGAGAATATAATTTGAAGTTTCAAAATCTTTCCCTAACAAAAACAAAGGTGATCTGAAAAATATAGCCACAAGGATGGAAATTCTATTTGTTAGAAATGAACAAACCGCAGAGTCTTTAACAGAGCCATCTTCATCTATTACTCGCAATATCAACTTAACCAATGATCGATTTATAACCAGTCCAATTATCTGCATGGCAAATTCGGAAGAAGTAAGGCCATGAAAACATTCAAAAAATAACGTAAATGACACTTTTCCATAATAAACTACGAGCCCATTTTCACTTATACTCAGACTTTGACTCAATATAACTTGAACCTCATTTTGAAGTTTGGGTCTGTGTTTAGACCCTCCATATAAAACAGGAGTTGATTTGGACAGAAATGTGAATGAAAAGATCTGCTGATATTAAAAACTAAACCTTAAGGATAATTTTAAATTTTGCCTTTTCATTTCACGTTTTCTTGTCCGAGTTAATGACTGTTTTTGATAGAGGTAAACTATATTGGGTTCATCTACCTCCAAGTTCAGAGACAATAAGTTCTTGGCTTCAATTTTAATGCTCTAATTACCTCTTCTGTAAGCGGCATGAAACGTCTGTACCAATCCTCATCTTCCTTTATAGCACCCTTTAGGTTAAACTGCAAAGTTTCAGCAAGTTGTAGCAGAGCTGCTATAGCCATGGCCTCATTTCCCTCCACCGGTAAACTTCTCCGGGCTTGTTGGATAGCAGATTTTACCTTCAAGGAAAAAACAGCAAACACTCGGATGGCAAGTCCAGCACAAATACAGAGTGCAAAAGTGACCCCAATTCAGGGCTCCAATTGAGGAGTTTTAGTTCTTGAATTGATGACACATTAAAATTAACACTATGATGTTCAAAGAACAAGCATTAGTATGCTAAATTATTCGGCACCCTTTGATATTACTGGACTAAGATACATACAACGAAATGAATACATCACAATACTAAATTCCGCAAACTCTAAACTGTAGCGAGTTTCTCAACGATTTGTAATGTACCCAATCCTATAAGCCGTGGACATAGTAGTATATGAAGCCGACACTCCATGAATGACTAAACGCCACAACAATAAAATTTGTGTCGTCATCGCCTTTGAGCACAGCAATCATCTAACTTTTCAACGGAAACCCAGTGAAAATAAGGCATTGCCATTGCCTACGAGGAAAAAAGACAGAGAAAAGACCAAGAACAGTGCACTCACAAGAACCGTATCGACGCTGCTGAAGTCCAAGCGACAACCACCGTGCTTGTGCATTTCCACGGCCGCGTTGGTCTCCTCCAAAAGTCTGAGACTCTCTTCGTACGTCTGATTCAGAGACCATAGCTGGGCCTAACGCGGAAGAAACATTAGCAGTTAAAAAAACAAGCTGTTAAAACAGGGCGATAGAATGATCATTGCAAATGCTCGCAGAGAATGTAATAACAGAGACAGATAGACAGAGAGATTGAGAGAGACTTTTGTGGCTTCACGGCCCAAGGAAGTGGAGGCAAGCGTCGCAGAGGCTATCCCATTCGAGAACTCTGAGACTGTCGTGGTGTACCGAGGACTTTTCGTTGTTGTTGCTGCTGCTGCTAATAGAAAGGTTTGCTGAGACTGATGTCTTCACGAAACACCGGTTTCCGAGTCTAACGACTTTGGTCATTGAAACCGGAAAAAAAGATACAGTGGCGGAGATGGAATTGGCAAATAACGAGCAAATATTCATTTCTGTCTCTGAGTCTCCCTGCGCTTTTGCCGCTTATACCGCTGGGACGAGAAAAGAGGCAGGGTAATAGTAGTGGCAGCCGGCAGGGGCCACCGGGCCAGGGATTTGGATAGGGAGAAAATAAAAAACAAAAAATCGAATATGAATTCTATAAACAATCAAATTACTCTTTTTTTATTTGATATGATAAATTGCTGATGATTTATCAACTTATATTTAAAGAAACACTGAAATTGTTTCATATATTTCCTCTATTTAAATAAAAAAATTTGATGTTTAATTGAAATGCAGAGGAGAGAATTACGGTTCAAACTCAAACGAGTCAAATCTCATGGTTTAAAAAAAATTAAGGTAAGAAAGATTAATTGGAATTCAATCCGCAATTTAACATTTTTTTAAATAAAAAAATGTGTTCAGTAATCAAATGGAATTTATTCAAATAATGGTTTCTCATGTATAAGCCCTCGTATATGATGGTAGGTTTTTGAGAATGAAGTATTAGCACATGAAACTGAGGTTATTAAGGTTCAAAATCTCTTAACCTTTTGGAGCCACTTTTAGGGTTTTGCCCTAGTAATTGTCAATTTGTGTGTGACATTAAAACTACAGACTTTAAAATTAGTCGAAGTGTACATAATTTGAGTGTCAAAACCAATTTATGGTTGTTTTTCCTTAGCTTATGGAACTTGGGTAACTAAAATTTATTAACAGTTTGTTTTTAAAATTTTATGATGGTTTTAAAAAAAATGATATTAAAATTAATAAATGAGTTATAAAAATAAAAATAAAATAAAATGTATTTAATAAGATTAAATTTTTTATTTAACAACCACACTGTTACATATTGATATGTTTGTTTGTGGAAGTATTGAGATTTTGGAAATTTTGGGTATTGAGGTTTGTGAAGAAGTATAGTATTTTATGGAAAAGTGAGGAGAGATAAGATTTAATTGAATAGTATAATATTATTTTATAATTTAACGAGGAGAGAAATTATTTTATAATTGTTTAGAAATTTTGAGGGTTTGAAAGATTGGGAAACAAACGCCCCCTTTGTATCCTCTCCTTTGAATTATCAACTCTGTAAGATGGAAGCCGTGAAAGTTGCATGTAATAATGATCCAAATTAACAAGTAGGGAGAAGAATCTTGGAACTTGGAACTAGGGGTGTAAGTCCGGTCCGATCTCCGGCCGAACTCCGGCTCCGGTTCCGGGAAGAGGAGGTCCGTATCTTCTAGGAACCGGAACTGGTGGTGGATTTTGAGTTTTCCCAGAAGCGGAACCGGAAGCGGAATTTTCCGCCGGTTTAGCGGAAAACCGATTCCGGTTATTTTTTATTTTATTAAATTATTTATTAAAACGACGTCGTTCTATTTTAAATAGAACGACGTCGTTTAGGTGTTCGTTTTTTTTTAAAAAAATAATACCATGGATCAAAACGTGCCGTTTTGATCCACGGTATTTGATTCCAAAAACCCTAAGCCCTCTCCTTCGCGACCCTCCCTCAGGCCTCAGCCCTCACGCTCTGTTCGACGTTCTCACTCTCAGCCCTCAGGCGGCCAGGCCTCACTCCTTCAATTCGCGAACCCTCTTTTTCTCGAACTGCGAAAACGACCGCTTCTCTCTTCCTCCGAACGATGGCCGCTTCTCTCTCTCTGTAAGAGCTCTCTCTCTTGAAACTAAGTAAATCACCACATTGAGGCTTAGTTGGGTTGAGTTGTGCATTAACTTCCGGATCTTTAGTTAAGGGTATGTTGCTGAATGCTAAGTGAGAAATACTTGACAGATTAGACTGAAAAAATAGGTAGTCTTTGTCTTATATATTGAAATTTGAATGCATGCCACTACATGAAATTTCTTTTTCAGAACCTTATCTTGAAGGATGACAGTATGACATTCTGATTTCTGCAATTGCTCTTTCAGCTTGTCGTCAAATTCCTTAACCTGCTTGGAGTAAAACAGTGGTTGATCTCTTTGGCGTTTTATATTAAAATCATCACTCTGTCTAGCAAGCATTATCTCAATTATGAAGTACTTAAGGATCCCACTCATTTGGTCAAAGATACTGCATGTTAGGGCTTGAAATCTAGTTTCCTCAGCATAAGATTTTTCGGAAATATTTTGATGAACAGTATCAAATAACATTAAAACACCATAAAGTGAAGTAAAAACTCCCACCACAAAAGTATTTTCCGTTGAGATATTGGAGATTTTTATGTTTGATATACGAACCTTCAGTTGAAAAGATGCAGATTCTGACTGCTGTCATTCTATAAGCTTGATCTCTAACTCTTGGACCTTTAGGAGAAAGTAATTCCAATTCAGCAATAATCAAAAGTTAAGCAGAATATCTATACTCATCCAAGTGAAAAGCAACCTTTTGCTGGAGATTACTGCAGATTTCTTCCCTCCCCTTCAATCTCTCAGATAGTTGCAAAATCTGTTTCTCAGACTGGCTGTGCATGGCTGCCTTCAACTCAATCTGACCTTCAAGTTCTTTTACCTTTTGTTGTAGGATTTTACAGATCTGATCTTTGCAAAATCTGTTTCTCAGACTGGCTGTGCATGGTATGTTGCTGAATGCTGAGTGAGAAATACCTTTTGTTGTTCTTTTGCCTTCAAGTTGCTTTCACCTTTTGAAGTTCACTTGTATCAATCTGCTTCTTGATTCATAGTTGAAAACAACATGGATTGTTATATGAATGACTGTCATGGTTGATTTGTTTGATTGAGGTGTATGTTATTTTGTGTCTTTATTTCAAGTTTGATTTAAGATTTATTTAATATGGGATGATTTTGTGAATTGCATGTGAATTACATCTTAGCGGACTTACCGGAATTCCGCTATCCGCTTCCGCTTCCGCTAAGTCCGCTAAGAGTCGGAAGCGGAAGCAGACTCTTTTTTGGCCATCCGCTAGTTAGCGGACCGGATGTCGGAATGTCAAATTCCGCTTCCGACTAGTCCGCTATTCACCCCTACTTGGAACAGACCCACCACCTTGTCTAATTTGGTGGGTCCCGATAATGGTCTGGTGGGTCCCGATAATGAGGATGTTTGAGTATGAGAATTTTGGTTATTGAAGTTTGAGAAATATTATAAAGTAAAGATACGTGATGAGAGTCAATGAAATTGAAGAGAGAAGATTTTTAATAAATATTATAATAAAAAAAATATGTGATGAATTTTTTATTATTAAACCCAAATAATTTATCCCAAATAATTAAGGTTCAAACAACTCATTGGACGATCAAACGAATTATCACAATATTCAATTTCTTCGTATTGTCTGATTTATTGTATGATGTCGTTTTTCACAATATTTCGTATTATAAACTTCATGAGAAATAGCGAACAGTCCCATAAAATTATCTCCATATGTCGTTCTCGCTCGCTCACTTTAGTTCTTGCCTTCTTCACGCATACATAGAGCCAAGTAGCTATGGAGCACAAAAATATAGTTTTCAACCAAAAAAAATACTTTTCTAGGAAAAAAATTCAAAGACAATTACGTTTTTGAATTTTCTTACCCTCACAAAAATAATATCAATAAAAAATTACCAAAATATTTTATTTTTGAAAATCGCTACAGATACTACAGTAGCTTTTATTTGTCTAATATCTCGAAGTACCAAAATTTCGAGCAGCAGTTCTCACGATCTTCCACACTCCCTGATTATAGAGAACAGTTGTCGCCCATGGCTGGACCAAGCACAAATTGCTCCCCCTCATAGTCAATGCATTACTTCGCCCATTCCTCTTTAACCTCGAGTCATATCCGGATATCGTATCCCTTGAACTCCAAGACACTCACTCTGATCCTCAATTCTTTCTCACTTACAATCTCCCAAATACCTCGGTCCAGAAATCTTAATGGGTTCCAATGGAGATGAAGAGTCCGCCAACTCCCAGCAGGTACTGATCAAATCCATGTGGAGGTACAACCCGCCTTTCTTCCAAGTCTCTCTCATTGGCCTTGTCTGCTTCTGCTGCCCCGGCATGTTCAACGCCCTCTCGGGCATGGGCGACGGTGGCCAGGTCGACCATACTGCCGCCAACAACGCCAACACGGCACTCTACATCACCTTCGCGGTATTCGGTGTCCTCGGTGGTGGCATCTACAACATCCTCGGTCCCCATCTCACCCTATTATGCGGCTGCTCCACTTACGTCCTCTACGCCGGCTCTTTCCTCTACTACAACCACTAAAAGGACCAGGACTTCGCCATTGTTGCCGGTGCGCTGCTGGGTGTAGGCGCTGGACTCCTCTGGGCTGCCCAGGGCGCTATCATGACCTCTTACCCACCAACTTACCGCAAAGGGACCTACATCTCCCTCTTCTGGAGAATCTTCAACATGGGAGGTGTAATCGGCGGCCTTATCCCTTTCATTCTTAA
The DNA here is from genome assembly GCA_963930655.1 of Myrica gale. Lineage (NCBI taxonomy): Eukaryota > Viridiplantae > Streptophyta > Magnoliopsida > Fagales > Myricaceae > Myrica > Myrica gale. The sequence continues at coordinate 23,887,449 of OZ005611.1, forward strand.
CTATCATCGTGCGGAGGCATCTTCGGTTAACGATGGCACCTATATCGGCTTCATGGCCTTCATGGCAGCTGGGGCATTTCTTTCGTTGGTTATCTTGCCACCGAGCAAGGTCGTTCGCGACGATGGGACTAGGTGTTCTAACATCGAGTACTCCAACGTTAGGACCGAGGCGGTTGAGTTTCTTAGGCTGTTCCTAAACTGGAAGATGCTGCTCATAGTGCCTGCCTCTTGGTCTAGTAATTTTTTCTACACGTACCAATTCAACAACGTAAACGGGGTGCTGTTCAATTTGCGAACAAGAGGGCTGAATAACGTGTTCTACTGGGGTGCGCAGATGCTGGGCTCGATTGGGATTGGATACATAATGGATTTCAGTTTTCAGAGCAGGAGGCTGAGGGGGTTAGTTGGAATTGGTGTGGTTGCGCTTTTTGGGACTGCTATTTGGGCTGGTGGGCTCGCCAACCAGCTCGGTTACTCCCGCAGTGACAAGCCAGACAAGTTGTTGGATTTTAAGGACTCGGGTGCGGATTTCGCGGGGCCATTCGTCTTGTACTTCAGTTATGGGTTGCTGGATTCCATGTTCCAGAGCATGGTTTACTGGGTTATTGGAGCCTTGGCGAATGATTCTGAAATCCTTAGCAGGTAATTTGTGTGCGTAAATGATGGATCATGTATTGCCTATTGGGTTCTAGATTTACTGTCTCCTAACAATATCTGTGTGTTATTACCGTAGTCGTTGTGCAAGAGGATTGAGGAAAAACATTTGAAGGCCTTTGATATAAATATTGATCTTAAAATTAAAATTGCCCGTGAATAATGCTAGAAATCTTCCTTGTATTGCAGGTATAGTGGGTTTTACAAGGGAGCGCAAAGTGCTGGGGGTGCAGTTGCTTGGCAAGTTGATTCACATAATGTGTCCTTTAGTTCCCAGTTGGTTGTGAATCGGTGCCTCACTACAATCAGTTATCCATTATTGGCAGTTCTTGTCATGTTGGCTGTGAAGGATGACAAGAAGGATGAACAGGAAAGTACCAAGGAGGCTGCTAATATTTCAGCTAACCCTGTGAATACATGACAACTATGTCGTGGAGGGGTTGAATTGCTTTCTCCGACTTGGTTCTTCTGCTCTTGATTCGAAAATTTCATCTACAGCCTAACTGCTAAGTGGGTTACCGTAATTAATCAAGGTACTCAGGGTAATGGAAGCTCGTTTTCTGCAGAATATTTGTTCCCACCTTCTGTTACCAAGTGATGCATTCATTTCTCTATGCGAGTTAAAAAAGAAGAAGCAGAGATACTACTCACAGCTTCAATGCCTTTTCCATGATGACTAGGTTGGCTTGGCCACCAAACCAACCCCTGCGTGATCATTCTTTTTCCCATCAGCGAGAGTTGATAGTTAAATGGTTTGCTCTGTTTTCTGATACAGTTCATGTCGTTGTACGTTGTACCTAGTAAATTCACTCCGATGGTTTCCTGATGGAAAATGGACTTAGACTACGATTCTGTGGGTAGGATCGGTCATGAGTTATGAGACTCATGTACTTTGTTGCATAATTTCATATATTTAGAAGTTGAAATTGCACGAAAGTTCTCTGTTCATTTTGCTGTTTCTCTTGGATCATTTGTAGGTTGTCATTTGAATTATCAGTGAGGAGAGAACTAGTGACTTTTGTATGGAATTTAGGCATCTATGCGGGAAATAATTAAATTCAGAGGACCATTCCAACTCTTGGAGTTGGTGATTAATATAGGGGTAAATTACATTTTGCACCCATGTGATTTAGGGATTCTGACACTTTACACCATGTTCTTTCAATTTTGAGACATTTCACCCACGTGGTTTGGAGGTCTTGACACTTTGCACCCCGCCGTATATTATCCGTTATTTCGAACGGAAAAGTCAGTGTCGTGTTCTGCACGTGGCTTACTTGACGATTTTACCCATAATATTAAAAAATGCTTGATTACACTTTGCACTCATGTAGTTTGGAGGGTCTGACACTTTGCAGACCGTTCTTTTATTTTTTGAGACATTTTGCACTCAAAAAATAGTCACTTGTTTTGCACGTGGTTGACTTTTCCATTAGAAATAGCGGATAAATTGACAGGGCGGCAAAGTGTCAAGACCCCAAACACTATGAGGGTGAAATGTCTCAAAATTAAAAGAATGGAGTGCAAAGTGTTAAAATCCCAAACCACGTGTGCAAAGTGTAACTAATCCTTAATTTAGTCTCTGGACAGGAATAAAATTGTAGAGGATCCTATCAGTGCATTGTCAGAAGGACCACACATTCCAAGGGAATCAGCCAGCCCAATGAGCCCTGGATTCTGCTTTCTTTTCCCCAAAAGGATGCCCTTTCCATGGTGACCACTATCGGATGGTATTGGTGGCTCTTCTTCCCTGTTCTTTGGTCTGTTGGAGGTAGTGGGACTTGCGAGATGGATTTAAGAATGTGACCAACAAGTAGTATGTTGGTGTAAAACTTAAATCAGCTGTGGGAAAGAAGTGCTGACAATATGCCTACCAGCACCTACCATCTCGTTTGAATCTGTTGCTGCAGTGTAAGTCTTCTTCTGTAATCTCATTCTACTCTCAACCATCGTGATGCATCTGGTGTCTCCAGATATATGAGTTTAGGTGACCAAAGTTGGCCTCACCAACGTCCAATTTCTATTTACACAAAAAAACCTGTACAGGATCTCAAACCTGCGTCAAATTTCTTTCTTTTTCTCTTGCTGTGTTTTCGTTACAATCAGAATACATTATTTCAGTACATCTACTCTGCTAAAATGCCGATTTAAAGGAACGTGTCGGATCATTGAGCCGTCATTCCTCTGAAAATCAATTGGTGTCAAGAGAACGTCACTCAAGTCTTTTATGACATTCGACATCGCACCCAGTGAACCTAATCTAAGAGCGCTCGCAAGGAGTGGCATTGTGGAACTTTAACAATCCCTCCCTCACGATGACGCTCCTGCGACTCAAACCCATGACCTCCTGACTCTGATACCACTTGTCGGAACGTTGAGCCGTCATTCCTCTCAAAACTAATTGGTGTCTAGAGAGCGTCACTCAAGTCTTTTATGACATTCGACATCGCACCCAGTGGACTATTCTAAGAGCACTCGCAGGGAGCGGTATTGTGAAACTCCAACAGAAAGAAATGATGTTAATTGTTCTAGTTAGTCTTCTGCATAACATGTTTCATTCATTAGACCAGATAAATGGATTAGTGATAATGAAGCAACAATATTTGATCACGGACATGCGTGTATATCTATAATTAAAAAAGAATTTCCAATTGTTCCAGATATGTTTACATGAGTCCAACAAACCAAGGCTTAAATCAGACAACTATCATCACTATTATACATCTCTGTTGCAGATTATACGGCTAGCTTTATTGTTTGTCTATTGTTTTGGAAGCTGTCATTAGGCAGTGACATGAGGTGCATCGATTTTGTTGTCTGAGAGTGGAGCAGCTTCTGATTTGTCAGCAATGGCCTCATCTTTCCCCTCCTTGGCCTCAACTTTCCCCTCCTTGGCCGGCACTGGGGTCTCATCACCAGCCTCAACGGCCTTGTCCTTGGATTCACTGACAAGGGCTTCAACTTTGTTCTCTGTTTTCTTGGCTGTCTCTTCACCTGCCTCCACGGAAACTGCTGCTGCTGCTTCAACAGTCTTTGGTTCAGAGTGGGGGTTTCCCTCCTCCTTGGAGAGGTCTACCAAGGGCGGTTCACTCTGACCCTCCCCTTCATTGTTGTTCTCCTGCAGTCAGATATCAGCAAACCGGAAAACCAGAAACAAAATGAAACAGTATCACAGAAAACCAAGCATCTCCATAATGAAACTCAAGATGATCTACGTGGGATCAGAATGCATGCAATGCCTACTTGAGCAACAGTCTCTCCCTCGGCCTTGGTGGTGACAGCAGAATCCTCTGTCGGGAGTAACTCCTGGCGGATGTCAGAGTCCTTGGGCTTGGTTGCACAGCCACCCATTAGTAAGATGATGGATTTAGCGTGACAGGTGAGAGTTGTGGAGGTGGGTGGCTGAAAGACAAAGTATTAGATATATGCTAAGCAATGAGGACGCTTGAGGCTGAGGAGAAGGACGGATGGAAGACATGGGAGGGTAATATAGCCAGCAGGTACTGCAGGTATTTAGGGGCGACTGTTGGTTCTGCCAAGAGCTTGTTAGCCTGGCAAAATATGGCTTTTGTGGCTGAAAGTCTGTGTGTGACTCGTTCATACGGACGCCAAAGTTTTGCTTTCGCGCCTTTCATTGTGGCCTTGTTGTAACCGTTGTATCAAGGCACGACAGTCCCTCAGAAATTCGTGGTTGCCGGCCTGCGCTTCATGTTGCTCTAAAGTTAGAACTCTGAATGACGAGGTGGTTGACTTTCTAGGATTCAAATAATTCCGAGGATGAAGGAGGAACAAAGAACAACCCTATGACACTGAGCCCAGATAGTTCTATTTTTAGTCTATTTTATCAGGGCTCTGCAATGGAAATGGCTCTTTTTTTAGCTGCATTGCAAAGCAATCCATGCTTCCTTTTTCGACCAAGCCATCACATTGCTTTGAGGGGGAAGTATGCAAATTATGTGCCAAAATTTCTAGTACTAATTAAACCACTCCGGAGATCATGTTCAAATTTATGAAAACAAGCCTGAAGGGGTAGGCTTGAAGTTGGCTTGTTTGCTGAATAAAGATCATTTTTGGCCAATTTAGTTCAAATTTATTGGGGGGCACTGACTCTACTAGCCCTTAGCGATTATATGCAATTGGAGGTGTTAGTTTTAGGGGGCTAAGTGTTTTGTTCTATAAAATTAAGGCTTAATTAGTTTATCGGTTCTTAGAGTTTGACTTTTTTTCCAATTTAATCATTAAGGTTCATTTTGTCGTACAAAGTTAAAGAAGATCCAATTTTGATCCCCCCCCCCCTTAATTTGGACCAGCTAATTGACGGAAATAAATGATGAGAAAGAAAAATGACACGAGTCCACAAAATATTAATTTAATAAAAAAAATCATGTAAACATGCCATGCGTCTAAAAAATTATGGAAATTATTAAGAAATTTAAAACTTTTTACAAAAATTAAGATTAATGAAAAAAATTAATTTACTGTATTAAATGAGCAACACATCTGACATGTATCAAATATGATTACAGAAAAAAGAATAATGACTCCTGCAAAAAAGTTTACTGATATGGTTCACAAGATTGACCCTAACAAGAACAAAATTTTATTCATCTCCATTCTTGTTGTTAGAGCTGTTCAAATTCAGTAGTAATTGTTGGTTATGGTAATAATTGCTACGGTCATTAGATGGGCTGGTTTCTGAATATTGGCTACAGCTACCACCACCGTTAAATATGGTAATTGGCCTTTAACGGTAGCGGTTCCTAGTTACCTTAATTTATATTGAACTATTTTTTTCAGCATTTTACGCACTTGACTCAATTATTATTATTTTTTATCTATTGAGATATTAATAAAATCTAAACTAATGAAATACAAAATTAATAAAATTAAAGAACATATTAAAAGATAGGATAAAAATCTAAAGAATTCATAATCAATACAATTAGTGAACTTGTTATGATAGAATGAGAATCTAAACTTCAAACTAATAAAATTTAAAATTTAGAAAACTTTCTAAAGATAAATGGACATAAACAAAATTCAGATCAGTGGTAGTTTCTCCTTCTCAACTTCACATGTAAACTTTCTAAAGATAGGCTCCTCAAACAAGATTCACATGTAAACTGTGAGTGCAAAGGCAAGATTAATAGCTGCTTTAAAAATCCAAATACAGATTACAGGAGATAGAACGTATGGAACGAAAACCACTCCAATGATGATTGTTGCAATTCTCATAAATTTGCAAAATTCTGAGCAATTTCTTAAAACAACTGCAGGATCAATTCATTCCTTGTCCAAATACAATTAAAAACTTTGGTTTACTCCAATTTCTAAGGTATAGGTCAATAACATACATCTCTTATCTTATAGAATAAATGGTTTCAAAACTTCATATATTTTGATCATTTCTTGGAGTAAATGTCAGGTTCGGATTGAAGAACATTCTTAATTTATAGCGATTAACTAGTCAAAAAACAAACACTGCAACAAGTGTTTCATGTTTCAACTCATCTTTTTTTATCATCCCTTTGCATGAAATCGCAAGCGCATTTTGTGTGGGAATTACATGACTTTGCTATGAGAACGCATTAACTATACAATTTTTAAAAAAAAAATATTCAGAATGAAGGGATTTTTTTAAAAAAAAGAAATTATATTTTAGATTATTCCTATAGGACAATCTATTATCCAAATGCTCTAAATTATTCTATCACATATTTTATGGGCATACATGTTGACTAAATTATTGTTTAATTGCAAGTACGTCGTGAATGTTCTGGAAAATATTATTAGAGCGTTTACTTCAATCTAGTAAGATCTTAATACGAGACTTAATTCTTATAAAATTATCTTTTATTCTTTCTTTTATCTCACTTCATGTAAAATTCAGGTGTCACACCCAAATATTAGTGTTAAAATTATGGGGTGGTTAAAATTTTGGATTGTTGAGTTTGTGTAAAAGGTGAAGAGAGTCATGATTTGAATGGATTTTTATATTTATTTGTAGTGAAAATAAATAATTTTATGGAGAGAGAAAAAAATGTTTGTAGTTATTTTATGAAAATTTGACAAATTCTTTCTTTTATCTCACCGTGTAAAATTCAGGTGTCACATCCAAACATTAGTGTTAAAATTATGGGGTGGTTAAAATTTTGGATTGTTGAGTTTGTGTAAAAGGTGAAGAGAGTCATGATTTGAATGAATTTTTATATTTATTTGTAGTGAAAATGAATAATTTTATGGAGAGAGAAAAAATTGTTTGTAGTTATTTTATGAAAATTTGACAATATGATCACTAGATTTATACCATGCTGACGATTTAGTCAATAAGTTTTATTTTTTTTTTACTTTATAGTCACTCAGTACATACCCTTGTGATAATTTGATACTACCGTCCATGGACTGAGTAATCATAAAGTAAAAAATTGAAACTTAGTGACTAAATTATCAATTTCGTATAAATGTAGTGGTCATATAGTAAATTTTTTTAATTTTATTAAGGTTAAAATTTTAGACTAACCCCAAACACAAGCGGATAATATCAAAATTAAAGGAGTGTAAAAAAAATTGACATTGGCTTAGACGTGCAACTCTAGCTGACAACCAGCAGCTGTGTTACCCTTTCATTTCTATGAATACGTAATCTTTATGAGAAAAAGAAAGAAAGAAAGAAAAAACTAGAAGAGGAAGCTTTATCAAAGAAATCAACCAATAAACCAACTGTATAAGCTTCAAAGAATATATTAATAACTAATAAAATAAAAATAAATCAACTGTACTACGGTAAACAATTGACAATTCCCTGCTTGTAACGTAGACAAAGTCACAGATGGACCCCACCGCCCGCCCACCCACCCACCAACCACAGAAGAAGACCCTAGACCTTTTCCTCTGCGGACGACCAAGATCCTCTCTTTACCTCCTCTTCTTCGAATTCCAAACATCTGTTCCCTCCGTCTTTCCTCAAACGCCCAACCCTAATTTCGTCAATTAGGGTTCAAAATTGAGGTTCAGTCGGTTTCACATTTGAAATTTCGGAATTGCTTCGAAACGGTGTGCTTCTGGGCACTCGATTCCCTTAGGCGCGCCCGCCGGAGCTCGCCTATGCAAAATTGAAGAACATCATGGCCCAATTCCCGAAATCCACATTCTCTCTCCTTTTCGTCATGATCGCTGTATTCTTCACTGTCGGATCCATCCCCACCGTCCGATCCGAGTACCACTCCTCAAATATCCGCTTACCCTCCGAAGACGACGGCAGTAGTAACGCTGATCTCTGCGGTGGAGGGCCCCTGCCTACCTCCTGCCCCGTCAATTGCTTCCGGGCAGACCCAGTCTGCGGAGTCGACGGCGTGACGTACTGGTGCGGCTGTGCTGACGCTCTCTGTGCCGGCGTAAAGGTCGCCAAGCTGGGGTTCTGCGAGGTCGGGAATGGCGGACCGGGACCTCTCTCGGGACAGGCCCTCCTCCTGGTCCATATCGTCTGGCTTATCGTCCTCGGCTTCTCCGTCTTGTTCGGGCTTTTCTGATGGATTTGGACTTCATGTCACTGATTGATTGGTCAGATTTTTCTTTATATTCTTTCTGTTTTTCCAGGAGCATTTGTGGCTGAGTGGAGAGGGAGGTTGGTTCATTTTCTTTTTTGTGTACGTAAGAGCCAGATATTGACAGATATTGATCTGTGTATCTTCCTATTCGTTTTTATATATATAATATAGCTCCCATTCTTTACCTTTGTGATGGTTGTGGGTCTGATCTTGTTTTCTTTCGTGCTTTTTGTTTGCATTCTTTGTGAGTTAAGAACGATTTTTATCAAGGATAGTGGATGATTTAGAAGAATCGTCGTCCCAATTGAAACCTGATTGAAGGTTGTATGATTGGGCGTTATAGAAATTACTATCAGGACTCTTTAATTTGAGATAAGTGTAGCGCCTTTGATCCGGATTTCTTTAGCACCTTATGTTTGACCAGTTTGTAATAAGAAAGCTAAGAACTTCAGCATGGCTTTCTTCGGTTCTTCCATTTTGGCCTGTGAATTTATCAGGAAGTCAGGGACTTTGACCTTTTTTGAGAACTAGAAAATCGTTTTTCAGATTTTGGAATGCCATCTTAATGTTTAATCCTCCCTCTGGGATGTTACAAATTGTCAACTTCCATTTGGTTTCCAGATCTCCTATCTCCTCTCTTTATGTGATAATCTAATGCATCCTGTAATGCGATGGTTTTTGGATTTTCATTACGCATCTTGTCAAGCGCTCGCACACGGTTGAACTCATTTTTCTGATCCTCCATTTCTTGATCATCAGGGAGGGAGATACCATCTGGCCCAAGGATTGTTATCATAGAAACGTCTTCCTTTAATTACTCCGGATACTTTTCCGGCTGATGTTGACTGTAACTTTGGAAAATGAGGTGCAAAAAATGTGTCTGAATAACCCTCCTCACTCATAATCAAGATACTTTGCAGAAACAATAGCTAACTTGAGCTAACATTACTTCTAAAGTAACCGATTTATCATAAGAGTTATACAGAGGTTAGTCATGCTCTTCGTGGGGAAGGAATCTAAAGGAGAAGAAGAGAACAACTCATCAAGTTATGCCTGGATGGAAAGAAAGCTAGAGAACTCGCTTGACTTGTATTGCATTCATTAATTTTATAGTTAATGGTTGAACTTTGTGGAAAATGAAAAGATAAAGAGTGCTCCTTCAGTGTGACTTTTATATTCGATCATAGATGTCTCCTATTAAATTGTCTTTTTTTTTTTTTCTAGGCAGAGCCTCCTTCCTGTTAAATTGGCTACAGTGTTGGGAATTTCCTCTAATAGCTGCTTCTTTGCTCTGACCTGGGAACCATAAAATGGCCCTAGAGTTGTATCTAAAGCATGACTCGCACTTTTTCTTTTTCTTTTTTATATAAGCATGACTTGCACTTGATAGCACATTTATCCTTGTCATGTCATGTTAAGCGTATAATATTGTCAGAGAACTGTATGAATTCCAAGTATAACAAATTGGGGGCAACAATTAATGTTGGTAGTGGGTTGTTGCCTTGTGGGATGTAACTGGTGCTTGCAAAGCTGAAGTCTATACGAATCCCCTTGAATAATTGAATGCTTGTTGATGAGAAAAATCTGGAGCTGGAAAAGAAGGTTGAGACTGGTGGTTGGAGAAAATGGAGAATTCAACCGTTTTATTGATGAGAAAAAGTGGGGGGTTTAGTTAATCTCGAAAGTTCTGTCATTGTAATGACACGTAAAGTATTTGGTGCACCTCACATGACACGTAAAGTATTTTCCTCCGGTCCCAGTCGTATACAGCCCCTAGAAGTACATCCGAGATTTTCTGAAAAGTACCAAGGACCATCCCAAGGAAACTGAACGAAAGCATTTAGTTGCCCTTAGCTTTAGAATACCGTCACCATTGAAGAGTTCAAAAAAACCCATTTCTTGAACTTCAGACGAAACATCATGAAAAATAAGCTAAAAATCTTTCTACTCTTATCAAACGGTTGTGATCCTTTTGGACTCGGTTTGTGCGCTTTGTAAAATAAAATAAACTGAACCAATTCAATTCTGCTGATGAGAACGGGTTTTATTGTCAGAATCAACAACATAATCAATTCGCAGGTACGTGCGCGGACTGATAGAGAAACAGTAATGCAAAGTGCAACTTTCAACTCTGACACAATACTTCTCAATCTCGTTGTCTAATTTTACCGGCACCAAAGAGAAGATATCCTAATTGCCATACAACAAGGACAAATGCTCTCCCAAAACTAGTCATCCTACATTGACATCAGCTTTTCCTCTCTTCGAATCATTTAGAAACTTGAGAGTAGAATTTGCGCGACAACCACAAAACTGATAAAAATCCAGCATAGGACAATGTGAATTAATTCCAGACAAGTTTGGTTGGATCAACTCTATGCTTCTTTATCAGGGCTCTGAAGCGAAAATCTTGGTTTGCCACTGTCTAGGTGATCTCTGTCAGCTGAATTAGCAGTAGTGCCACTCTCATCCCCAGTTTCTCCAGAGGAAGCATTGCCCTTTACACCTGTTGTCAACGCAGGGGAAGAGGGCGACCCATCGCTGGAAACATTACCGATCAGGCTTTTGTACATAGTGAGTGCCTGAGCCATCATGCCGGCGGGATTGGAAACTGCACTAGGAAGCAACATCGTCGTGCCCTGTGAAACAACAGAAAGCACAGAGAAAGAGAAGAGATGAGAAAGAGCGTAAGTTCAATAGAAACAATTGAGCGTCAATTTACTTGCATGTAATGATAGATAGTTCTGTTCTTCACCTCCTTGGCAACATTACTGAAGGCTTGGATATATTGCTCAGCAACTCTCAAACTTGCTGCCTGCAACACAAATGCATAACATTAATCCCCAACTCATTCTTCATTTTATGTATTTTCATGTACATTCAACTGCTATGCACAAGCCATCCTTTAGATGACACTAAAGTGACCAGAATCAGCCCCTTCCGACGTCTATTCAATTTCTTGAGGGTACAAGAGAAAGAAACATTTTCGTTCAATATTGAAGTTTCTTAGAGGAATTACCAAGTAGAGCTCCACTAAAAAAACAAGAATACCTAATTTCTTGGATATCCTTGCATCAAGACAAGCTAGAAAGCTAACGGCTTATTGCTTTCTTTTTTTCTGGGCCCACGTGGAGAGGTACGGCTATATGCACAATGGATGTGGATGTTTTTAGGATTTAAGAGTTGAGGTGAAGAATACTTTCCACCATGTGTTTAGACTTGTCAAAAAAGCCTAGACAATCCCTAAAGTGTAATGCTAACGATGACATAGCAAACGTAAAAAATTCTTAATCAATTTTGCTTGTGCACTCATGCATCACAGCATCAGTTAAATAACATTGTTTCTTATTATCCACATCTAACAGAAGCAAGTTTAACGTAGACCACAACAACATTGATAGGGAACTAAAAGAAACATGCAAGCACACCTTTTTTAATTAGTGTCAGTTGAAAGATATATAAATATACAAAAGAACAGCAGCATCTATCTCAAAGAATTTCAGAATGGCTAAGTCAGTGTTGAGGTAAGCATGGCCTCAATCTCTGAAATGGATTAACAGAGAGTAAACAACGTTAAAACTTGTTTAAAACACACCTCCCTCAAAGAATCCTATGGAGACTAGCCCATTTTACATCGACAGCTCACATGCTGCCAAGCATATAGGTATCTTAAAATGCAGCATGGAACTTTGGAACTACTCCAGAGAAACAATGCATTCACTCACTCAAGCAGTAGAATGCACTGATTGCTCTTAACATTTAAAGCAAGCAAAAAAAGCATTTTGGAGCTTGAATGGACACCAAGAGCAAACTATCTGTATCAATGTTGTTAGAACTAGCATCTAATGGTGGAAACCATATTACATACAAACACAAATGGAATGGCGACCATATCTTTTTGCACTCCAATATAGTTATGAATCTGCTTTCTCCACATGAAAGAAAAAGAAAGCACACGATGTGGTTGGCATGCACTAGGTGTAGTGTATACAATATTGCCTGTTATGCACTCAAAAGCATTAAATGAACGTACCTCTACTCCTCCATTCTCCTTTAAGGGACTGTGACACCATGGCAAGTCCTTCGGCTGTTGCTTTTGCTCTGGCAAGGATAGCTTCCGCTTCACCTGATATAGAAGTACTGTTGATAAGAAGAATGAAAGATGTCTATGGCAAAAGCAATTGATCTACCCTAATAAAAAAGAAGCATCACCATCAAGATAATGTGTGCGCCCCTTCAATTTGAGGCCATATTAGGCTAGTGACAGGTCAAGAAAAAGAGGGCTTCAGCATAGCACTTTAGAAATTGAGATTGACAAGTCATAGAGGAAAGTGTGAATGAGCCCCTTCAATGAGACTTGTTCCCAACCAATCAAAACTTCCTTTCACAATGCTATACACAGATCAACTTACTTGTGACAACCTCTACCAACAAAATCACTTTAGTATAATATAAAACTTTTCTCAATCCTTCGCATGTCATTTAAATTAACTTTAAATTAGACGCTATAAAAATAACCTTGTGCCCTGTTAATTTGATCCATCTTTGCAGCTTCTGATTGTAAGATTACAGAACTCTTCTTTCCATCAGCAATATTGATGTTGGACTGTCTTTCTCCTGCATATAATAAAGAGGTGTTCATAATGCTACCTACTTGAGTAGCTAAAGGTGTTACACTAAATCAAGTTCACAGATAACGAGAAGGGAGACGCTGGCCGGGGGGGGGGGGTTAATAACTCAATCTGTACACCGCTAAAGGTTAAGTAAATTATTTAACCACTCACGAAAACTTGACATGTCAAACTGACTTTATTACCTTCAGATTCAAGGACTTGAGCTCTCTTCTTGCGTTCTGCTTCTGCTTGCATCTCCATAGCTACCCTCACTCCACGAGGAGGAGATATATCCCCTGAAGGAAGAAGGAAGCTTATGAAACATCACAAAAAAAGACCAAAACAAGAGCAAAAGCCATAAAGGACTTACTTATTTCATATCGGAGGCACTGCAGGCCCCAGTCTTTTGCGGCCACATTGATAGACTCCTGTAAAAGTGTCACTATTAAAAAGAGCTATCACACTTCTTCTGAATTAAGTTAATCCAACTAACTCAAGTTGTCATAGTTCTACAAATCTCGAAACTCAAAATGATGAAAATTGAATTTGAAGTCACTTGGGATTGAGGATAAATAGGATTCTGACCCTTTTCGTAGGATTCAATGAGATCCAAAATCTACCTATTATATTTTCAATACACAAATGACACTCCAAGTTGTATTTCATGCGGGAATATTTTGTGTTAAGAGGATCAAGGGCAAAAGGCCTAATAAAATAAGGAACCCAAATTGGTGGATCTGCCGAGTGTTGTGGCGCTTGATACGTGATTTGAATTTGTTCAGGATAATTGGCTTCCTTCATGTACCAACTAATCAACCATAAGAGAGGTTTTATGCACGTTAGCCCATTTTACATAGGTCTCTTCAACCGCATTTACACAAGTCTTCATTACTGATACCCATTTGCTTTTGTTCCAGACAAGAAAGAAATGCGCTCACAAAAGTATCCATTCCATCAGCTCTCAACCACAAAAGAAATATCACCGAACCACAAGAAGGTAAAAGGGAATATCACATTGAAATATATTAGGTAGAAGATCCAAAAATGCTATATGTCCTGAGGTTGATTAGGGGTATCAGTAACAGGATCATTATCTAGCTGTTTCTGTTGTATTTTTCAATTGTATCAGCAGTGTGCTTTCATGTTCGATTCCATTTCAGTCAACATTTTAGTTATAACCATTATCACAACCCACAAACTCACCCAAAAATGTATGCTCTAAAAAAAACAATAGATTGATGTTTCATTTTTTACAATAAATTCATAGAACAACTTGAGACAATCAAACTAACCACTATCTTTTCATTCAGCGTGTCTCTTTCCTCAAACGTCTTGTCGAGAGTGATCTTACCGAGCTCACTACGCATTGTTGTTTGCGCAAGCTGAATCACAGCAAATATGGGATTCTCAACACCATAAGAGGCCAGCTTAGGGTCCACAATCTGCAATAAACGCATTTGAACTGAGCAGCTCATTAATGAACAATACCAAACGACAGAAACCCAGCTAATACCAGTCTAACAGGTTCAGACCAAACAACCCATAGAATCGACGGCCCAAACAAGACAATCCAAGATAGATATTCAACAGTAATTGATGAAACCAAATAAAAAATCGGCAGACCAATATACCAAGATGCCAAAGACGCAATTAACAAACTTTCAACAGGTACCTTGATGTAGAGCACACCATCGATCAAAATGTTAACATTGTCCTTAGTGATAGCGGACTGGTCAGGAATTGGAATGGCCTCCTCCTTCAAGGAATGCACGTAGGCAATCCGATCGACCAGCGGAATCAAGAAATGAATTCCCGAAGGCAAAGTCTTCACATACTTGCCGAACCTCTCAATCACAAACGCCTTCTTCTCCGGCACTATCCGAACTCCCCAATTTACCGGCGGCGTAATCTCGTAGCTTCCTCGCATCAAAACTCCCGACAATCACCACTCACATAAACAAAAATTCCCAAGAATCCACCAACTAGGTATGCATCAATTGTAACGAATAGGCATATGAATGTCTATGTGTTTACCTGATACCTGGGTCGCCGCGACCAGTGCGGAGAAAGCGGACTGGGATGGTGGAGGAGAAAAGGGATTGGGGAAGCGGAGAAGCTCTAGAAGAAGGACGAGCGGTTTGTTTGAGAATCAAAGATGGGGAAGAAGTTGACACAGGTCTGGATGTGGTGCCCTGAATGTTGGATTGGATGAGGTATCGGAGGGATCTCGCTGAATTTGCTTTCCAAACACTCATTTTTACCTTGCTGGGTTCTCTGTGTCCTTGGGATTTTTGGCAGTACCACTACTCTTACGCAAGGTTCTTGTTGTGGTTACGTGTTAGGCTTTTTCCTGGAAATGAAAAGCCCTAGTAAAACCTTTCTTCTGTGATTTTTCACTCTTTCTGACTCTCTCTCTCCGGACACAGGTCTGAAGCAGTTATACACCGAACAAGCGTGCACCGCACGGGTCTGGGCTGCATCCTGGCATTTGATTTCAGGCCCAACTTCTTTGTGCTTAATCCATGAATAAATTGTCTACAAAGAAGGTCCCGAGAGCCAGCTATTTGACATTGGGCTTGCAGCCCTTTACGTATTGAGTGGACCTGAGGTCCACAGAGCCCATAGACCCACAAACACAAACTGGGCTCAAACGCCTGTAAACCCGTCTGAAGGCCCACTAACACGAACGAGCAAATTTGCGTGAAAAGCCAAGGGGTTACTAATTTCAATTTGGCTCATAAATGGTTAAGGATAAGCCACTCGTAGGTCAAAGTACTCAATCATTCCTCTTTTAGAAACTATTTTGATTAGATTATCTACTGGAGATTGGTTTATCTTTTTGCTGCGTAGATTGGTTTATCATCTTACCTATTTCGTGCAGAAAATTATGTGAAGAGTATTGCAAGATCCTTGTAAAAGTGTTGGGTGGAGCCCAGGATACAGAGAAAATATCATCTCCTGTCCGACTTAATGCACTTTTTGGAGCCAGCACTTTTCCTCGTCATCCGACTCATCCCTGCCTTTTTGTGTTCGGTAGTCAAGAGGGTAATCGCCACTGCCTTTTTCCACCCAACCAGTGAGAGTAATCAGAGGCCAGCCCGCTTGGAAAAAGCAATTTACACTGACGGCTCAGGTCCAAAATTTATGATCAAATAAACATATTTTAAAATTGGTAACTTTTATACGTAAGGTTTTAACATTCAAAATATTTTAAAATTTTAAAAATATTCTCCAAAATTTCGTTAAACAAACATACCCATTGATCTCAGGCAAAGATAGGTAGATCCAAAGTGACGCCGGACAGAATAGAGATTATTCTGTAGGTTAAAACAAAAGGCAATTTGCGAGAAGAGAAAGAGAGAATTTCGACCCAAAGAATTCAGAAACACTCTGAATTCAATAAAATTCGTAATAATCAGGAATGAATCAAAACAACCCACAAGCCGGGTTAAAATAGCTGAAAAATCGACCTTAATAGAATTTTGCCAAAAATAGCAAAACCCTAAAAATCTTACCAAAACGAAATACAGAAAGAATTAAAGTGATTGCCAAAAATTTGGCCCAAATCGGGTTCAGAATTATTTTTTAATCGACAAAAAAGAAATTACCATAAATAGCAAAAATTAACTAAAAATAGAGATTTGAAAAGGAAATCAGCGGATTTGGAGCTCAAAACGATGTGCACCGAGCATAGCTCGGTGGTTATGACGTGCGCGCCAAAAAGAGCTTTCCGAATTGGGGTCACAGGCGCGAATCGGACACCTGTAGCCAAAGTTATGGCCAAAATATCGACACGTGCACAGAAACTGCCCCAATTAGGCTAAATCACGATTTCTTGCCATTTTTGCGCTGATCCTCCCGCTCCAGGTAATTCAGCGTCATCAATGAGCAATCCGACAGCTCTACATCATCTGGGTCGGATCTCCCTTGCATCACAAAGTGTATATTTTAACCCAATTACCAATGGATCCATGATCTCACCAAACTTCTAGTGAGGTTTTTTTTTTCTTTCTTCGACTAATTTGGGGGAAGGGGAAAGGGGAAAGGGGATATGATACAGATGTTGAGAACAACTTGGCTTCACGATCAAACATATGCACAACTTTTATAACTGGCTTTCAAATGCTATCAGTTACCAAAGAAGGCTTTTCATATATCTGTTAATTTTCTGTTTAATTTAGGGAAAAACATAAGATGTTGTAGCATGAACCGAATCATCAACCAGTCAATACTTAATGTGAAGTCACTTGAAAGGAGCACAAGAATAACCACTACAAAGGGCTGTGCTGCTGTTGTAGGGGAACAAAGCAATAGGTCTGGTTCGTGGCATCTCAGGTATTGGTCTCTCCGTGCTCACAAACTCCACCACCTCCTCCATACATGGCCGGCCTTTAGTCTCATTTAGTGTACAAAGCAAGCCAATTTCCAGAACCCGAATTGCCTGCTTCAAGTTGATAATCGAGCCCATTCTTGCATCCACCACCTTCGCCTTCTCATCCATCTCATGCATCCTCCAAGCAAAATCCAACAAGTCCATCTCTTTGGAATCTACCTCCATGTCCAACCTCTTCCTCCCAGCAACTACTTCCAGAACAAAGACACCGAATTCAAACACGTCGGCCTTTTGGCTCACCGCTGACTCCAATTGTTTTGAAGCATTCCCAGAAAGGACGAAACCAAAATCACCCAATACTGCTCGGAAACTAAGATCAAGAAAAACACTACTTGTTTTCATATTCTTATGGGCTAGTTGCTTAGAGTGTAAGAAACTGAGGGCGTCGGCCACATCTTTCACAACCTTGAACCGCCGACTCCAGGGAAGAACACCGACCCCGAATAACCATTTATCGAGGCTTCCGTTGGTAAAGAACTCAAACACAACCATGATTTCGCGATTATCTTGACACCAGCCTCTGATAGGCAACAAATTTGGGTGGCGAACACGGCTAATAGCACCAATGTCTTTCAACACTCGTCGCCTATCTAACCCTTGAGAGTTCAGAAACTGGGCTGAGAACCGCTTCACGGCCACTTGGCAGCCATTGGAAAGCTTTCCTCTATAATAAACACCCCTTGAGTCACTACCCAATATTTCAAACTCGCTGAAACTCCGAGTTGCAGAGGAAATCTCAGAAATACTGAACCGGTGAGGTTTATTAGGAGGCGTTGGACGTTGTTTTACCTCTGGCAACACAATCATATTGCTTGATGTACCATGTCTGCGCCTGCTGGTAAGGAACAAACCGAGCAGGACCACAATAGCCAAGGCTGCCACGGCCACAAAAATCAAGAAGCTGCCTGGTGGTTCAGCACGAGCAGTCTTGGCAATCTCACCATTCTCGAGGATCTTACTCTCACATGTTTCCGCTGAAGGGATACGAAGATAAGCTTGGCTTGTGGACGTGAAGTTCCATGACAATACGTTGTGGATTTGAGTCAAATTGCCTGTGGAAGCTGAAAAGCCTACAAACATGTATTCTTTCAGAAAAGGTGAAAGATCAAGTGCTTCGGAGAAGATAGGTTTAGCTGGGTACTCTTCATCGTCCGATGCTAAACGGATGTCCATCCAACGGCGTGGACCGTCATAGGAGATCCAAGCTCTGTGAACGGAACCATCTTTCAAGACTACACCAACATCAGAAGCACTGAATGTTCTACTGGAGACGATGCTGCCTAAGTTGATTCCCACATGGTTGTCATTAGGGTCTCTGAATCCGGGACTTCGATGTGTGTCAAACTCCACAGCCACTGACTTGTAGTTATCCTCGCAAGCGTCATTCATCATTGCAAGCCACGGCCCAGCCCGTCCCACAGTGAACTCATCCGGAGCGACGATGAAGGCAAGGCCACTCCCGCCACGGCCAGTATCAGAATTGATGTGGGTAACGTTGTTTAATTGAAAAGCAAAGGTGGTTTCAAAGGAAGCTGGGGTTTCAGAGTGAGGATCAAAAAGACGGATGGGAGACGAATAGAGGGCTCGGCCTGCTTGGTGTCTCAGATCAACTGCTTGGGATTCATCAGGAATCTGCAGAGCACCTTTTTCATTAGAGAATATGGCACTGCCGAGGAGCCTAACATCATGGGCAATTCTGGGGTTACTGTTGAAGCTGAAATCTGAGAAAAAGAGATGCTTGGTTACGTTGATTACAGGTCCGTCAAACTTCTTGTCACCAGCTGAATCAACAAAAACCAGGTATTCTTCTCTTAAAGCCAGGACGATGGATAAGCATACCAACCAGGGGCTACGGCAGAAACCCATAGCTGAAGCCTGAATACAAAGATCAAGATTGAGATTCTGAGAAGTTTTGTAGAAGAAAGATCTAGTGGTACGTATGTTGGTGTCGGCAACAAAAGTAGGAAAAATCTAGGAAGAAGATAAGGAAGGGGGGTTTGGGATCGTCCTGGTTTTAGGTACGCAGCTAAACAAGAGCCCTTTTGTTGGTGAGCACAGCACACGATAGGATTATTAGGAGAATAGTGCTCATAGATTGTCTGTTCCTGTACCAGAAAAAAACAAAGTACGTACACTTGTAAAGATGATCAAGTAGACCCAGCTGAAGAGGATTATCATCTCACTGTTTGTCTCGGGGTGAAGGTGATGGGTTCTTTCGTGTGGTAGGATTGATTGTTCCGTGGGGTATACTTAAGGCAGCGTTAGGTGAGTATTAATTACTAGGTCCTTCTCTCTGGACCCAAAGTTGGCTCCGTCTTACCACTGAATACGACCCCACCCTCACTTTCAGTAACGCATACGAGTAACGAAGGGACATCCAAAACAAGAGGTTTTTCCCTTCACTTATCATCACAAAAGCAACATGTGGATTGTGGAATATCACGATTCTTCCACTATTTTTACATTCAATCAAGGAAGGTGCTAAGCCAAATAATTGATGGCCCCAGAGGCGGAGCCAGGGGGGTGCGGGTGGGGGCGGCCGCCCCCACTGGCTCCTAAAATTCTATGATTTTTTTTAAAGAAGCAGGCTGCCCCCGCTGGCCCTGAAGCAGGTCAGGGCCAACGGGGGCGAGCGAAGAACAAGGTAGAGGTATCTGCCTAAGGTGCCTCTCTCTTTGTGCTACTGGGTAAAAGACGAGCCTTTTTACGATGGCTTTTGAGCAATTTCACGCAATGACTTTTGTGAGAAAGGCATGGTTTGGCAGGCCGAAGCCTTTATGGACATTCTCAAAATTTCATGGCCCCTCTTAAGTCAAGACTTGGTAGGTGTATATTTCTTTCGGCCCATAGGCTTTCCGATGCTTTGATTGGAATTGACTGGGCCGATTGGACCAATACTTACAAGCCCATCGCCATTGTGAAATAGTTAGCGATTTTCATTGAACTTGCCAAAGTTTAAAGCAACCAATAAACAACGAAAATGCCTACTACTTATAACCACATTTATCAATTTGGCCCCCTAAACGAAAACGTATTCAGAGAACCAAAATAAATTTCGAGGAAACTTTTCTTCTTAAAAGAGAAATTGGTGGGTCTGCAAAGACAATATTTCAACCGTTGAATAAATTGAATTCTACTTCTAGATGAACCATATTTAGTAGGTGAGCGATACTTGCCCATTAACATGCATATAACGAAACAACCATGATTTCAAAATTTGAATCAATAAAATAAATGTCTTTAAAATTCTCATCTTTATAGTAAATGTATCTTATTGTGAATGACATAACATGAATGAAGATAAGGATTGGCCAAAGTAATGAACTTTCCTTTCTTTCTTTTCTTATTTTTGTTTTCTTAGCAACTATTAGACTCATGTTGTATTATATACATGGATGGGTGATAATGCTGTAATTCTAAATTACAATTTGTGCATGATTGTTGTTATTTGTTTCTCTTTAAGCATACCTTATATTGTCTTTATGGACTTTCTTTTTTATGTGATGATTTGTACTTGCCAAATATTTTCGTTATGGATTTTCATTGTTAAGCAATGAATTGTACTTGGATACTTATTTGGAAGCAGTTGTCTGGGCAGTTTTGCTGTCTCTTTAGTGAAGACTGAAGGGAGGGCATGTTGCTACTTGTATGTTACAATTACCAATGATGGTGCTACAATACTCAAGATCTTAGAAGTTGAGCATCCTGGACTATTTAGTTTAGTTTGACACTATTGAAAACGAAATCATTTTACAATGTTTTCAGTAAGTGTATTTCATTATTTTTAATGTTTTTAGTTCTTAATTTGTGATATTGTAATTTTAAGATATTTTTTACATTATGTGAAAAATTTATTGGACTTTGTTTTGCCTTAGAAATTCGACCTCCCTCATTTTATATTCTAGATACGCCACTGGATGGCCCCCCAAGAACGATATGGGGACCATCACAGGCCGGCACCTGATAGTCATGTTGGTTTTGGGGGATTGTAGTCGTTTACTGCTTTGTGTATTGTTTTCCAGTTTGCATGAAGTTGGGAGTTGTCTACTTTTCACTGAGAACTATACCATTTCCCCAATTGAACTCTCTACGGGAGATTGGACATGCACGAACAGCTATTAGTTCGGGAACGGATCAAAGGTAACAGATAATGTCTTAAGGGGTTAGCTTCACCAATGATAGGATCCGTAAGGGAGATTGTGAGAGGAAACCAAAGATGGTGTAATGGTGTATTGCAGAACAAGGACAAAGTAACAGAGATTGAAATTCGATGCCATCCTTGAAAGGGTCCAAAGCAAAAGGCCAAGAACGATAAAGTCCATGTGGCTAAACTAACACCCAAGTGGTACCATGATCATGACAGGAAATCTATATGCCACATCAGAAACTCATGAGGTTCCAAATATCAACATTTGGATTTTGTACTTGATTTGGATAGATTTTTTGGCTTGAGAAAGGATTGCTACGGCTGATGCCCAATGAGTAAGGGAGCAGTCTCGAGGCAGAATGGAAAAGGTTGAGCAAGCTCTCGTCGACTGAAAAAGACCGCCAACCCTCTTAAATGAGAGACCTAAGAAAGAATTAATCATCTGATTACCTAACAAAAACGATGCTAAAAAAAGGGAAATATACAAATACCGCACTGGATTTTAACGCATTTTGAGAAAGCTCACCAGGTTTTAAAAAGTTTCAAATTGCTCACTAGGTTTATCATTTTTGTATAAAAACTCACTGAACTCAATGTCATTAGCCCCGTTTAACGAAAAATCTATTACATCCAATCACAATATGACACGTGTCACTAAATAATTTAACGCACCTCTCCCATCACGCAACCCATGCCGACGGGTGGAGGGGGGAGACCCTCCTCCCCCGGAGGCGCCAAGTGTGGAGGGGGGATTCTTGATCCACAGTGAAAGGATCGGTGTTGCCCGATCCTTTTGTTTTTTTTAAATTAATGTTTTTTAGTTAATTTTAGATTTATTTTTAATTTTAATTTATTTTGTGACACGTCATATTATGATTGGACGTGATGGATTTTTCGTTAAACTGGGCTAACGGCATTGAGTTCAGTGAGTTTTTATACAAAAATAATAAACCTAGTGAGCAATTTGAAACTTTTTAATTGTATATTTCCCAAAAAATAATATATAATCATTAAATGAGCGAACCAAGACCGCCCTACTTGAAACCAATGAGGAGAAGGTGGGGAGAAAAGAGTCTCATTCAATAAATGTGGGGAGAAGATGCATATGAAGGATAACAGCCATTCAGCTATTCAAAAGAAGAGACGGGGCTAGCGCTCCAAAAACAAGGCAACAGTAAGAATGAAGATGATAGGTCGAGGCCCAACAAGCCTCGGCCTAGGAGGAAAGAAAGAAAGATACATAGATGAAGAAAGGGTTAGAAAGAAAGAAAGATATAAAGAGGAAGAAAAGGGCAAAAGACGGGTACACACTCTCTCACTCGTAATCAAACCAGCAAACAAAACATACAGAAAATTGACAATTAATAAAAGAGAGTTAAGCCTTTCAACTCATTCCAAGCATTGGAGCTCAGGCCCAACTCCCTCGAGCTCCTAACCCAATGGACTTTGTAATAAGCCGGTTAAAAATGACTTTATCGATGCTTGTGTTCAGGAGGTCTACAAACAATTTATTATAGGGCACGAACAAATTCTCAGTTTCAATGTCAATAACACATTCAGAATGTCCTTTACGATTATGATGTCACTGGACCTAATTGTTGCTTTACTTATTTTTCGAAAAATAGGCATGAGCTTGGACCAGAGGTTGCCACGCCATTGAAATTGTACTTCCACGAATCAAATTTATGACAATCAACGACGATAAACAGTCAAGAAAAGTATTTTGAAAGTAATATAAGCATAACAAAAGGTTGCATATGGCAGTAACCACAAAGAGGAGTTGAAAGAAACTTCCACAAAACACAAATGGTAGATATCCAAATCCAAACAAACTCATAAAGTTGTCCACCATGTTGTTGATGAAAAGAGAGCTACCAAAAGGTATTAGAAAAAAAACTAACATCAAAACTGGAAAGAATATTCCTCAACCCTCAATTACTCCTCTTCCAGGATTGTTCCCCTCTCGCTTACATAAATACCGTCTAAGAACTTCCGGATATCTTTGTTCTTGACATGACATTTCTGTAAACCAAAGACAGACAGATTGGATGTGTGAGCGAATGGAACTTGCATCAACTAAAAAGATTGCAATGGTTATGGGCAGAGAAGTGGACCTGGTTTATCAAAGCAGCTGACCGAGAAACCAATTCTATGTCATTCCCATCAAGGACAAGCTCATCTTTGACCTTTTCGGAGCGGAGAATGGAAACTCCATCAAGCATGTCCACTTTTCTTACCTGATGAACCCAACAAATACAAAACTCAATGCAGTCCTCACTAGGAAGTTGAGGAAGTTAAGGTTTAACATCCACATTGAAAACAATAACAAGGATACTATCAATTCATCTACATGTTCTGTTAGGCTGAATCCAACAAAACCAAACAATGCACCACCAATATGTATAATATGAGACTACACGATGCATAGACCTAGCATAGTGACAATACTTTCTGTAGCCACACTAGAGTGAAGAGAGAGCCACACTAGAGTGAATAGAGAGAATGGAAAATACAGAACCAGATGGTGAACTATAGGAAACAAAACAGAAACAACAACACTTAAAAATTGAGTCTCTCAATCTATCCTAAAATCTGGCAAAAAGAAGGAAAAGATGGAATATGGCTGCAAAACAAATAAATCTAGGGTTGTCCAATGAGCACCTTCCTCTCAAGTCTCTCTACCATTACCATTAGAACAAGCATCCACACAAATGATGTGGACCAATGTAAGAGGCAGAGCTGAATGAAAATTAGGCCGCAAAATGGAGTCTTTCAGTCTATCCTAGTCAAGTTGTATAGGACGGTTGAAAGGCAACAATACTCTCCACCTGTACTCTCTGCTATTGACAACTCCTAACACTAAGAAAGCCAATTCAAATTCCCCATCACCTTTTGCAAACCGAAAAATAAGTAAAACCGTGAAGATATTTGCCATTGAAAAGAAATCTTGTAACATGTAACACATAAATCATAACCACAAATATCAATACATCTTACTCAACTTCCTTTTATAATTCAATAGATCCTTGGGAATTAACGAGAAGCTCAAAAAGTAATTAGTCCCGTCGACCATATACAAAACCAGACTGTTCATCTCAAATCAAAACGACTGATCAGTTAAAACATCAAACAGCATTGGACATTATCCCATAAATAACGATAATGAACATTCCACAGTCAAACGAGTAGCAGCCCAAGCAATAGAACCATTGCAACGAAACAGGTAAATCATCAATCACCAATACTGATCCCTAACCTACATTTCCAGTTAAGATTCAGCATACACCAAGTATCGAATACATCAAGCGCGATCATTAGAATGAAAATCGAAACATAATAAACCAATCACAACAGACCAAGTAACCATTCATATAAAACAAGCCCCACGAGAGAAACAAACATGAATTAACGTAAGGCTTCATAATCCAAACAACCCAACTGGAAGTCTGGAAAAAACCAAAAAGTACCTTCTTTTCACCAAGAAAGTTACGGATCTCGATGGACTTGCTCGCGTTGGTGATGCTAGCGTTAATGGGAAAGTGAGCATACACAAACCTCATCTTGTAGCGGTAGCCCTTGGTAACGCCGGTGATCAGGTTCTCCACATGACTGAGAGCAGTACGGATGGCGGCCGAGGTCTTCCTGGATCCGAACCAGGCCTCAATCTTCAGCTTTCGCTTTCCGGTGGCCTCGTCGGTGATGAGATCAAAATCCAGATTGAGGTGCTTAAAATTGCGGATGAGTTTACCACGCGGACCCTCCACCTCGATGATCTTGGCGTTAATCTTGATTTTCACTCCCTCTGGGATATCCATCGTCTCGGACGAGAGAATGGTCTTCATTTTTGCTCCCTTACTCTTTCCCTGACTCTGGGTCTAAGCCAAGCGAAGCAAAGAAATGGAGGCACTAAAAACCCTAAAAAGAATATGACATTATATAGCAGTGACCGGTGACGATGCAAAAACCTAAAAACCGTAGTAAATGTGCTTTCCGTTGAAGAATTAGAGCCCTAAGAGGTTGGGCCTGATGTTGCATGTTGTCTTAAGGGCCCAAGCATGTTGAAAGAGTTGACAATTTGGATAGCAATTCCGTGGATTTAGGTTGTGTTTGAGTGTTAAAATTTTGGGCATTTTAAAATTTTAGTGTATTTGTTTTTGTGAAAAAGTGAAGAGAGAGATGCTTTTTAATATTTATTATAGTGAAAAATAATGATGTGATGGAGAAATAGAGATTATATTATAATTTTTTATTCGATTAAAATTTTAAGAAGCGTAAAATTTTATTACACAAACGCACCTACGCTGATCACTGTGTATTCTTTTTCTTTTTCATATTTATTTGAGCAAGTCAGTTTTTTTTTCTTTCTTTTTTTAAACCTATAACCTTGAGTTCTTGGTGACAATGGAGAATTACAAGATTCCTCTAGTCACGAAATGGGCATGGGAGGACCAAGACGAGTCTAATTCAATATTTCTCAGCTATAAATTATTGTCTGGATATATATCATTTATTGTTACACAATTTAACTCAATGAAATTCAAGTACTCAAGTTTAGGGATGAAACTAGAATTAAATATTAGAGGAACTAAGTTCTTTGGAAATACAATTTGGGAGGCTAAAATGTAAAAAATACCATTTTGGGAGGCTAAAATGCAAACACCACCAAATGAAAACGTAGATAGTGGATTTCTCTATAACAAAAGAAGACATGCCATACATCTTTCAGCTGGGTACGTAGATCTTATCTATTATTTTTGATGCAGTAATTACATGGAACTCCATCAGTTGGGTTTGTCGAGCTGACACACTAAGCTCTCTAGAATATATAGCTGTAAAAACCACCTATTCAAATTTCAAAGGATGTTCCATTTATAATCTTTGTGACATCTTCTCTCAAGGTCCAAGAAAAGAAGTTTATAACCGTACTGTTGTGCAGACAGAAGTTGATATGGATTGGTGATGGTAGAGAATATTCGAGGAAATGCCTCCAATGGTACTTCTCTTTCAATTATTTTAGTCCAAGACTCAACAACGCCATACTCCCTCATCACCCATATGGTACAAACCTGACTGAATCCCCCTCTCAAACTCCCTCGACCACTGATAGATGGTAATCACGCAAGTTGTTGCTGTCTGTATAATTTGTAGCAATGTCATCTCCGCAAAAGTATAAGTTCATAGGTTGCTTCTTTCTAACTCGTGTGATCCAATGCAAAGCTCCATTAATGAAGCAATACATTAATTTTACAACGAATATATGAATATATGAATGATTTCAGAAATCTAATTAAATAAGAAATCAACAAATCACAATATGTTATAATGCTCTGTAAAAACTCTATAAAACATAGTATACTAGTGAACTATATTAAACTCCGTTAAAACTTCAATTGACGTAAAACACAATTTTACAACGAATAGATCACGGATCAATCAATCAACACATCAACCTTATTAGATTTAAGAAATATAATCAACCACTTACCAACTTTTGGGTGTTAATCTTCCTTTTCACAAGATCTTCAGATCTCCAAGATTCGAACTCTCAATACAGAAGACAAGAAAGAATGATAACGATGAAATCAAAGTAAATATAGTAAGATCAATCACACACTTGACACCTGAAATTAGCGACGAAGAGAAAACTTCTTAAAGAATGTCTTTAAAGAGAAAAACTCTCCTAACCCTTGGCCAAATGACAAATCCACTAATTTTCAATTTTGATTACACAATGATCAAAAT
Organism: Myrica gale; assembly: GCA_963930655.1. NCBI lineage: Eukaryota > Viridiplantae > Streptophyta > Magnoliopsida > Fagales > Myricaceae > Myrica > Myrica gale. Next base: position 23,914,545 of record OZ005611.1, read on the forward strand.
ATTAAGCTAACCTAACTAATATAGACACAATATATCTTACCCAAACTATCTCAATTTGACTCTGCAACATGCAGGGAATTAAAACTCTATATCCATTTGAAAATCGGATTCTTACATGGATTAATCTTCACACACAAATTTTGTCCAATATGTCAAACCGTTGAGCCGTCATTCCTCTCAAAATCAATTGGTGTCAAGAGAGCGTCACTCAAGTTTTTTATGACATTCGACATCACACCCAGTGAGCATTGTGGAACTCCAACACAATCAACGATTATACCTGGAATGTCCAGCCATCAATATCCGTAACTTTTGGATTTTTCATACACTCTGGTGTTTGAAGGTTGGTGATCAATGAGAAGTGCTTTTAGAGATGAATCAAATTGGCAATGACAAGACTCTCTAAAGTTTTTCATAAAACAGAGGAAATAGAGGAAGGAATGAGTTTTCTTTGAATGTAGCTCTCTAGATCTGTAATTCTTTTCATGAATATCTGGTTCTTTTTATTTATGAACGATTCTGGAAGGCTTTCATGAGAAGTGGCATATAGAATCTCGCAGGCCCATGCTTCAAGTCACGTAACAGAAGTTTGTTCAAGTGTAACTACACTTCCTGCTATTTTGGTTACACTGGGAACTGCGATCAGACTCCAAGCTAGCGAACTACATCACAATTCCAGACCTTCTCAATTTCTGAACATCCACTTTTAAAATGTCCACATGTCTACATCTCTTTCAATTTCAGGTATACTTAAAAACAGACATGTCGCGAGTATGCCAGATTAACATTTAGACAACGGATGCATACTTTGTCAATGACTTGAACTCTGGTTGAATCGTTCTCTACTAATCGGTACTCAAATTATACACCTTGCAGAGAATTCCCGGTAGTTCCCCATTATAATCTTTGAGCCAACGAAATCTTACAATCTTGTAGTCACTTTTCTGAGAATCAAAAGCAAATCCAAGAAGCTAGTAGGGTCTGTCGGGAACTTACATTTTGGATACCAATTTCTAAATCTCATAAACAAAGCTCTTCTACTGCTGTATGGAAACTTTGGTTTTTCCCAATATCTCATAAAAACAAAGCTCTCTCTAAATTACATATTCAGTTTAAGCATTAATGGAGTCTAACCATAACTGTAAAGAATGGTTTCTTGTAAGTGGTCAGTTTGGAATCTACTTTCCATTTTTTTTGTTTCTTTTTTAAGTATTTGTAATTCTGTTAAGGAAAAGGAAAAATATATACAAGCTTTAGTAGTAATGACAAAAAAAAAATTAAAAAGAAAAAAAGAAAAGAAAACTGCAAAACAAATTAAATTATGACTTGAGGGTTGGCCTGGCGTAGTCCTTTTAGAAACTCAAGACTCAAGAGAGCGTGGGGGCCTGGGGGGGTGCACGAGGCAACTGGAGCTGGCCTTTACTCGTTACGAAGCTGGGCTTAATTGTTAAATGGCCCATCAAGCCCAGTAGAGGACTAACGGCGACCTTACGGAATTTGAATCTTGCAAATTTGTCCTTCAAGTAAACAATGTTATTTTGATAGATAGGGCGCTGATTGAGCATTTTAAGTGGTTAGAGTGGGACCTGAGTGACACACGGAATATTTTGATTCGAGCAAAAGTAATTGACTTTGCCACATCAGCAGTTCTTATTTGGTTTGAAACCGAATCAAACGGAGGATATTTTTTTTGACGTAACAACTACCCCAAGGATGCAAAAACAATTTTGTTTACCAAGGGAACATTCAAATACCACCGGGTATGAGGAGCATTTAAGTCATTTTCTTATTTATTGTGTTTTTTTCTCATGATATTACCAAATTTGATACTACAATTAAAATAAAAAAACATGTATTGAATGTTCTACAACTCACATTACATTGTGATTAATATTGACAACATTAAATGTTGTATGACTCACATGTTGTGTTTATCTCTCTTCAAAATTTGAAACTCTCTTTAATTTATTACCAAAAACTGATGTTACAATTAATATAAAACATGTATTGAATGTTGTACAACTCACATTACATAGTAATTAATATTGACAACATTAAATATTATAGGACTCACATGTTGTATCTATCCCTCTTTAAATTAAACCAAATATTAAATTGCACTATCATAGAAAATGACAATAGGAGATATATTTGTGTAATTTTTAAGCGATATAAATAGACTAGTTTTCTTGATTGTAAGAGGTCAAAATTGCCTTTTGAAAGTTGTTATCGCTCACTTTTTAACAAATACATCACTTTTTTTTTTTGCTTAAAAACAGTATCAAAATTGACTCCTGAAATTTTTAAGATAAGAAAGTTCAGACACATCTCAACCTAAAGTTTCCCACATTTACCTTTTTTGTTAGTGTTGAAAAAACCTTAAAAAGTGCACAAACTTTTGAGATGATCAACCTCTGAACATATTTTAGGAAAAGTTCAAAGAAAAGAAGTTAGGAAGATCCAGATAATTCCAAATAATGTAGCGTCTCTGTATGGGTGTAGGTTTCGATAGGGACTAAAACTTCCCAAGTTCCTTCTGTTAATTTTCTCGTGCTTCCTTGAAAAGCTAGCTGAAACTGGTTTTAACTTTCTGGGTTGCCAACTGGGCCCAAACACTATTTCTAAATTCTCTAATCTGCTTGTTCTGCAGGAGTTGCCTCTCATCACGTCTATTTATTCCTGTTTTGCCAAACAGACAAATTCCTGAAGACACGAATATGGATTAGAGTTCTGAATTGGGACTGAATCTTTCGCATTGCAAAACTGTTCATTCAGGTTCATTGCACGCAAAGTTCTCCACCTTCACCCCCTTCTTGACTGGTCACTTGATAATATATAGTGGGTGGTCTCACGAAAAAGAATTTCAGAACTCTAACCCAAAAGTACTGACGGATGAGAACGATATAAACCTAAAAGCAAATAAGGGAGACATTAATCATTCATCTCAAGCGCATGGCCCCGCCTTCACGGCGTCTGTTAATATGATGAAGTAGTTGCTTCACAAACTCTTCCTCCTTTTGCTCCCCATTTACAATGAAGATATCCCACCAGAGTCCAGAGTCCTCTCACAAGCGTTTTACCCACTAAAGAAGACCAAAGTAAAAAAAAAAGGGAAATCACCCAAAAAAGATCAAGCAAGAAGCGAAGTGGGAGAACAAAAACAAAAAGATAAAGTTGGAAAGCGTGACCCGGAAAGCATATATATATATATGCTAAGCTTCCTAACCCATGATTTTGAGGCACTTCAGGCTGAGTTCAGTTATTGTACTGAGGCATATTGTGTTGATAGGTGCTGATTGACTGTTAGGATTTAAAATTTAAGATCCAATGGCTGTTAAGTTGCCACCTCAATTAAAATTACTTGACCCTTCGCCTCACCCGAATTCAGTTAGACCCGACCACTCAAACAAATGACCCGCAAAACGGAACTATCTTCTTCTTCGCACAGCCATCGCCGCAGCCGTCCCAGTCGCCCAGCCCTTTGTCCCACGAACTGTCTTCTTCTTCTTCGTTAGTTGCATCATTGTATGGTGACCAATTCTCAGAGCCGATTGGTTGCTCTAAACTTGGGCAAGCGAGTCGTCAACCAGTCCTGGACCTCCAAAGTGCATGATTCCACTCTCCACTCTGCTCTCACTGTCATGTTTGATTATCTTTGCTTCTTCCTTTCTTCTTTGTTTTGCTTGTACAGCTCTGCGTTTGTATTTGGGGTTGTTTGAAGTATTTTTGTATGGGATCATCAGAACGGGTTTATGGGATGTGGAAGAAAGCGGTGGGCATTGTGGAAGATCTTTGGGGGATGGGGATGTCTTTAGATAAGCAGATATGTAACAATAAATACGTTTGGGAAATATGGCGAGCTAGATGAAGCCTTGGAAATGTTCGAGAAAATGCAACAACAGGGTATAAGACCTGATATGACAACATGGAACTGTTTAATTCGGTGGCATTGTAAGGCTGGGGATCTATCGAAGGCGCTTGAGCTGTTCACCTACCCTGGTCACTGCTGCTTTGGATGGTCATGGTAATCCTCCTATTCCGATGGTGAGGGGGAGCTCTTGGGACGGAGCTGGGCTGCATATAGGAGCTGGGACGGAGTTGGGCGGCTGAGTGGGAGCTGGGCGAAGGCTGTGCGAAGGAAGACGGTTCGGTTTTGAATTAAATCACGGGTCATTTGTTGGAGTGGGTCGGGTCTAACTGAATTCGGGTCAGGCGAATGGTCAAGTATTTTTAATTGAGGTGGCGACTTAACAGCCATTGGACCGTAAAGTTTAAATCCTAACAGTAAATCAGCACCTATCAACACAATATGCCTCAGTACAATAACCGAACTCCTTCAGGCTTATATAGATTAATTGCAAACTTTTTATATATGCGACCCATTGAGAAAGGGAACCACAGATCATGAAGAATTACCGTTGCTGCTCAGTATAGTCAAAAGGGGACACATAAAGTATGTGAAAACAGAGTTCTGCTGTCAAGTGGAGCTATCTGTGCGAAAATTAGGCTTAGATGCATCCAATGCTCTGTAATATGTGTGAATTGCAAATATGTCTATGTGATAAATAAAGTCATTTTTATACCTTATGATATAATTTGAAGCCGGTGAATCATCGTATTACTTTTACGAAATATGTGCGGACAGGAAAGACGGGGACCAGATGTTCACAAACGAGAGGTGTACCAGGCGGGGAATGATAGAATTGGGGGAGAAGGAATCGTGGTTGGGGTAGAAGAGGATTGGGTATAAACTGAACGGCGTCATTCAGCTTATCCCAAATTAAAGTTTTTTTTACAAGTGATGACGTGGCATATATTTATGTAAGTGACTAGGCAACTATGGATCCCGAGAATACGTGACATCATCTTATGCTGGCGTGATTGTTTTTATCACATTAGCACTTACAGTTAGATTTTCAATCGGTGTACAGACTGAAGTACATATTGTCAATTCAAATTTTACATCAGGTTATAAAAATGATTTTGTTTACCAGATAAGCAAATCTATGATTCGCACAGGACCCGAAAATTATTGAAGAGAGCAACAACGCTGAGGCTAAAGCAAATGCATGGAAGCCAGCGAATGACTGACACAGAATCTTCTTACGTCGGGCATATAGAGCAGTTCTAGCCATTTCCAACTCTTCGGATTTTCCAAGGCCTAGGCCTTCTTGCATTTATTACTCGGCTTTCTTTTCTCTGTCATTTTTATCTTTTAGTGGAATCATATAGTGTACAAATCCCACCGATTACCCACTCAGGACCAAGCCGTGCACTTTTTCCATCCACGTTTCTCTTGCTATATACAGACACAGACGGACAGGTCTGTAGGGAGAGATGGATATGGCCACGGTGAAGAACTGGTGTGCGTGGTCAAAGGTGGTGGTGGGGATGATAATGGTGCAACTTTTTGCAACCGGTCTTCAACTGCTCTCAAGGGTGATACTGAGCGAGGGAACCTTCATTTTTGCATTCTTGGCGTACCGTCATGCTGTTGCTGCCATTTGTGTCGCTCCTTTTGCTTTCTACTTCGAAAGGTGATGGCCACCTTGTTGTTTTCTTTGATTCATGTTTTTTTTTTGTACTTTCTCTTTGGTTTCAGATTACGTTTGAACAAGTGTTTACACTAAATGGTGGCGTGGTTGCAGGGGCAACGCAAAAAACTTGAGCTGGTCAGTTTGGTCCTGGCTCTTTCTTAGCGCCTTAACCGGGTAAGCAACGCATGATTTTCAGAAACGAAAATATTATGGAAAACGAAACTATTTACTTCGGGTTTGTTTGTTTGGATGCTTAAGCCATTGAAATTCACATGAAGCAATTGCCCGAATCTCTCATACTGTGATCATCATCTTTAAGGAGAATAATGGCTGGCATTCCGCTGGCGTTTAAGATAGAATATTACACCACGACTCGTTGCAGAATTCCTTAAGGAGTTTAGAGTTATTGGTAAAACATTAAATATAGTTTAGGAGATCAATGATGATCCTGCTGGCTGCTAGAGATATGAATTCAGTTCAGCTTATTGTTAGGTGGTTTTGGGCCTTCTCAACCTCAAAAGCTAACTCCAAAGGTGTGATTTTTTTTTCACACTTATAAACTGACCATCAATCCCTTCTACAACCAATGTGGGACAACCCCAACAATCTTACGCAGACAACCCGTTTCTCCCTTGAACTATTCGGTCTGAGATTCGTTAGTAAACCTGAGCTATGATACAAGTGTTAGTTGGCTCCGAGCCTTCTCAACCCCAAAAGCTAGTTAAAGAGGTGAGCCCTCACACTTATAAACTGACCACTAGCCTTTTCCACAATAGATACGGGACAACCCAACACATATAAGACTCTCAACTCTTGAGAGGTGGCGTCCCTGGTGCGATGTGTTGCTCCATTTAGAGGGATGTAATGTATGAACTCGAACACGTACAAGTTTGCAGCAAATGCAGAGAAATTTTGGGTGAGGAACAGGAAGTGCTGCTTCCTCTGTATCCTCTGTAAATTTACCGAAATTCCATAAAAAATGACTGCATTGTATTATTATTCGATTCGAACAGGATAGAGTCGAGAGTAGTAAAATCTTGTCGGCGAGCCTTGACATGTCAGGGTTCTGTCCCCCATAATTGCACGTCTAAGATAATTACACCTTTCAATTGATCACATGTTGTTAGTTTTAATACAGATGGATTAGTACTCGACAAGATGTTAGTCTTAAATCTGATACTGCTTTATATATCGAATCAGAATCCAACACGTACGTCTGAGATGGGATGCGTTTTTAGTCTAATCGCGCTATAGCCTCTATGGCCGGTTTAATGGTAGTTCTTGTGATGTAGTTTCCAGTAGGGAGACTGGAATAGCAAGAGTGGTGTAGAAGATCCTTTACCAACTGAAAAAAGAGATGGTTTTTCTTTTCTTTTCTTTTTTAGGTGAAGTATGACAAGTAAAATCTATTTTTACGAGAAAAAGTTGACTCTTCCCTTTTTTTTGGGTTTGTAAAAGTTAAGAAAGAGTTTAAAAATGTTTTAGTGTAGAATGATTTTTATTGGAGTTTGTTAAAATATAAGAAAACTGAAGATTGATTGAAAAATTAATGAGTTTTTTTTACTTTTTCTCTCCTACCCCCAAACTCAATTGACTCAAAAATTCAGGATATCATTGGCTATGGGACTGTACAATTATGGACTTCGAGATACAACAGCTGCATACGCTACCAACTTCCTCAACCTAATTCCAATAACTACCTTTGTCTTCTCCACAACCGCAGGGTACGTACATACATATGCGCACTGCTCAATGGGAACTCATTGTGCGGCTGCATATGAAAATCCTATGTCTATAATCAGCCAAGGCAACATATATGACAAAGATTTTGACATTTCTGAATGTTTGTTGATATAGAATAGAGAAGCTGGGCCTGAATTCAAGGGCTGGCAAATTAAAGACTCTGGGAGCAATTGTTTGTGTAGCAGGAGCACTAACTGCTAGTCTTTATAGAGGAAAAGCTTTCCATATCGGTCATCAGAGTCTTCACCCCGTTCTTGCTTTGAAGGCATCTAAGGCTCATTGGGCTCGCGGAACTTTCATGCTGGTTGGCAGTTGCTTATCCTACGGTGTATGGTTCATAGTTCAGGTATGAATCTCACTATGATTGATTTCTTGTATTCTAGTTATTGATGATTACTGTAGCTTCTTAATTTCTTGAATTCAGCCCCTGAATTTAGAATGTCGATCTTTTAAAGTCTCATTCTTTTAAGTGTATACGAACTCTCTTTTCAACCAGGTTAAGTTGCTCAAAGTTTTTCCATCCAAATACTTGGGAACAATGCTCACATGTATCATAGCATCAATCCAATCAACTGTGATAGGATTGTGCATTGATAGAAGTAAGGCTGCCTGGATGTTAGGGTGGAATCTCGAACTTCTCACTATAATTTACTCGGTAAGGTTACCGATTCATCTTCATCGATAAGCATAGTACTACTCATCATAATTAGATCTCCATAAATCACTGGTCAAGCTGTTGGTTATCCAAGCTAACTTGAATGTGTTTCAAATTTCTAATTGGAATGAAAATTTGTTCTCTGTACTAGGAGTGCTAACAGTAACAATATTTCTGCTGTCATAATATGGAGCACCGTGGTTCTTCAAATGGAAACTTGCATTCATGTATACCTAAATGATTTTTAGTCATTCGAAGCTAAGCTACCCGAAATCTGTTTTGTTTGTTTGAAGTGAGCTTTCTACACATACCTTGATCACCTATACCAGAAGAGAAAGTTTGCATAAGGCACAAACTCCATAGGTTGACTAAGGCCTTAGTTTTGTGGAAGCAGTTACCACCACAAAGAACAAATCAAAATCTTTGATTAACTTACTGATTCAATTTCTTTCTGCAAATGGTCAATATCTCAGGGACACCAATTCTAAACCTAAGTGTTTTGCTTAAATGAGTTGATTTTTCATTATAGTTATGTACATTTGGAAGTAAACCGGTTATTTTATATGATGTTAAGTAAGTTTTATTTGTATAGGGAATACTCACCACGGCTGCAACATTCTGCTTAATTTCATGGGCAATTGCAATCCGAGGCCCCACTTACCCCCCAATGTTCAACTCACTGTCACTAATTTTTGTTTCCTTATCAGAAGCAATCATACTCGGTGAAGAGATCAGACTTGGAACGTACGAGTTTTACTTATCTTTTACTAGGACCAAGAGATGTGGCCTTTGAGCAAATTATTCTGCTTGATAATTTCTTTTACACCGCACCCCATATATTACTGTAACCTCACTTGGATTGACTTTTATTGCAGGGTGGTAGGCATGATTCTGATTATATTTGGGCTGTACTCCTTCTTGTGGGGAAAAACCCAGGAGATGAAAAGTGCTTTACCAGAAAAGGTGTAGTGCAGTTTACTTTGATACATCTCATCATCTAGAACTACTTGCTTGTTTAAAGAATCCTACTAGACATATTTTTCATTCATGATTCTTTTGAATCCTCTTCTCTGCAGGCACAAACATGTGAATCCCAAATTCATGCTGATGTTCATGGTGAATGTTTCAAGCAAACCGTGGTGGTCTTAAACTGTGAATAGCTAAGCTATAACCAGGTTTTCCAGTGAAGACTTTATATTTGTTCCTTTGTGTACTTTCCCTTGAGGCATTGGTAGTTAGAACAAATATCAAAAAGAAGCAGAGGGAAGGCTAACAGTGTTGTACTGTTGTTTCAGATGCAAATCAAATTAGTCAGTACAAATTCCACCTTCATTTGCAATGTTATAACGTTGACTTACTGAAGCAAATTAAGGTGATCCTTGAATGCACAAAGTGATATCATTCTACGGTTCGTTTGAAAGGTCCCAGTGTGGAAAAATGCCAAAAATCTTTTCTGCGATGTGGGAGCCAGAGGAAAAAGATAACTGTCTTGTTGCGTTCTCATCCTTCAACAATAGTATCATAGGGAGTCAGAGAACTGGTAACACAACTGAGAAAACTACAGCTAAAGAGAAATCCTCAAAATCTGTGAACTGATTAGAATTCATTTCTAACTCGATACAAGTTTTTTTTATTCCACTATCTAAGAGCATAGGTAGACACCTTAGAACATTTTTGGAAATGCACCACATAAACTGAGAAATGCATCTGCGATAATCTTATGAACCTCCGGTGAGTTGAGATAAATGTAACAGTAAACCAACTCCTCTATGTCACTCCAATCACAAACTTCGGCATATTGAATCATCTCTGAAATTGAATCCCTCATATCCATAAACGGATCTGTGGAGTACTTAACTGCACAGATACTACCTGCAAAAACACCACAAACGTCATCAGGCAACCGAGCTGAAAAACTAATGCTGGTATTCCTCTTCCGTGGATTTTTCCTTTTTTGCTTCTTGTTGGGCTCCTTGCCGAGATTCATGGCTCCGGCAAACCGGCATTTATGCACCAAGAAGCGCAGACCTCGGTGTATGAAGTAGCTAGATGAATCGAGGAATGGAATAGGAATTTGGTAAGCGCTAGATCAGGACAGTGGGGTTTCCCTGTGTGAAGAAGTGGCCAGGTGAGGAGACAATTGAATGAATGGTAGAGTAATGTCAAGCCAGTAAAACATAAGCCATGAATGCAGCCCTGACAGCATACGTACCCAACAAATGAAACTTCATGTGAAGGTGTTACAGAAGCCTTATGCTTCATTTATGGATCACCAGCTCCTTCGAAATCAACTGAAAACCAATGCCCATATAAACAAAGAAAATTAGTTCAGTCCTGTTAGGCAGCTAACAGATATTTCGAATACCGCGGTGTGAAAAAATGGCCTTCCAGTTGACAGAACTATAAATAAATGACGCGTATGGTAGTTCTGGGCCAATTTGAATTCTAAAAGGGTACTGCTCGAACCTGATCCATTGGCACCTCTGGCAACGATGCCTGACGGGTAAAAGACAAGACAAGAAATTCTTCAGGTAGTATCGGAACTACCTAACGAAGAAGTCATTTTAGAACGATTACGTGGACAAATAGCAACATTCTAGAATATTGTATAAGTTGCTGAATCATCCTAAAATAGGAAGAGGTAGTTGATCCTTTGGCCTAACGAAGAAGTCATTTTAGAACGATTACGTGGACAAATAGCAAAATTCTATAATATTGTATAAGTTGCTGAATCCCTAAAATAGGAAGAGGTTGTTTATCCTTTGGCATAACCAAAAGCCAACTTATAATGTTTTCCGTTGGTCTCAGGTTTACTCTTGACTGCCCTGTTCTAAAAAAAAGGCGCAGCCTAAACCTGTTGTTTGGTAGCTTTGAGAGGGTCGTTGTGGTATGCGTGCGTGGGGGTGGGGGTGAAAACGAACCAGAGAGAGGGTTGGTTGGTGAAGAGTCAGATTACCAGCCTTAAATAAATGTTTTTCATAACGAAATAAACGAGAAACCACTATGATTTAATAATAGAAGCGAGACGTGTCTTCAACAACCTTCCCAGAGGTCGTTGGTTTATGTTTTCTCTTGTTCTTTTTGCCTAGAGAGATAACCAGCATCGATGGTCACAGATATTCCTCTGTCTCTTGGCCTTGAGACCCCACAACTTTGGTAGATCTGCTTAGTCAAATTAAATAAACATGAAAGCAAGTTTCATCTTTGATTACTACTTCCACCATAATAATTAGCATTTAGCTTGTCCTAACCATGGCTTGCTTCAGTTGTTTGTTAGCTGTTTTAGCTGTTTACATGCCACCTTCCTTGTACTACTCGAAACAAGACCATCTAGCATCATCTTGGTACAACCAAAGAACTTGTCACTGCTTAATAAAAGACAGTCAAGAACTTCTCTGCACGAGGCAGAGGAGAAAACTATTCAAATGTTCCTGTTCTGTCATAGTCCTTCTTGAAAGCTGAGATGCAGAGTTTAATGATTTAGCTTAACTTCAAAGCCAAACTAACCAGTTGCATAACAATGAGGATTGTTCAGTGGCATTAGATTAATACCAACGGCACAAATCACACTTACAGTTGCAATTTGCATTTGTTTCTTGTCTCGTGGGAAAGTATGAACCATAACATCCCACGTCACAAATGGATTAAAATCTGAAAGCAATAGGCACGTCTCATGCCTCATGTTGGATCTTCTACAATTTGACTTAACTGGCTCTCACTACGGCCCCTTGCACATGCTTCTCACTAGCCCACGTATTTGATTCCTTTTTAAGGGTCTAGAGTTCAAGTTCCAAAACAAAATTCTCTAGGCCCTTTGCCACTCACAGCAAGAGAGAACAAAAAAAAAATACAATAATTTTTTATGGCTACTCGAGGGAGATCAGCCTCCTCAACAATAAATACTGCAGTGTGTAAATACTAGTGACTGAATTTTATTAAAACCAGCCAGAACAGTTTAAGAAGACCAATTAAAATAATAAGCCTAAGAACAGTCTCTATTTGATAATACTTCTCCAGCATCATCTTCTCGTATGTAAGCTTCAATCATGAACAGCTACCTGACATCTTCATAGCCTGGTCCAAATTTTTTGTTCCATTTAGAACATGGTGGCCGTTTTCTTCGTGAGTGTTAGTCTCTAATTTGTCGATAAGATTCAGATAATGAAACGTTCAATTCCTTAATTAAGACCACTCACAGAGCAATCCACTTGCTTTGCATCTGGTAAGCCTCCTATCTTTGCTAGCAGCTCTCTACTATTGGGCATATTGTTCTGTTAATGTTGCTATAAAAGCTCTCCAAAATCCAAAGGGTTTAGAAGATTCTAGAGGAATCACACCATATTCCTAATTCCTCCCCATATGTCTCTTTTGTCAAATCCTTCCATTCTAAAACTGAATCCTGCATGGTTAAGAATGGGCAAAGCTTGGATTATAATTTAGGGGGACAGCTTCACTATAATACAATATGGGTTTCACTTCCAAGGGTAAAGAAAAGTCCAATTTTTTCAAAAGAATTTTTTTACTATGCTCATCTGTGATACGACTTTTGATTACCTAAAACATACTATTAATTCTGCCATTAGGAAGTCACAGTAAGATATCAAACGGCTGCTATTCTAAAAATAATGAAGCAATATAATTGTAGGCTTAAGAAATACTAATTCTAGTAGACTAGTAAGCCTTTAACAGGGACTCATATATCTCAAATATATCAATAATATTATAACCATAGCAATAATAATTCATCGTTGTTAAAAACTATTGAAAGTCAATGACTGACTCCTGATTTTAAACTCCTCACAAAAAAAAATAGAACTGCAATATTTTGACATTTAAGAGTAAATATCTGGCTGACTACTACATGGAGGACATGTATATCAGCACACCATTTTCTGCTCTTAGATAAGTTCATATGTTCCACTAACTCCATTAAAATTAAATATAAGAGAAAAATAATTTAAATTTAAGTGGATCAGTCTATACATCTATATCTACTGTGAAATGGTCCAGTCAATAAGACACACTTGTATATTCACGGTAAGAGGATGATATTACAAAAGAAGAGCTTTATTTATAACACCCGATTCTAAGAGTCCATATTGCTTTAAAAAGGTGGAGGATACTGCCTGCCTCCTGCAACTTGAACAACCTCTTCTATTTATATCGCATCTAAGGAGTATATTCTGATTTCATCTCAAAACCATTTGCGATCTTTGGCGGGGGAAACAACATTCTGGCTGGCCTATTTTTTCATATGCACGGTCCAAATTGAAACTTCTAGCTGCCACTAGATTGATTCATATTTGCGCAGTGCAAATACCAGATGATATGACGACAGATCACATCACGGGTGGGCCGAAAGTGTTTGGCACTGCGGCACCTCCTTTTATATTTACATGCTTAACTTTTTCTCCTGGCTGGCCTATTTTTTCATAAAGACGGTCCAAATTGAAACTTCTAGCTGCCACTAGATTGATTCATATTTGCGCAGAGTGCAAATACCTGATGATATGACGACAGATCACATCACGGGTGGGCCGAAAGTGTATGGCACTGCGGCACCTCCTTTTATCTTTACATGCTTTAACTTTTTCTCCTTCTTGGATCAGATTTTGAACGTTTTACTCAGTCCCTTGTCCAGTTGTCCCTTGATGTTTATAGGCAATCAGCCAGTCTACACTCGGGCAGTCAATTCCCATAGATTTTGTTATAAATTGTAACTCATTTATTGTATGAAACAAAACAGCTGTTAAGCTTAACCAAATGACTTACCCACTGGATTCTGGTGTCCCACAATGCTTGACAAGAACCCCCCCCCCCCCCCCCCCCCACTCAATCTCTTGTGAAGTGTATGTGTACTTTGAGCCTCATAAATGTCTCGAAAAAAAAAGGCTGGCACTTTGTGCTCAAGAAGGTATACAAGTATGTCTTTTCTTCCTCGGATACACAAAAACCATAATATCTTGCGTAGGAAACTGAAAGGTGTAAGTAGGGCAAGGCATTATTGTCCACACTCAAGTAATTAGGCAGAAAAGGAACAAACAAATACCAAATCAAGAAACAGGGCTCTGGTAATCAGGCAAAGAAGTAACATACAGAAACAGAATAAAAAACATGGCTCAGCTTCCAAGTCCAGGAAATAGGCAAGCAGGGAGGTATAGATTGTATATATCAAATAAAAAATATGGCTGTGGTAATCAGGCAAAGAAGGAAAATTACAGAGATTGACCCAAAACCATGGCTCCGGTAATTAGGCATGGAAGGAAAATATAGTTATCGAATCAAAAGAATTGCTCTGCTTGCCCATTTAGCTTTTCAACCAAAGAAAAGGAGGAAAAAATGGAGAAAGTGTAAAGCCATGATGTTGCTCTTTTTGTATCCAACCTCGAGTAAATATGTACCAACATTGACCGTGAGGCTCACAAGTCTCCTGGTTGTTTAGAAGTAGCTACTCCACTTTCTATTTAGCAAAAAAGAAAAGTCTACTCCACTTTCTATGACCTTTGTTGGGCAAGAGATTAACCCATAAGCTATTGGTGTTCAGATGCACCAAAACTTTCATCCCATCAAGATTATACATAGATTCAAATAATTTACTAAATGACCACATACTAATCCATTTAGTCTGATGATTTGTTTACTCCGGGTATCAACATTGACATCATGAGAAGACTTTATTGATACAAGTGAACTGAGAACAGATTCTCTTATGCACATTGCATAATACCCAAACCTATTCTTCTTTTTTTTGCTAAAAACGAACCCATCCTTAACAAAACAAAACCAAGTCACCGATGCATATCACAAGCACATATATGCTCAAGAATATCAGAAAGCGGAATAAAATCAACGAAACCAAAAGGAGCTGCCCACTTAGGCAATAAGTGAGCTTGCAAGTTGCACCTCCTAGAGACCCAAGCTACCTTCCATTCTCTACGCTCTTCCAAGCAGCGAACGAATATGCTCCACCATCTCTACAGCCGCCTAAAGGGAAACTGGCTCCAAAGAATTCACATCTTTGCAAAGAAGAAAGAGAATTACACTCAAACAGCACCTTGCCCCAAGCGAGCCTCCTAGCCAAATACACCGCCTCCGCCAAAGCGAAAGCCTCACGATCATATACATAATACAGGGGGAACTGCAATAATTCCAATTCTATTCAATCCAAAGGGCCACCTACCCATCCTTCAAAGCTGATCATCATCAATCACTTTGAACGCTTTAGGCACCAATATTTTTTAACTTTCGGCGGAGAAAAAGAGAAGGAGTTCTGTGGGTCCTGCCCTATTGCTACCTAGTACTATTCCTTCCCTACTATCCTCCCCACCTCACATGGATACATACGAAAAACTTTTTGGTTACCTAAGTTGATATATATGAAGAATAGCTTCTTAATGAGTATACCATTGATGTTAACTTTTGGGTATAATATAATCAAAGGGCTCCATATATTATAGTTGTTGGTGTACAATATAATCAAAAGGGCACAAAAAGTCAGGAAGTAATTAAGCAAAAGCAGAGGAAGACAGAAAACAAAATATTTGTGAAGAAAAGGGTCGTTATATCGTATGCGCGAATGATGCGCGCGCATGTTCCTTATCATTTTACCTACATGTTGACCCTAAAGATGCCAACTTGGCTTAACCAAGAACTATATATACGTATGTATGCATAGATACACAGCACAAACAGAACAGAGACCACGTAGTGAAATAAAATATGAGGGTGTCTTTCTCTCGTTCCCAGCAGGTAAACGTACACCGCCGCTACCGGTAATTTCCGATATAATCTACCGGCCCTTTCTGGCTCTCTCCCAGAAAATTCTTTCTTCGCACCGGCTATTCCCCATTCTCATTGGCCTTTTCCCTCTCTCTCGATAAACGAAACTAAAAGAGAAAACCAGTTCCGTTTCCGTTACATCCAAAACTATCAAACCCATTGTTTGTCGGGTTAAAGGGCGAAAAAAATTCTTCAACTTTTGCGTATTATTCTTCGTTGGGTGTGTTTCTGTGTGGCTTTGAAACTGTTTGTTCTGGATCCTGTGGTGTATATATTGTTGAGGGAGAAATGAGAAAGGATAGGAGGGTTAGTAAGATGAAGGGAAGGATATCAAAGATAGGGAGTTATGCAATAGCCTCCTCTATGAGGGACCGGCATCAACAGCCTTGCATTACTTGCACCACCTTCAACATCCTTGCTCCAATCTACAAGCGCCTCAACCGTGAGGTGCCCTTTTGCCATTTTTCACAGGGAGAATGTGGATTTTCTGTTGATTTCGTGTCCAACCAATTTCGTGGGCAACAGTGGGTTCTGTCTGAGTATTTGTTTCTATGTTTTCATTTGAGTTGGCGTCTGATTTTGGGTTTTGGTTGGGGTGGAAGCAGGATCCGAGTTGCCGTGAAAGTGATTATAGAGCGTATTGGCTGGCGAGGAATCATAGGATATTGGATATGTTGTTGCAGGAGAGATCTTCCATCATTTGTCTTCAGGTGTGCATTTGCTTATCTATGTCGGCGAGGGATTCAAATCGGTTTGGATCAAGATTCTACTAACTTCTTTGATTGCCATTTGCAAATGTGTGGATTCGCGCAGGAATTCTGGCTGGGCAATGAAGAACTTGTTAATTTGTATGAGAGGAGACTTGGCCATGCCGGATATGTGCTTTTCAAGCTTGGACGGACGAACAACCGTGGTGATGGTATGATCTTTCATTCCGATTTTGGATTTATAAAGGTGCTATTAGGTCTTAATTTAATTTTTCCCACACAAACTAATTATTGAAATATTCCCTGCTCTGACATTTATAGATTATTTAGATTGTATCGAGGTAATAGAAATTGAACTTGATTAGGCTGGATTTGAATGTAAAATTTCCGTACGATACTTGTATCATTGTTTTTTTAAAAGTTGCCGAACAGTCTTGTTTGGTGGATCTGGGGAATGATGGAAGAAAACGTGCAACTTTACAAAATGGGGATACAGAGTAACATGATTAACATGGTGATTTTCTTATAAAAGCTACTTTGATGAAATTTGTGTTTTCTATTTCTATCGAATGACAACAAAAGTTTTGCCGCTTGCATTTCTAACACTTGTACAATTTGTCAACATAAGACGTCACAGCGTCCTTGTTGAAGAGAGTTGGGTAGGCCTTTTTACCGGATTCCTTCGTGGCATGCAGAAAGAATCTTTACCATTATGTGATTGTCCTTCTTCTTCTTCTTCTGGAGTATCTGTCTAATGCCAGCTATATATTAGAAGTGCTAAAGAGAGTTATATCCAAGTAGTAAATAGACCACCTAACTTGGATTATTTGAAGCTCATTTTGTCTCTCTTTGACCTGGGTTTTTATGCATTCTTACTAACCACGATTGTTCACTTTGGTCTTTAGGTCTGCTGACTGCAGTGCGGAAGGACTATTTTAAAGTTCTCAACTATCGAGAGTTCCTTTTCAATGATTGTGGAGACCGTGTGGCTCAGTTGTTGCATGTTGAACTATCTGCCCCCTTCTCACAGTCTCGGAACAGTGATGTACGGCAAGAAATTCTCATTGTGAATACGCACTTGTTATTTCCTCATGATTCAAGCCTGAGTCTTGTACGACTGCATCAGGTAAGTTCATTTTTCTTCTCACAATGATCTTTTTCTTCCTATACAGAAGTAATATTTAAATTCGGTCATTATTCGTGATGCCTCGCCTTGATTATATCTTGTACGTCTCTCACTATAGGTCTACAAAATCCTGCAAGATGTCGAATCTTATCAGAAAGAGAATAAGCTTAATCCAATGCCCATATTACTCTGTGGGTAAGTTTACAATTACCTTCCATTCAGACAGGTTTATTTTACTCTGTTGATTCAACGGAACTACCATACTCCAAAATCAGTTTTATCTTGACATATGTGTGTTTTTGTAGTGACTGGAATGGATCCAAACGTGGACATATTTACAAGTTCCTTCGATCACAGGGATTTGTGTCATCATATGATACTGCTCATCAGTACACTGATACAGATGCACAGAAGGTCAATTAACGACCATTGCGAAATGCTTTTCCTTATGTTAGAAGATCTGGCCAGTGTTTGTATTTTTTTTTTTCACATTCATCTTCTCTGTTGTA
This sequence comes from Myrica gale, assembly GCA_963930655.1. NCBI lineage: Eukaryota > Viridiplantae > Streptophyta > Magnoliopsida > Fagales > Myricaceae > Myrica > Myrica gale. The sequence goes on from OZ005611.1 coordinate 23,932,601, forward strand.
TTTTGAATGCAGTGGGTAAGCCACCTAAATCATCGTGGGAACATATGTGGTGTTGATTTCATATGGCTACTCAATCCCAACAGTTATCAAAAGCTACTAAAAGCAAGTTGGAGTGAAGCAGTGTTTGATATGTTCAAGGTCAGCTATTTGATTTTTCAACTGGAGGCCTTTTTTAGGAGTCATTGTGACACTTTGTCAGATACATCATTCAGTACTCTGTCTAATGGTAGAACTTTCCAATTTTCAGTATCTACTACGAAGAGCATCACTAACGGAAGTCGATGCATTTGCCTTTCTAAAGGCGGACAACCATGGTGATTACATTACCTACTCATGTTTTTGTGAAGCACTTAGGCAGGTATGGTGTGATTATTGGACCAGGAGTAATGGACAATGATTAACTTTCCTTTCTTTTCTTTTTTTCCTTTTATGGTTTCTGAGCAGGATGGACATTTGTTTCAGAGAGTAAACTTCTCTAATGCTGTTATGTGATTTTCTGCAGCTTAATTTAATTGGCCATCGCCATGGACTGAGTGTTGAAGAGACAAGAGAACTGTGGGTTCAGGTAGACAGAGAGAGAAATGGTGTTGTTGATTATAAAGAGTTTCAGGTAAATTATAAGTTTGTGTTAGCTCTCATCTATATGTATCTTACAGCAGTAAAACAACATAATTGATTCTTTTTTTCTCGAAACAACATAATTGATTCATTTTGTAGTAGAATGTGTTGTAGGCTTTAGCTATCCAGGCGCTCTGGGATTTAAAACTATTATAATTGTAAGCAAGTAAATTCAACACTGTGCTTGTTGTTAGATATGAGACTTCTATAAAATCTATGGCAACACTAATAAAGAAGATAGATAAATGGCTGTTATAGTGTTCCACCATTATATGTTTTTACGTGCATTGCCACTTGCACAGGCCACAAGCCCATTAGACCATTGTTTTTCCTCTTTATGTCATATTTATGACATTCATATTGGGAATCTTGGCGCAGCAGCAGCAGATTTGGAATCCTACAGGGTCAGAGCAAAGTGATGAAAGTAGCAACGATGTCCTAGATGGTGGTTCAAAGGGTTTTCAGGACCAAACCATTGGTTTCAGCATAAAAAATGCGGTTCTCTTCCCTCCTGAAGTGGAGAAAGGAAGGTGGCCAGAAAATTACTTTCTTTCTGATCATGCACGTCTTACTGTGGTTTTCTCGCCGATAAGAATGCCATGCTCTCAGTCATATCCAGTGTATCAGACGAAAATCTAGTGTATCAGAACTTTAGGAGTTAGACTTGTGCAAAAAGAACCCAAATAAGGATGGGGATAGGTTTGGGGCTACATAATTAGATGGTTACTGAAATGGATGCAAAAACGATCATCAGAGTTTTTTGCCTGAGAGATCAATTACTTTTTATTTGATGGACCCACTGTAGATGATTCTTCTAGTGGGGAACGCCAGCACCAGAGTTACTCCTATCCCTTCTAAAGTACTTTCAAGTCCCTCAGCTTCACAGTTAATAAAGTGGGACTAGCATTCTGCATTGCTCTGTTCTGCTCTGCCTTTCGATTTGCCCCTCGAGTTGGAAAAACAAACAGGAAAAAAACTCATGTAAGAGAAAGAAGCTTGACACTTGCGAATATAGATGGTCTAGTAACCCTCACCTTTTTGTAGTGTGGTGAGAGATACATCTTTCGGAGCCTCATGTATTTGGAATGCATTAAAGAAAATTATACAGAATTTTTTTTATCTAATTAAAAGTATACAGAATTATCTTTTAACAGATTCTGCTCTTTGACAACGATCTAAAGCACGAAATATAATTTGTACAGTCTCTGTCAGATGGGCTTTACATCTAAATTCCCATGCAATGCATGAATGGACCAATTTATTTTCAAGTTGGGGGAAGTGTTATATTTTTACACAGTATGAGAACAGCCATTGAAAGCAGATCGCGTTTAGCAGAAGCTCTTGCCTTAATATCTGCCTAGGATTCTCTCTAAAACTAAAACAGGAGCATCAGAGTCTTCAGAAACGTACTTTGGCTCATCGTCCTGTAATAACTTCGACTACATTTTTTGAAGAATTTTTCCAGACTTATCCATAGGATTTGAATCATTTGAAAGAAAACAAACCCATTTCAAACGCTGAAATTAAAGAAAACTGCAAGTCTTTATAGTTTGGATTCTGGTCATTTTGCTTTCAGTGCCAGTAAGTAGACAAACAATCTATGATTATGGCAGCTCGGTACTTGAACTTGTGCCTGTTAATAGAGTGAAGAGTTTTCAATCTTCACTATGAATGGGAGGATTGGTGCCTATGATTTTTGGCCATTAGGAAGGTCGGGGATTCCAGCCTGATATGGGTTGTTCTCATGGACCAATTCAAGTCTCTTGAAAGAAGCAGTGACTTCTGAAGGAAAAAGAACAATAACTTGGAGTTCAGTTAAACAAATTGTTTACACAAAAACAATCCAGGGAAAAGTGCCCCCTTTGAATTTAGAACTCCAAAAGACAGTGAACTCCATAACTCATGACATTGCTTAAAAAGATAAAGAAAAAAAAAGCTCTCTAAAGAAAAGAGGAGAAAAGGGTAATCAACTTGATAACTTCTTTTTTTTTTTATTCACTAAATTATCGGATATCTGTATTTCATCACGGTGGATCAAAATACAGCGGATGCGCTCTAACGGGAATACCAGACCCTCCAAGGAGGCGGCGACCCAACGAGCAGAGCCTACTGAAAGGCTTTACAAAGTCCCAGAAGGGACGGACCAGCCACAGAAGCCAGACAAGCCACAGAGGCCAGAGAAGCAGAAAACGTAGGAAAATAACAAAAGCAGCCTTAAACAGTGAGGCAGGCCCTAACGGGCGAAAGCGGAAAATAAACCAAGCCCTAAACAAATGGGCCGCCCCAAACAGGATTATTTCCGATCGGTCAGGCGGCGGCGGGAGGCGGGCGGTGGCCGAAGGAAGGCGGAACAGCGGAAAATGGAGGTCATCGTCCGCTGAGTCCAGGCCGGCGAAAAATGGAAGAGGGCGGGGGCCGGAGGGGCCCGCACGCGCGCCAACAGCAATCGGCGCGTGAGATCCACGCGCACCGCGTGGGGCGCGTGGACCAACACGCGCCGGCCTGGGAGTGACGGGCCGCCGGGGTTCTGATGCGCAACACCTTCTGAGACCCTCCAGACGGCGCGTGTCCCCTTGGAAGAAGCGGAAACCACCGAAAAGCAAGAAGAAAGTCCCTGCAAAAAAAACACCAAAACAGGCCAAAACAAACCACAACCGGAGAGACCAAACCGACCGGAAAAGAGAAAGGGAGAGAGAAGATGGAGGAGGGGAAAAGAAATGAAAAAAGGAGGAGGGGGTGGAGAGAGCCGTAGCTCCCCCCTCCTCCGTAGGGGGCGGGGTGGATGGGGAAACCAGAGAGGGGCCGGGGGTTTGAGAGAGAAAGGGAAGTTTGTTACTTACTTTGGAATCTCCAAATTGATACATAAAATGACAATCAACTTGATAACTTCATCTGCAAAGTAGGTGGTCTAAAATTCTTATCAGACCTTCTCCGTACAAATTGTGATGGAAATGTAAAAGTGAGTGATGACAACTTCTCTTTCTTGTTCTTAATTCTTAAATATTATTCTCTTTTCTAAATGGTGGCCACTAACGTTATTGGGGAAAAAGGTAAGGTTTCTTGGGCAGTACATCCCAAGAAAACTATTCTATTAGGAGCAAGGAGGTAAAATTAAACATTTTTGTAATGCCTGAGATTAAGGTGGGGTCTCCCCTTTATTAGCAAAGAGTATTGTTAAAGAAATAGGTCCTTTTTTTAAGTGCTCAAAAGGCTAAAAGTGCAAGAGAAAATTATGAAGAGGTATTCCTTATGATTCCACTATTACTCCTATATTCTAAGACTTTTTTTTTAAAGAAAAAAAAAAGATGGGCCCGTATATTCTAAGATTCAATTACAACAATATAGTAATGTCCAATTTGCTTGAAGCTTTAGGTAGGTCTCATGGGACCTTTGGATCCCACTTCTTCACCTCCCTTATCGGTGCATAATTGGAAGAAGGTTCTTAATCAATTGTTTTTTAAAAAAAAATTACAAAGGACTGAGGTTCTTCACACCCCGGGTCAAATTATTCCTATATTTATATTCTATTTGGTACTGCATAGTCTGTATTTGGGATATTGTTTGGGTCGTCCACCTCTGTAAGCTAGAATTAGAAAATTGGGAGACAAAAATTTCACTATAATTGCAAGAAAAGGTTCAAAACAGCCCTTATTTTGCCTATCTTTCAGGCTGAGTTCCCCCCCCCCCCCCTCGGCTGCTCAGTGTCCTGTAATCCTGCTTAGATCTCACAATTTTTGTTCGTGCGGAGCCAAAATTTTAGAAATTTTAATTTAACTAAAATAATCTTTTTTATTAAATTATTTATTTTTAGGGAAAAATATATTTTTTACCCACAAACTACCATAAGTTTTATACTTTGCACCCTAAACTACCAATTTTGATACATTGCACCCTCTAACTACTAATTTTTGACACTTCTCACCCTATGTCAAATTTGTAGAATAAAATGACGATAATACTATTGACTCATTTTACATATATTAAAGATATTACTGTCAATTCATTAATTTATTAAGGGTATTATTGTCAAATGGAGGGTGCAAAGTGTTTAATATTAGTAGTTGGAGGGTGCAATGTGTCAAAGTAGGTAGTTTAGGGTGCAATGTGTCGAAGTAGGTAGTTTAGGGTGCAAAGTGTCAAAAATTAGTAGTTAGAGGGTGCAATGTATCAAAATTGATAGTTTAAGGTGCAAATTATAAGACCTATGATAGTTTGTAGGTAGAAAATGTATTTTTTTTATTTGTATTTATATTTATAATATTTAATATTACCAGACTAAGAGCTGGAAAGAAAAAGTAGAGAAAGGATAAAAGTAATCTCAAAATAATCTCCCACCATCAAGAAAGAAAAAGCTTGATTTGTACATATAATATTTAATATTACTGGGACTAAGCGGTGGAAAGAAAAAGCAATATAAAAAGGAGAAAAGTAATCTCTCTCCATCAAGAAAGAAAAAGCGTGGACGGCAGGATTCGAACCTGCGCGGGCAGAGCCCACATGATTTCTAGTCATGCCCGATAACCACTCCGGCACGTCCACAAGTTGTGAAGCGATACTGATTTTTATCTAATTCATTAAACCTTGAATCGAGCAAACTTTGGAAAAACTCCAATTGTGAAAAGGTGCAGTTATATATCTGTTCAGAAAAAGGTCGGGGATCGTTAAACAACGTATACGGATAGCCGAGGGGAAAAAATATCCCATCTCGACATAAATGGTACTACTTTATCCACCACCTCCACCTTTTGGTACAATCCTTTAATTAACTGGCCTTTTGCTTTCTCATCAATCACTGACTCATTGGGGTCATGATGGTTATACGACCAAAACTTGTAAAAAATTCCTACTGTCAAATACAAATGTCTAATAATCAAGTTATAATATGCTTGGAAAGATTCCAAAATAAGCTAGGCCACGGAGTGATACATGTATTAACTGAATAGATCTTGGTTTGACTCCTCACAGTAATAACTCTTGGGACTTATTTGATACGTATAGTAATAAGTCAAGTCATTGTACGTGTTACGAGTTTGTCGGTTACCGAGTAGGACTAAGGTGATGTTCGTTTGTAAGAAATTCGTAGGATTCTGATAAAATTGTGAATACTTACGTGATGTTAAAGTTGTATTGGCATGCGTACAGAAATTGTTAAAATAAATTTATGTTTGTAAAAAAGTAATAAAATGTTTTATTAAAATACGTATATTTTGTGGTATTTGACATATAAATATAAAAATAGAATGCAAATCTCACTAGACCTGCCCACACATAAGTGCAGTAGATTTATGTTGTTACCCAAAAAAAAAAAAAGGTGCCAGAGTTTATTTGCAACTTGTTGGCAATTAGGGAGGTCTAGGATTCCAGCCTGACGTGAGTTGCTTATGGATAAGCACACGAATGTGGAAAAGCAATTCCTATCTCTTCTAAAAGAAACAACACTAATTACCTTACTGGTTAAAGTGGCTTTACAAATACAAACTTATGGAAAGTTCTTCTTTCCGAATTCGTAATTAAAGGAAGACCAATGTCTTGAGAGAATAGACTATTGTTATTGTACGGCTTAACCAGTATACAACTTTGCTCTGTAACACATGGGATGAGATCGATTATGGAATTATCATATTTTGTTTGATTAGGCACCAAGCCAATGGAACGTTTACGTACGTGTCACTCAATGGGTAAAATTTTTCCAATACAAATGGACAGATTGGTTCAAAACCAATGTAGGTTGATTCCGTCCCTGCCATACAAAAAGCAAAAAGCAACGGACCTGAAGAAAGCCTGCTTCCCCGGCTTCATCTCACTTATGCTATGCTTTTGTTCTTTAATGGTGGCTCAGCCTTTGACGTGGAAAAGGACATGCTGATACAAACACCACTGAAGGATGAATATTGAATTAAGGAAACAAAGGTAGACATTTTTGTATTGCATAGGTTAAGGCGGCCGCATCTTCCCTGCATGCAGCACCAAATTGTTAATTTTCAGTTTGTCCACCAAATCTTGACAAGTTCACGGTATCTTTATTTCTTTCTGACAAACAAAGTTATGAAAAGGATAAAGGCCCAAAGTTGAAAAGGGTCATAAAAAATTATGGAAAATGACTTCCATGTGATATGATTCCACTATAACTCTATTGCCTTTCTTTTTCGATATTCCTAGGTGATTATTATATTGCTTGCATCCAAACAAAGTGAATTTAGGAAATTTACCCAATCTTCCCTCCATACTATATATATATATATATATATTTGTGTTTTTCCCTCAGCCCTTCCCCCTCTATACTAGAAAAGGAGGATGTAGGGGTGGGAAGAAACTCGTCGATTCGACCTCTCATTTCGGAACCAACCCAAACGGTTCAGTTTACATTGGTTCGAATTTTGAAACATGAATCTCAAGAGAAATTGAGTTCAAGTCTCAATCATGTTTTTTTTCCTTATGCCCTTAATGAAATGATATTGTTTTACTCATGTTTAAGTATTTTATCTTATAACTCAACTCGAAACTCACCCAAACATGACAGTTTTTTTTTGGGATCGAGTTGCAAACTCATCGCTTCGATTGCCCCGAGTTCGGGATGATGAAAATAGAACGGGTACAACAAAAATAGATCGGGTAGGGATAAGAGGACTTAAATTTTCAGTCCAGCTAATAAACCGTGGAAGAAGAAAAAGGTGTGGCAATGTCTTCTGCTATAGTAGATCCATCTTGCAAGGTTGTGCACATCAACGGTCTGACTCGGTTGTGTTTGTGTTGTAAAATTTTAGTGTTGTTAAAATTTTAGGTATTGGGTTTAGTGAAAAAGTGAAGAGAGAGATAATTTTTTATATTTTTTGTAGTAAATAGTAATGATTTGATGGGGAGAGATATTATATTGTAATATTTAATTGTGTTAAAATTTTAGAAGGGGTAAAATTTTGGTACACAAACGCACCTCAGATATGTTCATTGATCTCGTCTTAATTCAAAATCATATTCAAGCAAGTTTTTGACGTATTGGATTAAGGGGAGCATTCCAAATTTTTTGTCAAATTTATTCTTATATTCCACAGATGGAGCAAGATTCTATACAATTTTTTTTATTCTAATTATATGGTATAATTCAAAAATTAAATAGATATAAGTCCATACTATTCAAAAAATTGTCATTTGAGCAGCATGCAAGTTAGAAAACATAAGATTATCTATGAACTGTTTCATGTTAGAAAGGAGTCGCCCTGTTCACACTACTTTTCTTTGTATTCACACAGGCAGGAAAAAGAAGATAACTAACTGTGGGTTTGTTTTGTAAAATTTTAGATATTGAGTTTAGTAAAAAAGTGAAAAATAGATAATTTTTTATATTTTTTATAGTGAAAAGTAATGATTTGATGGAGAGAGATATTATATTGTGTTAAAATTTTAGAGGGCGTAAAATTTTATAACACAAACGCAGCCTTAGATAAGGATGTCTACCAATGGGGGAATGAAACTTGTCAAGGTTGTTTAGTTTAATACGAAGAAAAGAGGAGTTTCCAAAGGAATCGAATTTCAGAAACGCATATTAGCTACAACATTGCACGGGTCGATACGCACAATGTCTAATATCCATCGTTTATGGTTAGGACTACTAGAGTATCCAATCACATTCGCTCGTGCCAACACAAATAATCAAACTTGATGACCACCAATATTTCTAAGGACTGTAGCTAAAACAAGGCAAGGTAAAAGAATAATTGAACATATTTTTAATAACTGAGATAGATTGACAAAATACGTGAACTTCGTTCTATTCGAAACTTCGATAATAATTCAATTGCATTCAAAGATAGACAAAATAGATGAAACTATGTTCTATTCGAAATTGTGATGATTTTTTATTCGCTTACCTTCTCATCCTTTACCTTTGGTTGCTTTTGGGGATCCCGTACCAGTTACCAGGGATGAGGGGAACTGAGAAAAAAAAATTACCAGGGATAAGGGGCAGCTGGAAGAGCCAATAGGATCAAAAGGGAGACTTTAAATTACAATTTAACTGATAAATAAAATTAAAAAATGGGGTTTTTTTTTTGTTATGTATATAATGAAGTGTTCGAAAAATGCACCAAAATAAAAGAACAGGAAAACAGAACCAAAGAAGCGCGCGGAAATTGGGAGTGACATTCTCGGTACCTTCTTCTTCTTTTTTCATATTCCTCATTAATCCCCACACGCTGAAATCCAGCAGGGGCCCACTTAAGCAGGTGACGCCACCACCTCACGTGTCGATGCTCCATTCGCTTGTCAGCACAAGTCGAACGTAAACTTCCTTCATAAGCGTCCGTCCTTTTCCGACTCTACCCCTACTCTTTCCGGACAACCATCCACATATGTCTCGCCAGTCGCCACCTTTGGTCCTTTAACAATGGCAATACCGTAATTACTGAACAATAACGAGGCTAAGCATCTCGACGCGGTATATACCAGGAATTCTTCTTCTTCTTTCTTCTTCCTTCTTTCTTTTCTTTTCGAACACGGTGGAGAGTATAAATGATGACCGTCGAGCTACCAACTCACTCTCTCTTTCTCTGCTTTTCCCCTCTTGGTTTGCTTAACCATCAAACAAATGGCACAAACCCCCCAAACCTTTGAAGATCTCTTTGATTCCTAATACCCTCTTTTGAATTCTTTTGTTTTCTTTTTACGGTTTTATAAAAAAAGAGGTCGCTCTGTTCTCTCTCTTACTTGGACCCTGTCTCCGCATGTTTGTGTGATGGCTATGTTGTCGTTCAGTTCTCTGCCACTGGGGTTCAGATTTAGGCCGACGGACGAGGAGCTGATCGACTACTACTTGAGGTCGAAGATCAATGGAAAGGAGAGGGATGTTTTGGTTATTCGTGAGATTGATGTTTGTAAATGGGAGCCCTGGGATTTGCCCGGTATGACTCTTCTTCCTTATCGTCATGACTCATAATCATACGCTCAAATTATTACGTTTCATGTTTTTTGTTTTTTTTTTTACTTCTTCAGTGTTGGATCGGTAGGAGAATTGGGGATTTCAGTTTTGGTTGGTTCAATTTAGCCATTTGATTGTTGCAATTATATTCTAGATTCTGCTGAGTTGTTTTTGTATATTACTATACTATACTAATTTAATTTAATTTAATTTGGTATTTTTGCGTAGATGATTGCTGTCTCTCTATGTGAGGATTTGCGTTGAATTGGTTTCGGAATTTTAGCCCCAAAGAAATGGTATCGGAATATGGAGATGACAAATCATTTAGCATATCTTCCTTGGACGATCTGATTTCTCATTTTGCACCTAGAATTTTGTAAACTTTATTGTTTTTGTAGTTGACGGATGTCTTATATTAGCTGAATCCGGTATTAGCATTTCCGGAATTTCATTTAGAGTGATGAAAAAATGTAGTTGCTACGTATCATGAAGTTGTCACATAACGTAACCTATGTTATCGATTTGTTGTTTAGCAAGTATTTAATGTTCCCATGTGATTTCACATTTTGGGCCTCAACATGGCGCTTATTTCCTTTGGTGTAGATTTATCAGCGATCGAGACGAAGGATCCGGAGTGGTTCTTTTTCTGTCCACAGGACCGGAAGTACCCAAATGGACATCGATGGAACAGGGCAACAATTGCTGGGTACTGGAAGGCAACTGGTAAGGATCGGAAAATTAAGTCTGGAGCAAGCTTGATTGGAATGAAGAAGACCCTGGTCTTTTATACGGGGCGTGCCCCTAAGGGCAAAAGAACCAATTGGGTAATGCACGAGTACCGCACTACCCTAAAGGAACTTGATGGCACTAACCCTGGTCAGGTTGGTTTTTCTCTTGCCGTATTGCTTTTGCTGTTCATTTTGCGTGGTAAGTCGATTAGTGATGTTTAATTGAGATTTTTTCTTGAGTGAAGGCTCAACAATTTGTTAAAATTCTAATCACCAGTGGGGTTTAACATTATTTCCTGATCTGTTTAATTAAGTGATATAAGCGAGTTGTTCTTACTTTCTAAGAAGTAGGTGTTGGTACGTGTGTCCCATAGAAATTCACCTAGTGCACCGTTGTTATAATCTCATGATATGAAACAAGTATAATTTGAGTTGGTCACCAAACGTTTGAAATGCAAAACTCATAGTTTTCCATGAAACATGTTACCTGGTCTCTAGATTTCTGTGTTTAGCCAAGTGAATGACAATTGTCGAGTATGGATCGGTTTCTTTTTCTCCTTCTGTCCCCCCCCCCTTTTTGATACGTACTTTTGTTGATGATTCTTTTTATTCAAATTTAAGTAGATGCCTCTTTCTTCCTTCTGCTATAGAAAATGTGCTTCTTCAAACACCTAGAATACCTCAAATGGCTTTGTAGAACAACCTTCTACATTTTGTTAATATTAGTTTTCTGACACATTCCCAATTTGCTATGCAATTTTCGGTTTTGCTCTGGCATTGCTGTTATTTTACCTACCCTCACTTTGTTGGTTAAATTTGCTCAGAGTGCCTTTGTCCTTTGCCGTTTATTCAAGAAGCAAGATGAGAGTATCGAATGTTTGAATGGTGATGAAGCTGAACTAGCTGTTTCTTCTCCTACAACAGCCAAATCTTCACCTGAAGATACGCAATCTGAAGTAGCTCTTGATCCAGCATCTCCGCCCCTTGGAGTGCAAGCTAAAAATAATAAAGCAAGAGTTGACTGTTCTCCTGCAGAAAATTCTGATGGAATTTCGTTTGACACCGTAGCACCTGTCAAGTGTTACAGCAATGACTCCATGCTGGAAAATAAAGTGGCAGAATTGCCAGAGGTTAGAAAGAAACCGAGTAACTGCTTAGAATAACTTGCATGTGACTGGAAATCAGACATGCCGGTAACTAAATAAGTACTTATCATGTTTGTTCAATGTTTCTTTCCGTAGGTTGATCTGCAGTTGGAGGAAGACTTTAACATGTTTCATGACCCACTTCCATGGGCAATTGATGGCAAAATTTTCTCTCCATCACACTCACAGATGCAGGAGCTAGGATCTTCCGACATGAATTACCTTACCACCAGTGACTTGAACAATGATCATATTGGGGTGCAGTTTCTACATGGCTCAAATGAGCCAGATCCCTATATGTCGGAGTTCCTGGATTCTATTTTAAATAGTAACCCAGATGAGCACTCATATGATGGATCCAGCAATCAAAAGAATCTGGCTTTTGCAGGTCAGACCCCAATGAATGTTGTATCTATTAAGGGCAATGGATCATGCAGTGGGTCAGATACAGAAGGGGTCAATTCACTGGTAAGTTGAGGCTCTTAAGACGCTATAGAATTAAGTGATCTTGCATATTCCCACCATATTTTGAGTAACGTCATTTGGTGGCTTAACTGCTGTGAGTTGCTGTACTACTCTTTGGATACATTTCAATTCAATGTGGGTTAGTTGTGTTTTTTTTCTTGATTAAACTGGTCTATATTGAGTAACGTTGCATTTGTCGTTTTCAATAGCTTGAGCTACAAGGTGCTCTGTGGTCTGAGGAGATCATTGGAAAGGCTCCGTTAAAGGTGGAAACAACTCCAGAAGATTACGGTGCAGTGTCTTCTGAGTATAACGTGGATGACCAAATTAGAGGTCTGGCTTTTCGACATAATGAATCTTACATGCCGGAAGCTTTCTCATCTACTGGTGCTGCAGACCAAATAAATGATTGTTGTCTCTTGGAATCAAGCAATCATTTGGGTGCAGTTGCTGGTGGCGAGATTGGAACTGGAATCAGGATAAGGGCTCGGAAACCACAAAATCCACAACGCATTGAGAACACTGTGATGCAGGGTTTTGTGGCACAGGGCACCGCCCCAAGAAGATTGCGTTTGCAGCGTAATTTGCAAATGCAGTCACCTAACCGCAGCCCAATATCTTTAGATTTGAACTGCGCGCCAGAAGACCAGGAATTAAAACCAATTACTGCAGAGGTGAGAATTCTGTTATGTGAAATATTTTAAACTTGCGATGATAGATATACATGGTATGTGGAGTTCATTGAAAGGTGAATGTGCAGGATGCAAAAGCTTCAGAAAAGCTTGTTCTTGTTGGCGGACCTGGTGCTGCTGCTGCTGCTGCTAGTCGTGCATTGAGTGAACCAAAAACTATCCATTATTTAAAGGCTGGTCGAGTTCGTCACCAAATCTGGTCAATTGCTTTTAAGGTAGCAGGGGTCGTAGTGTTGTTCATAGTCTCCATTAGCATTTTGGGAGGTCTTAAATTTTCATGATACTTGGGAGACCTTTTGTGCATATAGTTGGTCCCAGTTTTTGTTATTTTTTTTCCTTTTTGGGGTTGGGATCTCTAATTAGGCGTACGAGGATAGAATTATTAGTAGGTTTTGTTAATGTAGTAATTATGAACTACCGATGTATACCCAGCTTAGACTAAAAGTTCCATCTGTGTATGTATAACACCTTCACTTGCGGCATATGAGCTATACAGAGATATATTTTGCTTTCTTTGATGATGCGCTTCCAAATTTGTAAACGCATGCTTTGGTATGGTTACCTCACGGTCTCATTTAAGCAAACAAAATGCTCGTATAACGGACCATAAATCTCCAAGACAAAAATACCAAAATGCTCCTTTAACTCTATTTCATTAATCTGTTTGATCTTATAAGTGCATTTTGGTCTATTCACATTAATTTTTACTTAATAGCCAAAATATTATGAGTCTTTGATTGAAGAATAAGGGTGTATAGGATTGTTTTATATTATCTGCTGCTAGCATTAGGTTTTAGGTTTTGATGAAGTGAGACTTTATAAGCATGTCAAACATCACAAAATAATTTTTTAAAAAAATAATCAAATACTAAAAAAAAATTTGTTTTCTAAATTTTTTTAATGAAAACTTATTACATAGTTTTACAACCAAATAAATCACATAAAAATAAATTAATTGATTGTTAAAATTTTATAGTGTTGGAATTAGTGAAAAAGTGAAAAATAATTTGAATTAATTTTTTATATTTATTTAGAGTGAGAAGTGGTGATTTGATATATAGAAAGAATTTTTAAAATTATTTTATTAGATCCAAAATTTTGATTTTATAAATAAGATAAATATTATAAATTATCTATTAAAATTAACTTTAGTACAACCAAAATACTGGAGGCCGCTTCCTTCGAACCTAAGTTTTTCGTAGTGGCCAGTGGTCCCACATAGGGCTGAAAAACCGGAATGCGGTCCGGTTTTTTGGACCGCATTCGCATTCGGGTCCTAGTATATTAAAGGACCGGACCGGACCACTTATAAGTGGTCCGGTCCGGTCCGATTTTACTAAATGCGGTCCGGTCCGGACCACTTAAGTGGTTCGGACCGGTTTTAATTTTTTTTCCAATTTTTTATTTTTTTAAAATTTTTTCTAAATTTTTTTAGGTTAATTTCAAAGGGGGAAGTGCATATAAAAATGTTAAGTTTTAGTTTAGATTAAAATTAAACGTTTTAAGTTTATAATTTGTATTAAAAATGATAAGAAAAATAATTTTTTTAATAAATGCGGTCCGGTCCGGACCATATTTATTAAAAAAGAGGACCGGACCGGATAACCGGACTTATTCGGTCCGGTTCGGACCGCATTTTAAGATTTAGGACCGGATCGGACAGTAAATCTGATCCGATTTTCCGGTCCGCGGTCCGATTGTGTTCACCCCTAATCCCACGCTTGCCCACCCACTTTTGATTATGTTGTCCGTCGTTTTCAAACTCTGTTTTCGTCGTTTATCTTTCTTTTTCTTTTTTACTACCCTCGTCCAAAATTCTTCACCAATTATTAACCATTGATGAATCTTTCATAAAAAAGCAGATTTTAAAGGGTCCAATAGTCAATGAATTAATCATGAAAAGTAAACGACTTCGTCCTTTAATAATAGGAAAAAATACAAATTTTCACCAATAAATTATCATATATTTTATACTTTACACTTTAAATTACACACCTAACTACTAATTTTTATAACACACAAGTACCATTATAAACTACTTAGAACCGAAAATAATTTAGGACTGAACTCGCTGTCCACGTTGTAGCCGGTAAGCTGAGAGTCAGAAAGGACCCCACTTCATCCAGTAAATACATGGTACATTGAAAAAGTTGAGACTTGTATATTTGAATAGTCCCACTTGCTCGTGCTTTTTTCACTACGGTACGTTCGAGGGTGAAAATTTTGTGTATTGAAGTTTGAAAAATATTATAAAGTAAAGATATATTATGAGAGTTGGTGAAAAAGTAAAGAGAGAAGATTTTTAATAAGTATTATAATGATAAAAAATTATGTGATGAATTTTTTATTATTAAACCTAAATTATTGGGTCTCAAACATACCTGTAACATTTGCCTGTTTATAGTTTTTGAGACTTAACTAGAAAATAAACGAAAACAAATGGATTCGTTTGACGTTAACGATTAGTATTAACAGTTGAAGCAGAAGGATTATCTTGATACCAAATTTATCATTCTAAGGTCCAAATGAACTATATTGGTATCTGAAGAACCAAATTGATATTTTAATAAAATCTAGGAGGACTTAATGGCAAACTTCCTTTATAAGTTAGATAGGTCACTAGGTCATGGGTGCTGGGAATGGACTGGTGCAAAGTGAAGGAGCGTAAAGTCGTATAAAAAGAGGGTTAAGATTTTAAAATACAAATCAACGTTCAATAAATCGCCACCTGATTTTTGAGCACAGCTCTGAGCCATTTGTATTTCGGGCAATTAGGACTCTTAGTCCTATTAGGAATTAGTGGGGTGTACCTTGTCTTTTATGAAAAGTAGTGATATGATGGAGAAATAAGGATTATATTGTAATTTTTATTGTGTTAAAATTTTAAGAAGTGTAAAATTTTAGTAAACAAACATAGTCTCCTATTAGGAATATAAGAGTTGGTCTCCCTTATTAGATAAGGGGTATCTTATCTTCATTCAACTGATGATTAGTTAAATAATAGATCTCTTCCGAATATGTAAGAGAGGTGAGACCCAAAGGAATCCCACATGGGTTTTATCTCCTTAATGAGTTATGGAGGTGGTTATGAGGGTCATTAGGCCCCAAACTCTTTATAGTATTGGGATGATCATATAATGGGTATGTTTGGTGCCCAAATATTTGGGTTTAATCATAAAAAATTCACCACATAATTTTTTATTATTATAATACTTATTAAAAATCTTCTCTCTCTTTACTTTTTCACCAACTCTCATAACATATCTTTACTTTATAATATTTCCCAAACCTCAATACTCAAAATTTTCACCCTCAAACATCCTCATTATTCCTTTAATAGCCCTTAGCCCCTCTCATTCAGTGATTGGGCAAACTAAGAGTGTCTTTTCATTGTTTGGCCCAGTAACGGATAGGGCATGGAGGGGTTTAAAGTTTAAAATAAGTTCAGAGAAAGGGGCATACCTGTGGTGTATAACTTCAACCGATCAAGTTCTAACTTGGATTTTTTGGAGATTCGACCAAGCCCTTGGTTTTGGCGACCAAGTTGCAACTTGGGTTTTGTGGAGATTCGACCAAGCTTTTAGCTTGGAGACCAAGTTCGAATTTTGCTTTTGTGGAGATTTGACCAAGTTCTAAGATGGATTTTGTGGAGATTCGACAAAGCTCTTGGCTTGGCGACCAAGTTCCAACTTGGGTTTTGTGGAGCTCATCCGACCAAGTTCCAACTTGGATATTGACGCTTGTGGAGATCGACTAGGTGCCTTAATTATTAGATAAGGTAAAGCTAAAAAATCACTATATTAGATAAGATAAAACAAGATTATATGCTGAGGTAAAACAAAATTATCAGGTTAGATAAATAGATATATCAATAAGATAAATTTAATCCGTACATGACTTGCTCAGTTTTCACAAACGACCACAATTGATGATGCCAAAGATCATCAAGTAATAGAACTATCAGCGAGCCCGAATCTATTGCTTAAATCTGTAGAAAAGAACTGAGGTGGCGTCAAAGGGAAGCCTTCGATGCCTAAGTCAAAGAGATTATAAAATAATAATATTAGAGCTAATAATCTGAATACCTCAATTAGGCCTGGAGAGGTGCAATCTTACTAGGAATGAACTACTCGGGCAATTAGTTCTCTTAGTCCTATTAGGAATATGAGAGTTGGTCTCCCTTATTAGATAAGGGTATCTTATCTTTATTCAACTGATGATTAAAGAATAGATCTCTTCCTAATATGTAGGAGAGGTGGGACCCAAGGCAATCCAACATGAGTTTTATCTCCTTAATGGACTATGTAGGTGGTTTATGAAGGTCATTGTGCTCCAAACTCTTTACAGTATTAGACCAAACATATATTATTCCATCACCAAGATTTTTTTTTGGTGTCTATTGGAAACCCAAAATCTGCAGACCTTTATAAAAACCTTCAGTACCCATAAATGACTGAATGTACAAAGAGAATGGAATTTGTTTTATAAATTGATGAAATATTTTGGCTGAATGTTTGGATGGGCCAATTTTTTTGCCGCAGGAGCGTGGGTTGTAAAAGTTGTGGAAGAGGCATTCGGATTTTTTTTAAAAAAAAAAAATTGTGATTTTTTTTTAAAAAAATCCGTTTGTGACAGCAAAAACAGAGATTGTATTTACCAAAATAATCTAATCCATTTTTTCGCAAAGAACAGTACTGTTTCCTAACCACTCTGTTCCTGGTCAGCGAAGCCATAGTCACCCACCATAGTCATAGAATTGCGAGCAAAGATGGATAGTCGGTTGATCTCCCATGCTCTTGTGATTATTGTGCTTATCTCACTAGATTCTTCTCTAATCCGAAGCTCTCAGGACTCGGATTACGCAAACCGGCTTCAAAGCTCTGCCAGCAAGACAAAGACCGGTTGGTCTCCAAAAGAAGGCAAATCCACGAACCCCCAGAGCTCAAATTCGAAGAATACAACACCAGCGTCCTCATCCGCAGAGAACTTGAAAGGCTCGGCATCCCTTATACATACCCACTTGCCAAAACTGGCATGGTTGCCCCAATTGGCTCGGGTTCTCCCCCTGTCGTGGCTCTTACAGCAGACATGGACGCCCTACCGTTGCAAGTAAATTAGGAATCCAGAAACCCATTTTCTTCCTCTGTTTTTAAATATTTGGTCTTGCTTTGTTTGAAGCAGGGACTTTTCGCTTTCGGGTATATATATATTTGTAGGCTTTCGGGTATATTTGATATCGAATGGTTTATAGGAGCTTGTTGAGTGGGAGCATAAAAGCAAGTTCGATGGTAAAATGCACGGGTGCGGACACTATGTCCACACGACAATGCTCAAGGTTGGTTTCTTATTGCTACGTCAAAACACGGTGCTCTCTTTCGTTGATTAGTTACACCTTTTTATTCTCTCATGCTTCTGTTCGTCGATCTCAGGTGATTTTAATAGGTACTAATAACGGTTTCATTCAGTCATTTTTGGCTTAGATCAAATTAGTCAACATATTAATATTTCAATTACTCTTCTTTTTTTTTTTGAATTAATTTGATGTTACCTGTCGATAGAACTCAAGTGAATGAAAACTGTTATTATAACCTGTTAGAACCATAATCTTGGCTCTTAGGAGTAGGGGTGAAAAACCGGAAATGCGGTCCGATCCGGACCGCATTTCCGGTCCTCCTATATTAAAGGACCGGAGTGGTCCGGTCCGGTCCGGTCTTTATGAAATGCGGTCCGTGGTCCAGACCGGATTTAATTTTAAAAAAATATATATATATTTTTAAAATTTTATTCGCATACTGCGCAAAAATTTATAAACCGGACCAGACCGGACCGCAAATCCGGTCCGATTTTCCGATCCGGTCCGGTCTACTGTCCGGTTTTGTTCAGCCCTACTTAGGAGTGAATCTGCCATGCCTTATACAACAGCCGGACTGTGGGAGATATTCGTGTGAGATCTGGCACCCAATAAACTAAAGTGCGTATTTTTTTGTCGCCGATCATCTTCATTTCCATGGCAAGTTGAGCGCTTACCAACTGACCTTAGTTTGTAGCCAGAACTCCAAGCCCGCTGACGGCGGGCATTATCGAGTCAACTTGTTTATGAATCGTATTGATCAAGAGTACCAAACTGAGAAAAGATGGTAGTAAATCCTTCTTGGATCTCCATGAGGTTCGAGTCTTCGATAAACACTTTCACTTTGGTTAACGGTAGTTTACGGGAACAAATGAAGAACATGGCCTTCAAGAAAGCCGGAGGACGCTAATTCGTAGCTACAATCCTATTTCCGAAGCAAAAGAACTAAGAGATAATGGTACTTTCCCCTTGATGTTTCTTCTAGATTCCTAAGACCTATTTCATATTTGTTGTCTTAGTAACAAAAATCCCTCCTGTTTGGCCCACCATCTTTCACTTTTAGTCTTATGGCTGTTCTTTTATCTGAGGCCTATTATCGTTTAGTATTTATCCAAAAAGGAAAAGGAAAAAAATATTGCATGCCTTAGTCAATTTATATCGCAGTGAAGCCTCTGCAGTAACTATTCTTAATACTTCACCTTGATGTCATGTGAAGAGGAAATTGTGACAAGAGATATACCACCATACTGCGAAACATCTAAAGCTATAATATTCCAAACCCTTTTTTTTTCCTGCTACTGAAGGGAACTGTAAGGCTTCTTTTCCAACCTGCGGAGGAGGGAGGCGCTGGTGCATCTCACATGATAAAAGAAGGTGCCCTTCAGGATGCTCAAGCAATATTTGGAATGCACATTGACTGTCAACTACCCACAGGAAGTATAGCATCCGTTTCTGGGCCTGTTGCTGCTGCTACATCCATCTTTGAAGCAAAAATAGTCGGAAAAGGTGGGCATGCAGCAGGTCCCCACATTAGTGTGGATCCAATTCTTGCTGCATCATTTGCAATTTCGGCACTGCAACAGATCATATCGAGAGAAACTGATCCCCTCAATAGACAGGTATGCCTCTATCCTCAATCTTTTCATGTAATCTTTCTGAAAAGGAGTTCCACATTGGCGGGTACCTCCTTGGCCGTTGTTTTTGTACTAATTGGCCTCTCCTTCTGGTACCTTAAGCTTTTGGGTTGTATGCTTTGAAAAATCGGGAAGCATTGCTTCCTTGCAAGGATTCTTCTTATAAGCTCTGGTTTTATAGTCATCACCCACAGAAGTATATTATATATTTTCCTCTATACTCTCTCTCTCTCTCTCTTCGCCTCTGACTACCTTGTGGATGTCTTAACCTGTTCTCCTAAAACGTATCTTTCAACTCCAGAATATTTTGGTATAGCTGCCACATGTTATGGCACATTTTCTTTTGTCATCATTACTAACTATTAGAGGAAGTCTTCAAGCTTGTTATTGGTCTATTTCAAAATCATTCAGCTGTTTGACTATGCAAGAATAAAATTTTGGAAGATATAAAGCATACAAATCATCCACTGGGGGCTTACTGCTGATAGCTAGTTTGTATGATGAAGGTGCTTTCTGTTACTTATGTCAGAGGTGGTACTGCGTTGAATGGATTCCACCATATGTTGAATTTGGGGGCACTTTGAGAAGTCTCACAACTAAAGGCATTCACCAACTTAGGCATCGGTTGAAAGAGGTACGTACTATACCATAACCTTTTCACTTTTGGTTTTATAAGAGAATGATTTTGCTGCTCTGTCGTTCACAAGTTAAGAAATTAGTCTCTTTAAGGTACACATAAAGAACCCTTTGTGTCTATTGAAAATTATTGCATTCATGTTTTGTATTTCCTTTTAATCCTCCCTGTTTGCCCTGGCTGGGATTGCTATATCTTGTGTCTATATCTTGGTGAAATCAAGCAACTGAACTTGGTAACATGGAGATAACTTTGGCATTTTTCCACCTTAACACCTAAATTTTTGCATGTTTTGAGTGTTTCCAGATAGACCACATAGGTGTGAGTAATTATGTTAGCTTTATGGAGTTGACTTAGCTTTCAAGCACATTGTTGTCCCCATAGCTTCTCTTATTTATGTTTTAATTCTTTGCAATGGGGCTTCATTTTATTGATTTTAGTTGTTCATCGGGTCCATGCATACACATTTGTTTCGCATGTAAAAATCTTCGCTTGAGTGAAGTCACTGGTTTCAAAATCAGTGATGTCCATATAAATGGGAGTTGGTTGTAGGTTATTGAAGGGCAAGCAGCGCTGCAGCTGTACACAGATGTATTGCATATGATGACTTCAAAGAAGATTTTCCTGTATATCCTGCTGCTGTGAATGATGAGAACCTGCATCTGCATGTGAAGAGGGTTAGCAAACTTTTGCTTGGCAGTGAGAATGTCAAGGTTGGCACGAAAGTGATGGCTGGTGAGGACTTCTCCTTCTATCAAGAACTGATTCTAGGAGTTATGCTTAGTATTGGAATTAGAAACGAGGAGTTGGGTTCAACTCATACGCCACATTCCCCTCACTTCTTTGTTGATGAGGTTCCAGTTGGTGCAGCATTACACACCGCTCTTGCCGAGTCATATCTGAGCGAGCACCAAAAGTTAGTCATGCAATAAAGATCTCATAGTATGGTACGGATAGCACTAGAGAGTACTTCCATGACACTGTCAGCTGTGAAACTCTATGGATTTAAAGGAAAAATTGTATACACATTGTATGAACAGATGCAGTGGCGGAACCGAGATTAAAATTCATGGGTGTCGAACTTTAAAAGCGAAATGAAAAAAAAAAAAATTTTTCGTAATGCAAAACATTGTCTTAGAGTTACAATGTCGAAAATTAAGGACTATAGCATTAAAAATATTAGAATACATGTACCGTTCTATGTACTGCGACTGAGAGGTGACAATTGGATCCTACGAGTTTGCATCTTCTGGAAATGTTGCAAAATGACTTCGTTCTCAATAGTTTTAAAAACTTCTTGCTCGATGTACACTAACATGCAATCATTCATCCAGTCATCTCTCATCCTATTACAAAATTTTCTTCCTATTGATGATCTAATTCAAGTTAATTCCCTACTTAATTCTAAAACTTTAGAACAAATTACAGATGATTCTAGTTGAGGTCTTGATGCCACTAGGATTGTCTTTCTTACATTTTTTAGTTACCACTACAACTAGGGTCTATCTTTTTATTTCCCTTTTTTCTTTTGACAAAAGGGTACTGAGGATGCATTTGTAGTTTACTTTCTCTAGGTTCTATGGATTTAGAATTGAAAGATATTCACATTCTTCGAAGCAACTTTCACACACAAAGCAACAATTGATGGCAAACCATGCTCTTAATAATAAAAACAAAATTTTCAGAATAAACAAGATTTAGTAAAAAAGTTCCTTAGATAAACATATCCCAAAAGTGGTTAGAACTTTGGTTTGATCTATACAAGGATCCTAAACAAACACAACATTTTTCAAGGTCTCTAATAAAAATGAAGAAACAAATCAACATAAGGAGTAAGAAATGAAGTGATCTCGATTGTGAAAAATTAGGAGCAAAGAGTAAATAATTTTTTACTAACAGAAATTTAGCAAGATGTCAGGAAGTTACCCTTCAGTTGAATAACTTGTAATCGATGCAAAACAAAAATCATAATAATTGTATATTTTCCTCAGTTATTATGTAGCACTAGGAGCAAAATCAATGTATAGAAAAAAAAAATTGTTTTAGGTCCGATACCCATTAAGTCTAGTTGGCCTGGACTTCATGGGTATCGGACCTGGACTTCATGGGTATCAAACCTAGCCAACTTATGAAGAAAAAGAAAAAAAGAAAAAAAAACGTGTAAATTTTTTTTGGGCAAACCATGGGTAGCGTCCGCACGGACTCGATACCCCTGCGTCCGCCACTGAACAAATGTAAGTGGATTACATGGTTTGGATATCAAATGAATAAAATAGGTGGTTGCAGATTTGGTTTGTATAGAAAACTCACTACTTGTGTTTAGAAAATCGTACTCCCTCCCATCAGAACAAAATTTAAATTCACAACAGACCTTTGAAGTGGTACTTTTTCTCTAAGCTAAAAAAAAAGGCTGGTGAGAACTTTTCCTTGCAGCTGCGTAGAACTCCCTTGTCCTCTGGGGAATGGGCCTTGTCTGGACCTATTGGAAAAACAGTCTTTATGGACGAATTGTGGGCCTCCAAATTACAACTATTCTTCTCCCCCATCGAAACTGGGCAAGTCATATGTTAGGTAGCCTGCCTAATCACGTTGATGCCCGCAATTATGTAGCCCGGAGTTGGACCCCAATGGTAGGCCAGGCTTTAGAGGCTAAGGCCTAGTCCACATAGGTAGCTACAATCATTCCCATCAATTGTCCATTATGTTCCAGGATCCAATGATTGGAACACCTTTTCTCTAATCTCATGTTGTGGATCCCTCCTCTTTCATAATCTCTGGTGGGGCACCTTGCGATTGGATTCCTAGAAATGTTGCAGAACTACCACTAACACTGTGGACCATGGTGTAAAAGGCCCGGTATGGGACAGGTGGAGATCCACCTCACATGGATGATCCGACATGTATACGGTGCACCTATATCCCATTTGAACCAAAACAGAGGCAGGTGAAGGCCACAAAGTACTCCCATTTTGACAAAAACACAATAAAAATAGCAATAATTAACGACTGAAAACTTCACTTTTGTCCCTAATTAACAAATGGCTCCCTTTACACGTAAAAAACATGGCACTTTGTCCCTTTCTATTCTCAACCTGTATAGATCAATGAACATTCCACAAAAACTAAGGCATGTTTATGTATATGTTCATGAACTCTCTCTTTTCTCTCTCTCCACAACTCTAGCACCGTCACACACTATTAGTCTATTTGTACTTGGTTCTATTTCATATTAGACACCCAACATGAAACTAGTTTCTTTAAACTCATAGTAGGTTTTTGCTCAGAAAAGAAAAACTCGAAGCGGTTTAAAAAATCTTCGAAGAGATTTTGCTTTAATAAAGAATTGATCCTCCAATTCTCGTTGTAACCCTCTGTTTTCAAGTTCTTCTTTCCCGCCTAATGAAGTGCGTAGAGCCTAATAGAGCACCTTATATGCTAGTTTTTGGACACTGACAGTCCCTTGTCCTGCATGTTTGCTCTCACAAGAAATGCCGTTTCATGAAATAAGTCCGTCCTAGCGTTCAAACACTTGAGACGGATAGCATTATTGTAGAGACTATGTAGCTTTCAATAATTTTACCTTTTCAAAAAGTGCAAGGTTTCAGAAGATTTCGAAATCCCAATGACAGAGGAATTATCGGTTATCCCTGCAGAAAGAGCAGAGCAAAGTTCTTCCGCTAGGAAAAAGTGAAAGGAACTCAACAACAAACGTTGAATCAAGACAAATGACGATCTAATTTGCAGGATCTTAACCATTATAATGCTCATTAAATTGTTTAGCTGCTGTTCATAATCTATTAAATATAAACAGAGGTCGTTTTCCTAGTTTATTTCGAGGAGTTTGAGGTTAATTAAAGTGGTAGGTTTAGCATTGTGGTCCTTGACAAGTAGGCTCTGCTCATTGGTTTCAATTCCTGAGGTTGAACTTTATAGACCATAGACATAGGTCTAATCTTTCTCTTCAAAATTTTCCCTTTTCTTCATGCACGTTTGACTGCAAGGAAGAATTTATGGTACAACTTTCAGCTCAAATCAGCCTAATACGTTGGGCAAAGAACATAAGAGCAATCCTCTATATAGCCAGGGCTAAAACTGTGTCCTTTTGGATAATCTTATAATGGAATACATTTGGCTATTCTAACAAGTTTGGTGAACTAAATCATTCATATTTGGACTTCGAAACATGAAAGCTAAACTAATGGGTGAGTATGATTGCACTCGCAAAAGAAATACAGGTTGAGTATGATTATTTTATCAACTAGGCTGAACTCATCTAGATTCTTCTAACCGGCCATCCCAACAATAGCATTGCCGGCACCTGCCCCAAGAATCTCCTAATCAGCTTCTCTATCAAAGTTGAAGTGATTCTAATGCCATAATCTAAAAAACTATCACCTTTTTCAATGAAAAAGGAGAAAGATGATCTAAATGGTGGTCAGCCTAAATTCATGGAGTTTGCCTTCTTTATTGCTGGACTTTGTGACACTCTGCATCAGAAAGAAGATATGTTGGTTGGTGCAATTTCTTTGCCTTAAGAAATTTTTGGTGGTTGAGATCTTATACCAAACCTTTCATGTCTTATATGCTGAGTCATTCCCATGTGTTACCTGGCCCCTCAGAAAGTTGGGGCGCTCTTCTTCTGCATTTGCACATAAAACTCTTCCTTTTGGTCCAATGTTTCTTTATCAAACTTTTTAAAACAATCCAAACCAGAGAGTAGGAGTTTTCATATTTCCTTCTTCAAGAGCTTGCTGGCTTTGATAAAATGGAAAGATAGTCCCCAAGTTGGCGCAGTTTGGTAAGTTGTTGAATGCAATGTCTGAGGGTTTATCACTCTTTTTATTACCATTTGAAAGAGACAGAGAGGGCATTGGTAAACCCAATAGATAACTTTATGACAACCCGAAAGAAAAGCAAGAGGATGAAATTGACTGGGGGAAGAACAGAGTAAATTAAGCTTTTGTGATCTGAAGGGCAGCAGCCCATGTGAGATCAACTTTCTAGTATGCAGATCTTTACACGCAAAATCTAACACATTTTCGCAATCCCCACGTTTCTTCCATCCCAATTCCAAAGTCATGGAATTGCAAAGCGCTTTGCTTAAAGACTAATTTGTTGGCAGAGTACATGATAAATATTGTATTAGTTAAGGACAGTTTTGAGAAGGCAATACATTAATCATTCTATTTTATTCTATTTTTAATGAATTTCCATTTTTGTTGTTGTTAATCGATGTCCTCCAAATTTTTGAATATCTATTATACCCCTTTCACAGGTAATCCCTAATTGTTACTTGGACCTTTTGTCATTTTCTTATACTGTAGGATAATAATCTTCATACCCAATGGTAGTCCAATATGATGGAAATTGAAGAGAAAATTTAATTTGTTTCCATGGAAAAACTATTGTTTAGGGAAGGAGGAACTAGTATTCTTTACTAATTAAGCATATAAGCACATATAAATGCTCTGTTTAGCCAAAACGAAATACCACATATATAATTCAATGTGGTAAAGTATCTGACTCATTCTCTTGTCGTATACTATAACAGAGATGCCTAAAAGCATATGCATAGATCTAAGGTACTACACTTTGGTGCCATGCCATGCCATGCCTCTTTACCCATGCATGCATCAAACCAAAATTCATAAGTTATCTACGTACGTTTTTGGTTGAATAACCTTTTGTCTATTGGGGCAAAAGATTTAGTTGTTCTTTTATCAAAACAACTGGAGACAACTACTAATGGAAGACAAACTCAAAGTCATGAGTACATTAACACAGGGAAAAACATAAATCCTAACCGCAAGAGATTGACCTGGTGATCTAGGATTGGGACTTGGGGGGTTTGCTCACTTTCGAGGTCTTAGGTTCAAAACTCTAAGGTGCTACCAAAATTTGGGGGCCACTCCTAAAGTTTGCGGCTTTGTAATTACCCAATTTGTGTGAGACGGAGAACTGCACAAGCTCAAGGGATAAGTTAGAGCGAAAAAAATGATGTGTAGGACATGTTCGTTTTGTTTGTTTTTCTAAGATTTTTTTGAATTCTAGAATTTTAAAACCGAATATGTTTTTTAACATCACTTAGAAACAACTTTTGCGCGCATACTAATAAAATTATCTTCACCTAAAAATTGTCACAATACTATCTAACCGAACATCTCCTAAGTTCTCGTCACATTTTCCCACAACCATATTGATAAAGTTTTGACATTTGTATATATACAATATCCCGAAAATCACTTGGAAGAGCTACATGCTTAGAGTCTAATTGAAGTTTTAACTTTTCCCCCAACCTGCCAGATCACCTTGGGCTGATTGTAACTTGTCCCACAGCAGATCCATACTAAGTCCCAAATTAGAACCTCATGTATCCAGGTTGTCCGCATATAATGGTACAGTACATGTCTGACGCTTCACCACCTTATGCAAATTCTAGCGGTCGGTGGGTGATAGAAAGTGTTACCATCCCTTTTCAATGGTTACTTTCTGTGCTTTCTTTCGGCCTCAACCATTTCTCTCTCCTCCATCTTAAATCTGCCAACTCTGCTCCACTGGTCTTTCTCTCTTCTAAGGTTCTACCTCTTCAGCCTTGGAGTCCGAAAAAAATTCCTAAAAGAAATACTAAAATAAGAGGCTCTTTGAACATTTAGTGGCACTGCATGCGCTCAGGAATCACACAAAGTTCCAGCTTTATATGGGAGTAGCCCCACCGTCCATCCATTATACTTCCACCGTGCACATCTATATATATTCAGTCTCTTCTCATTGATACTCCTCTTCCTTCTTCTACTTTCTTTTGCCGTTTAGATTCTTCACTCCAATTCGAAACTACGTGACTTTGCTATCTCTTTGTTGGTTAATATAGATATGGGTGAAGAAGCTAAACAGGTGCGGTTTCTCATATTCTCTATATTGCAAGTGTTTCATTTATTTATGTACTGATGGCTATTGTGGGAATTCGTTATTGATTGTTTTTCCTTTGTATTTAGCCGGAACAAGCTAAGGTAGAGGAGAAGAAAGATGAGAAAGCAGAGGAGAAGAAAGAAGAGAAAACAGAGGAAAAGAAGGAAGAGAAGCCAGAGGAGAAGAAGGAAGAGCCAAAAGACCCACCTCCATTTGTTTTGTATGTGGACATACATTGTGTTGGATGCGCCAAGAAGATTGAGAAGTCGATAATGAGGATTAGAGGTCCCCCTCCTTCTCTCTCTCTCGCTGTCCCTTTTCTTTGTAAATTTACATTTTCATTTCTATCTGTGTTGGCACGTGTGTGCTATAACCCTGTTTATTGTTTGCTATCAGGAGTGGAGGGTGTTGTGGTAGACATGGCAAAAAACGAAGTGACTATAAAGGGAATAGTGGAGCCTCAAGCTGTGTGCAGCAAGATCATGAAGAAGACTAAAAGAAGAGCAAGAGTCTTATCTCCATTGCCATCATCTGAGGGTGAAGCCATCCCAGAAGTTGTAACTTCACAGGTCTCATGATGTTCCTGTGCTTAAAATCCACCAAAAAAAGAACAGTTTACCGAACTTTCCCCAACATATTGAAGTGATTTGTTTTGCTTCAGGTTAGTGGATTAATGACAGTGGAACTCAATGTTAACATGCACTGTGAGGCATGTGCTGAGCAACTCCAGAAGAAAATACTTAAAATGAGAGGTAGTACTACTTGCGTCACATTTTCCCCTTCTGCAAACCCTAAGTAAATAATTGTCTTGTGAGGAGCCAACTGCATGAAATAATGAGAAAGTTCACCAAGGAATGCTTTCTCAGTCATGATTTTGGCTCTCTTCGCCCGAGGGTGTCTAGGACCACCCAGACTTAAACCTATCCAGTGTCTGGCTGATCCAGAGGGAAGGTCGGTCCTGTCTGATGTGGCATACAGTCATCTGGCAATAACTTGTCGTCAAAAGTTGTGATTGTATTAAATTTAGTTATTGAGCCTAAATTGATCTCCAAACAAAACAAATGAAACGTCAAAAGAAAAGGGAAGAGAGAGATTGCTTCTTGGAAGTCTTGCCAGATTCCCACTATGTGATACGCTTTAATGTTTTTGTATATACGACTGCACTGAAAATGAGGGCCTAACTTTTTCTATTCAAATATGTCTCCAAGGACTGTAACTAGCATGAAGACTATGCATACAGATCACTAGCCGTGTTGTCCGAGAACTAGTGATCTTGGGCTTCATATGGATTTGAAATCCATTTTTCATGTTTGTGTTGCAGGAGTTCAAACAGTCGCGACGGAGCTTGGTACGGGGAAGGTCATGGTCACAGGGACAATGGACGCAGACAAGCTTGTGGACTACGTCTATAGACGCACCAAAAAGCAAGCTCGAATTGTACCACAGCCAGAGCCTGAACCTGAGAAGAAAGAAGAAAATAAGGAAGCAGAGAAGCCCGCTGAAGAAGCAAAATCCGAAGAGAAAAAAGAACAGGAAAAATCACCAGAAGAAGCTAAGAAAGAAGAAGGTGACAAAGGTGAAAGTAATGGGAAAAAAGAAGATAAGGGTGGTGAGGAAAGCAAGGAAGAGACCAACAAGGAAGGTGGAGAAAACATCAACATTATTGATCATGAGGAGGGTATGAAGAAGATGATGTACTACTACCAGCCACTCTATGTGATCGAACGGATTCCCCCTCCTCAGCTCTTCAGCGATGAGAACCCCAACGCCTGCAGCATTTCATAATGCCATGATCTCAAATTATTATAATGTTCCAAAAAATGTTATGTAATGTAAAGTGTTCAATAGCAGCGCCACTCGTGATGAGAATTTAAGACGAGTACACTCAGGAGCTGTCAATGTAATGGAACTATATGCAACTGCAGCCCTATATATCTATCAGATATCATCTGTATCGTATCTTCGTATATAAGATTTTGAATATATGAATATGTGATCGTTTGACATAATAAGAATATTCTCAGTTGAGATATCTGTCCTTTGCATGCTTCTTTAATTATGTCATTGGGGGAATTCTATATCGTCAAACACATATGTCAGCGACTTAATTTATCATCACAGGGTTGCAGCTTTAGTTAAATTCTTTTCCTGAAAGGTTCATATATAATTAAAAGAAACACTGTGAGAATGCAGGGGAAACGACAATTAACTTGCTACTGCTGTTTGATGCCCGCAAGTAGCTAGACGATGAGAATGGACGGCGCCACATCACGTGGTAGGCCACAAGCAATCACAACTAGATTCTAGCGATCCTATCCTGTCATCTTCACGAGACTGTCTACCCTTCTTCGGCCAAATTCCGACGACTTTCTCCAGTTATCTTCAGGTGATTGTTCGTCTTCTTTAGCCAAATTCCGAAAATCATCTCCAATCAGATTTCGGTGACTTTCCGACCATCTTTAGACGCCATTTTTTTCTTATAGAGAATATTTTTACTGTAATCGGAGACTTATAAATAGAGTCTTCATTGTAATCTCATCCTTACATGAAAAGTGAGTACACATATATGCAATTGGGCATTCTCACTTATCTATTTTTCTCTATCTCTAGCCGTCTAAATTATTCTCTTTTATTTTATTTTTAACAACATGCATTATTCTGAAAAGAGAGATAAGTTTTTCGCTCTTTGCTTGGCCGATATTCGAATTATTTGTTCTTTTAACCAGACTGTACGTAATGCGTAAAGAAAGAGATAATCACAGCCTACGCGATCAACTTTAATGTTTAAAGACATAAAGAACTTGGACGAATGACGTCGAATTGCTTTTCTTTAACTCCTTTTCTTTAAGGTTTTTTGTTCTCTTCGCTTTTCTTTTAAGGTTTTGGTGATGAAGCGAATTAGATGAAAATGAGTCCCACTGCAGAAGTCTCTTCTCTCTCTCTCTCTCTCGCGCGAGGGGTATTGCAGTCCCACTGCAGATGGATTTGATTTGGAAAAGATTGGCAAAAGGAGGAAAGCAAAGACCAATTTGGGGTCCTGTAATGGCTTGAGTTGAGTTGCAGAACATTGTGACAGGCGTACCTTGGCAATCATGGTACTCGTGCAATCCGAATATCCGTCCTTCTAGCCAGAGGCGGAACTAAGGGGTAGCGACCCTGGGCGGTCGCTACCCCTCACGCCACAAATTTTTTTTTTTCATTATTTTTTTATTTTTTTTTAAAAAAAAATTAAGTTGGTCTGAGCCCGATACCCCTGAAGCTCAGGTTCAGACCAACTATACATATGTTTTACACATAAAGCCTGAGCCCGATACCCCTGACCCAGAAAACTGCAATAACATCGTCTGATATTTTCTATCAGTCCACACAGCAGAAATAAGCTAAACTGGCACCATCAGTCCTCACACCTCTCACTCTCTCATTTTTTGCTTTTTTCCCTTATTTTTGCATATTATATTAAAAAAAACTTAAAAGCTCCTATTGTAACTTTTTGCAAAAAAAAAATATTGTTCAATTATTTGGATAGTACGGTTGCAGGTTGTTCCCGCGACCCACTTTTTTTCTTCCCTGGGTATACCCTCGCTGGGTGTCTGTGAAAGTCTCTATGTCTGATCATAAGAGCCAGGTGTTGTTTCCTCTATTCAGAGGTACAATATTATGTGGTCTTAGATATCCACTATGTATGGACGTTAACTTAGTCAAAGAATGAAAGAAAAAAAAACGAAGAAAAAGTTGATTGCCAAAATATCATGAGGCGGATGAGTATTTTGCACTTCTAGGTAGACAAATGTGTCATTGCATGGAGCAAAGGGAAGCACTAATTTTAGAACTTCTGACTTTTTTTGCATTAAGTAGTAAAAAAAATTTTTTTTGTCATTTTTCCTTAAAAAGTTTGCCCCCCATTAATTGGGTTTCTGGCTCCGCCACTGGGTACATGTATTGTAATATTTTTAATGCTTTTAGTCTTTAATTTTTGATATTGTAATTGTAAGATAATTTTTAGCATTATAAAGGAAAAAAAAAATTTTATCATTTTGTCTTTAGAATTCGACCCCCTGAATTTTGGTCCTGGTTCCGCCACTGCTTCTAGCCAGGGTTTTTAAGTGGGTAAAAGAGTCATCCCAAGGTTTATACGCCATAGCTTTTCCAAAATTTTGTGGATGTCACATGAAAATAAAGTAACGGATAAAATTACTGATAATGGGGTTCGAGATTCCCTCAGACAAATGATCAGAGACGTGGGTTTCACATGGTAGATGAGCCCCAGGCCCCCACTGTATCCTCTAACGTGGCAGAGGGCTTCGGTGCTGATGCCATCCCACAGCTTGTCTGTTTGCCCTTTTGTCTCGTCACAAAGCAGTCACATACAGTCATATTCAGAAGCTGATCAATACAATGTATGGTGATAAAAGGAAAGAAATTGGAAAAATTATCCTGCTGAAGTCATACCAAGGATTTAGTTAGCGAAATAGGATCCAAAAGTGCATATGGAATTCACCTGAAGATAAAAGCATATAGGACAACCTTGTTGACTAATGTTAATCAAATTAAAGTATCAAACTGCTTTTCTTGACTTCTATTAGAAGAAAAATGTGAAAATGAAGAGGGAGAGAGAAATAGTAACAAGAGACAAGAGATTTTAAGTGGTTCGGTCTAGAAGACCTACATCTATTGTGAAAACTCTTTATGACTGTATTTTGTATTATGAGTCCATACATATTACAATTGAATATCTCTATTTATAGAAATACAAAGCATAATAGGAGAATATCCTATATTTAAATTTAAATCTCTACATTTGAATTTAAATTTAAATCTTCATAACAATATCAAAAATTTGATATTGTGATAATCATAATATCATATCAAATATTTAAGATTTGATTATGATATTATCTCTAACACTATTAAAAATTTTCTAGTACTTGGAAAATGCTATTCAATTTTTGGTTCCAAAAGTTGGTGCTTCAACTCTAACGTCCCTATAACAATTATAGCTTGTCCTTCATAATTGATGTTGAATTATGAAACTAATTAGCTAAAACCTTCGACTTTCATGTTTAAAAAAACAAAAAGCTCCGGTAGATGTCTAAGGAAAACCGTCTGTCGTACGTAGGAAGGAAAGTCCACGAATCAACGTCGTACAAGTTCCTAATATGGATATAAAATTTACAGATAAAGAGGAAGCTGCATCGAAGCCTTGCAAATCTAAGAACACATGTATGGGGTACGGATTTACTCCAAATGAGAGATTTTTGAAGATATCTTAAGGGATGAACTGTTTTTATCTAAACAATTTAACGGTTTTAATTAACTCACGTCATTTAATAAATAATATAACTTGCACAAATGTACTCAGATTAGTTCCAACTCATTAAATGATATTAGTTAATTTTAAAATGAAACACACAATCCATTCCTTAAAACACATTTCCGTTCCCCACATGCATGTGCATGGCGATAGATTCTACGAGCTGCGAATAAAACGACGATCCCTCGATCGAGTACTTCTGCATAATATATAACAGCTTTACATATAATGAAATCGAAAGACAACATCATCATAGTTTTTAACTTATTCTTTTGTTTGTAGCTCGTAGACATCGTGGTAAAACTGTAAAAGATCAGAACGGCCGGACTTCAATTATTATAAGTTGTAATTGATCTTAAGCTCCCCAAATCCAATCTCTCACAGAGGCAAACTTCTTTGATAAGAAACACAACCCACATGGGAGCCAACATCCCACGACTTTTCGAACACTCGTGGAAAAGACAATACAGTCAACTTTTAGGTTAACCAGCAAGGATGCTGACACAGGTTTGCACTCTTCCAAGTCACAAGCCCATGATCATATCCATTGAAAACCGAAATTTCCCTTAAGCAAAGTATCTTTTAGGACATAATCCTTTTCAACCACCTCAAGCGGCCTGTCATAGATGGTAAAGCAAATGTACGTCACCAAGAAAAAGAATGTAAAGGAAAGGAAGGACAGGGAAAAAAGAGTACTGGGGGAAAACTTTATTCCTTATCTCTAGGGAATCCATGGATTATCTTATCTTATACCTCTATCTACGTTCTATAAATCCTATATAAGGCATGCTAAATCTGACATAACGATCAACCCACTTATAGCTCAGAAGCAACAGGAATCCCAACCGCTGTCTATATATAACAAACCCAAGCAGATATTTGAATGGTAACATGGAGCTTTCAGTAATGGCGGACATGCAAATTGTTCCTGCTTCCAAGAATGTGGAAGCACAGTACGTGGAGATGATGGTGCCTCTGTATTCTTATGGGTGCGAAAAGAAAATAAAGAAGACCTTATCTCATCTCAAAGGTAGATCATGTCCCATATTTCCATCTACTCCCATACAGCCATACTCATTGAATGTATACAATGAAGAATTATGATGAGTCATGAACTTGGTTGAACAATTTTCATGTGCCATTTCAAAGTTCTGTTTCTTTGAGAATCCTATAGATTATATATAGGCTTAGGTTTATTGCTTGCCTACATTTATTTTCGGTTACATTCAATTTAGGCCCCAAGTTCCTTTCTCTTGTTTGTTTTTGGCTGTTCCTGGCGGTCTAATCCCTAAATTGTTTACCAAGAAAATCAAAGAAAATTATACCTGTACATTATATGATGTTATAGTGTCCCCAGCTGGCCCATGAATCGGGAAACTAACAGATAGCATTCCCCATATGCATTGTGGGATTGGACCCACTTCCTATGATAACGAATACATCCAATATTCCACGGCACGCATACATGGGTAACATATGCGTGCCTGATTAAAATGGGTAACATATGCTCTATAGAGAGATACTGATGTCCGTTCGAGTTTTGCTCATCATGATGTCTGTACGATACACGCATTTTTATACAATATGGCTCAGTAGAAAACTCTATGCATGCGCCTGCTGCGAGCTCCATTAGCCCACTAGTTGAGGAAACTCCACCCAAAATTGAGGCCTTAAATCATAAGGGCTGCCTCATGTGATCTTGGCCGCTCACTTTACTGACACAGCTAGCGTCATCCCCACATTGATCCATGCCTTGAACGCGCGTGTCTATATGGATATGAATGTGCAGAAGAATTTCAACATCACCGGCCGGGCCCGCCACCAAAAACCTCAAATAATAAAACAAACCATTATTTTTAATTTTTAGAAATAAATAAACTATTGCACCATCAATTATTGTACTATCCATTATGATTTTTAGCCAATAAATGAAAATTAATTTTTGTGATAATTTTATTCCCATATTTATTTTTCATAGATTTTTGATAAAGGTAAAATAGTAATTTTAGACATCAAAACTAAATTTCCATCAAAACTGATAGGAAATTTAGACACGAGATACAAAGTGTTTGACATCAATTGTTGATGAATGAAATGTGATAAAAATAATAGTTAGAGGTGCAAAATGTCAAACTCTCAAGGTGGAAAGTGTATTAATTATTCATTTAAAAAAATTATACTTTTTTATATAGTATTAGATGAAGTTAATCAACACACTACTTCGACGAGATATTCAGATATTCGAATTATCTAAATTCTATCGTGTTTCTATAGCAGGTATATATTCAGTCAACGTGGATTACAATCAACAGAAGGTGACGGTGTGGGGAATTTGCAACAAATACAATGTGCTAGCCACCATAAGGAGCAAAAGGAAAGAAGCACGTTTTTGGAACCCTGAAGACAACACCACATTAGAAGAATCATCACCACCCCCACCTTCGTGTCCTCAAAGAGACTCCATTAAGCCTTCTCTGGCTTTGACTAAGGTTCGGTCTCTAAGCTGGAAAGCGTGGAAGAAGGTCTTCATTAGATCCTATTCCTTCTGAAGGAAGGAGATTCAATTAATTTTGGAAGAAAAAAAATGCTTTCTCCTAATCAAGCGGAGACTGAATAGAAATATTATTTGTAAATTATTGCTTTTAAAGCATTAGAGTACTGTCTTTGTCCCTGTTCTAAACAGAACATGGTGATGTCTCTGTTTTCCTAATTTTACGTGTCGTATCAGATTTGAACAACTCCTTTCTCCTTCTTTGAACTTAACTCCAAAGGGTCAGCATAGGCATGCTAAACATTGTCAAACTGTTCACAGCTCACGCAACAGATGGTAGTCTTGTAAGTCATACTTTTTAGGCATGGTTAGGTTGATTTCTCGAGCTGATTACAGTAAGCCATGCCTTACAATCTGCAAAATGGAGGCAGTACTGCATATTGAATATCAGGTTTTCGAAAATCCATAACTTCAAATTGGGTGATCTTGGACCTTCTCCATCCCAAAAGTTCTTTTAAGAATTGAGTTTTTCCCCTCCCACTTTTAAATGCACCAGAATCACATTTGAATATTTACACTCACGCAAGGGGTAATTGTTGTATAGTTAGCATTTTGAGAGGAAGGTGCAAAGTAATTCAAAGTTTCCTTCCCATATAAGCCATCCACACTGTGGCGTTCTCAAAATCATTATATAATTCGAAAACCCTCCTCCCATGGCAGATCACGTGTCATTCTCCTGTGTCCCTACTGAGCTGGTTAACAGGGTCTGATGACGCCAAAGCATATATCCCATTATTTTTCATGTAAGTTTGCTAAATAAAAACATACTTTCAAGCCACTTCATATCCAGCCAGAAATATCCCTCCAATAAACTCGTCCCACATAAGCCATTAAAACAAAAAGACAAAAAGAGGAGTTACAACGTGATTACACAAGTCACACAAGACAAGACACATCTTGGCAAACCAGAACGTGGTTAATGTAAACCTTAATGATTACCATTTGCGCGTAAGCTGACCAAAAACACGATTTGGGGAGTCATGAGTTTCACCACATGATGTGCCTTAACCCCTATGCAATATCAGAAAGTTGGCGTATCTATCCCTCGTTCCCACTGGGTTATAAATTTGGCTTCGTTGGGTCACCACCACCAAAATCAATTTGACAGGAGAGCAAATTCTCTGTTTGAAAATTTGAAGGTTGAACTTTGAAGCCTTCAACCCTGCTGCCTCTTCTACGGGTGCTTTTTCATAAAGAAAGAAGTGAGAAGATGATGATGGTGGCTATCGTGGCGGAGCTCTTGGAAGAGTACACAGTGGTGCTTAAAATGGTGACCGAGAGTCTTCTACCACCAAGGCGTAGCGTAAGTTTCCATGGTCTCGTGAATCTCCGTCTGAGCTCTCCAACTTCCACCCAAGACTCCTCATTCCTTCTTTACTTTTAGCTGTCTGGTTTTGTTGATCATCTAGTTTTAGGCCCCTTCACAGTCCCTTCTGATATTCGTCTGCAAGGTTTGATGCTTTCTTGGTATGAGATTCTTTTGGGGGAGGTCTTAGATCTGTGATTTAGCATATGTTTGGGTTCACCGGATTCTTAAATTGTTTCTGATTCATTCCTTACCTCAAGAAGCAATAATGCAAGGTCTGAATCAGCTTTTGTGCCTCTTTGAAGTCTATATTCTTTCCTTTCCAAAGTCAATTCTATCAGTACAGTGTAGAATATTGTGAATTTTGTGAGAAGATGTCTGCAAAGTTGACAAAAGGACTTGCAATGTTTCTAATCCAACAAGTTTGAACGGCGGTGCATCTCCTAAAAGATTTTTGTTTTTCTGCACACAGCACAACGGTTTATTTCTGTTCCTCTTGCAACTTAGCCTTCTACTAAAACGACAAAAAGGAAATTGTAAACGACCAAATGATGGAGGCCTTGTGGGGATCTCTCTAAATTGATGTCATTATTAGCAACGTGACGAGTTTACTGGGACCTATATCTCTCCTCTTTGATTGTCCTACCTCAAAGCCACTGAGCTATGGCTCACGTGGCATTTCCTCCTCTATGGAGAGTCCTGAACTGGGGTTCAAAACCCCCCATCCCTACCCCCAGGCACAAGTCTGATTTACCTAGAAGAAAAAAAAAATTGTCCTACCTCAAAGAATTTTTGCCTTTTTTTTTTATCGGATGTCCCCGAAGGGACTAAAGAATTTTTGGCTTAGTAGAATAATTACACCATTAATTTTAGTCCAATCCAATCTCTATCCTGTTTGATTGCTCTCTGCCTCGTGAATTATTTTCTCAAGATATATTAGAGCTGTTTAAAAAACCCGAAACCCGATGCCCCGACCCTTTCCAACTCGGTCAAATCGACTTAAGTCAGGGTAGAGTTTTATTTATTCATTTCGACAAGTTTTGAGTCAGATTCGGTTTTATGAAGCACATTCCGAAAAATTGAAACCCGACCAGAGTATTATAATTATAAGCATTATTCTTTAAAAAAAGAAGAAGCCCAAAACGCTCTTAGCCTAAAAAAATTAGCCAAAATGTTTCTACATATAATATAATGTTTTTAAAAAATCCTAATGAAACTCGACCCCAACCTAAACCCAAACCTGAATAGTCTGGGGCGGCTCGAGTTCAAGGGTTAGTCCGGTCAAGTTTGGATTTCATTTTTCTTGCCCCAATTGAGTCGGGTCCAAGGTGGGTGAAACCCAACCTGAAAAGCCCAACTCTAAGATATATGGCCCAGAAGATTCAATAACCAGCATCCAAGATTCCAAATATGTAAATCCTTTGAGCCATATTTCTATTTTATCTTAAAATTCATCCAATTTTCCTTTAGAAGCAATAGTCCTAGACGACCAGGTTTAAGCTCGGCACCCATTGATTCAAGCCAGAGTTATGTTCGTTTCCTACATTTTTTCAGGATTCGTATACATTCACAAAACTATCACCGAACATATTCAGAATTCAAACACAAACACCAATACATTTTACACAATCTCCAACAATATTTTACTTTTTTATTCAACACAAATTTTCTCTCTATACTTTTTCACATAACTCTAATATTTTTTTATTAAACAATTAAATCAAATCATTTATATCTTCACTTTACACAAACACCAATAAAATATTATTCAACATAAATATTCACAACTTCTCTAAAATACTACATTTTTACTCAAACTGAACATATCCTAGACTTATGCTGCGTTTGTCACTAAAATTTTACCCAAAATTTTATCTCTCTCCTAATAAAATACTCCAATATAATCTCTCTCTCTTCCATCAAAAAATATAAAATATTACAAAAACTATAAAATATTACCTCTCTCTTCACTTTTTCACTAAACCCAATACCAACACTAAACTCAATACCAAAAATTTTACCACACATACCCACCCTTAGAATTTGAGATGGGCTATTTTGATGTACGAAGAATTAGCCCATGAAATGCCCTGCCAAGGAAGTGTATGGGCTTTGGCCCTTGTTCTGTCTTAGAGGTAGCGTTCGGTGCAAGCAAATGTCATATCATTATATACTGGTCTGGCATCACTCAAAGTCGATGGACCATTTAGGCCTCGTTTGAAAAAGGGTTTTGGTTTTAATTTTGTTTTTTATTCAAATTTTAAGTTTCAAAATTTAAGATTTAAATAATGTTTTGTTATAAGGGTTGTTCGGTGGTTTAAGATTTACATGGTGTTTGTTAAATAAAAAGTTTAATAAAATTTTACTTATCAAATATATTTTAAAATTTTACTTTTATTTTTATCTCTCATTCACCAATTTTAATATCATCTCTTTTTTAACACCAACAAACTGTTACAATGATTTATATTTTATTAAATTAAATATTATTATTTTTATAGTTATTATGATATTAAAAAATAATAATTCAAAAAAATAAGAAACTATATAATTCAAAAATAAGTATAAAATAGTTTCATAAATATAAAAAATATATTATTAAGATAAAATATCAAACTAATAACAAATATTTAAAAAATATTTTGTTCTAAGGGGTTGTTTGGTAAGTCTTGCTATGACTTGATGAAACTAAAACAAAATCAAATATCATTTTAAGTGTGAGATGTCGATAACCACAAATAATTTATTAAATAAAGGCTTAATTACTACTCCTGGTGTTTACTTTTAAACAAATCAGTCCTTTGAAAATATATTTTCTCTTATTTTTTATGTCAAATTAAAAACAATGCCCAGCAAGAAGGTGAATATTGGAGGAATAGGATTACAGCCTACCAACTATGTCAACTTATTATAATTGACTTAGAACATCTTCATTTGTAAAGGTATTCTAAAATACAGTATGATTGAACAAATGTATAAAACGAACATTCAAAATCTTAAAAAATTATACACAAATATCAATATTTTTTTACACAATCTCTAACAATCTTTCACACAAACTCTAATATTTTTTTAAAAAAATATAACAAATATTATCTCTCTATATTTTTTCACCTAACTCTAATATTTTTTTATTAAACAATTATGTCTCAAGATAGATTAAACGGTTTAATAATTTTATATATTGAAACTGATTTATTAACTAAACTTGTGTGCAAAAGTGTAATTAATAATTTTGCATCTACAAAGATAATAATTAAATTTATGGTTTAATTTTAAATTTATTTTTTAAACTAAAAGGCCTCATTTTTATGACTTGACTAGGATGTTTGTTTTGTAACAAATTGTAAAATTTTAGGATTTTTGATAGAATTGTGAATATTTATGTAGAGAGATAATTTGATGTAATTTTTTAATAAAAAAATATTGAAATTTAGTGAAAAAGTATAGAGACAAGATTTATTGGAATTGTTTTTTGAAAAGTTATTAGGGTTTGTGTGAAAAATTGTAAAAATTTGTGTAAAAGTTATTGCTATTTGTGTGAGATTTTTTGAGATTTTAGATGTTGATTTTATGAATTTCATTGAATATATTGTATCTTAAAATATTTTTACAAACGAACATGCCTGAAAAATATTGAGCCAAACTTTTTACCACATAGATCTAGGATTGATATTCTTTTTCAAGTTATCTACCAAAATGCTAACCTGACTAACAGTTATAATGAAAATTTAATTATTAACATATAAATTCAAGTAAATTAGGATAATATAAAAATATTAATTGAATGAGAAAAATAAACATAAAAATAAGAAACAAATGGAAAAAAAGTCTACAGGTATGACCCTCCACCCCTTGAAATAAATATAAAATATTACAGATATTAAATAAATAACTTGAAAATACAAAATACAAATTCAAAAATTATAAAAATACAAATCAAATGAGAAAAATATTAGAAAACATACAAATGATAAAAACTAAAAAAATTAAAAAATAAATATTTTAAAAGGAAAAAAGTAATATTAAAATAAATCCTAATATATTTTTAGACTAGGGTGATGTTCGTTTTGAGAAAAAATGTAGGATTTTAGAGAAATTGTGAATTTTTATGTTGAATAGTGTTTTATTGGTGTTTGTGTAAAGTGGAGAGAGAAATGATTTGATGTAATTGTTTAATAAAAAAGTATTGGAGTTATGTGAAAAAGTATAGAGAGAGAAAATTTATGTTGAATAAAAAATTAAAAAGTTGTTGGAGATTGTGTAAAATGTATTGGTTTTTGTGTTTGAATTCTGAATATGTTCGGTGGTAGAATTGTGAATATACTTAGAATCCTGAAAAAATGGTGAAAACGAACATACCCTAGTTTTGGTATCTCTCTTACCATTCTAAGTTTTTGTTTATTAATTTATATCCTATAAATGACGTAAAGCAAAAATAGAAATGAATCGGTCTTGTCTGAATCTCAATTATTTAAGATCAAATATTTTAATTTAATAATAAAAAATTCATCACATAATTTTTTATTATTATAATATTTATTAAAAAATTTCTCTCGTTACTTTTTAACTGTCTCTCGCAACGTCCCCAATCAATTGGATCAGGGGCGTCGTCGTAATTTTTGAACCGCCGACTGCTGCTTTTTCTTCGGTGGAAACAGAGATGCTACTCTCTGCCACTGCCTCTCTCTGCTCTTGATGGTCTTTTGGTATGTATCTCTGTAATCCTTTCAATTCTCTGTAAAAATTATCCGCTCAGTATCGATATGCTTTCATAGATCTAATAGACTAATACTATGTCTCTGTCAGGAAATATATAACACGTTTATGGTATTTGATTATTATTGTTGTTGATCATATCCGAACATGGTCCTTTTTTACTTCTTTCCACAAAGCTTTGATTTTTTTCTTTAATAGGCCTTGGTTTGATATAGATTTTACTGGGTTTTGAAATTTTGATCAGGTTGACTCAATCATCTCTTACCACCAAAGAAAACGAAAAAGATGATGGGTTATGGAATGATGGGTTACGGGTTTTATGGTGAAGGAGGATCTACATCATCGTCGTCAAGTTTATCGGCTCTGGCCCCGCCTTTTACCGTTGTTCCGAAACCCATTCCAAACCCGCTTGTGGATATGACTGAATCCTCTTATGGTCCTCCCTTGAATTCTTCTCTGGACAATTGGCTCCGTTCACCCTATTCTAATTCTGGGCCCTGTTTCTCTACGAACCACAACCCAGAATTCGGTCCGATGCGTTCACCGGATGCATATAGTTACCCGGGCTCTCTGGATTATGAGTCACCTAATTCCCATTTGCCTCCAGCAACAACTATTGCCTCAGCTTCTGCCAATGCGTACTGGTATGGTCAATGCTCGGATGGCATGGCAACTAGTACTATTGAAGCCCCACAATGTTATCCTGCAACTGAAGACCGTAGTTCTTTGGTGGTCCCTGAGGAACCTAGTAGTGATTGGCTTTCAAGTTTCCGTGTTCCCACCTTGGATGGATCCTCCTATAATGATTTTACTCAATCCCGTCGGGATCATTCAATTGATTGGGGTGGGTCGTGGACTGGATTAGTAGACTGTGAGCATGGAAAGCAGGTGGCGCCTGAAGGGAGTTTCTGCTCAAAGGCGTCAGGTTTAGCTGGTTCATCGTCTATTTACAAGAACTATGTGAACCAAGGTATCTCTACTTACCTTAAGATATAGATTCTTGTTTCTTGTCTTCAGGAACTATTCATCTTATCATCATGCTTCTGGATGCTCAATAATACCACTCTCAGTTTTATTATAATTGATGATCATTGGTCAAGTTATTTTCACGTGTCCCCAGTTTTTAGGTGGTCACTCACTTGATCTTGCTTGTTCTTTGGGGTATGTGGCTTGTTTCTTGGACTATACGTGGATTGAAAAGTCTATTTTGATGATAATTTCAGGAACTTTGTTGGTTGCAACTCTTTTCTTGTTATCTGTAATTTGTTTGTTGATATCACTTGGTTATTTTTTCAATGGACTAAATTTATCAACAGGAGGACAAGAGCAAGCTAGGCATTTCCGGGAAACTGCTATATACTCTACGAACTTTAATATTGGATCTTGGATTAAAAGTGCAGTCTGCAGACAATACATGGTTGTAAACATCCATAATGTGGTAAAGACTACGATAGAAAACCAGTCTCAACCTGCTCTCTCTTCCCCCCTCCCCACCAAAAAAAAAAATCTCTTTCCCAAAAAAAAAGCCTCCACCTTTTGCATAACATTCCTCATCAATATGCCCATTACATCTATTGCCATACAAACAAGAGGATTGTGATGTTCGACATTGTTGGATGTCTCTCTGTTAAAATACAAGTTTATGAGTTTATCTTCTTGACCTTTGCTGTGTTTTGGGACTTCCTATCTAAATTAGAACACCATATTGATTGGGATATGTTTCTAAATTGTTTTTACTTTGTAATGACTTTCTTAGAGACTTCAAAATTGACCCTTCCTTCCGGTGTAATACAAGCATCACATTTATTATTTTATTGATTTTCTCTTTCTCTTTTCTGCTGGATTCCAGAGTATCTCTTGTGGAAAGGTGTAGTTAGGGATGTTTCTGTACTTAACCTTCCCCTGTTATATTGGGTCTTGAGTTCGACCTTTTTCTTGATTGTGTGACAAACACTGACATTTCAAGGATAAGGGGAAAAGGTCAGCAATGACATGGGACTGATGAGTGGTTAGCCAACTAATCTGTAGAAGTTTGAACTGCAAGGGGGATCATGTTCAATTGCTTTCGGCGATCAAAGTATTTTCCTGCTGTCTTCATTTATTTCTTTGGCATATGATGTCTTAAGCGACTTACCTCATCAACCTGTGCCACCTCACGCACACTGTTCTGCATGTAGATAGATTGCTACGATGCATATGTTGTTTATATTAATGAAACATTAGTTTTGGATTGCGATAAAACCGAAAGGGAAAAAGTAAAGGATAAAATATAACGAGTATCTGTTGTAGAAGGGTTGTCTGATTTTTCTCCTAATTTTTGTGATTGTTTGTCATGCACAGGAGCTCATGCATCCAAGGTCTTGAGCACATGTGAAGAAGCTTCCCATACCATTGACATGTTGGGTTGGGAAAAGTATGGCGGTGTGAGTATGGGACAGCCTAATGAAAAATCCTTCTTATGGGAAATTCCTAGAGTCAGGTCTGTCGATTATGGAAAACCATCTGTCTTGGGTTCACCTCCCCTACTTCCAGAAAAGCAAAATAAGGCACCATCCTTGAAACCGGTCACAAAAATCAGGAAACATCAAGTACCATGCAGCTCTCCATTTGAGGACCACTTAGCAGAGAGTGATGCTAGTCTGAACAGTAGTGCATCATCATTGACATCTTCACCTTCACTTGTCTTTAGGACACCAGATATTGGCACCAGCTTGTCTGCACTAAATAAAAGTACACTAGAGGATGCGTATTCCGGGATTGATGCAACTGATCCAGATCTTTGTGGTAATAATCCCTCCAAGCTAACCAAAATGTGTCCCTTTATAAGTTCTGAACGCGAAGCTCGGTTTGATAAAAGCCTACTCAGCATTTACCTAGACACAAATTATCCCATTCATGTGGAAGCATTCTCAGCCAAAAATGAAGAGCTGTCAAAGAACAAGGACGTTCCTGAGGACACCTTGGATCAAGTTTTTAAACCTAATTGTGTACATCAAATTTCTAAGACAAGTTCAGATGGGTTCAATTTGGCACTGGATTTTATTGAAGCCATTAATCCTGTCAAGAATTATTCTGAAAGCTTGGATCATTTTAATCCTGCTGTGGATTCACCATGCTGGAAAGGAGCACCGGTTACGTGTTTTTCACCATTTGAAGCTTCTAAAGCTGTCAGTTCACAATATATGAAGCAATTAGAATCATGTAATAGTTCAGGTTTTCAAGAGCATGAGGTTTTCCCTTTCAATTGTGATGATGTTGTGAAACAGTCTTCGGAAAATCCAAATGGGGAAACTGTGTGTGTGGGAAAAGGTTTACAACCTGGGCTGAAGAGGCCTTCAGACACTAGCTCCTTATTTAGAGAATCCAGTTCAAATGATTCTTCAAAAGCTGGATCCTTCAATTCAAAATCTAACTCTGGCTGTGA
The DNA here is from genome assembly GCA_963930655.1 of Myrica gale. NCBI lineage: Eukaryota > Viridiplantae > Streptophyta > Magnoliopsida > Fagales > Myricaceae > Myrica > Myrica gale. The sequence goes on from OZ005611.1 coordinate 23,976,995, forward strand.
GATTCAACTCTCTGATAATAATGGTGAACCAGGGAAACACCATGCCTTGCCCAGCAAGTCCATAGGTAACTCACAGTTGAAACCTTCCCTCACCATACACCAAAATTTTGAAGCAAGTAAAATGATCTCTGAAAAGAAGCACTTATCAGAGATGTGTGTTGCGGATACAGGATCAAATATCAGCGCTCCTTCAAGGTATGGTTCATCTAATCTGCCATTCCATGCCACTGAAAAGGGCCTGTCTTTGGCATCGTCGGTGGAAGATGCTTCTGCTAAGCTTAATAAACTGCATGAGGCAGGTTCAACCCCAAGAATAGATGTCCAGATGCTGGTTAATATAATGCGTAATCTGTCTGACTTGCTTCTATTTCACTCTTCAAATTATTCACTTGAACTGAAGGAAGTAGACCGTGAGGCCCTTAAAAATGTGATATTGAATATTCATCGATGTATATCAAAAGAGGAAGAGCAAATGATGGCAACACAAGCATCACTGTTTGGCCAAGGCATATCTCAATATCTTGAAGAGGTGTCTATGCCTCCAAAGGTATGTTGTTTTCTTCCATTTTAATTCCATACAGACTTTATTCTCCGAGGTTAGGGATTAGTTTTTCTTCCATAAAAAGATTGGAATTGCAAATCTATTGCATTTTTCTTATAAATGCAGCTCATTGTTTATTAAACAAACAAACCCAATTGTTTCTTATAATAGTTCTTTTTTTCCTCACAATTTAAGTTTATCATTTTCATTTAGATCATGACATAAATCACTGTTTCCTTTTTACCAATCTTCTCATTTCTACGGATCTGTAAGCTTGTAGATTGCTCACACCTTCCATTCCAGATTGTATTTGTCTTTTTTTTTTGCTGTATTTTTGTTTTTTTTTTGTTCCTTTGAAAGTTGGATCCACTGCGTGTAAATAAATAAATGTGTGCTAGAATGCTTTTCTAATATCTCATTAAGCTGGATGGATAATGTCTACTTCAGGAAGGGAGTGTGGACAGAACTAGATCGACAAAGGAAGCTTTCATTGCTTGGGATCGGCTTGACCATAAGTTTCCCCATGAGGGAAACAATCATTATATTGGGTCCTGCAATAAGATGGAGATGTTATCAGATTCTCTCTCTTTGAAGCGTGATGCTGAAATAGTGAATAACATGACACAGGTACTTTTTCTGTTTGGTTTTGTAAAATAACCATAAGAAAGTTTATCTTTATTCTTGGAAACAGAAGTGCAAAAGGAAAGAAGAAAGAAGAAAATAAAATTTAGTTTCTTTCTCGTGGATCATGATTTACAGGCTATAAAGGGAGTTCTCAGTGAAAATTTTAATCATGAGGAAGAATTGCAGCCAAAGAGCTTCTTGTATAAGAATTTATGGCTTGAGGCAGAAGCTGAATTGTGTTCCGTCAACTATAAAGCTCGCTTTCATCGCGTGAAAACTGAGATGGAGAATTCTGAGCTGCACAAGGCAAAAGGTTAGAATTATTATTTGAGATTTGAGAAATCAGTTGTACTTTAATTATTGCTTGACCAGTTGACCTAATATTCTCTGCTTTAGATGTGTCAGAAAATACGATGGATGTTGAGAAAAGACTAAGATCCAAGGCCTCTTTTGATTTAAACATGGTTGACAAATCAGCACCTGGAGTTATTTCCATCCAGGATACCACTTCTATGCGGGATGTTATGGCAAGATATGGTATTCTAAAACGCCGGATTGACTACTCTAATTCCACTACTGATTTAGAGGAAGTGTCAAGCTCAAAGGTGTATCTTGATCTGAACAAGATGGACGAGTTGGCATCTGAAACAACTGAGGCAAAGTGTCTTTCCCAAGATATGTCCATCCAAAATTCCCCAGTCATTGGCACAACCTGCCAGGAAGAGGATGTGATGGCAAGAGTTCACATTCTAAAATGCCGAGCTGACAACTCAAATTCTCTAGGGGCTAAAGATGTAGAGGAACCATCAAGCTCAAATGGTTTTCTCGATCTGAACGAGGTTGATGATTCAACATTTGAAGCAACCAAGGCGAAGGGCACCCTAATCCCAGATATTTCCACTCAATATCCTCTCCTTACTACCACGAACGGCCACGCAGATGATGTTGAGGCTTCCATCATGGCCAGATTCCATATCATTAAAAGCCGGGATGAAAACTTGAGTTTGATGGATGGGAAAAGGCAAGAACTGGTTGGATTTCCAGGTGAGAAAAATCATAGGCCAATTATTAGAGATAGTCCAGAGGATGTTAGTGGGGATGTAAAATTGGGACTCGTCTTGCAGCATTGCACTGCCAACAGTATTAATGACAAGTTAGCTGTGATGGAGTCTTCTCTTGGTGAGGATGATGATGTGAGTCAATCTCTCCTGTGCAACGGGCTTGAGGCCTCAGTATCTGCTGTTTCCTATGATAGCACTTCCTCAGATTGGGAACATGTAATGAAGGAGGAGCTCGTGGGTTAGACCTGTTAACCTTAAGTTGGACTTGAGCTATTTCGGTGAATGGCTCTATAGCTTCTGAAAGAGAGTTATATGCACTGTCTGTATGAAAATATGGAAATTACTTCTAAGATAAGAGTATGAGTGCTATTTGGACTTGTAAAAAGCTTTTTAAACTTAAATCTGGATTCTAGAACCTATGCTTTTTTTAGCTAATATTAATCTAGCAACTTGTGTAGTTTTGTGATTAAGGCGTATGAATATCAAAGTAAAGAAAAGTAAATATTGATAATGTAATGGAAGGTTTTCGCATGATTTTCCTATATATATATATATATTATATAACTAATGATAGCAACGATCACTTTTCTATTTTATCGTACTAGTACACGTGTAACACGTGGGCACTTAGGCTAAGAGCTAGACTACCTACGGGAAAAGTTATTGTGTGAGTGAAGCTTTTGTGTGAGTGTGTGAGTGGACGGGTGAGATTAGAAGTTGAGAAATCTAACGGCTGACAAAATGTCACGTCAATTAATGAATCTGACCCACGAACTCGACCCGCACAACCGACCCGGTTTCATTAATTGACGTGACATTTTGTCAGTCGTTAGATTTCTCAATTTCTAATCTCACCTGTCCACTTACACACTCACACAATAGCTTCACTCACACAATAACCGGCCTCGACTACCTACTAAATGTGAACTAGGGAAAACACGTACTACATTTTAAGGTTAATGGTTAAATATATTTTTTCAATGGGTTATTTTATTTTGTAACTTAAACTATCACCACTTCATTTCACCCTCAATCAATCAGTTATTGAGGCTTTTCACTCTCTAGATTTAATTTTTATTAAATTAAAAGAAAAATTTGACTAACTATATGGCGGATCAGCTTTGAAAATCACTGGTCCATGTACTTTCAGAAATATTTTGAATGATTTAAAGAAATTAATTTTTTACCGTCAAATCATTTATTATTCATAAACCTTATTATATAAATATCTCTACTGGGCTTATTGTTTCGAATTGAGAGAATTATCATTCTCATCCGATTAAATATAACTGATCAAAGCATCACAAGTGGTTAAATGTGTCCTTGAAACCTTAGTAGTTTTTCTTTATTATTTTCGTCTATTATTATTATTTTTATTTAAGTGCGATCTAAAAGTCAAAGCCAACAATAAAGAAAGAAATTCGTCTTTATTTTTTATTTAATTATTATCTCTGTGAATTGACCATGTTCAAGCACTTGATAGATTAATTGTTAGATTAAATTTGAGAAATAGCTTTGGTTAATACCTATTAGTAATAGTTTTGGTATAACAATAACGGTTGTAAACCGATGAAAACAACACCTTGTGAATTCGAGGTTGTTGGTTCGAATCTTGGAAAATGGCATATTGCTGGTTCGAATCTTGAAAAATGGCATATTGTTCGGGAAGCCTTACGTCGTTAGAATATACTCGGATTTCAGTGGGTCCAGAAGACACCACCAACCCCTTTCAAACGGAGCATTGACGGAGTGACATATAGTGATCTTGAAGTTTACCTTAGAAGTATTAAAATGATTTTGTTTACCTCAAGGACATATTTACAATTCACGCATAACACAAGATCACGAGATGCATTTAACCAAAAAAAACTGCACCGTTGTTATCCCTCGTCTGTGCCAAAATTTGACATGTTTCACGTAGTGACCGGTCCTAGAAAGAAGTGTCCTTTCAATCTGATTCGTCCCTGTTTATAGGTGATTCGTCCCTGTTTATCGGTTCTGATGTCTCTAGACTCTCTACAAACTTGAAAACGACGTCCTTGTGGCTTAAAAAAAAAACTTAACGACGTCCTTGTGGACGCTGAGGAAGCACCGAAACAGAGAGAAAAAGAAGGATCACTAGGCACCGAATATTCAATGAAGAATTTCAAATCCGCGACACGTCAAATTTTTGGAAGTTCTGAAAATCGTCAAAGATTGACCCTCGTTCTCTCTCAGCAGTAGCTTTAACGCTAAGCATACAATACGTATTGACAGATACCAGATTCGTCAGTAAAGAGCAATTATAGCAAACCCCAGCAAATCTGGCTTTATGACTCTGTTCATCTGAAATATACTCTGCATCGAAAGTTCTTCTAATTGCTCATACCACATTTGGTCGAAATACACCCCTTTACTGCAAAGGTCTGCCATGAATATATCGTACCGTCTTTAGTCAACAAATGAAAGCCATATCTGTCGAATTGATACATAAATGATGTTTGGTGCCCAAATATTTGGGCTCAAATATTAAAAATTCACCACATAATTTTTTTTTATTATAATACTTATTAAAAATCTTCTCTCTATTTACTTTTTCACCAACTCCCATAACATATCTTTACTTTATAATATTTCTCAAACCTCAATACTTAAAATTTCTACCGAACATCCCAGAATAAGCACCTAGCAGTAGGTGTTGCCTAAAATAGTATTCAAACGCAGTTAGTTTATGGTCTCTTCGCACAACCGTCGGGACCCAAAATTTTGTTGGAAAAGTTTTTGCCCGAACAGTATGAAAGTAGGACTGGAATGCTTCCAAAATGCATGTTTTCGTTCTTTCTTTATTCTTCTGTGAGGTAATCGAATCCCCCCTTGTAAAAAAATACGGGACTGTGAAAGGCTTATAGCAACTTACGTGAAGCCACTTGCGCGAGAGCAGGGGTTTTGAGATGTTCCACAGTGCACGTCAATTTTCTTGGCAATAGAATGCTCACGGCTCAGAGTAATTTATTAAAGTTCTGAGATGCAACGTTCTCCCAGAAGACTTTAAGAATGACTCTGCCTATCCAAATCAATTTAGCTTTTCTGCCACTCTCTCACCCATAGAATATATTTTAAAAAAATCATCTCTTACAGCTACCTTTGGATTTTGTTGCACTCAAAGACAAATAGGGTTGATTTATTTGCATATTTTAAATCCACTACCCGCGTAAACCAAGCTGTTTAATGGCCTCTCAAAGAACACAGTATATATCAGAGTGTAAACATAGCCATCAAAACCAACCGCCTTTGTCCTTTTTAGTACTTCACCGATCAAGCTGTTATCACTCTCCAGCCTTTTGCTTTTTCACGCGGCGCTGGATGTATTAGGCTTTTTCCACTATATATAATCTTTCATAATGTCATATGCCTTCAACTTGTCATTAGCTTCTGAAAAAAATGAATACGTGTAAGCTAACTTGTTTATCTGTACTTCTAGTTGTGGTTTTGCTAAGTCAAAGTGTGCATTCTGAGCTTCAAGTGGGGTTTTATGCACATTCATGTGGCTTAGCCGAATTCATCGTTAAGGATGAGGTCATGAAAGCGTTCTTTAAGCATCAGGGTGTGGCTGCTGGCCTTTTGAGACTCCACTTTCATGACTGCTTTGTTAGAGTAAGTAGATGTGTCAAATCCCCTGTTTTTTAGGTTCTTAAGGTTTTGTGGCTTCTTTCATCTCCTTCTCCATAGCCTCTCAAAGTTCTCAACTGACCAACCGCAGCACACAGCATTTCCAGTGCAGTCATTGTCGGCATTTCCAACAAATGCCTGTCTGGAACCTTGATCGTAAACCAGTGTGCTCTGGCGGGTGGCATAGAGGAACTCGGTAGAAGTTAGGAGGAGAGATGATGCCAATAAATTAACTTTGAGCTATTAAATAAGAGAAACTAATGCTATGCCTTACTTCTTTGTAGGGTTGTGATGCATCAGTGCTCATTGATTCCACTCCATCAAACAAAGCAGAGAAAGATGCTCCACCAAATAACCCCAGTCTACATGGGTTCGACGTTATTGATAATGCCAAGGCCAGTCTTGAAAAAATATGCAAGGGTGTTGTTTCCTGCGCTGATATAGTCGCATTTGCAGCAAGGGATAGCATAGAGCTCGTAAGAGATACCTGCTTCGCTTACGATCTTGAGACAGTTAAATTCGCTTAGCCATGTATATGAAACATCATTTTCTTCCTGCAGACTGGAGGTTACGGCTATGAGGTTCCTGCAGGGAGAAGAGATGGCAGAATTTCTCTAGCTTCAGAGGCATCGAAAAACTTACCTCCCCCTACTCTCAACGTCAACCAACTCACTCAATTCTTTGCAAACAAGGGTTTAACCCAAGAGGAGATGGTTACGCTTTCTGGTAAGAACTTTCAGAATCTCTGAAAGGGTATCCAAATTGGTTTATACCACAAAGTCATGATTTGATGCCACCTTTTTTATTTGTTTGACATTAAATTAATGATATTCACAAAGTGAAGCATGGAAAGAATCTACTGAATAAAATGAAATATGTCATAAACAGGAGCACACACCATTGGCCGCTCCCATTGCTCTTCTTTCATCAATAGGTTGTATAATTTCAGTGGAACAACGAGCCACGATCCAAGCTTAGATGCCAGTTATGCAGCTCGGTTGAAGCAGCAGTGTCCACAAGGCAGCAAAACCTCTACAGTGGTGGTTCCAATGAACCCTGCTAGCCCTGCTATCAGCGATGTAGGTTACTACATGGATATCCTAGCTAACCGAGGGTTGTTCAAATCAGACCAAACACTCTTGACAAACCCAGCAACAGCAAACCAAGTGAATCAAAACGCAAGGAACCCCCTGCTTTGGTGGGGCAAATTTGCAGAAGCAATGGTGAAGATGGGTCAACTTGGTGTCCAGACGGGTAATGCTGGAGAGATACGAACCAATTGCAGGGTGATAAACGGCTAGAGAGGATGGGGAAGCTCCATAGTACTCTTGGAGCTAAAACCTGTGTGCTCATTGTTCTTGTACTTGTTTTATTCCCAAGCAAGCAATAATGCTTCAAGGCAACTTAGTTTGCACTGTTTGAAGCCATGTCAGCTGATAAAATCAAAATATCGTCTACTTAGTGATGATAAGGATAACCTTCTTGTCCCCATTACCCTTCCGACTTTCATGTATGTATATCTATGTTTGGCTGAAAAGCCGTGTTTTGTTTGTACCACAAGCTTTCATTTCGGCTTAATTTTTCTCAGTTTTTTTTTCTTAGTTCAATTTGGCTTAATTACAAGGTCAAAGAGTCATTTTGGCTAGCCAACGGCCACATTTTTTTCATCGTTTGGTTAATGGTTATAGGTAGGGCTGCACAATACCACCGGGAAATTTCGGGTGGCATCGGCACCGGCACCTGATTTTCAATTTTTGGTCTAACCGGTGCCGGTGTAGGTTTGATTTTTTGAAAAAACCGGCGGTTTCCGGTGTAGGATAAACCGGGATTTTTTTTTTTGTTTTTTTAGTTTAGTTTCTATTCAATAGTTCAAACTTTAGTTTCACCTCAAGACGTAGTATTCTAGAAGCATGACAAGGTTTACTCAATAGTTTAGTTTCACCTGAATATTTGAGACTTGTTGTTGGTTTTGTCTAATCAAATGCTTACATTCAAGTTACCAATAAGCTTGCTAGGTGAATGAACTAGTTATTTAGAATTTTGGTAGAAAAAAGTTACAAATTTATTGTATTTAGAAGGGTATATATGAAGACATTGGAATCATAATTAAAGAGTTTAATGTCAAACTTTGGTAAGTACATTGCATAATAAAAGTCAAGAGATCGAGATTCTACCACAAAAAATTTTAAATCAATGTATTAGTTTAAGAGTTTTTAAGAAATGTTAACAAATTGTTTAAATTTCTAAAATTGACAAATCACAATTAAATTTATACCATGCTTGCAAAATCAGTCACTCAATTACATTTTAGTTCAAAAATTTAAATAGAGTCATCACGTTTGACCAGCGCTCGAGCGCCCTTTGAAAAAATTCAGACAGAGTCATCATGTTTGACTAGCGTTAGACAAGCGTTCGAGCGCTCAGTGCAAATTTCAGACAGAAACATAAACGCTCGACGAGCGTTTGACCCGCGCTCGAGCGCCTAAAAAATTGCTAAATTTTTAGATTTTCCTTGTGAAACCAAGGGAAACCCTTCTAGGTTTTTAACATGTTTTAAAATTGTTATTGATTTGTTAATTAGAGGGAAAACACATTCTCCCATCTAAGTGTTGTTAGGGTCTAAATTGAATTTTTCAAAAGATAATAGTTTCTACTTACAGTGACGTCTCTATTACTTTGGACTTTAAATTCTCATCTTATCTTTTAAGATGATCTTTAATTTTATTGATTTTGGAATTTGAATTTCATTAGTTTAGATTTTATTGATATGTGATTAATGGACCAAAAGAAAAAAGAAAAAATACATTGGGCCAAGTGAGTAAAATGCTAAAAAAAAGGCTCAATATTAATGTAGGATAACCGGAAACCGCCACCGTTAAGAGCAAAAATCGACCCTTAACGGTGGCGGTGACAATTTTTTCAAAACCGGCCTACCCGGTGTTGCCGGTTTTGGCCAAAACCGGCACCTACACCGGGATTGTGCAGCCCTAGTTATAGGTCAAAACCGGCACCTACACTGGGATTGTGCAGCCCTAGTTATAGGTCAAAACCGGCACCTACACCGGGATTGTGCAGCCCTAGTTATAGGTAAAAACCAAAAGATTGAGGTAAACAGAGTATATTTCCCTGACTGAGCATTTTGCCCATATCAATGATTTGGATTGCCAGAAGCCGGCCTCGTTGGGCGGAACATCAGGCGGAATGCATGGAAGCTCAAGCAAGCTCAGATTTAGTTAGATGGACTCGTGGCAGAGAGAAATGTTGCTATCCAAAATATATTTATGAAGGAATCCACAAGCCAGCTTGTTGGGATTGAGGCTTAATGCGTTTTGGGCAGCAAAAACCAGTAGCAAAATTCTTAGTCAGCACAGGACACACCCTTACTATGACTGAAAACTGGCTCAAGTACAACAAAAACAGGAAAGGTAGAGCCAAATGACTACAACTTAAACTAAACGATAACATAAGTTCCAAAACTCCTCCCCAAAAAAGCAACACTGCAGTATAGAATATGGAGACCGATTTAAGTGGTGAGCTCCATAATAGCACTGACAATGTCCCCATTGTGCGTCTTGAGAGCCTTGACAGCCTTGCTCCTTGACACACTAGCCTGCGTCATCACTAAATCAATATCCCGGGGCTCCACCCCAGTTTCATCAACCTCCTCCTCTTCCACATCTGCCAGCATTCCAGCAGAGGCAGCAATGTCTGGTTTGGACATAACAGATCCCATGTCTGGCATCCTGAACTGCTGGGCAGCCTGCGTCTGCAACTGTGAGCTCAAATCCTCTATCTTTGCCTCCCCAAATATGACATAGGTCTCAGAATGCGGGCTTTTAAAGACATCAGGTTTTGATATGAAAAATAGAATCTGAACACGAAGAAAACTTCAATGAATTTCCATCCATCAAGTACACAGTAAACTACATGAAAAGAGAACCAGGTAATAGCTTACATTTTTCGTCCTCTTGATGGTGACTCTGCTAACACCTGTAACGGATTTCATACCCAGCTTCAACATTGCCTTGCGACTCTTCTTCTCACTTCTGCTCTGTTTCGAACTCTCATTCGCACCTGCACCTCATTTTCCAATCAACAAACTTTAAGAAAGATATAGAAACTATTAAATAATTAAATCACCAAGAAATACCCTGAGTTTCTTTCAAGCAATGACTCAGATAAACATCTTAGTTGAATAATTAAACCAAACTGAACAATCATTTAGAAAGCAGCTGCAGAATCTCTGTTCAAACAAAATTACCTTGAAAAGAAACAACGGAACATAATAAAGGTCAACAAGAAGAAAATGACATGATATGCACTGAGACAAGACTAAAAGATGGAATTTAAAAAACATTGGTGAGAATATGGGAGTTCTACAATGGCCCAATGTGTTTTTGCATACCAAAAGGTAATATGACATGAAAATTGTCGAACAATTAAGTCTCTTCTACAATCTCAAAAGTCTAAAAGTCCACTATATGTTTCGACAAGTAATAAAGAACAACAAATCATTTGATCTTCAAGGGTGGTCCACTTTCGTGAAAATTTAATTTGTATTCAGTGTAGCAAGTGATTGGGTATTGTCTCAATCAAAGAATCCTTTCTTTTGCTTTTGGAAAATCCACGACGAACCCAACCAAGAACCTTTTTCTTCTCTTTTAAAGAATTAAACTTTCTCGGGTTCTCTAGACTCAATGCATACAAATCAATCGCTACTTTCGTTCTACATTTTCTCACCATGATAAACCAATCCGAGCATCTTAGATAGACTCTCGAACATTCTCCAAACACCACTACCATCAAACATTCCGACCACGCCCAATGAAGCAAACTCCAGTTGCAGAAAAAAGAAGGTTAAAAAAACACCAATTAAAACATCTGAAAAATAATATAAAAAGACCGCAGGGATAACCCCTCGAACCAACCAAGAAAAAAGAGAGGGTAAAAACAAGATAAAAAAACAAACCAACCTTGAGCCCCATCCTCCTTTTCATCCTCGTCATCCTCATCGTCCTCGTCATCCTCGTCGTCCTCATCATCCTTCACATCCTCGACGACAACCTCCTCGTTCTGACAAAGCGCATAACAGAAAAATGAGATCATATATAGAAAAAAGAAAGGCCCAAAAAGCGGAAGAAATTCATGCGCATGCAGAAGTATTAAATGGGGAACCTGAGGTTCAGAGTTCTTCTTGCGCTCGTCGATGGTGGGGACCTGGGGCTCGGTATCGGGCTCGGCGGCCTCAACAACGGGTCCGGGTGACATGGCTGCCTCTACGGGAGGTTTTCTCTCTGTTTGTGCTTTGAAGATGAGGGACTGAGAATTGGAAACAGAACAGCGTCGAGATAAACTGTTCTAAGCCGCTTTCTGTGGGGGCACTGTGTCTATAAAGATAAGGGTTTTCTTCAGAATTGGGCCAAGTTTGAGCTCAACTGTCACGGGCCCATCTTTAGTCCATGGGCCTAAAACAGATAACAATTTCTCTTCCTTCTTTTTTATCATTATCCAAATTTTAGTACACGGTCCGCGTTCATCCAAATTCGGTTAATCGGTGCAGGACGGGCTGAAATAGATTTTTTTTATTAAAAAAATTAGTATAAAGATATAATTTTTTAATCATGATTTTTCATACAAAATATAGCATATTTCTTCAAAAAAAAATTATTTTGTTCACCATTTCCAAGGATAAATGACAGCATTGGGGTCAAATTATATGGAATATGTAACACTAGATTATCAATATGGTGCATCCTAACAGAGTAATTATTTTGGATATAACTTGCTATTTTGCATGCTTGGTGACTCTGCAAATTCGTGCACATTAAAACCAATTTTTTTCTCAAGACCACATCATGGGAGCAAAATTGATGTTGCAATATGGTCAACTTTTTTTCAGCGTTGCATAAAAAGATCAGATTCACTTATTGTGCTTATCTCTCTCCAAATTGTACTATATAATTCGGACAAAAAAAATTACAAATATCCTATTCCACCTAAAAGAAAGTGACAATTTAATCCGGAAAGCAAAATTGGCACATTTATGAGTATACTCTCTTTATTCTTTAACACTCTATAAAAAGGAGTGCTAGGTCTTTTACTTACCCTACAGTCCTACTATTGGCAGCTAATTGCAGTTGGAGGTTTAACATTTATAGTAGACATCCTAATCGTCATTTGATCCTCCTTTATAAACGTTAAGGCACCACCACTCCTTCAATAACTTGGGGCACCAATCACAATATTGTTTGAGAAGTGGAATACATCTTCAGAGATTTTTGCAAGCAGCTTTGAACCAAAAGTAACTATTTGAGTCTCTTGTTTGGGCATCTTTGAACTCCCTCATATGCGTCATGGACCTATTAAAATGTCTCAATTACACTATCTATAATACTCGTCGAAACCACACCTCATTTCCCCCAATCCCCTAGCCATTTCCAGCAAAGGAAGCAACAGCACTGTTTGCAATACCAATGATATCAATACCACTCAAGACCTCTAAATGAAGAAGAAACAAACAACAACAAAGATGGAAGCATCTGGTAAATAAATCACCCCTCATTCAATACCCATTCAGCTACTGAATTCTTTTAAAACTCCTGTCATTTGAGTTCCCAAGCAATATCATTCTTCAACTTAACCCTCGTTTGGTCATTCTCATGCACCAAGTTTAAGGTAGTAGTGGCAGCATTATCTTTGCAATAACTAAGAAATACGACAATTCCAAGCAAGGGCATACTGAGCTTGGCAACCTTATCTTTGCAATAACTAAGAAATACGACAATTCCAAGCATGGGCATACTGAGCTAAATGCTCCAGTGAAAAATGTGGCTCGGGAGAGTGCCCCATAAGGGCATAGAAAGACAGTGAAAATGCTCCACTAACAGAAGACAAGCATCTAGATGGAGAGCGCACCAAAAGAGTTCACCAAAAGAGTTCACCTCGTGCATCAGTCATAAAGTTAAGTCCACCAACGTGAAGATAAGCTAATGGTATTTCGTTCATTTGACTCCATATTTGTACATCCTTCAGAATCAGTATATTTAAATATGTCATGAAAACAACACAAAATCAAGAAATGAGTTCTCTGTCTTCCTCGGTGAATGATAAGGCTTCACTACAAAACATTCACTTACCCAAGAGTATCAAATTCTAAGCATGAATTCGACAGCCTAACAGCAAACTAGTTTACCTTTCTCTGCCATATAACATTAACTGTGATACAGTGCGAGAATCTAGAAATTCTTCATTTACAAACCGCTGATAGTTGTTTCCTAAAATTCCTTTGGTGCTCCCAATCTCCAACATTCTCTGAAGCATGGCAGTGTGCTGGTGTAGGCTCTGTCCAATACTTGCATGGAGCAGCTGAATCGCAAACATAACAATAACACTGCAATCAATCCATAAACGAAAAGTCATTATGTTATCTAGAACAGAGGTAAATCATACACATTTAGACATTAAATTCAATTACCAGCTCGCAGAAGTTCTCATGAGCCGTTGTCTCAAAGGGAAATCTCAAACAAAGATGTCTTGAATGCGGATAATCCCTACAAGCCACCTATTCATCATCAAACAAAAATGAAAAACTTCAGAAAACATGCACATAGACAAAAGATTTTCAGTAAAATATATGTAACTGGAAGACAAAAACAAGAAGCACCCCCACTTGGCAATCCTTTTAGCAAGTACACCAATCACGGGCCCTTTAGCCCTCTCACTCGTATAGAAGCACTCCAACACAATTGCACGCAACTTTGATCCACATGACACACAAACACCTGATCTCCTACCAGCAGTTGCACCGATCACGCTAGCACAAAAGATAAATCCACAATGAGGGTCTCACATAGATGCTACCTCTTCACCTAGTGACACCTATCTTTTCAACTCCTTTCAACAGTTGTCTTTAGCGCATAGGAGGCCTTTCCAAGCGTGATATATCACTCCTTACAAGCTTCTGCAGTCCCTCAAGGAGTGGTGAACCCTTGCTGCCATCAGCAATCACCAACACCCCTTCAGCTGGTACTTTATCGTCAGTGAGCTTATTTGCATCAGCTATATTGCCAATACCCGCCACTATTGCTTCACTTTTAAGCCCCCCAAAAAATAATAAAAATAAAATAAACAACCCAAATCCAAACTAGAAACAAAAATCAGCCCCCACACAAATAAATTGCGCGTGGTAAGAAGCTCAAGAACAGTGACAGAGACGTGGACGAACAAACTTTAATGTTACCCCTGTACAGTTCACTACTTCACTCAAGCTTCAACTCTTCCTGACTAACGCATTAAGGCAATGATTCTCCCAGACTTCTTACACGAAGCTGTTTACTTCTTGATTTAAATAACATAAGCACCCAAGATGTTTTATTTAAATCCATCAATCCATGATCCCGAAAGTGTTAGGGCAATAAAAAAAAAAAGGAAAGCTATTGGTAACATAAATTACATTTTTTGCATTTCGTCACCAAAAGTTATAAGGGACAAACCTGGCCCTTTTCAGCAATAACAGACAGATCATTAGCACCATCAGCATCTGTCTCACTGGCATTGCAGTTTACAGAGAGACTGGAAAGGTCGATGGACTCGAAGGGGTCGAACTCCAAGATGAAGCAGTCCTCTGTCTCTTCGATCCTCTTGATGTCCGTAACGCTCTTACTCTTCAGACAAAATACGGGTCTAATCGGAGTCCCATCTTCCTCGGAAGAACAAGAAGAAGGAGAAGAGTTTGCCATTGTCGAATCAATCCCTCCTCTTGACTCTTTTTCAGAAGAGGCGGGCAATATCTCTATAGCCTCCGAGTAGTTCTTCTCCATTTTCTTTCTTCTTCTTTCTGATCGGTTGCCGAGAAAAAACAAAGAATTTCCTACGAAGAAACTCTGTTTAAACCGGAGAAAGATGGGTACTCTTCAGCAGAGCAACTCGACGTTTCGAATTTTGGGGCTGGAAGTGGACCGTTGGGAGTTCCGTTAGAAAATTATAAGAAAGGGGTAAAGCATACGACGCCGTTTTTATGGGGTTGGAAGTGGACCGTTGGGAGTTCCATTAGAAAATTATAACAAAGGGGTGAAGTATGCGACGCCGTTTTTATTACATTTTGTACGACTCTCTTTTTGTATTTGAAGTCAATTAATTGACACCTTTCTATTTAGGAAAAAAAGGTCGGTTAGGGACCTTTTTCTTTTTTGGGCTTGCAATAAAAGCCTTTTCTTTTAGTCATAAGTTAAGGGCCCAAATAGTTCAATTTCGTTAAATAATGTCAGTCAAGCCCAAACTGGTTGTCCCAGTCCTAGTCTACCCGACACATTGGGGTTGGGCCATCAAAAAAATATGGGAGGTTTTACTGTTTGTTTCTTTAAAAAAAAAAAAAAAATTTCGAAATGGTGCACAAAAATTATGGTTCATTGAGAATGGTAAGAGGACGGGCATGTTTGAGCCCCAATTAATTGGGCTCAAAATTTTAGGTTTACTACTAAAAAATTCACCACATAATTTTTTATTATTATAATATTTATTAAAAATCTTCTCTCTCTTCACTTTTTCACCAACTCCCATAACATTTCTTTACTTTATAATATTTCTCAAACCCCAATGTCCAAAATTTTCACCATCAAACATATTTGTAGTGTAGTCAGGGAAGAAGGTAATTAAGACTATTCTTTAGGGCCACCAGAAATTATTAATTTTTTTCCTTTTTCACGTGGGCATGACACCTAGATTTTATTTTACTTTTTTTTATAAATTTCGAAAATAATTATGGACTGTAAAAACTATGTTTGAATTGATTTTGAGAACATTTTTACTGTAACGATTAAGAAAAATTATTAAGATATATTTTTTTAAGTGTTCGTGAAAATAGTGAATTCTATAAAAAAAAAATGATGTTATAAAATTTTTAGAATTTATTATCTTGAAAATTGTGAAGGTGTAAATTTTTTTCCAAAATTCTTTTACCAGAGATAGAAAGCCGCTTGTTGCTTTAGGGTGCGTTTGCGGTAAAAATTTCACAAAATATTTCACCAACTTCTAATAAAATACTACAATATAATCTTTCTTTTCCATAAAAAAATATAAAAAATTACCTCTCTCTTCATTTTTTTACTAAACCCAATACCAAAAATTTTACAACACAAACATAACCTTAGTTGATTTAAAAAAGGAAATTGACACAATTCTCAATTAATATTCAATTTGAAGATAAACAGAAATATTCGTTTTTTCAGAATTATACCAATTATGATCTTTAAAACAAGACCTCAAAACAATAATTTAAATTTCTCCACGTTCCTAATCTCATAAAAATAAGAGTTCTCTGTGTGGACGCTCGAGCGCTCAATACATTTCTATGCATTTTCCCAAAGTCAGTATATTTGGACCGCATCTCGGAATTACATCGAGATACCAAACATTTCCCTAAACTTTGCTAGTTGCTAGTTTTCCGAAATCGAGAAAAGTCAGATTGAATTTAATGCAACAAAAGATTTTCCATATGGAAAGGGTAGTTTATCTAAAAGCTGCATAACGCTTTTAGTAGACACGGGCAGCCGGTGGTTGACAAATGGTACAGCCCCTCCTCATTGACACTGGGCTTAAAAGAAAAACTGCAACCGAAATTCTGACCTTGTTTTAATGTTTTTGTATAGTTAAATGTATTTGGTGGCACGTCGACCCAGCTGCTTACCCAAATGTTATTATAACATTAGAAGCACCTTTAGATTGGGACAACTAATCAACGGCAGATGTGACCAGAAGGGGGTGTGGATTAGAGAGCTTTAGGGGAGATTGAAATTGTGCCGTGGTGACAGATTGGCAAAAATGTGGAGAAGCTTACTCAAGGGTTGGTGGGAAAGTAGGTGAAGATTTGGTAGCATTCGGTTTCTGAATTTTCTTTGGGTCAGATCTCCAATCTCCATAGTTTTGGACCATAACTTGCTTCCAGAACAAGGGTGGCTTCGAGTCAAGGTTTTCTCGCACCTTTCCCTTTCGTTCAGCAGTGGCAGCCATTTTCTCAGTCAGCCGAGCTTTAGGTGAGACGTAACAAATGTCAATCCCACCCAATCAAGAAGCCATACTTGTTCACATGGAACCGGCTGCGCCTGTGGCTGTGGTTCTACTCATCCAAGCCATTTGTTCATCTTTAAAATAAGTTTTAAGTAATTAAGGTTGTGTTTGTGTTGTAATATTTTTGGTATGAGAATATGTGTTGGTATTGAGTTTAGTGAAAAGGTGAAGAGAGAGGTAATTTTTTATATTTTTTGTAATTTTTTATATTTTTTGATGGGAGAAAGAGAGATTATATTGGAGTATTTTATTAGGAGAGAGATAAAATTTTGGGGAAAATAAATTTTGCAAACGCAGCCTAAATATGTTAAAAAATAATTAATTGTACTTTAAGCCCACATAATTTGGGAGTGACGCTTTGCACCCCTTTTTTAAATTTTGACACATTTCACTCATGTGATTCTGAGTTCCTTCGATTTGTACTTTGCCGTTTATTTAAACAAACAAAAATCTCACTCATGTGAAGGCCACTTGTCTATTTTGCTCCGATATTAAAAAATGGTTTGGGAAGTATAACACTTTGCACACGTTCTTTTATTTTTTAGACACTTTGTACTCACATGTTCTGCACATGATTCATTTTTCCATTCAAAATAAAGGATAAATTGATAGGGATGCAAAATATCAAAATCCTCAAATCAAGTGAGTGTAAAGTGTAATTGACCTTAAAAAAAATTATTTTATTTTATTTTATCATATACTCAAATATATGTGTCCAAATCCAACATTAAAAAGATTAAGAAGCCTCGGTGCTCGAGTCATTGTCATAAAGATGAACATCTGCATCATAAGGTGGGGTTAAGTGGATTGCAAGATTAATCATTAGATAAGGAGAAGCATAATGTAAGAAGGCACAATTGAATGTTTGAGGTTCAAGAAACGCCCTAATATGATCCAATATCATTATACAGATCGGGCCCAATCTGCTCACCAACTTATTTGGTTCGTGGTCGCAGGTTGGAATGTGACAATCGAGTTTACTCACGAAATTTAACTCAATAACTTTTTCTCTTTAGAGGTCATGGTAACTTGGTAAGGAAGAAACTTTGTGGTAAAGAACACAAATACAACAAAATGTTGATCCGATGACAAGCTGTGGACTCTGTCTTATTTGGAGGTTTTTTTTTAAGCTGACCTATTTGGAGGTTAAATGCTTGGCTAATCCTAATCTCTTTGTCGATCGGATTGCCCATATTGTCCAAGTTGATAAAATAGAATCATTTTAAAGTAAGGGTTTTTATAATTATATTTTGTACGGGTAAAGTCGTCATTTTAATGAACTAAAATAGTAATTTAATTTTCATCTAAATTAAAAGGTGGAGTGTACAGAGTATAAACGATTAATAGTTAAGAAGTAAAAAAAAATGTAACGAAATTAGTAGTCTAGAGTACAAAATATCAAAATTCCAAAAGTTAGGGATAAAAAATGTACTTTTTTATATTTTTCTTTTTATAATGCTAAATTTGTTGTTTCATTTAACCAATATATCAATTTTTATCTAAATTAATAGGAGTGCAAAGTAAAATAGATCCCTTGAGTGTTCATATTTAACTAAAAAGCATATTCCCAAGTGACTACAAGAGGGCATACAATCGAGAGACATATGTAAGTGGTTGCGGTAGAAAAAAAAAAAAGGTAAGTGGTTGCCACTTGGGTAGCATCAAAGTGAAAAGGCTGTGGTGTGGTGGGTCAGCCAAAAAACCATATATATTACTACTTCGCAGCTCTGTCCCAGCTTGCCCAACTTCTCAAACCTCTCTCTCTTCCTTCTTCTCCACCTTCTTCCAACATCTGACAAAACCAACCCAAGCTAACAACAAAATGGGTTCAACCGGCGAAACCCAGATGACTCCAACCCAAGTCTCCGACGAAGAAGCTAACCTCTTTGCCATGCAACTAGCCAGCGCCTCAGTCCTACCCATGGTCCTCAAATCCGCCATAGAGCTAGAACTCTTGGAGGTAATTTCCAAGGCAGGACCTGGCGCATACTTGTCGCCGTCAGAGATAGCTTCCCAGCTCCCTACTACAAACCCTGATGCCCCAGTTATGCTGGACCGAATCCTGCGCCTCCTGGCTAGCTACTCTGTTCTCACTTACTCTCTGCGCACACTCCCTGATGGCAGGGTCGAGAGGCTATATGGTCAAGGCCCTGTGTGTAAGTTCTTGACTAAGAATGAGGATGGTGTGTCGATCGCTGCTCTCTGTCTCATGAATCAGGATAAGGTCCTCATGGAGAGCTGGTAACCATTCTCTTCTTCTTCTTTCGTTCTTTTCTTCCTGTGGTGGAATAGATAGGCACCACATACGTCTCAAACAAACTACCCCACCCCCACTTCACCTACCACGAAGCCTTATCCGAAGAAGATAACACGTTTTCGTTCTGAATGTCCTTTAGCTCCCCTTACAAAGGCTGCCATAAGTTCAATTATTGTGCCTCTAATTTCTTTTATACACCAAATCATGGCAAGCCGTATATGAATGGTCCACAGAAGAAGAAAAAGTTCAAAATTAAAAGATCAAAGAAAGTAATCTGTTTTGTTTAGAGTTTTCAAAAACGTTTCAAAACCAATTTCTCATCCAAACACAATTTTTTTATCTTAAAATTCTTCTCAATCCCCATTAAAAATTCATTTCTAATCATTAACTTGTTTCCCGTAAAAAAATACAAAAAACTCTTATATCTATTCCTCTCACAAAAACTTTTCTCTCCTAAGATATTTTCATAATTTTCACATTCTACAAGAGAATATATTAAAAAGAAATTTCTACCTTGTTTTTAGTACAAAAAAAATACAAAAACCCATAAACTATTCTTCTCACAAAAACTTTCTTCCCAAACATATTAGGATAATTTTTACATTCTCCAAGAGAATATATATATATTTTTTTAAAATCTTTGTCCATAGGTTGTAGTTGTGTACGAGGAGTATTTCACCGAATTTTGTTGTCTACAGGTACTACTTGAAAGATGCAGTTCTTGAGGGCGGCATTCCCTTTAACAAGGCCCATGGAATGACCTCATTTGAATATCATGGGAAAGATATGAGATTCAACAAGGTCTTCAACAAGGGAATGGCTGATCACTCCACTATTACCATGAAGAAAATCCTAGAGACCTACAAAGGCTTCGACGGCCTCACATCAGTGGTTGATGTTGGTGGCGGAACAGGGGCTGTCCTTAGTATGATCGTCTCGAAATACCCCTCCATAAAGGGCATCAATTTTGATTTGCCTCATGTCATCGAGGATGCACCATCTTATCCTGGTAATGGAATCACAAAGTTCACTAGTCATAGACCTAAGTATTTGGTAGCTAGTTTGCTTAATTTTAAGCACTTAGCTATTTAGACAGACCTTTTTCAATTGAGTTACTTGGTTCTCGACCTAAAACCCTCTGGGCGACCATATAATAAGTAATTCTCTATTTTTTTTTGTTTTCTGGGTTTAATATGATCTAAGGGATAGAGATGGTGGCTGCAGGTGTGGAGCATGTTGGGGGAGACATGTTTGTTAGTGTTCCAAAGGGAGACGCCATTTTCATGAAGGTGGGTTTGAACTTATCTGGAATCCTTTCACATTCTTACCTACCCCCTTACTTTGGCTTTTAGCGGATCCAGTCATAGCAATCTAAAGTCTTTCTATTGATTGGTTGTTGACACAAGTTGTATTCACTAAAGAGAGTGTTTGATTTTCAAAGAACCTTCGAGTAACATCAATTTTAACGTAGTAGTAGAATGATGTCTGTGGATTGCTGAATTTTCCTTCCACGGAAAAGGGAAGCTTAACTGAAGAGAATAGTTCAAGCCAGAAGATGTCTCTATCAACTTCTCTCTCAAGTGGAAAAAGTTTATAGTGTGAAAGCACTTTAAAATATTGACTAATAGCTGAATCATGAAGAGAAAATGATATGTACGGAAAATTTGATTAGGCAAATGGAAATTATACCTTTGATTTATGCTCTTGACTTGTAAGCCCTTCTATGAACAGTGGATATGTCATGATTGGAGTGATGAGCACTGCTTGAAATTTTTGGAGAACTGCTACAAGGCTCTTCCAGACAATGGGAAGGTGATTGTTGCTGAATGCATTCTTCCCGTAGCTCCGGACACCAGCCTTGCTGCCAAGGGAGTTATCCATATCGATGTTATCATGTTGGCTCATAATCCTGGTGGGAAGGAGAGAACAGAGAAGGAGTTTGAGGCCTTGGCTAAAGGGGCTGGATTTCAAGGCTTCCGAGTAATGGGTTGTGCTTTCAATACCTATATCATGGAATTCATCAAAAAGCTTTGATTCCTTGGCTTGGCTTGGGTACATACCTTATTGTATTTTGGTTTGGAGGTTGTGTTTGTCTTGTTCGACAAGTAGCTTTCTGAAATGTGAAGTTTCTATTCAGAGAGAGAAGCAGGAAAGGAAAAACAAAAATAGTAGAACAGGACAATTTTAAAATGATTGCATACTTCTTGTATGAAATAAAGTTCTTCATTTAAAATTCATGTAGATGGATTTCTTGAGATCATGCAACATGATAGAGGCCGTAATTGGGGAAAAAAATAAAAGTAAACAGCTGAGATTCTACATGTTCTTTCCTTTTTCATGAAGTTATCCAATCTAAATGTAAGTCTCGCAGGAGTTATCCGATTTAACTTGAAGGCATATAACTGGAAAAATCCAAAGAGATCAGAAGGTGAATAGATGATTCAAGAGAGCTTAATCTAGCAGATTACTCATATGAAAACGCATTGAATAGGAAAATGATACTTGAACGAGCAATGGGTTCATGTAGGTAGAATTACAGAGATAAGAGCAGAGCAGCAAAACAGAGACTTAGGATAATAGACTTAATGGGTAATGTCTCTGTACTTTTGCAGCAAATCGAGCTTTACAGTATTATCCGGAAGGAAGGAAAAGGCTCTTCGATTTCACATGAAAGGTGGACTCTTGCCCAGCAACCAGAGTTTAGATAGTAAGCTGTAAAGGGTTAAGGATGAATACTATTGTGCCTATATCAAGGGGCGGTACAATGTCAATTGGGCTTTCGGTGAGACCCTAAACGAGGCCTTTGTAATAAGTTATAAATATTTTATGTAAATATTAAGTATTAATAAATTTTAATTAAGATCTTTTGGATGGAAAATTACCTAACAAATTTTGTTAACTTATCATTATCAATTGATAACATGACTAAGCCATTTAATCTTTCTTCTATCTTATATATTTATATATATATATATAAGTAGTTTGTTAAATGTATCTTTTACATATGGTTTTTTAATTTGCTAAATGTATTTCAGTTGGCAACAGTAAAAAAATTAAATGGAGGTGTAAAAAATTGAATAAATTAGGTGATAGGTTTAAATGTATAAACGGCTGCAAAATGCAAGTAATTTTAATGCCTCTTTCAATTAAGGTGATTTTACAGGTCTTCTCGTTTTTTATACAAAGCTAATTAAACCTCCACAATAAGTTAATTATTTTTAAGTTAAAGACTTGTAGGTAATGTTCGACATTTTTTACAATATGGTCAATTAGGAAAAAGATAAAATTTGAGTAACTTTCTAATTTGGGGACCTTAGCCTAAGCTGCCTACAATCTAAGCCGCCCCTGAATGTATCCTGCACTTTTCAAGCACATATGCGTGCTGGGTAACCAGATACCTTGTTGTAATTCTAAATTCGACAACAGAAAGTCCCGTCCCATTTATGGCGATGTATTGGAGATTCGATAAGGATTGCAGGCCACGAGCCTACCACTGGCTAGAACATAGGAGGCCAGAAAACGTTTTCCATAGTATGAGCGTTTGGTTTGGCAAGATTGCAAGAACCATATCCTCAAGGATTTACACTGTTCGACAGTATCCATTTCATTGACAACCTTGAAAACAATTCATCGACACGGCTACTTCAGGTCAAGCAGAGCTTTATCTCAGTGCTTAAATTTGCGGGAAATTGACAGTTTACCCCCTTTTAACGGTTTAATCCTTATAAAATAAACTCTAACAAAAAACTCTCCAAATTATTATCTTTTGACAAAACGTACCTCCCGTCAATTTAGACCTCGTTGCGGGGCAGGAGCGCTGAGCAGATGGAGAGGCCCGAGCATGCCGGGCTGATTGTGCTTGGGATGCTCGGGTTGGTGCTGCTCATACTGCTCGGGCTTCCCGGGCTCGGGTTGCTCTAATACGTGGATCAAACCGTGTAAATATAGACCTCGTGGAGAGCTTGAGGAGCGTTGAGCAGATGCAGAGTGAGAGGATCGAGAGGCTCGAGATGTTCGGGCTGATTGTGCTCGGGATGCTCCTTCCGGTAACAAAGGGACGGAACCCTGACAGGAGCAGCGTTTTGTCAAAAGATAATAACTTTGAGAGTTTTTTGTCAGGGTTTATTTTCTAGGGATGAAACTGCCAATTTTCCTAAATTTGCCCACTGCATGTTCCTTTGTCACTTTATAAGTGGGTTGCCTTATCTCTTTCTTTCCAATGCAAGTTCCTAGATGGATTTGGAATGGAATTCTTGATAATAGATTAGGAAAGAAATGAGCGGAATTAAGAGGGAAAAAAGTGTTGAGAGAGATAACGACAAACAAACTGCAGAATAATTATTCTTTATAGGTGAAAGCAAATATAATATGATCTCAGCAATTATACGTACTGAAAAATAATCTCTAGATAATCAATCACACAAAGTCATAACAACTCAGATCTACAAGATAATATCAATTTTGGCAAATAGAACGAAAAAAGAACGTAGAGAAAATACCAAGCAATTTGATTTACTGTTCACGCATACGAAACACTATTAAAGAGCTCAAAATTTGATCTTAACCGTTCAGATTATAGCCTCTTGTGTCGTGAATGTCTCTTCCAAATTTTAGCTCGATCGGACCATAAAAGAAGCAGGATCTAGCCTTTGATGAAACTTAAGCGTGAAAGAGAAAAGCCGCCTCTTTCTTTTCATTTCTCTTCTTTTAATATGAATCACTTCAAAAACTCATACTTAGGGTTATAAGTTAACACCCTAATGAGATTTGGGCCTTATCAAAAAACCTCAATTTGACTTTCCTTCACATAGAAGGAATTAATCCAACAAATCCTTCACTTCCGACTTTGTGGAGGAAATCGTCATCCCGGCGATCAAACAACAATCTTCAAGCTTTAGCCTTGGTAACGCTTTTGTCAATATATCATAATCATTTATCTGACCGAAAATTTTGACAACCAATCTAGCCTTGTACAGTGGCCGTGAAGTGAATTCGCTTTTCTTTACCCTGTAAATCCACTTGTTCTTCAAGGCTCTTTTATCTTTAGGTTGTTTCACCAATTCAAAGGTGTGGTTATTGTTAGTGACTGCATCCCATCTTGCATGACCTCAATCCAGTCTATTTTATGTTCATCTTCCATAACTTCTGCAAAACACTCGGGCTCTCCCCTATCAGTCAATAACACATTTTGTTATGTTGAATACTCAGTGGAAGGATATCGGTCTCTTGTAGACCTCCTGGATGAAACCTCTAGTAAAATCTGTAGCACTAACTGCTCATCAGTCTCAACAGCTACTTGAACATGTAGGGGAGCATCCACCTCACTTGTACCTTGGTGGTCATCCAAAACATCATTTTCAACCTGAGTTGGAAAATTCTCCAATGGAACTAGATCCGTGTCAATAAAACTAGGGGTAAACTCATAGTTAGCCCCCTATGTTTGGGCAAAAATCATAGTTAGCCCCATATTTTTGAATCCAACAATTTGACACTCATAACTTTCAAAACCTATCAATCTTCGCCCCCGTCTAAATTAGACGTTAAATCAGACGGAAAAGCATAAAAAAATGACCAAAATGCCCCTCCAAAATAAAATTACTAAAAAAATAAAAAAAATTCATTAAAAATAAAAATGATATTTTTTCAAAAATTAATATTTTTAAATAAAACTATATTGAAACTCTATTTCAATAATATATTTATTTTAATTTATTTCTTAAATTTATATTTTGTTTTATTTTATTTTAAATTTTAGTTTTGGAGGGGCATTTCGGTCATTTTGCATGAATTTCCGTCGGACTTAACACCTGATTTAGACGGGGGGCTAAGTTTGATAGGTTTTGAAAATTATGAGTTTCAAATTTTTGGATTCAAAAATATGGGGCTAACTATGATTTTTGCCCAAACATATGGGCTAACTATGACTTTACCCCATAAAACTATTACCCTGCTGAGACACAGATTTCTCTGGTTTTTGAATATCCTGAATTTTCTGATCTTCTATAAACACGACATCTCTACTTCTCAAAACTTTCTTCTCAATTGAATCATAAAATCTATATCCAAACTCATCTTGACCGTAACCAAGGAATATACACTGTTGCGTCTTCACATTAAAGTTTGGACATTTCATCTTTGGAAATATGCACAAATGTTATACACCCAAATTCAAGTAAATGGTTGTAGGAAACATCATTACCTGTCCAAACTCGGTCTGACACATCAAATTGTAGAGGAACGCAAGGTGTAAGATTCAACACATAAACAACTGTACTCCACTCCTCACCCCAAAAGGATCTTTGGCAAATTTACTTGTGAGAGCAAACATCGCACTCTTTCAACCAGTGTTGTGTTCATTATTTTAGCTATGTCATTCAACTGAGGAGTTTTTCAGAGTAGTCTTTTGATGCCAAATATCTTGTTGTCTGCAATACTCATCAAAAGGTCCAAAATACTCTCCCCCGTTATCTGTACTGATGCACCTCAAATTATTCTCAATCTGTCTCTCAACTAGGGCCTGAAATTGTTTGAACACAACCAACACTTGATCTTTTGTGTTTCAGAAATATACCTATAACTTCCTTCAATGATCAGCTATGAAGGTTTACAAAAATAACTCGAGTCACCAATTGTTCTCGTCTCAATAAGGCCACATACATTTGAATGCACCAAATCCAGTATCCTTGACTTTCTCAAAGGAGATGAATTCTTGAATGAGACTCTGTTATGCTTTCCTGACAAACAATGACTACACCTTTTCATATGTGTATTTTTTCAACCGAGATAGTAAACTTTTTTTTCCCAATATGACTACTCTTTTCTCACTTATGTGAACAAGTCTATTGTGTCATAATTCTACTATATCATCTGCTTCCATTGCACTAACAATGTTGTTGGAGATCTTTGCCTGCATAATGTACAACACAACGAGCTCCTTACCTCGAGCCACAACCATGACACTCCGAGTAAGCTTCCACTAACCATCACTGAAAGTGCTGCAATATCCATCAGCATCAAGTTAACCTGCAGAAATAAAGTTCAAACGAATGTCTGGAATATGTTCTACATATCTACGAACCAATCTCGTGCCATTATTCGTCTCCAGATACACATCTCCAATGCCAATGAATTTAACCAAGCCATCATTGTCCATCTTTACAGTTCCATAATCACCAAATCTATAGGACGTAAAGAAATCCTTCCGAGATGTAGCATGAATGGAGGCATCATTGTCCATCACCCAATTGGTCTCATATCATGCAATATTTATCACCTCATCTTCATAAATAATGAGGAAGTCTGCAAGAGTGGTGGTAGCAACTTTATCATCACCATATTTTTCAATCTCGTTCTTCATTTCATTCCCTTTCTCATTCTTGTATTCTTTTTTGAATTGCCTGCAATGTTTTTTGATGTGTCCATTTTTCCCGCAATGATAGCACTCGACATTAGAACCTGTTGGACGTACTTCTACCTTTATCTCTGTTCTTCGGACCTCTGCTCTTGCTTTTCCCTTTTTTATGTAACTAGGACTTCTGCCTGTGAAGAGGATCTCTGTGATTTTCTTCTCATCTCTTCGTTTAACAGACAATTCTTGGCCATATCCATTGTGATTACACCATCTGGAGCAAAGTTGGACAAAGAAGTTATGAGCGTCTCCCACGAGTTCGATAATGAACCAAGCAACCATAACTCCTGTATCTCATCATCAAATTTAATACTCATTCCAGCTAACCAATTAATGATTCCGTGGAATGTATTCAAGTGATCAGATAAAAGAGTCTCATCCTAGTATCTCAAAGTCATCATCTGCTTAATTAGAAACATCTTAGTATTTCCAGTTTTTAAAGCATACAATTGTTCAAGCTTACTCCATATATTACATGTATGTGTCTCCACACTAATATGGTTCAAAACATTGTCATCTACTCACTACCTGATATACCCACACACCTGTCGATGTAACAAAGTTCATTCGACTACGGACTTGTTACCGATTTTTCAGTAGCAAACACCAGTCGATAAGAATCTTTTACATAAAGAAGATCTTCCATTTTTTACTTCCATATGTGATAATTTGAACCAATGAGGTTAAATATTCTACTCACATTTGTTTTCATTAACTCAAATTGTCAACCAAACAACTTGGCAACTAAGCTCCGATCAGTGGCGGAATCAGGATTCTAACCTAACCATGGCGAACTTTTAAAGCAAAAATGACTAAATTTTTTTTCATGTCATGCTAAAAACTGTCTTAGAATTACAATATAAAAATTTAAAGACTAAAAATATTGAAATACACATATCGTACTATGTACTACGACTGAGAGTGGACAATTAGATCCTACGTTTCTGCATTTTCTGAAAATTGTCTCCGCTGCACAAGCACACCAATTCTTTCTGAATTTTTGGAGAAGTCATTTGGTTGTTTCTAGAAGTATCACTCTTAATTGTCTAAGCAACCTTTTCATCAAGGTTACCATACCATACCAAAAGTTAATGAAAATTGTCCTTCGTCAATGAACCATCGGACTCGTCATGACCATGAAAAGTCAATCCTTCCATCAAAAGAAACCGAATACATTCTAAAACCGTTGTTAAAAAAATGCGATAAGCATTCTTTACGAGCACTATTATTTAACACATCTCCCCCGGACCTTCCGCACAGGGGCGATAAGCATTCTCTATAAGAATTCTCTATATCATTGTTAAACGAATGCAAACGATCATTTCTTTGTTGTTGATTTTTGAATGCTTCACATTGCATTCTAGCTTCATTGTGAGCACTATCATGTGTACCAACATGTTCACCAAAAACCTTCACTGCATTTTTCCAAGTGTTAAATCCCACAGAAGTAAACACCTTTCTCCCGGACCTTGCTCCTCTAGATCGCCTAAACAAATAACATCACAAGCAATATGTGGCATCCTTTGATACATTATATTCTAACCACGGATAATTTTTGAACCATGCCGCCCTAAAACCCCTTATATCACTCTCATATTTCTTCCTGGGAAAATTATGGCTACGCGATTGACAAGGACTTTTGAGCAAGTACTCCTAATGAACATGATCAATAATCCTAGCATCATATTCTTTAATGGATTTACGTAACCCTGAATCAGCAATAATATCATCTGGACTAAACTCAATACGAGGTCTTTCCAAACTAATATTCATTTAAGATTTAGTAGCTACATTAAGAGTATTAGAAGACTACACGCTTCGTAGATTTTTTATGAAAAACCTTTTCATTATCTAAACAAAACAAAATTCATATAAATTAAAAGTAATTAGATTTGTGGCATATGTTAGGTTGTTTGTGATGGAATTTGTAATTAACATTTTCTATCAATGATATTATAAATCTAGCCTTAAAAAAAATTAAAAGTATGACTTATTCTTAGACGTTGACCAATATAAATATTTGTGTTTTAATTAATGCCTTTGATATAAAAAGTCACTATTTGTATATGGAAAGACTACCTTAACATGGGAATAAAAACTCAAAACAAAAAGCAATTGAATCATTTCTTACATAATAATCAAATCATTTCTCCCAAATTATTAATTGTCTAATATATATATCTAAATCAATCAAGTATACGGAACGATCTAAAATTAAAGAGAGAACCTGCAACTATTCCTAGACATTGAAAAAAAGAAAGATGCTGGTGAACAATTAAAATGCTATAATTCTAGCATTATAGAAGTTGAGAGAGGCACAAATAGAATTATAGAAAGGTTAAAAAAATGAAACGGTGTGTTTCTGGCTTCACCAACATTAAATAAAATCTAAGAGAGAGTGTTGAGTTATCAAATGCATGATTTTGAGGAGTGATGGTGAGAAAAATAAAATAGTGGGTGTAACGTGCTGTTTTAATTTTTTTTGTACAATGTTTGGGCTAAAAATTAGAAGTCTGGTTCGGACTGAATAACTTATTTATTCGGACTAAAGGAAACTTCATTTGGCCTTGACCCTGGGCTCAACCATGGCGGACCTAAGTCAACCTATTTTTTTAAAAAATAAAATACATGTAAAAAATTATTTTGGGCGGAGCCAACCATGGCGGCCGCTAGGCCTGTCCAAAAAACCGGCCGGACCGGCCAAACCGGACCGGACTGGTTTTGACCAAAATCGGTTGACTTTTTTGAAACCGGGTTGACCGGACCGGTAAACCGATGTATTCCGGTCCAGTTCCGGGTTACCCTCATGAAAATCCCGGACCGGACCGGAGTATACCTCTCCAAACCGGCCCAAACCGGAAATTGGCCCAAAATGACAAGACTCAACCCTAAAACCGACCCAAAATGACATGGCCCAACCCAAAACCGGCCCAAAATAGCATGGCCCAAACCGACCCAAACCGACCCAGACCGGACCGAATAAACCGGAGACCGGTCCGGTCCGTTCCGGTCTATATGCTTTAAAAAAGTTCCGGTTTGGCCGGTCAAACCGGACCGAACCGGTCCGGTCCAGATGTTGGACAGCCCTAACGGCCGCCATGATTCGCCTTGGCTTGGTTCCGCCTATGGCTCCGATACCACTTTGTTGAGAGAGATAACGATAAACAAACAGGGGAATAATTCTTCTCTCTAAATTAAAGCAAATAGATTGTCATCTCAACAATTATACTTATTGAAAATTAATCTCAAGATAATCAATCACACCAAGCCAGAACAACACAAGCAATTTTACGTGGAACACTTCTCCTTTGTGAGGAATTAAAAACCATTGGACCTAGTCCAGTCAAATCTCCACTATAAACTAAATAATGGGTACACAAAGTCTTCTCTAGTCACAACTAGAGGCTACAACTCAGATCTTCAAGATGATATCAATCTTGGGTAAATATGACGGAAAAAGAATGTAGAGAAAATACCAACAAGTTGGTAGTTACTGTTCACGCACAGGAAACACTTCTATAGAGTTCAAAATCTGATCTTCACCGTTCAGATTATAGCCCCTTGTGTCTTGAAGTTCTCTTCCAATTTTCAGCTCGATCGGACCACAGAAGAAGCGAGATATAGCTTTTGATGAAACCTGGACGTGAAAGAGAAAAAAAAATGTCTTTTTCTTTTATTTCTCTTCTTTTAATCCGTATGTTATAAGTTAAAACTCTAATGGGCTTTGAGCCTTACTAAAAAATTCCATTTGGGTTTTCATTCACGTAGAATGAATTAATCCAATAGAAAGAGTCTGGTTCTAATTTTAATTAGATAATTAGTTTAATAATAATATACACAAAGAAATGACAGATGAACGCTTTTTATTTTTCATAAAACCACCATTTCTTGAACCGCTAAAATTGTCTGACATATTACAATACCATAAGACAAGTTACAACCTCACAAAATATAAGCTTAGGCCAAGAATCAAGAAACCAGCAAAAGTCTTTCCATCTATGGCTAAAAAATGAGGAAATTCTACCTAGCCATAACAGCTTCAATGGCGAGCCGGCGGTTGGATAACCCTTGTTGCATATATGGAAATAGGAGAGGACTGCCATCTTTCAACTAAAACGGGGGGGGGGGGGGGGGGGCTGTTAGCCATGCTCATGCTATGAGCTTTTTTTCCTTATAAAAAGGATGGCAGTGGCACTTGGCACATCATTTGCAAGATGGGCAATGAAATAATAATAACAGTACACGGGAAAAAAAATAAAAATAAAAAGGATGAGAACTACGCATTAAGGCTACTGTTCTTGAAAAATTCCAAACAGTTTTCTTTTTCCAAGTCTCTACTCCAGAACTTCTCGTAATACTCTGCATATGTGAAACCTCTGAATACAGCTGCAGATCCATCATCCGTGAGCAACTCCGGGGCCCTGATTAACGCGCTGTTGCACGGGCAGAGGAACGAAGCTATTGATAGCCTTGGCTTGTCAGCATTGACTATGGCTCGGTGCCAAACACTCTTATATAAACCATTACTCACTGCCTGCAATCACTCATTCTCAAGTTAGATTCCCACAAAACTCGACACACTAGGTTCAGTTTCAATATAAAAAACGACTAAACCAATAGGAGAGCATCCCTGCTGGCCTAAACGTGCTCGCAGGTAATTCTCCTTGGGTGGTGTGCACAGTGTAGGCCCGACAACCCTATGCATAGTTAGCATGGAACTTGCCTAATAGGAGCACCAGCTCCACATCCATGTGACTCGAATTTAGTCCCTCCAGCACATGGAGGGCGACCCTCACATAAACATGTTATAGACTCAAACAAATCTCGATAACCATCTTTCATGCTGCATGCTTAGTGGGCAATTTGAGATTTTTTTAAAAAAAGGTACTTATTCTGCAGTTTGAAGAATCAAGTAGACTTTTTACCTCCAACTGATCGCCAATGTTGATGACAAAAGCATTTGGGTGAGGATTAACCGCGAGCCACTTGCCATCCTTGAGGACTTGAAGGCCTGCCACTTGTAGGTCTTGAAAGAGAATTGTCAGGGCATTGGGGTCAGTGTGCCCAGGCAATCCATAGGTGAGTTCTGGTTCCGGACAAGGTGGGTAATAGTTGACAGCCATATGCTGTCCCTGTTCTCCCAATATGTTCTTGATGGAATCCTTTTCCACGCCTAAGCTCTCTGATATCAGCTCTTGTAATCTGTACCCAAGTTGCCTCACTTCCATGCAATAGTTCCTCACAATTTCCCTGTCAAATCACGACCAAATGTTACATTAGCTTTACAGAGAAATTCTCACGCTGGTACGACCAAAGGGTCGGGACTCATGTGGAAGGGTTCATGAGTGCTTCTACTATGCTCGATGTCACGTGATCTTACGAATTATGGACATAAAAATATTAAATAATTTATTTTAAAAAAAACAAATAACAGATATTAATTTTCTATATATTGATTGACTCGAGAAACTTCTCAAAGCACGTTCTACAGGTAATGATTGACTATGAAAGGAAGCTAACGAAGGGAAGCACGTCTCTTTTTAGTAAAAAAAATATAATAATAATAATAATAATAATCATAATAATAAATAGTATCAAGTGAAAAAGAAAAAAAAATGGAAGCACGTATTGTTTGTATTATTATGTAATTGTTCAAAATCACCGACCACATGAGAAATAAGTAAAACTTTTAGGTGGCCACCTGTATATTCCACCAAGATTTGATTTTTCAATAATTTAAGGCACTACGGTCCAACTAGAGGCTAGAGCAATAAAGTATCGGACAAAAGACAAAATTTGCACAGTCACACACGTAGACCAACATTAAGACTGCGACTCTAGAAAACAATCCTACAACTATTTTCTTTATTTTATTTTAGTTTTTTTTTAATAACTACCCCACATCCTAAGACGCGTATGCAACACCACATAGAGGAAGCTGAGTCAACAGCATGGGATTATATAGTAAATTAGTTTCCGTGCACGATGGAATACCGGATCACAGCTCACGAATCAATCACGGACCACGTGATACGATTCGGCTGACGTCAACGCGTTTAGCCTGTCGACGTCAGCAGAACCACCGAAGTTAAAGCAACGTGGGCAGCTGGGTACCTAGAACTATATTGTCCACGAACTCTGATGTCGTCAGCTCTGTACCGCAAAGCCGGCGTCATCACCGTTCAAATTTTTTTTTTTGTTTAAAAAAAGGTCCCGCATTAGCGTCATCACCGTTCAATTAATTGAGGAAGAAAAAGTCCCCCAAGCATTTTCATCAGCAAAACCGGCGTCATCACAACCGTTCAATTAATTTGCAGAAGAAAAAAGTTGCTAGGAAAAAAAAATTGCAGAAGAAAAAGTCTCACGTAACTCACGTTGGTATTTAACTATCTCCCCAACTAAGGCTATATTTGTGTTGTAAATTTTTGGTACAGAGTTTTGTATTGATATTGGGTTTAGTAAAAAAATAAAGAGAGATAATTTTTTATATTTTTTAATGGGAGAGAGATTATATTATAATATTTTATTAAAATTTGGTGAAATATTTTGTGCAAAGGCAACTTAATATATGGATTAAAATCTCAAGTGGGTCCCATCTGACAAAGTCCCACCCAAGACGAGAGATTGTAGGCTGGCTGAATTGACTGGTATTGTACGATAGGGATACCATGTCTGTGGTTTGAGATTGTCGGACATTGATTTCCAAAAGGAAACACGGTTAATTTTAAGCAAACATGTTAATTAAGAATGTTTTTTTTTAATTATCTTTGATCCTGAATTTTGAAACTAACTTGTTTGTTTAAGCAACATGGGTCATGGGTGACAGGATAACAGCCAAATTAGATAAGGTCCAATGATCACGATTGGTGGAAGTCCTCTTTTAACAATACAATTGGGAAACCCCAAGGATGTGGATTCCTTGGGAGCATGCTTTTCTGCCGCATGAAATTGATTAAGCATTAGATTAATCTAATTCTTAATGTGGTTTCTATCACCTTAAGAAACAAAGTATATGGAAGATGGACCACCTAAGACGGAGGAAAACATTATCCTCCGCAATAGTTGTGGAGCACAACGGAAGAAGGGGAAAAAGTAGCACTGGCCTAAAAACGCAGATGTACTCATGACAGGACAAAAAACAGGAGTTCAAAAGCATGGGACACGAAACTGTGGTGGCATTTATTTAAGTAACAAGTTAAATATATTCTAAAATTTTTAATATTTATACACTCTATTTTTTTTTTAAATATTAATAATATTTAATATTTAAAAAATTCCCTAAAATTTCAAATAAAAGTTACTGTATCTACTCTTTGCATGTGAGCATGTGTGCGTTTATTAAGGGTCATATGCTTGTGTGTTTTGTCAGATTCTTCAGAAAGAACCTTTGGGAATCGCATCGAGGCACATGGGGAAGTTAGCAGACGTTGGACTTTACTCGGTTGGGTTTTTGTCTACCGAATATGGCAGGTTGTAGGATTTAGAAGAGGATCGAACTAGGCTACATGCAACAAAAAATCAGAGCCCCCGACCGTATTGTTTTGATGACATTTTATTATGTTTTGTGGGGAATTTAAAGAGGCAAAGAAGAAGACCAACATAAGAGATACTGATCTTGAGACACTAGTTTGCTTAAGCAAGGGGAATGATCTTATTCTGCTGAGAAAAACAAAAAGGGAAGCAGAGAGAGAGAGGATATTATTTGAAAAACGTTGAGAAAAGGTAGCAGTTTAACCGGAATTCCATCCGATGAGAGAAGGAATATGCGGTTCATGTTCATTGCACTTTTGCAGTGCACTGGTGAGACAAAGAAAAAGACATTAAAACCTAGAAAGCCCAATTACCTCTGCATGCATTTAACCTAGATCAGGATGGATCTTCGTTTTCTTGCAAGTTGCATGATTACTACTATCCTCTTCACAATATTTAGGTGATATTAGAAACAGACATTCAAAAAAATAAATATTATTATTAGAGTAGTTCATAATCAATGAGTCTTTGATTCAATATATATTTCCTTATCTTAAAGATGATACGATCTGAGATTCAGATTGTCGTATATATATAAATACTGGTAGGTATAAAAAAGTTATTCATATTGAAATAGACAGTCGAAAAGTTCTCAATCATTCTGATTCCTCGTACAATAATCTGAATGATTCCTCGTACAATAACTTTTCAGATCTGTCGTTCTGATTCTTTGCATCATAAACTTTTTGGATAGTTCTGTTCTGACATGTTTAATATATTAATAATTAGGCCATCCTCGTGACAAGGAATGATTCTATGACATAGAAGTTTATTCCTCAATGCTAAATACAAAAAGTTTGATTCTATGAGGAAAATGCTATAGCAGTAGGTTTTTTTTGTTTGGTCTGTGAGCAAGGCTGAAATCTATAGTTACTACAATAATACCAATACCGGGTACTTTATGTGAACGAAAGGGACGTGACAAATTAATTTGTCAGCAGTGGCCACAAACATGACGTTGTGAAAGAGAGGAGAGAGAGAGTACTTTTTTTTCTAGGCAAATTGTAGAAGCATGGAACAAGCCTGCGGGGTAGGGGATTCGACCTCCCGGAGCTTGCCCTCCCTTGTAGAAGCAAGGAACAAGCCTGCGGGGTAGGGGATTCGACCTCCCGGAGCTTGCCCTCCCCAAAGGGAGGAGGTGACAAGTGAGCTACAGATAACTGGCAGAGAGAGAGAGAGAGAGTACTTACTTGAAGCTAGGAGGATTGGAAGGCCACTCCGGCACATACTTCTCCAACGGGTAACAATGGAGTCTAAGATAGTCTCTCCAGTTGTGAACCTTCTCCTTGTTCACGTTAAAACTCGTGGAAAGTCTCATTGTTTTTGATGGATCGTCTGAGTACAACTTCAGTTTCTCCTCCACCGGCAGGTTAAAGAACTGATTGGCGACCTCGAACATTTTTGCCACAGCTTCCAAAGGCACGCCGTGATTGACCACCTACTTAAATCACCATATAAGATCAAAACTCACTCTAAAGTCAAATGTTTATAGAACCATACAGGAACATATTTTTTTTTTATTACACGCAGAAACTGACAAACTAATCGTACAACTTTTCAAATGGAGAAGCGAGAGGCAGAAAGCAGAGAGGAGTGAACTACGCATGATATGATTTACCTGGAAAAAGCCAAAGAACTTGCAGGCATCACCGATTTGCCTCACAATTTGGCTTCTGTCCTCAATACCCAAGTCGATAATCGGAACATCTTCGCAATCAGAGACTTCGGATAGCCGGGGTCGCTCGGACTCTGGCCGGATATAGCTTTCCGGCAAGTTCAAGTATGGAACCCCGGTGGATAGGACCTTAGTCTCCATATATCCAAAGAGACAAAAGCAATCAAAAAATATCTACGCTCGCAGAAGGGCTGGGTGCAGCCTTCTCTGCTTGGACTTTGTGTAGTTTCCTGGAAGGTGAGCACTACTCCACTCATCACACATAATTATATAGTAAGAGCAGCAGGGTGCAGGCGCCTGTTGAAAAAAGAAAAAGAAAAAGAAAACTCTGTGGATATACGTGCCGTGAGCTTTGGTTGTACACTTGTACGTAGCTACTGGTCCAATTGACATTTGTAGCCGTATAATTCGATGAAGTATTTTATACTATTACCTTCGAGATTCATTCAAAACTCTAGCCGTTGAAGACATCAAATATATATATATATATATAGAAAAAAAACAAAGAAAAATAAGAAGGAAATATATATAGTTTGTTTATACTTTTTCCTTTTCTCTCTTTTGAAGACGATATATTATAATATACATATATATAAAGAAAAAGAATAAATAAGCTATATATATATACTTACCAAAAAAGAAAAAAAGAAGAAGAAGATCTATTATAAAGGCCTATTATATATAGCTTATTTATACTTTTCTTTTTCTCTCTTTTGAAGACGATCTATTATAAAGGCCTCATTAAGGAGTAAATCTTTTTAAATACATTATTCTCTGTAATAAATACACACATTATAAAATCTACAGATCACATGTTATTATATTTCTTTAATTCTTGTTCACCCGAAATGATTTGATCAGCTAGGTGATGTCTGCGAGCAGTCTGTAGGCGCGCACCAGGAATGAACCTAAAAACTTGAAAGAACATGATAAACCTGTGGCTGTTAGGATTGATATCCAGAGAAAATGTGGCGGGAAATAGAATTGGAAAATATGGTATGTTTGGGAGTAAAAATTTTGGGTATTGGAGTTTAGAAAATATTATAAAGTAAAGAAATATTATGAGAGTTGGTAAATAAGTGAAGAGAGAGAAGATTTTTAATAAATATTATAATAATAAAAAATTATGTTGTGAATTTTTTTATAATAAACTTAAAATTTTGAGCTCAGTTAAATGGAAATCAAATATGCTCATAGACTCCAGAGGTCTAAGGATAGGCGACAGAATTTGCTTCTGTGATTTTTTTGTTGCAGAAGATACTAATAAAGAAACTAAAAGGGGGCATTAATGGGACCCAATGAGGCGTCTGGTAATTGCTAGAGGGACTGAAAGAGCATACTCCCACGTCACTGGAAGAAAGCTGGAAGACACATTTTAGTATCTGTGGGGGATGCTAAAGTACCCAAAAGTAAATTAACCCGACATTCAGTCCATAGAATTAGCATCTAATTTCGGCCGGGGAGCCCATTACCCTATTCTCTAAATCAAGGATTTAAATTAACTAACCTAATTAAATAAAAGGCGTCATAAGCTTGTGTGGTTAATATGAGTATAGTACTGGAATCCAATGAAAGATATTTTATATTAAAGTTAAATGCATCTCATACCCCTGTGGTATGTGGTAATAGCAAATATGCCCCTGAGGTAAACATTCAGGAGCAAATATGTTCTTCCGTTATGTGTCGTTTGAAACACTAACGATAAATACTGACGTGTCAAAATTAGACACGTCAGCACCAATCATAAATCGACACGTGACATTTTCGGAAAAAAAGGGAGGAGAACCTTCGAGCGGCGAAGGGAGCCCAGATCTGGGTTGCCTTCGCCGCCGCGGCTCCCCTGCTCAGGGGTGGCCGGCAGGGTGCCACCCCGGCGACGGGGGAGCCCTGATCTGGGCTCCCCAGCGTCGCGCGCGCCGCTCGCGCGACGGGGGAGCCCAGGAGTAGGGGAGACGCGGCGGCGAAGGGAGCCCAGTCGCAGCTCGAAGGTTCTCCCTTTTTTTTCGAAAATGCCAAGTGTCGATTTATGATTGGTGCTGACGTGTCTAATTTTGACACGTCAGCATTTACCGTTAGTGTTTCAAACGACACATAACGGAAGGGCATATTTGCTCCTGAATGTTTACCTCAGGGGTATGAAAAGGACTTTGTTTACCTCAGGGGCATATTTGCTATTACCGCATACCACAGGGGCATGACATGCATTTAACCCTTTATATTATAATCTTACTAAAAGACCTCTTAAAAAAAAGGGTTGACTTTATAAAAACTAACACAGGACAGCAAACTTTAATTGGAAGGTGGCACTGAATTAGGAAGATCTTAACTACCTTAGATAGAGTTTGGTCAGGCAGATCCATACGTTCTACCTTCATGTGCTCATGGGGGAAAATAAAATAATATTTATTTCTCTTAAATTTGTAATGTTTTAATTATTTTCTATTAGATTGTCAATTTCAGAAGTGGGAGATTGATTAAATAACAATTAGAGACCATGTGAGTGCACATTTGAAGGTTCATAGGACGACTGATGAGCTAGCTAGCCAGGCAGATGGAATGTCTTACTTATGAGTGTTCGGGTGACAAGGAATAAGAATCTAATTGGTGGGTGAAGTAGATCTCTGATCTTTTCATGATGCCATATAAAACGACTGACAGTAGTTTCTCAAGTTATATATATATATATATATATATATATATATGTGAACGACAATCACCAACTTGCATGGTTAATTAATCCCCCCCCACACCCCCACCCACTTGCAAATTTGGCTAAAGCTTTCGTGGATACCTTTTCTTTTTGCTATTATGTGGCTCATAAGGTTATCACAATCAACTCCAAAGTTGTGTGCGGTTCCTTTGTGATAAGTTTATGACGTACGCGGACAGCTTATTTTCTCATAAATATTGAAAGTATTGAGACTAATACAAATAAATATTATGATTTATGGATACTATTTATTAGATCACCAATTATCCTAAAAATTAAAATTCGTAAAATAAGGGGAATTGGATTATTTCGTATAGTTTTCTAAGTCGTTTTAGATGTATTAATCCAAACACCCTCCTTAATAAGTGAACCTTACGTGTGGTCCAAGATCATCGATCTTAACAAGTAAAATCTAAGTATTATATTTATAACTATAGTTTAACGTACCTAAACATGGGGTAAAGAGTGGAGTACTCGTTACTTGATCTTAAGACTATTAAAATATTGACATTGTGTTAAATTATCAAATGTCTCAAAAATTTAAATTGATGGAAAATCATGAATTTGATTACCGAATAAATAATATAACTTAGATTTATTAGTATTGGGTTTTTGCCCCTTTTGTACGTTATATATGCAAGCGAAAGTGATATCAAATCAAGAAGATTAAGAACTTCTAAAAATGAATTAAAAAATTCGAGAAAACAATATCATTGTCAGAACTTCTTTGAGCATCGTAAACTTAACGGTTTGTGTATTTTGACGAAGACTTTCTATTCGGTCCACGTTAATATACAATGATTCTTTTAGATCAAACTCCGCCAAAGACTGATGAGTTAGTGGTGTTCATATGCTCTTGCCTCTCAAATGTTCCTGCAGCATTCGTATAATGTAGATGCCTCGGGGGGAATTTTGCATTAAAAATGACAAATTGGAAAGATGTATCATATATATAAGATGGTATCGACCTCGCTCCTGCTGCCTCTCGAATGTTTCTGCAGGATTCGTATAATTTAGATGCCTCCGGGGGAAGTTTCCATTAAAAATGACAAATTGGAAAGATATATCATATAAGATGGTATCAACATCGCTCTCGTCTTTAATTTGAGAAGGCCCCAACGAAGGCCATTGGTGATCATGATGTCCCACTCCTCGTCCCTTCTGATCTGATCCCGTGTCCAAAAAAAACAAGGATGATGGGTACTTCTATGGCCCTCAAACGTGAGGAAAACGCATGGTCTATAGCTGAAGACGTCATTCTTTTTATGAGTTAAAATTTGGTGCAGAAAAAAACGTTTTAATTAAGTAATATCACTGAAAACTTGATCCGGTGGGGAAAAATCATGATAAGCAAAAGCATATATTCGAAAGGCTTTATTTAGAACTCAATCATTTCATGAAACTCAATTCCAAACGTACGTGCATGTTTATTGTTTCAAAGTAATCATGTTCTGGTTTTTAGTACTTAATTTAACGTTTTCTAGAACTTTATCCATCCAATATTAATCCATTGGCAACAATATTAGTCCCAGTAGAAGTGTTTACCATGGATATATATCCTGATTTGACTGATCAACTTTAATTACTTCAAGTATTTACCATTCATTGGAAAATGTTTTGAAAATGTTGAAAATGTTGCATATATACATGCCAAAACGAAATGTTCACTTCAAGGCTTAGAGTCGTTGCAGCTCCTTTTTCGGTGCAGGACTTTGACTTGGTGCATGGAGATTGAAGGCATCCAGATCGTGTTGTCGGGGACGGAAATTAACAAAACCAGGGCGGTGCATGTGGTATGCAATGGGTGGTTCTCATTGAGCAGTCGGCATAGTACGGTGATGCAATGGATCTGCATGAGTTAATTATTATCCATGTGCCAATCTTTTAATGTGGGTCCTGGTAAGTGCTCGACAAACTTTCAAAAATTTTGCTAGTCCTATGTGCTTTCCGAGTTGAGCTGGTAGGTCTTCATTGGAAACCCGAGCCTGGCTAAGATTTGTATGGTCATGCAACACAACAATATTCTGTACGCCCCCAAAACTTTCTTTTGGAGGAATTAATCCTAAAATTTTATCACAACAATTAGGAGACTTGTGAATGCATTTATGTGACTAGGTGTTAGGCTATGTATTGAGAGAAAATCTAATACAGATCAATTTCGTCGTACAAATGTTGAAGTTTGAAGAAGTCCCACATTGCTTAGCAATGTGGGGTGTTGTAAAATATTGGCTTATAAATAGAAGCTCATATGTAATGTTTTTAATATAAGTGAGTTAACACAATTAATCCAATTGGGTATTCCCCTAATAGATGTCTCACTTATCAAGTTTAAAATTTTTTATTTTTAACATGGTATCAGAACAAGGTTTTCGGCTTAGTCCGGTTACCTCTTGGCGACCATCCGGTTTAGTACCGGCAATTTCCCGGCTTAGTACCGACTTTCTCTCTGCTCATTACCGGCTTTCTTCCGGCTCAGTAAATGAGGTTAATGTGTCCCGAATCATACGTCTTGTCATAGCTTCTATTAGTGTATTTGAGTATTGGCGTAATTCTTTGTCAAACTGAGTTATAATTCCTTATTAATTAAGATTGGTCAAAGTGTTCAAGAGAAAAAAAGTCACTCAACATATTTGCTCAAGAAAAAGATTCTATAAGTAAGTTGCATGCTCCACGCTCGAGTAAAACTTTTTCAAAAAGGCTCACTTATGTTTCAGAGTCCTATTATACTTGAAACTCAAACCCTTGAAAAATATTATAATATTTCTTATATTTATGTTGTTAGGGAGAAAAACACTCTAAGCAAGGAAGACATTCCTTGTTTATTTGAACCCTCATATAAGAGAGAAAAATACATAAGAGATTCTAGATCTAAATTACTAACTTTTTATCTCATCCAATCATTTAGAAATCAACTTTCAGAATATTGAAGGAGTTTGGATGTTGGAGTTTCGTGTTGAAGAACAAGATCGTTTGTGAAAAGTTCATAAGAAGAACTTGAGACTCCTAAGGTAATTTCATAGCAAAGCGAGTTTGAGTAGAGTTATTCGGATTATTACATTGTGGTTGTCAGAATTAACACAAACGTTTTGTCAGTGTCTAAATCATCGTTTATAGGATTTTCTTCCTAATGAATTTTAACCGGCACCAAATTCATATTCACGCTTTAAGTGTAAATTGAGTCTAAACCGATTTTTTCACATTCAATTTAAGTTGGGGAGAACTAGAAAATTACTTCTAACGCGTACATATATATATGTGTCGCTTTTGAAAACAGTTGCAATGCATATTGAGTACTACGGAGAAATTGAGTGGCGGTGAGAAGTGGGAATGTTTGGCATTATTGATTACTCGTCCTAGTCCTAGTCCTTTTCCAAAGCCTCGCTAGTGCTCTGGTCCGCCACTGCAACAGAAGATTGTTATACAAATTCCCACTGATCGAAAATTCGCCCGTCATCTCTATCTTTCTACTTACCCCTTTCGGTGGGTTGGCTTGGCCACCCTTTTCATTTAATTTTGTGGTCACATATATACAAACTGTTGACTGTTGAGGGTTGAGGGTTGGCACAAAGACGTTCGATAACCAACATTTTAGAAAACATTATAAATGCAGTTCACACGGGAAAAGAAAACCAATACCAAAGCTTGATCACTTTCAACCTTTTGGCTGTTGATAATAGGGCTCTCTAAAACATTATTCACATTTATTTATCATGAAAATTATCGCAAACTACAACAATTGCCGACATTTAAATATTTAATATTCCCACACAATTATACCTAATCTTGATAATTCAATCATCTCTAATAATTATTTATAGGGTAAACTACAATTTCTCTCTTCAAATTTTCACTCGAAACTTTAATTCGTTGCAATTCCACCCTTTAATCTGTTGGAGGCATTATGTCCAACAATTTTTGTCTCATATAAACGGAACGTGACTTTCTCTTTACGTTATTATAAAATTTTGGATCCATCTGAGTCCATCTAAGTCTTTCTCGCGATCCGGACTAGGGCTGAATAAAATCGGCCCGCAGACCGGACCGGATTGATGCGGTCCGGTTTATACATTTCTGATATGCGGTCCGGACCAGACCGCATTTAATACTTTTTTTAAATATATTAAAAAAGCGCTCTGCGCAGTGCGGCTCGCGCAGTGCAGTGTAACTCTGTACTGCGCAGAGCAGGCTCTGCACTGCGCGAATAAAATTTTAATTTTTTTAAAAATAATTAAATCCGGTCTGGACCACTT
This sequence comes from Myrica gale, assembly GCA_963930655.1. NCBI lineage: Eukaryota > Viridiplantae > Streptophyta > Magnoliopsida > Fagales > Myricaceae > Myrica > Myrica gale. Next base: position 24,019,763 of record OZ005611.1, read on the forward strand.
AAGTGGTCCAGACCGGACCGCATTTTAAAGGGCCGGAAATGCGGTCCGAAAACCGGACCTCATTTCCGGTTTTTCACCCCTAATCCGGACACCTAAGAGAAGTAAACTAGCTATATAATATTTTTTGGGTCTACAAATTGCGAGAAGCACAGTGAAAGGTTGGAAATAGCTCAAATGGATCCAAATTTGTATAACTATGTAAGAAGAAGGTTACCTTCGATTTACAATGGACAAAAACCGTTTGAGGGTTCCAACAGATTGATGGATGAAATTGCGAAAAGAAACATATTTTGAGATGACGAGTTGTAACGAGTTAAAGTCTGTAGGAATATTTGAGAATCGAGTAGTAAGTTGATGATGAAAATTATAATTTACCTTAAAATTAGATGGAATGAAAAAAAGTTGTCTTCCAAATACATAATCATTGTTACGTTGGTCATATTTCCAAATCAATCATAATAATCAGATTAAACTTAATAATTCTTGTAATTTGTTAAAATTTAAATTTTGAAAAAAAAAACATTTTCTACAGTAACTATTTGGTTATATTTCCAAATCTCGGGTCTTTTCCGGGACGCAGAAGAAACAAAAATCATTACAAAATAATAATCGAACGTCAATTCAGTAAGCATGATCTTATTAATATTTTTTTTGTAATATATTTGTGGTTACACTTTTTTTGGCAAAAGGGTCGACCTAAATATCTAACAGTAGGACCCCCCAGCATTGAATCGAGCCCCGGCCTAAAAGTTACTCGGGTGGTATCCACCCGAGTTCCGGAAGAAGTGGTCCTGTCGTGCCGACAGGTAGGATAGTACTTCTACTTCTAGTTACCTAAAACGAAAGACACCTATCCCGTATCCCCAAAGACCTAATCTCTCTGCTGCCCTTATTATAGAAGTACCTTAACCAATGCATGTGCTAGGAAACTGACGTCATCCCAGGGCATGCTTTGTGCGTCATCGTGTGACGTAGTCGTGACCGTTCGCTAACGACAAGGGCAACTTGCGTGGAGAATATCGAAGCACCTCGATTGGCTGGAGGTCGACAAACACGCGCGCGGCGGGGACTTCGGATTCGTTCGGATTACGCCAAAGGTTGTATCGGTCTTTTCAGCTTTTTGTTTTGCGTCTGGAAAGGTTTGAGTGGTGTCTAGGGTGTTGTTCGGTTAGGTTGTATTTTGAAGATTTTTTTTTGTTTTGAGAATTTTTTGGGATATTTGAGGGTGAAAATTTTGGGTATTGGGTTTTGGGAAATATTATAAAGTAAAGATATGTTATGAGAGTTGGTGAAAAAGTAAAGAGAGAGAAGATTTTTAATAAGTATTATAATAATAAAAAATTATGTGGTGAATCTTTTATGATTAAACCTAAATTTTTGGGCCCAAATATTTGAGCCCCAAACATACCCTTTATCTGAGGTTAACTTTATTGATATGCGTGTTGTAGTTATTTTTATGTAGGGTTAAAAATGATGTTTGGTTGTAGAATATTTTGTATTCTGAGAATTCAAAAAAATCCTGAGGATTTTGTTTGGCCGAACAACCCCTAGGACTCAGGATTTGTCCTAATAAAAACGAAGGCTCTTTACATGTCCACGTGTTATCTAACTTTTACAAAATAGTCTATGTGGTATGAATTTCAACAAAATGGTTAATGTGTTATAGTTTTGAGACAAATTAGTCTATGTGGTATAAATTTTAACAAAACGGTCTCTGTAGTATAATTTTAAGACAAATTAATCCCTCTGTCCAAATCGTGTTTTTTAGCATTAGTATCCAAATCAAGAGTGGTATACAAATCACGAGTGTTGTACTTCTTTTAGCTCGTAGAATTAGTCTCAACCTCAACCTTAGACTCGATTGGTTCGATCCAGTGGAATAAACGTGCGAAATTCATCTTCCACAACGACTGCTGACATGTCAATGCGTGAATGACAAGTGGCATGTACAACACTATCCTGTTAAGTGGGTAACGACAACCGGACAGATGAATTAATTTGTCTCAAAACTATATCACATTGACCATTTTGTTGAAAGTCATACTACATGGACTATTTTGTAAAGATTGGATACCACGGGGACCGATGAGGTAATTAAGCCTAAAAAGAATTCGAAGTCAAGTTTATGGGTCTAATTAAGGATATAAATAAGTAAATAAAAAATTTGGCCAAATCACATATTCCATCATTTATTTATTTGAATATCAAATAATAAGAAACTATATAATTTATTTCCAGTAGGTATCAGTGTTACTAACAAGGTAGGTATTTTCTAATTTATATTCATTGAACTAAACATTAATCAAAGATGCCACGTTGACGTTTACTTGCCGGAGCAAGTTTTGGCAGTTTCTAAAGCTGCGTGGAAATCAAATCGTCTAGATTAAAATACTCTTAAATGATTTGAGCCGAAAATATATCATTTTATTCAATACGATTAAGAAAGGCTCCTCGTTCTCTTTGATACTCTATTTTGAAGCATTTTTAAAAAAATAAAAAATAAAAAAATACATGTTGTACCCTCTACCTACCACAAGTCTTCCAATGCTTTTCATGATGCTAGTGACAATCCGATGTTGGGCTTTTCATGTTGGGGTTTGAAGAAGTAAAAATTCCATGTTGGGCTTCGACGAAAGTCAAAAGCAAAGCAAAATCCATGGCGAATTAATATGGCCCAAAAGAAAGCCGACGACACCCCTTTTCTCCCTGTTTTCTCCCCACCCACCGAGCCTTTACGGAGGAGGGGGAGCTCCGGCTCCTTCTTCACCCCTCCTCCTTTTTTCTTCTTCTCTTTTTCCACTCCCTCTCTTCCCTCTTCTCTTTCCTTCTCTTAGATCCGGTCGGTTGTGGCTTGGTTGGGTGGTTTTTTCTTGCATGTGGCTTCCAAGCGGTTATCGGCGATTTACGTCTCCTTTGGACACGCACGCGCCGGCTGGTTGGACTCCTCACGCCGAGAGCTACCATATCCATCTTCCCCGAAGTCAAACCAATGGCGGATGTTGATCCATGGACGGCGCGTGGATCTAACGCGCCACTACTCTTGGCCGCGCGTGACCGCCCCTTTTTCACCTAAATCTAGATATTCTCTACCGGAATAGCCTCTGTGGCTCCTGCCCTTCATTTGCCGGTCTGGATCTCCTCCTCCGCCCTACAGGCGCCGGCGGCGCCGACAGTCCTCTTCTGGCCAAATTCTCCCCGGTTTCATGGGGAGCTTTATGTTAAACATAATCCTGTTTGGGTCAGCCCCTATGTTTAGGGCTTGTTTTATGTTACGCTTTCGCCTGTTTGGGCTAGCCTCAGTTTTTAAGGCTTGTTTAGGTTTAATTACATGTTTTTTTATTGTTTGCAATTGCAACTGAGATTGTAAGTTTAGCACTCTACTGGAGCCGGCTCGGCAACACTGTTGTCGGTCCTTCAGCAACAATTCTTTCACGGTTTTTCCGTGTTCCCTAGGACTTTCGGGTCCTCTCGCTTCAGACTTTGAGTCCGCCATCTCTGAGGACTTGTGTCTTCTTTTAAAGCAACTTTATTGTTGGCCCCTCCACTGTTGTTTGTAACGCCCCTTTTGGGTTATGTTCTTTATTTTTCTAGATTTGTAATTTCTGTTTGTATATTTTTTAATATATCATCACGAGTTTCAACCAAAAAAAAAATATGGCCCAAAAGATGATAGCTAGAGTGAACATGGGACACCTTCTACCCTAATGGGTCTTTTTGCTCCCTTTGCTGTAGACAAAAATAGTTGGGCTTTCACAGGCTTGGGGCATCCTTCACATGCTTGTGTTTCTATTGTCTCTACGAGAATGCTTTTATAGAGATTGTGTGTATATGACCTCCGAAGGTTTAGGAGCTTTACCCTAATGGGTCTTTTTGCTCCCTTTGCTGTAGACAAAAATAGTTGGGCTTTCACAGGCTTGGGGCATCCTTCACATGCTTGTGTTTCTATTGTCTCTACGAGAATGCTTTTATAGAGATTGTGTGTATATGACCTCCGAAGGTTTAGGAGCTTTGGTTATATTTCTTGCTAACCCAAATTTTTTTTTTTACTCCAAAACATTGTTTATGAGTTGGCTGCTTAGTAATTGACTCTAAAGTTTTTTTTTCTCTCTCTCTATGTGGTCCTCTTAAAAAGAGGATTCCCTGCAGGTAATTTGTGATGTCTATTTCAGTGACAATACTCTTGTTGGATAGAAAATAAAATGAGGAAGCATCAAGTGTTGGGGAGATAAATAACTTGTAAAGTATCCAAGTGAGTGGGTAATATAGCATATAGAAATACTGCTCAACCTAAAAGCTTAGGCTTATAGATTATAGCCTAATTATGTTATATTAAACACTCGCACTTATGACTTATTTTTAATGCGGGATAATATTTTACCCTCCCACGCGTGTATATTCAACAATTTCATACCAGTAAATTCAAAGTAAAGGCAATATGTAAACTAAGACTATGTTTGTTAACAAAAATTTTACCTCCTAAAATTTTAACATAATAAAAAATTATATTATAATCTCTTTCTTTCCGTTCAGATCATTACTTTTCACTATAATAAATATTAAAAATTATCTATTTTTACACCTTTTCACCAAATTAGAAAATGGAGCGAATCAATCCTGGACTATTTATTCGTACGAGTTTGGCTGCCGACATTCACGAGTCTGGAATTTGTGAACGAACGAAATGACTCCTGGGCCGGGCCGAACATGTAAATATATTATTATATTCAACTGAAATTCTGGGAGAGCAAGTAATAGTCCACCACCAAGGCACTTATGTGAGCTGGGCCTAGCCACGGTAAAAGTCTAAAGTCAAATTAGGCGTCCTGTCCCTTACCACCTTCGTCAATGAAAACGACGCTGTTTACGTATTCGTCAACCCAACTCTTTATCCACTTTCCTGGAAAAACCCAGACAGGGGACTCTATAACCGGCACCTTTCCCTGGCTCGTCCCTGAAGATAGCGAAGAAAACTGCATCGAAAATGGAGCATTCGAGCCATGAATCCCTGTTGAAACACCCGAACTCCATAACCTACGAGTCCCCCTTCCCACTATATGCCATCGCTATCTCCCACTCCCCTTACCGTGTCGCTGTCGGCAGCTTCCTCGAGACCTACAACAACCGCGTCGACATCCTCTCCTTCGACCCGGACGCTTTGACGCTTAAGCCCCACCACCCTTCTCTCTCCTTTGATCACCCCTACCCACCCAGCAAGCTCATGTTCCACCCCTCCAACCCTAATCTCCTTGCCTCCTCTGGCGACTTCCTTCGTCTCTGGGACCTCCGCGACCACTCCATCGAACCCCTCTCCGTACTCAACAACAGCAAGTCCTCCGATTTCTGCGCCCCACTCACCTCCTTCGACTGGAACGAAGTCGAGCCCAGGCGCATCGGCACCTCCAGCATCGACACCACCTGCACCGTCTGGGATATCGACAAGTGCGTAGTGGAAACCCAGCTCATCGCCCACGACAAGGAGGTATACGACATCGCCTGGGGGGAGGCTAGGGTTTTTGCCTCCGTCTCAGCCGACGGATCGGTTCGGATTTTCGATCTCCGAGACAAGGAACACTCCACTATCATCTACGAGAGCCCCCAGCCCGATACGCCGCTTCTTAGACTAGCATGGAACAAGCAGGACCTCAGGTACATGGCCACAATTCTGATGGATAGCAACAAAGTCGTAATTTTGGATATCCGATCGCCGACGATGCCAGTGGCTGAGCTGGAGAGGCATGCGGCGAGCGTAAATGCGATCGCTTGGGCGCCCCAGAGCAGCAGGCATATTTGCTCGGCGGGGGATGATACTCAGGCCCTCATATGGGAGCTGCCGACGGTGGCTGGTCCTAATGGGATCGATCCCATGTCTATGTACTCGGCTGGGTCAGAAATTAATCAGCTGCAGTGGTCAGCGGCGGTTCCCGACTGGATTGCCGTCGCCTTCTCCAACAAAATGCAGCTCTTGAAAGTTTGAGGTACGGCTGAGATTTATTGCATTATTGATATCGATATTGGATTGTGGTACTTGCAATTTTAGAATTCCTGCTAGCCAATGGTGCTTAGGGTTGAGCTAGTTTTATTTTGGGAACTAGTAAAGCAGTTGTTGCGAAACAATGAATTTGGTCTCTTCAAATTGAAACGACAGTTTTCATTGGCCGGCATTTGTGTTTCTATGTGTCACTTCTGAATGGTTATTGTTTCAAAGACTTAGAAATCTGATACATTGTGCTGTTACTTTATACGTCATGGAGAAACGTCTAACTTCCTCAGAAGAATGGAGGAAAGATAAACTAGTGCTTGAAATTCTTTCCCCCCTTTGCTAGTGACATTCATATCATGTATATGTCAAATTTGTCATGAGTTCTGGAGCTTGATGAGCCTTCTTCAGTTAGGCGATGAGCTTTTTGAAAGTTTTCATGTCTGGAGAAAACTTACACTTATAGAAAGCTATTGGCCCTTAATTCCTTTTCTCTTTTTTCTTCTGTTGGCCTTCACACTTATTGGTACTTTGAGTTTCTTGCTTCTTCTTCGTCTTCTCTCTCTCTCTTCCCCCCCTCAAACCAAAATCCCGGAAAAGAAGAAAAGAAAAGAAGAAGCAACTTAATTTTAGTCTTAGTTTTAGACTTCGGTTGTCTGAGTGTTCAATCTCATTCCTTTGCCATCCTTGCTTCACCCTCTAATTTTGGCCTTAATCTTGGTTGGCAGCATTGAGTTGGCTCATCTACACCTTATTCATATCACCTACTACCTTTGGAAATCACTCAGGCTGGGCAAACGTGAGCCTTCCTTTCTTGTTGCATGCATTGGAGGTCCCCTATATACTGATATTGAGTATGTCTAGAGTGATGAACATGTTGGTACGAGATTCTAATCATGTAGAGATTATAAAGTGCAGCAATGGGACTTCAATTTCAAGGAATTAAAAAGTGCTCTAAGTAATACTGGGCTCGCCAGTCTGACATCTTAGTCGGATTTGTTTCGAAGCTCAAGTCAGTGGCGTGAGTTGCAATGTGGAACAAGGGACGTTCTTGTTGTATTTTCATTTATGACATGAACCAACAACATCTTTGGTGTTCATATGATCCGCTCAGGAGGTCCTACTTTGGTTTACTGATAAAACTGTATCTTGATTTCCTTGCTTTTTTGGATGAGTAGGCCCAGATGATGTAATTGGACTGCCATGGAGAATTATTCTACACAGTACTTATACTTTGTTGAGTGTCTTTTTCTATACGCGCTCTCTTGCTGAATTTGATGAGCTTTACAATTCCTTCTATGCAGATTCCTTGATCACGGAAAGGAAAGTTGGCAACTTAATGGCCCTGCTCTAAGCCCGCGTGTTTTCTTGGACTAAACTATACCTGGTGTTACGCAAAATGGCCCTTGTGTTACTTCTAAGGAGTGTTCTAGCATGTTGGGAACGGATGCCAGACTCTTTTGTGACCATCTAGTTCCCATCAGTTTATTATGTAGGTAGGAGACACACTTTCGCATGTATTATTGTCCTGTGTAAGCTCACTAGTCTTCTAATGTATTGTGGACCTATGAAGCTAACTAACCAATTTTTACTTTCGATACTGGTCTATTCCACTTGAGTTGCCCGTTGCCATTCACCCTTCTGATGTATTACTGCTGTTTATTAGATGTCAGTTTTGGAGAGAAGATATCTGATAGCACCCCTTGTAGTAAGCTGGTTTCTGGACTATCAAGATCTTATTTGACTCGCCTAATTCTGTCTGGGCTGGTGGAAAAGTTTACTGTTGGGGGGATGAAATTGGCTTTCATTGTAATTGAAATATAGTACATCAAGAAATTCCCTGTACTTATCTGTAACAGAAGGAAAAAAAGAAGAAGAGAGAATCGTGGAGGATGAACTGACCTAGGCTAGATGTACAGTGACAAACTGACATTCCAGATCTATTTGGGGTAGCTTTTTTATTCACTTTGGGGTTGGAGAATAACTTTAAAGCTCAATCCTTGTAAATTGAAGGCATGTTACATGATGGATTAGGATTCTCACGTGTGGATCCCATATGAGTATAGGGTTTATATTGTTCGAAATTTTATTAAATAGTGTAAGATTTATTTATTATATTTGTCTTTCTTTAAATTGTATAATGCATTTTAGACAGAAAATTACAGAAGATAAAATATACTAGAACTGTAGTCGCAAGTGAGACATCCCCTGCCTCGAGGAGGCTTGATTGAGGGGTAAGAACGAATAACTACCGTTTGACATATGGAAAGCCAAGTGGTGAGCGGCTAAAATCGGCAAACATAGTACGAGTTGGGCTTCCACCACTGGATCACGAGTCTTCTGCATGTTGTTCCTTTGTTAGAGGAGAAGATTATTACTGGACTTACCTTGTTTGGTGGGAAACTAAAAATCATTGAAAAAGATATGCATGTGATTGACGATGCATATCTTTTTCATAGGAGGCAGTTGTGCTGAACAATCAACGTTAGTAAAAACTTTTGACCGAGGGAGTGAAAACAGAAGTCAAGGAATTACTAAGAACATTCGAGAGAGCCGTAATCCGTATAGATTTCTGCCGCCGTCAGTCCCTTTATACTCGCATGTGGAATCCTGTGTTTGACTTGCGAGTACCGTAGAGAAAAAATGTTATTAGTAGACTTTGCTCAACGGAAGAAGGATATCAGGGAAAACAATTTCTTGATCAATCATTTTTACACTTTTACACTAGATGGGAAAGGATGACGTTATTGAAAGGAGGGTAGAATGTCAATCTTAAAGCGGAAATTAATTTCTAATGGAAATGTCACTGTAAAAGTGGTAATTAGAGTCACTGCTTCCACAATGGAAGGCTGGTCTGCTTCATCCAATTCTAAAAGATACGCAGAATTATACTCAGAATGTTTATAGTATGTAGTTTGGGCTCAAATCAACTTGTCTTTTTTGACAGAGAAGGAAAGTATTTCCTTTTATATCTTTCTTCCAAGCAAGATAATAGAGAAACTTTTTTTATTTTCTTTTTTTAAAATAAGAGAGGAGAGAACGATTTCTCCTTGTGGAAGGGGAACCGTCTTTCTATAGCCAAGTGTATAATTATAGGAGCATATGCTTTTGTGTAAAGGAGATGCTTACTCTATTATTTCTGACAAGATTCGTTGCGTGCTAGATTATATGTCAAAAAATTTACCTCTTCAGTTTAAAATTAATTTAGCTCAATTTATCAATAATTGTCTTTAATTCACGGATTAAGTACTGCTAATAATTGTCTTTAATTCACGGATTAAGTACTGCTAATAATTAAATTCAAGTAGAGTCTATGCAAGAATCTGAAGGAGCAGCAATTTAGGTATATATGCAGATAAGATTGAGCCTGGTTTTTAAAGTCGTGATAGCATTTTTAAGATCAGATAGAAGAGATTCTCTTTTGGGATGTCTGCACATTCAAGGGTGCGCTCAGTTACACAGATTCTCCCTTTTGGAGAGCCCGTGTTAATTACTTGATCTCTTAGGCGCTCAATTAAGAGAACCCAGAGAAGTTGGCAGTCAATTAATTCATTTTCTATCTTTTGCTGCTGATCTCGCAACGAGATGAGCAGCTCCTTGGTGGCATTGTTTTCTTTTACTGCATGTTCTGCATATAAATCAGTGAACTCACCCGATCGAATCGATTGATCTTAACTGAAGTCTTCTATTACCTGACGAGTCCAATATTTTTCACTTTTGGTCATCTCTTGACCCGCACCTCGGGTGTACTTGTTAGTTCCACATACATATCATGCTCCACTACTACTGCATGCCTTACTGAAAGTGAGATTTGTTATCAAGTCTTTTATCTTAGCTGCAGTGAAGGAGTCAGAAATACAATCGAAGGGGGCAAACTTCTAAGGAAAAGTGACAAAAAAAATTATTGCACAATGCAAAAAAATGTCTTAAAAGTTAAAATATAAAAAATAAGAATTAAAAACATTAAAAATATTGAATACATGTACTTATAAGGAAATCTGCCAAAATAAAAAATTATTTTGTGAGAGAAAAACAATGCGCTACCTTGAACAAAAATATCCGAAAACACATACAGAAACACTTAAGCTCCTATATGTCACATATAATTATTTAATTCCAAAAAAAATTACAAATAGACTTTCCTAGAAATATTTGGGAAGCGATTTTGATTTTGAATCTCCCTTCTTGTAGTGCCGCTTTGGATCAATGACACCTCTCAATTATAATCACAAAAACAACTATAAATCATATGTCAACGTGAAACTTTCTACCAAGAAGAAATTGGAACTCCATTATCAGCTTGAGTTCCAACATCTAGTAACTCCTAGCAAGTGGACATCCACCAAGCCAATTAGAGAGTGTTCCTATAATATCTATAAGCATATAAACTACTGCATGAATATGCTTGCCACACAATACATGTCCCTACATCATTATTTATGATGATTTGGATATGTAATTGACTTAAACTCTGAACAAGTTCAATGTATGTCAAGAGAAGACAAGAAATTGATTGAATCAGATTTATTCAAGTGCAAAAAAACCCTAACATGAAACTGGTTTAATTTTATATCCAAAACATGAGATATGATGACAAGATACACCCACATGAATAAATGTACTTAGCAGAAGATACAAGAAAAAAATGCGGAGAACGTAAAATAAATACACTTTCACCAGATTCTTCACATGGATATCACGCTGAAAAGTAAAATATCGATCCAAGGAGGGCGGGCCGGGTAAAAAAAATAAAAAAAATTAGGTGTAATAAATTTGGTTTTGGGGGGAGCCAACCGGGGCGGTGGCCCCTGTTTCCTCCCCCCTTGGCTCCGCCTGTGCTTAGCTGTGTTGCGCCAATTCACACAACACTCTATTCACTAAAACAAATTTGATCTTTAACGACGAATTTATCAGTGGCGAAACTCATTTCGTCGCTAAAAATACATCTTCAGTGACAAAATTAGGCATTCGTCGCTAAAGAGTAATACATCTTGTTCGAACAAATCAAATGTCGTTTGAACACGTATTAGTGACGAAAACTTCTAAATCGTCACTAAATAAATTTTTAGCGACAAAAATATTTTGATCACCCAAATCATTTGGTTCGAACAAGAAAAATGTGGTTCGAACAAGTGAGGATTCATTTAACCCTAAATACCATTTCTTCTCCCCGCCGCTCGGGAAAAAACCATTTAACCCTAAATACCATTCCTTCTCCCCGCCGCTCCCCCCAACCTTTTGAAAAATCTCGTCTCAAGCCCCTCCGATCGCTGCCCTCTCCATCGACAGTGCCTCTCCTCTTCATCGAAATCTCTAGCCCCCCTCCTCTCTTCCTCGAAGCTCCTGCCCCTCCCCTCTACGTCGAAGCTCCAGATCTCCCTCGAAATCTATCTGTCTCTCTCGCTCACTGTTCGGAGTTGCATATGTTATTCTCATGTCAGTTAATTTTTTTTAACACTTTGCTCTCCCAAAAACTTATCTGAGTTGTAGTCCTTGATTATTCTCCATTTTTCGTTCTTAAGTGACTCCCTGGTTATCTTCTCCATCTGCATCTACGAATAGAGTGGTTTACTTCGGTTTATTTCTTATCAGCATTTAGGAGAAAAGCAATTTACACGTGTTAAATTTTTTTCTCGTCTTCGGTTGGGAGAGAGGGGGTAGGGGTTGATTAGTAGTCTGGGCTGTTACAATTCTGATAAGTGCTTGTTCTGTTTTCTTAGGCATCTTTTTTTTGATTTTATCGAGGACATCAACTTGGAGTTCCTAGGCTTTATTTTGTTCATTTTTCCCTTTTATATTTTGCAGATGGAGCCCATCCCAAGTGGGAATCCGCCTCCTAGTTTTGACTCCTCTACATGCCGCAGTGTGTGAGTGATTTGTAACGGTTTTTTTCTTTTTTTTTCTTTTTTCCCTCTCTTTTGTTCTTTTAGCTTGAGGTCTTTTTCTGTGTCATAGTCTGCATAATGAGACATCATTCTTCACCTAATGGGTCTTCTTTAGAATCAAATTAGTTAAAATTGTAAATTTGGTGGGCAGAATGTGTTTATAAGATTGTCTGATTCATCCTTAAGACAAGAAAGAGAGCTGCAAGAAGTGATTAATAAGCTTCAGGAATCTGAGAAAGAGAGTTGTTTGCTAGTGGATACCTTGCGGTCCAAGCTGTCATTATTGGAGAAACCTTTGTTTACAATTGATGCTCAAATTTTGTACTTCATTTGCACCTTTAGAGGTTTGTATCTTGATTGTCCTTTCTCCTGCAGGAAGAGAACATGCAAAAGTTGGTCGTCTCTGACAATAAAGTCCGACAGCTGTAAACTCAAGTTTGTGAAGAGCAGCTAGCCTCTGCAAATGGAAGAAAGGTATTTATAGGCCTTTCACTTTAGTATATATTATATTAAAGTGTAATTTATTGTTTGGGATTTTATTCACATGAAAATAGATGCTGAGGCTAATGCTTATTCTGTTTGTTTGGGTATTGAAACAGAGAGCGGAAGAACTTGAACATGAAATAGAGAGTAGATATCTAGTCTAGCTTGTTTTATTCTATCTGGATGTGTACGTGGTTTTTAGATTGGAGATGCAAGTAAAGGGATATATTTGTGCGTCTCCAACCAAATGGCATATGTTTTCTGGTCATGCTAGTATAGATTGATTTTTTTGTTGTCTTCCTTTCTAAAATTTATTAACTCTTGCATTTTGATTTGCAAGTGATTTTCTAAATTTACAAGTGCTAGATGGTTTTCTTCACCCCCACTATCAGTGATTTGACAAATGGGTGATGATGTTAAATGCCGTTAAGTGACTAGCAGAATGGTTTTCTAAATGCACAAAATAACTACAATTTCTGATCTGTTTATAAATTTTCCCAAAGCAATCGTTGGCTTTCAAAACCAAGCTATCACAGTGTATCTATTACTTTAATCATATTGCTCTGAATTCTTATGTATCACAGTGTCTCTATCACTTCGAATTCTTATAAATTTTCCCAAAGCAATTGTTGGCTTTGAAAACGAAGCTATCACAAATGGTTAGTGTATCTATCACTTGGATCATATTGCTCAATGCAATTTGAATTTGTGGTGCAACAAAATGTGACCAAAGCTCAAATTGAACTTCCTGTAGATTTACCTTCTCTTTGAATCTGTCTTTGTTTATTTGATTTTATCATATTTATTTATTCTTTGAATTTGTGTCATTTCTTTGATTTTATCATAGTTATAAATTCTTTCGGAAAGAGTGTTTTTTTATGAGAATTTTTTGGTCTTTTGCAGAGGAATTTAGAAAAGATAAAAAACATAAAGGATGAAAAGAAGCGAAGAAATCGGATGAAGGAATATCAGCAAAGTTTCATATACCTGTTTCTCGAATACAAAATTTGTTTATTTTACTAATTTAACAATAGTTTTCTTGTATTTTGAATAATGACTATTCAATAAATTTAACAATAGTTTTCTTCTATTTTGATTTTATTAATCGGAAATGTTTTTTCGTATTCTCTATCAAAATTGTGTTACCTTATTTAAAATACAACTAAAACACAAGTATGTTTATGAACTTCAAAATACCAATTTAAAAATGAATAAAATTAATTGTCCAGAAACCAAATTGGTCAGTCACATGTTTGAACAGAATTTTGGCCAAATGACGAACTGGACAAATTTAATGACGAAAATGCTTTCGAACATAATCTTGTTCGAACAGATATATTTAGTAACGAATTTTCATCTGCGCCGGGGCTACATCATCGAAATTGTGACGAATTTTTTCCGTCGCTAAATCTTTTTAGCGACGAAAATTGTATCTTTAGTGTCGAAAAATTTTGCTCTAAAGACTGAAATTGTTGTAGTGATATTGTTCGAGTTTTTAGTTTTGAGTTCACGCTTGTCTAAACTCCCAAAGTCAATAAGTAGGTAAATCATGGTACGAGCTATATTTTCCTTGGCCAGTACTTAACGATCTTTTCCTCTCATAATTCTTGCTTGTTGTCCATTTCTGCTTCTTTGCTTCATGGGTTTGCCTTGTTTTAGCATCAAGTTTCCAGAGCTTACTGTAATAAGTATTCCCTCCCGAAACCTTTGCCCCGTCCTAGTGAAAAATATTCTCATATGGTTATTCTCGTACCTGCCTCTTCTTGGAAAAGCATTTTACTTTAGGCGATCCGAAGATGATCATGATCAGCCCCTGCAGGATCGTCCGTCTCCTGCACTGGTACCTGTCCCTTTTCACCTGCTAGGCGAATCAATGAAGAAGCAACTCCCTACAGTTCAATATAGTGACATTCTCAAAAGAAGAGGAGCTTTCCTAGCCAAGGACTCTGTCTGTGTTATATGCATGAACTATATGGAGGCGAGCGATGGGGTTAAAGAGCTTTGCAATTGTCCTCATGTCTTCCACGGGGAGTGCTTAGATATTTGGATCGGCAAGGACCACGCAACATGTCCTCTGTGTAGATCCAAGCTATCACCCATCCGGAGAGAAGATCTAAAAGTGGGAGGGGATCCATGGAGAATGGAGAGAAGGGTATACTTGTTTGGTGAGGATTAGGTTATGGGTACATCGTTGATTTCAGTATCTTATATTTATACCTACAAAGCAGTATTATGTTATACAGAGCAGTTAACACGTCTCGTGTCTCAGTTTTAAGGACATTTATATGATATGATCCCAACTTGTCTTCCTTGTGGAGGATTGTTCCTCTCCTCTCTACGCAGGAAAGAAACAAATTTCCTGCGTTATCTTTCATATTGCAGACGATCCTGCATTGCAAGAAATTGTCAGTAATTACGACTGTTTCTTGGTTTTTCAGAGTCAATATCATAATTAAGTGAATCTGCTGATCTCCATATGTTTCGGCAATTTAATAATTTAGATATTTGTACTTGGACAAAACTAGGGTTGTGTTTGTGTTGTAATATTTTTGGTATGGGAGTATGTGTTGGTATTAGGTTTAGTGAAAAGGTGAAGAGAGAGGTAATTTTTTATAGTTTTTGTAATTTTTTATATTTTTTTTATAGAAGAGAGAGAGATTATATTGGAGTATTTTATTAGGAGAGAGATAAAATTTTAGGGAATATTAACTTTGCAAACGCAGCCTAGGGTTGACATTAGTCTATTATGGTTATGTTTGTGTTGTAAAATTTTTGGTATTGAGTTTAGTGTTGATATTGAATTTAGTGAAAAAGTGAAGAGAGAGATAATTTTTTATATTTTATGTAATTTTTTATATTTTTTTATGGGAAAGAGATAGATTATATTGTAGTATTTTATTGGGAGTTGGTGAAATATTTTGTGAAATTTTTACTGCAAACGCACCTTATATATAAGAAGCCGCAGCTGACTTACTATTATATATCAAATTGGTTTTACATCATCTCCTATGCAGATCATTGTGGCCTTCCAATAGCCATGATGCATATTTTAGGTTTTTTTTTTTTCCAGTCAACATATATATTATAAGTTATCTATCAGGGATTATTCTATCTGTCACAGATTTTCCTGAGACGTGCATGCATATGAGAAACTGCTTTCACAGATATTGACAAGAATCAATGTTGCGACTTCTCTGAAACGCTTCTTATTTTGCTAGGAAACTTCATGTAATTCCAATGGTTGAGGTTATGCGGGCAAGTAGCCATGATTCTGAACTATGAGAGGAAACCCAAAGTTGGAGTCACTAGACAAAATCAATGCCAACCTCTCCATCCTTCACGTTTCTCTTTGTATATATCACGTATATATCAAATAAAGATAAATGTCTCTTTCATCTGAACATTAAGATTAACCCAAGCTAGGTGTTAGGTTAATGTCTCTTTCTAAGACTTAAATGTTTGACAGTTTCAACTACAGGGGTTCAACCTCTCCGAGACAAAGAAATCAAGATCGAGTTAGTATATCAGTTTTTCCTTTATACTTTACTTAATTGGATAGTATGTTGATTCTTCTCCAAACAGGAACCACCATAATTTACAAATTTCACGTCAAACATTATAAACTGAGGTATTATACGGAAAGGGATTGCCTCCAAAGGCAATGAGTCAAAGGGACGACTGTAATTAACGTAAAGTTCCAGCCGTCCTACAGTTGGGATTGCCCGACCAATCCTGTTCGGGTCAGGTGTGGGTCCCGCCCGGGACCCACACAACTCCCTTGGTCAGGCAATCCCGACCGTTGGATAGAACGGTCGGGCAATCCTGACCGTCTCTTTGACCCTTTGGAGGAGATTGTCTTTGGAGGCAATCTTTTCCCGTATTATACTCGTGACTATATATGAAACCAAAGGCATATATTATTGATTTCTTGGCAGCATTCCGACAAGCCCCTCAAGGCCACAACCCTAGAGTTCTACCTGAGGAAGCAGGGCAGCAGTAGCTGCTGAATCTTCTTGGCACATGAACAACTATGCACAGTCGCAGACCCATGGACTTACTAGTCTTGATATCGTTAAGTCTTCTACGAGTCAGTATATCAATAATTATAAGACTTATCCTTCCTTCCTCTTGCAACCTCTTCATCTGCAGGCAGCAGCTTCAATTTTTTTGTGGATTCCACATTGGTTTCCTCCAATATATCAATAACATTAACTTGCTGGCAAATTTATGAAGATTGAATAAGAAAATTTCATTGTTGGTACTCTAAGAAGTTCTGTATTTGTTAGGAGAGATGAAGAGTAAAAGAGACTAGAGATAAAGAGGGAAAAAAAAACAGGATGGAGATGTAACATGTTCATCCTCACCCAGACACGACAACGACGTCTTTATTGGAAAGGGTACTTGGTGGGCGGGAGAAGCTGGAGCCAAGGGCGGGATGTGTTTTCGGATGGGTATGTTCTGCAATTTTGTAATTTTGTGTCTAGATAATAATGATTTTATTATAGTATTTATGTTGTTTGGGATTTGGGAAAAATATATTTTTCACTCACAAATTACCATAGGTTTTACACTTTGCACCTTAAACTACCAATTTTGATACATTGCACCTTCTAACTACCAATTTTTGACACTTTGCACCATATATCAAATTTGGAGACTAAAATGACGATAATACCCTTGACCCATTTTGCATATATTAAAAATATTGTTATCAATTCATTAATTTATTAAGGGTATTATTGTCAAATGGAGGGTGCAAAATATTTAATATTAGTAGTTGAAGGGTGTAATGTGTCAAAGTGAGTAGTTTAGGGTGTAAAGTGTCTAACATTGATAGTTTGAGGGTGCAATGTCTTGAAGATAGTAGTTTGAAGTGCAATGTGTCACTAACCATGATGGTATGTGAGTGAAAAGTGTATTTTCCTTTTTGAAATTTTATATGAATAATATAAAATAATATAAAGGTAACTAATCGATCTATCTTTCTCCGAACGGTCAATTTAATTTAAAAATTACCAGATATCCTAATCCTTAACAGCTGCCGACCTGTTTTAACAGGAGAGGGAGAGGTGCAGTGAGTGCTTCGTGTTCCGAAGTTCAATAAATGATATGGACCGACTGGGCAGGTAGATTAATGGCAAACGCGGGCTGTACCTAAGAGATTAAATTTATAATTTTTAAAACCCAGAGACTTATTCGTTAAAATTATATACTACAGTGACTAATTTGATATTTAACCCTTGTTCTTGCATCGATGAGGCCTGCGGTAACAAATTTTCCTGTATTGTCATTAAGGTGTTGTTTGTTTACCGAAATTTTGGAGAATATTTCCAAAATTTTAGGAATATTTTGAATGTTGAAGTTTATTGAGATTTGTAAAAAATTTGAAATATATCTATAAAACTTAAAAATTTTAAAATATATTTATTTTGTTAAAAATATTAAATTCCAAAATTTTGTGTAAACAAACGTATCCTAAAACTGTCCACGGTTGGCGTCAAGGAAAAAAAGGTCCAGATCCACCAGACCATTTTGTGGACCAAAATGGAGCCCAAGAGGGCATGACCCGAATGCCCAGAGAACCAGAACAAAGCTCAAGGAATATAAAAACAGAATAATCTGATTCCCCCGAACAAAGCCCACCACTTATTTCCCAGAAAAGCCCCGCCCTCCTATCCTCTCCTTCCCTATTCTCTTGTTCCGTGTGATGGAGCTGATTTTCTTCGAACACCATAACCCATTTGTGGAACTTAGCAATCACAACCTAATCCCGCCCAATCACCTCCGTCCTTGACATGTCACCGCCGGTACCACCACCTCCGCCACCCTTTCAATCAGTCACCAACTGGCACATCACCACCACCCTCCACCTTCCTACCCTTCCTGAACTCTTCTTCACGGCGCTCTCCCTCTGCGTCCTCTTCCCTTCCAAACCCGTTTTCTCTAAACTACCGTTTCTTATCTCTTTCCCTTTGAACCCTCGCCGGTTCTTCAAAATACCCAGCATGTCGCGAACCCACAAAACGCAGCACAGCAACAGCTTCAGCACGCCGCAGTCACTATCCGAATGGCTCAAGCCCCGCTTGCCCTCCGACTCTTTTGCCTCTTGGGGAGTGAAACCTGGGACCAAGAATGTTCACAACCTCTGGCTTGAGCTCGCCGAGGGAGAAACCTTCCTCGCAGACTCCACCCCTCCGATTCGTACTGTCCAAGTCCTTACGGTTCGAATCATTGACCAACACAACCGGGTTCTCATCGAAACCCGCCAGGAGTTGTCCGACGGTAGTTTGCGTGACCGGTACCGACCTTTATCGGAGAAAATGAAGCCCAACGAGACCCCTGAATCGGCGGTTTATCGAGCGGTGAGAGAAGAGCTCGGTTCGATAATAAAAGGGTCTGTCGGCGATTTGGAGACGCAGAGCTTTGTGCGAATTGTTCCGGGGTCGTATAGGCAGAAGGTGGAGGCGAGGAATTCGGCATCGTATCCAGGATTGCCGGCGTGTTACGTGTTGCATTCTGTAGACGCGGTGGTGGAGGGCTTGCCGGAGGGAGAGTTTTGCACGGAGGAAGAGGAGTATGGGGATTGCGAGGAAACGAGGATGAGAGTGGTGGCGGATGAGGCGGTGTCAGTGAAGAAGCATTATTGGGAATGGGTTAGTGCTGATTCGATAAAATTTTGATGCTGTTTTAATTGAGTTCAATTGAATTGTTGAACTTTATGACATTAAAAATTTTGGGTTTTTTTTCCTGTTTCGTCTTTCGATTGGCATTGTGTGTTCCTGTTTACTGTAGTCAATCATGATAGTGATACTTTATATGAAAGATTAGTAGTGTACCTTTATGGCATTTGAAACTGCTTACAATTTTGAGGTTAATGCGAGTACACCCTTTCTGGGAATCTTAGTCCATGTCTTACTATATTTTCTGGATCATGATTGTGGTTGCTTCAGTTGTGAAACTTATAGCTTCAATTTTCATATACTCGTTTTCTTTCAATTTTTAATCACATAGGCATGTGCGTGTATGTACGTGTGCAACTGTCGAGGGAAGCAGATCCATTGCTACATGTTCTTCAGAAAGTTACATAGTCTATAAGTAATGCTTGGCTGAGGTGGGAAATTCTCATTTTTCAGAGATTATGAGGAAATTGTAGTTGAATTCTTGGTCTAGGGAAATTTTGGGGAACGTTTGAAATGGTGATCTGGAAATGTTTGCAATGACCAATACTGGGAAGAAGTGGAAGGTTGGGATGATAGTTGGGACCTGTTAATATAGTGGCTATGCAGCTAGATGAGTGAAGTAGCAGGAGAGAGAAAATAGTGTGAAGTGGTATAGAAAGTTTGCTGAATTTAATTTCTGCACTGCCAAAAATGTACTACCTCTTTCTAGTTAAAATCACTTATTTGTCCTCAAAACCTTCCAATAGAAATGGTCATTTGCCCACTTTTGATCCCACCAGCCACATCTCTTTTACAGGTTATAGCACTCATTTTCCTTGGTTTTCTTTCGACAGGAAATTGGCCCGTGTCAGTCCTATCCAAGTGGGGCTTGGGACGGGTGGCGTTGTTATAATCTCACCATTCAGTTTTTTATGGATGGAGTAGCCATTCTCAAGACTTAAACCTGGGGCTGGGTAATTGTGTTTCACTTCTCAACAATTACTATTGCACTGGAAAGTTGCCCTCTTGGAAACCTCCCAACATTATCACCAAATTGTCTCTTCAGAGATATTGCCTCTTCAACATGTGTTTAAAATTTACAATTCCACTTTTCAAGGTGTCTTCTGTCTATTGTTAACAAACTAAGCTGTGGAAGAAGGCCCTACTTCAACAGCTCATTGAAGACCTCTCACACCCTCTTCAAAGTTTAATGTCCTAATAATACTATATCTATATTAAAGCTCAGAAATTTTCCATGTGCCAGGATATTTAGTGAAACGGAAATCTCAAATCATTCCTCACCTGCTGTTTTGCTATTTAGAGAATGTAGCTTAACTGGCATTTGGAACCTATTCAGGCAGGAAAAAGAGCAGACCATTTGTTGGCCTCTCGGCCCATGGCTTATAATCTTTGGCACATAGCTCAAAAAATATCACAGCTTTGGCGTTTGGACTTCCCTGCACCTATGACTTGTTCAACATGAATAGCGTGACATTCAACAGTCACTTCCCTAATTCCAGACCTGGGGACAAGTACATGCATGCCTTTTTGTGTCTATTGTTGTAGCCTATTCTTCTCTGTGTTTTGGACACGATCTGTTTGTATGGACAAGAATCCTGTTGCTGTAAAACAAATGCCACCAATTGCTGTGTATATATTTCTAGACAAATAGATCAGAATCAATTTTGTAATAAATCTTCATATCTTGCAAGATAAATGAAGATGAAGCTCCTATCTGTTTTGGCTTAGAAGCTATCTTGCGTAATGAAAAGCAATTCCAAGCCTTTGGTACAAAAAAAGTAAAAGTAAAGAAAAGATAGGTGTTTGAATCGCCTTCTGCATAAGCAGCATTTTAGTGATGCTTTTCCAGAACCATGATGTTTGCTTCCCCTTCCTCTGAACAACTCTATTTTGATAGCCCTTGTCAGCTTTCCCATTCCAATGTCCAGTTTCATTTGTTAAGCAGATATATTGCACTTCGGTTTCTATCAAATATACTTGGGCATTTACATGTTCGAATATACTTGGGGATTGACATGTTAAGATTATGGTTTCCATAAATTTGGGCTTCTAACAAGAAATTCAGACCTTGAGTTGAAGACTAGTAACCTCAACTTGTTTTTCTCATGGATTCTCATCATGCAACGGTATTTTGCAATTCAATTCTGGCCTTTTTTTTATGAAGCAGAAAATGTCATTTGTCAACAGCAAATCTGGGTTTTGTTGAATGTGGTTTGAAATGTTTGCATCTATTACATCAATATAACCCGTCTTCTATCTGTGGTATTAACTAATGTGATCTTGTCTTTTCTTATTATGTCATGCTTTCGTTTGGGTTCTGTACTTCTTTGTTCTTCCCTTAGGGTATGAGATGACAGATTTAAGCTCAATGTTCTTGCCGAGTAAAGTTGTATTCTTATGTGGGTTAAAATACGGTGCTGGACCTTGGTTGATATTGGTTTGATGTTAACATGCGTTTGTTAAGCAAAATGTTGAAAGGGTGAAGTGTCAACATGCTAGTTGAAGAAGATCCGTTGCCATTAGTTTACCGATGCCTTGGTAAACAAGAAAATGTTGCGATTGCCCCAGAAAAGAAGAAATCATAACGACTTTGTTTGATACATATATTCCACAAACTGAAGACAACTACATGTATACTCAAAAGAGGGCATCGGCTGGGCAAAGCACACATTTGTAAGATCTTCTGGCATACAGACCGGAGAGCATGGACCTTATCATGCATTGTTTAGCAGCCAAAGCGTACCAAGTGCAGGCTAGTGGCGAGTTGAGACCATGCTCCTTGAAAGGATGAAACTCCTGATTAACACGGTTCCTAAATTGATGCTCTTTTGCCCTTGTGTGTGGTTGTGACTGCTCTGTTTTTTGGAACAATGTAGTCACTTCTTATTTGCAGTGACAATATAATCCTTGTTTGTTTTCATGGTAGAAAATGCCCTACTAAACCCAGGTTTGCGTGCATAGTTGGATCTGGTAAAAAGTATATGTTTGGGTACTATAATTTTTTGTGTGGGTATTTTTGTTTGATTATTGAGGGGTAAGAAAAAAGAGCATGAGTTGTCTAGTGACACCATGACTTCTTGTCCTTGAGCACCTGAAATGTCAAATTTTCAATTTTGGAACTGTCTAATGCCGAAATCTTAGCCATGCACTACCTTTTGTCCCCAGATAAGCCATATTGACAACAAGCAAATGTTGGGTCACATCTTCAGCACGACATAGAAGTCTTTTTGAAGTTGTTTCATAAACCCAGGTCACAGTTTTGCCTAAGCTTGAACCTTCTGTTCCACTCCCTCCCCCTAATTACTAATTGTTGGCTGGTGCAGTGATAATGTGAAATCAAAGATATTCACTTTTAAAGAAAATTTTCGTAACCAAACAACAAAGTTGATGTTTTTTTTTCTAGGTAAAGATAATATATTAAAAACCGTGAGCATACCGCCAATACAAATTAAAAAAACTAACCAAAAGGCCAGCGTAAAACCTAAACGGACCAAAAGGCTCTATAATAACCAGACATGAGTCAGGACTACCAACAACCACAAGGGTCGTAAAACAACTAGAATCACAAACTGACCACAAGAGACAGAACACAATACAAACACAACCCGGTCACAAAGATCAGAACACAAACACAACAAAACCACCACTCAAGGTGATGGCGGCATCCACTGGAGGAGGGGCAAACCGAGCAACGATCCGACTCCTTTATGGAAAGCTCAGATAAAGACTGGCTGCATGCAGGGGAGGAGGAGAAGGGCCAACTGTAGGTGGCACGAAAAAGGGCCTCACAAACCCACTAGGGGCGGCAAGAAGCAAAACCGCCGAGCCCCTAGGCGGCACACGCGCGCAAGGCCGGGCGTGCCCGCTAGGCGCCGACAAAGGGAGACTGGACAAGGACCGCCAGGAGGGGCAAAGTACGGCAGGGCGGGGACAGATCTCCAAGAAAAGTGCAAAACAACAAGAGGAGAGGCAAAAAGAGGTCAGGCGCGTGAGATTCACGCGCCGGCCTCTGGCCGCCGCTCTTGGCCAAAACTGGACGCCGAGAGTAGAGGAAGCCCATCACGGGGGTCGTGCACACCAAAGACCATCGGAGAGACCGAGATCTAACTTCCAAAACAACAAAAAAGCACAAAACAGATGAAAAAACAAGAAGAAAAAGGGAACCGCCCGCCACCAGGAACGGAGAGGGAGGGAGGGGAGGAGCCGAGCTCCTCCCCTCCCTAGAGCAGAGGCGGTAGGGGCTTTTTTAGGCAAAGAAGAGGGGGGTTCTAGAGAGAGGGCGCAAAAAAGGTTTTGTAACAAAGTTGATGTTTGTTTGTTAAAATGTTGGGGTGTTGAAGTTTGTGAAAAAATGAATAGAGATGATTTAACTGAATTTTTTTATATTTATTTAAAGTAAAAAGTGATGATTTGATGGAGAGAGAGAATTTTGTGTTATTATTTTATGGATTAATTACCGTACAAATCCTTGTGGTATCCAATTTTTACAAAATAGTCTCTGTGATATAACTTTCAACAAAATGGTCTATGTGGTATAGTTTTGAGACAAATTAGTCTCTTCGTCTAATTGTCGTTACCTACTTAATAGGAGTGTTGTATATGTCACGTCATTACCAATCACGCGTTGACACGTGTTTTGTTAAAAATAAAAAATCTAAATCTAAATCTGTTTCATTGCATTTCTATATGTTGAATGGTGAAATAGGTTTTTAATTGAGAGCACACCACTCGCTTGACAAAATGTGCTACAAAAATTTGGATGTCATTTGCTTTTGTTATATTTTTGGACTTTTGTTTATTTGTTACTTTTTCGTTTGTGTATCAAGGACATATAATGGTAAGTTTAGTTTTATTTTAACTTCGGTTTTTTTTAAAGTCAGTGGAAAATAAAAGTATAATCTGAGATGTTTTTTTTCAAAAAACACTTGTCAACACATGATTGGTGCTGACGTGACATGTACGACACTCTCCCGTTAAGTGGGTAACGACAGTTGGACGAAAGGATTAATTTGTCTCAAAACTATACCACATAGACCATTTTGTTGAAAGTTATACCACATAGACTATTTTGTAAAATTGGAAACCATAGTAAACTATACGGTAATTAAGCCTTATTTTATTAAAGTGAAAATGTTGAGAGTCCAACATGTTGGCTCCCAAACATCTCCAAAATCTCAAAATTTATATACAAATTTTTTCTTAAGTTTTAACCAACTATTATTTTTTATCGAAGATTTCATCAAATCTTATTTCTCTTTATTTTAATAAAAATTATTATACAATCTAACATTTTACACTTTTTTTAAACTTAAAAATTCTTAAAATCTTTGGCCGTACTCTCTCTCTCTCTCTTAATCAAATCTTTCACTCGTGGTTTGTTTGCATATTAAGGGTGTGTTTGTGTTGTAAAATTTTAGGTATTGGGTTTAGTGAAAAAGTGAAGAGAGGTAATTTTTTATATTTTGTAGTGAATAGTAGTGATTTGATGGGGGAGAGAGAGATTATATTGTAATTTTTTATTGTGTTAAAATTTTAGAGTGTGTAAAATTTTAGGACGCAAACGCACCCTTACTCTGTACTCTCAACGTAGACAGTACAGTTAAGGCTATACACAGACATCTTGTAGTAAGCCATGCAGTGGCTTTTTTTTTCTAGGCCATGCAGTGGCTTTTCAATTCCTTGAAAAGTTGTTTAACTTTCGAAATTTGTGGCAAGATTTTTCTCCCATCTTTATATTTCTTTCTGGAAAGCGAGGGTGATCATAATGTTGCTTGCTGTCCACATCTGCCTTTTCCTTTCTCTTTTTCGTTGGCTCTTTGCGAAATGGCTGCGTAACCTTTACGCTTGTTCCCGCTCTCCACTGACAATTTAAGTTGGATATGCCCCAATCACGCACACCAAACTTCAAATTAGAGATAAATGCAGACTAATTTCCAAGCTGAATTCCTTTATCATGAGTTGCTATAAAAAATCATTTCTTCCTTATTTTTCCCTTGCAATATCCACGAGTTTACATATAACTTTGTTCTGTGAAGTCAATTGCCAATAAAAAAAGTGCATGGATCGCACTTCGCAGTTTTAACTTCTTATGTATAAGTTATTTAAGTATTTGTCCATATTCCTTGGATCTTAGCTGCGATGCTTCGTTCCAATTGCGTCTCGTATGCGCCTTACAGCCCACGCGTGCTTGTGGTGCACTATAATTGTCACGCATTACACTAAAGTAGTAAAAGTTTTTCACTAATAAATACTTTGTGAGATTCTCTACATGAGACTCTTCCATAAAAATTTTTCTAGATTTGAAAATACTAACTATAAATAATTATATTTTAAAAAACTTGAACAAAAATAATCAAGAAAAGCATATTGGAATCACAAGTATGTTACCAGTTCTAACATATCCTTCTTAGAGGGAATTCTCCAGTATATTCGTTGTATTAAGCAAATTCTATCCCGTGGTGGTATATTTCACAAGAAGACCTAATGGTCATAGGGATTCCAATTCCATAGTTGCGGTTACTTGTGCATGGGGGGACCAAGACTTCCATTAAAGACTAATCATTAAAGGTGAGTGGTTGACATGTAAATTGGAGATTCCTTAGCCAAGGAAGCAACCTATTTTCACCCTTTTGTTTCCTTTCCTTCGTTTTCATTTTTGCCTCTTCTCCTTGGAATCTCCCCCTATCACTAATCTATGTCCGTCAACCTTTCTTTCTTCTTCCTATGAAGAGGTAAAGAAGCAAAGGGGATGGACATTCCATCATCATCCTTAATCCCTCTTGAAAATGAAACTAACCAAAAAATTCCTTTTTCTGCTGCTTTTTTAAGAAAAATAGCATTTACCATATTCCCAAACAAGCTTTTCATTCTTTCAATCTTCCTTATAACTTACAATCCTATCAAGCGTAATTGATATACAGCACCTACGACTAGCAATACGCTCACAGCAAGCCGAGTGAAACCAAGAAACAGAGAAAACAACTCACTGGCGTTTAACCATATATGTTGGTAATTTCAGACAGTAGTAGAACACTGAGTCCCTTGCTTTGAAGTCAGTGGACCAGTTGGGATGGCTGGTCCGAAAGGCATCACTGCAACGCAGTTAACATTAAACCGGTACCTGCTAGAAACCCAAGTCCCCACTTTCCACCGGAGCTGCCCATTCACCTTCAGGTTCAGAACTAGTTTACCAGCTATTTGGTCTCGTCCAACCTCATAACCAAAAGATGGAGCCACGGGCAGCCCTATTCCGACCAAAGAAGCTGTTAAGAGATTACTATCTCCCTGCCCTTGGTAGAAAGGAGGAAGAGAGGTATAGGTTGTTATCTGTTGTCCCTTATAAGCGGCGTAAACTTGCAGCTCATCGTAGTAAATGCCAACTTTCTGATTTGGGTTCTTGGAGAAGAGGGTAAGTTGGACTGAGGAGTTGAGAAGGTGACCGCCTGAGAGGTTAAGAAGGTAGACGTCAGCTTCGGTTAGGGAGAAGTCGGGCTTTGCGGGGCGCAAGATGAGCCAGATAATTAATATAAGCGATAGAATAGAGGTTAATAACGTGGAGAAGGCTAAGAATAGCTTCTTGTAGTGCTTGTCAATGTTCAGTCCTTGCTTGGCACAGTGTTTGGGAGACTTTACGAGGACTTGAGACATTTGATGGACAGAAACAGAGAGAGAGCTCAGGGAGACGGGGGAGAGAAAGATAGGGGCAAGGTCGACAAGGCTGAGGAAGGGAGGTGATAGGGTTATAAAGAAGCACCGAGTAGCAGAAAGCAGCAATTATTTTGCTCTATAATGCTTTTGACTGGCAGCTACTCCTCGTGGTGGCAGGTGACTAATAGATATTTGCTTGTAACTTCTGGAGTGCACTTTAAAACCTAATGGGGAAGTAGATTTATATATTAATCATGCTTCTGAACGATTAGATCAGGAGATTGCGCCCCTTACCTGGAAACAATGTTGCATGCACGCCTTCTTGTGGATTCAACAAACGGCAAGGATAATTCCACTATAAAGACCAAAGCTTCCGTGGGACAAGCCTAGCCTTTTCCCAAAAGCAAGTGGACTTGCCACATCCATGCTCCCTATTCGATTGTAGTCGCAAAGGGATGTTAGTGTTTTTTTTTTCTGTGAGCAACCATATTGGCATTAACTCAGAAACAGTACAAACGGAGGGGGTGAGGAGCGTAGTCTTTTTTTTTTTTATATCTAACGAGGCACTCACGTATGAAACGTACAGAGATCAAAAGACATGACACTATGACAGCAATTTCAATGCATTATTAGAGATTCTTTGTTACTTTCCCAGTCTTTACGAAAAAAACAGTCCATGTGATTTTTATTTGCACTTTTTACTCACAGACATGCAAAGATGGATGAATTGTGGTAAATTACAAAGAAGATCAATTCTCGTGGAATATATATAAATGAATGACTCGACATCGTAGTTACCAAAATCTAATATCATATTCGGAAACTAAATGCTCTCACCTTCACAAAGTACTGTGATGGAGTCATCTAAGACATCTGCGTCATAGATTTCCTATCCGCTTTTGTGCGTTTCCTTGTGCTTTAGTTTGGAGCAATCAAGGTTGCTATTGGTTTCTCATTTTTTTTTTTGTCTGAGTTATAATTGGTTTCTCAGTACTTATTCAAGCAAAGCTTCAACCTCGGCCAATACTCAATAGTACAGTGGACGGAGCCAGGGAACAGTGGCTCAAAAGCATGTAGGTATGCAGGGTCTACCAGTCCAACATATGGGGCCAGCTATCATTCAGGGCCCCCCAAAACTTCCTATAGAATCTCTTCTCACATCATAAATATGCGTGCCATGCTATCTCTGAAAGCCATGCTGCAGGTTTTGACAAGTGCGATTCATATGCTCGTTAAATTCCCACGTCATAAAGCAGAGATATTTACTATATATTATCCCCTTAAAGAGGGAAAAGAGAAATAGATCGTAACATTGGTTATAAATGCAATTGAGAAGGGTTGCAGTGGAAATACGAAAACGAAAAAGGATTGTTTGACAATTTTTGGCATAGATGAGACAGCCAGAGATCAGAATGTAGAGTATTATGGTAGCAAGTACATAATATGAATATCTATCCTCGTGGAAAGCAGAAGCAGAGGAGAAGCAGAGGATACGGGATATCTTTGCTAGCCAGTATCTGAGAGAGCTAATACTTTTGCAATAATTGAAAGATAAAGCCCTCAAAAGAGCCATAGGAGATTGGGTAGCCAATAGCCTTTCTTCATGATTGGAGATAAGTGAGAAAATGATGCACTAAACGAGTGCATCAAGTGTTGAACTTCTGGGTGTGTACAATTAATTCAGCTGCGCACAAGAGTTCCAAAAAAGGAGAAAAGAGACATGGAGAATCTCTGAATTTTCTTTTGGCAGCCCCTGGGATATTTTTAATAATTTCTCTTGCTTGAAGTGTCACATACAGCTTACTTTTACGTTAAGGAAAGGGCAAATATGATAGAAGATTGTTAGTTGTGGGATGTCCCTCAAACTGGGCCATCTGATATGAATAGCGCATCAGAGTTTTTAACACTTCCAGCAGGTAAGTGCCATTTGATTTGTACCATGTGTACCAACCTGTGGGAGGTGAGGTGAACCAGTTTCTTGGTTTATCTTCGGGGCACTGCTGTCTGCTAAAGAGCTCTATGGGTCCCGTCCTAAGTAGGATCTTCCAGAGGAGTTTGAAATTAAGAGAGTTTTTTCTCTTTTGCTTTTGAACCTTTTGATCAGTGATTATTCAGCCCTTCAATGAGGAGAAAAGTTCAGAGGACCCCAACACCTTAGTGATTTCTCATCTTTGCTTCCAAAGATCAATTTCTTTTGCTTTGGACCAAACAAAGCCTATTTTATGTCTTAATTTTTATCAGAACCATATGTTTCTCTCCCATGGACTTTACATGGTGGTGGCTCTGAACCCTCGTTAGCTTTTGTAATATCTTTTGTTATTCATGAATTATTTCTGCTAAAGAAAAAGGGTACACCTTAGGAACCAACAAATCTAGACCTTGGTTATTAAAATTATGTGAAAAGGGGGGATCGTTTTGTTTATATTTGTGGGTTAACAACCAGTTGAAAATGAAGGGTTAGGGCCTAAAGTGACATTGAAATGGAAAAAAGTTACTTTTATGCCACTTTTTGAGAAATTTATGCTGCATTGACCAATTTCATCTCCTTTGAGAATTGTAATGTAAGCCCGTAATTTAAGGGTGGATTCATGAGAATCATAACCTTCAATTTTAATTAAATTGTTCAGCCTTTGTTCCTTAGTCTAGATCATTTAATTGATAAAGTTGCAAGAATTCCACTATGAAGTTTTTTTTTGGGTAATTGTCAATTCCACTATGAAGTTATATTATAGAATAGATATAATTAACCCACTCGGGTAGCTCATGTGGCAATATGAACTCTTTGAGAGTGCGGGTTAAGCACACACTCAGGAGTTCAAAATCACCACTTGCGCAAAAAGCTCGTGATTTAAATGGAGGGTCGTCAGTGGGCCGATCAGTCTATCCGGAGTTTTCCATGACACTAAATGCAACTCATGCGGATACTAGGTCAGATCTATCTGAACCAAGTGCACGTTGCCAGAATTTTCCTCATTACCTAGGAAAAAAAAAGAATAGATCTGATTATCTCATAAACAACTTAAACTAATTCAGGACTTCCTAGTTCTGGTTTGTCAAGAAACAAATCAAAATCTGTGTATGTGTATGCTTGACTCGTTCTTGTACGAGTCAAAAGTCGTAGCAGAGATCAGTCAAAGTAAGAAGTGGCAACTGCATGAATCTGAACGGTATGACCTGAAGTTAACTCAGGTTTTGAAATCCCATACCGTAAATCTATATCACTAGAAGAATTTGAGAGAGAGATTATAGCAGTCCAATGGAGTAATAGAGAAGAGCTGCCATATTTGAGCATACGGGCCCAGAGTTTGCCGGAGTTCCATAAATTTCAGACGAAAACATGACCAAACTAGTGTTTCACTACCAGCCCCTTTGTGGGTGGTGACGCCCGTGACTTGAATTGGTTTCTAGCATCTGGGTTCTTTTACACAGCATTTCTGTACCCCCAGTGTTGATCATGTTCTCAACATTTTCGTACTTTTTAACGTGTTCTAAATGAACTTTGGTTGCCACAGTTCATTGGTCCGAGACTCCGAGGTATTTCAGTCGTTTTTATTTATTTGGCTGAATCTGCAGGAGTCGTTTCAAATCAGGATTTGATATTCAAAGTTCAAATTAGAAGCTTCAGAAAGACATTCATAGATGATGCCAATTTGTTAGGTTTCTCAAACAAGACGTTGATTGCTCAAAACTCTGGCGAAGCCATCAAGCACAGAAAGATGGAAGTGTGAGTGTCTCTGAAAAGATGAGGCACAAAGAAAGATGTTAAAAAAACTTCAATGTGGCCCACAGAACACACACGGGAACTTTTTGCACTGAGCTCCCATTCAAATCCCGATATATATTCAACTTAGAAAAAAATAAGAGCCATTGTTTGTGGGAACTTGTGCGTCCCAACGTTGAACGGTGGGAGGAAGGCCGTCACTCTTAGAGAATTTGTTAACTCAACCTATGTGCTGCTGCTGCCGACACAAACGTTTGGAAATGAAGAGATTAAGAGCCAGGGAAGAGGGATTAAACAAACGGAGATTTCAAAGAAAAAAAGTTGGTAGTCTGCACTTGATAACAAATATGAGCTGAGAGAGAGAACGCACGACAAGATTAGAAAGATATCTCTCATCATGGTGCTGATTATTCTCTGAGTTTTCCCTTGAACCCATATTCAGGTGTCCCTTTGAACTCCTAATTGGCAATCCAAATATACATTGAAAAGAAGAAGCAAAGGCAAGGCATATATAAGAGAAAAAGTTTACTAAAACTTTTATAATAACTCAACTGTGACTAGGCTTCGAAAAAAATAAAAGACTAGGCAGCCTCCTACCAACTACGAAGGCGTATAGAAACTACAACTCTATATTACAGCAGATAGAGGATCATTTGAACCAACATCCTAAAAGAAGGTTAATACGGAACTGGTGTTAGAAAGCATCTTTGGAGTTGTGTTTAGTCACCCCTCTTTGCTACTCGGCCTTCAGTAAAGGGTAAGGCAGCTATGTACCAACCAATTTGACTGTCACAAGCTGAATAGCTAACCATCAAAGTAATCACCATCAGTTTCTACAGGTGGGGGATGAAAGGTTCATGTGTCGAACAAACTGTCCTTTTACTCTGGGTCGCTGCTCAGCGAGTTTTTTTCTGCTCTCATACCGCACCTGTGGAGGTATAGTTGGCGTTAGCATATAGGAAAATCGCTATTGGTTGAGCAGAGAGATAATAGTAATGATGACCATAATAAGTTACCTTCTTCTCATAGCATCTTTCTTTCCGCTTCAAGCGAAACTTGGTTAGAGCTGCTTCTCTTTGGATGGATCGACGAGAATTGAGGGTAAAGAAACCTTCTTCACTCTTGCTCTCTAAAGCAGCCTTGACAAAAGCAACGTGATCAGCATTGTTGTTGCTTCCACAAGTGCTTCCGTATCCAATGCTATTGTGATGACTGACACCACCATTACAGATACTGCTACTTCCACTCTGATCATTGTTGGCTGGAGATATTTGTCTTCGGTCCTCCAAAGCATCCAATTTGTTTTCCAGCTTAGGCACAGTCTGGTTTGCACCATTGTTTGTATTTTGACCAAGTGGGTCATATGGCTGCTCAAAATGACTATTTCCAAGATTTGACTGGTAGAACATATTCATTCGAAAGGAGGTTTCCTCCTGGGCGAATGGACTAGGGCTTGGGATTTGCGATGGACCAGATTGTGAACAAAATATGGGAGAGAGAACAGAACTAAAGCCCGTGCATGGACTATTAATTCTTACGCCTTTCACTGGGACTGGAACAGGAAATACTCTCTGTTGAGAGCAAGATGTTGCAACTTCAGATTCTTTAGATTGACCAGTAGCCAGAGTGACAATACTTCTCTGTGTGCTTTGTGTGATACCAGGAGTATCAGAAGCATTTGTGACTGTTGTTTGTGGGAGTTGTAATGGTCTGTTAGTGTACCTGCAAGGACTGAACTGTCAGTACATAAATCCCAAACAAGAAGCTTCGATGTTTGTATCTTCAACTATTCATTATATTTTCTTAGAAGGTCAACAAAAGCTACACAGAAGGCCCTCTTACAATGTAAAACTTTCACTTTCGTACATACCATAATCTTAAACAGAACCTACATGCTTCTTAGGTTGATTACAACCATTTGCTTCAAAGATAGATCAATGAAATCAGGCAAGTTAAGCAGCAAAACAGCAACTTGTTAACTAAAGTCAACTTGTCAAATAAGTCACCTAAAGTCCACTAATTTGACAATCTCTGAGGAACTGATGAGAAGTCAAAAGCGTTGAATCCTGGAAAAGGAAATCAAACCTCACCTCTTAAAGGCTGAGGCATTAGAATGCCCAAGGGTACCCCTTTCTTCTGTATGTTGATTCCACAAGCCACTCGGATGAGATCTTTCCAAGGAAAGATCCAATTGCGGTGAACCACCAAACTCGCAAGTGCCTTTCCTACTGCCATTTGGATAGTTATGAAATGCTCCAATATAGTCGGTAGTTTCTCTAGAAGGGTTGAAAAGGACATAATTATTGTTACAAGCCTCATCACTGATATTAGCATCCATCCTTTGACTTTCTGGTCTTACATCCTTGCCAAGAGTGGTTTTGCTATCATCCTTGCAGGCGTCAATCACTGGTCCTAGAAATGTTTGAATGTCAGATGCTTCCCACTATGCAGAGCATATAAAATGAAGCCAAGTGCAAGATCAAAGATGCTTACCCCCAGCTTCTCTCTCATGCATACGCAATTTCTGATCCAAGTGGATGTATGCTTCATCCTCCTGTGATATTCTATCACTTGGAGAAAACTTGCCCCATTTTGGATGAGAGAATTCCTGCATATTTTCCATGGGAGCACTTTCAGCTTCCAACTCTGGCTTTGTACAAGAGTTCTGCAAGAGACAAAACATACAATGTCAAAGCTCATGTATCCAGACTAAACTCAGAGGCAACTCCTCCTGAACATATGCAGGATGCAAAGGACTGAATTTCTGGAGATTCAATGGCCATTTAATTGCTTAGGCAGCTGTGGAGGAGGTTTTAACGGAGAATGCATCACTACATAAGACTACTGACAACTAATTTTGGCCAAGTGCTAGTATGTCCTTTCTCAACTAAACTATCTTCAGCTAAAAATAAATGTCTTCTTTTTTGGTCATGCACACCCCCAAAAAGAACTATTAATCTGCAATAAAATAACAGAAGTGCTCTCGCAGGTGTAAAATCAGCATCAAGCGTTTTAAAGATTATACCACAAAGCTCAATTTCTTTCTCTCCTTGTCTTAGATGATTCATTTCTCTTTATCCCAATAGTATAGGCTGCTGATCCAACTAGAGCTGCAAACATTCTCCAATCCAGATGAACTACGTGATATAATGGACACAATTCGACAGTACAGTAACGAAATCCAAAAGTTTGTCGATAAGTTGTCAAACTCCCAGACTCAAAATGACCCGAATGGAGCTTTTTTTCCCCTTTTAAGCTCTACCAACATTAATTCATTTCCACACGACGTCACAAAAGAAATGCCAAATTAGTTACTAAATCATAAACTACTGTCCTACCCGATGTAGCATACTAGTACATTCAGATAGATATAGTAATATGGCCACCAGCATAAATAAGACACTTTGGGGAAAAACTAAACAACGACTCAAATATTTTATGGAGATTTTATAATAATCCAGGTACCAACCTGACTATGACTCCGTTTCTCAATTTTTCCATTATTTCTCAGTCGAAGGGTCATTTGACTACTTGGCCTGTTGCTTGCAGCATTGTTTTCAGATGTGGCTTCTTCTTTATCTTGCGCAACACTCTCCTCGCGGGGATTATTTACGCCAACATTTTCCTGAAAGATTAATATAAACACATCGAGAATGAGAATAGTGACTTGTAACTTTCAAGACTTGACGAAACAAAGAAAATAAGATGTAAGCAATAGGCTTACTGATTGTCTTCTCCAAACATGCTGCCAGAAATTTCTCAACTCATTTCTCCTAATAGGCTTAACAAGATAGTCAGCAGCGCCTCTCAACATGCATTTATATACAGTGCTTATTGAATCTTGTTTGGACATCACTGCAGAAATCAACGTGCATTTACATCATTAGTTTCTTAACTTTAACATAGTGCTGTACAAAATCAGCAATGTTTAAGACTCAAAGCTTTTCGTCTACAATCCATACTTATAACTGGGATCTTTTTGCAAATTTCATGCTCCGTGATTAGAGTAAGGAGAGCAAAGCCCGATATTGAAGGTAAATCCACTTCTGTCAATATTAGGTCTATGTTATGTGCTCTTCCCTTCAGTATCTCCCACGCTTTTAAGCCATCAGAAACTGCAGCAACTGCTCAAAGAATAATAAAGCATTTTCAGTTCCAAAACCAACACGGATATAAATTTCAGGTTTCAAGCAAAACTCAATATAAGGATTTCAGGCTTCAAGCAAGAAACAACAGGGACCATCTACAGGAAACGTGCATCCTTCCAATCATTTTAGTTTTTCGGACTCCTTGACCAAACACCCTTGAAGATTTCAAAATTCCGCAGCCAGAGAGTAATTATAACACTAATCCACAAAATAGAAAGCCTTCCCGCTCTGTTATTTGTCTAGCTCCTATGTAGGAGAAGCCACCAAATATTGGAAGGCTAGATACATGGAAAGTTAGGGCCCATTTGGCGCATTTTATATCCCTTCTTATTTGATCTTGTTCCTTTTGTAATGTGATGTGTTTGTGGTTGATCGTGCTTTCTAACCATGTTTTCTGTTTACAAATTTGCAGACCATAACTTTTGTTTTTCTCCCCCCGGCGGGTTTCATATTCTACCAAATATCACCATTTATATTCTCATCTGCCAGTCAGATTCGAAGCAGCCAAACATGGAAGAAACTCATCTTCTCATTAAATTCAATGAAGACCCTTCCTTAAATTTGAGATAGAACCAACTAACCATGCCAAACAACCAGATCAACCTTACAAGCACAATACAAATTATATGCAAATGCCACACTCCAAATTCTACAACAGAAGCCAAAACCCACCAAAGCCAAGTAATTGGACAAACAAAGCTGCAAAATCCAAGAAATTATCTGAAATTGGACCTCTGTAGCTACATTTTCTGAGAAGAGAAGCAATAATCTGCCTCGTAGAATCGTCAGCCTCAACCAGCAACACCCTCAGCATCATCTTCGGCAAGAACCTCTCCCACCTGATGATCCTACTCAGACTCTCACCCTTGCTCTTTTTCTTCTTCTTCTTCTCTATGCTGCAGCTATCTGTCTTACCCTCGTCGTCCCCAACCTCCTCCTCCTCTGTCTCACTCTCTACCCTCATTTCCAGTTCGTCGCTGCTTAATTCCACCTCACCCATGTCTCACCCTCTCAGTCTCTCTGTACCGGGGCGAAACGGCGTAAACGCTTCAGCGAAAGCTATAGAGAAAAAATCTGATCCCCGAAGCTGAAAAAAATATCTGAAACGGAGCTCTAATATCTCTGTTGATCGGACAGTGCAGGTACCGAGCCCCGTGCTCACCGATTCAGATCCAACGGCATATTATGAAAACACGAACAATGACCAGCCAAAATATCTTTTCTGTGTGGCTGTATTTTGCCACGTCAGGGACTCGGTGTTTTCCGAGCCAGATCAAAAGGAAAACGGCCATTGGACTGTATATTGTGTGGCGCAGATAAAAAGTTCAACACTTTTATGATATTTTTTGGTGCGACACATGGCTGTTTCGCATGCTGTGGGTCCCATGTAAAGTTAAAATAATTGGGGTCCACCTTGCAAAGATACTTTTGGGAGCAGTGTGTACGTACGGTGGTAAACAACTGTTTCAGGATCCCACTAGACACTGGTTCTAGAAAAGAGATATTTTGTACATGTTTGAACCCCAATTAATTATGCTCAAAATGTTAAGTTTACTATTAAAAAATTTATCACATAATTTTTTATTATTATAATATTTATTAAAAATCTTTTCTCTCTTCACTTTTTACTAATTTTCATGACGTTTTTTTACTTTATAATATTTCTCAAACCCCAATACTCAAAATTTTCACCGTCATACATACCTTTAAATGTTGGATTGTTTAACAGGCAAAATCTACAGCGTACGAAACATGTGATTGCTGCGAAGCAGGACATAACTTATGGATAACATCGTGACACGTGGAAGGCAAGTGGGATACGGTTGATTTTGTGGCCTCGGAATTGGCAAAAGTTATCCACTATCTCTGTTCTACTCGCTGAGGCTTTTCAAAACGGCCAGAACTCGCTTAGCCATTTAACGAGCTGGTACTGTCTTTCTTTTCTTTCTTTTTTTCCTTGTTTTTGTGAGTTGGAGTGTTTCCTTAATTTCGTCTGAAAATATGAACAACCACAAATAATAATTAAAATATAAGACAATCTTTAATTTATTATCTGAATTGAATAAATTAAATAGAATCAAGATTTTAGAATATTAAAAAAAAAATAAAGATAAAGGATAATCAACCAGAAGACGAACATAGATAAATATTGAAAAATTTGAAGAAAATAAAAAAGATAAATGAGGTTGAAAATAATTGGGCCTATATATTTACTTAGAGCAAATGATAAAGGACTTGTTTTTTTAAGGATTTACATCCTACCTTTATATTTGCATGACAAATATCACAAAACACATGTATTTCAATACAACAATTTATTACATTTTTACAAATATTAATCACTTTTAATAATTTCTGTATGTATGTCAAAATAATTTTAATATCATTTAAATATTCATAATTTTATCAAAATCTTATGAATTTATTCCAACGAATAACACAAAAAAAAAATAGCTCTAAGGTTGTGAAAAGACAGAGAAATTCTATTTTGTGATTCTTACTTAAAAATTGGGGTGAGCGAGGGTTCTTCAAGTTAGCCAAAATGTAGGTGGCAAAAAGTCACGTGCACCTGTGGTGGTACGTGAGACTCACGCGCCCGGTGGAATATGGCTGTGAAGGGGGATGGGGGGCGGGCGAAAGGGAAATAGTCGAAGCGAAAAAGAAAAAAAACAGAGAAGGGAGAGAGGAAAATTTTTGGGAAAACTGAGTATGCTCAAAATTAGATTTTAAAAACTGGATAAGACCAAAGACGAAAAGCAAAACGCAAAGTTGTGTCGGAGACCCCAGATCATTTGGAGAAGAAACTTTGAAGGTTCGAGGGTAGAGAATGACTATGAACGTCAGATCTAAATGCTTGAAACCTATTCGAAGCAAAATCAGAAAGAAACAGAGACGCGAACCGGAAATAGTACAATCATGCACATTCAAATGCTGTGTTTGGTTGCCGAGAAAACCAGGAAAATACAGAGCAAAAGCGGGAAAATAAATTAGTAAATAGCGGTACATATATCAGTCACTTTCCTTAGCCAAGAGATAACGAACATGATGCATCGCAGGACAAGGTAGAGGTCGGGTCAGTTGGAGAGGAAGATGTAGAGGACTAGGGCAATTCCACGTCTAAACACTGCACATGGGTTTTGGGTGTTGCGTTCTAAGTTAGAGTAAAAATTGTAAATTGAGAACTTTGGATTTATTGAGGTAGTGATTCACCGTTGTGATTGCGTGAGGTGTTCTTGTGATCTAGCCTTCAAATAATGTCACGTGTAAAATTGTTTGACGCCTGAAAGTTCCGTTAAGTAAATAGACGACAAACTAACGAATGAGTGTTTTTGACAAAAAAAAAATATTCAAAGGACTAAAAATTTTGAAGTTCGAAAGTGAAAGACTAAATTAAAAAATTGCTTAAAATTCAAAGACTAAACCGTTAATTTCCCGAATTTAAAATCGGGAGGGTCAATTTCGATAAATTAATTTAGAAAGTCTACAGTAGGAAAAATACAAAAAAAAAAATTGAGGAGACAGTTTTTAACTTCAGGAAAAATTTTATTGTTATTTGTTAGAGAGGGCGGAGGTCATGTCCCCTCCCTAGCTCCGAGAATAGATGTTGAAAAAAAAAATAGTTTCAAAATAAGATTTTTTTAGAGAGATTTTTTTTTTATTTATTTTGTAAAAGAGAGGTCATTTCCGTTATTAATAGAAGAAGTGGAGATGTTAAAACAAGAATATCAAAAAATATTATAAAGAAATAAAATAAGAAATGGATTAAAAGGAAATTGTAACATTCGGGAAGATGAGGGTTGCTGTCTGTAAAGGCGTAAGATTTTGGCGTGGAAGGAAGGTGCAAGGCTGGAGAGTTCGATAGTTTGGAGTTGTCGAGAGTATTCGAGATTCACTTATGTTTATTGGGTATACGTTGTCGGCCGGGCTTTATCATTCGGCCATGGGTCAATCTACCTCTCTGGACTGCTTATATTATATGCTTTTCTTATTGTTCTTAGTTTAGCTGAGCCTATTGCTGCTCATTGTCACAGATTCGGCCCTGCA
Organism: Myrica gale; assembly: GCA_963930655.1. Classification (NCBI taxonomy): domain Eukaryota; kingdom Viridiplantae; phylum Streptophyta; class Magnoliopsida; order Fagales; family Myricaceae; genus Myrica; species Myrica gale. Next base: position 24,058,348 of record OZ005611.1, read on the forward strand.
TAGTCACCAGGGTATCATATCTGTTTGGCTTGCTTTAGTATTTTCTTTTTTTATCACGAAACCTGTATTGCTTTGTTTAGAGAACCTGAAGGCTAGCTATCTTGAAACAAGTTGTATCCCTTTTCGAATGAAGTGAATTAACTACCGAAATTCATGTATTACAATCCATACACAACCATTTCATTTTTCTATTACAATCCATTTGTTACAATTTGGTATCAAAGCAGTTCGATCCACCAATTCCAAAGCAGTTCATCGACCATGGCTGACGCTAAGAAGATTTGCACAGGCCTTTGAGGCTTTGCTGGAATTGAAGAAGCAACAAGAGATCCAACAGAAAAATCAGCAACAAATGTTGGAGAATATAACTAAACAATTGGAGGTCCTTACCGTTGGGTTGAAATCGGTGATACACAATCAAGATGGAGAGGTTGGAGAGCCATTCAAAGGAGGAGGATATATACAACAGCACAATCCAGAGCTAGGAGTTCATATGTGATTTGTAAGGCTTGATTTTTCCAAAATTTGATGGGAATGACCCCACTGAGTGGTTGTACCGTACCGATCAGTTCTTCACATACAATCAAACATCACCCCACCATCGATTATTAATTGCATCTTTCGACACGGAGGGCAAGACCCTGATTTAATTCCAAGAAGTGGAGCAATCTGGTACGATATGATGAAGCTAAGACAAACTACCACAGTAGAGGAGTATAAGGGACAATTCGAATCTCTAGCTAATAGATTGAAGGGGTTAGATGAGGGGTATAAGCTGAGTTATTTTTTGAGTGGATTAAAGGATGAGATTCGAGTAATGGTAAGGATGTTAAATCCGGGTAGCATCAATTCAACTTATGGATTAGCCAAGATGCAAAAGGAGAACCTGTTGGTGAGTAAAAGAGCTTATAAACCAGCTGCAGTAAGATTTTCAAATCCAAGTCCACAATCAAATATGTCATCAGTGGGAATATGGACTAAACCAAAAGTGATAATGCATGAAATCACTTCACAACAGATGAAAGAGAGGAGAGAAAAAAGTTTATGTTACAACTGTGATTCAAAATGGAACCCACTACACAAGTGTAGCAACATGAAGTTGTTTATGAAAGAAGCTGGGGAGGGAGTGGGTGAGTTGAATTTGGTGGAGGAAATGGAAAATAATGAAACCTTGTTAGAAGAAGGAAATGAGGAGTTAGAGATAACCTTACATGCAATTACGGGGTCTAATTCACCTAATACTATGCGGCTAATGGACAGGATTAATCAACAAAGTTGTGTGGTTCTAATTGACAATGTCAGCACCCATAATTTCCTTGATCCAGGAATTATCAGAGGAGCCAAACTTAGGATGGATACCGAGCAACAACTAGCTCTGACTGTGGCAAATGGTGAAAGGGCGAGGAGTGAAGGGAAATGTCTGGGGGTAAAATTCAGATTACAAGGAAATGAATTCACCATGGATGCACATGTGCTGGTGCTTGGTGGTTGTGATGTAGTGTCGGTGTGCAATGGTTGAGTACCTTAGACACAATTTCTTGGAATTTTATTGAGCTAACTATGTGTTTCAATCACTTGAATAGAGTGGTGGTGTCGAGAGGGTTGATTTCCACTCACTTAGTGCATGATTCATTACAATTCGGAATGCCTAAGAGGGAGAAACATGGAATTATTTTGAAGTTAATTGGTGGAGGAAGTGAAGTTGGAGGGAAGTCATCACATGGGGAGTCTTTGGAAGGGTTATTACGACACTTAACCCAAGTTTTTGAGGAACCAAAATGGCTGCTTCCTACACGTTCTCATGACCATGCAATTATTCTTAAAGAGGGTGCTCACACAGTGAGTGTGAGACCCTATAGATATGCTTATTTTTAGAAAGATGAAATAGAACAAATTGTGAAGGAGTTGCTGCAAACATGGGTGGTGAGCCCATCACAAAGCCCATTTTCATCTCCGGTGTTGTTGGTGCGGATGAGAGTTAGAGATGTCAATGCAAGAAGTGGGTGCTTTTCCAAGAGGAATTCAGTTTCTTTTTCGCCAAGTCCAATTTCTCTAAAGAATGAAAAGAGAAACCCTGAGACCAAACAGAAAGAGTACATTAACAAGAGCATTTCAAAGGCTTATATTGTGTTTGAGAAGTGGACTCTGAGAGTTACTCACCTATATCAACGTCAAGAGTGGAGGGCGAATTGATGCAACGGACTAGAACACACAGTGTATCGGAGACCAACTTGATGACGTAGCGGTTGGAGTTCAATTCTTGAGGCTTCACTGCACTTAAAAAGAGAGAACCATTCATGGGGATGGAATTTTGAAACCGAAGAGAGTGAGAATCGAACAGTTGAGGAAGAGACTAGCTGGTGCTGGAAGAGGGCAATAGAAGAACAAGAAAAAGAGAGAGAAGGAAAAGAGTTTGCGAACGAAGTGAGTAGAGCAACCATTTACCCTTCCCCCACTCACCGGTGGGTCGGCAATGTTGCGGTGGGTGTTTTAAGCAGGAGGTGAAACTGTGGACTCAGAGAGCAGAGAAAGGTAGACGAAGAAATTGTAGCGAATGTCTGGGCCTGCCCAAAATGAGGTATTTTTAACCTTCTACGGTCCACCGAGGTGCTCTCTCTCTCTCTCTCTCTCTCTCTCTATATATATATATAGATACACCTTCAAGGCCTTCTAACTGAAGCATTATAGCCCAAGCCAAATAAATAGACTATAGATTATATGAAAGTTGGACCAAATAAACAATTTTTGTAACAAGGTTTTCCGCTATGGTAAGTTTATTTTCTCATAAAAACCAAATACATTGGACCCTAATGGACTTCAGAACTTTTTTTTTTATATATATATATAATTAAGGCAATTTTATTAAAAAGAAAAAACGAAACACAACGGGAATACAACAGTACAAGAGAAAGTACTGAAGAAACCAAAACACAAACAGGAAAACCAACCCACCCACGACCCACTGGCCTACAAACCTCACCCCATTGGCCAACAAGACCCTCCCAAAAACCTCCCCCCCACCCGCAACCCAAACGAGACCCCTAACAGTCCAATCCAAAAGTCACAAGCTTCCTAGCGGACGAAGAAGACCCGTCATAATTAACCGAAGACTTCAAGCCCTTCAACTCCCTGATCATCTTCCCCCCTGATTTTCTAGATGTTTTCGAACGAAACGGCACCCGATCGCGTTCCAACGCTGCAAAGAGCTCCCTCAGCTTTTCCTCTTAACCACCACAAAGACACCCCAATTATCTCACCCACAGAGCATCCAGGACCCACGCCGGAGAATCTCCCCCTAAATCTTTATGAGGGAAGCCATCCTCCGTCGCTAAAGACCCAGCAACGCTATTGTCTGCTAGCCCTTCCCCTACTAAAGAATCTGCTAGCCTCACACCAGAATGAATGTACTTAGAGCTCTCACCCACGGGCTCCAGTCTAACCTCCAATTCTAGAGATGTCTTAGAGCTCCCAACACGAGACTGGGTCTTAGACAACCCCCGGGAACACTCCCCCCCCCCCCCCTCCATACCACCTGAGAGAGCCCCACAACAACCCTGTACATGGCCCCCCCTCCATCAGAACTGAGTGCAAGTATAAGTACTGCTGCATTTCTTAATCTTCATCCATATCATTTGACCCAGAAGACTTATAAAAAAAATCATTTGACCTAGAAGAGAGTAAATTATCACCCAAAATTGCTTGAGCTCTTAAAATTTCCGATTCCATGAAAGTTGACCAAAATTTAGCTCTCTCCTAAATGTTACCACAAATAGTGTTGTCCCAACATCTAAGACAGCCCTTAACTTTGGTACTTTTCCACTAAGTTTAACTTGCTGTCATAGAATGGCACCCTCATGTCGCCCACTTTGGTTGGCTGGTTGGAGCTGATTGTAAGTAAATCCAGTTGCAGGTGAATGTCAATAAACCTGACAGCCAGTATAAATGATTATCAAGAGCAACAGCACCCTTGTAGCTGACTGGCATGCAGAGTCAAGAATGGACATGCCATCTGGTTTTATGCTCTCCATGGATGGAAGCCAATCAACAAAGCTCTAAAATACAGGAGAGTATGAATAACCCAACTTGTTGATTGCATCCCATTCTCTAATGCATCAAATGAGGTCGACATGAATAACAACACTTAAGAAAGCCTGGTGGCAGGCAATGGTGATCCTCCCACATTAACAGACAAGAAATATTATCTTTGGGATACAAAATAAACATTCACAAAAAAATCGGTCGGTTAAGCCACTCGTATGGAGAGAGGTTTAAAGCCCTCGTGAGAATTGACCTTGAACTCCTTCGCTTCTTCGAGATGAAAAGAAAGTAGTTGTCAATGGGACGAGATGCTGATTGAAGAGTTGACCTTGAACTCCTTGTGACATTTTCTGAGGAGCTTTTCTTCATGTTTCTTACCAGTAGGAATGCCTTTAATGAGGATAACAGAGGAGCCTCCCTTTCTTGATTTTCTGGGTGACCTGGAAAAGTGAAACCTGCAAGAAAATCATAATACCATATGTTTGCGATGGACATATAGGCAGCTCTAACAGTTGGGAATCAAATAATGTCAGAAACCTTATGCAGCTAGCAAGTGGACTTGCCTCTTTTTAGGAACTTGGGTAAGATCATCAGGTGTGTCTTTACTAACTTCTTCCCTTGTGTCATTCTGAGGACGACTCTGTCCCTGCACATGGCAGTAGAAGCAAACATAGAATTCTTAGGCCCATACACTGCGATATCTCCGGTTAGAACCAGTAACAGTGCATAGTGTGCTAGATTCTCATAAAGGAAGATATTATCTTCGTTTTTGAGAATTAAAAAAAGGACAATCCAAACTTTTAAGAGACCACAGCATTTTTCCTTTTCTCGAAGATTCAATGACAGGAGCAACCCCCTCCATGCACTAATGAGTGAGACTGTCATTGGTATCGTTACTACCAGAAGGCACTAATTAAAGAGGATCATACTTGTATCCAACTAATTTAAAAGCTCAGTAAATCCTACGGAAAATGGGTTGATTCTGCTACATATAATTTCAAGAACAAGCATCTCAACAAGGAAGAGCCATATATATGCAAGTTGCAGCATTTTTTTCTCTTTTTTCTTGGGTACGTATCACAGCAAAATTCAATGCAGCTATTACCACGCTTACGGTGATCATTACCAAGTAGAGAGAAAATACTCCATTTTTATTTCACTAATAGAATACAGGAACAGATAATAACTTTTAACCTAGCGATACAACCAAGTCAAGTGAAGCATTTTGAAACTTGGAAAGTCCAATCGTGTGTAAACAACCAGGGAATGATGCTACATTTAAAAGGAGGAGATGAGAGTCAGTAGCGGCCTTGAGCTACATATGATAAAGCAAAGCTGTTAATTCATCCACATAACTATTTACTTGAAGAAACATAAAATATTAAACCAGAGAGAGGGATGTCTATGCTTTTTTCCTTGGGCCTCTTAGAATAACAAGCTCAATATGATCCAAAAATAACACTAGTACAGTGAACACAACAAGCATCCAAAAACCCATGAAAATCTCGAATCCACAACAAGAACACTTATCAGTGCTGAACACGTCTTTGTGGACACCTCCACCAAGTTCAATTTGACTTAATCCATTAATATGAAACCAAAAGCAGTTGATCAGACCCAAGACTGAAGAAAGTCCTTAGAATAATAAGGTACCACAATAATAAAAAATTAAATTTATCATAAAAGAACTGCTAGAGCAGGGTGTCATACATTCAGAGCAGCATAAGGTAACAAAAAAACATATCCGATGCATGAGGTTCATCTTGAAATGAAAAATAATTAAAGATTGTTAAGAAACAAAATGCTAGAGACCCTCTGTAAATAAAGAAATGTCTCAGAACAAGGGTCGCCTGCACAGTAGTTGCTTATTACATCCAAACAGTTATCATATTGAATTATTACTAACCTCATCAATTGAAAACATCCAAAGAAATCTGCAACTGATATTTTATTAACACTATCAAAAATCAAAGTGAAACGAATTTGTCCACTATAAGAAATAGTGAATGAAACTCTCAACAACGCTTATGAAGTGAATGAAAGCCACTAACTTGTCCACTATAAGAAATATAAGGAGAGAACAAACCATTGTCTTCTTTCTGATGTTTGTAAGGCTAAGAAAACAATCACCGAAGATGCTTTGCCATGCACATAAACTCTCAACAACACTTATGAAGTGAATCAAAACAACTAACTTGTCCACTATAAGAAATATCAAGGAGAGGACAAACAATTGTCTTGTTTCTGATGTTTGTTCATGACATTCCAACAGATATCTGTATGATGAACCTTTCAAAACTCCAAGCCTTTGTCAGACACTTCTCAGACCTTGTGTTCGTCGATGTTGAAGGGAAAATTATGCATAAAATACAAACAATTAAAAGAAGATAGATATAAACCGACAATTATTTGATTGGATAACTACATGACAAAGCCAAATAAATAAACTAGCAACTAATCTCAGACTAGAGAGAAGACTTAATGGTTTAAAATGATTTTGATGTCCAACCACACTTGAAATAGTTAAAAATGCTTGCATGAAATTTAGATAATCCTCTTGGATATGAATAATGACACACCGAATCATATCCAGCTTAAGTCCTTGTCTCAAAACAGGCACCAAACGCAAGGCACATGCCAATGCAAGATGAAACGGAACGTTTCTAAGGGTTAGTACTTTAGCAGCACAAGTGTAATCCAAGATGCCGTCAGAAAATACAAAGGCGTCAACATGCAATAACAACACAATATCAGATTTCGACAGAAACCACGACGGCCCGTTCACTGAAACAGAATGCCGTTCAAAATGACAAACACAAATATAATGACTGATTACAATGTAAGAAAACACATTAACATGCAAGTAAACATAACTTCGAAACTGCACGTATTATCATCATTACATCACCAGCATACATACAATCAAGCATAAAAAAGTTAATAAAATCTCGTACTTGATTCAAAGCCGCTGCAGACTCCGAACACGAGACCTTGGCTTTCTTCATCGCCCCACCAACATTTTCATCACCACCATTACCATCATTACACCCACCGCTCCCTTTCCTCTTCTTCCTCCCGAAGCTCCTCACTTTCCCTCTCTTCTCCCTAACCTTCCACACGTTCTTCCTTCTATACACCACCTTCTCACTCTTCCACACCCCGAAACTCGTATCGATCACCGTCACCTCACTTCTCGAATATCCAACTAGCTCTCTCACCTCTTCCTTCTCCTCGTCCTCCCCCATCTCTGCTTCCTCCTCTTCCACATTCTCCACTTTCGTTTGTTTCATACTGTTATCCGAATTGAACGACGCCGTTGGCTTGGCATTCCTCTCCGCACGAACGAGGCTCTTCTCTTCTTCTTCTTGTCGTGGGAGATGAACGTTACTATTTGTTGAGGTGGTTAGAGATTTGGGGGTCGCTTGTTTCCTGGGAAACTTTTTCCCAGAAAGTTTGGAGCTTTGGAAGTGATTATCATCATCCATAAAGAAGAGCTCGGAGAGGACATTGCTCATGAGACTGTACAGCTGTTTTTTCTTATGTCCATTTTCGTGCGTCCGATTGGCGAGTGGTTCGTGGTTGGACTGAGTCGAGCTGGGGTTCGAGCGGGTCGACTCGATAGGGTCTTGGTTGTGTAGGAAATGGTCAAGTCCAAGGCTTTTGTTGTCTTCTTCTTCAGCGGTGGCGGTAGGGAAGCCCTTGTTAGACCGGAGACGGTCGAGCCAGTTCGAGCAGGACTTGCTGGGCGGCGGGACCGAGCAGAGCATTTTGGTGAGCCTACGCGTGGAGATAGGTGATTGGGGGTATGAAGTCGGAATTTCGAGGAGCTTCCTAACCGCAGAGACCGCCTTGAATCGGAAAGCGTCTGGGAGAGATATAGGTAATAGGGTATTGAGTATTTCCTCTGAGACGGTCAGGAGTTTGGGGCCGAAGAACTTGAAACGCCTGTTGCGGATGGAGGGCGACATTTCGTTCACGGCCACGTGGCAGAGTTTGAAAGTCTCGCGAGTTAAACTACAGTTCTCCGTTGGAGCGATAGAGATACTTTTTATCAAATTGCTTCACAAGTCCCGTGATTTCTTCTTTGAGTGTTCGTTCATAAGGATGTTTTTTCCCTTGTAATAATAGTTTTTTTTATATAAGATATCGGATTAAATACTTTAATAATGATCGTTAAAAGGATTTAAATTGATGAAATTAGGGAACCCTTAAAAGATTGATTGACTGATCAAGTTCACAGTCGTTGTCCCCGACCACAATCATAAGCACAATTGAAGGTAAGATATGGACCACATGGTAAACAGGTAAAGGGCATCCTAGTTCAGTCTTAATTGTCAGGTGGAGGGAAAGATATCTTCCAAGTTCAATGTTTCTAATATTGCACTTAATAACACTTTCCTTTATTTACTGATTATTGGTTCTTGTCCCTTTCTCGTGTATATGTCTTTTGTTCTTTTTACTGTTCACATTTATTAAATTTACTTTTTAATATAAGGTGCGATAGTTCAATAATTCAAAAGACGAACCTCTGATAATTGGGCCAATTGTATACAGTAATAGACTAACATCTGATAATTGGGCCAACCGTAAAGAGAAATAAGTATGGATTCGAATGCTACAATCTGCGGGTACAAATCATTTACTTACAATTATAAGTATTGAAGTTGGTTCATGCTATCCAAGCCAATGGAAGCCTCGAAGTGGGTGCAGGATTTAGCCTTTAGTAAGGGTATGTTTGGTGTCCAAATATTTGGGCTCAAATATTTGAGTTTAATCATAAAAAATTCACCACATAATTTTTTATTATTATAATACTTATTAAAAATCTTCTCTCTTTACTTTTTCATCAACTCCCATAATATATCTTTACTTTATAATATTTTCCAAACTCCAATACTTAAAATTTTTACCCTCAAACATCCCCCAGGTGTTCTAGTTAAGAAAGTAGGCTATATTCCATGTTATACTATGGGTATGGGTTTCATTGAAATTGAAATTGAGGCTTCGGCTCACGTGCTCCATGTTGTACGTAGGTGATATTCCTGTCGCCTGCCTGGACAGGAAGACTGTTGAGTGTTGGCTAAAACCAGTAGAATCTACTGTCTAGCAGTATCAATTTTCTAATTGTCCAACGACGTTTCTAGAATCTCTTCACCAATTGTCTGGGGGCGTAACTTTCTGACCCATCAAACGGCGCAGTTTTATAAGCCTCAAACCTGCCTACCCCTTTTCCCTTCCAACCCTCTACCCACCTCTCACGTCCCATTCAGCAACCCACTGATTACTAAACAATCAAGCTCCCTGCCTTTTCTTTGGAGTTTTCGCCTAAGTTTACATGATATTTTTTTGTCTTGTTGGTCTATTTTGTTTTCTTCTGTAGCGCCCCTTCGTTAAACCCTCGGACATTTTTTTTTTCCTTCAGTCTTTTTCATACCTACGATCAAAAGTTCTAAGCTTTTTGACAATCCTATTTCTTTCCCAGTATTATCTGTTCCTTTTATTTTAACGGATTACTTTGATCCGTTTTTATGGCTTTGATTCAGGCTTTCTACCAGGTGTTGGAGAGACCAACAATGTTAGGAGTTTGGGCAGGAATGATGCTGTTTCTGGTTCCTATTTGGGTAGCCTTTGCCATTGGAATTCTTGTTGGATGGTTTTGGAAACCCCAGTGGGCAAGCAAGGGAACTGACAAATTGAGGTGTTCCGTTCCAAAAGCTTCTGCTTCATCATCGTATTCCTCGTCCTCTTGGACCGCGGATTATGGGAAGGACAAGGGACAGCTCTCTGTATCACCCGCTGAATATGAAGATTGCAGGTACTTGGGAATTATTGGCCCCTCTCTCTCTCTCTCGTTAATATCTTGCTACCATTTGGATTTCTGAGGTCTTGTTGTTCAGGTTGTTCAGATTCTTATTTTACATCAAATTTTCTTTTTGATATTAGATGGCATTAATCATGTGCATTGGATTCGTAAGGTTATCCCGATTACTGATAGTGAGCACTTTATCTCATCATGAAATCTTATGACTGTTTTATTACCAGGAATAATGGTGATGACTTTATTTCCGAGGCCTAGTTGAGGTTAATATTTTTATGTACGTTTGCTGTAAATTTAATAACCTCGGCATTTACTATGCAGTGGTCCGTGGATGCCCAAATTCGCGTTGGTATTGTTTTTTCTATCGTAGAATCAATTTATGATTATATTTGCCCAATTGGATTGTTTGTTTGTCTCTGTGAGAGATAGACTAAGCTTGATTTGAAAGAGATATCTTACTGGGTGATTCTACTTGTATAGTACGTCACAGCTCCCCGAAGAAAAGCCTAACGTTGTAACTGAGGACGATTTAGAACATTTATGTGAGCTTGTGGAGATGAAAGATGGGGGTCCTCCTTGGATACAGATGATGGATCGTTCCACCCCAAATATGAGTTACCAAGCATGGCAAAGAGATCCCAAGGTAGGGATACCTTTTGTTTTGTTGAAGATTTGTTCAAACTAATTAATTTTCACCTTTAATTGGAATATTAGGTCTTGGGCTTTACCTACTGTGTCAAAGCTTGTCTTTCTCCTGGGGATTTCTTTTAATTGTGTCACTAAACCCTTATTTTTATTGGTTTCGGTTTTGTTGTGGTTGTTAGCAAGGTCCTCCACAATATCGTAGCAGCTCTGTCTTTGAGGATGCCACATCAGAGATAGTTAGGGACTTTTTCTGGGATGATGAATTCCGATCCAATTGGGATGACATGCTTTTATCTTCTACAACTATAGAAGAGTGCCCCACCACTGGAACCATGATAGTGCAATGGACACGGAAGGTGAGTTACTTATGGTCTTGATCAATCCATTTTTATTCTGGTTTTTCCTGATAGGTTTTCTTGGTGGAATGTGCTTACCTTTGGCAATGATTTGTGGTGCAGTTTCCATTCTTCTGTAAAGACAGAGAATACATAATTGGTCGTCGAATATGGGAATCAGGAAGAACATATTACTGCGTGACGCAGGTATGAGAAGGGTAATCTTGTTTGAATGTTGATTGGGTTACGTAACAGTTGTGGTAACAGAATCATATGTGTACTTAAGTAGGACTTATCTGATTTCTTTCATAGCGACTGCATGTCTTCATTAGCGGAACTTGTATTGGGGTGTTAATGCCAATGTCTTAGTTCAATCAGGTATACCAAGGAAGTCATTGCCATAGGATTATAATGGGGGACATAATATGCTTTTCGGGTGTTGGAAAAGTGACTTTCATTGTTAGATGTTTAATTCATATGAGATGTGCATTTGGGGACTATTTTGGGAACCCAATTATCACCATGATCATGTGACCTAGAAAGAAGCTAAGAATGGAGGGAAGTGGGGAACAAGCTAGAAGTGATCTAAATTGTGAAGTTTTGCTGTAGAATGCCAATGTACCACAAAAGGGAGTGGAAATAAGTGAGATAACCCCAGCGAGAAGAAGCAAGTGATCAGATCTTAGAAAGTGATCAAAGGAAAAGAGGAAGAAGGGACATGTATTCATATCCAAAAGAAGTGTTGTGCAATTCCTTGTTCATTTTCTCTGAGATTTTTTCTCATTTGGATTGGTATTTATTTCTGTGTCTCAGGGAGTACCTTGTCCTTCTGTCCCAAGGCGTGACACACCGAGACGCGTTGACCTTTATTACTCAAGCTGGTGCATTCGAGCTGGTAAATTGTGGTTCTTTACTTTCTTGTGATCCATGAATTAGTTTGTTTTCCTTGGCAATTTAATTCACACACCCAGCTGGATTAGGACCCAGTTTGAAACCAATCTGAACGTTTGAGTTGCCATAGAAAATGCCATTTTAATTTGGTTGCCGAAATATCATTCTATGTAGTCCTGGACTCACTGGTGGATTGTTTTAACAAGTTGCTCTATAACGTATTTCAAACAGTGGAATCGAAAAAAGGTACTGGCCAACGGACTGCCTGTGAGGTGCTGCTCTTCCATCATGAAGAGATGGGCATCCCATGGGAAATTGCAAAGCTTGGAGTCCGGAAAGGAATGTGGGGAACTGTCAAGAAGATTGAGCCTGGTTTACGTGCCTACCAAAAAGCAAGAGCATTGGGTGCACCCCTCTCGCGGCCAGCGTTTATGGCCCATATCAACTCCAAAATAAGTTCAGAGTACCTGAGATCCTTTGGAAGCAATGACACCTTGGCAGGGACTCAAATATCGTCTACATCTGACAATCCATCAGGGAGTAATATTTCAAAGCTCCTCATTTTTGGTGGGGCTGTTTTACTTGCGTGTAGTCTTGATCGAGGGCTCTTGACAAAGGCAATAATATTTGGTGTGGCCAGAAGGTTTGCGAATATGGGTAATAGATAGGAAGTAAAGTGCAAGAATCAATCTGAAATTGTCCAACGGTAGTTTATATCTTGTATCCTTTGCTTCGTCCTGCTCGACGGAGACATCCTATCAAAATTCTGCCTGGCAAACTCATTTAGGGAAGACAAAAGGTTTTACCTTTTAATTGTGTTTGCATTGTGTTTACATTGGAACATGTTTCCACCAGAGTCCATTCAGAATATATACAATGCAGCACTCAAAGCAGAAACTTTATCAAAATAACAGCTTACCCAGTTGGGTTTGTACCTATCTGCCTTTCAGTCTTTTGGTTGCTTATATTCATCTAGCTTCATCTTCATATCAACTTTTTCATCATGCACTAACAAACATTGTATTGTGTTGCACTTAAAGCTTTTACTTTCTCCACTTGGATTTATTTTCCCTCAAATGTACTTACAGGGGATCTCATTAAATTATCAGATTTGATGCATTATTTGAAGCAACCTGAGGGCCTTTAAACATGTACAACAAAATCTTAGTACTTATAACAGGTCCTTGGGATGGATGGTCATGCCTCCTTTCTAAAATGCCCTTATTCAGGAAAGCAGTCATTATTGCTTTGATTGCATAATATAACACCTTCAATGTGAGGTACTTGGCTTCCTTTTAAACTAATTTCTGTTCACATCCGCTATTTGACAATATGGCAAGAAGTGTTTCGGATGAATAAGCAAATAATCTTTTATCGATTGTTACCTGAGATTTTACATAGCACAGCCATTGAAAGCGCAATAGATTTTACATAGCTGTTATCCTCAAACGAGATGTGCCTTTGAATAACTATCTGGAATCAGGGTATTTTATGTCGTTTAGCTATTGATATCCTGCCATAAGTGCCCAGTTTCCTGGAGAATGATATTATAATCAATCACGCTAACCAAGCACAACTATCGACCCACCAAGGTTTCAAAGCAATGCAACCCATCAAACTGTGGTGCTAATTTTGGCATCCCGGTGGTCTTCATCCCTTCCTTTGCTTTTGCCACCATATTTCCGATATATGCCCGAATCCCAGCTCCATGTTCCTGAATGAGAAAATCACTTGGCTTTAGTATAGAAGCACAGTTACCAACGAACGGAACTTGGGAGTGACATGATCTAAGACGCTAGAAATTTCCCCATTCATATACAGAGGCAGTGGGGGTCGGCCGTTGGGGAAGGACAGTCAGGGGATTCTAGAGCCTCTCTAGAACGGCAGCACAACGCTCGTATATACAGAGGCTTTGTTACCTTTGGTTTAGAATGGTTTCTTTCGAAGAAATAAATCCCAGCAGCGGCTACAACAGCAGGAACTGTCGCGTAGATAGTACCAGAAGCCATTGTTGCTTGAGAGCTTTTTTGATTCTTTGAAGAGAACACAAACTGACCTGGCCTTCTAACGAGACATAGGTCTATATGTACGTAGCGGGAGAGAGGAAGTAAAGCAAAGGAATGTAGGATGCCTTGGAGGAGACGTTAAGCAAGGAATGGTGTGCAAGGTAAAGTATGGCCAAAAGAAAAGGCAGCTCAAGATAAAATCAGCCATTTTGCATAATCTTTCCAATAACTTTTATCTATTAGTATATGTAACTGGAATATTTCCTTAGCTTATCAAATATGAAAATTGTATCTGAGAGATGAGACTGCTTGGCTTGGCGTCGGCAAGAAAGGGTTAACCTTATCTGGCTAGGCTACTACGACCAACATTGCAGAATCAAAGTATAAGCCACATCATACGAGGTGCGCCGACCACATTATCTTTCATTTCAATAAGCAACTTGCGGCCTGATGCTTTCGTTTTTGGCGAAGATTTTCATATCACTTTTTGCCAATCATATATGCACATGATGCCGACTAAGGGCACACAAAACACATGGCTTACTTTTTGTAATCTGGTGGGTAGCTTGGAGCTCTGTGGTCGGCTAAACATCATCAATGGAGATGAAATTTCGTTGATCCTTCAAGGTCTGAAAAACTTTAGAACGTGGGAATAAGGAGGAAGAAGAAGAAAGATGAAAAAAGAGAAAAGTCACTAGTTCTGGCCTCACATATATCTAATACAAAATTTCCGAGAATTTATGTTTTTATTAATCTCTGTTGTATGAAAGTACATGAAAGAGGGAGGACCGTTATGGACCGACCGAACAAAAGGGTAAAATTCGACGGTTAACACCTTCAAACAAAAAACACAAACTCAGTAAAATACTATGGTTTCGAAAACGTGGACACCGTCCAACTCCGGTGCGAACCTCGGCTTCCTCTGTTGCTGTTGCGGTTGCCGCGTTGGTCTGCTGACGTGCTGGGGGTTGGTTGAATTCCCTTCTCTGTCCATCGGATTCGGCTTCGGGTTCGGCTCTTTGGCTGGACCCATCGACAGGCTCACCTTCTGGCCTTCGGACTCCGCGCAGAGCGCATCAACGGTGCCGAACATCGCCATCATGGTCGCGAAGTCGGATAACGATTTCAGAAACAGCTGTGGTGAGAGCTCGTGGTTCAGAATTGTAGCAACTGTGAGGTTTTGGCTGCAAACAGAGAGCCTGTTGGTGTACTTTGAGCCTGGTCCACGAGGAAGGAAGAGGTTGAGAGAGGAGGTATTTAAAGTGGGAGGCAGAGAGTTGGAGCTAACCGAGGGAGTTAAAGAGACTAGAAATATCTTGAATGAAGTACCGTGACCGTGGTGTTCTAGGTGAGTACTCTGTTTTATGGAGATAGTTAATCTTGTCCTTATTAACTCGGGATTGGGACGGCCTAACTAATGGATTCTTCAGCCAGAAGACTCTTGCTTTTTGCGTGAAGAATAATTTCCAGGCTTAAACGAAGGGGCGTGTAACTTTCCAAGTTCCCCACACGTTTCATTTTCTCAGAGACTACCATGCGGTTCGACCGCTGGCATACAGGTGCCTTCATGGAGAGGCTGGGTTACTTAGGACGTCTCTGTTACGAATTAACTCAGTTAAAACCTATTCACAGTGGGAAAGAAAATTTCAACTTTTCAATCTGGGTTAATTGAATCTATTGCTACTGCCCCCTGGGATAAACAGATGACGAAACCAGAGAATTACAGGCCACAACAGAACAGTCACAAGCATAACACAAAAAGGTCACAACAAATCACAGTTTGTAATTCTAGAAGGAATCCTATCTAATGGGATGGAGCCCAAATTGGATGAATCTGCCGCCCATTTTGCCAACAAATGCGCCATCCTATTAGCCTCTCTAGGAATCCATGATATGCGCCAGTTCTGATTGTTGTTTAGACAAGCTTGAATGAGACTCCATGCTAGCTTAGCTATTAAAGCTCAATTAACCTCAAAAGATTTCCTAATGCCCAAACCCCCTTGCTCTTTCGGAAGACATATAAGATTCCAAGCTCTAGGAGTAAAATTGTGAGTCTTATTAGTGGGAAAACCCCCACCAAAAATCCTTGAGGATTTTGTCAAGAGCATCACACCATCCTTTAGGCAATGGAAAAAAAGACATACAATATTGGGGAGCGTTGAAGCAACGACCTTAATCAATGTTGTTCGACCAGCTTGAGAAAGAGTTTTTGCTTTCCACCCCGTCACTTTTTTTCATCACCTTCTCTTTTACTTCTTCAAATGTTGCTTTCTTTGACTTGCCTATAAACAAAGGCAGTCCTAAATATTTACTGTTGGAGGACATTGTTTTGAGTTTCAAAATGTTTTTACTAGAGGCCAGAATTTCAAGATGTGTATTAGGGCTGCAATAAATAGAGGACTTGGAGAAATTAACAATCTGCCCAGACCAAGAGGAATATCGGGGGAGAATATCATTTAGAGTCGTAGCTTCATGGCCATTTGCTCGACAAAATACTAGGAGATCGTTGGCAAACATTAGATGAGAGATGGACGGGGCATGCCGATTCACTTGGATGCCATGAAGAAGTCCATACTCCTCAGCGAGATGAATCTGTCTAGTAAGGACTTCCGCTGAAAGTATAAATAGGAAAGGCGGGATCCCCTTGCCTTATACCTCGTTGGGGATTGAAAAGGTCATAAGGACAACCATTCAACAATATTGAAAAAGAAACTGAGGAGAGACAATGCTCAATCATTTTAATCCAGTAAGTGGCAAAACCAAAGCATTTCATTGTATAGAGAATGAATTTTCATTCAAGCCGGTCATAGGCTTTCTCCATGTCAAGTTTAATGACTGCCCATCCTTTGCGCCCTTTTTTATGTTTCATTGAATGAATAATCTCTTGAGCAATAATCGAGTTTTCATGGATTAAACGGCCAGATACAAAGGCAGCTTGGGGTTTAGAAATCAATTTATGCATCACCCTTTTTAGTCGGCAAGTGAGAATCTTTGAGATAATTTTATAAACATTGCATAGATTAATGGGTCTAAACTGCCCAACCATCGTAGGATTAGAAACTTTTAGAACAAGGGTGATAAATGTGTGATTAAGTTGAGTAGCAAAAACACCCGAAGTAAAAAATGACTGGACTAAGGGTGCGTTTGCGTCCTAAAATTTTACACACTCTAAAATTTTAACACAATAAAAAATTACAATATAATCTCTCTCCCCCCATCAAATCACTACTATTCACTACAAAAAATATAAAAAAATTACCTCTCTCTTCACTTTACACTCTAAAATTTTAACACAATAAAAAAATTACAATATAATCTCTCTCTCCCCATCAAATCACTACTATTCACTACAAAAAATATAAAAAATTACCTCTCTCTTCACTTTTTCACTAAACTCAATACCTAAAATTTTAACAACACTAAAATTTTACAACACAAACACACCTCAGGCTGCACCGTTGTCCAATAGTGTTGATAAAAATGAGTTGTCATTCCATCGGCCCCAGAGCTTTGCTAGCCCCAATACTCTTGACAGTAAGATGTATCTCCTCTGCTGAAGGAATGCTGCGCAACATCAGATTATCCTCTGCAGAAATGACAGGTTGTATAAGGTCATCCAAGCTCTAAGCAGTTTCTGAACTAGATGACTTATAGATATCTTTGAAATGCTACACAAAGAGATCACCAATATCAACAGATACGTGAACGGATTGACATAGGTATTGCCAACGGGGAATGGGCCTTATTGTTTCATCGAGCCATCTTACAACATCTTCCAAGGGTGTATGACAGTGACTACTTCAATTCATATGGCATCTCTGTAGTGGGGAAGAAAAGAGTAAAGCAGCAGCTTGAGGCGGCCTAATGCTTTCATATCCTTGTTGATATATATCTTGTTGGTTTTTCTAGACTAGATGTATATTACTTTTCACTATTACGTGTTTGATGCACCACTTGCACTCATGGAACACATGGCTAAGTAACTAAGTTTATGGAACCCGATGGCAATGGATAGCGCTTGGAATAGAGGCCACAAGCAGATCGTTTGGGATTCAGGAAGCTCTGTCGTTCCGTCCACTCATATTGCTTAACAAACAGGGGCGGAGACGGCGGCAGGGGCCATCCCCCATCGCCCCCCGAAAGTTTTAAAAACTCCCCTGGTTTTCTAGGGGCTAGCCCCCTCCCTCCCTAAACAAACTTCTGCCTGCCTGAAATCCTGCTCCTTTATTATATTAAATTTCGCCATTTGTTTTCTTATTTTCACACGTACGTGTAGTCGTGTACATGATTTCATTACTTAAAAAAACGAAAACAAAATTCATTCTTTTGATTTTTTTAATGATATTTATTGTGTATTCTTTTAAAATAGACCCAAATTATGGGTGGCCTTTGACCTTTCTCATGTCTTTCTATTTTTTTTAAAAAAAAATTACCCCTTCAGCTTCCTTTTGCCCTATGTCAATATTCAAGAAAACTTATCGGATTTTCACAAAATTTGAAATACTCTCCTCTCAAATAAAATTTCATTTAGCCTCCAATAAATTTGAAATAAATTTTTTTTGCCTTGAATATATAACAATAACCTATCATTTTCTTTTATTTTCGAGAGATCTAAAATACCCATTTTAATAGGATAAAAAAATTCAAGATTCAGTTCAAATAATCAAAAATTAATAATTTTAATCGTGAAAAGTTCTGAAAGTAAAACATACACGTTTTAAAAAATTAATATGAGAATTTGCTCCTTTCATTGAGTCTCTTTAAACTCTTTCTCCTTTTAGAGCATCTTGATACTTAATATACTAACTGAATAATTTTTTATATATAAATTACGATTTTAAACCAATATAAATATGCACTATATTCTGAAGCCAAGAAAATCAATTGAGAATATTTTTCACAACATAAATTATGTTTTTATTAATATTATCATATTTTATATATAGCAAGGTAAATAATATAAAAAATAAAATATTATAAGTGTGTAGGTTTGTTTATTGTTTTTAGTGCGTATTATTTCTAACAGTTTAACCAATTATTGTGGTTGCACTATTATCTTGGATTCTTGAGCCTTTGACAACCAAGACTAACTAAGTTTTAAAAAATAAGTTACAATATTAAAAATTGAACTGAAAATCATAAGCAAGCAACTTACAGACAAACAGTACGTTTAATTAATCTCTCTTTTCTGTAAACTCATGGTGAACAATGGAGTAAGGCCATTTGGCCACGGTACATTAAAACGATACTGATTGACCGTTCCGATTATAGAGGACTCACAAACCATTCCGATTAGAGCGGTCAGTAACTTCAAACTAGAAGACAAAACTCAGTAAGGAAGTATGGTTTCAAAACAGTGGATACCCTCAATGAATTTCCGGTCTATTCTTTCTTATTTGTGAAGGATCTTCAAATGTCATGTTGCGGGTTATTTTCGTTCTCTCTCAATCCTTTCTCATGTGTTGGTGGATTTTATGTATTTAATTGATTGCAGAATAGGTAGAGCTAGTACATACGAATATGACTTATGTCTGGCATTCGTTTACTTCTGAGTTGGCCATGGCCTTTAATGCTTGTGTGACTTCAATGTAATAGCTCCCTTTTCTGTGTTTCTTATCTCCCACCCCCCCTTTAAAATAAATTATACCCATTTATCTAGTTTTATAGTTGGCATTGGTCTATGATGTTAGATTGAGGTTTTGGGGTTACAAAAAGGTTTGACTGGATTGACTGGAGTTCTACTTCTCCTCCTATACTTCTAATCCTCTCCCTTTCCTTTAGATTTGCCACTGTTGCTTTTGATTTGAGTGTCCCTTTGGCTTCTTCTTCCCTCATTTTCTTCCTCGAGTAACTGACTTTGCTCCTTTACTTCCCCTCTATTCTATTGAAATCTGCGGTTTTGTTCTTCCTTGATAATTCTTGTTTTGTCGGTTTTTTCAAAAAGGGAGGATTTGGAATGACGAGGTTCCTTTGTATACGTGTTCTTCCAAACCATCTACTATGCATAATCAGTCTTTTTAGGCCACATTTTACTTTTTTGAGAATTTGTTACCTTTTTTTTCTAGGAGTAAATGGATATGTTCTTTGTGCCCCACCAATAACTCGAAATCAAGTAATTGTATATAATTTCATCCTAGCCGTCCCTGTTCTTGTTCTTCTAGAACGGCTGATGTATTGGGGGTCCCCAAATGGGTTTGAATTGCTTGATTGGATTTATATCTAGAACGGGACGTCTTAAGAGTATGTTGGTCCTTTTAAGATTTCCGTTGGAAAGTGAACAAGGAGGCTAAGTAGCCATTATTTTTGGGGGCGTTGATCTGGGCACCTCATTCATTTACACAGCACCCTCCCCCAACCTTATTCTAAGGCTGCCCAATGTCGACAAATATTTCCAACCCCTAAGTGATCATTGAGGTAATTTAGCATGTTAACTTATTTGTTGGTGCATAATCATGCATATATGTTGTATTTTATAATATGGATTGACTTGCTGTTTTTTGCACCATATCACGTCCCACTTAGTTCAATTATATGGTGTTGCAGGCTCAAAATTTTAGGTAGCAAGGAACGAATATGAGGAGAAAGATGTGGTTGCAGAATATGAAGATAAAACTGATAGTTCTTGATATTCTGGTTGCAGAGCATCTATTTTAAACTATACGTTATATATTTTGAACCAGATATATAGTTTTGCTAACGTCATATTTCAGTTCTGGTTCTGTGTGAACACAAAAGTTGCAGATAGCATAGCATCAATCTTTTGTTCGTAAATTCTGAAATAGATAGGTTTTGGGTGAAAAAGTTCCCGCCCCTTAGCTTTTCTCGACCTTTATACGTATGTTTGCTTTGGAATTGGATTCCTCTCTTTACAGACTTCAAGTATTGCATTGGTAAGCAGCGTGAGTTTCGACCTCAAAAGAAAGCCCAACTCAAAGGTTATCTAATCGAAGAAAAGAGTGACCAAGTTCAGGCGTTCACATTGGCTTTTGATTTGGATTCGTGCGAGGAAATAAAATGCCATAAGAATAATGGTCAGAAGGTTCCACCAATAAGTTTGCTCCTTCGTCATGTACCCAAAGAAAATATGTTTAATTATCGATTTTGTTGATCAAAAGCACGTAATCAGTGCGTAAGGCGGTTGACACCTTCTTCTTCTATTGCATGAATGTGCTTTTTTTTTCCTAAGCTCATGAATGTGCTTAAAACCAAGGTTAGGATGATACAATATAACGTCGCAGATTAATGCCAACCCAGAAGGAATAGGATTAACGGCAATGACACGTTTCAGGTCGTGAGAAATGCTTCGTTACCTCGTTTCCACTTGACCTGCACATTTGGCTCATCATTCATTTGCTGAAATTGAAGGAGATAATTAAAACAAAAGAAGGAAAAAAATCTCCTATCCAAAAAAATGGAAATTCGCCAAACAACTTACACTCAACAAAGTGAAATTCACCAAAGAACTTCCATCTAAAAAAAGGTGGGATTTGAGGGATTTCCAAATGAGAGGGAGTTGAGGAATTTTCAAATAGGTGGTAAACTAAAATGTAGTGATTTAGATAGAAATAGGTGAGATTTGGGAAGAAGGTGGGTGAAATGAGTTTTGAAAAGTCGAAAGGATTTTGAAGCAGTAGTGAGCAGATGTTGGAGGTGTGGTCGCAAATAAGTTGTAGTCGTCCGACCGGTACAATTGTCGAGACCTCATTAAATGAGATGACGGCCTATCTAACGTTGGATTTGGAGGATTCAATCCAGACAGTAGATCTGGATATGTCTGAACCCGTACGGTCTAGACTTAATCTGAACCGATAGAGAACCGGAAGAAACTGAGAGATATAGGGCTTGTTTGGGAAACGATTTAGGTTTAGGTTTAGGTTTTGGTTTTGGTTTTGGTTTTGGTTTTGGTTTTGATTTTAAATTATACTAAAATATTAAATTGTGGTAAGGTTTTGTTTGGTTAAGTAAGATTTTGAGTTAAAAAAAAAAACTGTACAGTGGAACGGGAGCCAGCCCTTGCGAGGGGATCCCAGATCGTTACCGGGGTGGCTCCCGGCCACAGGGGAGCCACCTCAGCCCAAATCTGGGCTCCCCTCGCAAGGGGACGACGAGAGCCACCCGGCGACGGGGAGCCCAGGCCACCACCGCGAGGGGAGCCCAGATCTGGGCTCTCGTCGTCGGGGTGGCTCCCGGCCATAGAGGAGCCACCTCTGCCCAAATTTGGGCTCCCCTAGCAAGGGAACGACGTGAGCCACCCCGGCGACTGGGAGCCCAGATCTGGGCTCCCGTTCGCAGCCGTGACTCTCCAATCGGGAGCCACCACTACGAGGGAGCCTAGATGTGGGCTCCCGGGCCCCAGGGTGGCCGCGAGCCATCCTGACGGCTCCCCTGAAAAGGGGTGGCCGGGAGCCACCCCAGCGACGGGGAGCCGAGATCCAGGCTCCCTCGCAACGGGTGGCTCCCGATTCCGGGCTACTGTACAGTTTTGGTTTTTTTTTTCAACCGAACAAAACCTTATAGCAACACAATATTTTAATATAATTTGAAATTTAAAATCACAACCAAAACCTAAACCTAAATTGTTTCCTAAAGAAGCCCATAAAGACTGAGAAAGATCGGGAATGGAGGACGGCGGATACTGGGTAATAGCAGGATTCGGACCATGCAACTCCATGACGTTGTTCTCGGCGAGTATTATTTTATTGGAGATGGTTTAATCTTGGTTGTCTATAAAAGTTGGTGGTAGGGTCGGATAGAGTCATGGAGTGCATCAAGAGTAAATACTCGCGATTAAGCGAAGGTGTGCCCT
Organism: Myrica gale; assembly: GCA_963930655.1. Taxonomy (NCBI): domain Eukaryota; kingdom Viridiplantae; phylum Streptophyta; class Magnoliopsida; order Fagales; family Myricaceae; genus Myrica; species Myrica gale. Next base: position 24,080,887 of record OZ005611.1, read on the forward strand.
GGGGCGTTCTGCCCAGGTCTGACGAGTTCCTACTTCATACGTACACAAGATGCTAAATGTTAACACGTCTCGTCTTCTTGGAGTCCTATGTTTTCTGGTGTTCGGCGATTCGTGGCCAAGGATGTCTGCTTCTTTGCTGGAGGCAGGGACAGGAATGCCTCAGTTCTAAATGCACTGGGTAAATTAGCGAGAATAATGAACATTGGTTAATGATACTTCCGGTTACATTTACTTGAGCAAATTGTCGGTGTACGTGAGGCAAAAGTTATTGTGTGAGTGGAGAGTGTGTGTGAGTACATGGTTGAGATTAGATTGTGTGAAATCTAATGGCTGAAACAAAACCGAGCCGAGAACCCGACCCGCGAAACCGACCCGATTTCATTAATTGACATGACATTGTTTCAGCCATTAAATTTCACACAATCTAATCTCAACCGTGTACTCACACACTCACACACACTCTCCACTCACACAATAACCGACCTCGTGTACGTGATGGGTCAATAGTTGACTAGCTAGAAGCCTAGAAGGCTAGAACAAAGGGGAAAAAATCATAAATAACAAAAGTACGACAAAATTGTTTATTTTTTTATAGGGAAATATACAAATAACACACTGGATTTTAACGCATTTTTTGAAAACTCATCGGATTTTAAAAAATTTCAAACTGCTCACTAGGTTTATCATTTTTGTATCAAAAATCACTGAACTCAACGTCGTTAGACCGTTTAACGAAAAATTCATCACTTCCAATCACAATATGACACGTGCCATTAAATAAAATTAAAAATATAAAATTAAAAAAAATATATTATTAAATTTTTTTTGTTAAAAAAACGAAAGGGATACCTTTGGCCGCCGGGGGAGAAGGGTCTTCCCCCTCCACCTCTAGCCGCCCAGTTCTGGGCGGCCATGGGTGGACCTCCTCCACCCGTCGGCGTGGGTGGACCTCCTCCCCCGTAGGCGCCCTCCCTCTGGCCGCCCAGAGGTGGAGGGGAGATTCTCCCTCCACCGTGAAAGGATCGAGGTTGCCCGATCCTTTCGTTTTTTTTTTAAATTAATAATGTTTTTTATTAATTTTTTATTTTTATTTATTTAGTGACACGTGTCATATTGCGATTGGACGTGATGGATTTTTTGTTAAACGTGGCTAACGGCGTTGGGTTCAGTGAGTTTTGATACAAAAATGATAAACCTAATGAGTAGTTTAAAATTTTTTAAAATCCGGTGAATTTTCAAAAAAAGCGTTAAAATCCAGTGTGGTATTTATATATTTCCCTTTTTTATAAGATTAATTTTATATAAATAATATAAAATTAACAAATTACATTTATTTTTCTCCAATTTATACTATACTACTCGGATAAAGAATTACGAAAGATAGTAATCCTAAACATTAATACTAGTCTAGTCGACATATTTGTTATCTTATCGGCACCTTTGCGTGTCTTTAATTAATCGGTAGTTAAAACCTCTACAAATAAGTGTGGAAGAAAAAGTACATTACAAAATTAAGAAAAATAAAAATAAACGAAGTGCATGAACATGAAAGAAACAGTATCAACGTGAATTCCTCTAACCAGACAACGTACAAAGTTCTCACATTACACTTATTAAATATTAATTTAAGTCATTTTACACTATTTTTTAAAATTTTAATTCAATTTAAATAAATAATATTTTTTTTAATATATGAAATGATAATTTTGTCTTTATATATATTTATTGTCATTGACCATTTTAAGAAAATAAAATAGTAATTTAAGAAATCAAAATACAAATTTGTTTAAATTTATTAAATTTTTTAACAAGAGTAGAAAATGTCTGAAATCTGATATGATAAAAATAAAAAATCTAAATAAAGAAGATGTTAATTTAGAAAAAAAAAGTGTAAAATATATTTATCTTTTATATATATATATATATATATATATATTGGAAGCAAGTACGTCAGATCTCTCGTATCTAATTCGTCATTGTCTCATTAATTGCTCCACAATGCGAACGGGCTGAAGAAGAAAAGGAACACAAATATATATTTTGAAATGAGAGTAAACCTGTGATCAGTTCTCCTAATTCTCTTTCGATTTTGAGAACTCTTGGAATTGGAAGCATATTATTGTGTAGTACATTTAACATAAAAATAATAATTTGCATATTTAGAAAAAAAATTTAAAAAATTATTCTAAAGTTTCATAATTTTTTTAAACAAAACTTCAATTCCTTATAAACTAATTGTAGCCTAAATAGGAAAAAAAAATAAAGATTTAATAAACCTTCTGTTGAGACTATTTGTAGAATACGTAGCCTGCCTTTTGTGCAGCCCAAACATGAATTAGAAAAAAAATTAGGGTAAGTTGTGTTTTTTTCTCACTATCTAAAATAAATACTAAGGGGATGTTCGGATGTTAATGAATTTTGTGATAATTTTTTGTGTTTTGAGAATTTTTATGTAATGTTAATTTTATTTGCATGTCTGTTGTAGTTATTTTTATGTGGTGTTAAAAATGATGTTTGGTTGGAGAATTGTGAGAATTCAAAAAATCTTGAGGATTTTTTTAACAGAACGGGTCCTAAACTATCTTTGTAGAGCATAATCCAAATCTCCTCAAGCACCGGCCTTTTGTAATTGTCTCAATGGTGGAAATTCAAACATCTTTTAGATCGAAGAAATTAATCATTTTTGACAAAATGTTGGGAGAGGGGGGCGGAAGATTGTTTTGACGAATGTTTAAAAGAAAGTGTTTGCTGTGTTTTCTTTACTGTAGCAGAACATATTCCGAAGCGTTTCTCTGGAAGTTGAGAGGACTTCATTTTTTTTTCCTGTCAACTGATCAGAGGACTTTTAGAAGGCGTTTGGTTGTCTAGAAAGCTGTTCAGAAGAGACTTCAAAACGTAACTCCTTTGCTTTCACCAAGTATTTCTTTGCAACATTCTTTTGCTAAGAAAAGAAAAAAAAAGTACTTCTTTTGCAACCTTTTTTCCATTTCTTTTCACTTTCCAAAGGTTTCCGAACCTTTTTATGATTCTGCTTGGTTCGCAAGCTGTTGGAAAATGCTTGTGCAAAAGATTCCTAGGTTCTCTTTCAGTTCTTATTCGTTATCTAGCTAAGAATTCAGTCCCTTTCTTTCTAACATCTTGCTTTTAAGAATTTATAGTAACACGTGAACTCGGTTTTTGATATCGCATCCATCGTTCATATTGCATGCAGATTGAAGTAAACAAGAGTTTGAGAAAGGTGTTGGAAGAGTGGAAATGATGGAGGGGTACGGTTCGGACGAGGAGGGAGCAGTTCCTACTGCTCATGATGCGTTCACAGATATTGTGCTTTCTTGGTCCCTGGAAGAAATCTACGACGAAAACCTTTACAGGAACGAGGTTTGCTCTGTTCCAACTGTCTGTCCGTACGTCTTGATTTAGTTTCCTACGAGCTAGAGATTTTATAGCATATTTCTGGACTATGCACCCCTTTTAATCCTCAATAACGAAGAAATCGATGAAAAAAAGTTTTATATGTTGTTGTTCTCTTTCGCCACAGTGGATATCAAGACCAAAAGATCAAACAAAATGAAAGAAAGTGTGCGTCATGATCTCGTCGTGAGAAAAGCTTTGTATGTTCAGTGATAAGTTGGTTTCTCAGCGGCTAGTTAATATTCCATCTTTGTTATTTGTTTGACGTTTCAGGTCAGCTACATCTGGGTATAGCTGATCTACTACAAAATTACAAATAAATGCTCTTCATTTCTTTCTTCCGGAGTTGAATTTTAGCTTTTCTAAAGAAAAGGTCTAAAAACGAATCTATGGAAAGACGAGAAAAATCCAACTTTTCTTTCTGTTTGATTACTTGGCTCTCAATATTTTTTAGGTTCTCAGAGTTGTTTGTTTTACTAAGACTAAAAGATATCTCTGAGGATATGAATTTGAGATTCAGTGTTTTTGTTCCTGATGGATGGGATATTTCCTGGATTAAAAAGTAAAATCTTCATGACATTCATCAACTTTAGAATACTAAGATTTGTCCATCATCTTTACGCTTCCACTATATTTCATCCTTCTAAAATTGAAGTTGGTATCACAGGATATTGGTTAATGCTGGATCAAGTTGTGTCAGTATTCTAAAAGGTATCTCTGAAAATATTTCAACCAAGAAGAAAGACAAGGGGTAGAGACTTCTGTGGCATGTTTTTGTAGGATTCCTACAACCGCCACATAGTGAAAAAAGAATTAAACCTGTAGAAGATTTGCATCTGTTACTACTACTATTGATCATAACTTATAGTAAATTATCATTTTCTCTGGTTGGTAACTGTATTTTTCTGCCAAATAATTTGTGCGTACTAACCCCAAGGTTTTTCTTTGCCATCCTTTTATAGGTAGAGAAGATTCCACAATCCTTTGAATCAATTAAGCAGTATTTTGGGTCATATGTTTACCCTTTACTGGAAGAAACCCGTGCACAACTGTATTCAAGTATGGAGATTATATCCAGAGCCCCTTTTGCTGAAATACTGGAATCACAGGAATCTGGACCATATGGATCAAAATTATTCGATGTTAAGGTTGATCACTGGAGAAACAGATCTAATGTTCATGGCGAGGAGCCTTACAAGACATTGCCTGGGGATATATTTGTTTTAGCAGGTGCCAAACCCGAGCATGTCTCTGACTTACAACGAATGCAATGGAATTTTGTAGCTGTCACTAAAATTCCAGATGATGAGTGCGAGGATAACAGCACATCTACTCGATTTGAAGTTGAGGCACATAAAGACATTGAAGTGGATGGTGGCATCCGTCAATCGTTGTTTGTGATTTTCTTGACAAATATAATACATAACAAGAGAATTTGGAATGCCTTGCACATGCCTGGAAATCAAAAGATTATCAAGAAAATTTTGTGTGCTGATTCTATGGTAAGTAACTTGGGATCTTCTGTTGCACTCATTACGATTTACGAATATTTTTAAAAGGAGAGAGAGAGAGGGAAGAAAAAAAAATCCTGGCTCAACATTGACTTAGTTGTCCCAAAAGCTTAACTAATAGGAAATGGTAAATTTAGTCACTTAAGCTCTAATTTGATCTCTTCTTTCTATATATTTTCACTGATGAAAGGCAATCTGCAAGTATTTCCTTGTTTTACATATGCATTAACCTATGATAAGGGAAACCTGTTTTGGCCCATTATTTGTCTTACTGACATTTCTTTTTTGGGACATTGTGTGATAGAGTTATTTTCTCATGTTTTAAAACAGATAGAGGAGGATTGTGATCTCTGTTCTGTGCAGAGTGATAGTAGCTGGCACGAGAAATTTGGGACCAGTGTGACTTCGGGACTGGATAAGTCCCAAACCGAGGCAGTTCTAGCATGTCTTCGCAAGATTCATTGCAACCACAAGTCAGCAGTGGAACTTATATGGGGTCCCCCGGGTACAGGGAAAACAAAAACCACAAGTACACTGCTCTTCAAGCTTTTGGAAATGGGATACAGGACTCTTACCTGTGCCCCGAAGAATGTTGCAATTAAAGGAGTGTCCTCCTGTGTACTTAAGCTTGTGAAAGAATCAATTGCAACAGACTCTGGAACTGATGGTTTGTTTTGCTCAGTGGGGGATATTCTCTTATTTGGGAGTAAGGCGAGTCTCAAACTTGGTTCAGACATTGAAGAGATATATTTGGATTATCGGGTCCAAAGGCTTACAGAGTTCTTGGGGCCTGCGACTGGTTGGAGGCATTGTTTTGCTTCAATGATTGATCTTCTTGAGGACTGTGTTCCCCAATACAACAGATTCTTGCAAAAAGAATCTATCAAAGCAAAAGAACAGAGCAATGAAAAAGAAATCGAAGAGGGGGAAAGTAGTGATAAAACTTACGGTAGCAAACGAAAGTACGAGTCATTTCTTGATTTTTTGAGAGAGAGATTTTTTTCTACTTCAACTCCGCTCAAGAATTGTTTTCGTGTCTTTTGTACACATTTACCCAAGAAATACATATTGGAAAACAATTACCAAAACATGGTCTCTCGTATTGGTGGCCTACTGGAGTCTTTTGGAAAACTAATGTTTCAACATAATGTGGAATCTGTAGCATTGAAGAAGCTTTTTTCTGATTCAGAATTACATGAAGATATTGAGAATCCATTAGTGGATATTTCTTTCCTGTTGCACACAAGGAGAAAAGAATGCCTTTTTGTTTTAAAAAATCTTCGGAGTTCGATTAATGAACTTGACCTTCCAAGCAGTACGGACAAAAGGTCAATAGTTTAATTTTGTTTTCGAGCAGCTTCCTTACTTTTTTGCGCTGCTTCGAGTTCTTATAAGCTGCGGTCAGTGGCAATGGAGCCTCTAAACGTTCTGGCTGTTGACGAAGCTGCACAGTTAAAAGAGTGTGAGTCAACCATACCCCTGCAACTTCCGGGTTTAAGACATGTTATTCTTGTCGGAGATGAATGCCAATTACCTGCAATGGTGGAAAGCAATGTGTGTGAATCCTCACTTTGTTTAAATTCCACTTTGTCTCCTTTTTCCGTAGTTCGTTTAAATCTAATATGTTTCTTATAGATTTCTGCTGAAGCTGGTTTTGGGAGAAGTTTATTTGAGAGATTGATCTTGCTGGGTAAAATGAAGCATCTTCTGAACGTGCAATACCGAATGCATCCATCAATAAGTTCGTTCCCAAATTCAAATTTTTACTTCAACCAGATTTTAGATGCTTCAAAAGTTAAGAGAACAAGCTATGAAAAGCAGTATCTTCCCTGGCCAATGTTTGGTGCCTATTCTTTCATAAATATAGTAGGTGGAAGAGAAGAGAAAGATGATGTTGGGCATGGCTGGAGAAATCTGGTTGAGGTTGCTGTTGTTATGAAGCTATTGCGGAAGTTATACAAAGGTAAACTGGACACCATTTGAAATCTCATATTCCAAGATTCTCTCTCATTGAGGTGAAGGTTAATCAGTTTCTGCATAGCTTATAGGGCATTTTTTGGATTTAGCTTTTATAAAGAGAGATATTTCTTCCTGGAAGGTACTTATGATACAGTTTCCATTTAATCCTTTCTCCTCTATAGTATTGTTATATTTGTTCATGTTATCACATTACAGTCATTAGTAGGATGCATGTTAATGAATTGATCCGATTAATATCTATTTCCTTAGATGATGTAGTAACGAAGTTGATGAGTTCGGTAAAAATTATTTTGTGATCTAGTCTTTTCAAAAACTCTATTGGATTAGACACTTGTAAGGGTAGGAGAGTAGATGATGATTATCTTATCATATATATAGGTCAGTTTTTGCTTGTCAGGCAAGATGCAGTTCGATACACGTTAGGTATTGTTAATTTAGTAGATGGTAGGACCAGAACATGGGATAGTCAAAAACAAGATGAAAATCAATGTAATGAATCATTAAAAGACTGCAAATACATGTTTTTGTCATTAACGGTGGTCATGTTAGCTCTTTACCCATTTATATGGTCGTTGTTTCTAGATCTATTGATGATGGATCATGGAACTTCCACTCTTGTAACTCTTTTTTGTTTTTAAATAATTTCCCCCACTTTTTGGCTTTTGCTTTGAATAAGGTTGGGTTGGGTCAAGACAGAAGCTCAGTGTTGGTGTAATATCTTCTTATGCTGCTCAAGTAGCTGCAATTCAAGATAAACTTGGACGGTATGATAACATTGAAGGGTTTGCAGTGAAGGTGAAGTCAGTTGATGGTTTCCAAGGTGGGGAAGAGGACATAATAATATTATCAACTGTAAGATGTAATAGGTATTCGTCAGTTGGTTTCATGTCAAAACCTCAGAGGACTAATGTTGCTCTTACAAGGGCTAGGTAATTCATTATGTGATCTCGTTTGACAAGTTTGCTTTTGTTTCCCTTTTGACAAGAGCGGTGAATAACAATTGACCCAATAATTCCTTTCAGGCACTGTCTATGGATCGTGGGAAATGAAAGCACACTAGCAAATAGTGACTCTGTCTGGGAAGCCTTAGTCCTCGATGCTAAGAATCGCCAATGTTTCTTTAATGCTGACGAAGACAAGGATTTGCACAAAGCAATTTTTTATGTGAAGAAAGCCCTTGACCAATTTGATGATTTGCTTAATAGTGATAGCATACTTTTCAGAAATGCAAGGTGGAAGGTACATGGAATTCAGTCCTTATGCTGTTCCTAAAAACTATCTAGCTTGTTACTTTTGACTAGTGGCAATGTTAATTCTCTTTCCTTAATAGGCTGTGGAGTTCTCCTTATTAAAATTTATGTATTTTTACTCTTGCAATTTCAACAGGTTCTTTTCAGTGACAATTTTCTGAAATCATTTCGGAAACTGAAGTGTGTACAGCAAAAGAAATCAGCTATAAACCATCTGCTTATGCTTTCCAATGGCTGGAGACCCAAGAAGAGGAGTTTAGATCCAGTTTGTGAAAGTTTTTCACAGATGTTAAAGCAATTTAAGATTGGAGACCTTTATATCATTTGTGCAAATGACATCGTAAAGGAATGGAGTGAAGAAGATGAGGAATTGAGATACATTCAAGTTTTTAAGATTTGGGATATTTTACCTGCAGTTGATATTCCAAAATTAGTAAAACGTCTTGACAGTTTCTTCAGAAACTATACAGATGACTTTCTTCATCGTTGCAAAGAGAAATGTCTTCAGGGGTATTTCTTTTGTTTTGCATTCTAAGAAGATTGTTAGTGATGCTGCTGATTTTTCAAACTTGGGCAATGTCATTGCCTTATTTGGATCTTTAATTTTTGGGGAAAATACATTTTTCACCCACAAACTACCATAGGTTTGACACTTTGCACCTCAAACTACCATCTTTAAGACATTGCACCCTTTAACTACCAATTTTTGACACTTTGCACCCCTTTTCAAAATTTGAGACTAAAATGACAATAATGCCCTTGACACATTTTGTATATAGTAAAGATATTATTGTAAATTTATTAATTTATCAAGGGTATTATTGTTAAATGGAGGGTGCAAAGTGTCAAAATTGGTAGTTTATGGTGCAAAGTGTCTAACATTGGTAGTTTGAGGGTGCAATGTCTTAAAGATGGTAGTTTTGGGTGCAAAGTGTCAAACCTATGGTAGTTTGAGGGTGAAAAGTGTATTTTACCCTTAATTTTTTTCAGTTTGTTTACCTTTTGTTTGGTTGCTTTTTTTTGCACAGGTCTTTGGAAGTTCCAAAGAGTTGGTCAATCACTTTGGATATTGTCCGGATTAAGAATGCTGCTACTGATGGTAGAAATTATGTTGAGAATGCAGTGGGGAGTGAGAGTCTGATGCTGATGAAATTCTACTCTTTATCATCAGGGGTAGTGGGCCAGTTGCTTTCTATCAATGAGGATGGTGAATTGGATCTCCCATTTGAAGTAAATGACGAAGAGCGAGACGTCATCCTTTTTCCTAGAAGTACGTTTATTATTGGACGGTCAGGTACTGGAAAAACTACAGTTTTGACTATGAAGTTACTGGAAAAAGAAAAACTTTTCCATATGGCAGCAGACTCGTTTGATTATGAAGTTACTGGAAATAGAACTATGCATAATCAGGAGATTGAGGAGGCTATGCCAGAAGCGAGGGGAACTATATTGCGCCAGCTATTTGTGACAGTGAGTCATAAACTGTGTTATGTTGTCAAACAACATGTTTCTAACTTGAAAAGGTGAGTAGATTATATTGTACAATTGTTGTTCCAATCTACCATTTTTGCTCCTTTAGTGTACTCATTGGAATGCATGGAGCCATGAGTTTCACTGAGTTTGGGAAAACCTTCTGAATCTGTTCGCTTTAGGTTCTGCTTAAGTCTTAGAAATGTTAGAAACTTGCCAACAAATCCTCATGCATTTCTTATTTTGTCAAGTAATGTAGACCTGCACTTCTTATTGAAACAGAGTTGTTTAGTGGCAACAGATAGTCCTTGTTTAACGTCTTTCTTTCTTCTTTTTTGTTTCTGAAAACATGTGCAGCGCTGCCTGTGGTGGTAATTCTTCAAAAGGAAGCAGTTCATTTGATACTGATGAATTTGATGATGCAGCTCAATTCAAGGATATCCCAGATTCTTTTGTTGATGTTCCACCCAATTTATACCCTCTGGTGGTAACATTTCAAAAATTTCTGCTGATGCTTGACGGAACTTTAGGTAATTCGTACTTTGAGAGATTCCATGAATTTTGGAAACTTTCTTATGGTCGAGTTAGGGGTAGATCAGTTGCCATGCAGTCCTTTATAAGAATGAAAGAAGTTCATTACGAGAGGTTTAGTTCCTCCTACTGGCCCCGCTTCAACACTAAGTTGACTAAGAATCTCGATTCTTCCCGAGTTTTCACACAGATTATCTCTCACATAAAAGGTGGTGCGCAGGCAAGTGATGGTAAACTCAGTCGTGATGTGTATATTCAACTCTCAGAGAGTAGTGTTTCCAGTTTAAGTAGACAGGAGAGAGAAGTAATATACGACATCTTTCAAAAGTATGAAAAAATGAAGATGGAAAATGGTGAGTTTGATTTGGCTGATCTTGTGATTGATCTTCATTGTCGGTTGAGAGTCGAAAGATATGAGGGTGATATAATCGATTTCATATATGTAGATGAGGTGCAGGATCTTACATTGAGCCAAATTGCATTATTCAAATATATCTGCAAAAATGTAGAGGAAGGCTTTGTTTTCTCTGGTGATACGGCACAAACAATTGCGAGGGGAATTGATTTTAGATTCCAGGAAATACGATCTTTATTCTACAACAAGTTTTTACTGGAATCAAAAAGCAGTGGACATGATAAAAGAGAAAGGAAAGGAATAATCTCTGATATTTTCCATTTGAGACAGAACTTCCGAACTCATGACGGGGTTCTTAAACTTGCCCGGAGCCTTATTGAACTTATTTATCATTTCTTCCCTCAATCTATTGATGTTTTAGAGCCAGAGACTAGTCTTGTCAATGGGGAAGCTCCAATTTTTCTTCGATCAGGTGACAATGAAAATGCAATTGTCACAATTTTTGGAAACACTGGAAATACTGGAGCAAGTATTGTTGGCTTTGGTGCAGAGCAGGTAATATTAGTACGGGATGATTCTGTTCGGAACGAAATTACGAATTTTGTTGGGAAGCAATCTCTTGTTCTGACAATTTTGGAATGTAAGGGCCTTGAATTTCAGGTGATTAGTTCTGGGAGTTTTCATTTGTTTAAGATGCCTTCTGTTATATTTGATAGTTTCGATGCCAAAATATTTCTTAAGGTTCAAGCACCATGTCTCAAGTGTATTTTTGTCAGAGGTCTTGTATTGCAAACCGAAATTGAATTATGATAATCAGTAATTGAGAGTCACATTTTCCTGCCCTTCTGACTCTTATTTTTGCCCTTGTGTAGGACGTTATGTTGTACAACTTTTTTGGCTCATCACCTCTGAAAAATCAATGGAGGGTGATATATGAATATATGAAGGAACAAGACATGCTCGACTCAACTTCGCCTGGCTTCACAAGTTTCAGCGATGCTAAACACAATGTCTTGTGCTCCGAATTAAAGCAACTTTATGTAGCTATAACTCGTACAAGGCAGCGGTTGTGGATTTGTGAGGATGCTGTGGATATCTGCCGACCTATGTTTGACTATTGGCAGAAAAAGTGCGTAGTCCAAGACAGAAAACTGGATGGCTCACTTGCTCAGGCAATGCAAGTTGACAGCAGTTCAGAGGAGTGGAGGTCACAGGGCATCAAGGTTACTATGACTTTAATTGTGATCCTGTGTTACAGTAACATATTTTGCTGCAATTGTGACCAGAAACCCTTTGTTACTGTTTAGAAAAAAAATCATGTTGAAAGGACAATCAGATTGCTCAACTTTGTGAGTCTAATAGACTTGCAACCGTCTTTGCAATCATCTCTACTACTTCTATCTCCTCTAGATACCGTGCCCTTGATATTGTCCCTCGATTGTAACTGGAAAACCTCAGGTTATTGAATGAAAAAACTGAATAATCTGATTGTTCCTCTTTGTTAGTGTCCTTGACTTATAGTTGTTTCCCTTGATGAACAGCCTAATAAAATGAGAAGGATGAGGATGACAATGTCATTGTTGTTGGTTTCTACTGTTGTTGCTGTTATTGTTGCTCCAGTGCACTAATATTACCTTTGATCAGGGGATGGAGGATCTTTAATGCCGTTTCCTTTCTTCTGCAGATGCCATCATCTTCCGATGGTTGTCTTAACTCCTTTTCTGTTCTCGTGCAGTTATATCAGGATAGCAACTATGAAATGGCAACAATGTGCTTTGAAAGGGCTGGTGATACTTATTGGAAAAGACGGTCTAAGGCTGCTGGCCTCAGATCTAAGGCTGACCGTATGCGCCATTCAAATCCAGAAGCAGCAAATGTTATCCTCAGGGAAGCTGCTGATATATTTGAAGCTATAGGCAAGGCTGATTATGCTGCCCTGTGTTTCATTGATATGGAGGAGTACGAAAGAGCTGGTATGCATTGATTCTCTGATATTGGTAAAAAAGAATGTAACCTTACATCTTTGATGCATTGTAGTGTTGGGGTTCTAATTTCCCTACTACATTTATGTGAAACATAAGCATTTATGTTTAATATTAGAACCTTTTGTGTGATTGAGGATATTAATGAACTACGATTTGGGAACGACAAATCTGTGCTGGAAATGAGTGTCATTGCTGGTTTTTTGCTAGAGAAAACTTGGGGGGCCTGAGCCATCGTCTACCGCTGTGGAAATTGACTTAGCTCTTTTACTGTTTACTTGGGTGTTATTTCCATTAAATTTGTTCCCTTCTTATTGGAATTGATCTTGTAATTTCTATCTGAAAACTTGTCATGCGAGGGTTGAAATTCTTTCCATGTTCTGGATTTCTTGTCATAAATCGGTAACTCCATCAAAACAAAAAACTGAACTTGAAGACAAAGTACAAGTCAGAGGGGGTTAGAATTTCAGCTTGCTGGATTTTGTCTTTGTAAATTTTGAACTTCTGATTGTTGCAGGCAGGCTTTACTTAGAAAAATGCGGAGAATCTGAGCTAGAAAAGGCCGGGGAGTGTTTTTTCCTTGCTGGATGCTATGAACTTGCAGCTGATGTGTATGCCAGGGGCTATTTTTTCAAGGAATGTCTGCAAGTTTGCAACAAGGGAAAATTATTTGACAAAGGTTTCCAGTACATTGAAAATTGGAAACAAGATGTAACAACTGACATTGGTCTGCTTCGAAGACGAAAAGAAATAGAAAAAATTGAACAAGAGTTTTTAAAGAGTGGTGCTCGACATTATTATGAGTTTAAAGATCCTAGAGCCATGATGAAATTTGTTAAAGCTTTTCAATCCATAGAATTGATGCGCAGGTTTTTGAAGCCTTTGGGTTGTCTTGAGGAGCTTCTGTTGCTGGAGGAAGAATCGGGAAACTTCTTAGAGGCTGCAAACATTGCAAAGCTCAGAGGGGAGATTCTACGGACAGCTGATCTCCAAGGAAAGGCTGGCAATTTTCAAGAAGCATCAAGGCTAATTCTTTTCTTCGTCCTGTCCAACTCATTATGGGCACCTGGAAGCGAAGGCTGGCCTTTAAAGCAGTTTACACAGAAGCAGGAGCTCATGGAAAAGGCCAAGTCATTTGCAAAGAATGTGTCGGACACATTTTTTGCTTTCTTTTGTACGGAGGCTGATGTTTTATCTCACGAGCAGAGTAACATGACCGTGATGAAAAATTATCTGAATGCTTCTCAGAGACACAAGAGTGTAGGTGGTGAAATAATATCTGCTCGGAAGATAATAGATGCTCATCTTTGTTCAAGTTGCTCAAAGTACGTGTGGGAGGATCATATTGTCTCTGACCTGGTAAAGAATTCAGAACAATTGAGCTCTAGAAATCAAAGTTCTGTAGAAACATTGGTTTACTTTTGGAATTTTTGGAGAGATCAGATTCTGAACATTCTCAGGTGTCTCGGATGTTTTGTAACCCAAGAAGTTAACAAATACAGAAGTTATGGAGATTTCTGTTTGAACTACTTCGGAGTGTGGAAGCAATTTCATGATCATAATGCTGTTTATGTTTTGCTCAACTCTGATGCTGATTGGGTGAGAGAATTGGATAATGAATTTCTTCGCCGGAGTGGAAATTTGGTTTCTATTGATGTTGGCCATTTTGTTTCAACTGCTCGAAGTTACTGGTGTTCAGAATTACTTTTTGTTGGTCTGAAGGTTTTGGAGAATCTTGAAGCCCTTTATAATTTCACATCAGAGAATTCCCTCTCAATGTTCAGCGGAAGCAGATGTCTTACTTTTATATTTGAGGTTGCAAATTTTCTTTTGGAATCCAAGTATCTGAACTGCAGCCACTATAATGTCATGGCACTGCAGAGATTTGTCAAATTTTCCACTGAGTCTTTCTTTGGTCTTATATTTCCCTTAGACTGGCGGAAATCATTGTCTCATAACATGCTTTCTCTGAGAGAAACCGAGGTTTCAAATCATTTACTACAACAGGTGATAGTTGAAAACATTAGCTTGAAGGGTAAGCTCACTAGTGGGAGAATTGGAAGAGTTGTAATGGTAATTCTTGGTGCAGTGAAGGTGGATAATGAGTTATATGAGGACATATTGAAACGGTTTGATGGGGATGATAGGAATCCACTCTGGAAGACATTGATTCAGATTCTGTGTGGGCAGCTGAGATCGAAATTTCCACACGGTACTGTGCCTGAGAAGCTACATGAAGCTTTGTTGGATACTTGCTGGGTAAACTGGAGGAAAGAAAATGACTACATTTCTCCCGGTTGTTTCTTGTATCTTGTTGAACGGCTACTGATCTTGGCCTCTTCCTTCCAAGGTTTCTTCACCACTTCAAAATCCTCTTTTGCTGAATGGTTTAACTACCTGAAGGTAGATACCAACCAAAATTCCATTCCAGTTGCTAAAGGGCGACCATTCCTGGGAAGCGTCTACAAGTTCATTGGTGATGTTATTCGGCAGCTTCTTTATAGTAAGAAGGATTTAACTGAATGGATCAGAAAGTCTAACATAAATGTGGAGGAGTACTATCCACTGCTGGTTTTGAGATCGGTTGCTCTTCTTTGTTTGGTTTATCTGAACTCTTGGAACTTCTTTGATTTGCTTGTTGATTTGCTTGGTAGGAGGTATATTATTGAGCAACTTCCAAGTGAATTTTATGATGTCCTTCGACGGAGTATATGTCCCTGGAAACATCCACATATCAATATTAATAATGTGTTCGCTGAAGCATTTAAAAAGATTCACGATCCTCTTGTAATCGTGAGTTTGAGAAAGAATTGTTCACAGTTTGAATGTCCTGATGCTATTTTTGTGAACATGACGGTAAAGCAGAGCAGGGAGGACATCAACAGAGTCTTGTTTCCAGAGACAGCCGAAGCCTCGTCACAAGTTGCTATTGATGGGGGTGCTCCCAATTCTTGTTCTGAAGTGCTTTCTTCTGGCAGTCAAGTCCGCTGGATAATGGTACCCAACGGATGATTAACACGTTTCATTTATTTTCTTAGATGACTTTCTTTTTCTTTTCTTTTTTTTGGTTTTCTCTCTTTGGATATATAAGAAATAAAAATAGAAAACAAGTTTGCATTTGTATACGTGAATTTTTTACTTCTCTCTACCAAGCCCATTGCTCTTCTTATGGGCTTTAAACAAACATAGCAAGCCCAACTAGATTTTCTTTCCTAAATGTTGCAAAGCTAGCCCATCATTTTATATGACATTGGGCTTGATCAGGCGGTTTAAGTGTCGACTCTTGCTAGTTATCGATTATCAAGAAGTCTCCGAAGCTAGAGGCATAGAATGCAGAGTTCGGTTACTGTGCTAAGCATTATTGTGTTGAACATACTGAACGACGGCTGAGATTAAAATGTTGCAAAGTTAGCCCATCATTTTATATGACATTGGGCTTGATCAGGCGGTTTGAGTGTTGACTCTTGCTAGTTATCGATTATCAAGAAGTCTCCGAAGCTAGAGGCGTAGAATGCAGAGTTCGGTTACTGTGCTAAGCATTATTGTGTTGAGCATACTGAACGACGGCTGAGATTAAAAGCTGAAGATCCGACGGCTGTGGTTAAACAAATTATTTAAAACATTCAAAACATTTTAATTGATGTGGTGCAATCTGGACCCTTAAATTTTAAAACTTTTAATCTCAATACTCGCTCAGCATGCTCAGCACAATAACCAACTCTATAATGCATGCCCACTATGAAAACGATAATTTTATGCGGAATTAGTATATCATCTTTGTCTTTCTTTTATTAATCTCTCTCGTGTAAACTCATGGTAAACAAAGGAGGAAGGCCATCTGGCCAAAGTAAAATAACACGAGATTTCTGCTCTCGGGGGAAATAAGAGTTCTACTGTATTATTGGCTAACCTTTCCGACTGTATGACTAACAAACCATTGGAGAGGTCAATAGCTTGAAACAAGAAGACAAAACTCAGTAAGGTAGTATGGTTTCAAAACAGTGGATACCATCAATCTCCGGTGCAAACCTCGGCCTCCTCTGTTTCAGCAGAGGTTGCTGCGGCTTGCTCATGCTCTTGGTGGTTGTGGATGTCCCTTTTTTCTCCACCGGCTTCGGCTTCGGCTTCGTTTCTTTGGTAGAGCTCGTCCACATGCTCATCTTGTGCCCTTTGGATTCGGCGCAGAGAGCATCAAAGGGGCTGAACATCGACATCATTGCACGAATACAAATGAAACGGCAGTGAATCAGTGATGAGAGATTGCCGGATAGAGAACTGGAGGAAACTGAGGGATTAAAAGACTGAGAAATATCGTGAAGGGAGGACGGCGGATACTGGGTAGTAGCGCATTAAGAGTAAAGCGATTAAGCGAAGGTGTGCACCGGAGTGTTTTGGTAAAATTTGTAGGATTTGAATTCAATCTTCGAACGCTACGATCTCACTGTTACTTCTACGTAAATACTAATATAACTTAATATTATCGTTAAGGGTTTGATGTGGTGGTAAGGTTTCGGTTTGGGTTATTACATGTCCCAAGTTCGAGCTCCAACACCTTCATTATCGCCCTTGACTTATCCGTTCCCTGGGTTGTGAGGTCGGTTCAGGGGGCCGGAATTTGTATTTCAGGGTTGGGCCAAAAGGATCCGACTTTAAGGGATTTTTTCGTCATAAAATATATATATTATTTAATATTATTTTTTTACAAAGATCAATACAATTTGATAACTTCAACACAAATACTACTAAAATCTCAACATCACTTAAATATTCACACCGACAATAATACTTTCGAAACTTAATAAATTGATAATAATATTTTCAATATATTCAAAATAGAGGGTGCAAAGTGTTGATAACAATTATTTAATATAATATGACAAAAATAATAAATTCAAATAATGAAGATTTAAAATGTATTTATATATATATATAGGGAAAAATATATTTTTCACCCACAAACTATCAGGGTAGTGACACATTACACCCCAAACTACCAGTTTTAAGACATTGTACTCTCACACTACCAATGTTAGACACTTTACACCATAAACTACCCACTTTAACACATTACACCCTCAAACTACTAATATTAAACATTTTGCACCCTATATTTGACAATAATATCCTTAATAAATTAATGAATTGACAACAATATCTTTAATATATGCAAAATGGGTCAAGGGTATTAACGTTATTTTAATCTACAAATTTGACATAGGGTGCAAAGTATAAAAAATTAATAGTTAGAGGATGCAATGTATCAAAATTGGTAATTTAGGGTGCAAAGTGTAAAAACTATAATAGTTTGTGGATTAAAAATGTATTTTATATATATCGGAAGCAATTACGTCAGATCTCTCTTATCTAATTCGTCATTGTCTCGTTAATTACTCCACAATGTGAACGGGCTTTCGGTAAAGAAAGGACCCAATAAAAAAGCCTCAACTTATTGCACTCATTGCCTCTTCCAGCTTTGGTTGGCGTCTTTAAGTCAAGATCAAGACAAGAAGTAGGAGCCTTTTTATCTTAGGAAATCAAAAGTGCATTTATTTGATCGTGTTCTGTATATACCATATTTACGTGTCTTTTTGATACTGTAGGAAAAGTGCCCCTAAATAAATTAATAAATAAAATAAAATGAAAGAAAAGAAAAATACTACTATAGTTTGATCTGAAAGACAAGGTGACGTGGAACTTATCATGCAACCCTTAATTTATTTTATTTTTCTTTTATCTTTCGTCTAAAGCGAATTTTATTATTTTATGCCTGCTTTTGTTAATATATATATATATATTACCAGAAAAATAGTCCTTTTTCTTTTATACCTGTCTTTTGTCTAATCAAATAAATAAACCTTATCTATTCGTATGACTACAAGAACGTACTAGTTTGAAGATTTCTTGCTGAAGAAGAAAAGGAACACAAGTAAATATATTTTGAAATGAGAGTAAACCTGGGGTATGTTCGTTTTCACCATATTTTCAGGATTCTAAGTATATTCACAATTCTACCACCGAGCATATTCAGAATTCAAACACAAAAATCAATACATTTTACACAATCTCCAACAACTTTTTAATTTTTTATTCAACATAAATTTTCTCTCTCTATACTTTTTCACATAACTCCAATACTTTTTTATTAAACAATTACATCAAATCATTTCTCTCTCCACTTTACACAAACACCAATAAAACACTATTCAACATAAAAATTCACAACTTCTCTAAAATCCTACATTTTTTCTCAAAACGAACATCACCCTGATCAGTCCTACTAATTCTCTTTTGATTTTGAGAACTCTTGGAATTGGAAGCATACTACTGTGTAGTACATTTAACATAAAAATAATAATTTGAATATTTAAAAAAAGTTTTAAAAAATTAATTCTAAAGTTTCATAATTAAAATAAAAATAATACTACTGAATATTTTATTTGTCAATTTTTTTTAATGAGGTAGCAAAAAAATGACACGTGTCGCCACTTAGCTGGTTCTGACGTGTTCGCCGTCAGCCACGTAGGCAGATTTCGTCATCTCATGTGACGGATGACTGATTTGGGAGACGTATCAAACCCCAGGGATTCTCGTAGGAGAAAGTTTTCCACATGTACCAATCTGGAAATTGACTATACCCCAGAGACTGTTGGAGTAATTTACCATTTTTTTTAAACAAAACTGCAATTCCATATAAACAAATTGCAGCCTAAATAGGAAAAAATAAAGATTTAATAAACCTTCTGTTGAGACTATTAATTTGTAGAATACGCAGCCTACATTTTGTGCAGCCCAAACATGAATTAGAAGAAAAAAAATTAGGATAAGTTGTGTTTTTTTTTCTCATTATCTAAAATAAATAATAAACTATCTTTGTAGAGCATAATCCATATTTCTCCTCAAGCACCGGCCTTTCGTAATTGTCTCAATGGTGGAAATTCAAACGTCTTTTAGATCGAAGAAATTAATCATTTTATGCACACCAACTGATCAGAGGACTTTTAAAAGGCGTTTGGCTGTCAAGAAAGCTGTTCAGAGGAGAGACTTCAAAACGTACCTCCTTTGGGTTCACCAAGTATTTCTTTTGCATCATTCTTTTGGGAAAAAAAAAGTACTTCTTTTGCAACGTTTTTTCCATTTCTTTTCCTTTTCCTAAGGTTTCCGAACCTTTCTATGATTCTGCTTGGTTCGTAGCTGTTGGAAAAAGGTGCAAATGTGTAGATCAATTCCTCTTGATAATTAATAATGCTTGCGCTAAAGATTCCTAGGTTCTCTTTCAGTTCATGTTCTTTATTTTTATCTTTTGGTTTTTATTTTTGTAGCGTCATACTTAGTTTCTTTTCTTGCTAAGAAAAGAAAGCTATTCGGATGAGACTTCAAAACGTAACTCCTTTGCGTTCACCAAGTAGTTCTTTTGCAACATTGTTGTGCTAAGTAAAGAAAAAAAAAAGTACTTTTGCAACCTTTTTTTTCCATTTCTTTTCCTTTTCCTAAGGTTTCCGAACCTTTTTATGATTCTGCTTGGTTGGCAAGCTGTTGGAAAATGCTTGTGCTAAAGATTCCTATAGGTTCTCTTTCAGTTCGTATTCTTTATCTAGCTAAGAATTCAGTCCCTTTCTTTCTAACATCTTGCTTTTAAGAATTTATAGTAACACGTGAACTCGGTTTTTGATATCGCATCCATCGTTCATATTGCATGCAGATTGAAGTAAACAAGAGTTTGAGAAAGTTGTTGGAAGAGTGGAAATGATGGAGGGGGGCGGTTTGGACAAGGAGGGAGCAGTTCCTACTGCTCATGATGAGTTCACAGATATTGTGCTTTCTTGGTCCCTGAAAAAAATCTACGACGAAAACGTTTACAGGAACGAGGTTTGCTCTGTTCCAACTGTATGTCCGTACGTCTTGATTTAGTTTCCTACAAGCTAGAGATTTTATAGCATATCATCTGTATAATGCACCGCTTTTAATCCTCAATGACGAAGAAACCGATGAAAAAGAGTTTTATATGTTGTTCTTCTCTTTCGCCACAGTCGATATCAAGACCAAAAGATCAAACAAAATGAAAGAAAGATAGTGTTCGTAATGATCTCGTCGTGAGAAAAGCATTGTATGTTCAGTGATAAGTTGGTTTGTCAGCGGCTAGTTAATATTCCGCCCTTGTTATTTGTTTGACGTTTCAGGTCAGCCACATCTGGATATAGCTGATCTAGTTCAAATAAATGCTCTTCATTTTTTTCTTCCCGAGACGAATTTTAGCTTTTCTAAGGAAAAGGTCTAAAAACGAATCTAGGGAAAGACGAGAGAAAAATCTAACTTTTCTTTGTGTTTGATTACTTGGCTCTCAATATTTTTTAGGTTCTCAGAGTTGTTTGTTTTACTAAGTAATAGAAGCTATTGCCATACAACAACTAGTTGAGGATATGAATTTGAGATTCAGTGTTTTTGTTCCTGATGGATGGGATATTTCCTGGATTAAAAAGTAAAATCTTCATGACATTCATCAGCTTTAGAATACTAAGATGCGTCCATCATCTTTACGCTTCCACTATATTTCATCCTTCTAAAATTGAAGTTGGTATCATAGGATATTGGTTAATGCTGGATCAAATTGTGTTAGTATTCTAAAAGGTATCTCTGGAAATATTTCAACCAAGAAGAAAGACTAGTGGTAGAGACTTTTGTGGCATGTTTTTGTAGGATTCCCACAACCGCCACATAGTGAAAAAAGAAAGAAGCAAATAAAATACAATGATGAATGAGAAGGGAAACTGTCATGTTCTTGAAGTGTTGATTAAACCTGTAGAGATTTGCATCTGTTACTATTACTATTGATCATAGCTCATAGGAAATTATCATTTTTCTCTTGTTTTAACTGTATTTTTCCGGAAAATAATTTGTTTATTTGTGCTATTAACCCCCAAGGTTTTTCTTTGTCATCCTTTTATAGGTAGAGAAGATTCCGCAATCCTTTGAATCAATTGAGCAGTATTTTGGGTCATATCTTTACCCTTTACTGAACGAAACCCGTGCACAACTGTATTCAAGTATGGAGATTATATCAAGAGCCCCTTTTGCTGAAATACTGGAGTTACAGGAGTCGAGGCCATATGGATCAAAATTGTACGATGTTAAGGTTGATCACTGGAAAAACAGACACAATGTTTGTGGTGAGGAGCCTTACAAGACATTGCCGGGGGATATATTTGTTTTTTCAAATGCCAAACCCGAGGATGTCACTGATTTACAAAGAATAGGATCACAATGGGCTTTCCTAGCTGTCACTAAAATTCCAGAGGATGAGCATGAGGGGAATAGCACATCTACTCTATTTAAAGTCAAGGCTTTGAAAGACATTGAAGTGGATGTTGGGATCAGTAAATCGTTGTTTGTGATTTTCTTGATCAATACAATACCTAACAAGAGAATTTGGAATGCATTGCACATGCCTGGAAATCTAAATATTATCAAGAAAGTTTTGTCCGCTGATTCTTTGGTAAGTAACTTGGGACCGTCTGTTCTACTCGTATTATGAATGTCTAAAAAATGGGAGGAAAAAAAATGTACATCCTGGCTCAACATGAGAATTCCCAATAGCTATCCCAAGAGCTTAACTAATAGGAAATGTTAAATTTTATCACTTAACTATTGTTTTGATCTTTTTTTTTTCTATCTATTTTCACTTGTGAAAGGCGATCTGCAAGTGTTTCCTTGTTTTGCTTATGCATCAACTATGATAACAGAAATTGTTTTGGTCCAGCATTTGTCTTACTGACATTTATTTCGGACTTCGTGTGATAGATCTCTTTCTTTCATTTTGAAAAACAGATAGAGGAAGATTGTGATCTCTGTTCTGAGCAGAGTGATAGCAGCTGGCACGAGAAATTTGGGACCAGTGTGACTTCGGGACTGGATAAGTCCCAAACCGAGGCAGTGCTAGCATGTCTTCGTAAGATTCATTGCAACCACAAGTCAGCAGTGGAACTTATATGGGGTCCCCCGGGTACAGGGAAAACAAAAACCACAAGTACACTGCTCTTCAAGCTTTTGGAAATGGGATACAGGACTCTTACCTGTGCCCCGACGAATGTTGCAATTAAAGGAGTGTCCTCCTGTGTACTTAAGCTTGTGAAAGAATCAATTGCAACAGACTCTGGAACTGATGGTTTGTTTTGCTCAGTGGGGGATATTATCTTATTTGGGAGTAAGGCGAGTCTCAAACTTGGTTCAGACATTGAAGAGATATATTTGGATTATCGGGTCCAAAGGCTTACAGAGTTCTTGGGGCCTGCGACTGGTTGGAGGCATTGTTTTGCTTCAATGATTGATCTTCTTGAGGACTGTGTTCCCCAATACAACAGATTCTTGCAAAAAGAATCTATCAAAGCAAAAGAACAGAGCAATGAAAAAGAAATCGAAGAGGGGGAAAGTAGGGATGAAACTGATGGTAGCAAACGAAAGTACAATTCATTTCTTGATTTTTTGAGAGAAAGATTTGTTTCTATTTCATCACTGCTTAAAAGTTGTTTGCGTGTCTTTTGTACACATTTACCCAAGAAATACATCCTGGAAAACGATTATCAAAACATGGTCTCTCTTACTGGCCTACTTGAGTCTTTTGAAAAATTATTGTTTCAAGATAATATGGAGTCTGTAGTACTGGAGGAGCTTTTTTCTCATTTAGAAATAGCTGAAGATATGGGGCATCCATTCATCGATGATCATCTCAAGCTGCATAGGAGGAGAAAAGAATGCCTTGCTGTATTAAAATATCTTCGGAGTTCGTTTAATGAACTTGAACTTCCAAGTGTTATGGACAAAGATACAATAGTTGAATTTTGTCTTCGAGCAGCTTCCTTACTTTTTTGCACTGCTTCAAGTTCTTATAAGCTGCGGTCAGTGGCAATGGAGCCTCTGAACATTCTGGTTGTTGATGAAGCTGCACAGTTAAAGGAGTGTGAGTCAACCATACCCCTACAACTTCCGGGTTTAAGACATGCTATTCTTGTCGGAGATGAATGCCAATTACCAGCAATGGTGGAAAGCAATGTGTGTGAATCCTCACTTTGTTTAAATTCCACTTTGTCTCCTTTTTCCTTAGTTCGTTTAAATCTAATATGTTTCTTATAGATTTCTGCTGAAGCTGGTTTTGGGAGAAGTTTATTTGAGAGATTGATCTTGCTGGGTAAAATGAAGCATCTTCTGAACGTACAATACCGAATGCATCCATCCATAAGTTCCTTCCCAAATTCAAATTTTTACTTCAACCAGATTTTAGATGCTTCAAAAGTTAAGAGAAAAAGCTATGAAAAGCAGTATCTTCCCTGGCCAATGTTTGGTGCCTATTCTTTCATAAATGTAGTAGGTGGAAGAGAAGAGAAGGGGGATTTTGGGCATGGTTGGAGAAATCCGGTTGAGGTTGCTATGGTTGTGAAAATATTGCTGAAATTGTACAAAGGTAACTGTACCGCCATTTCACGTCTCATATTCTTATGACTATCTCAAGACTGTTTTTGATTGAGGTCAAGGCTAATCAGTTTCTATGATATCATTGTTATATTTGTTCAGGGTAGCATGTTACAGTCATTAGTAGGATGGTCTGATTAATATCTATTTCCTTAGATGTTATAGTAACGAAAGGAATGAGATTAGTCAAAATGATTTAGAGATTTAGACTTTTCAAAATTGTAGTGGATGAGATACTTGTAAGGGCCAGCGTGTATATTTGGATTAATATCATGTTCTATTTGTTCATGGTAGCACATTACAGTCATTAGTAGGATGATCTGATTAATATCTATTTCCTTAGATGTTATAGTAACAAAAGGGATGATTTTAGTCAAAATGATTTAGTGATTTAGACTTATCTAAACTGTAGTGGATGAGATACTTGTAAGGGCCAGCCTGTATATATGGATTATCTTATCATACATAGGTACTTATCAAAAAAAAAAAATATCATACATAGGTGATTTTTGCTTGTCAGGCAAGATGCATTCTGATAAATATAGGTAGTGCTAATTTATCAGATGGTAGGACCGGAGCATTGGATAGAGTAAAACACAAAATGAAAATCAATTTATTGAATCATTAGAAAGACTGCAAAATACATGTTTCTGTCATCAACAGTGGTCTTGTTAGGTCTTTCTTTCTAGATCTCTCGATGATGGAACTTCCTCTCTTGTAACACTTTTTTGTTTTTCATAATTTTCCCCTCTTTTGTCCTTCGCTTTGAATCAAGCTTGGGCTGATTCAAGACAGAAGCTCAGTGTTGGTGTAATATCTCCTTATGCTGCTCAAGTAGCTGCAATTCAAGCGAAACTTGGACGGAAGTATGGTAATATTGAAGGGTTTGCAGTGAAGGTGAAGTCAGTTGATGGTTTCCAAGGTGGGGAGGAGGACATAATAATCTTATCAACTGTAAGATGTAATAGGTATTCATCGGTTGGTTTCATATCAAAACCTCAGAGAACTAATGTTGCTCTTACAAGGGCTAGGTAATACAGTATGTGATGTCGTTTGACAAGTTTGCTTTTGTTTCCGTTTTGACAAGAATGATGAATAACAATTGGCCCAATAATTCCTCTCAGGCAATGTCTATGGATTTTGGGAAATGAAAGCACACTAGCAAATAGTGACTCTGTCTGGAAATCCTTAGTCCTCGATGCTAAGAACCGTCAATGTTTCTTTAATGCTGATGAAGACAAGGATTTGCACAAAGCAATTTTAGATGTGAAGAAGGAACTTGACCAATTTGATGATTTGCTTAAGGGGGATAGTATACTTTTCCGAAGTGCTCCTTGGAAGGTACATGGAGTTTAGTCCGTATGCTGTTCACTAGAAAATACTCTACCATATTAATTTTGACTAGCAGCAATGTAAATGCTCTTTCCTTAATAGGTAGTTTAGTTTTCCTTACTAGATTTATATATTCTTACTTTTGCAATTCCAACAGGTTCTTTTCAGTGATAACTTTCTGAAATCATTTCGGAAATTAAAGTGTGTACAGCAAAAGAAATCTGTTATAGACCATCTGCTTAAGCTTTCCAGGGGCTGGAGACCCAAGAAGAGGAGTGCAGATCCAGTTTGTGAAAGTTCTTCACAGGTGTCAAAGCAATTTAAGATTGGAGGCCTTTATATCATTTGTGCAAACGACATTGTAAAGGAATGGAGTGACGTAGTTGGGGAATTGAGATACATTCAAGTATTTAGGGTTTGGGATATTTTACCTGCAGAGGATATTCCGAAATTAGTAAAACGTCTTGACAGTTTGTTCAGAAAATATACAGATGACTTTCTTCATCGTTGCAAAGAGAAATGTCTTCTGGGGTATGTCTTTTGTTTTGAATTTTTAGAAGATCATTAGGGATGCTGCTGAATTTTCAAACTTGGGTCAATTCCTTATTTGGATCTATAAGTTTTTTTTTCAGTTTGTTTTGACTTTTTTATTGATGCTTTTTGCACAGGGATTTGGAAATTCCAAAGAGTTGGTCATGCTCTTCAGATATTGTACGTTTTAAGAATGCTGTGAATAGTGAAAATGAGAGTGATTTAAATCGTTCCTCTGCTGATGGTAGAAGTTATGTTGAAAATGCAATGGTGAGTGAGAGTCTGATGCTGATGAAATTCTACTCTTTAAGTGTATTGGGCCAGTTGCATTCTACTAATGAGGATGTTGAATTGGATCTTCCGTTTGAAGTAAATGACGAAGAGCAGGAGATAATATGTTTTCCTAGTAGTACCTTTATTCTTGGACGGTCAGGTACTGGGAAAACTACTGTTTTAACTATGAAGTTACTGGAAAAAGAGAAACTCTTCCATATGGCAACAGATCTGTTCTGTGGTATCAAAAGCAATATTACTGAGCCTAATCAGGAGGTTGAGCAGACTATGCCAGAAGCAACGGGAACTATACTGCGCCAGCTTTTTGTGACAGTGAGTCATAAACTCTGTTATGCTGTGAAACAACACGTTTCTAACTTGAAAAGGTGAGTATATTATATCATACAATTGGTGTTCCAATCTACTTGTGCTCCTTTAATATTATCATTGGAATGCATGAAGAGTTTCATTGAGTTTGGCAAAACCTTTTGAATCTTTTTGCTTAAATTTTTGCCAGATAATATGACCTACCATGTATTTAGTTCCCTCAGTCTTTAGAAATTCTAGTTGTATTATATTTTTGGGATGCATATAAACATCAATAAACCTGGAGGAGGCCCTGTGGCCTTTTTTTTGTTACTTTTTTATTGCAGGCATGTTGTTAATATGTGGTCAAGAATTTATATTCGAGCCAAACTTTTACATTAAATTTCTTTTATTTATAAGGAGTTGTTAGCCTTCCTTATCCTACAACCCTCACTGAACATTCATGTATTTTATGTGTCTGGTAGTATGTTTTTAGCTTATGTTAGCACAGAAGCATGGAATAAAAAGTTAGTCTTTGTTTTATCGGAAGAAATAAGGGGAATATCCATCTCCGGCGAATGTTTAGGTTCTGCTAAGTATTACCTGTTGTCTTAATAATATGAGAAGCATCTCAATAAAATCTCATGGATTTGTTGTTTTGTTGAAGAACTATAGACATGCACTTCTTATTGCAATAGAGCTGTTTTCTAGCTACAGATAGTCCTTTTTTAACTTCTTTCTTTCTCTTTTTTGTTTTTTTATAATATGCGCAGCGCTGCCTGTGGTGGCAATTCTTCAAAAGGAAGCAGTTCAAATGATCTTGATGATTTTGATGATGCAGCTCAATTCAAGAATATCCCAGATTCTTTTGTTGATGTTCCACCCAATTTATACCCTCTCGTGATAACATTTCAAAAACTTCTGATAATGCTTGATGGAACTTTGGGAAATTCATACTTTGAAAGATTCCAAGAAGTGAGGAAACTTTCTCTTGTTTCAGTTAGTGGTAGATCAGTTGCCTTACAGACCTTTATAAGAATGAAAGAAGTTAGTTACGAGAGGTTTAGTTCGTCATACTGGCCCCACTTCAACACTAAGATGACTAAGATGCTTGATTCTTCCAGAGTTTTCACAGAGATTATTTCTCACATAAAAGGTGGTGCGCAATCCATAGAGGCAAGTGATGGCAAACTCAGTCGTGATGAGTATATTCAACTCTCAGAGAACCGTGTTTCCAGTTTAAGTAGACAGAAGAGAGAAGTAATATACGATGTCTTTCAAAATTATGAAAAAATGAAGATGGAAAATGGCGAGTTTGATCTGGCTGATCTTGTGATTGATCTTCATCGTCGGTTGAGAGTCGAAAGATATGAGGGTGATATAATCGATTTCATATATGTAGATGAGGTGCAGGATCTTACATTGAGCCAAATTGCATTATTCAAATATATCTGCAAAAATGTAGAGGAAGGCTTTGTTTTTTCTGGTGATACGGCACAAACAATTGCGAGGGGAATTGATTTTAGATTCCAGGACATACGATCTCTATTCTACAAGAAGTTTGTACTGGAATCGAAAGGCAGGGGAGATGATAAAAGAGGAGGGAAAGGAATAATCTCAGATATTTTCCATTTGAGACAGAACTTCCGTACTCATGACGGGGTTCTTAAACTTGCGCAGAGCGTTATTGAACTTATTTATCATTTCTTCCCTCAATCTATTGATGTTTTAGAGCCTGAGACTAGTCTTGTCTATGGGGAAGCTCCAATTTTTCTTCAATCGGGTGACAATGAAAATGCAATTGTCACTATTTTTGGAAACACTGGAAATACTGGAGCGAGTATTGTTGGCTTTGGTGCAGAGCAGGTAATATTGGTACGAGATGATTCTATTCGGAAGGAAATTACCAATTATGTTGGGAAGCAAGCTCTTGTTCTTACTACTGTGGAGTGTAAGGGGCTTGAATTTCAGGTAATTAGCACAAGGTGTTTTCATTTGTTTATGATGCCTTCTTTCATATTTGCTATAATCCAAATGTCAGAATATTTTTTTCGTTTGAAGCATTATGTCAAAGTGCATTTTTTACATAGGTTTAGCAAACAGAAATTTAAGTATCTTTATCAGTAATTGAGTGAGTTTCCTGCCATTCTGATTCTTATTTTGACCATGTGCAGGACGTCTTGTTGTACAACTTTTTTGGCTCATCACCTCTGAAAAATCAATGGAGGGTCATATATGAATATATGAAGGAACAAGACATGCTCGACTCAACTTTGCCTGGCTCCACAAGTTTCAATGATGCTAAACACAATGTCTTGTGTTCAGAATTAAAGCAACTTTACGTAGCTATCACTCGTACAAGGCAGAGGTTGTGGATTTGTGAGAATGTAGAGGATATCTGCCTACCTATGTTTGACTATTGGAAGAAGAAGTGTCTTGTCCAAGTTAGACAACTGGATGACTCACTCGCTCAGGCAATGCAAGCTGCCAGCAGTTCAGATGAGTGGAAGGCACGGGGCATCAAGGTTATTTTGCCTTTGATTTTGATCCTCTGTTTCAGAAACATATTCACTGTTATTGTGACAGAAAACCTGATGTATTGTTTAGAAAAAATCAGGTTGAAGTGACAAGCAGACTGCTCAACTTTGTGGGTTTATAGACTTGCTTCCCAATTATAGTGATTGCTTCTATCTCTTCTAGATAGTGTGCCATTGATATTGTCCCTGGATTTTTGAAATATCTTTGGCGCAATTGTGAGTGGGAAACCTCAGGTTATTGAATGAAAAAAAAAATTTGTGATTTAACAATCTGATCATTCCTTTTTGTTAGTCTCCTAGACTATGGTTGTTTCCAAAGATTAACTTTCTGAGACGAGCGTGACAGTGTCATTGTTGTTGGTTTCTTCTGCAGTTGCTGTGCCCTATTATTACTTTGAGGGCATGGAGGATCTATTCTTGCTTTTCCCTCTGTTCTAAAAATGCCACCATCTTCCTATAGATGTCTAAACCCCATTTTCCATTCTCTTGCAGTTATATCAGGATGGCAACTATGAAATAGCAACAATGTGCTTTGAAAGAGCTGGAGATACTTATTGGGAAAGAAGGTCTAAGGCTGCTGGGCTCAGAGCTACAGCTGACCATATGCGCCATTCAAATCCTGAAGCTGCAAATGTTATCCTTAGGGAAGCTGCCGATATATTTGAAGCTATAGGCAAGGCTGATATTGCTGCCCGGTGTTTCGTTGATATGGGGGAGTATGAAAGAGCTGGTATGCATTTATTCTCTGATATTGGACAAATATAACCCCTTCCATATTTGACGTGCATTTTGGTATTATTGTTCTAATTTTACAGTTTTGTGAACCATAAGCATCAACTTAAAATCCCTCTCTGTAGAGGTGATATTAAATCTTCTAAGGTGATATTAAATCTATGCTGGAACTTGAGGTCACTGTGCTGATTTTCTGCTAGAGATAATTTGGGGGACCAGAGCCGTTGTGAAGTGGGTGGATTGTCTTAGACTGTCAAGTGCAGGGACAAATTGGAGTATGGAGAGCGGCCACTATATGAAAAAAACCATTGAAAGTAATACCATATCCCAACTACTCTTAGGACCCCAGTTATGTGGAAGTGGAACCAATACTGGATAATGACCCTCTTTGAAATAAGTTGGAGGAGCAGAGAATGTAAGAGTGTAAAGGTGTTCCTCAATTAGTTTAACTGTTTACTTGGGTGTTATTTCCATTACTTTTTTATTCTTCTTGGAGTTCCTCATATCTATTTGTTTGTCACACGAGGTTTGAAATTCTTTCGGAGTTCTGAATTTCTGGTCATATTCGGTGACTCCATCAAAACTGAGAAGTTCAGTTGAACAAAGCACAAGTCAGAATTTGTCCTTGTAAATTTCAAACTTTTAATTGTTGCAGGCAGGCTTTACTCAGAAAAATGTGGGGAATCTGAGCTAGAAAAGGCTGGGGAGTGCTTTTCTCTTGCCGGGTGCTATGAACTTGCAGCTGATGTGTATGCCAGAGGTTATTTTTTCACGGAATGCCTGAAAGTTTGCACTAAGGGGAAATTGTTTGATAAAGGTTTTGAGTACATTGAGAGTTGGAAACAAGCTCTAACTACTGACGTTGGTGTGCTTAGAAGAGGAAAAGAAATAGAAAAAATTGAGCAGGAGTTTATAGAGAGTTGTGCACGCCATTATTATGAGCTTAAAGATCCTAAATCCATGATGAAATTTGTTAAAACTTTTCAATCCATAGAATTGATGCGCAAGTTTTTGAAGCCTTTGGGTTGTCTTGAGGAGCTTCAGTTGCTGGAAGAAGAATCGGGAAACTTCTTAGAGGCTGTAAACATTGCAAAGCTGAGAGGGGAGATTCTTTGGGCAGCCGATCTCCTAGGTAAGGCTGGCAATTTTAGAGAAGCGTCAAGGTTAATTCTTTTGTTCGTTCTGTCCAACTCAGTATGGGCACCTGGAAGCAAAGGTTGGCCTTTAAAGCTGTTTCCACATAAGCAGGAGCTTTTGGCAAAAGCCAAGTCATTTGCAAAGAATGAGTCGAATACCTTTAATGATTTTGTTTGTACGGAGGCTGATGTTTTATCTCATGAGCATAGTAACATATCCGTGATGAAAAATTATCTGAATGCTTCTCAGAGACACAAGAGTGTAGGTGGTGAAATAATATCTGCTCGAAAGATAATAGATGCTCATCTTCGTTCAAGCTGCACAAAGTATGTGTGGGAGGATCATATTGTCTCTGACCCCATAAAGAATTCAGAACAATTGACCTCTAGAAATCAAACTTCTGTAGAAACATTGATTTACTTTTGGAATTTTTGGAGAGATCAGATTCTGATCGTTTTCAAGTATCTCAGATGTTCTGAAACTCAAGATGTTAACGAATATAGAGGTTATGGAGATTTCTGTTTGAATTACTTTGGAGTGTGGAAGCAATTTCATGATCATAATGCTGTTTATGTTTTGCTCAACTCTGATGCTGATTGGGTGAGAGAATTGGATAATGGATTTCTTCGCCAGAGTGGAAAGTTGGTTTCTATTGATGTTCGCCATTTTGTTTCAACTGCTCAAAGTTACTGGTGTTCAGAATTACTTTTTGTTGGTCTGAAGGTTTTGGAGAGTCTTGAAGCCCTTTATAATTTCACATTAAAGAATTCCCTCTCCATGTTCTGCCGAAGCAGGTGTCTTACTCTTATATTTGAGGTTGCAAAGTTTCTTTTGGAATCCAAGTATCTGAACTGCAGCCACTGTGATGTCAAGGAATTGCAGAGATTTGTCAAATTTTCCACTGAATCTTACTTTGGTCTTATATTTCCCTTAGACTGGCGGAAATCATTGTCAGATAACATGCTTTCTCTGAGAGAAACCGAGATTTCAAATAGTTTACTACAACAAGTGATATTTGAAAACATTAGGTTGCAGGGTAGGCTCACTTATGGGAGAATTGGAAGGGTTGTACTGGTAATTCTTGGAGCAGTGAAGGTGAATTCTGATTTATGTGAGGAGATATTGATACGGTTTGGTAGGGATGATGGGAATCCACTCTGGAAGACATTGATTCAGATTCTGTGTGGGCATTTGAGATCAAAATTTTCACATGTTACTGTGCCTGAGAAACTAAATGAAGCTTTGATGGATACTTACTTGGCAAACTGGAGGAAAGAAAATGACTACATTTCTCCTGGTTGTTTCTTGTATCTTGTTGAACGGCTACTGATCTTGGCCTCTTGCTTCCAAGGTTTCTTCATCACTACAAAGTCCTCTTTTGCTGAATGGTTTAGCTACCTAAAGGTAGATACCAACCAAAATTCCATTCCAGTGGCTGAAGGGCGACCATTCCTGGGAAGTGTCTACAAGTTCATTGGTGATGTTGTTCAGCGGCTTCTTTATAATAAGAGTGATTTAACTGAATGGATCAGAAGGTCTAATATAAATGTGAAGGAGAACTACCCACTGCTGGTGTTAAGATTGGTTGCTCTGATATGTATAGCCTATCTGAACACTGGCGGATTTTTGGATTTGCTTTCTGATTTGCTTGGTAGGTGCTATATTACTGAGCAACTTCCACGGGAATTTCATGATTCCCTTCGGAAAAGAAAGAAACATCCACGTAGTATGAATGTGAATATAAATGTGCTTGGTGAAGCATTTAAAAAGATTCAGAATCCTCTTGTTATCGTGTGTCTTGGAGAGAATTGCCCACAGTTTTGGTGTCCAGATGCTATTTTTGTGAACATGATGGTAAAGCAGAGCAGGGAGGACATCAAGAGAGTTTTGTTTCCAGAGACAGTCACAGCCTTGTTACAAGGAGCTATTGATGGTGGTGCTCTTAATTCTTGTGCTGAAGTGCTCTCTTCTGGCAGTCATGATCGGGAGGGTTGTGAGATTGCATTTTCAAACTCAACCAACATAAGTGGAAAAGAAGTGCCAATGAATTGTAGTTACTTTTGGGAAATATTTGAAGCTCTCAAGTCACTGGATAATGGTAGAGATCCAAAGAGCCTGCTGTCAAATCCCCAAGTAATGAAGGTAGCGCACGTTTCTTTCTAATTTTGTTGGAGGACTCATAAGTGAGAGAGCATAGTCAAATTTGCACCACGCTGAGTTTCCCTTTCCTGTGTAAATAAATATCAGGTGGATTTGGAGAAAAGCATTAACCTTGTCAATACAGTTATGACTGAGCACCGTCAGAACAATATTGACCACAATAATGAAATCCCATTGGAGGAAGTGGCGAGCATGCTTGATGAACTGAAGCAACTTTCTGCTGCATTGGATGTGAGGTCAGTATATACATAGAATTTGACATTCCTTGCCTTTATAACCTCTGTTCAAAGGGGTCTTTTTCTTTTATGGTAAAATATTGACAATCAGGTTAAATTCTTAAAATGACTTCAAAGTCCAAGCGATCTGAATTACGCACGACCTCAGCCGTGGAAAATCTTAAATCTTGCTTTTGATTCCTAACTTGCTTTTACATAACCTTCTCAGTGAACCGGAACCTGGGAGCTACATGTCAACGATTGGCGAACTTTCGAGGAGATTGCAGTCGAGAAGGCCAATTGTTGAACCTATCTTGAGTCAGCTATTCGTGCAGCACGGCTCAAAGCTTGTGGTGGGTGATGAAAAGGACTGTGATAGCAGGGCTGAGGTAAATGACGGTGTTAATAAGGTTGACTCGAAGGCTTCAGAAGCTGGTGATATGCCAGGAGCCAACAGCGAAAGCAGCAGGGAAGCCGAAAACAAGGGGAAAGGTAAGAAGGCCAACAAACAGAAGAAGGGTAAAGGAAGCAGGAAGAAGTAGCTGTACAATGACGTTTCAAAATGTTCTTTTGTTCGTAAATAGGATGTATGTAGAACAGTCTAATTGACATTGTAACAGGAGCATGTTTGCTTAAAACCCTCAACCCCTGAATTCTCCTAATTACACTTCAGGCACAATTTGACGCGTCAGCTAGCTTCCCAAGAATATATATAATTCTCATGATTTACTACCAAGGATAACGCCTTTCATACAAGTAAACCCACTTCCTCAATTCCCCGACCTAGTTATAATTAAGACTAGTGCCACCATTAATTGTTGCAGAGGTGGATGTCCAAAGAAACATAACTGCCACGAGAGTATATTTAAGAGTAAAAACCATTATTTTTTCTATTTCTTTTTTTATATCCTAGAGCAAAATTTATTGCACGAAATTCAGTGGGAATGAAATTTGATTCGATTACTAAAAAGGGCAAGCACAAAAAAACCCAAAACTGGACAAAATTCACGATATTCCAGCTTAGCTGTAAATGAAAAACTCCGCCAATGTATTTTAATGATCATGTCACCTTCCACCGCTTCAAAATTACTTGTAAAAATAAGAAAAACAAATCCAACTAGGTGACCCCTCAGGTCCTAACCTTCCTAACAATGAAGACAACAAAAACACCCCGTAGCAGAATAGCCTAATCAAACAAGCTGAATCCCATGTCATCATCTTCGCTCTCTTCCTTTGGCTCTTCCTGTTCACACCAATCAAGAAAAAGGGCCTTGATCAGAAGGATATCACAAATGAAAGGATAATACATGTCCTATGTACTTGGGAACACAAGGACCAGCATGATAGATAATCTTTTCTGGCTATTGCAAGGCCAGTTAAGTTCCCAATTTGAGAGAAGACCTTTGTGCATGGTCCATCAGGGGCATTTATCCAGTAATAGACTAATATATGCTCGGGTCAAGCATAATGCAAGCGAAGCATCATAATTATCACTGGTAGAGAAATTTATACCTTCTTTTCCTCAACTGCAGGAGCAGCTGCGGCAGGAGCCGCTCCCCCAGCAGGAGCAGCCATAGCTACAGGAGCAGCACCACCACCGCCACCAGCAGCATTCAGAATCAGATCCTCAATGTTTCTTTTCTCGGCAAGCTTGGCAAAAAGACTAGGCCAGTACGACTCGACTGTGATACCAGCTGCTTTCACCAATGCTGCGATCTTCTCTGACTGTCAAAAATTAAATTCAAATCAGAAAATAATTTACAAAATGCCACCAAGTTTGCACCAGAGAAATGACTGTATGGATCTATACAAGGGCTTCAACTTCCTCCGAAATCCAACAACATTTTATCCAAGTCTAATTACCACAAAAAGAAAGCATCAACCCGCATTAACCTAGGGAAGCAAAAATTCCCAGCATAGTTAAGAGAATTATTTAATAAGACCAAACAACATCATAGAGCATGAATATAAACTAAAAACGGCCCAAACCTCTAATCAACCTAAAATCTAAAATAAAATTACATGAGGTAGAATACACCAGCAATACGGTCTTGCTTCTCTCCGCCTTTCCGCAGAAGTTTTATCGACTTTAAAAACGAATCATAAGTTTGCTTCGGTCCTTGAGGGGCAAAAAAAGAATCAGTTAACTCTAATGGATCTAATCTAATTTCATATTTCTTAGCCGACGTAGACATCATTCCGTAATATATTTAGCTTCATACGTATATGAATAATATATTCGACAAATTATTCTAGAAAGTTGCAATAGGAAAAAAAACGCAAAACAGAGAACTACAATTGGGCTTACGGTGATTGCGATTCCATCGTCGTGGAGGAGCAAAGAGGCGTAGGTACAAGCGAGCTCACCAGTAGACATTGTCGAAGCACCGAAATTCAAACGCACCCTTCAAATCAACAAAAGAGAGTTTAAGGGACACCTGGAGAAACCTTAAAGAATTGAGACTGAGAGCCTGAAAGAACCTTGCACAGAGAGAGAAGACCTAGCAGAACAGGCACTTGAGGGGCTGATCTGATCTTCGGGAGCAGCTAGGGCTTTCGTAGGCTTTGGTAAGCTTTTATATATGCGCTGATAGTGCTAGGGTTTTTATCTTGGAAGTGCGAGTGACCTAGTGGGCTTTTATATTTTGGGCTTCCTGTTTTAGTTCGTCTATTGGGCGTCAATAACCATTTCATGGGCCAATAAGGCCCAATATCAGATATTAGCAGGCCGACTCTACCCTTATGATTGAACCTATTCTATTTTCTAAAATACGACAGCTATCAATATTTCCGGTAATTTCAAAGTAGGAAAACAAAACAAAAAAAGTAAAAGCATAAAAAATACTTGTCGTTGTTTTTTTTTTAAAAGTAAGCAAGCATAGCATTCGTACGAAAAGTCAGCACATCTAGGGTGGGGAATCCTACAACCGGAAAAGAAATTTAGGCCATTGAATGCATATTTTTAAATCCTGACCATCTAATCCGCAACAATCACAACCCAAAGGCCACTGAGATCCACGCGCCAAAAAATAGTTGTCGTTTGGATTGCTAAAGGATAATCCGGATTGCACCACGTGTGGCACGTGCAAACCTTGAAAGGTCATCGCTATAGAGCAAATGCACTTTGGGATGGTGCCTGGGAAATTTTTGTTTGTGGGAATGGATCCATCCATCATCTCTCGAGCTGTTGGTCTCAACTCACTGCTTCAGTTCCCCACCATTTGGAAAATTGAGTAAACACTTCACATACATAGCGTAATGCTTTTGCGGAATCAAGCTGAACCCCATCAATACCATGAGATTTGCATAGCCCAAGAGTATTTGTGGCTGCCATCATCTCCAGAGAGA
This sequence comes from Myrica gale, assembly GCA_963930655.1. NCBI lineage: Eukaryota > Viridiplantae > Streptophyta > Magnoliopsida > Fagales > Myricaceae > Myrica > Myrica gale. The sequence goes on from OZ005611.1 coordinate 24,117,408, forward strand.
TCACAACAGTTCAACAAAATGAAGAGAACGCTTCATATTTAGAGTAGAATCTCCCAGTGCGTGTCCTCTCCAAATAATTATTGTTAATCACTTTGAGCAGATTTTCGATATTCAAACTTCAAAGTATCAGATGCAATTAAAACTTCAACAAATAAATTCTTCTGAAGATGTGTCTCAATACTGAGCAGAAAAATACTTGTTAACAATTTCTTCGAACTTAAGATACGAGAAAAGGGCAAGCAAAATGAAAAAAAGAACAAAAGTTCAGCTCTAATATTGTTTGACAAAATTCTCATTGACAACATTATGATCATGAGCAAGACAAATGCGTCCACATAATCTAGGGTAGCCTTCATCAAGTTCGAATGTAACATCAGAGCAGAATCAATTCTCTAACAAGACAAGTACATTTGAAGACATCTTGCAGAAGTTCATTTGCACCACTAAGTTCGAAAATGCCTGGACCAGTTCCTTGTCCTACTGCTCCATCAACATCTGCCATCAGGGCTCCCACTATTCAGATACGACGTCTTTTTTTGAGTCGACAGCCATTATGAGCACGTCTAGTTGTATCTTCAACGTATACAATAGCATTCTTATCCCCTCGAGAATTAGTGAAGCCCTCTCTCCAGCTCATGATTGCTTGCCTTTTCCTTTTAAAATATGTAAAACCTTTCACCTTCATCACAACTGATTTCAACCCCATATTCCGGGACATGCGTCCCACATGTTCTGAAGTTGCTTCAGCAGCATATCGAGAGAGTTTAGCTCCACCTTTCATTTCTGGCAAGCACCCTGCTGAGGCTTTACATTTTGTGTTCCCTTTAGAATCCGTAACTGTAATAAAAGTATTGTTACGCAGCATCTTTATATGGACAATATCAGCATTTTGCTCAACATTATACTGAGGAAATTGAGAACGCCCCATGAAATCCTTTCCATCTCGCTCAATAATTCCCCGAACGAAATTCATGGATCTAGAACTCCTCCCTGCCTCAGTGTTTCCCACACTGGCAGAATAAAAGAAACTTCGAAAACTTGAAGCATAGGGAACAGATACATCTTTTTTTACATTCTTCAAACCAACGTTCAACCCTGAAGTTCCTGCAAAACACCCTCTTGCGAAATGTGGAGAAGAATGAGAACCACCATGAATACTCTCAACACAACCTGCGAAACCGACACTGCCATCATCACTGACAAACGTAATTTCATACAGTTACTTGTGAGCAAATGAATAAGTTGGCATTTTTCCACCCTAATTACAGGTAGCTTTCCAAACCAGACTAGTTTTCCTTGTTCGTTATCTAGTTAGACAACCATTTTTGGTAAAATTAAAATAGATTTTACAACCGAATATCAACCTTGTTTAAAAGATCCCAGATCAATGAGTTTTTCAGATAAATGATAAGTTGCAGATACAAATGTACACCTAAAAAACACTCCTACTTTTTCCTGAGTGAAAAAAAAAGAGTACACGGAATACTCCAAAAGAAGACGAGAAGCCTCAAACATATCAGACTGAATGCAAATCCTTGCATTCTTTAACTAGGTCATAAAACTGCAATGCCACCTACAATTTCTCGGTGACCAAACAGAGCATAAACCCACACAAAACAGTGAAGCTTTGCAATGTTTGCGGCCCCTAAGAAGTTTGGTGGAATTTGTAAAATCATACCAATCAATAAATAGACATTTTCAAGCACAAAATGTTCCCATCAACCCAACGGCCAAAACCTAGAGCAGGAACTCACAGTGTACTCGTGGCGAATCTGCAGAGACAGACTTCGCTTCTTCCGATCTCGGAGCAACACGGAGCTGACCTGAGCCACCATAGAATCGAAGAAGTGATACGGATTTGGCAGCAAAGAGAGAAATCAACGAAGACGAAGGGTAAAAAGCAGCAGAACAAGAACGAGCTGTTGCTCGGCAGCGCAGAATGGAAGAAGAGAGAGAATATGGGTACATCTCTCCTCTTTCTTTCTTCCTTTCTAGGGTTTAGCTCTTATTTTTCTTCCCTCTCCGGAGTTTTGACAGTCGAATGTTTCTCTTTAGCTATCGCCGAGCCCTGGGAAAATGAGGGCCAAGCCCATGTCCGACTCCTCACTCCTCTGCCGATAACACATTGGAATTTATATTATATTTTTGTTTTTTTTCTTGATTAAGTAATTGATATATAATTTTTATTTTAGTTGGGCTGGTTTTTGATATAAAAAATATATTCAAAATATATTTATTTTTAATTTATCATTAATTCGTAAAAAATAAATTTATTTTTTTATCAATCTCTATAAATCTAATATTTTGACATGACATAATAAAGATATCAATAGCTTAAAGTGATTTTTAAGTGGGAATATTTTGATAGGGCTAAGGTGATGTCCCCATAAATCTTATAATTTAAGTGACGTTGGTTCCATCACCATCTCTACAGCCCTTTAATTAGAAAAAAAAGGGACAATTTTCGGTGATAAAAAAAAGTAAAGTAAAATTTGAGGCTTAATTATCATGTTGGTCTTTGAGGTTTAACCTTTTTCCTAATGCGGTCCTTAGATTCAATTAGTTCCATACTAGTCTTTAGGTTATTTCATGTTTTGCATCTAGTCTATTCGTCAAGTCGGATCCATAGTCTTAACGGAAAATTTCAACGTGACAGAGGAAGGCCACCTCTGGTTCGATAAAAAAAAGCGACACATATCTCCCAATTTTTTTCATTTTCTATGAAATGGAAAAGCTTTGATCCGACTTGAATGTGAAAGAGTCTAAGGATTGGTGTGTAATGAATTGAACCTAGATACTAAGTTGAGAAAAGGTTTTTTTTTTTCTTTGGGGGAAACAAGAATAGAGAGGGAACACAACCACTAGTTGCTTCGCTGGGAGAGAGTGAACTCAACTCACAGCGGTCAGTCGAACACACCTTCAAAAGGGCCTATCCTTTGAAGGGGAACTACCAACTTATGAGTCGAGCTCCCTCTCTATCCAGTAGCGGTGTGGGATGGGGACTTTACTTTTTCTTTTTCTTTGGGGGAAACAAGAATAGAGAGGGAACACAACCACTAGTTGCTTCGCTGGGAGAGAGTGAACTCAACTCACAGCGGTCAGTCGAACACACCTTCAAAAGGGCCTATCCTTTGAAGGGGAACTACCAACTTATGAGTCGAGCTCCCTCTCTATCCAGTAGCGGTGTGGGATGGGGACTTTACTTTTTTTTTTCTTTGGGGGAAACAAGAATAGAGAGGGAACACAACCACTAGTTGCTTCTCTGGGAGAGAGTGAACTCAACTCACAGCGGTCAGTCGAACACACCTTCAAAAGGGCCTATCCTTTGAAGGGGAACTACCAACTTATGAGTCGAGCTTCCTCTCTATCCAGTAGCGGTGTGGGATGGGGACTTTACTTTTTCTTTTTCTTTGGGGAGAAAAGGTTAAATTCAAGGAACAACAGATTATTAAGCCAAAAGTTGGGTTGTTGTTTCTACGTAACGGTCAAAAGGAACGGGGCCTGTAATTCGCCCATTATCAAGCCCAAACCCGCTCGATCATTTTCCAGCCCACAGCAGATCCACCAAGACGTAGATCCGAGTCCAAAACACCGTTGTATGAGAAAGAAACCAGTCGCACAGATAACTACCATCCCTTCCGTTAAGAGCCCTAGACCTTCATTTACCAGTTCGACATCGCAGCAAAACGAATTCCAAAAGTCTAGCTCGCTAGTTCCACTCACAGCTCAGACACGCGCCGCTTGTGGTCGTCGTCGTGGCCCGCTCTCAATCCCTCGCATCTTGGGTATAGTGCTCAGCAAATGTTTAATGCTTATATATGTGGACCCTTTTGGTATATCAGATTTTGATTTTATTTTTGGATACCCTTCTGGAACGGTCTTTTGTCTGAGTTTCTGGGATCTTTGGCGTTGTGCCTAGGAGTTTCTCTCCGCGGATATTCGGTGGAGGAAGAGACAGTGGGCTGTCTTGTTCCCTTACTCCTTTTAGGATCTTTTATGTTTGATTCTATCCCAATTGATCTCTAATGAAATCTAAGGCATTGGTGTATGTATGTATCGTACACATACCAAGTTAATTGAATGGAGGCTTTGATTTTCGGGGAATGTGTTGATTGGGGTTGTGTCTGAAAGTTAAGATTTGAAGCTTGTTTACTTCACGATGTTTATTGAGTACTGCTTGAGCCGTACGCTACATACCTATAAAAATGAATATCTCAACACGTTTTTGTGTGTGCGTGCACTCGCCCTTCTTACACACACAAACACTCTGAGAGAATGGAAGGGTTGTTAGTAATTAATAAGCTGGGAAATTGGCGTGTTTAATGAAGTTGTGATGGAGGCTTTGGAAAATTCCAATGGGTTTTTGCCGCACATAGTGGTGCTTATTCTACCTTGAGTCTTTTCTACTCTGCCTCCTGGTAGAAATACTTGAACTCAGTGGTTTATACTTTTGTGCAGCGGTTTGATACCTACAGAAGCTATGTTTGTTTTGATAGAGAAGTTTCCTGGGCAAAAAATAATTGAGTAGGGGAATGGAGATGCATAAGACATTTATTTTAAACTGTGTGGTAAAGTATTTTTGGAGATAATTGAAGTTCTTAGCCTCATGATTGATTTAGGCGCATAGAGTGAACATCTTGGAAGTGATCCTTCTTGTCCTTGCATCTCAACAAAGCATAGGGATCACCATCTCCCCTAGCCTCCATCTCTCTCCCCATCCTTGTCATCCCAAGGTGATGTTGATCAGCAGGTGGATGGCAGTTAAGATGGCCGTTCTGTGCGTATTGATGAGGTTAATGTTATTTGGATTGCCCTGCAGGGCTTCTCTCTCTCTCTGGGATAAGGTGGAGTAGGATGGGGTGAGGGATGGGTGGTGGGGGGTGAGGACATTATGGTAGTTCAGGAGAGTGATGCATGGATTGGCTGAGTCTCAGTTTGACTTTGATAATGCTAATAATTGACTTTTACGACCCTCTTATTTGAATGGAAGGTAAAAGGATTCATTTTCAATTTTAGTTCATCTGCATGTCTCAATGATGTTATGCTAAAAGAAATGACTATGCTTTTAACCTTGTTTTTTGCTATGAATTCTGGAAAGATATGGAGTCCCTCAGTGATAGAATTTTTTTCCCTTTTCCAATTATAGCTGAAGGTTATTGTATCTTCCTTTTCCTGGATGTGACTTTAAAAAGATTATGTTAGCCAACAAACACGCCAAAGATTGTAACATTGTATGAATCAGGATTTTTGCGATGATAGATTTGAGTGTATGTGTTTGTTATTGAACTTCCTATGAGAGTGGCTGGAGAGATCTATGCTGAAATTCCTTTACCCTAGTGCAGTAAATGAACATAAGTGAACTACGGGTTCTGTTACGTACTTTCCAGGATTGATTTTTCAATGCTGTTAAAGAGAGCTGAGTAAGGTAAATCCTGAATATATGTCAATCTTACTTGATCTCATGACCCGATGCTTTCTTTATGATAGATGACAAGCGCTTGGACAAATATGAGCATTGCAGTCATACATAGGGATATAGAGAGGGAGTGGGAGAATCTGGGTGGAGTTATGTGTGTTATATATTATTATTGGAGATTCTTGCTCACTCAGAAGATCTATACATCTGCTAAAATTCTGGAAAGGATGAGGAGGTCAAATTTTATTTCAATATTATTATAGCATTGGAGCATCTTGGAGCAAATGAGCAATGGAGCTTGTGGAGCATGGCTCACTTCGAGGATTGCTCTCTTGGTTTGCTTCATTGTTTTGGTTTTGCTTTACTTTTGATATTGCCAACAGAGCACATCCTAATGATAATTTGACATCGCAATACCTAGAAAGAGTTAATTTTACGGGTTGAGAGATTGTTACTTTATTGATTGACATTATTTGTTTATGCAGCAATAATCTGCACTATAATCTTCCAAGTTTAAGACATGAGTGGTCGCTTTTCTCGCACAATCTATGTTGGCAACCTGCCATCAGATATAAAAGAATCAGAAGTTGAAGATCTGTTCTACAAGGTTTGGTTGGAAACAATTTTGTTCTTTTCTGCCATCAGATAAAAGATGTTTTACTGTTGCGGAAGTGCTTTGAAAATGTCGTAGGAGTTTTGCATTGTAAATGTCTCCTCTTAAGCCTTGCGGTGATTTCTAGGCTTTGACCTGACTTTTCTAGGAGTGACACACTTGCACATGTTATTGGATTTGGCTCCAAATGGCTTTGTGCTAAAGTATGCTGTTTTCCATGGCTCAATGATGTTGATTCCCTTTGCAGTATGGCCGTATATTGGATATTGAATTGAAGATTCCCCCCCGCCCTCCATGTTATTGTTTTGTGGAGGTAACTGCTCGCAACTTGATTTTTGCTCGGATATGATGAAAAAATTCAATGTCAATAATCAATTTTTGTTTTCCCTTTTGTTTCCAGTTTGATAATGCTCGTGATGCAGAAGATGCAATTAAGGGTCGTGATGGCTATAACTTTGATGGTTGTTGTTTAAGGGTAACAAGAGTCACGACTTAGTTTTTAGGGGTACTTTTTGCTTTCTTCTTCCTTAATTGAGTTATCATTTGTTCTTGATGCAGGTTGAACTCGCTCATGGAGGTAGAGGGCCTTCTTCAAGTGATCGTCGTGGTGGCTATGGTAGAGGCGGCAGCGGCGGCGGCGGCAGCAGTGGTGGGGGCAGATTTGGTATCTCACAGCATTCTGAATATCGAGGTGAATCAATTTGGAGAGTTTGTCTTTGCCAAAAGGGTTTAGGAGAACATGATGGCCTGCTGCTTTTGAGAGAGTTTGTTTTAGGTGTAATTTCGTGACTCTGATGTGTGTTTGTGTTTGGTCTGCAGTTATTGTTCGTGGACTCCCTTCTTCTGCTTCTTGGCAAGATTTGAAGGTGTGGAAATTTTTACATTGACTAGCAAGTTGCAGAATTTTCCATGCTTCGTACTTGTAACCTTACTGGTAAACCTGGTTTCAGGATCATATGCGAAAAGCTGGTGATGTATGTTTTGCTGAGGTATCCCGAGACAGTGAAGGTATGCCTTCTTGTAGAATATGTCACTTTACTGGTTGGCTATCATTTCCATGAGACTAGCTTTGGTATTTCATTTTCTCCTTTTATTTTTTATTTTTATTTTTTTTGTGGGAGGGGGGGGGGGGTTTGAAAGCGTATTTGCAGTAGATTGCAAAACAGCTGTGTGGGACTTCCTCGTTGCATTTCTCGAGAAATGCAAATGCTCTCTGGGAAAGTTTTGAATGTTGCTCCAACTCTCTACTATGTGTTCTGTATGTGAAATATGGGTTGCATTCGGGGGGGTTGATTTCATCTTCTTCCATTCAGTCTATATAATCAAAGGGGTGAAACATGAGTTGGGGTTTGCTGGTACTGACAAATAAGATTAGCTATATCAAACTTTCTATATTAGCTATAATCACTGGTCATTGTTATATACGCCTGTATCATCAGTTTTGTATTTTGGGAAATGGGTCCAGTATCAATAGTTGTGACCGATTTACTATTGCCAGTGTGTATGACATCTCACATGAGCTCTGCTTGATAGTGCTTGAATGATTAGATTTAACATCTTAGTAGTTCTTATGTAAGCCTGTTACTGCCGCTTTCAATATTATGAACTATTAAGAAGCGACAGGTGAATTCAGGCTTTTAGGTGAGTCTTTTAATATTGTCGTATTTGTGAATTCAGTACTCATTACAATTGCTGTCTCTCCAGGGACCTTTGGCATTGTCGATTACACTAATTACGATGACATGAAATATGCTGTAAGTTGTTGACAGATAGATAGCACTCGATTTGCTGGTATAGTGCTTCAATCTGATACGAAAGCTAATATATGTTGTCTGCTTTTCAGATTCGGAAACTAGATGACACTGAATTCAGAAATCCTTGGGCAAGAGCCTATATACGGGTATCCTTTTCTTACTATCATTGTGAATACTTAATTGGATTATTGTTAGCTATAGTATATTTTTGGTCCCCGGTAGGTATGTGCCAATCTGGTGCCTAGAATTTAGAATGTTCCAATTTTATCCTGAAAATTTTGATTTTGAGCAATGTAGTACTTCCATCCATTAAACTAACATCACATCACAAATTTTTGATGTATTAATTTGGTTAAAAAGATTAGAATGGCAAAATTTAAAATCTTCAGGGATGAAATTAGAACATTTCAAACCCGAGGACCAATTTGAAACCGAATTTGTATTGTCAGGGCCAAAATTTGAGTGTATCCCTTTATTATTTTTTTGGATGTTGTGAGTTGTTTATTCATCTCTAATATTCTGCTGATGTATGTCCATTGTATGCTCACTTCTAACTTTAAGTTTAGTTATCAATCCCATACCATTTTTTGTGTGAAAAATGAGAGATACCAAGGTCTATTGACAGGTGTGGGGGGGAGTTGCATATCTTAACTGTTTTACACGTGTTTGCTTTTACTTCAACTGGGTCAGGTGAAGAAGCATGAGGGCAGTCCCACAAGAAGCCGAAGTAGAAGCCGCAGCCGAAGCAGAAGTGTCAGAAGGGACAGGAGGTACTGGCTTTTTACTGGTCATTTTTCTTTTTCGTGCCTTTTGCATATTGTTATATGTAGGTAATCTGTGCTGTTTCTTTATTCAGTAAATCATTGGAGCGGTCTATTTCTAGATCTGTATCAAGATCCAGATCTGCTTCTCCTGTCAAATCGTCCAGGTATCTGGGGTCTGCTTACCCTGGCTCTTTCATGCCTCAGTTTATCCGAGCCTGTTTTCTTACCTTTCTCAATGGTATTTATTTGAATGTTGCAGGCCAAGATCAAAATCGAGGTCAGGATCTCCCCCCCAGGTAATTAAACTGTAGATTGTATGATGACATTATTGAGTGCATGCATGTTGGCCCTGCGTTACTGCAGTAGGAGTTACACTGCCTTCTCCTCTCCCTAGGGTCTACAAATTTTCTGGTCAAAAGTGAGGCATGCAGCTCTTGAATATCTATTTGTAGGCTCTGGTATTCCCCATGAATGTTTAGGTCTATGTTTGGAACGTCAGAAATCCTAGTTCATTTGCTTTAAGCGAACTCTACCTTTTGTGGAGTAGACTCACTTTTATGAGAAATCAATCTCTCTTTTCCAATGTTTCTCTTGTATCATCAGTTCTTTTTTTTTCCATCTTTTGGTGCTCTTCCTTCTTTAAGACCAGCGTTGCCTTTTTTTTAATCCACTCTCGAGTTACTCTCGAGTGTATCAGAAATCATTTTGACTTTCATCATGGTTATTACATTTCTTAATGAATAATTTCAATAATTCAGATTTTGGTACCATATTTTGGATATAACAAGATAGTTAGACAATTGCTTAAGATGTTTCTGTCCATTGGGCTTTCGTACTTGGTTTCCAAGACCCATTCATCATGCTTACCAATCGAAATAATTCTCTTATTAATTGGATAAGGAAGAAGTAGATATTGAATTGCTCATTTTCCAAACTGCTTTTTTCCGTGAGGAAATCATGTTATGAAAAATTATGGGAAGCTTATGTCAGAAGCTTAATCTCTTTGTAGGCACGGTCCGCTAGTGGCTGATTTCTGCACAGGCAAATGTCGAAGCTCTGCCAGGCCTATTTGGTGGAGTTTGAGGAGAAATTTTCCTAGATTTTAAGTGGTCTTTGTTGGAATGTAGTAGTAATTTTCTTAGATAGACAAGGAATGGGCTGTATGGTGTGATATTATCCTGAAAGATATGGTACTGCAAAACTGTGCATTTTGCCGTTTTCATTCTACTTTAGCTACAATCTGCAAGGGGTGTGTGTGTACGCTTTGTTATTAGTATGAACAGAGGTCACTATCTTGGAGGTTAGTGGCGTGTTTACTTTAATTATGGCGACTTTGTTGGTTTGTAGCTCTATGATTTACCCCTTTTTTCCTTGATTAGATTCGGAACACGTTTCTAGAGATGGATCTCAATTCCATTTGGGCTGAAAATCTCAAGTGGGGGGTTTATAAAATGGGTGCTTTTCCTACTGGGGTAGGCCATTTTTGGTATTTCTTCTTTAAACAGTACTCAAGTAAGTGAAGAAAATAGACTCCAAAAAAGTCTTTAAATTAAATATTGTCTCACATCATCTTTAGGTCTTCACTTTTAACATTAAAAATTTAGGTTAAATTATAATTTTTTCTCTCAAAGTACAAGGAAATTTGTGATTTATCTAAAAATTTATAATCTTTTTTAATACATTGGAACGGAAAATATTTTTTAATCTCCATATATTTAGGTGTATTAGAACATCATTTTATTTTTGTTAAATTTTTTTAATTTTAATTTAATTTTAAAATGATGTTTTCCTCTGTATGTATTTAATATTAAAATCGATTTCAGTCTCTAGAAAATATTTTCTTCTTCTTCTCATCCTTAGCCTATGTTAAAATTCACAAAAATAAATAACTGTCGAAAACTTATAAATCAATTCATCTCACTAAAATCTTTCTTTCAAGTATATTTCATTACTTTCATATCTCCAAGATAAAATATTTCAACAAATTTCTTTTCTACTAATCACCACTTTTATAAATATTAAAAAATACAAATTTTAAATTTTAAAAAAATATAATTGGAAACTCCTAGTAGGCGACATTTTATTTAGAAATAATCGAGTAGAAAATATTTATTTTTGTTACTAAATTTCCAATCATATATAATTTTGCAATATAATTTTACAAGCAAGCCGAAACGTCTAGGGAGTTAAATATGAAAAAGGAAACCGAGCCGAGCCGGGAAAAGAACCGCTCAGTGTTGAGCTTACCACGAAGGCCCGAACCGAGCCGACACAACGTTACAATCCGCTTCCTCTGCCAGAACAGAAACCCTTAAAAACCCCACGCCCTCCCGATTCGAACCAAGGATCTCCCACACTTCCTTTTCTTTCAGCTCCATGGTTCTCAAAATTTCCCTCCAAACTCCCAACTCACTGAACGAACCATAGACCACCAACAGCAATAATGTCTTCGCGCTTCCAGGCCGTGGCGTTGGTGGCCTCTCCGTCGTACCCAAACTCCATTGCCTGGTCCGACGAGAACCTAATTGCCGTCGCTTCCGGTCACCTAGTCACCATACAGGTAATTCAAACAAACCAACCGCATTCACAACATGGTTCTCGTTTTTCGTTCAGATTATTTTTTTAGTATTGAGTTTTAAAAAAAGTCGCAAATTTTTGGCCTTGAGGGCAAGGGAATTATATCCACAGTGAAAACCAACTGTTATTCATATCTTTTGCAGTCCGCCTCGTAAATTTTACAAGTTGTTTTCTTGTCACCGATTATGTTTAGTTCGTAAGACGTTTATTCCGAAACTCAAAAGAATTTATAGTGATATACGTCCTGAGAAAATTGCACTCTCAGACGTATGCTTACCTTGGAAATTCATATTCTGATTAGAGAGTGAATCTTCCTCAATGCTCAGGCAGTATACATAATAGATTACAATCCAGGCTTTTCTTTATTTGACGATCTTTATTGTTCCTTCTTAGAATCCAGCATTGCCTTTTGGACCGTGAGGCCTTATCACAATCCCCGTTGGTGAACCTTTTCCTATTGGAGTTGTAGATATGAAAGGTATGTGTGGTATTCGAGCTGTGGTTCTAACTGCGAGTTGGCAAGTAACAAGTTTGTAATTTTGTAAGTTGATCCTTACTTCATAATCACTGCTTGGGGATTTCTACCCATTTGTTGACCAATTGCTAATTTCTGATGATAATATATTGAACCAAAGTCTAGTACGGATGAAAGTAACTGTGCACTGTGGTTGCACTTGCTAAAATTTATATGTGGTAGGGTTTAACATATGGATGAGACCTCAGAAAAGTTCTGAGATGCTTACCGCACACAAACTTTTTCATGTGTACTGGTACACTACGTCAGATGGGTTCTGTCTTTCTATGGTTAATCGTGTGGTTTCATATTATGCGATGTCTGCAGTTTTACTCTCTGGTTGCTTGTTGCCCACCTCTTTATCCCGGGATCGTCAACCTTGTGTTCAATCTCTAGCATGGTCTCCGCTTGGAATGGCTCCTAACTCAGGGTATGAATGTCAATTTCTGCTAACTGTAAGACGACTTTTCTTTCTGTTTGCATCTTTATTTTTATGTAATTGGATGCCTAGAACATCTTATAAAACTTAATTGTGTTTGCATATTAATTGGTGCAGATGCTTGCTGGCTGTTTGCACCACAGAAGGACATGTGAAGCTTTATCGTCCACCATTTTGTGACTGGTGCTGAATGGATAGAGGTATGCATTAGAGAAGCACTTCTTTGCTAGTGGACAAAATAATAAATGTCATCATCACTGAAGACTATAATTTTCTTGGTTCCAGGAGCCTTAGGGAATCGAAACAATTCTGTTTCAAATTTAAAATCATCCTTTATTTTGTAATGTGGTGTCATTACCCTGAATCCCGGTTCTACAAGCCATTAATTTCATACTCAGTTTTCCCTCTGCTGACCTGCTTCAGGTTATGGATATATCAGACAGGCTTTATGGTTATCTTGCAAGTATAAACTTTGGGGAGTTAGATGTTTCTTGCCCAGAAAATACTGATGTAAGTACTTTCTTCTACCGATTCATGTGGATATGATTTCCTTGCTTACGCTCATGCCATACATTGTTACTTGGTGCATTTTCTTAGGTGTTTGTGTAGCTCGATCAGCTCTAGTTGTAGTTGGCTATTTGTGGTATCTGTGACTAAAAGCAGGCAACAGAATATGGAAGTGCAGAAAATCCGTCGAATTTTATTTCAAAAAGGGAGCCTAAAGAGAAGAAAAACGTAGGTATTTTCATCTAGATAAGAAATTATTTTTAAAATGGATGGTTTTGTAGTACAGGAAGCAGGGTCTGTTTAGAGCAGGTAGCAAAACCACGCTTACACACATCAAAATATTCAATATCTACACATTTACATGCATTGTTTTCCACTTCCTGTGGATCACTATACATGAACTTATCATTATTTTGACAAATTTTCTGCAGCAATACAGGCTCTGGAACTACTTGGGACCTTCTACCATGTCCAAATAAAAACAGGGATTCCACTGCTGGGTCTGCCCTGTATATCGAGATGGACGATGGACAAGGACTGAAAGAGATGAATAAGGTGAGGGCTTTGTCCGTACTTAGTGTTACTCTGGCAATTTGCCTGCTTGAAACATTGGTCTTCCCTAATTTCCAGATATGGGTTCCATTGAATCATTACTTCTGACCGACTGAAAGATGAAACTTTAGACTATGTTGCCCCTGCACTCACTAGTCTTTATGTTTTGATAGCACATTGTTGAATATTAGGCACTGCACTCACTAGTCTTTATGACAGTGACAGAAGATTAACATAAAAATTTCTAATAAATAGAAAGAAGAGGGAAAAAAACCATTGGCGTGTGAACCTAATCCCACTAAAACTTTTCAAGGTTTCTGCGATTCTCTCTTTCCCATCTCTGTCGGAATTCGCAAATGGACAGCATAACTAACACTAGTGCTCGTACTTAAAAAGTTGTCGACCCTTACTGTAGCAAGCAACATGAAGCTGCCGAGGAGCTTCATGGGTTACGTAACGTGCCAGCTAGCTTTTTATAGGTATCTTTTGTAGAATATATGTAATTTTGCTTTTGGAGTTTATCATTAAACGGTGGGCACTTGAGCTCACTCGAAAGTACACCTCAATACGATAAAGCTTGAAACTCAAGCTCAAAGATTGGGTTGGTCTGGCAAATACAGCAGCTGTTTTGTGTTGTTTTGGGGGAGGGTTTACTTTTATTGTGCTTGTAAGCTTTTTACTTCTAACGAATAGAGTAGGAGGGCTCACCTATTGAGTGGTCCTTTTTATGGAGGCCTGATTACAGGGGTTAGGATACTTGTCAGGAGAGACATGGAGTAAAAAACAGAAAATTCGTATGTATCAAGAAGGTTTGAAACATAACTTGAGCATGACCGTACAAAAATACATGCACTTTCATCCATCTAAAACCAATATTTTTGTGGGGAGAGAGAGAGAGCGCATTGTAATGTCATTTTATATGGTTGGTTCAGACCCACCCCTAAACACTACAAATCACTTTTGCTGAAATTATGCAGAAAATCCCGGAATAAGAGTTTAACAACATACCTGTCCTACATGTTCCAACATCATTTAAGACAACCCTACCAAAAATTTCAAACCAGAGGGGTCAAAGAAATAACAATTACGAGTTTTTCTTTCTAGGCCTTTTGCCCCTCGCAAGATGGGTCATGAACTGTCAAAACTCTCTAAAATCAATGGTCCTATAAGGGTTTACGGCATCTCATTGATGGGAGTCATTACGTGGACAATTAGAAGTCATACACCTATGACTTGCTTTTGCAAATACCTACCTGAAACAGGCACAGAGATAGACTAACTAATAACATCGAACAGTCCAGAATCCAGATGTCCAAGTGACTTATCTTTCATGGACAGATCATGTTAAACGATCCCTTTCAACGTGGATATATATAGTAACATCTAAAGAAGTCTATGGAGTTTTGGTAGTTATACACCCACCAGAAACAAACATGGCGAACTGGTCTGACTTGCAGTTGTGAAAATTAAGCTCGTCTCGATGCTAAGCCACTTGTATAAATTCCACAAGCTATCTCACCACCCACATACACCAAACACCTGTATAAATTCCACAAGTTTTGCTGAAGGGGCGAAAAGAAGCATAACCCTCCACACCCAGACACTCACCACCCACCGCCACCCCACCCGCCACGTCTAGGTCCAGGTCCTCCACATCCTGAACCTCCGCTACCACATAGCCATCCTCCTCCTCCTGGTCCTCAGGCACCTCCGCCTGACCCTCCAGAGCCACACAAACCACATCCGCCTCATCACCACCCTTGATCATATTGGCTCGAAGCATATATATATGACTAAATTAGTCTGCACGTCCCTAGGGTTTGGCTTTTTTCCAACTTGGTCCTAAGGGTTCGATTTTTCCTAAAATTTTTCCTAAGGTTTGGACTCATTCCCAAATAGGTCATGTCGTCAACTTAGTGGACGTAAATGCACACGTGGCTGACAACGTACACGTGGAAATTGACGGCTCTATTAAAAAAAATATCGTTCAATCGCAATGTGACACGTGTCAGTATATAAAAATAAAAATATTTTTTTTAAAAATAAAAATTAATAAATCTAAAATTAATATATATATATATATATATTAAAGAAAAAAAGGAAGGATCGGATGTGTCCAATCCTTCCCCGGCCGTCGGGTAGTCTGGCCGCCAGCAAAGGGAGGAGGAATCCCTCCTCCACCCCGGGAGCAACTAGGGGAGGTCCACTGGGCCTTCCTTTTTTCTTTAATAAAATAAATAAAATAAAATATATTTTTTATTTTTTTTACTGATGCATGTCACTTTTCACTTGTTCTCCATCAGCCACATATGCATTTCCGTCCACTAAGTTGACGGCATGACCTATTTGGGAATAAGTCCAAACCCTAAGAATAGTTGTAGGAAAAATCAAACCCTGAGGACCAAGTTGGGAAAAGGCCAAACTACAGGGACGTGCGGACTAATTTAGCCTATCATTTAATTATATGCTAAATGGGTTCTTAGAATATGACTTAGATTAGTTTAACATGTCAAGTCTTCTATATCTTGGTGTAAACATAACAGAAGCCCATACTTATAGCGGGTCTGACTTAGTGATTAGGGTTTATCTGTTCTTGTGTGAGTTAGGCACACAGGTCACAAGTTCGATTTTCTATTAGATGAATATTGTATCCTACTTAAGCGAGAGTCATAGAAACATGAATGAATCTGTGCTAACTTCTCAGAGTTTACTTGTGCGTTACGTGAGTACACCTGAGTGGCCTATCAGATTTCTCCTCGTTATTTAAAAAACAGAAGCCCATTAACTATAATTAAACTTTTAGGCAGTCAATTACATAAAAAATAAATTCTTGAAGGGTCAGAATATGAAAAACGAAACAAAATTATTATTTTTTAAAATTATTGTTAATAATCCATCCATGTAATGAATAATGTGAACACATTTTTCTTCCTCTTGGGTTGTACAGCGGATCATGTGGGTTTCGTGCAGTAAATATTTAATTAGTTCTGCTGCTGATAACCCGTCAGTGATTGCCATGTTTCTGTAGACCTCCGATTTACATGTTGTCAGCTATCAATGATTCGACCATGAAGAACTTTGGCATCAATTATATGGCCTTTTAAATAGAAGCTACTCGGAAAAAGGAGGAGCACTTTGTTATTTGAGCACACGACCCACCCACGTTTCTTGGGACTTTGAACTCGTCCAAACTCTTTGGGCGAATCGATTTTGCACTTCCCAAACACAGCAACATTAGCTGTTTGGCCAAGCACGTAAACGTTTTCCTGGTATGTTTTGGGGTTTCTTTACAAACATAATTGACCCAATTAGGAGAAGTGTTCTAAAATGTTAGGTTAGATTAGATAAGCTTTGGGTTCTGAAATTCAAACTCTTGCCTAAAGACAAGTGTGCTGCGTCTAATTTTGAAGCCTTTGAGCAGGTCATATGCTACGTCTTCTTCTCCTTTTTCTTTATAAATAAATTGAGTACCATCATTGGCACCTCTGGATAACTGAAGAGTCTGAGGAGGGAGGACTGAGACTGGTGGGTGGGTCAGTAAAGTTTCAGGCCCGAGAAGACCACTCCGTGTTGTTCTTTTTCCAGTTACTGCACTGCAGAAGGACTGCACTCTGCAGCATCTCCCTTTCTTCGTATCATTTTAAGCAAACTGTGCTTTGTGAGAGTACTGGGAGTGGTAGCTCAGTAGTCTTTAACTGATCTACGGATACGATACGACCTTTGCTTTAATGGCTACGTCCCTTGAGCCCAAAACTGCACCCACTGTGAAAAGCCTGCTGCGCTCAAACAAGTCCAGACTTACCATGCACAGTGCTGTTGAGTTAGTCATATACGCACCGTTTTAGGGAATCTATTGTGTGAGACAAATTTAGACCAACAAAGTAGCTTCCGTGACCTTTTTTTTTTTACTTATAAAAGAAAAACAATAAAAGGCTCTTCAAGTTTTGGTGTGCCCTGGGATTTATGAGATAAATGATAATAAAAAAGGTTGAGGAGATTTAAATTATTTCCCATGCTGCATTAATTCGATTTATTAAGAAGAATAATATGTAAATCACCTTCAACCCTCTTTTTATCATGATTTTTAGATGCCCTGCACTGTGTGTTTTGACATGCTTCCATATACTTCCACCTAACACGGTTGAAGGGTTGAGTAGAAGGTTTTATTTAATTATAGTAGCAACAACAACAAAAAAAGAACCCCGATTTAATAATTCAAAATTCATGGTGATGTTCGTTTTGAGAAAAAATGTAGGATTTTAGAGAAGTTGTGAATTTTTATGTTGAATAGTGTTTTATTGGTGTTTGTGTAAAGTGGAGAGAGAAATGATTTGATATAATTGTTTAATAAAAAAATATTTGAGTTATGTGAAAAAGTACAGAGAGAGAAAATTTATGTTGAATAAAAAATTAAAAAGTTGTTGGAGATTGTGTAAAATGTATTGGTTTTTGTGTTTGAATTCTGAATATGTTCGGTGGTAGAATTGTGAATATACTTAGAATCCTGAAAAAATGGTGAAAACGAACATACCCCATGATTGGACTGATTTGGAATATGTAGTATTTTAATGAACAGAAACCAAAGATTCTCATCCACTGAATATTTATGTTTTTTTTATTATCACATAGTTTAAAGTGATATAAATTGCAACGTGGGAATGCAAAAAAATTGCATTTTATTTTGCTTACATGCCTTAATTAATTAAAAGCAACATTGCTCGGGTGGGAATAGTTTTTTCTTTTTTTGCTGAATTGGGTGGCAATAGTTTGATGTTGAAAATGCGCCCCCATCACATCTGTGGTCCACCGGGAATGGATGGCTGAGATGAAACATTGGAGCATCATAAGCTGCTGGTTGGTGGGGTCTACAGAAGAAAAGCCCCACCTTTGGCCATGGACATAAGTTTCCTGAAATTACTGCCTTTGTGGGAATCAGGTTCACTGTCATTGTGCCAGAAAAGCTCCACTAATTGCATAGATTCTTACTTGCTTTTTCTAGCTACCCATTGCAATTATGCACTACCAAACCTTTATCCAGACAGAAGCATCACAAAAATAAACCCACTTC
Source organism: Myrica gale (assembly GCA_963930655.1). NCBI lineage: Eukaryota > Viridiplantae > Streptophyta > Magnoliopsida > Fagales > Myricaceae > Myrica > Myrica gale. The sequence continues at coordinate 24,135,612 of OZ005611.1, forward strand.
CTTGGATAGATTGGAAGGTTATTAAAGATTTCTAATTGTAATTTCTTAACCTAATTTTAGTGTTAATGATCTTGACGATTTGGCTCGAGAATTGGATATTCTAATTTACCACGTAAAACAACACAACAGGTAAATTTTATTATATATATATATATATATATATATATATATATATTAAATGTATATGTATTTATCTTAAAAATTAGGTCAAAGTTAACATTCTAATATTGCATAAAATAAGTAGGAAAAAAATTCATAGGTGAGGGAACGCCAAGTTGACTAATCCCAACAAAAGCTGAGTCCAAACTCTAATGTTTAATTAAAGTTGCAATGCAACTGGCTAAGAATCAAATCTATTAATCTTTTTGAGTAGGTGAGAACCAGACAATCAATTTTGGAACCTATAGAATCGCTGTACTATACATCTCCCTATACTACCTACAACTTTGGAGGGGATTAATTTGCTTCTCATTACTAGGTGATGGCATAAATAAGATGCTTTTATTATGAACCTGACCTAATTTGATCGCGATCAATAGGCTTAACGTCACGATAAATTCTAGACACGAACAACAATCACTTACCTTAAGTAGGTAACAGAGTTTTTTGTTGTCGAGATTAAACTAGCATCTGACTGTTGATAGATTGTACTTCTCATCAAAATAAAGTTACAATGCAACCGGCTAAGAATCAAATCTATTAATCTTTTTGAGTGGGTGAGAACCAGACAATCAATTTTGGAACTTATAGAATCACTATACTATACATCTCCCTATACTACCTACAACTTTAGAGGGGATTAATTTGCATCCCATTACTAGGTGATGACATAAATAATATGCTTTTATTATGAACCTGACCTAACTTGATCGCGATCGGTAGACTTAACGTCACGATAAGTTCTAGACAGAAACAACAAACGCTTTACATAAGTATCAAATAAGTAGGCAGCAGAGTTTTTTTGTTGTCGAGATTAAACTAGCATCTGATTGTTGATAGATTGTACTCCTCATCAAATTATTTAGGCCTTTAGCTCCAAAATATTTGTTTTTATTCCTACCAAATATAGCTGGAAATTATGTGAAGCCCTAACACATTTGGACTTTTCCGGATGTACAATCCAATTCCAATTTGATAATGTTCTCCCAGGTATGCATCTTTGTCCACAGTCGTTTAAGTTTATCCAAAAGTTTTTCACACGTCCTAGTTTGTTCTGTTAGAATAATTTGATTTCTCCAAAAACAACTTTGTACGGCGCCGTTTGGAGATTGGATGTTTGTTTTCCCAAAATTTTGGGGTTCGAAATTTCCAACAAAACAAACACACTTCAAAATTTTTAACTTTTACAAACATGCACACTCTACTTTTCACAAACCCCAATAAATCTCAATAAAGTAAAAATTCTCAAAATTTCGAAAATATTCTCCAAAATTTCTACAAACATCCACCCCTGGTTGTCTATACCAAGCAAAGCTCCACCAACACAAAAGGACACGCGGAGCCGGAACGTGGCGAGTTGTAGCTTTTTTCTTGCGGTGAGGAAGCAGTGGGCCCCCTAAGGTTGTCTTTGATCCGTATCCAACGAACAACGATTACCTTCTCAAGAAAATACTGATGTCTGTGACTGCAGCGGATAATGACAACCATGATAACTCTATCAATTAGCAACCATACCCCACGCACACGTGACGTGAGGATGTGGACGTTAACTACCATGCATCTAATGGACACGCACACATGCTATTAATGCCAGCCAGTCCCCCCACGAGTCATCGCCGATGCAGCCTTCAGCACCCATGCCTAATGTATCTTCTAGGCAAGGCATGCACATCATGCCATGCCATGGTAACAATTTGTCAAATTTCCTGATGATGTTTCTAGAACCTTATCTCTATTGAAAAGCTCTCAGTGACTAAAGTTAGAAATTCTTTGGTAAAAAATCCGAACGTGTCCTAATCTTTTAAACAGTAATCTCTATTATCCAGATTAGTTTTGGAGCCTGAATAATTTTGCTTTAAATTAATTTCCTTATTTGTAACCTTTTTTTAATTATGGAAAGCTTTTCAAATAAATTTTTCCTTATCCATAATTTAATTTTTTTAAGACATAATTTTTTTAAAAAATATTTTTTATTTACTAAAAATATATTATCCTGTTGTTATATATGTTATTTTAAATTTATTTCAAGATGATATTTAGAATCAAGTTTACTGATGATACGAGCAATATACATGTTTTGAGATAGCAACCAAACATTGAAAACTAAATTACTTTAATGAAACAAAATTAAATTGAAATTGCTCTACATTTTAAATAATTTTAAAACAAATGGAGCATAATTGTAAATTTGGGTTATGTTCGTTTTGAGTACAAATATAGTATTTTAGAGAAGTTGTGAATATTTATTTTGAATAGTGTTTTATTGGTGTGAAGAGAGAAATGATTTGATGTAATTGTTTAATAAAAAAATATTGGAGTTATGTGAAAAAGCATAGAAAGAGAAAATTTATGTTGAATAAAAAATTAAAAAGTTGTTAGAGATTGTGTAAAATGTATTGGTGTTTGTGTTTGAATTCTGAATATGTTCGGTGGTAGTAGTGTGAATATACTTAGAATCATGAAAAAAGTTTGAAAACGAATATATCCTTGAATCATTCATTCAACAACAACAAACTCAATTGACAAAGACTTTAGTTAAATAATAATCTTTTATAACGCTAGAATAACACTTCAACATCCATCATATTGAAACTTCCAGCAGCAGCTTATTTTAAATTATGTCAATATTTAATTTCATTTACTAAAAGCACACATTTTTTTCTCTCCGACAAATTATAAATTATGAATTATATATTTTTAAAATATATATTTTTTTACCTATGCCTGTTCTATTATATATCTCACTAAAAAAATTAGTGCGAACACAAATTAAAAAAATACACACCTTTATTATTATAGTATTGGAAAGTTGTGAGCATTTGCAATAAATTATTGTTGAAAGCTAATATATACTTGTACAATGCACAATAATTCCTTTTGGCACTTTTGTATTTAAATTGACCTTTCAAAGAATAATGCCACGTCACAACTGGAGATAATAATAATATTAAAAGGAAAAAAAAGTATTCAGATGTTGAGAGTTATTTGGGGTGATGACAAACTAAATAAAATATTGGACCTCAATTTCTAAGAGAAAGGATTATGATTTTATTTAATTGAGAAATTATTTACCCTATTATTATTTGAGGTGCTTCCATTACCTTAGTGTGGACTGCCGAAGGGAATATGCCCCTGGCCTGCGGATCATTCTTCCATGCTGAATAATCTTCAAGTATCTGTTTAACAAAAGGGAAAACGGATTTAGCAGCGCATGGGTCATCACTACCATCCATGTATGACATGGAGGACGCGTATAAATGGGCAATTCCGGAATTACGGAATAAGTTGGATTTTATGGGTCTTCTTCGGCTATATGAATCAGCATTTTGGGTTCTTGTGAAGAGAGAGGTCCAAAAAGGCACTGCAGCTTAGACCGACGATCCGAAGAATAAAACACCCATTCCCTCTTTCTCTCCGTCTCTCTCTCGATTTCTTTCTCTGTATAAACATAATTATTTAAAGGGAAAAAGAAAAAAAGTTGTGCTCTGTTTCATTTCAATCACTTTCTTATCATTCCGCTGTGTATTATATTTTTGGTTCTTGTTTTTGGGTTCTCGGTTTCTAATCTCTTGCTTAAACGATCTTGAGGTGGGTTTGGTCCTGTTTCAATGGAAATGCTTAGATAAGCCAGGTACGTGTTTCTTCAAGAGCTTTATTCTTCTGGGTCTTACTTGAAAAAATTGCGAACTCTAAATCTTTATTTATCTCCAAAATCATGGACTCTGATCAGTCGTTCGCAAAATTATTACAGAGAAATCTGAGAAAGATTGGAAGAACAATTTTTTGGTACAAAGGGTCTCTGTGATCATGGTAGTTGCTGAGAATGGTAGTCAAAATTTTGAGAATACCACTACTGCGGTATCATCGTCTGAGTCGAATGCACAGAATGATCTTGAAAATTCAAAACCCAGAAATGATTCCATGGAGAACAAGAATGATCAGAAGGAAAGGCCAGTGACGGGGACGGTGGCAACGACTTTCGCAGTGGCGACAGGCAATTACAAGGCTCAGATGAGTCCGATGGCAAATGGGTTTGACTCCAATGGGGTCAAGAGCCAGCAGATGGGGGTGGTGAAGTCTGGTGGTGGGTATGGAAGTAATAATCAGAGGGCTAACGGGGCGGTGGCAAGGAATGGAGAAGATGGGGGTGAGAGTTTCAAGAGGGATATGAGGGATTTGGAGGAATTGTTGTCCAAGTTGAATCCCATGGCTGAAGAATTTGTGCCTCCTTCCCTTGCCAACAATCATGGTTACTTTGATGGGGGTGCCGGTGGGTTTGGGTTTACTAACAATTTTGTAGTGCAAACTAATTTTGGCAATGCCAATGACAACGGATTGAATGGTAGAAGGGTATGTCCTTGTTCATTGTCTTTTTCTGCTGTTTGGTTTCTTAGAGAATGGAGGACAAGTAGTGATAACAACGTTTTGAGTGTTATTCTACCAAAAGAAAAAGAAGCTAATATGAGTTTGTGTTTTTCATTTGCTTTGGTTTCGGAAGATGAAAAATACGGGACTCAAATATGTCACAGTTGAATTTCTCTAGGTGTTGTATAGTATATAAAGGTGTTAAAACTTCCATGCCTTTTCTTTTGCACATTCTCTCAGGATCCAAGTAGTAAAAAGGTGCTTTGTTTTTAGCTGATTGTTTTGTTTTCTTGACACTCTGTAGAGGAGGAATGGCTATAGTCAGGGGAAGCGTAGGGTGAACGGGAGAATGACTCCGGCACAGAGAGAGGCTATGACTAGGAGAACTGTCTATGTGTCTGACATTGATCAACAGGTGAAGAGTTGGCTGTCTGGATTGGCTAAACTATATCATTAAGTTCTGTTGTACTTATGTTCTGCCTTTTTCATCGTTGGAGATTGATTCTCTGTATTGTTCACGCAGGTTACTGAAGAGCAGCTTGCAGCTCTCTTTCTTAATTGTGGACAGGTAATGGTACTTCCACTTTTCTCACATGTATCAATCACAGTTTCATACTAATGAATTGTGCTGATCACGGTCTTCTGTATTTTTGGGCCAAAGGTTGTTGATTGTCGTGTTTGTGGCGATCCTAACTCCATCCTCCGTTTTGCCTTTGTCGAGTTTACTGATGAAGGTATTATCATTTAAGGTACACGCTTCATTGATATTTATGCTACACATATTATATTGATTGATAGTGGTATACTTGCAGACGGTGCAAGGGCTGCCTTGAATCTGTCGGGGACTATGCTTGGGTACTATCCAGTAAGAGTGCTGCCTTCCAAAACAGCAATTTCCCCAGTCAATCCAACTTTTTTGCCAAGGGTGAGGACTACATATAATGTCGTTTGTTTGTTCATTCGAATAAGGAATGTATTTCTTCTGCATTGTGGTTTTGGAAAAACAAAACATCAAAGTGTGCTAATTCTGTATTGATTTTCTTTTTTGGTGGCTTCTTTTATGTTTTAATGATTGATAGTCTGAAGATGAACGTGAGATGTGCTCAAGGACTATCTATTGTACAAATATTGAGAAGAAGGTAATTTTGGAAATGTCTTGAGATAATTGTAATGTGACTAAGGGCCATAATGGGCCGATTATTTTGGCCTCAAACTCATGGTTCTGTTGTTCCCTAATTCTTTTTTCATTTGGTTCAGGTTACCCAAGCAGATGTCAAATTCTTCTTTGAGTCACTTTGTGGAGAGGTTTGTAGCATTCCTTGTGAAAAGAGCGTTTTTTCGCTTAAATTCTTATCTATGGATTATTGGATGTTATTTTCATAGGTTCAACGCTTGAGGCTACTTGGAGACTACCATCATTCAACTCGTATAGCTTTTGTTGAGTTCACGGTGGTATTACCTCCAAGCTCTTGATGTTTTTATGTTGACTATTTTACTACTTATGCGTCCTAGCTATTTGAAGTCTGATAGATATATTACTGTTTCATAATCTTTGAAGTTGTTTTGCAGTTCTAGCTTGACATTTTGGTTCATTTCTTCTCTTTTGCTATCCCTTTTCTTTTTGTTTCCGGTCTTTAGTTAAGCACTTAAGCACTTTGAATTTTCTTCAACTTGCATCTCTTTGTTTGGGTGCTCACATTTTTGGGTCTTTTATTTCAGTCCTTAGATACATGATGAGTCGTTATCAAGCATGCCTAAGTTCTAGTACTGCAACCTAAGCAGCAGTTTCATGAACGGGAAGTATTTTCTCTTATAAAGGGAAATAAAGAGAAATCTCGGTTTACTCTTTTCTCTGTTGATGGAATAGTGAAAACTTAATATGGTCATTTAGATGTACCGTGGTCTCGGTTCTTTTTCCTGTCATAAAGATGCACACTTTGCCCAATTGTGGCAATGATGGGGTTTGGTATATTTCCAACCGTAGACCTGAAAAATCATCCCAGAATTGAATCGGGCTACCATTACCCTACCAAAATAGGACTTTTGTATTGCCTCCAAAGAATTTTTTCAAACATTTCTTTACCTGATTTATATTATGATATTGTCAGTGTTACTCGAAGAGTGCGCTCACTTTTAGAAGTAATTAGTTCCATAAAGCTTAGTTCTTGATGGAAGGAGGCTCACTATATGTAAGCATGGTTCCCGACACTTTGGTGATCTGAACCCAAAGAGTATTACAACAGCATTGTATAATAATTCATCCTACGAAGATACCCAGCTCATTCTTGATTGAACTAGAAGGGTGCATGCGTTTCACTTATAGTGACTGTCCGCAGTAAGCAATTTAGGTAATTGGAGTTATTAGGAGAACATTACTTTTCCATTCTAAGATGTGAAATGGAGTTGCAAGTGGATCTTGGGGGGCCAAATCTGGTTCTGTTGGAAGGTAGGGGGTAAGATAAAGGACTGGTTCTTTCACCTCATAATTCAAGTCTTGACCATACAGTTACGAGTATGGTACCACTTGAGCGATTATGTACATTTTGACAAGTTTGGAATACCATGGTTGTGAGAAAATGAGGTGTTGCTTTATTGGCAAAGTTCTCCTGGCCTGTGGAGTTGTTAATCTGTGAGTCTTCAACCTCGGAATTTCTGCTTCATGGCTACTGAAAAAGCTCTTTCCTTCTTGGCTATTTTGAAAAGACCTCTTCCCTTTAAGATGGCTCAAGGTTGCACTTGCCAAAGGGAGTCCTTTCTTCGGCAATGGAGGACTCTAAAGTCATTAGCTGGCAACTGGATTGTGGCAACTTACCCTTTTTGTTAAGCACCATGATTAAACAATGCCCCCTGGTCCCTGTCAGCCGAGAAGAGCTATGATCGATAGGAAATTTTCCAGCTGATCGTTAGGAATCGGTTATGATTCCTTTATCACACAAAAGAGATACAAGTAACTAGGGATATTATGTGATTAGTTGTTTATTTTGGAATGATGTTTTGGAGGTCTTAGCAGCTGTAGTGATATCTGGCTCTTAGGTATCCACCTTGTGTGGCATCAACATTTTGTGCTGGAATAGGAGATTGGCGCTGGGACCTCTTTGGTAGGCTATGTGTTAGTTGGAAAATGCAAACAGCAACATGCATCTTTTGCTCTTTACGTTGAGCAAAAATGCCGTTTTTGCTGCAATCAATGGTCTTTCCGACATTGCTAGATACTTTTATGTTATACCATTTGTCCTTTTTCGGTGCCACCTCTGGCTTCTTACACTAATCATTTGCTTTGCTCTAAGTTCATCACCATCATCTCTGCCATATGCTTCGCGATTTCCCAGCTTACCATAAAAGATGAGTGACATTCTATTGCCTACCAATGTATTGTAAAAAATGAGCAAGTCCTTGTTTTCTCATAACATTTTTCCTACAGTAGATGCTGCAACCTGTTGATACTCTTTCCTTGATTGCCTAGAAATTTCTGTTTTAGAATAGGAGTGGCTTTTTTTTTTCTCATAATATCTTTCATGGTATAGACTTGTAACTTTGAACTATTAGAAAAGATGAAAAAACTTTTTGGTCTGCTTATAACCTGTGGATCTTCTTGCACTTTATACTCTCCTCAATCACATGATAATACTTTTCATCCTTTGCTTACTAAAATGATGAATAGGGGTACTCTTGGCTATCATAGGGTCAAATTTTCATATTTTATGCATATCTTGTGGTAGTTAATGCACCTTGCGTATGTATGATTACTTAAGAGATTTGACTTGGACTAACTAGGTTCTATGTATTTTATTGCTTAGTTGAGCTTCTTAACAGTCGGAAGGGTGTAAGGCTATGATTATCTGTTTTGGTGATTGGATATATATGTTCCTAAAATTTTAAAGAATGGCCTTGAATGTTGCGACAATAGTCGAAAATCTTTTTGTGTGTTTCTAGTTAACTAAGTTGTCAGAAAGTACCTGCATGGGAATCTGGTGTTAGCTTTTCGAAATATATTGACTTTGCAAAGCTTGTGATTACTTCTTCTGAAATTGAAGTACCAAATTAAGGGGCGCTGCACTAGTGAATGTCCATAGTTTCCTAATGCATTTTGTTCCGTCTTTAACTTGGCTTATGAATGAAGCAACTCCTTGGAGGAATGGATACGAATTAGAATTGTACTGACAAACCCCCCCCCCCCTCTCCCTCCTCCTCTCTCCTGTATCATGTCGAACACAATCGTTCTTGATTCTCCTTCCCTTATTACAACGCCATGGGGCATTATCATTTGTCGATAATGTAATAAAAATGAACCATAATGTATTTGATACATTGTGACTTCTATTTTGGGTTGCATAAGTATATTGCTCATTTCCTTTCGAAGGATGTTGTATGGGAGAGTGATGCAAAAAGTTCTTGGACCATGTTTACCATCATTTTGCCAGGAAAAGCCGCTGTCCTCTTTATGATATGATATTCTTAAGTTTTGCTTGGGTCCTTGCTTTCAGTTTCCTTGCTAAATTTGTTATTATGAAAGATTTTAACTGGGCATGCTTTTTGTCTGCAAAACCTCAAGATTTTGCCTTTCATTTTACTTTTATGGAATTTTGGGGATGTTTGTTTGCCAATATTTTGGGGAATATTCCCAAAATTTTGGTAATCTTTTGGATATTGAGATTTATTGGGGTTTGTGAAAGGTTTGGAGTGTGTATGTAAATGTTAAAATTTTTGGAATGTGTTTGGTTTGTTAGAAATTTTGATACCCCAATATTTTGGGGTATCAAACGTCACCTTTGCTGGTGTGAATTGGAGAGTGTATAAGTGATATCTCTTCTATGCAAATGATTGTCTTGTGTGGGGAACTCTTGCAGGCTGAAAGTGCAATTGCAGCGCTCAACTGCAGTGGTGTGGTTTTGGGATCATTGCCGATAAGGTGGTGTAGCAGACTCTTTTCGCAATTACTGTCTTTGTCCTTTTCTATTTCAGTTTCTTCTTTCTAGATTTCTGTATTTATCCTTGTGTCATCCGCATGCAGGGTAAGCCCGTCAAAGACGCCTGTTCGGCCCCGTGCTCCTCGCCCTCAGCTGCACTGAATCACCTTTCATGTTTCTTGGACTGATTTACTGCTGATAGTTTATATTTACATATATACATAGTTACAGAAAATATCTCAAGGCACTTGTGGCATTTATATCCATCCTTTTTTGTTCCTTGCATTGCAGTTGGGGATCTTTGTTACCTGAGGGAGTAATGGGTTCTTTGTTTAGCTTTGTAGAGTTGGATGGGATTACGAGTCTCACAATGGTTTAATCATGCTGGAAAATGTGATGAATTCTGTAAGGATGGTCCTGAGTAATTGGTCGTTGCTAATGACTTGAAATTCTCTGGAAACCTTTTTTTCTCCGGTATTCGATAGCTCTTATGGTGCTTTTGTCATTGTTGGTAATGTGAATGTTTAGTTGGGTAATACTTGCTAACCGATCCTCTGTTTCACCTGTAAATTGCTCCCTTTCACAAGCATAATCACCACCCTAACCATATCACCACCATTCCATCACTCCCATCACCCAGTCATTCATTGAATTGCAAAGTTATCACCCTGCTCCTATGTTGGCTTTTTTCACTTCTGCTCCCAGCTACCCACCAGGTTTAATTTCCCATTTATCAAACTGCCTTTGACCGGTCTTTGGTTCTTTCAATTGTGACTTCCTGTAGTTTTTTAAGTTGTCTGTGAGAAGCCTTATTCATCGACAGTGCATCTTGATGTGGATTGTATTGTATTGTTTAATGCATTATCCAGTCTCGAATGTGTTTGACCTGTTGGAATGCCGACCAATTAGTAACCGATATCTTGCCCTTTGCATGTTGTGAAAATACTAGTCAGAATTGGCGTGGTCCACTTGGAAGAGGTCAATTCTCCTTTGTTACAATAGGTTGGAGTGGGTGTTGCGGTCAAGATTAGGCGAATTTGGGCCTAGTTAATTAGGATCCAGATGATGTATTTTCCTTGTGATATCTGGATGAAGTTGTTCCCATTGGTTTCTTTCAAATGGCAGAAAATAAAATTGAGGAAAGAGAGTTTTATACACGGGAAGTAGAAAGAAAACAAAAAAGATTGTTCCCTTTCTGCCTTTCCGGTGCAAATTCTTCTTCTCGTTCTCTTTTTCTCTCCAGTATTTCGTGGAGAATTTTTGGTTGGTCCAATAGGAAAACAAGGGAGCTAGGTTTGAAATGATCGCTATTGTCAGCCGGGGGAAGGAAGTTCTTTGACCAACCACGAAACATTTCATTGGTAGAGACCTTGTAGTAGATATAGGCAGTTCAATCTTGGAGGCCCAGGTGCTCCTCCGATAAGCCGTCAGGTGGCTGACATTTGGATGTTCACGCCCTCTTCTCACACGTGGATCTCAGGTACCAGCCTATTTTGTCTTTTTGCCGGTTCCTCCCTTCCGATAGTTGATTTTGTTGTCGACTTTCCTTTTCCGCTATCAGCTTGTTGTTTTTCGTGGGTTTTCCACCATTTATGGGTCTCTTTCCGTCCGTTTGAGCTTGACTTTTTGAGGTCATTAGGTTCCTTTGCTCATTGACCCATCGCCTTTTTGGAGGGACTGACTTGCCCCTTAGAGCATGTACATGAGGTTTTTAAAACTCATTGATTTAATGACAGCTGTTTTCACTAAAAAAAATGTTAGCACAAAATATTCATCCTAACTGATCAGGGAAGAAAAAAAAAAAGTTCTAAAAGAAGCCCTCAATGCGGAAAAAGCTAGGAGTTAATTGGCCATACATTGTCAAGTGAAAACGTTTTGATTTGCTTAATTTCGAAAAAGATAAGGAAACGTTCGAAGTTCGAAAGCCAAAATTTCGGGCTCTTAAAATTTTGGCCCCAATAAAATAACTACACAAAATTCTCTCCCCCATCAAATCATCATTTTTCACTCCAAATAAATATAAAAAATTATTTAAATCATCTTCTTCTTTTTTTCGCCAACTCCTTCAAAAATTTTACCACCCCAAAATTTTAACAATCAAACATTTGCCTTCCTGTGAGCATACGGAGGAAGCGTTTAGCACCTACATTGCTTTTCCCAGTCACTAAAGATGCATCATGTACGGGTCGCATGAACAAGTTTGATCACTTAAGGCCTATACACGCTCGATCCTCTCTGTTGGAGCTCATTGGGATGGAGACAAACACCGCAAATCCAAATGGAAATTTCCCAAAGTTGGATGATGCGGAATAGTGGTCAAAGGAAAGTGACTAGAAAGGAACTTTACATTAAGGAGTACTCTCTTGAATAACAGGCACGAAGCCACCCATTTTTTTGGCCTTCAAGGTACTTACATCCAGTTACAACCCATGAGGACTTAACCCTTCAACCTCTAGCAACGAATATGAAGAGCTAAAAGTACAACTATTGTCTGAGCTTTGGCATTGCAGCGACAAATTAATGCTGGCACTGTGGTCCAGAGATATAGAAGCAAATCTCCTGAAGTTCTGAACCACTATATATTGGAGGGAATGGGTTGGAAAGTCTGTATCAAAATCAGTTTATATAAAACTATATTAATCCATTGAAATATACATGGAGAATAAAAACTAGAAGAAGACTTTGATATATATGCAACATGAAGAATGACAGGAGAATGAATTTGGTTCCTAGTTTGATTAGTGGAGCAGTCTCTTAGTTCCAAATCACATGTCCCCCTCGATGAACTACAAAGTGTTCTATGGTTTGGTTACTTCTCCCAGCACACCACCGTACCACCTGTTCCTTTCTTTTATCTGGTATCTGTAATCTGTGTCTCTATGTAACCTTTCCTGCTGTTTCTGTTGACTCTTATACTGTTGTGATGTATGGAATATTGCTCATGAAAAATTATGCAGATGAACTCTGTTCAGAACCAGTTCTTGGCACTCCTGCTTCAGCAATTGGTGCCGTGACTGGGTTTTCTGCATTCGTGTAGATAAGAGAGGTTACAAGTAGATTTCTAAAATTAATTGATTCGAGCATGTTTAAATAGAAGCACTGGGTTAGAGACTCAACCAGTGGAAGTATTTGATGGAGAAGCTGAAGTAGGAACTTGCAGGCTCCCAAGTGGACGGTATTGCTGCTGATACAAATAAGGATTTTGTATGATTTTGGGGTTGTGAATGGCACTGCCATCTCCATGTTGGGCGTATAGATAGTAATCATAGACTTCATGAGACCCGGATGCTATAAAGCCATTACTATAAGATGGTAAATATTGGCCACCATATGCATTGTAAACGCTCTGCAGAAAACACCAGTAAATTCACAAATGTTACCATACACTCTAGTATAGATGAAGCTTTAGGACCAAAACTTTTCCCGAGAAAACAAACCATCGAATACATGTCTTGTAGGTAATAAGGGTACCTGAGTTTTGAAAGGAAAACGTTTAGAAGACAATTAACTGCTAAAAATAACAGATGAGTATGAAGTGAAAAACACTACAATTGCCTTCAAATCTATTGTTTACCCATAGGCTGAATATGGAAACGTGTGTTGGGGGATGTGTGGATGGAAGTATGTAGGGGGGCCTTGAAAAGGAACAGGCGCCATGGTACGCAAAGATGGTCTGAATTTCTCCATTCCTGCAATTTTGAGAGTTATGTTCGTAAGCAACATCACAAATTGTGGAGAAAAAGCACCGAGAAACAAAAAGTTGAGGGCAAAAGCCAGAAAATTTGCAACCTCTTGATGGAGTGGTTGGATAATTGTTTCGTGCACCAAAGGCAGCAAGGTTACAATTAGCTCTTCTTCCATCAATCACGGGATACTGGTATCGACAAGCTCTCCTGGCTGAATCCGGATCCTTGAACGTTACCTAACAAGCGTAATCAAAGCAGAAAGTAAAAGGCAAACATAGATATTTTCAAATCAAGCTATATATAAAAGTTCACAGAAAAAGGTGGTTAATTTACAAAGCCGTAGCCTTTCGATTTTCCTGTGTTCTTGTCTACGATCACAGCAGCCTCTAGGATCTCTCTATACTGCTCGAAATAACGTCTCAGTGTATCCCTTTGCGTCTCCCAAGCCAACCCTCCAACAAAGATCTTGGTGTAGGTCGTGTCACCGGACCCTGTGGCATTGTTTGCGACCGCCGTATTACTCTGCCTCTGTTGATACATGTACACCACAATATACCAAGCCCCAGATAACTTCTTCTGCCACTAAACCAGCGAGACCTCGGACAAAAACCAGACCCCAGAAGCCAGAACTAGGAAGGAAGACGACTGCGAAGAGGAGCTAGAATTAACCAATCAATCAAATGAAACCGATGAGGAATTTTTTCACCAATATGCGTCTTTGTTGTACTCTGCTTTTTGTTCTTCTCTTTCTAGCAAAACCCTACTGGATTTCTAGAGTCACGTCCTCTCAGATTCCACAGAGGATACGTTATCGAAAAACACTAATCAGTGCTATTTAGAGGGATGCAAATTAGCAAAGGAGAGAGGAGGGTAAAAGACGAATGGGAAAAACAAAAGGGAAACGCAGCAAACGCTGAAGTGAAGGAAAATATAGGAAAACTTACGTATAGATTAAGGACTTTTGGAGTTCCATATCAAATAGGAAGCCGAAAAATACGGAAGGAAACAACAACAACAAAAAGGTGCAAGTGGGCAAAGGACAAAAGGTGCAACTGTACAAGAAATTTCCAATAGAATTTCAAGGGATTTTTTCGTTTCCATAATTAACTTCTGCCATATCATTGCTTTGGGAACTTTTTAATGGGTCCAAAGATACGTGCCTCGCTGTAATCAACTTTCTCAATCTCCTTCTGGCCTCACATCTTTGAATCTTTCCATCACTAAAATATTCACATATTCGTTTTCCAATCTTTTTTTTTAAATGTCTATCTTAGCAGCACATAAATTATATTGCACATAAGAAAGAACACCTTGCTATCAGCAGAATATATGTTTATCGTGATTCCATTTGGGGGCCGGCTTTGGACCATTCAGGGAAAGAACGAAGATCCATTGACTGCCGCTTTAAACTACTATGATTGAGCAGTTGGTGGTTCCGGCGCTTCCTTGGCAGCCGGATCTTTAGATTCGGCGTATCGTATAACTTTTAGGTTCGATTGGTCTTTTTAACTATCTTTTATGTTGTGTATCGACTATATTATTCTTGAATATTAATATATATATATATGTATTTCACAAAGATTAAGCAGAGATATTCAGAACTTGAAGTGATTTGGTTCTGCTATGTGCATGAGACAAGCTCATCTTTTGTTCTTTTACCTTCAAAACCAAACGTTATGTTATTATGGATTTTAAAGATTTTCATGTAAAAAAATAATAATTTTATGTTATTTTTCAAAGAAATTGAGATTAATGATTATTTTTTTTTATTGAAGATTGTGTTTGATGTGTGAAAAAAAATTACTGTTTGGATTAGAAAATGTTTTTGAAATAAAAAAAACATTTTCTAAGACCTTAAACAAACATAGACTTTTTTTTTCTACATAAATTTTACATGTATTTTGGTTGGTCAAGAGTAATATCTTTGTGCCATCATGAACGGAAGTCACCACAGATGAGCCTAATTATTGTATGCACACAAAGTTACAGCTTCGCACATGACTTAGCTAGCTAGTGGCTATATAGTGTGATCATGCAAAGTTGATATGGTCTCTGTCATACCCTTTAAGAAAGATGGTGAGGATGCTTAATTGAGGCATCTTTTAAAGTAAAAAAAAAAAACTTAGGAGGGGCGCCGCTAATTTCTTTTTATTTTTTATTTTATAAGTGAGAATATTTTTTCTTCAAAGTAAAAGTAAAAGTTTACCTTCACAGGGATCACGTGTTAAGATACGATCAATACAAAAAGTATGTAGGTCTCCAACTACGAACTAATAATATATCAATTTTAAGACATTGCACCCTTTAACTACTAATCTTAGACACTTTTAAAAAATTGTCAATCTTTTAGACAATTGGCACATTTATCAATGTTATACACTTTGCGCACTTTGTCTGATAATAGTACTCTCGAGAATTTAATAAATTGACAATAATATCATCATTATATGAAAAGTGAGTCAATGATATTATCTTTATTTTATTCTAAAAATTTGACAGAGTTGTGGATGAAAAATACATTTTTCTCTAATTTATATTTATCTACTGCAATATTAGTTGCTGAGATAAAAATAGATGTCATTTAATTTTTATAATTAAATTACAGATAAAGGGTAGGATATAGAAACTTATATTTGTACAGTATCATGTAACAATATAAAAACATAAAGGAGGCTATTACCTTAATTTGAGCTCATATCGCATGCTCTTGCGGGGCGGAGCCCAGATTAGTGTTCCCCCTGGACTACTATGTAGCCCAACTTCTCATAGCCCAAAAGTTTTTGGTAAATGAATAAGCATCTTGTGAATCCAAGATGGGCTTTATACTACCAATGGGCCTAGTGGAGAGATAAAGAGGCAACCACAGGGATTGTTATAATCTTGGAAGTGGGGGCCTTACATGGTAATCATATGGGCCTCGTTTAGACTTAGAGGCATGTTTGTTTGCCCAAAAATTTGGAGTCCCCTCAACCAAACAAACATATTTCAAAATTTTTAAATTTTACACATACATTTCAAACTTTTCACAACTCCAATAAACTTCAACATTCAAAAGATTCTCAAAACTTTGAGAATATTCTCTAAAATTTTAGTCATCAAACAACCCCTGAAGAGAACCGGGCCAGTTGGACTTCCTGAAGTTGGACTAATGGCTTCCTTTCCCTAATTCAACACATTCTGCATCTATAACTTTTGGAACCCAGATTGGCCCCAGTGATTTGATTGATTATATTGTTAATTTCTTACCTAAAAAAAAATATGCATCCTAATCCATGACTTAAATTCTTCAATCACTTGTATCCGGTTAATTATCATATATAGATGATATCAGTTTTGTTGGTGATCATCTCTCTTTTTTTTAGTTATTATTATTATTTAAATAAGGGGAATCATATCCTAATTGTTAGATGGTTAGGAACAACATTCTTTTCGAGTACCCCGTCAGAGTCAAGATGAATTGTCTACTACCTACTATATAGGACCTTTACCTAGGCATTCTATATTGGTCGAATCGGAAGCAACCACTATTATATTATTCTGAACATCTTGAGCGATATCTAGCCACAACTTCCATATACAGATGATGATGCTGTATTTTTAGTCCGACCCAACATGTGAGTAATGGGCCACGACCAAGCCTTCATTCAACTTGAAGTGAGGTTTGGACCTGTAAAGAAAACGAGCTGAAAGGGAGCTTTCCCGTCGGGGGTAAACCTCCGATGTTTAAGTTAGCTTCGGAGAAAGGACCACCCCCATTTCGCAACATACGAAAACCTAGCGCCTATCTTCTCTAACCTCTATGCAGCCCCCTCACATAGCGGCCTTCAGGAGGAAGGTGGAAGATTCGGCTCCCACCTTCCTCCAACCCTCTTCTCTCATTTCATTTTTCCTCGTCTTTCTCCCTGGTTCGACTGGCTGGAGCTTTTTCTTTTGAGTTTCCTTTCAGGTGGCACACAAGCGGCTGACACCGGTCTTCGGCAATCGTTGGCTGACACACGCCCCATGACCGATCTCAGACGGCCCCGATCTACGCAAAGATCATCTTCTGGCGTGATGAAGACTGCGCGTGTAGACTCACACGCCTCTCGCGGTGCCCGTGTATCTCACGCGCCGAGTCTTCTGGTCGACGATGTCGATTCCTCCTCCTCCCGTGACGTGCTACTCTCCTCAGGACTGATCGATGCGGCTCCTGCTCTTCCCCCTTGGTTGTGGACCTTCTCCAACCGCTACCATGCGCCGTTCCTACCACCAATAGCTCCCGTTCAGATCTGGCCCTTGTTTGCTTGTCTTTGCCTGCTGCTTATGTCAGCTTACCGCCTGTTTGGGCTTATCCACCCTTATGGGCTTACCTGCAGTGTGGTTGTGTCTGTGTGTAGTTTTTATCGCTGGTCTTTGCATTTGAAGTATTCTAAGGGAGCAGGATCGACGCTACGTCTGTCTTTCCTTCATCGGCAGTCGCCATTGTCTTGTGCAGTGGTTGTTACTTTTTATGGGTTTTTGCTCTCATCTCTTGCGGGTGTCCCCGCTTCCTCTGAGGACCTTGAGTCCTCGTTTATGGGCTACGACCCCCTAGAATTGTTGCTGACCCTTTGGGTCCTTTCCGTTGTAAGTTTTCAGCTATAATTTTCTATACTATGAATAAAATATGTCTTGATTAAAAAAAAAGTTAGCTTTGGAGAAATTTAGGTTGAGAGGTGGTTTTAATATGTGTTAGAGAGTTTGAGCACTTGGGGGTTATTATAAGAGCGTACTAGCCAATATCCTGTTGCTTCTTGTGTGAAGCTTATGGTGCACGATGCTTCAACTTTTGTGGTTGATAAGATTTAACATGACAAAAAAATCTTTACCCCGAGGTGTTTCTCCCTTTGCGCCGACAAGTGAAAAATGAGAGCTTTTTACTGTGACTTTTGAACAATTTTGAGAAGTGGTGTAGTCACGCTAAAGTTTTTTTTTTGTTAAAACGACTATTGTAATATATGAAAAACACGAACAACAATTACAAGCTAGAAAAATAAGAGAAAGAACTCAAAGGGTCAAAGGTGAGTTGAAGGGCCAACAGTAAAGTGGCTATAATAAAAGAGGATTCAAGATCCTCAGTGATGCGGGCACGAAACCCGAAGTGAAATGATCAGAAGGTCCTAGGAAACATGGGAAACCCGTGGAAGAAACAAACAATCGCACAAGGCAGTGATAACTGCCGCTGAAGGATCGACAACGAGGTCGGCGGTCCTGCTCCCTTAAAGCACTAATTATGCAATTCCAACTGTAAGTACAAACAGTAGAAAAACACATAATTAAAAATAAGCAAACCTTAAACAGTGCGGCAAGCCCAAAAGGGCGAAAGCGTAACATATCCACGGTAAGGTCCGTGGAGACTCCGACCATAACGGAAGCGGAGGTGGTGGGGGAGGCGACTCGTGGTGGCGGGCAGGGGAGATCCACGGTCTAGAGGAGACGGAAGGAGCCACAAAGGCTAGATATGGGAAGATGAGTAGATTTCAAGCGGCGGAAGGGGCCTCACGTCATAGTTGGCGAGCCGGAGAAGGAGCGTTGCGTAGATCTGGACCGTCTGAGTGCAGCTACGGGGTGCGTTTACGACAAAACACAATAGAGGAAGCGCAACGCCGCTGGGAGTCACATGCAAAACAAGGAAAAAAACCGACCAAAAAAACCGGCCAAACAGCAAACCCATATCTGGATCTTCTTAGAATTTTGAGAGCCCTTTTGAGTCAAGATTCGCTGGGTGTGCATCTCTTGTAGTCCGTAAACTTTCTAGTGTTTCGCTTGGGACTTGACTGGGTCAGAGTCGATATTTATAATACCATAAACAGATGTATAGATTCATGTACTTGATTAAACTGAACTAACTCTTGGAATCACCTGGAGCATAGAAAACTCATTTTCTCTTTTATTTCGTGGGTCACTCTTAGTCCAATTTGAATAATTTTCGGGATCAGCAAGAGCATAAAAAAGTCCATACTCTTTTTTTAGTTCTCTTTTTCATATAACATTTTCCATGTCTGCTTGAGATCCCTTGTCCTTCAAGGAGAGGATAGAGACATGTTCACCACAAACAGCCCTTCGTAGTGGGACTACAATTTTCCTTTTAACAACTCAATCAAAATCAAACACTTGGGCTATAGCTTTCACTAGGGTGAGACTCCCATCAACATTTACACACAACGAAGAACAACCCATTAGAAATTCAGTCCCAAAGCTTAGTGGAGGGCCTAAAGAAGAAAAAAAGGGAAAGAAAAAAATGAACAAGACGTGTAGGGATGCTTCTCTTTAGGAATGGAGAAGAGATTCGATCACTTGGACCAAAAGGGGAAAACCAAACCAAAAAGCACTAAAGCAGTAGGAAAAGGTCATCGGAAAATGAGAAGTTTCGAGTTGTGGGCGGCAGTTAAAAAGGTGGTACAAATCAACAGTTTCATGCTGTGGCCATGGGATCCACTGGATTCATTGAACTTGCTGCTTTGATCGAGCTAGTGGACTTGACAATAGAGGGAGATAGATTGCCTCTATATGGGGGTTACTGCACCACTTGGCCTTCCTACAACCGTAAACGGTCCCGCAATATCTATGTTTGTAGGGTTCGGTATACTTCCAATTCTCTTGATCCTTTCCACTATGTCGTTTACCCTCCAGTTCATCTTCCTCCCAAATTTTTCAAAGCCTAGTGATTGTGATTCTCGATAAGCTTACTGTTGTTCCTGTAAGATATGTCTGCATAAACTGTGGCTTACAGGTCACATGTAATTTGATTTTATTTTGGGGTGATTAGTAATTTACTTCCATATGATAATTATTCATGGTATTTTAATGTGATCTCCATATATATAATATAGATTGAATCCCAGTTTGCTTCAATCTCCTTTTGCTGAGAATTGGAAAACAAAATTTAATTTGTCTTCCTCGCTAGATTCTTGAAGGTCAAGTTACCTGTTCCACTCGGCCCTTTCCCCCTTTCATGGGCTCCATTTCGTTGGGATATTTTTCCAAGGATCAATGCTCCTTTAACCGGCCAACAGACAAAGTTGTCTTTTGTGCACCACATGGCAGAAATTTAGTTTACTGGTCCTATGAACCAATTAGTCCCCTTGGAACCTAAAATAAAAATTGGTCTTACCTGTTTTCAACATTCTAGTCATTAACAAATCAGATTTATTTGTGCCATTTTGAGAGCTAAAAAGATATGCTTTAATAGGTTTAGTGGGAAAAAAAGCAAAAAGTAAAAAAATTAAAGAGCCTAAAGAAGGCCCCAGCTAGGGCTAGAAAGGAGGGTTAGGTTCGTGGGACATGGATGTACTATACTTAAACAGACTTAGCAAGTCAACCATTCCAATAGACTAATAATTAGAGGCTTACTTTTGTGGACATGGGAAATCTTTGTCCTACGATTCCCCCCTTATTTTCCCCAGATGTGATAATGATGTGCTCTTAGTGGAGTCCCCAAATGCCATCAAGCACTTTAAACAAGTAGGTTTGTTTATTTCCCAGTTGAGATGTAGTGGGTTGGCATTAACTCTTGCTAATAATCTATGTATTCCAACTTGGATGCTACATAATTGATGCTTTGTGTATGCAGAATTGGAAGGCTGACGAGTAAAATATCTCATCTTCTACCTGTCATATTGGGTAAAGTGAACTGAAAAATCTTTAGTATCACAAAATTGTGAGAATTCCTCGAAAAGAAAAAAAAAAACAAAAGAAAAGATTGTTCATTCCAAACAAAAGCAGGTAAATCAAGAACTAGGAGTGCAGCCCTGCTGAATTTGACCTATTATCAGCTGGTTGGGTAGCAGTAAGCTTAGAGGTACAACTAGAAGTTGAACTCCAATAATCTTTCAGGAAGCTGCATATAAGAAGCAAATTGAATCTCAATGACACAACAAAACTCTTTTGTGAAGTTTGACCAATGATTTTTTAGATTTGCTGCTTATTTCTCTTTTTATCTCTTTGGGATTTTGCTCCATCAAAACCTGCCAAGCTCTTTTACCCCTCAACCCATTGAAGTACCATGCTCTGTCCCAAAAGAGAATAAACTTATGTCTCAGTTGGCCTTTTGCTAAGGGGCACAGCTCAACCAATAAGCTCCCAACTTGATAACCTAAACTATGTTGTCTCAACTGCACCTCCGCAGAATAATCAAATGCAAAGAGACTTTATCTTCAATGACCCAAAACAATCAGATTCTTCTATTGCACTGCACCCTATAGAATATTTCGGTTTTAGAAAGGGACTAGTGAACATATTCTTGGAATTGTGGAAAGAGTTAAAACAGGGGAGGGTCATGCACAGTAGTCCCAGTGGATTAAGCTCCCAACTCTAGGATCATCATATTTTCTCTACCCCTTCATTATAGGGAAGAAACTAAACAAATTTCCGTTATGCTCCTTTGACATCACCAAACCCATAAGGATGATGCAAGTACAAAATAAGAAAATATAAAATACATTTCAACGAGATGGCCTATAAGCATATGATATCAAGAAGCTCTTTTTACCCTTTAAATCTGTTCGTGAAGATTTCATTGGCCCATGCCCCTTTCGTGACCGACTTTAGGTTAGTCTAAAGTAGTGCCTATCCTGTTACGTTACGCCACTTGTGCAGTCACAAAGTTCATTTACGGCAAATGAGCTCCTTGTGACACAGACAAGATAGGGCTTCAAGTTGTATAAATAGAGCTGGAGACCAGCGTGTATGAGCGATGCCAATGCGCAACCTTCCACTAACCGACCCCTTTTGCATGCGTGTTGACAATTTTTATCTTTTTTCCCTTTCTTTACACCAAGTTTACATCCCATTGTCTCCTTGCTTTGGCTTATGATTCAATTTGGCTACTTGTTCACAAAACTTTTTCTTTGGTCACAGAAAGTTTTTCCATCACTCCAGTCCTCAACAAAGAGACCCATCATTTCTTTGACGCTCCCTTAATATATTTATATATATATATACCCTCTTGCCTTCGCTGCACACTCATGAAACCTTAGCTGCAGATCTCTCCTCTCTTCTCTCTCTCACATAGACCATACCTGTCTTGTTTTGTAGTCCTTCATTCAATTACCTCTTTAGCTGTTTAACACCTGCTTAACCTTAAAAGACTCACTCCAATTCCTCCTCCTTGAGTTGTCTCTCTCTGAGGCGAAATGGGGAACTGCTTTGTTCTTTGTAAACCATGTATGGGAATGGTCGCAGCAAAGCATGGGAGAGTTTTACAAGTTGTGAAGATGGACGGAAAGATTTTAGAGTTCAGCATGCCAATTCTTGTTAAGGATATCTTGGTGAACTTTTCCGGCTCGGGTATTGGTTTGTCCAAGGAAGCTTCAGAGCATCTCCCACCTAATTATGAGCTGAAGATTGGCAAAACTTACTACATGCTGCCTTCCTTGAGCGCCGTTGGTATCACTAGCGCTGCAGATATTTCCTCTGCTGCTGAAAGCGACAAAGCCAATGGTGTTAGGAGGATTAAGATTGTTATAACGAAGCAACAGCTGCAAGAGTTGTTGACAAAGCAAGTATCAGTTGAAGATGTTCTGTCGGGGCTCGAGAAACGAACGTGGAACCCTGTCGATTCCTCCACAAATTGGAAACCGAAGCTTGAATCTATCCCTGAAGGATGCGAGTAGCATTCCAGTAGTGATTAGATAGATGTTGTAGTGTTTTCTCTAACCGTTAGCTTCACTGAAAGATAAAGATGGATAGGAAAAAAAATTGCAGCCACTTTATTGTAATCCAAACAGGAGTTGAGAACTATTCTCATCCACTTTGGGCTCGATGTCTTTTTTGTCTTCTTTGTTTCGATCTTTCTGGAGTTGTTAGGACACCATTATTAGCGTTCATCAAGAGACCAGTTGATAATTAACAATTACCACAACAGGTGGTTGCCATGCACTCTTTCCGTTTCTTGAAGCACTGAGAAAACATTTACGGAGTAACATATAAAGTTTCAACTCCACCCTCGCAATGGGATTTTCAAGATTTCTATTGTCATTATTAAATTAATATTTTAAATACGCGTAAACGTTTTCTGAAACTCTTTGAAGGGTTATGTTATTGGCACGAAAATCTGGAACAGATGATTAGTGAAGAATTCCTCTGTTTTGGACATGGTCTTTTCGAGTCCTGAAGCGTACCATATCACTTCTTGTCCCTCCCGATCACAAAGTTGTTGTCCAAATCCAACACCCTTCTGCATAATTTAAGACTGAGAAGTCGTCAACCAAGTTGTTCAGGAAAAAAAAGAAGTAATCATGATTCTAAATGTTGCAGTTCTAGAATCTTGCAGTTTCCCTCAAGTTGCTAATGTTACATGAAGAAAAATAAGGGTAAAGTGTTCTGTCAGCTTCATGCAATTCTTTTTAGAAAGTGATGTAAAATCTATCGATCGTTGGCGGTCTCTCCTGATCAAGCTTAGAAGGGGCCAAGTAGACCTTTAGCCGCGAGGCGGACTAATTGGATAAACAGAACAGAACACTATGCTGAGTCTGAGTCAGCTACCACTCCCACAGTAGACGTAATTGTCAGTGATTCGTATACAGGGGTGACCAATTTTCAGGTTTCAAAAGTGCCATATCTCAAATTTCCTTGTAACCAGCAACTTCTTTGCCAATGACTCCAGAACTACGTTTCCGACCAAATACACTAAAAAGTTGCCTTTTCATTGCTCTAACCTCGTGATTCCATCGATTCCAAACATTTGTGTATCTTTAATTTCTGATTCCTATTGTTGGGTTCATTTATATATATATGAAGGAAAGTTCAATTGGGGTCTTTTAATAAGGCTCAAAGTTCATTAGAGATTTAACTTAACCATAAAGAGAAGTTTTTAAAGTCATACAGATTAAAGAGAAATAGTAGAGGAAGATCTAGTTTTTCTCTTTCACGCTCATATTTCATCAAAGCCTTGATCTCGCTTCTTCTGTGGTCCGATCAAGCTGAAATTTGGAAGAGACGTCCAAGACACAAGAGACTATAATATTAACGATGGAGATTAGATTGCGAGCTCGGGAACACTTCTCCGTGCTCTTGAACAGTAACCACGAGTTTTGATATTTTCTCTATATATGTTTTTCCATTGTATTTGCCAAGATTGATATCATCTTGAAGAGATATGAGTTGTAGTCTCTAGTTGTGACTAGAGAAGAATTTGTGTACCTATTATTTGGTTTATAGTAGAGATTTTGATTGGACTATGTCCCGTGGTTTTTCTTCCTCACATCAGGGAAGTTTTTCACGTAAAAATTGTTTGTGTTGTTTTAGCTTGGTGTGATTAATTATTTTTAGTACATATAATTGTTGAGATTGAGCTCTATTTGCTTGCTTCTAGAGGAGAATTATTCCGTATCAGAGCTTGGTTGCCAAGTTGTTTGGTTGTCGGATTGAGTTATGGAAGCAAATGTGAGTAGAATGGTTAAGCTCAAGGTTCAAATTATCACATATGGAAGTGAAAAATAGAAAATCTTCTTTATGTAAAAGATTATTACCTACCAGTGTTTGTTACTTAAAAACCGAACAATAAGTCCGATGAAGAATAGACTTTGTTACATCGACGAGTGTGTGGGTATATCGAACAATGAGTAGATAACAATGTTTTGAACCATATTAGTGGGGAGACACATGTGCGTACTGTATGGAGTAAGCTTGAACATATATATGCTAGAAAAATAGAAATAATAAGATGTTTTTAATTAAGCAAATGATGGCTTTGAGATACCAGGATGAGACTCTCTTATCTGATCACCTGAATACATTCAAAAGAATTATTAATCAGTTAGCTGAAATGGGTATTAAGTTTGATGATGAGATACAGGGGTTATGGTTGCTTTGTTCATTACCGGACTCGTGAGAGACGTTCAGATTTTCTTTGTCCAATTTCGCTACAGATGGTGTAATCACAATAGATATGGCCAAGAGTTGTCTGTTAAACGAAGAGATGAGAAGAAAATCATAGGGATCTTCTTCACAGTAAGGAGTCTTGGTTACAAAAAAGAGGAGGAGAAGCAAGAGCAAAGGTTTGAAGAACAGAGATAAAGGCAGAAGCAAGTCCAACAAGTTTTTTAATGTCAAGTGTTATCATTGCGGGAAAAAGGAACACATAAGGAAATATTGCAGGCAATTGAAAAAAGAAAACAAGAATGAGAAAATGAATGAAATAAAGAGCGAGACTGACAAAGATGGCGAAGATAGAGTTGTTATCACCATTCTTGCAGATTTTCTCATTATTTATGAAGATGAGGTGATAAATGTTGCATGCCATGAGACCAGTTGGGTGATTGACAGTGGTGCCTCCATTCATACTACATCTTGAAAGAATTTCTTTACATCCTATATATCTGGTGATTTTGGAACTATAAAGATAGGTAATGATGACTTGGTGAAAGTCATTGGCATTGGAGATGTGTATCTGGAGACGAATAATGACAAGAGATTGGTTCTTATAAATGTAAAACATATTCCTGACATTTGTTTGAACTTGATTTCGGCAGGTCAACTTGATGATGATGAGTATTGCAACACTTTCAGTGATGGCGAGTGGAAGCTTACTAGGGGGCCATGGTTGTTACTCAAAGTAAGAAGCTCTCTGTGTTATACACTATGCAAGCAAAGATCTCCAATGACGTTGTTAATACGATGGAATGAGATAGTATAGTAGAACTATATCACAAGAGACTTGCTCATATGAGTGAGAAAAGATTAACCATATTAGTGAAGAAAAGTCTACTATTTGAGTTGAAAATACACATTTGAAAAGTTGTATTCAGTATTTGTCAAGGAAGCAAAATATAATCTCATTCAAGAATTCATCTCCTTTGAGAAAGTCAGAGATACTGAATTTGGTGCATTCAAATGTATGTGACCCTGACGACGAGAACACTTAATGACTCAAGCTATTTTATAACCTTCATAGATGATAATTCAAGGAAGTTATGATCTAGTAATTTTCTTCCTCACACCGGATAAGTAATTACAACATAGTGGTTTGGTGTGATTGATTATCTTAAAAATAATATATATAATTATTGAGATTATGCTCTATTTGCTTGCATCTAGTGAAAAAAATTATTTCATTGTTTATTTGTCGTTATCTCTCTGCAACACCCATGACACTAAATCCCAGACGTTATAATATGTTATATCCAACACTAAACATTTAGGGAGAGTATTATACATCAGAGACCCCCGGGGGGGAGCAGAGGGGAAAATGGAAAAAGAGCAGAAAATTCAGGAGCACAAAACTCGTGAAATATGCAGAAGCAACATTATACAACATACTTATTAAAAAAAACATTATACAACATACACCTAATTCACTGAATTTCCACGTCCATGACCTTGCGTTCCACTTGGGTCTTCGGAATTGTAATGTAAAGGACACCATTCTTTAGCTCTGCCTTGATCTTATCCTTCTCGCAGTAATCAGGAAGCTTAAGACGCAAGTCATAGGAACTGACATTCCTGCTATAAAACGAGTCATCCCCACTTTCCTCTTTCTTCTGCTCTCCTTTTATGAGGAGCACATCGTCCTCTACTGACACCTTAACATCATCCTTATCGAGTCCGGGCATGTCAAACCGCATCTTAATCTCATTCTCCTCCTCTTTTATCTCCCAAGGAGAGCGCACTTCCCCTGCCGATCGGTTTCTGCCAGGGAATGTCATGGCATCCTCGAAGAGACGGTCCACTGTTTCTAGCATCTGGCGCATGGTCCTCATTGGGAACAATGGGTCCAATTGAGCTGCGTAGAACAAATTGCAACATGTTTAGTTCTCTGGGTTAGTTTCGGGCAACTGGATTTAAAGCTATCCTATATTTGTTGCAGAAGATGATGCTATTAAAGATTTCCCACTTGAGCTTAGGGACACACATCAGTAAAGGTTCAAACTATGGACGGCCCTGGATTCTTTTTTCTTTTTCTTTTTTTAATTTCCTTTAACCATTCCTAACATGAGTTCCCAAGCTCCTGCATTTCATGAGAGAGTATCACTTTGTCAAGAACATAGGAGACATAACTGCAAAAGCGACCAACTCATTACAAAGCACAACTGATGCTGTTCTGGTTTCCAATGGAATAGTACTTTTTGGTCCAGAATGATCAAACTAGCTCTCTATTCCATGCTTTTCTTTCTTTGTTTGGTTTTTCTCTTTTGTCCTCGATTCAGCCCCTACCATCTTTTTCTCTCCTCCCGAAGGTTGTATAACTTAAGGTAGCAGAAGTAGGACCTAACTAAAATTCCAACTCTTGATAATACACTAACAAAAAACATAAAGGGAAATCCCACGTAGATGTCTATTTACTCTTCAGTCTTGCTGGTTGCTTATACAATATAAGGTGCTCGTCTTATTACTGTTGTAAATACTATAAGTGTTCATAGAATTTCTCTCTAATTATTGTTATTATTAGGGCATAATTAAAAGACTTATATGAAGATATTGTCTACTTAATTACTAAACGTTTTCTTTCCCCTTTTTCTTGAGGCAGGTGAGTCCAAACGTCGCCGTGTGCCTATGAGAACCCCACTAAACTTGCACCAGTTTCTAGTCGGCAAGAGATGGAGCCGAAGCATACGAGCAAAATAAACGAACCGATTTAGTAAACTACCCATAATCCAACTCCCAGAAGCTTCCCCTGCAACCCAAAGCATGTGTATAGGCGTACCAATCTGCTTATTGCAAACATATATTAAGAGTACTTACCGAAAGGTGAAACATCAACAGCCAACCGTCTAGGCCTCCTCTCCACCGCCGTCCCTTGGTTGCCCTGATTCATGACTTGCAGGTCCACAGATGTGTCCTTGTTATCTCCACCTGCCTGAGCTCTCACCAATGACAACCTAGATGGCTTAACGCTACCAAAACCCCTTGATGGGAAGGCAGCGGAGCAGGGCACAGTGTTGGCTTTAATTGAAGGCCTGGCTTTGTGGGCTGATAGTAAATGCAAAGATGGCCAAGCTAATGTTGCCGCCATATTGCTCTTATAGAGGTGGGACTATACGTAACGAAAGAAGTACAAGACGAGTGAGAGAGAGTGAAGTTATATGACAGAAACCCTTTGAAATTTAGATGTTGGATGATCAAGTTGAGATGCAGGACCAGAAATATATAGGCAAATTAGGGAAGTTTGGAGAGGACTCCTGAAAGTTTGAGAGTGAAAGTTCTGGACCCATTAATTGTCACCAACCAAAAAAGAAATGACGATTTCTTGTTTATAAGTTTCTCATTCTTTCGGGAACGATCTAGTACAAATCCTATCGGGGAGGGGAGGAATTTTGCAATTTGACCCTTGAATCCTTCATATTTGATAATAGCCCCGTACTTTCTACAGAGTTTATAAGTTGCATCTTTGTTCACTAAAGAATAAATTGGACAAATTGGAATTACTTAACGAGGGAAATTCGGACACATGTTCACATGTATCGGGTTTGGACGGATCTTTCTCAGTGTTCGTACAAGTTAGGTTCAACGCTACGACAAATCTCGGAAAGATTGACCATCCACTGACCCGCCTCTCAGTGGCGGAACTAGGATTAAAATCCATGGGTGTCGAACTTTAAAGGCGAAATGACAAAAAAAAATTCCCTTCGTAATGCAAAACATTGTCTTAGAGTTACAATGTCGAAAATTAAGGACTAAAAGCATTACAATATTGGAATACATGTACTGTACTATGTACTGCGACTGAGAAGTAACAATTGGATCCTACGAGTCTGCATCTTCTGAAAATGTTGCAAAATGACCATTGACTTCGTTTTCAATAGTTTTAAAAAATTCTTGCTCGATGTACACTAACATACAATCATTCATTCAGTCATCTCTCATCCTATTACGCAAATCACTCTTGATGATCTAATTCAAGTTAATTTCCTAATTAATTCTAAAATTTTAGAACAAATTACAGATGATTCTGATGGTTGAGGTCTTGATGTCACTAGGGTTGTCTTTCTTACATTTTTTGGTTACAACCTCAACTAGGGCTTGTCTTTTTTTTTTTTCCTTTTTCTTTTGACAAAAGGTTATTGGGGATGCATTTGTAATTTACTTTATCTAGGTTCTATGGATTTAGAATTGAAAGATATTCACATTCTCCAAAGTAACTTCCACACACAAAGCAACAATTGATGACAAACCATGCTCTGAATAATAAAAATAAAATTTTCAAGATAATCAAGATTTAGTAAAAGAGTTCCTTAGATAAACATATCTCAAAAGTGGTCAAAAATTTTGTTTGGCCTATACAAGGATCCTAAACAAACACAACATTTTTCGAGGTCTCTAATAAAAATGAAGAAACAAATCAACATAGGGAGAAAGAAATGAAGTGATTTTGATTGTGAAAAATTAGGAGCAAAGAGTAAATAATTTTTTATTTACAGAAATTTAGCAAGATGACAGGAAGTTACCCCTCAGTTGAAGAACTTGTAATCGATGCAAAACAAAAAATCATAATAACTGTATATTTGCCTCAATTATTATGTAGCACTAGGAGCAAAATCAATGTGTTAAAAAAAAAATTGTTTTAGGTTCGATACCCCATTAAGTCTAGTTGGTATGGACTTCATGTGTATCAGACCTATACTTAATGGGTATCGAACCTAGCCAACTTATGAAGAAAAATAAAAAAAACACGTGTAAATTTTTTTTTGGGAAGCCATGGGTAACGGACGCACGGGTTCGATACCCCCTGTTTACGCAAGTGGTGGTTTGAACCCTAAGTGTGTTCCTAATCCATACTATCAGATATCTTCCATAGCCATTTAAGCTACCCAGAAGGGTTAGTTGTTAATTTTCCCTAAATGTGGGATTAGGCCATAGAAAGTGCCCTCCTCCAAAACTTGTTGGGTTTATTCCTTCTATGTGAAGGAAAGCCCAATGAGGGTCTTTAATAAGGCTCAAAACCCATTAGGGTTTTAACTTATAACCCTAAGGAAAAATTCTTGAAGTAATACGAATTAAAGAAGAGAAATAAAAGAAAGAGGTAATTTTTCTCTTCCACGCCCAGGTTTCATCAAATGCTAGATCTCGCTTCGTCTGTGGTCCGATCGAGCTGAAATTTGGAGGCGACTTTCAAGACACAAGGGGCTATCATCTAAACTATGGAGATCAGATTTTGATCTCGGGAACAGTGGTTCGTACTCATAAATAGTAACCACGGATTGTAGGTATTTTCTCTACGTTGTTTTTCCGTTGTATTTGCCAAGATTGATATCATCTTGAAGATCTGTGTTACGACAAATTGTCATCACGTGACTATTTGTAAAAGGGGTATTTGTGTCTTATGTAAAGATTCTAGAAGTTGGAAATGAAGTGTTGAACCGTTGGTGATCAAAAGTCCTCATTCGCTTTCTTGTCATTTTCCTTGGATTCTAGAAGATGTGAGAAAGGAGCTAAATTGGTTTTGGCTTTTCACGGGTATTCAAAAACAGATCTGAAAGATAGGAGAAGAGAGCTTCACGCGAGAAATATTTTTCGTTCCTTCAAGATTCTGGTGGTTTCAAGATTGTGTGGGTTCAAGTGTATAGATCTGCTTCTTCTCTTTCTTGATGATGGTGTGCTGATTTCGTGAAGAGCTTCTTTGGGTTTGATTGAGTTGATGATGAGGATTTAGAGACGATCACCATATTCCCCCATTCGGCTTTGTGAAGTTGAAGATTCAGAGTTTCTGAATCGGAGAGGCTAAAGGTTTCAGCCGTGACCCTTGATTGCACAAGGTTTGTGCATAGAGATCAAATATCGTTCGAGATCGTGATTTCCTTGGTGGACGTAGAGGTTCTATGTCCAGTTAAGATTCGGTTTATGGTAAATTGGATTTGATTCAAAGGTTGTTGACAGGCTAGGTTAGTCGCTTCAGATCACCTTGTAATCACTCAGAAATTAGTAGATTCGAACGGCCTACGGACCCGAAGAGTTTTTCTCCTTAAGGACGTCCCTTAGAGAGTTTCTCTTCGTAACCATTTTCGGTGTTACGTCTCTTTACTTGTTCTTAATTTGTGTTATTTATTCTCTTACTAACTAAGTTTGTTCTTTGAGTTGTGAGTTTATTTTCTTAAGCCTTGACAACCCTCATTCATGAATCTGGTTGGTAAGTTACGAGTTAAGATTCAGGTTATTGATAAGATTTGTCTATTGATTGCATTTCAATTGCTGTTGTGAATCTGGAAATTTCTGGTTCTGCAAGTTTAAGTTTCTCTTACTATGTTTTCCAGATTGTATTTTCTGTGTTGTGTTGATTTACATCTTAGTGTTTTGCTGGTTAATGTAGTATCTTGTCATATTGTAAATCAGTGCTTTTGTTTGTGCCTTAGTGATATTCTGGTTTTTAAGGTATAATTGTTCCATTGATTGTGTTTCGATTGTTTGAGTTAATCTAAAATATCTGGTTCTGTCAGTTGCAGTTTCTTCTGAGTCGCTTGAAGTTTCTTCAGATTCCCCTGTTTTTCATATTTGAGTTTTATTGTGTATATGTCATATATTCATCTGATTGGTAATTAGGTATTTGAATATTGTTAACATTGTGTTTGAGTTCATATAATTGAGAATAAGTTGTGTGTATTAAAAAGGTATTATTTGATAATTTTTAATATACCTATTCACCCCCTCTAGGTATATTCCGCATAGTTGGGTCTAAATCAGTTTGTTCAATCTGAGTTGTAGCCTCTAGTTGTGACTAGATAGACTTTGTGTACTCATTATTTGGTTTATAGTGGAGATTTGACTGGACTAGGTCCCGTGGTTTTTTCTTCCTCACACCAGAAAAGTTTTCCACGTAAAAAATTACTTGTGTCATTCTGGCCTGGTGTGATTGATTATCTTGAGATTATTTTTCATTACGTATAATTGTTGAGACTGCACTATATTTACTTTCATTTAGAGAGAAGAATTATTCCGCCGTTTCTTTGTCGTTATCTGTCTTAAAAAAAACTATGTTATTTTCTCCATACATCCTGCCACATAATCCAGTGTCTTGTTCTAGCAAGCATTTGACTCTCTCCATCTCGGGTATTTGTGACCCCTCCTTAGTACTGGGCTCTCCGAGTGTTACAATTGAAGTCATCCGTGAGATGATGGCCTCTAACCCATGGTGGAGCTTTGTTAAAGTTTTACGCTAAGCTAATTTTGATGCAGATTACTTGACTAAGTAGCAGCTGCTAGGGGTTTCTTTGTTGTTATTCTTTTGCATTTAATTCCTTTTGTTTTGTTGCGGCATCATTTATGTATTCCCTTGAGACGTGGGTCCTTTTTATGGCATCGCTTAGAGAAAAAAAAAACATTTATGTGACATGTTTTAACACGCGCCTTGCCCTACAGACATGCTTAGGCACGAAAAAAAAAGGGGTTAAAAACCACCCTAGACCTCGACATTCATTCTGCTAGCCAGGCACTCTACCTATAAGTAGCATTTGCACTGGCGAGGGATTCGCCCAGATTAATACTACCTCCATAAGCGTCGGTACCCAGCCTTGACAGCAAGTTCCCTGCACATAAGGCCTGCTGTGCTTCTTTTGGGCATACTCCTAACGTCCATGCCTCCAATAGGGTACCTTAACATTACACCATGTTGCGTCTCCTGCTCATAAGACCTACATTCTCCGTTGTGCAATACACTGGTTGGCCCACACCATGGCACCATGCTCAGGCAAGGCGCACGGCAACAGCTATATTCTTCGCATGCTGTACACGCCTACCACTACTGGAGCTAACCCCCAAATCTCGAGCAAATATTATGCAGTCATCCTCGAAGCGTGCCAAGATTAACATGCTTGAGATGGCACTGTTTTTTGTCAACCTGATCTAAGCATCGACTCAGAACATATGTTCAAATTATACCTTTCACATTCACGTGGTAATAGAACTGACATTGATGAAAAGTGCCACCTTCTGTCACGACCAGTCAAGTGACTACCTGTGTCCGGGGGACCAAATTCCAGCATTGAATGCACTTAATGTTCGAGAAGAAAATAACCAAAAAAAATTATAAATCTAAGCAGGATCACTGTAGCCTATAATTAAAGCTTGCAATTGAGGCACTCGGTATCATTTATAAGTAAAAAAAGCAGAGCCCTTACAATTCCAGGGTGTGATCTTTGAAAGTGACTCCCTGAGTGAGCGCTTGCAGGATTGTCAATGAAGATAATTTCCTGGAGGGTCCTTTGGTTTTCTATGCCGATCAGATTAGCTGCCTGGGGATTGCCCCAGTTCATTCTTTTGATTTCCTAGCCGATGCAAATATAGAGCAATTAAATCATTTAATTTGTCAAAAGTTGTATAGAGGTAATCATCCCTGTGCAGTAGCCTTAATAAATAGAAAGAGTAGTGCAGTTCAGAAAGCAACAAGAGAATCCAATACTGTTTTTACTGGACCTCTACCTGCTGGACAACCAGTATCCTACAACAAAAAATTAGATTCTATAGGAGTAGGAGTAGTAAGTTGGTGCAAATCCTTCACTCACCTTTAAAGTTCCTTTTGCTTCCACTGAGATAATAACAATAAAATTCAAGTTCCTTCTAACACTTCAAAGTTCAAACCCAGTATGCAGCACCTCTCACGACCCTTTCCAAACTGCCTTGGATGACTAAAATAACCCTGAAGTTTTACATGTTGCATTCAGCATTCCGATTGGAAGATGCCAAACACAGACCTTAATCATTATCATCTCACATATCCAAATCCCCAAAAACGATCACCACTGTTCACTGAAACTCTTTCAAAGCGTGAAGCCATGAGAATTTCATACTAGTCTTTTACAGAAACATAAAAAGTAAAGCGCCCTCCCTCTCTCTGCTGCAGCTTTCATTAGTCTCGAGAAGAACTCTCTTTTTTGTTGTTTCCAACTCTCTGCCAAAACACTCCAGAAAGTGTATCATGCCACACAAAAAAAAGACACTCATCTCTTTTAGCATTATGTACTGAAACTATTGGCATTACATTATATATACTGCAGGCTCCGACATGCATGGACTAGCAATACCAACATGAAGACTCAGTAAAGAAAACCACACTAGCCTCCGACATGCTTGGTGAATGTTCCCATGGGGAAGATTGGGGGAAGCTCGTGGTTGACTGTTGTCAAAAGGGCTTTCAGGTCTCCTACCAAAGAGAATGAGAAGAGAAGCAGTAGAACGAGAGAAGAAAATGAACAGGAGGAAGAAGAAAAGGTAAAAAAAAAAATGTCTTTAACGCTTTGTTTATTGCCTCATAAATTAGTTCTCGGAAACATATCGCAATGGTTTTTACTTCAACATAGAACAAAAATATGTTATCAGGTCTCTTTATCAAATTATCTTCAGGATTCAGGGAAGACCTAGAAACAAAACAGAAGGCTTTAGAGAAGAAAAAATATATATTTTACTTCGAATGGTTAATCCCCATAACTTATTTTCCCTTGAAACAACCAGAGTAAAAAAGATTTATTTCCCTTTTGTAAGTATATAATGTGTTTCTGGGTTTGTGTAGAAGAGAGGGAAGCGAAGATAGGTTTTCCGCAAGTCCTTGAATCAAGAAACTGTTATACATCACTGCGAACCAAGGACCGTAACCACCAACGCCAATATCACAGGAACCACTAGTGTTGTCACGAAGGCTACTAATCCTGTTTCTGAGGATGCAGATGCTGAGCAAAGGCATGCCTTCGCAATAGCCATGGCAACCACAGCTGCTGCTCAAGCGGCAGTAGCAACTGCCCAAGCAGCTGTGGAGTTTGTTCGGCTCACCAGGCCTTCCATGTTTGGGAGAGAAGAATACGCTGCTATTGTTATTCAAACTGCCTTCAGAGGATATCTGACCAGGAAGAGACCTCTGTTTTCTATTTTGGGTTAGTTTATTAAGTTATAAGCAAAAGTAGCTTCATTGATGTATGGTTGTGGTTATGAAGGCGAGGAAAGCTCTTCGGGCACTTAAGGGGCTGGTAAAGTTGCAGGCCTTGGTAAGAGGCCGCAACGTTCGAAAGCGAGCAAATATGACTTTTAGATGCATGCAGGCTCTGGTTCGAGTCCAAGCTCGGGTATGTGATCAACGGAAGAAGAGGCATTCAAGTTCAAACAAGGGGACCGAAAGTTCCGCCCTCAGTGAGCCGAATAGCTTATGGGGATCTCATTTTTCCGAAAGGAAGTCTACGGTACAAAGAACTTAGTGTGAAATTTTTTATATTAAATTTGGCTGCCTATTTGTAATTTGGTTGCCTTGCTTTCTATGCAGGCTGGAGACGAAATCAACTCCGTTGATGATTGGACCCATTGGGATGACCATCCACAAAAAATTGAGGAAATTCAAGCGATGCTACAGAGAGCAAAGGAATCTGCCTTGAAACGGGAAAAGGCCTTTGCTCATTCCTTCTGACACCGGGTTATGTTCGTTTTCACCAATTTTTTTCAGGATTCTAAGTATATTCACAATTCTACCACCGAACATATTTAGAATTCAAACACAAAAATCAATACATTTTACACAATCTCCAACAACTTTTTAATTTTTTATTCAACATAAATTTTCTCTCTCTATACTTTTTCATATAATTCCAATATTTTTTTATTAAACAATTACATCAAATCATTTCTCTCTCCACTTTACACAAACACCAATAAAACACTATTCAACATAAAAATTCACAACTTCTCTAAAATCCTACATTTTTTTCTCAAAACGAACATCACCCAGGTTTTGCCCCTTTATTCTGTTCCTGTCATATACTCCCTATAAATCTTTGTTAGGTATTTTTTGTGTTGGCATTATTCCGTGTCAAAATATGTCGTGATTGAGTTGTAAGTATGGTTACATGTTCAAGAGTTAGTGGTCTGTTGTATGTCATCCCGCGCGACCAGTGCTCGAGCGTCCTTGGAATATGCAGACAGACTCGCAGCGCTCGACCAACGCTCGATCTACGCTCGAGCATCATTTGAAGAACATGATACAGAGACGCCACGCTCGACAGTAGCTCTACAGCCGCTCGAGCGACACTATGAAAAATTAAGACAGAAGCTTTGCGTTCGATGAGCGCTCGACCGACGCTCGAGCGGTCCCCGGCGAATTTCAGAAAAAGCTGAATTTATGGAGTTTCCTTTTGGGAAGAGTGGTGAAACCCTAATATGTTCGAGTGTGGCCGTCCAAAAGGTTTTCAAGGAGTTTTTTGAATATTTTGGCTGCCTCTTTTCTTAGAAAGAAGTGTGGTGAGTTTTTAGTGCTTCAAGGTAGAAAATATCTTCCTCAATCTTCATACATATTGTGTGGATTCCTCCATGGTGGTGAAGGAGTGCTGAAGAACAAGATTGTTCGTGGAGATCTGTAAGAAGAATCTCAAGGCGTTGAGGTGAATGTCGCTTGGAGCGGGTCTGAGCGAGGTAGCTTAGATTATTACTTCAGGGGTGTCAGAGTCAAGCAACTGGGGTTGCCCGTGTCTGAATCACTGTTGTAAGTTATTCTTCTTAGTGAATTTCGGGTGGCTGCTAGCCCGTAGTGGTTTTTCCTTTGAATGGTATTTCAAAGGTTTTCCACTTCGTCATCAAATCGCTTGTCTCCTTATGTTTGATTGATCTTGCTTTACAAGTTGTTTTTCGGTTTTGATGATGGTGTTAAATTGATTGTTCGATCTAGGCTGTTCAGTATTAAAACTTGTTTTAATATTGTGTTTGTTTAAATAATTTTTATAATTCACCTATTCACCCCCCTCTAGGTGAAGTCAGGGTCTAAACTAGGTTTTTCAATTGGTATCAGAGGCTCATCTCGGTCCTTGACCCTTAGTCTAGATGGACAAAAGTCAGTCCTTGTCTGTGCCTCCATATTTTGATGGAAGCAATTATGCTTATTGGAAAGTTCGCATGAGAGCTTTTCTGAAAGCTCTGGATGAACGTGTCTGGAGTTCATGTATTAAGGGATGGTCTGCACCATTGTCTGAGGTTGAAGGTGTTAAAACACCAAAAGACGTTATTACCTGGTCTACGAATGAAATCAATGAGTGCAATTATAATAGCAAGGGTTTGCATGCTATTTTTATGGCTGTGTCTGCTGATGAATTCAAACGTATCTCTATGTGTGAAACGTCTAAGGCAGCTTGGGATATTCTGGAAACAACTCACGAAGGAACCAAGACAGTAAAAAATTCGAAACTTCAAATGTTGACTACAAAGTTTGAAGAGATTCGAATGAAAGAAGATGAAACCTTCGATGAGTTCTATGCCAAACTGAATGACATAGTCAATTCTAGTTATAATCTAGGAGAAAAGATTCCAGAACATCGAGTAGTCAGGAAAGTTTTGAGATCTCTGCCTGAAAGATTCAGATCTAAAGTCACTGCTATTGAGGAAAGCAAGGATCTTGACTCTGTGAAAATTGAAGAGTTGGTAGGATCTCTACAAACTTATGAAGTATCTCTGCCTCAGCCCAAGAAGAATAAATCCATTGCCTTGAGATCTATCAAAGAAGAGAGTTCAGCTGATTCAGATGAAGATGTTCTGAATGATGCGCAGTTTGCTATGTTTGTCAAACAATTCAAGAAATTCTTGAAACCCAGAAGTAGTCAGCGATCATTCAACAAGAACTCTGAAAAGAATCAGGGGAGTTCCAGTGGATTCAGAAAGGACAAAAAGGACAAACACTTGTCTAATGACTCAAAGAGCAAAAAATTGAAGTGCTTTGAATGTCAAGATTTCGGGCATGTCAGATCAGAATGTCCAACATATCTCAAGTCAAAAGGAAAAGCTATGAACGCATCATTGAGTGATGAGGAGTAAAAAAGTAGCAGTGATGATGATACTTCGGAAGAAGAACAAGTAAATTTCATGGCTTTTGTAGCTAGTATTGATGATTTTGTTTTGCAGGAAATTGATGATGATGTTGAAGATTCAGACGATGATGGCCACATTGAAGAGAGTCTCCAAGAAGCCTACAATAAACTGTTCGAGGAAAGTGTGAAGCTTCAAAAGACAAACAAATCTGTTCTCAAGAAAATGCATGAAGTTCAAAATGAAAAAGATGCTCTTATGAGTAAGCTTGCAGAAGTCAGTTCAAGAAATGTGGTACTCGAAGCTGAAGTAAAGATGTTGAAATGTGACCTTGACAAGTCCAATACGCAACTTCAACAATTTTCCAGTGGAACAAAGAAGCTTGATCACTTGTTAAGTCTTGGAATTCCATCTGGAGATCGGAAAGGGCTTGGCTACACTGAGTCTAAGGGCGCGTCAACTTCGAAGATGACATTTGTTCCAGCTTCTGTATCTGGCAAAAATTCAGAAGAGAATAAACCAGTCTCACAGGTAAACAAAGGTAAAGAAATTGTTTCTAAACTTGTTAATTCTAGGTTACATAAGGAAAATGCTAGAAATCACACACCACACAAGTTTATTCCTACATGTCATTTCTGTGGTAAGGTCGGTCACATTAGACCAAGATGCTTCAAATTGAACAAACAAGAGAAACCTGTGAATCAATCTTCGTTTAGTAACAGTCATGAAAATTTAGCTCATCAAATTAGAATTTTAACTAAGTAAACCATGTTGTTAAACAAGAAATTTCAACATTTGTCTAATAAGTCAAATGTTCAAAAAAAGGTTTGGATCAAGAAAGATGAGGTAAATTGTTTCAATTCTGTTGTTGCTTTTAAATCTCGATGTCTTTCGTTGTGGTATTTGGATAGTGCTTGTTCCAGGCATATGTGTGGTGACAAAAGTCTGTTCACAACGCTTAAAGATCACAAGGCTGGATCTGTAACTTTTGGTGATGGTGGTAAGGCACCAATTCTTGGAAAAGGTACAGTGGAAGTTGAAGGTTTGCCCCCTTTTAAGAACGTTTTGTTTGTTGCTGGATTGAAGGCAAATTTACTGAGCATTAGTCAAATTTGTGACTCTGGATTTGAAGTTCGCTTTGGTAAGAATTCATGTTCTGTATTTGATTCTGATGGTGAATGTCTTGTGCAAGGCACTCGCACATCTGATAATTGCTATGGTATTAGTCCACATACTGATTTGAAATGTAGAAGTGCCAAAATTGATGAAACTGAGTTATGGCATCAAAGACTCGGACATGTGAATTACAGAGATTTATCTAAAATCTCTAAGAAAGAACTAGTTATAGGTTTGCCTAAACTAGAAAATGTTAAAGACCGTGTGTGTGGACCATGTCAACTCGGCAAGCAAATAAAATCTGTCCATAAAAGAACTACTGATATTCTGACTAAGAGACCGTTGGAATTGTTGCATATGGATCTCATGGGGCCAACTAGAACTGAAAGTCTAGGTGGAAAAAAATACATCATGGTGGTGGTGGATGATTTCTCAAGATTCACTTGGGTGGATCTTCTGAGAGAGAAGTCTGATGCTTTTGAACGAGCTGAGATCTTATTTAAAAGACTGATGAATGAAAAGGATTCTTCCATTATCAGAATCAGGAGTGATCATGGTAAGGAATTTGAAAATAATAACTTCCTTGATTTTTGCTCCAATGCAGGTATTCATCAAGAGTTCTCTGCTCCAATCACACCTCAGCAGAATGGAGTTGTAGAACGAAAGAATCGTGTCCTTCAGGAAATGGCTCGGGCAATGATTCACAACAAGAAGGTGGCTCTTCATTTTTGGGGTGAAGCAATTAACACTGCCTGTCACATTGTGAACCGTGTCTATCTCAGACCAGGTATGGACAAGACTCCGTATGAATTATGGAAAGGTAAGAAACCTACTGTGAAGTACTTCAAGATTTTTGGCAGTATTTGTTATATTCTTCGTGATCGAGAAAACACTGCTAAATTTGACACTAAAAGTGATAGAGGAATTTTCTTAGGTTACTCTTCAAACAGTAGAGCTCTTCGTGTATTCAATTCTCGTACTCTTAATGTCATGGAATCCATTAATGTTGTTGTGAATGATGCTTCAAGTGATTCCCAAAATACTGAGAATGAAGAAAATCTTTTTGTTGAAAATGCATGTGAAAATGCAGGAGATGTTAATGTCCCTTCTGATTATGAAGTTGTTCCTGGAAAGGAACCCTCTGCAAGGGTTAAATTGAATCACCCTAACGAAAACATAATTGGTGATCTAAATGAGGGGATGCGTTTAAGAAGAAAAGTGTTGAGTCATTTAACGTGCACTAGTTATGTGTCTAAAATTGAACCTAAGAAGGTAGAAGACGCTCTTCAAGATGACTTCTGGATAAATGTCATGCATGAGGAATTAAATCAATTTGTTCGTAATGATGTGTGGTATTTAGTGCCTAGACCTGCAGATACAAATGTCATCGGTACCAAGTGGATTTTCAAGAACAAGACAGATGAAAATGGGGAAATCACTCGCAATAAGGCAAGGTTAGTTGCTCAAGGATATACACACGTAGAAGGTATTGACTTCGATGAAACTTTTGCTCCAGTAGCACGTTTAGAGTCAATACGTATTTTACTTGCAGTCTCTTGTTTTATGAATTTTAAGTTGTATCAGATGGATGTCAAGAGTGCATTCTTAAATGGTATCCTTCAAGAAGAAGCGTATGTTGAACAACCAAAAGGATTTGTAGATCCTCACTATCCCAATCATGTCTATCGCTTGAAGAAAGCTCTTTATGGGCTGAAACAAGCTCCTCGGGCCTGGTATGATCGTTTGACTGCTTATCTCTTAGATCATGGATTCTCGAGAGGAGGAG
The DNA here is from genome assembly GCA_963930655.1 of Myrica gale. Classification (NCBI taxonomy): domain Eukaryota; kingdom Viridiplantae; phylum Streptophyta; class Magnoliopsida; order Fagales; family Myricaceae; genus Myrica; species Myrica gale. Next base: position 24,176,345 of record OZ005611.1, read on the forward strand.
TTGACCGAACTCTTTTCGTCAAGAAGGATAAGACAAATATCATTGTAGCACAAATTTATGTTGATGACATAGTCTTTGGTGCTACTATTGATAAACTAGCTCATTCCTTTGCTGAAGCTATGCAAAGTGAATTTGAAATGAGTATGGTCGGTGAACTAAATTATTTTCTTGGTTTGCAGGTTAAACAACTTAAAGATGGGTTATTCATTTCCCAATCAAAGTATGCCAAGAATCTTGTCAAACGCTTTGGATTGGATAGCAAGAAACATACTAGGACTCCCATGAGCACAAGTGTGACGATAGCCTCAGGTTCTTCTGAGAAGAGTGTTGATCAAACTCTCTACCGAAGCATGATAGGTAGTCTTCTCTACTTAACTGCAAGTCGTCCTGATATTTCTTTTAGTGTGGGAGTTTGTGCTAGATTTCAGGCTAATCCTAAAGAATCTCACATGAGTGCTGTCAAACGCATTATTCGATATGTTAATGGCACTGTAGATTATGGTATTTGGTACTCCAGGGATACAAACATAGATCTAGCTGGTTATTCTGATGCTGACTGGGCTGGTAATGCCTCTGATAGAAAAAGCACTTCCGGTGGGTGTTTTTATATAGGAACCAGTTTAGTAGCTTGGCTAAGTAAGAAACAAAATTCTATTTCATTATCTACTGCCGAAACTGAATATATTGCTGCAGGAAGTTGTTGTACTCAGTTAATTTGGATGAAACAGATGCTTAAGGACTATGGCATCGAACAAGCTTGTATAACTGTGTTCTGCGACAATACCAGTGCTATAAATATATCGAAGAATCCTGTTCAGCATTCTCGGACCAAGCACATTGATATTCGACACAATTTCATTCGTGATCTTGTGGAGTCTCACACAATTTCCTTGGAGCACATATCCACTGATAATCAATTGGCCGATATTTTCACCAAACCATTGGATGGTCTCAGGTTTGAGTTTCTCAGGAAAGTCATTGGTGTTTGTGCTGTCCCTTGAACTGCATCATTTTGCATTCTCTGTTCTTTTAGTTTTGTTTATGTTTTGGTTTTTTTTCTTTCTTGTTTCCTAGTTGTGTGTCTTCTTTGTTTTTTTTTATTTTTTTATAAAAAAAAATAAAAAGGCGGTTCTGTCTATTGTTGCCCGGATTAACTGATTAATGCTATCTTCTTTACTTATTTGACATATAGTCATTTTTCGTGCATGAGATTTTCAATACTCTTTCAGCTTGTGTCTGATCAATAATGCATTTTGTTAGTTGTGCTTATAGTCTCTGCTTGTGTCAACGAGTATGATTTTTAAAATATTTACTTGACTACTCATCACCTTGCACACTGAACTTATTAGATGAGACTTGACCGCATGTGTGAGTCTGTGTGTTGGCAATCACAAGTGAAGGGAACCATGTACATCTGGTCGAATTGACCTTTGACTAGTTGAACCTCATTGTGCCCCAGACTCCAACAGAAAAGGCAAAAGAACATAAAAGAATAAACGCCACGAAATGTATACGATTCTCTTGTCAAGAAAAACAATGAGAAAGTTTGAAAGCTTATGTATTGATGCTTCATATTCAGGGGGAGTAAAAACATTGCAACAAAGTTGCTATTTCAGGTCCTAGTGGCATTGGGTTTGACCTTCACCTGATGTGTCATGGTTCTTCTTCATCAGTGGTTTCTAATTGATGTGCCGTGACCACCTCACAAATCTAAGGTCTTAAGTGTCTCTTATTTTGTTGCGGTCTTTCACACACGTGTCGTTTCTATTTTCTAAGTCATTGAAGTTTTCCTGATCAGAGACTTGTAGCAAGCTGTTTTTTTTGTATTATTATTCATGATCATGAGGTGGTTTAGTATTTTTTTTTCATGATCTCTGAGAAATTTCTAAGTCTTTTAAGTTTTCAAGTGTGTTACTCTGGTTTTCTTGGCACCGTTTGACTATCGCTCGATAGGCGCTCGAGCGCTATTTCTGTTACTCTTCCAGAGTGTTTTCGCTTGACCTACGCTCAACAAGAGCTCGAGCGGTATGGTATCTGTTTTTACCGAGTGTTATCGCTTGACAAGCGTGCGTCCTACGGTCGAGCGGTCTTGTCTCTGTCCTTACAGAGTGATTTCGCTCGTTGACCGCTCAATGAGCGCTCGAGCGCGGATGGTATTATTTATACCGATTGCTCGAGCGGAACTTCATTATTTACCTCACGTGTTTTTTTTTTGTCTTTCTATTCCCCCCCTCGTGCTCCCGTCTTCTTCGCCTGTCCCCGCCTCTCTCACGTTCCCTTCTCCTCTTGTGTGGTTTTTCCACTTCCCTTCCGTTGTTGCCTTTCTCGCTCTCTTCATCACTTCCTTCTCCTTCATTTTCCAGGTAATCTTCTTTCTCTGTTTTTTCTTTGGTTTCGGTGTTTTTTTGCTTTGTGGGTTTCTGCTTCGTTCGGAGTTTGGTTGGTTTGGGTGTGGTTTCCTGGTTGTTTTTTGTTTGTTTGGTTCTCCTTTGTTGTTTTCGTTCCTTTTGTTGCTCTTTCTTTGTGTGTATGGTGTTTCTTCGTTCTTTTGGCTCTGTTTTGTGTTTGTCGCTTCCTTGCCTGCCAGGTGTTTGTTCATTTGTTCCTGTATGTTTTTCGTCTTCGTTTGTGTGTCCCTTCGTGTTGGGTTCTTGCCTTGCTTACCAGGTGTTCGATTAATTGGCTTTGTCTCTTTCCTTGGTTTTGTTTTGTGCTTCTCTTGTTGCTGGTTTATGCCGGTCATATGTTTGCTTCAATGTCATTACATGCTCTGGTCTCTTGCCTCTGGCACTGAGTGTTTGTGTTCTTGATCTCAGTTGGTTTGTGGTCTTTCTCCTGTGGTTTTGTTGTCTCTTTGTGATTTGCATTGGTTGTTTATCTTGCTGCATGCCATTTTCATGTGTTCAAGGGCGGTATCTTTCACTTTTGGTTTTCTTGATGTAACTTGTCCTTGACCCTGTCTTGCCTTTATGTTTTCCAGATGGTGAAGCGTAAGCAACCCGCTGGTCGGTCTTCTAAGCCTTCCAAAGTTCCTCGCAAAGCAAAACCTCGCCCGTTTGATGCTTCGCGCTTTGTCGATTCTCGGGCTTCTGAACTATTTCATTCCTCCTTTCACAACCGCCATGTCATTGTTGAACGTGAAGTACTTCTTGCTGACCTTCCGGTTTCTACGGTATCTTCTTACTTCACATCTCGTCATTGGGAGCCTTTTCTTCAGGATCTCTCCCCTCTTGTTCCTCCGGAGCTGCTTGTGAGAGAATTTTACTCGAACTTCTTTGACATTGATGAAGGTTAGTGTAGTTTCTCTGTCTTTGTTCGTGGTCAAAGTATTCGGGTTTCACCCGATGTTATTGCCACCTTGTTTGGTGTTGTCCGGGTTCCTGACCCTGTCTATCCTTACATTGAGTCTCGTCATACGCCTCCGTCCTTTGAAGCCATGTCGCTTCTTCTCTTTGGACGTCCACATGCTTATACTGGTGGGTCTCTCTGCACTTCCGAGTTCTCTGTGGAAACTCGGGTGGTCAGTCGTATTGCAATGACCAACCTCTTCCCTGTTACCCATCTTTCATCTATTTCTCTCTCTCGTGTTCGGTTTTTGTATGCTGTCATGATTGGTGACTCGATTGATATCTGCTCTGTTATATGCTCGCATATGATCGAGGCTTATCAATCCACTGTGCGCACTATAGGTCTCTCCTATGCGTGTTTGATTCAGCGTCTATATCGGGCTCATGACATTAGTTTTCCGCCTGATGGTCCTTTTCCTCGGACACATTCTGCTATTGGTTCAACGACTCTCTCTTTGAGTCGTTCCCACCAGCGACACCCTCCCGTGCTTGCTTCTGACGCTGCTGCTCCTTCCTCTGGGTTTCCTCTTCCTCCTTCGTCGTCTCTTCCTTCTCCTTCCGTTCCGTCTTCTTCTGCTGGTCCCTCTCGGCCCTCGATTCCGCCTCCATTGGATCCTTCCTTCTCTGCATTCTTCTCCGTGGTGCTGGACCGGCTTGACGCCCTTTCCACACACACTGAGAACCTCATTAAGATTGTGTTGCGTCATCAACGTCAGCTCAAGCGCCATACTCTTACGCTTGCGTATCATGCTAGGGCGACTGAGCGTCATACTCGGGCGATTTCCCGCCTTCATCGTGTGATTCGCCCTCTTGTTGCTGATGCTGCTCTGCCCACGGATATTTCCTCTCCATCTGAGACTTCTGCGTCTTCGGGTGAGTCTGCTCCTTCGTCTGAGGTGCCTGCTGCTGATCCTCCACCCACTGTTGCTCCTCCGCCCAGTGTCCCTCCACTACCGTCTTCTTCGATTCCTGGAGCTGTGGTTTCTGCTCCTGCTTCGTCGACTGGTACGGTGGTGCTGTCTCATTCCTCGTCTCCTGGCACGTTGGTGTTGTCTAGCCCCTCTCCTTCTGGTGCGGGCGAGTCTGCTGCTCCGGGTGCTTCGACCCCGCCTTTGGATGACTGACCCTTTGTCCATTCGTGACAAAAAGGGGGAGTAGTGTGATCTGCTGTGTAGCTAGATTTTTTTTATTGTTGACGGGGATATTATTAGTTGAGGGGGAGATTTCTTTTTGTCTAGGCTGATTTGTAATTCATTTCACATCATGTACAGCCTTCTCAGTTTTCTTTTGTACTTTTATTTTTCCATATTATTGCTTTTGTGGACTTTCTAATTGATATATGGAAAATGCGATTTCTCTCATATCTGTTTGTTTGACTAGATAAATTATCTGTGCTATCTCACTTGGTTGTTAAGATTGTGATATCAGGTTTTCAGTTTTCAACTCTTGAACATGTGTCTAAGTCATAGGTGGGTTCAAATTGTAAACAGATCTTTGTCTTGGTGATTGACAAATTTCTCTATCTTGTTTCGGTTATATTGTTGGTTTTGTCACGGAATTGCCAAAGGGGGAGTTAGTTAGGTATTTTTTGTGTTGGCATTATTCCGTGTCAAAATATGTCGTGGTTGAGTTGTAAGTATGGTTACATGTTCAAGAGTTAGTGGTCTGTTGTATGTCATCCCGCGCGACCAGTGCTCGAGCGTCCTTGGAATATGCAGACAGACTCGCAGCGCTCGACCAGCGCTCGATCTACGCTCGAGCATCATTTGAAGAACATGATACAGAGACGCCACGCTCGACAGTAGCTCTACAGCCGCTCGAGCGACACTATGAAAAATTAAGACAGAAGCTTTGCGTTCGACGAGCGCTCGACCGACGCTCGAGCGGTCCCCGGCGAATTTCAGAAAAAGCTGAATTTATGGAGTTTCCTTTTGGGAAGAGTGGTGAAACCCTAATATGTTCGAGTGTGGCCGTCCAAAAGGTTTTCAAGGAGTTTTTTGAATATTTTGGCTGCCTCTTTTCTTAGAGAGAAGTGTGGTGAGTTTTTAGTGCTTCAAGGTAGAAAATATCTTCCTCAATCTTCATACATATTGTGTGGATTCCTTCATGGTGGTGAAGGAGTGCTGAAGAACAAGATTGTTCGTGGAGATCTGTAAGAAGAATCTCAAGGCGTTGAGGTGAATGCCGCTTGGAGCGGGTCTGAGCGAGGTAGCTTAGATTATTACTTCAGGGGTGTCAGAGTCAAGCAACTGGGGTTGCCCGTGTCTGAATCACTGTTGTAAGTTATTCTTCTTAGTGGATTTCGGGTGGCTGCTAGCCCGTAGTGGTTTTTCCTTTGAATGGTATTTCAAAGGTTTTCCACTTCGTCATCAAATCGCTTGTCTCCTTATGTTTGATTGATCTTGCTTTACAAGTTGTTTTTCGGTTTTGATGATGGTGTTAAATTGATTGTTCGATCTAGGCTGTTCAGTATTAAAACTTGTTTTAATATTGTGTTTGTTTAAATAATTTTTATAATTCACCTATTCACCCCCCTCTAGGTGAAGTCAGGGTCTAAACTAGGTTTTTCAATCTTTATATGCTGCATTACTTAGCTCATCGTTACACTTTGCGCATGATTGCATCAAAGATGTGGAGAACTGGTAGGGACCCAACTGCAAGTAAGGAAGAGCTAGAAGAGATGCCTAAATGGCTTGATCAGTGGACAACAAGGAAGCAATGGGAGGGCAGAGGCAGAGTGTCATGGTCTCAAAGAGACCCGATAAAAGCAGCTGAAATTGACACTTGCAGACCATACTCCTACTCTTCCCCGAATTCACAAAGACCTCATAATCTACATCATAGCTACCAACCGCAGAGACCCAGTTCATTTTCCGTGGGCTCTCCTGTCCATAGAGCTCACAACAATCTCACTCCCCACCCACCAATCACACCATCCCCTTACAGGACAAGGCATCTCCAAATACATTCGGCTAGTCCTCGATGCTTAAGAGAAGAGAGGATTCAACCAATGCCTCGGGCGCCTATCACAAGCTCCACTTACAAGCATGTAATGGGAGTCAATGGAGGTTCTGGGACCACAACAATGCCAAACTACAAGGCCTCCACTGCATCTGCCAATGCTCGGCTTCGGTCACAGAGTGCACCAAAGCAGAGGCCTTCAACCCCAGAAAGAGAAAAGACAGGGTGGTCGGTGAGAAAACGCCTGTCATTCCCAGTTCCTGATCCATGCGGTGGTCTTGACAATGGTGGTGGTGCTTTTGATTATGGCTTGAGGAGTCCAAGCCATAACACCATTCCTGGGGGGCATCTCGGAATGGAGAAGAGAAGAGGTCAAACATGGCATTTTATTGCACTGACGGCATTGGCGATGAAATGTCTCCGACTTCAACCAATTATCTTACCAGGTTCTAGAGGTAGGCGCTCTGCACATGAACGGACTCTCGTGACTACAATGATGATGTCTAGCCGTCACGCATTTTCTACTTAAAAAATTCTGAACTGGAGGTAGACGAAGAAAGATGTGAGAGGAGGAGCATGTTGAACGGGAAACGTGGACACAAATATCCTAGTCATCAATGGATTTCAGCAGACAATCTCATTAATCTTTGTTAGAAGGAAATTAAACTTTTATCTGTTTCAGTCACCACATCCAACGATCTTGTTACACTTATGCTACATCTACGTACTCTGCAATTTAATCATCCAAAGTGGCCAGATGCAGCTACCCAGCACATGGGCTTATCGCCACCCAGGCCCCAGCTAACCGCGAATAGTTTGTGCACATAGTAGGACAAAGTGGTGAAACTAAAGGCTAGAGAAAAAAGAGAAACCTACAAACACATGGCCCTCTGTACTCTGCAACTTAAATCTGCTTTGTTCCCTAAGCCCTTTAAATCGGCTGTGTACCGTGTTCCACTCCTCGACCTTATTCCTTTATTCACAATCACATTCTCCAAAAGTAGATGGATGCATTTTTCGCTTATTCTGTTAGTTAATTTTAGCAGCTGGATGAGGGCATGAGTACTCATTTGACCACACCTTTCACAAGGTTTCAAAGAGAATCTTCCTTTCATGTGGGATTGTGTCCACCTTCATTCAACAACGTGAGAAGCAAGCACAGGTTCTGAATATTCTCCATATCCCACAACATAAGCAGAAAAGACATCCAAGAAGATTCCTCAACAAATTTGAGGGCAGAAAATAAGTGAAGCTTAATGAATTGTATATATAAATGCTAAACCTATAATTTAGCAGGCAACGTCCCCTTCCTCTCAAAAAATTGCCAATTGGAGGAATGATAATCAGATGACCTAGAGAAGAGAACTCAGATGTGGTTCACTATTTTTTGTTTGGTAAGCCAGATGGGCTCACTTCCGTAGAAAGTCAAAGCCTGCAATCTCTAGCTTAATGACAACGGTAAAAATGTTGTCCCACATTGAAAATAAGTCACTAGTGAGGGTGGTTAATATAGTAGGGCTGTCCATTGCCCGGTCCGGTCTGGCCGGCCAAACCGGCCATTTTGTGAAGTGTGTATACCGGACCGGACCGGACCGGTCCGGTCCGGTCCCTGGTTTCACTGATCCGGTTTGGGCCGGTTTTGGGTTGGGTCATGCCATTTTGGGCCGGTTTTGGGTTTAGGCAATGTCATTTTGGGCCGGTTACCGGTAAGGACCGGTTTGGAGTGGTATACTCCGGTCTAGTCCCGGTTTTCCATATGGGTAACCCGGAACCGGACCAGAGTATACCGGTCTCAGTCCGGGTTGTCCAAAACCGGTCCGGTTCGGGTCCGGGTTGGCCGGTCTGGCCGATTTTTTGGACAACCCTATAATATAGTATAGTTGGGTCCACACTTAGCTTAATTTTGAGCTTTTAAGTTGAATAGTGTCCCCAGTGGCGGAACCTATATTAAAATCTATGGGTGTCGAACTTTAAAGGAGAAATAATAAAAAAAATTCATTCGCAATGCAAAACATTGTCTTAAAAGTTACAATGTCGAAATTTAAGGAGTAAAAACATTAAAAACATTATAATACATGTATCGTACTATGTACTGCGACTGAGAGGTGACTATTAGATACTACGAGTTTGTATCTTCTGAAAATGTTGCAAAATGACTTCGTTCTCAATAGTTTTAAAAACTTCTTGCTCGATGTACACTAACATGCAATCATTCATGCAATCATCTCTCATCCTATTGCGCAAATCACTATTGATAATCTAATTCAAGTTAATTCTATACTTAATTCTAAAGTTTTAGAACAAATTACAGATTATGATGGTTGAGGTCTTGATGCCACTAGGAGTTGTCTTTCTTACGTTTTTTGGTTACTACCACAATTGGGGTCTGTCTTTTTTTTTTTCCTCTTTTTCTTTTGACAAAAGGTTATTGGGGATGCATTTGCAATTTACTTTCTCTAGGTTCTATGGATTTGAAATTGAAAGATATTTACATTCTTCAAAGCAACTTTCATACACAAAGCAACAATTGATGACAAACCATACTTTGAATAATAAAAACAAAATTTTCAGGATAAACAAGATTTAGTAAAAGAGTTCCTTGGATAAACATATCCCAAAAGTGGTCAAAATTTTGGTTTGACCTATACGAAGATGCTAAACAAACACAACATTTTTCGAGATCTTTAATAAAAATGAAGAAACAAATCAACATAGGGAGAAAGAAATGAAGTGATCTTGATTGTGAAAAATCAGGAGCTAAGAGTAAATAATTTTTTACTAACAGATAACAATATGGCAGAAAGTTATCCCTCAGTTGAAGAACTTGTAATCGATGCAAAGTAAAAATCATAATAATGTATATTTGGCTCAGTTATTACGTAGCACTAGGAGCAAAATAAATGTGTAGAAAAAAAATTGTTTTAGATCCGATAGACTTAATGGGTATCGGACCTAAGCCAACTTATGAAAGGAAAAAAAAAATACATCTAATTTTTTTTTGGCAGTCCCTTTATATTATATTATGAGACTTACTAGGAGACTTCCAAGGTGTTCAAATAACACTGCGAGGTGATAAAAAAAAATAACATTGGGAGGAAATTGTGACTTACCTGGCGCCTGGCTGGAGGGATTGGAGGTTCAGCTCTTTGCCTGAGGTTTATGTACGTTGCGGTGAGTTCCACCTCAGTAGACATGCCGTAAAGGCTTTCCAAAAACTAACAACTAACCAACATCTCGAGTCCTGTTGAGAGGAGTCCTAAACAATGAGAGGCATATCAGTCACGACTATCAGGTGGCCCATAACGTTGCAGACCAGAAAAATAAGCTCTTGGTAGAACTCACTACTCAGTGGATGGGCTCTATCCACATGGAGTTAATCTGCTGGTACCGAAAATACTATTCCCTAGGTGTGACTTTGAATCTGTAGACATTTGGGTATACCAGATCTACCCGGCAGCACTAGGGCTGCACAACTCCGGTGTAGGTGTCAGTTTTGGCCAAAACCAGCACCTACATCGGGTAGGCCGATTTTGAAAAAATTGTCACCTACGCCTATACCGTTAAAGGTAAAAACCGGTCCTTAACGGTGACGGTTTACATTCATATTGAGCCATTTTTTTTAGCATTTTACGCACTTGGCCTAATGTATTTTTTCTTTTGGTCCATTAATCACATATCAATAAAATCTAGACTAATGAAATCCAAATTCCAAAATCAATAGTTAAAGATCATCTTAAAAGATAAGATGAGAATTTAAACTCCAAAGTAATAAAGACGTCACTGTAAGTAAAAACTATTATCTTTTGAAAAATCAAATTTAGACCCTAACAACACTTAGAGGGGAGAATATGTGTTTTCCTCTAATTAACAAATCAATAACAATTTTAAAACATGTTCAAAACCTAGTTGGATTTTCACAAGGGAAATCCAAAAATTCAACAATTTTTTAAGGCGCTCGAGCGCTGTCAAACGCTTATGTTTCTGTTTGAAATTTTAACTGAGCGCTCGTCAAACGCTAGTCAAATGCGATGACTATGTCTGAATTTTTTCAAAGGGCGCTCGAGCGCTTGTCAAACGCTGGTCAAACGTGATGACTCTATCTGAATTTTTGAACTAAAATGTATTAGAAATTTGAACTAAAATGTAATTGAGTGACTGATTTTGCAAGCATGGTATAAATTTAATAGTGATTTGTCAATTTTATAAATTATAAATTTAGACAATTAGTTAAAATTGCATAAAACTCTTAAACTCATACAGTAATTTGTCAATTTTTCGTGGTAGAATCTCAACCTCTTGACTTATATTATGCGATGTACTTACCAAAATTTGACATTAAACTCTTTAATTATGATTCAAATGCATTCATATATACCCTTCTAAATACAATAATTTGTAATTTTTTCTACCAAAATTCTAAATAACTAGTTCATTCACCTAGCGAGCTTCTTGGTAACTTGAATGTAAGAAGACGTTCGGTTACAAAATATTCTCAGAAATTTTTTGTATCCTCACAATACAAAATATTCTACAACCAAACACCATTTTTAACACCACATAAAAATAATTACAACACGCATACCAATAAAGTTAACATCACCTAAAAATTCTCAAAACACAAAAAATTCTCACAAAACACATTAACCGAACAGCCTCTAAGTATTTGATTAGACAAAACCAACAACAAATCTCAAATATTTAGGTGAAACTAAACTATTGAGTAGACCTTGTCATGCTTCTAGAATACTACGTCTTGAGGTGAAATTAAAGTTTAAACTATTGAGTAGAAACTAAAAAAATCCCGGCTTATCCCGGCACCGGGAACCGCCGATTTTTTTAAAAACTTAACCTACACTGGCACCGGTTAGGCCGGGTCCGAGAATCTGGTGCATGTACCGGTGCCACCGGAATTTCCCGGTGGCATTGTGCAGCCCTAGGCAGCACCAACCCGGGGGGGACAAAGGGCAAATCTATAGGTGCCGCCAGATACTGAACCAAGTGACGAAATTAGGAGAGCATCAGCATCAGCAAGCTATGCATGGTTCTGTAGTATCACTGCTGTTGCTCCTGAAGTCCGGAGAAGGGGATAAGGTACATGGGGTTCACATCGTCAATGTTTTCTTTCTGAGTAAGCGAGCATAACATCATCCATTTCTTGCGACTATACGCACTTGTAGGGAAAGTCATAAAGAGACAGAATCCCAATAGCGTTTAGATGAGAGAAAAAAGATATTTTACAGGACAACAAATATGAGCCTCACGTACAACCCCCCAGTACTGACAGAACCGTTAAGAAGACCATACGGCATCTTCCTCAGAAACAAAGCAATACAATGAACGGTAAGCTGATGAAGAAGACCTGAACTCTCAAGGACATCCTCTTTCAGAAACAAGGAAGACAATAATATGCACGAAGGATAAAAAGAACAGAACAATAATCCTTCTCACTTAAATACATACCCAAATCGCTCAAACAAAAAAAATACATAATCCTATTCATTGTCAACAACTCAAAATAGATGTCCCATTTAGAAATTACAGAAATGTTTGAATTATCCAAAAGACCTCCTAATTATCTCAAGATCATACTTAAGAAAGTAACCAAGGAACTTTTCAAAAACCTGCCAACCTCAAGACAAAAATAACGATATAGTCCATCAGGTTGATTCAAGAGGATCATGTTTTCGAAATCACTCTTGATTCAACCAAAGCATGCCGATCTCAGGAGTGGTCCTTGAACTCCCAAGGGTTGGGCTGCTATTACCGCTACTATCAGACAACGAAGCAAATGTTTTCTGGAGCACCCCAGATGGCGATGAGACCATAGTTGCTGCAGAACTACTTGGATCACCGTTCCCAGTAATCGGAGAGGATGGATGTGATGCCGCGCCAGGGGTGATAGCAAAGGTACTTGGCCTTAGAACCTCTGCTAATGGCCCACCTGGGGTGGGAGCAACTAATGAAGCAGGGGTGTGCCAGCTTGAGAGACTGGATCTGCCACCACTTTCATTATTTTGATCCCTTTCCATTAGGCCTAAGCCCATTTGGATTTGACCCATTTCTTCGCCAACGGAGTTACTGCCACCCATTGACAGAGTGAGTGAAGAGGGTGACAGCCCATCTGATGAGACAGAGCACAGAGTGCTCGAGCTGACCATGTTTTCCTCTGTTACTGTGTTAGACCATGCATCAATGAAACCCCTTGTGGCTCCCGTGCGAGGCTCTCGTGTAGAAATCATATCTGGGCCAAGGAACAAGGGACAGTCTTTGCTCTGTGGATCTTCGCAGGTGCTGAAATATGCGTATGTATTCAGATTCGGGGACTCCTCTGGATAGTTCTGTTTGAAGACAGAACCTTCGGTCTGAGAAAGCGTCTCAGGAGTGAATCCCATTTTAGTTTGCATCAGAGGATACCACTGTCGCTCAGTCGTAGCCATCGGAACAGGTTCTCCTTTCACCATCCAGTCCAAGCTCCTTTAAAAATGCAAACATAACAACATCAGGCACCCAAGAAAGCCCATGAAAGAGTTCAACAATAATACTACCTAACGAAGAGTTAACCTTCAATTCTTGCCACCTGAGAATGCAGTCGAAATTACAGGACAACAAAATACCTTCAGTTTGTCACTTTCATTGGCTCCTAAAAGCCAAGAAGATCAAACAGGCTAAGCCTTATTCCACTTTCAGAGATCCAAAATAACAAATGATTAAATCTTTTCCCTTCCCTCTTCTCACGCATTCGCACCAACCAACCAGAGTCATAGAATGACAGATACAATGGGTTCCCGAAAGATAGAAAGTATAACCCACCTCGGTTCCTTGTGTGATGGAATGGAGACCATAGAAGGCTGGTGGAATGGCTGGCCAGAAGTAGGTCCAAAAAAATGAGATGAAGGCCCATTGGTGTCGATTGTGGGGTTAGAACTCGCCATAGTAACAGAGCTAGTAGAAAGAGCAGTATAATCTTCGCGGCGGATCCTCTTGATGTTGCTGCTGCTGCTGTTCGCATGAATTTCCACAGGCTTTCTTGAACGGGGACGGCCTCTGTGCAAGTGGCGCTCACAGTACTTATGATCAGGCGCCACAGCTCTGGAGCACCTCCATTTCTTCCCATCCGTTCTCTTGCACCTCCCCGGCTCAGGATCTGTACTGCTTGACAACCTCAGGTTCAAGCCACTATTGCCCACTGCCCACCAAACCATAAAATCACAAACCAAAAATTGAAAATTCTAAACAAATGGTGCGTAAGGTGAAACCCGACCACAACAACTAGAGGGGAAAGTGATGAAAGAAATTAACCGATAAAGATTGGAGGTAAATAACCAGAGACACAGATTTCAACTCACACAGACAACCTGAGCAAACGCACATCAAACAATCATTTGTGAAAGACAAAAGCACTCTTGAGGTAAAGGAAGAATAAACTTTGTGCTCGTGTCTCTGAGAGAGACGGGGAGAGAGGTAGCGAAACTCAAAACGCACACATCAAACAGCAAAACCACCCATCATGGAATATCAAAGAGAATGAAGAAGGAAAGAGAGAGCGGGACTCCATAGGCAGACCATAGTGTCTGTGTGTATTCATGTGTGGAGGGAGAGAAAAGAAGGGGGCGGTAGAGGGTCAGAGACAGAGACGGAGTTAAACCCCCATCAAATCATTTAGAAGGAGAAGAATGAAGCACCTCATCATGAAATCAAGCATAGCCTGAAGAACAAAAGTCAGAAAGAGAAGGGTCATTACAGGGAGAGAGGGAAGCAGCCGGGTCTGAGGGAGTTCTGCTAACGGGAATGAGGAGCTCAGAAGGAACAGGAACAGAAGCCATCATGTACTTGTATATCAAAGCTTGTCTTTCAAGCTCCTTCCACTGTGCATTCGTAAAAGGAAACCCCAAAGATGCTGCCATCCTCCCTGCTACACATGCCACCAAAAACATACACATCCTTAACGGCTTGAGACAAAACCACCTTTGCTCTCTTTTCAGTTCATATAAATGGGGAGCTAAGCGTTTCGCTTTGCAATGACTTGAAAGAAAAGAAGCACAAACCTGGGGATTTGGAAGAGAGGTGAGGAGCAGAAGCGGAAGAAATGTCAAAAGGCTGCACAGCTCTTACAACTGCACCACCACCAGTAACAGAAGCACGAGAACAACCAGCAACAACATCGTATGCATCAATTGTTATACACCTGCTGGGACACGTGGGACCATCACCATCACGGACCTCACTCTCACACGATGGAAATGAACGGCGATGATTTTCATGATGAAACACACTGACCGACATGTTAAAAGGGTGGAAATTTTAAGTATTGGAATTTTGAAAATATTATAAAGTAAAAATATGTCACGAGAATTAGTAAAAAATAAAAAGAAAATAATAAATATTATTTGATCAATTTTTATTATTAAATTTAAACTTTTGTTTGGGCCCAAATTTTTAATAATCGTTTGGTTAGTAACCCGTTCGATGCTTTGCAGCCTAACACCCAACTTTGGAACATCATCACTGTTCTGTTTTGCTTCCTTGTCTGAAACGTCAGAGCCTTCGATAGTCATAATAATAAAATCACCTCCCTCGAATAGAAACCCAAAACTGTCACGTTCGAATGTTTTTTTTAATTTTAATTCTATTTTTATTAATATAATATTTTATTATTATTTATAAATATCAATATATTTTAACAACTTTTAAATATATGTTTAATTTTAATCTCATTTAAATATTTATAATTTTATTAAAAATCTACAAATTTCTTCCAAACAAATTATATCTATTTTAATATAATATTTTATTATTTTTTATAAATATAAATTTTTTTTAACAATTTTTGAATGTAAATTAATAAAATTGTAGATAATCTAAATATTTATAATTTTATCAAAATTTTACAAATTTCTTTACGCATGTCTGACAGAACAACTTCTCAGACCTCACCCCCACCCTACAGCGCCCTAGACCAACCTTTTTAATTTTTAATTTTTTTTCTAAGCACCAACCTTTTTAATTTTTTTTTTATTTTCTAAGCACCAACCTTTTTAATTTTCTGCAAAGGAAAACTTCTTAAGAGCACTATTACATGACCCGTCTTATAATATAAAAAAAATATGACCCGTCTTATGCAGTTATGCCTCTCGCTCTTCAGTGACTATCTCTCTCCCAAGCTGGGTACGATTTTTTTGATCAGAAGTATTGAGGGGGCTCATGTGAGATTTATCACCAAGTAATGGGTTGCCGCCATTCTCGGCCTCCGCTATGCTCTTGCTTCCATGCTTCCAACATTCGCACCATACTAGCTAGTAGACAAACTAGTAAAAAGCCACCATTTTTTCCTCTCCTTCTCTCTCATCGTTATTGCGGCATCTATCGTTTTCTGCTGCATAACCCTAACCCCGTACTAAATCCTCCATTGGGAAATGACCATATTATTACGGCACCCCATGCCTTTTTTCTCCATCTCAGCCAGGCCCCATTTCTTTCCTAGGGAGCTTCAGGGAATGGTTCAAGGTTGTCTTTCTATGACCTGCTAAAAGAGTAAAAGGAGCCGGAGCTTGAAGATGTGAATTCCAATCTTTATTTCTTTCAATAAATTTAGTTGTTTTTTTTTTCCCTTCATGTGTAAAGTGATTGGTAGATCAGTACTACGTTTTACGTACCAAATTAAGGATTAAATATATTTCTGGAGGTTTATCTGAAGATTAACGAATAAGTATGTTTCTAACCAATGAGAATGTTGTTATAATTATATTCAATTGGGAATTTTAGCTATTTGAATTAATAAATAAAAATTCGACCATATTTTGTTATGAATTAACCAAAATTATTTTTTCCATTTATCAAATTTTTTCTAAGAAAAGAAAATTAAAAATTCATTTATTGGGGCAGTTAATTGCAAGAATTGGAACAAGTGAAAAAAAACGCCTCCAAAACGGTGATACTTTTTTCTCGTTCCGAGCACCGTTAAGCTTTTTTGTGTCTCGGGGGACGCAATTCACTAGACCCACTGGGCCTTAGACGTGATGCGCTAACTAAATTTCCTTCCATATTAGTACAGCGGAAAACCACTCTTTAGTTAGGCGTTGGAGTTCACGTCGCAGACAAGTGTCTCGCACCGCTGTGCGCGTAATTCGATTCGCGAGTGTTACAAACGCTGTAATGGAGCGTGTTGTACGATTTATGGATGCGTGGGAAATTAGGATGGGATGTGGACAGGACATGAGGTGGGACTATTGATGACAAAGACATGGAAAATCTGGGCAGCTCGTGTAATAATGCGGTTTTGATTGAAGTTGTATGGAAAATATAAACAATACTGTCTTTGAGACGGTGGCGGTCCTGGCGGACTGGCTGCTTGGAGCTCCTCGGTAAACAAACGGTTGTTGATTTATGGCCTGTGGTGTGTTTGTTTTTCTAAAATTTTGGGGTTTGAAATTTTCAACAAAATAAATATATTTTAAAATTTTTAATTTTTATACACATACACTCTACTTTTCACAAACCCAATAAATCTCAATAAAGTAAAGATTCCCAAAATTTCAGGAATATCCCTGAAATTTCCACAAACAAACAAACGCCCCCTTTGTTTCTTAAATTTTAATTTCCGATATTTTATTGCTATTATAATTTTTTCTTTCTCTATCTTTTTAATAATTTATTAAAAAAATTGACAAATTGTTATTAAAAAAATTAAACCTTTCTAACTAAATATCTTTTCAAACAATGATATATATATATATATATATAACAGTCCACAACCCACAAATAGTGATGAGTCGTGCTTTTCATTCACACTACACAATCTTAGTTAGTCTTGATCATTGAGTCAATTCTAGTGAGTTCATTCATTCTATTTTAAGTGCTTGTTTAGACGCCAAATAGAGAATTATCGTTGCTTCTTAGAAAGCACACTAGACTCTTAAAACCCTATTAATCCAAGTTACATGATTGTGAATGGCTATATGTAGAGCGAGACAACAGCAGGAGAAAAGAATTTGATAAGAGAGAGATTCTTGGAAGGAGGCAGGTTGTTAAGGAAGATTTAGTGATATTTGATAAGTACAAATTTTAAGAATATTTGATCGTAAAATTATTTTTATTAGAATTTATTTAAAAATTAAAGAGAGTGATAATTTAATGAATTTTTTAATAAAAAAATAATGGGGTTTGTTAAAAGAATAAATAGAAAGTATTTGATGTAATTTTTTTTAATGAAAAATATCTTAAAATTTGTATAAAACTTTTAAACATTTGAAGATGTAATACTGACTTTTTTAAAAAAAAATGTATAAAAACATCGAATATATTTGCTTTCAAACAGCCGCTTAGGATGGGTGCAAAACACGTGGTATGGAGACGAAGGAAGAAGAAGGCATCGAAGAAAGGCCCAAAAAGGGATGGGGGAGACAGCTGGAGAGGCAAATGGGCTGTCCCTATCAGCCGAACAAAACAAACCGCCCTCTCTTATCCCCTTCGGCTAAAACCTTTCCTCTCTCTCGCTGTTACAAATTTCGAGTTGGAAGCGTGACTTGTACTCCACCCACTCCTCCCTCCCTATTTTTGAATCATGCTATATCTGACGACCAGGACATGTGCTTTGACGATCAAGTTATTGACCAAATAGGGTTAGACCAACCGTGCATTTATAATACGAGCCGTTTCCAATTTTTCACCTCGACAAGCGGACCCGCCATTACTTCTCTTAAGGATTCCCCCCACCCGCTTTATTATCTTGCCGCAAAAGCCAACACACTCACCCTATGCCCACGGCACTAGCCCCTCCCCACTTGTCTATAGTGTTAATCATGTTCAGAAAAATGATTTGTCTATAGTGTTCTTTATGAGTGAAATTATTCAGAGAAGATTATTCTACTTTGGGATATCGATTTCTATAAATATAGTCTTTATAGCTTTCGAATAAACTAAATAAATAAAGAGAAGTTCACATGTATTATTTACCTTGAATTATTTGAAGCCCCCGAAGCTTCCCAAGCTATATTATTATACTACTATCGTCGATTGTGTTTGTTGAGCTTTGCTTTCTCGCATAAATTTGCTTTAAATCATCCAATACGATTCCAAATTCATGCGTGTAATGTACATGCGCTCGAGAGACTGAAAGCGACACATTCCCCGATCACTTTGGTTTGTGTGCCGAGTAGCTTCCGAGTTACCGCCGTCCAAGAAATACCGCCTTAAATAGTGTTTTTTTTAATAGGCAAATTTAAGAAGCAGGGCTAAGCCTACCGGGTAGGGGACTTGATTTCCGGATCTATATTCTATCCCTTCCCAAAGGTCGGACGTGCCAACTGAGCTAAAGCTCGTTGGCGCCTTAAATAGTGTTCGAAAACCGCTTCTGTATATATTTCGGTTTGTGCTCGAATTTAATTTTTACCGACACAATGGGAGTCTGCGTGCAGCGTGCCGTACCAGTTTATCCTCTTAATAGGCTTCATCCGGATTCCGGACCTAGGAATCGGCTTTTATATATGTTTTTTTGTTTTGTTTTCTCTGGGAAAAGGTTTTAGGGCACAAAATATTTCACCTACTCTTAATAAAATACTTTAATATAATCTCTCTCCCACAAAAAAATAAAAAATGAACTTTATCTTCACTTTTTCACTAAACCTAATACCAATACTAAACCCAATATAAAAATTTTTATAACACAAACATAATCTTACTATCATAGCAAAGGTGAGTCCGTTCCTCTATTTATCCGAATGTATTTTTTTTTGGTATTTTATTGAAATCGAACATTTTGGTTCAGCACGTGAACTTTTTGAATATCTTTTATTATTCATAGTAAATTAAAAAATAAATTTAAACATTTAAATGAATTCGATAATCATCATATATTATATTTTATTTTGAGACATCTTTTAAAAAAAATAAAAATTACAGTATTTTTTTAAATATTTATAATAAATTAACAATAAAATAAAAATTCAATCAAACTACATATGTCATACTTTATTTTAAGAAATATTTTATTTTATTTTTAAAAAAAATTAGAACCGTAAAATTCAATCAAATTATATATGTTATACTTTATTCGATTCTGATTCTAAAAATTGTCAAAAATGACTTTCGATTTCGACATATCAAAATTTTCGAAATCGGAACTGAAATTGAAAATTCCAATTTTTACCGAAATTTTTACTCATTCTTATGTCCTCGCCTTTCTAAGACCATTTTCTTTAAAATTTGTTGGTGTGAAAAGTTATTGAAATTTATATTAAAATTTTGAAATTTTGTTCTTTGGTTATAAAAAAACTTATAATTTTTGCCAAGAATAAAAAACTGATATTATTTTTATATAAAAAGTGAATATTTTTATTCTAATTAAGAAATAATTTGTTTTATTTTTCTCTTTAATTATTATTAGCTAATTCTATTATGATATAAATGGGCATAAAAAAACAGAAACTATGCCAGACCAGTTCGTGCATGTAATGCTATAATGCTGGCAAGAGAAAAAAGGTCATGTTTTTCTTTAGCTAAAAATTTTAGAATTTGAATTTAACTTTCTAAATTTATATTCTTAATATTACTCCAACATGCATATCAATACAACTCAACATTATCTTTTTACACACATCAATATAATTCAATAATTTTTACGCAAAGACTAATAAAGCTCACATCAACTAATTATTCACCATATTCTTAAAATTAAACAAATTTAACCAAAAGACTTCCCTCTGCCAATAACCAACAACGCGGTAACGACGGCACGGATCGCTTGGTTCGCCTGCTAAAAGTCCATTCCAAGCTACCACCGCGAAAGGAAGTTGTCATTGTCTTGTCAATCCTTCCTTCAGTTGCATCATCGCGCTACTTGGTAGTTGGGAATGATCTTTCAATATCCGGGGACAGCTCCCGGAAATATTTTAGTGTTTCCTCTATCTTTTTAAGGCATTTTATACTAACGACATAAGTAGGGGATTTGTTTGACAAAATTTCATAGAATATTTTTAAAAATATTTGAATATTGAGATTTATTAGGATTTGTAAAATGCTTAGAATATGTGTAGATATTAAAAATGTTGGAATGTATTTATTTTGCTCAAAATTTTCATATCTCGAAATGTTGGTTAAACAAAAGCTACCTAGATATGAGTTCAAAGATTTTTTTATTGACATCAAATTATTGACTTAATGGACACTCGAAGTGTAAAGATTTAACTATTACTCTCTCAATCAGTCGGTACATATTATAACTGAGTTAAAGGCATGTTTGTTTCCCAAAATATTTGGGGTCTCAACAATTCGAGCAAACCAAACATCTACACACTTTACTTTTCACAAATCTCAATAAATCTCAATAAAGTAAAGATTTCCAAAATTTCGATAATATTCTCCAAAATTTTGACAAGCAAACAACCCCTAAATCTGTTCAAGCTCAGTACACAAATGTGTGGAGCGGAATTCTCTAATTATCTCGTCACCTAAAAAAGAAGAAAAAAAAAAGTTGAATTTAGTACCCTATTTCATGGGCCTTCATCAATTTGACAAACTTTGACGACCATGGATCATGTACAAAGCAAATGGGTTTTAAGCCCAAATGAATTTGAGTCCCAGTGTCTTTCTCGTTAGCTTTTTGGTTGGGGTTTGGTCTTCCTTTTAAACTTGACTGGCTTCAATAGCACGTTAAGTTACGAAACTAGTGAGAGGCCTGGAGGTGTGGAAAATGGGCCAAAGGGCCCAATAGGACAGGCCGAAGAGTCCTGGAATTGCATCCTTCTGCCTGAACATCGCTTGCTTGCTTCAAGCATTACCGCAGGCGCCTGCTGGGAGGTGGAAAATCAGAGATGGCTTCGGAGATGGATAGGATGGTGTAGGAGGAGGGCCATCGATACGCCAAACAAGTGAGCCAAAACGGGTGTGTTTTATGCCAATAAGCTGAAAAATATTGGGAAGTATCTTATTGACATAAAGCTTGATACAAAGTTAAGAAAAAACAAAGAAGACGTACTGGAATGGTAGTGCTCTGACCATTGATTTATTAAAGCAATAAGGGGCCTATAAATAGGCTTTACAGCGGAGCAGTTCGTACTAGCACTAAGCCACTAACTACAACTTCTATAAAATAGGATCACATGGGACACGTTCTCTGCCACTAAAAACAAATAACTAAATACCTAAAGACTCGGTCAAGTGATAACAAATAACTAAATACCTAAAGACTCGGTCAAACTTAATAAAACGTTTAAATCTTAACACCCTCCCTTAAACTGAAATCTGCAGAAATCAGTTTAAAAGAAAATCAACCCTCTGTAACGTCCTTTATAGCAGCACGTGAACAAACTCCAAGTAAACCACGCAACTTCACAAATGTAGCCAACTTGAGAGGCTTGGTTTGTATATCTGCAACTTGGTCTTCACTTCGAAAATAAACCAGTTTGATTGTTCCATCATTGCTGAGATCTCTTAGAAAATAATATTTCACGTCGATATGCTTACTTCTTCCGTGTAGCACAGGATTCTTAGAGAGTCTGATTGTTGAGTTGTTGTCACAAAAAATTGTAGTAGCTTCAACTTGCTTGAACTGTAGCTCTTCAAGAATTCTTCTCAACCAGATAGCTTGACAAGCACAAGCTGTTGCAGCAATAAATTCAGCTTCTGTAGTTGACAAGGTGACAATTGGTTGCTTCTTAGAAGACCACGAAACAGCCCCTGTACCCAACATAAAAACATAACCTGAAGTGCTCCTTCTATCATCTTGATCTCCTGCATAATCACTGTCAGTAAACCCAAACAACTCTAATTTTTCACCCTTCTTGTAGAACAGCCCTAAATCTCTAGTTCCTTGCAAATAACGAAGGATTCTCTTGGCAGCTAACAAATGCATTTCTGTTGGATTCTCCATATATCTACTTATTAAACTCACAGAATACATTATGTCTGGCCTTGTTGCAGTTAAATACATCAAACTACCAACAATTTGCTTGTAAAGTGTGCTGTCCACCTTCTTCCCTTCATGATCTTTGTTTAGCTTCAAGCCAAACTCAGTTGGAGTACTTACGGGATTGCAATCCTTCATCTGAAATCTGTCCAAAATATCTTGCACATACTTCTTTTGAGAAATAAAGATTCCATTAGCTGATTGCACTACTTCTATGCCAAGGAAGTAATGCATCATACCAAGATCAGACATTTCAAATTCAACCATCATAGATTTCTTGAATTCTTTAAACATGACACCATCATTTCCAGTAAATATAAGATCGTCTACATATAAGCAAACCATGAGTAGTTTCCCCTTATCTCCACTTTTAACAAAAAGGGTGTGCTCATACGGACATTTGTGAAAGCCTTCCTTTAAAAAATAAGTCTCTATACGACTATACCAAGCTCGTGGAGCTTGTTTTAATCCATAAAGAGCCTTTTTTAATCTATACACTTTATGCTCATTGCCAATCTTAATATGACCAAGAGGTTGTTCTACAAATACCTGTTCCTCCAAGTTTCCATGCAAGAATGCTGATTTGACATCCAGTTGGAAAATAGGCCACGAGTTCTGCGCCGCCAATGCAATCACCAATCTGATTGTATCATGTCTTGCGACGGGAGCAAAAACTTCTGTATAATCGATCCCATATTCCTGCTTATATCCCTTAGCTACCAATCGCGCCTTATACTTATCAACTCCACCATCTTCCTTTAGTTTTGTTTTGAAGACCCACTTTACACCGATGGTTTTGTGCCCTTTCGGAAGATCAGTTAGTTCCCAAGTATCATTTCTTTCAATGGCATCGATTTCATCATTCATCGCCTTTCGCCATTTTTCTTCTTTGACAGCATTTTCAAAAGTTGTAGGATCACAATCTGAAAATAAAGCAAAATGAGTGATTGGATCTACAATGTCATTTACCTCATAGTCTTCCATCCATATGGGCCTTTTTCGACTACGACGAAGAGATTGAGCTGCTGTATCAGTAGCTTCTGCTGTTGTTGGCAATATTTCAGCAGCTGTTGGAGTTGCTTCTGATGAATTTTCAGGCATAAAGGTTGCTGGAGTTGACTCTATTTCAGAATCATTGTCTAAAAGAACTTGAGTAGGTTGCTGCCTATTCCAATCCCAAGTGCTTTCTTCATCAAAAACAACGTCTCGGCTGGTCACAATTTTCTTGGTTAGTGGATTAAACAATTTATATGCTTTGGATGTTTCACTAACACCAAGAAAGACACACTTTTCGCCCTTATCATCAAGCTTCTTCCTTTTCTCATCCGGGATATGTGCAAAAGCAATGCAGCCAAAAATTTTAAAATAATCTACAGCTGGTCTCCTTCCACTCCAAGCCTCCTCTGGTGTCATATTAGGAACAGCAAATGTAGGACTTCTGTTCAGGATGTGGATACTCCAATTTACTGCTTCAGGCCAAAAAGGTTTTGGAATTCTCCCTCTTGCCAACAAGCTTCTCACCATATTTAGGATGGTTCTGTTTTTCCTCTCTGATACACCATTTTGTTGTGGTGTATAAGCAGTTGTCAGCTCTCTTCGAATGCCATGAACTTCACAAAAAACATCAAATTCAGTTGAACAATATTCTCCACCACGATCTGTTCGGAGAGTCTTAATGGACTTTCCTGTTTCATTTTCCACACGAGCCTTGAAGCTTTTAAATGCACAAAAAACTTCTGATTTCTTCTGTAAAAAATAAACCCAAGTTTTTCGAGTATAATCATCAATGAAGGTAATTAAATATCTTTTACCTCCATTAGAAAATGGTGTTATTGGGCCACAAATATCAGAGTGGATTAGCTCCAAAACACCTTTTGCTCGCCATGACTTCCCTTGAGGAAATTGAGAACGATGTTGTTTGCCAACAACACATTCTTCACAAACTTGGGAAGGAATACTAATCTGAGGAAGACCTGTCACCATATCTTTATGTTGGAGGGTCTTCAATCCACCAAAACTCAAGTGGCCATAACGAAAATGCCACAACCAAGAAGGATCTTTTACTTCAGCTACCAAACAATTTTGAACACTTTCAATCTTCAATGGAAACAACCTGTTTGAACTCATTTGCACAACTGCAATTGCTCCTCTAGTAGGATCATAAATCTCACAAGCACCCTTTTGAATGCTGATTATATAACCTTTTTCTTGCAATTGACCAGCACTTAACAAATTGCTTTTCAAGTCAGGAACGTAAAAGACATTAGAAATTTTTTCTACAAAACCATTCTTGGTTCTTATCTCAATATCACCCTTTCCTAGCACCCTCACAGTGGAACAATCACCAAAACTTACTGTAGAATGAAAGTCTTCATTTAAATAAGAAAAAGAAGACTTACTTCCACACATGTGATTACTGCAGCCCGTATCCACATACCAAACATCAAACCCAGGTTCTTGATTAGCATGAACAGCCATTAACAAAGTCTCCACTTCCTTCTTTTCAGCAAAATTTGATTGTTCTTCCTTTTCTTTATCATTAGGCAGCTTAGTATAACATTCAAAACGATAGTGTCCAAGTTTATGACATCTAAAGCATTCTACCTTGGATTTGTCCCAATGTTGATCTCGTCCTCTGCCTTTGCCCTGAAATTGATCATCATTGGCTTTGAAATAGTTGTTGCTACCTCGATCTCCCCTTCCTCTGCTGCCATTTCTATTGTCGCGATCTCCGCTTCCTCTACCTCTGCCTCTACCCCTTCCTCTAGAGTTTGAGAAATGAGTAGAAGTGAAAGCCTTCAAAGCTTGCTCCTCTGAAGTTGAACTTCGGTTTATTTTCTGTTCATGGACCAGCAAGGAGCTCTGCAGTTCATTAAGAGAGAATGCATCTATATCGTTTGATTCTTCAATTGAACACACCACATAATCAAACGTTGGTGTCAGGGAACGTAAGATCTTCTCCACAATGGTGACATCGTCCATCTTCTCACCATGAAATCGCATTTTGTTGCTTATCTCCATAGTCCTAGCACAATAGTTGGTGACAGATTCCCCATCCTTCATTTGTAGAGTCTCAAAATCTCTTCTCAAAGCTTGAAGTTGTGCACGCTTCACTCTAGCAGAGCCTTGATATTTTTTCTTCATCGAATCCCAAATATCCTTCGAAGTTTCTTTGCTAAGAATTGTTTCCAAGATGGGACGATTAATGGCCTGAAAAAGATAATTTTTTGCCTTCAAATCTTTTAGCTTTCTCCCTTCCAACTCTGTTTTCTGGGCTTCCGTCAAGACTGTACCTGTTGCTGGTTCTTGAATTCCAGTTTCAACAATCGGCCAAAACTCTTTTGACCGTAGAAAATTCTCCATCAGCATACTCAAATGGTCATAGTGACCATCAAAGCGTGGAATCGCCGCCTGGACAAAATTTGAATCTGACGCCATGGATTCTGTTTGCGAACTCTGTCACTCTTGCTTTCTCTCAGACTTTTTTTTTCACTCTGATACGAACTCTGTCTCTTTTGCTTTCTCTTACACTTTCCCTCTGATACCACTGATACAAAGTTAAGAAAAAACAAAGAAGACGTACTGGAATGGTAGTGCTCTGACCATTGATTTATTAAAGCAATAAGGGGCCTATAAATAGGCTTTACAGCGGAGCAGTTCGTACTAGCACTAAGCCACTAACTACAACTTCTATAAAATAGGATCACATGGGACACGTTCTCTGCCACTAAAAACAAATAACTAAATACCTAAAGACTCGGTCAAGTGATAACAAATAACTAAATACCTAAAGACTCGGTCAAACTTAATAAAACGTTTAAATCTTAACAAAGCTTGTCCATGGAATCACATTGAGTGCGTGTAAAATATGGAGAGAGAGGAGAGAGGCTTGGATTTGGAACATAGAAAACATCATGGAACTAATCAATCACGTTTCTTTTTGTCGTGAGCTCCGTGGCGGCTCGCTAACCAGGCCCATTATAGAATCTTTTCTTTGAATGCAAGTGTTGGCGCATTCTCAGTAGTGAGTATTCTGATTCGAGTGTGGAGGACGACACGACCAAAGGGAGATGGTGGGAGCTATTTCTTTCACATCTGCTGAGGTTCTGTGGATGGGGGTGGCTCTATTCTGAGTGCTTTTGGAAGTCAGGCCCCACCGCACCGCATCGATAAAGAATCCTAGTCTGTCTCTCCCTAGAAAACCTGTGAAATACAATTAAATATTCATCCAAAAACAAAAGAAAATCATGCGGATTCATTCAACCTCAAATTGCAAATGCATGGAGTATCATATCACAACCCACGGAAAGCGAAATCCTCTGTTCTTCTACTGTTCTACATTATACGTAGCATGTTCTTTTTGCTCCGCAACAATGTTTAGCAATTGTACCATGCTCTTGCTTCTTTCATACTATGTTCTCTCCTCTATTGGGCTTCTTTTCGTTTACTCATTCTCATTGCCTCCATCACCATATACCTTCTCAAATTCCGCCATAGCCTTCCCAGATATTCTCAGCGTTTCGTGCCATGGAATGCGTCCGACTCATCATCTTCACCTTGCCTATGGCTGGGAGTTCGTTGCTATCCCGACAACAGCTTTCAAGTCAAGGCCTTAAATCTTTCAGGCTTTGGACTCTCCGGTGTCTTAAACGACTCGATTTCCTATCTCTGCCTTCATAAACGTTTGCTCTCTCTTGACCTCAGTGGCAACAGTTTTAGCGGTGGCATCCCTCAGCTACTTGGGAACTGTGGCCAGCTTAATACTATTCTTCTCAATGACAAGAGCTTCCAAGGACCAATCCCTCCGGAGCTTTTCAGATCAAAGCAGCTTTTACGGCTTGATTTGGGTTATAATTCTCTCTCTGGTAATATTCCTCCTCAGGTAAGCCTCTGCATCCACCTTGAATACATTGGATTATACAACAATTATCTGAGTGGAGAGCTTCCAAGTGAAATCTTGTCTCTACCACTATTGAAGCGTCTTTATTTGAACACAAACAACTTTACAGGGTCTTTACCAGAGTTTCCAACTTTCTGTTCAATATCTGATCTTTGGATTCATGAGAATGAATTATCCGGATCTTTACCTCGTTCTTTGAGCAATTGCCATAAACTGACAATGCTTATTGCATCGTTATACAACTTTGGAGGGATTATTCTACCAGAGATCTTGAAGGGTCTTTTGCAACTTGAGGTTCTCCATCTTGATGAAAACAATCTTAAAGGGGAAATACCAGAGACTTTGTGGAGCCTTGAAGGATTGCAGGAGCTTGTTCTTTCAGGCAACAAGCTAAATGGAAGTATACCTGAAAGAATTGTTCAATGCCATTTGCTGACGACAGATATTGCCCTCTCGGGTAATAAGCTGGTGGGTCAGATTCCTCGTTCAATCGGAGATATAAAAGGTTTGGAACATTTGTTTCTCTTTGATAACGTACCTGACGGCCCATTACCTCCTGAGCTTGGGAGCTGTGCTTCACTTGTTGAATTTAGACTGCAGAATAACTTCATCGGAGGAACAATTCCTCCAGAAATTTGCAATCATGGAATTCTAGAGGTCCTTTTTCTATTCAATAATCATATCAAAGGCCATATTCCGCTACAGATCGGTAGAATGAGTAGTCTTGTGGAGTTGGCTTTGTATAACAATAGCTTAATCTGGAAGCGTCCCACCCGGTATTACCCAGTTGACAAATCTCACCATTTTGTCCTTGGCTCACAATGATCTCACGGGCCAGTTACCATACGAGTTAGGCAAGAACAATTTTACTGGTCTAATTAAATTGGATTTAACCGGGAACAACCTATATGGACCAATCCCTTCCAGTATATGTTCTGGCAATAGTCTTTCAGTTTTGGCACTAGGGAACAACCGTTTTGCTGGAAGTTTCCCAATGGGCATTGAAACATGTTCATCTCTTAGGAGGTTGATTATTAGTAACAATCTTTTGCAAGGGTGTGTACCTGCTGATTTGAGTAAGAACTCTGGCATTTCTTTCCTAGGCGTTCGAGGTAACTTGCTTCACGGAACAATACCTCCATCATTGGGTTATTGGAGCAATTTGACCATGCTTGATTTTTCAGAAAATAGATTATCTGGTACTGTACCTCCAGAGCTCGGTAAACTTGAGCATCTTCAAATCTTGAGACTTTCTTCAAATAAATTGGCTGGGAGGATTCCCTATGAGCTGGGACATTGCGCAAACCTGATCAAACTGGACCTCGCCAAGAATGAACTTTCAGGAAGCATTCCTTTGGAGATTACCTCACTTGGAAAACTGCAAAGCCTTCATCTTGAAGAGAACAAACTCAGTGGAGCTATTCCTGACACTTTCTCTTCATCTTATAGTCTGTTTGAATTGCAGCTTGGAAGCAACTTGCTAGAAGGCCCTGTTCCTTGCAGTTTGGTTAAACTTCATCACTTCAGTTCAGCTCTTAATTTGAGCAATAATAGGCTAACCGGTAATATCCCAGTATGCCTCGGCGATCTAGACAAGTTAGAAATTCTTGACCTATCAAGCAACAGATTCTCTGGTGAGGTACCAACTGAACTAAACAGCATGATCTCCCTTATCTTTGTGAACATATCATTCAATCAACTTTCAGGAAGACTCCCTTCTGCTTGGTTAAAATTGGAGGCTTCATATCCAGGGTCTTTCCTTGGAAACCCAGGACTTTGTTTGCTCGGCAATGAAGGAAAATATTGTGAAGAATCTAGAAATAATCATACAAGAGGGCTAGCGTGTGCTGCTGTGATTATTAGTGTTGTAATCTCAGTGCCTCTATTTTGTGCTTTAGTTTATGTAATAATAGCTAGAGGCCTTGGGAAGAAATCTACTCCTGGTCAATCTCCTCTTCCTGATTGTCGATCAAAACTGAAGATTTACCTCAAGATTTAAGGTTTGAAGATATTATGTGTGCCATGGAAGGCTCAAGCGACAAGTACGTGATTGGAAGAGGCAAACATGGGACTGTTTACCACGCAAAATCTGCAAACTCCCGAAATGACTGGGCAGTCAAGAAGGTGGACTTGTCCAAGACAAGCTTTATGCTGGAGATGAGGACTTTAAGCTTAATTAGGCATCGCAATGTAATAAAGATGGCAGGGTATTGTATCAAAGATGGATATGGTTACATTGTCACCGACTACATGCCAGGAGGTACCCTTTTTGATGTACTGCATCGGAGCGAACCACGCTTGGTGTTGGACTGGGAAGCTAGGTACCGTATCGCTTTTGGTGTTGCACAAGGCCTTTCCTACCTTCACCATGACTGTGTGCAACAAATAATCCATAGAGATATCAAAACAGATAACATTCTAATGGATTCAGAATTGGAACCAAAGATAGGAGATTTTGGGATGTCGAAATTGGTTAATGATTCTGATTCAAGCTCCACAAGGTCTCCTGGACAAGAAAGAACCTGCAGGAGAATGATGAGTTCAATTGCTTCCTCGATGACGAAATCGGTTATTGGGGTAGAGATGGACAACAAAAGGCATTGAAGCTGTTGGACTTGGCGCTTGACTGCACTGAACAAGTGGCAGATAGGAGACCCTCGTTGTAGGATTCCTTACGAAGTTGAACGATAACCATGCAAGAAAGTGTTGGTACCAGAGAATGTTGGGAGAATTGATACAAAATCGTTTACTTCTTTCATGAAATTTTCGCTGGAGTAGAAATAGAAAAAGAAAAAAGGAGGAAAAGCAAAGCCATCTATTTTGTTTGGTCAGATGCCTCAAGTTTATGCCATATCATGTTAAAGCAGAATCCCACTAATCTATGAGCCACCTAGCTTTGACAATTTGCAATAGAAATGTTCCAAGGTGGGCAACGTAACTGGTGGAGACAGTGTTGCAAGTAGAGAGGAAAAAGAGCCAAACCCTTGCGACTATTAGAAGATACAGTCCCAGACAGGGTACGTAGGAGAAAGAGCATTTGATACTGGCAAGTGCCAACCATTAAATCTAGTGGACGAGGTGAAACAGGGTAAGAAACGAAAGACTTATCAAGTCTTCCAAATGGAACTTGTAAATTCCTCCGCAGATGAACTGAAATTTCCTCTCTCAATTTGCTACGTAGTCTCAGCCCATGAATTATGCCGAGACTTCTGCGAAGAGCGTAGGTCAGATGTGAACAAGAGCGTATGCCTTTTTATTTTTTTCATCGGTCATCAAAGTCTTGTCTTCGAAGGAATCACCAAGTTAATTTAAGGAATAACGTTCTATTTGCCAAAGTTTACATTATATGAATATTTGCATTTCTTGTTTTACATTATACTAAGAAAGGAGAAAGTCTCTGTCGAGCTCAAGATTTACACAATGCGCTATATAATTCGTGTTTATCTTATCATACGATATCTGTGCCTCAACTTCTCTCTCACAATTTCAGAATGACCATCATACAATGAACGTTTTTGGAGAACTTTTCTTATACTCCATGTTCAATTTTGTGCGTATGGCCTGTCAGTATAAGTATTGGCAGCTGGGTTGTGGCACATTTCATTAGATTTTGTTAAGTTCATCTACCACAATATTCCTTTCAAAATCTAGACACTTCCAAGACTAACAATCCCTCTATGACACTTATATTTAGAAATATTGAAGGAAATTAAAATCAAAGACTTTTTTATTTTCATATTAAAATGATCTCTTTCATTGGTTGGGGATGTAGTATAAACAAAAGGAGCAGCATCTCCACTGCTTGGACACACAGTGGTAACTATATTGCACTTGTTCTTGCTGTTATCTAATCAGCATCTATATTGTTTGTACAATTGTCATTTCTGCTATCAGAAGAACATCTTCATGGATAGTGATAACTATATTAAACTTCCAGTTTAAATCTTTATTTTGGAGTTTGGAGGATGAATCAGTGAAGCACTTGGCAATAGAGAATTCATGGTGGCTGTAGCAATTCTCTTGGATAATCCTAATTGTGATAGAATAGAATATGAAATTAGACTTGTATTGACTGATCTTCACTTAACGTTACTGTAATAAAAAAAAGAACAAAGAACAAAGCCAAATTCAAGGTTTGACTAACCTCCATAAAATTGAGAGAAGATTGATAAAAGTACTACTGGGTTATTTGATACCCTTCACAATGATAACTATCGCCCTATATACGTCACTAGTAATCCATTGCACTTCATAATCGTTAGCTGCCAGCTCCAAGCCCATTAACAGCATGAGTTTAACCCACTACAGCAACTCCTAACCTCAGTGAGCCCATAACTTCTCAGCCCATCATATCAGAAAGCCCACTACGACATAGTAAAACCATTCCAGCTCCAAGTGTCCACTTCTTGGCAGAACCTCTTAACTCTTGAAACTTCTAGTGTTCTGTCCCAAGTGTCCACAATGAAATACCTCAACATATTAAAATGGCACTAAAGCAAAACAGAATTTGAATCACAAAGGATAATAAATAACGGAATAACAGAAATATCAACAAAACCAGAGAGCTTAGCACGTGCAGCCCATTGAGCCAATAAATGGGCTTGTTGATTGGGTTAGGATTCACTTATTGGCCCAATCTGTATCATTGGGTTGACCTGTTGGTTTTAACCGTTTTGCAGCTATTCTAATGGACGACATTTGGTTTACGACCCAGGTTGGGCATAATGGAACTGAGTGTGGATGCATGGGTAACTGTTCAGGAAATAAACAAGAGTCAGACATGGGGCATTCACGCCAGCACATAAAAATCACATGACTCAGACTTATTAGGCATTGCTTTAGCTTAACCGGCAGCACACAAAAATCATTCACATGATTCAAAGACTTATTAGGCATTTGCTTGCTCCATCATTTGCAAGTGTAATTTTGTTCACTAAAAAAAACTCATCAACCAAAATAGATAAACTCCAAACGAATACTACTTGAGTACAAAAACTCAAACACAATTGAGATGCTCCAAACATCAAAACTCAAATTAAAATGTTGATGAAAAATGATCATTTTCATCAACAGATTGAGTATGCTAGAGTGACAACTTGGGATTATTTCTTAAAGAAACAGGGCGCAGGTGAAAAAAATTCATACTTGGAACTACAATATCAAATTGCAATAGCGTGCATCAAGGCACCTAATCTGTTGGACCCATGTGTTCTGAAATTTCATTTTCTTTCAACTTTTCCAAGGCTGAAATTCGCTGATTCAGCGAGTCAGTGAGGCCTTTCACCTGAAGAGAACCAAAAGACTCTTAATTAAAGACCATATCCATGTTCTTTCACAGAAAGGCAAAACACAAAAGAACATTGGGAATTTTTCTAAACAATTGTCCTACTCTTCATCCTTGCAAATACAAGAAACCTTAATGAGTAAAAGTGGTAACGATCATGGTCCTGTAAAACATGCCTTACGTTATGTCACAAACAAGGCATAAACCTAAAGCAAAATGAACATAGAAATCTTTCTTATCTGGAGGGAAAAATCCCAGTCTTTTCCTTTTTGAAGCTCAATTAAAAAGCCTACTTTAAAAGGAGGGGGGAGGAGAGAGAGAGAAGTTTCCTGACAATTTTGTGTCAGGATAATTCTGGCGATGCCAAGATATTAGAAATTTACTCCCATTTTGTGTTTCCTGAACTAATTCGATCATGGGTGCCTCCATGTATGCAAGCAATGGTTTAGTGGCATAGGTAGTGGCATGCTCTCATGGCTCCTATGAGTCACATTGTTTAAAAGCAAAGTTTTACAATCACATTACAACCAAATTCGAGCCTTGAAATGCTTAAAATTCATTTTCACAGGCAGGAAACAAGTGTAGTTCATGTATAGTGAGTTAAACTTCAAATTAGGTAGCTGAATTTCCCATTGTCTGAAGATGAATTGTAGGTACACCAAACCTAAAGAGAGAGAGGGTAATGCAGTAACAGTCTGCAGTTAGATTTATATGACGAAAGCACTATATCATCTTCATTATCACTGTCATAAATAACAGTAATCACAATCAAAATAATGATGATGATGATGACAACAAGAATGGTGATGATAATAACAATATTGCTGCTTCTACTTGCAACAACAGTACATCGACTGAAAAGATTGATTTTAATGTCTTACGCCAAAAAACCTTATCAGGGTAGTTCAGGAGAACTCAACACACTAGAACCTCCACAATAGAAATACATATATCAATCGCTTCTACCTCTTCCCATGTGACCATCAATAACAGAAATCGCTTCTACCTCTTCTACATATATCATCACTTATCTGTCAGCCACATAATGGCCAATGAGTTTCAGTTTTATACCATCGGTGGTTTGACCATTTAATTTCTTATATGCCCGACAGAAGCAGAGGAAAGAAGTATAAACAAACCTATGAGACAAAAACCAAGAATTTGGACCTCCAAAAAAGGTTGAGCAAAAAACCTATTTATGGTCCACTTGACAAAACCTAAAAATCCATGTTAGATTTCCAAGAAGGGCAAGGTAACAACTGAAAACATTGCTGGAAACAAAAAAGAAAGAACTTGAAGCTTGCAACTAGTAGAAGACAAAGTCCCAAACAGGCTGCATATGAAAAAGAGCATTTGAGCTAAAAACCAAATAAAAACAGTTCAAAATTTAGACATTTAAAATAAGGCACTCAGGCTAGGGATTGAAAGGATTAGCGACCTATTGCAACTAGGGAAACTTCTAGCAACATGGCTTCGTTTCCATTGCCCCAAATACCAAACCATTCCAAAATTCCAAATCCCTCCTATTCATCCAGCACGGTGCTTTTTTTTTTTCTTGGCTATCCAGCACAATGCTTGCTTTCTATCCCCTTGGATAAAGGACAAAACAGTACATCCCCGTTCCCAAAATCCAAAACCTGATTCCGTTAGCTAATTAATTTTAGACCCCAAACTCCTCTAAACAAAAGCAACCAACTTGCGTGGTTCATTTCTCACAAATGTCAGGATCAAACCAGAAGTGAAAAGTATTAACATGCTATCGGAGTCCACATTATGGTCTTTGTTAAATCATGGCAAATGAACATTTACAACCTCCAAGCTTCTACCAAACAAAACAAATATGAGACACACACTTCTCCTATGTACTCAAATTTTAGTATAAGATTTTGCATAGCCTAACTGCCGATCTAGCAACAATTCCTGAGGATTATCTTAAACACTCAACCATCGTTCTCCTCCATGATCCCACCTATCTAGCTCAAATAACTTCTTCAGCATAAAGCATACCATTAATCTAATAGTAATTACCCACTCGTTTTATGAACTACCGAAATTGCAGTAATTCCTACCCTTTCGAATATCTAATTTCTAACTCGACGAAATGGGTTTTGTGAAATCCACAAAATAAGCATTATTAGAAACCCAAATTCAAAGTCGAACTAGAAACCTCATGTTTTATTCATATAGTTTAATAAGTATAAATAAATCACAGACCCAACAGGAAAAAGAAAGAAGTTATAGTGATTTTAGGGGCGGAACAGTACCTGTTGGGAAATGGCCTCTTGAGCAACTTTGTAATCCCTGTGAAGAATGTAAAGCCCCACAAACGACGCCGCTGCAGCTCCCATGAAGAACGACGCCAATTTCACTCTCAGAACGTAACCCATGTTCCTCCTTAAGTCCTTTTCCCTCTCCCGCTATCGTCTCTGATTCTTAATAGCCCTCGTTTCGGTCTATTTGTGATCAAACGACAGCGCCACAATTCTCTCTCTAACGACGCCGTATGTCCAAAAGAACGTATTTTACGTGCTCGTAGTAAAAATGCCGCTTTTGCAACAGTGTCTTATATACACCGTAGGTCTACAGGGGAGACATAAACAGTGTCACCCTGTGGGTCCCTTTGAAGGTCAAACTGTTGGCTGGAAAACTAGGGCAAAGGATTAGATTTTGTCAGAGTAGAGAGAGGATAGAGAGATGCAGCAGTCACCACAAATGTTGAATGGGGCACCTTCAATTTCTCCCACTATTAATGTTACAACCGAACAGATTCAGAAGGTACCCATTACTCTTTCATTTGTATCTGTCCATGGACATGTGTGTATCTGTTGAGCTGGTGATGTATTATTTCTGCATGTGTGTTGAACGTGTGCATGCGTTGGTGAAAAGTGGGTCTTGGGACATGCAATAAGATAGCAAGTTATGCAGTAAACTCAGAACGAAAGTGGCTTCTTTGTTGAACATTAATCAGAGGGGCTAATTTTTCAAAATAGTGATTGATGGTAATGCCAGA
The DNA here is from genome assembly GCA_963930655.1 of Myrica gale. Taxonomy (NCBI): domain Eukaryota; kingdom Viridiplantae; phylum Streptophyta; class Magnoliopsida; order Fagales; family Myricaceae; genus Myrica; species Myrica gale. The sequence continues at coordinate 24,211,748 of OZ005611.1, forward strand.
GACAAATGAAATTGGTCCTGAAGTGTTTGATACATTGATTGAGTAAAGAATATCTACCATCTTTGGGGCTGGACATTGTCTCACGTGCAGCAACTTGTACCATGACTTTTCAATCAATTCCTTAGGTTTGATAACAAGCAAGCGTAGTCTGTGGCCGGGGATGTTTGATGGAACTAGCCTGCAAGGTTGTGATTTGTTTCTGCCTTTTTCGTATACAATAAAAGGACGTCATTCTCTTCACATTGAATATCTTCAAAATATATTTTCTACGCTTTTGAACAAGGTTATGTCGAGGCATATGGCACCTGTGAATCATCTTAGAAGCAGCAATTTTCACTAAGTTATGGGTGTCTTTGCATTCATCTTTCTGTTTGCATCTGAATTTTTTATGTTTTGTAAAGCGGATATACGTGATGCTTCCTATCGATGTCTTTATCTCCAATGTTTATAAGTAAATAGCAAGTACGCAGAACATTAGCCTGTTATGGAGAGTGCTGTTTCTTCCCGTCTTATCCTTCTAATGAACGGTACTGAATATGACAAGCTTTTGATTATAGCATTAAGTATCATGCTTAGGGAGTACTTTCTTCACTTCGATACATGTCTGTCTAGCCTTATTCATGATCCAATCTAACAGATACGTTTTGGTACAAGTCCAATTTGTAAACGTTGATTTGAGGGCCTGCTTCTTAATAGCAAGTTTCACTCTTCCTGAAGTTGAACAGGAAAAGAAATCCTATTACCCACAGATTTAAAGATGCTGATATCTTATGCTTGGTGCAGTACCTGGACGAGAACAAAGATTTGATTCTGGCGATAATTGAAAATCAAAACCAAGGAAAATTTGCAGAGTGTGCCCCGTAAGTGGTAAACAGACTATAATGTTTTTCTTCTGTTTGTTTCTCTCATTTAATGGTACATTCTACATTCTTTCTAAAATTTTATTGTGAGCAATTGCCTGCCTGGCCGGCTTTAAGCATCCTTGGGACTTCCTGATTATTTCAGCCTAAATTTGAATTCCTTGAAGTATAAGGCATTTTTTCTCCCTTTTCAGTTGTGACTATATAGCATAACGTTTTGCACTTTCCATCTGCTAGTTCTTGGACGAGAGTGGAGGAATTTTTATTGGATTGGCCTTTCTGGAACCTTCAATGGTCCATTCCTGGTGGAGCAATTATGTTGGATTAGTTGTGATGGGGGATAAGGGAAAGAAGATTTATTGCACTATGGTGAGGAAGCAGTGGCATCTCACCTCTGGCCCCAACAAAAGAGTATTTGTTGAGCATACCACAATTAGGTCTCGTTTTTGTTAGGGATAACATTCTAAAAGAATCTGACAGCTATAAAAGACTGCAAAAGCGAATAGAGACGTATATTATGAACATACTATCATCTTCTCATTTCAGACTTGTATCTTTCTCAAGTCCTGCATCTCTCAAGCCAGAGCTTTTTTATCCAGAAAATCTTAAATATTTTTCATAGTAATGTACAAGTGTTGCTGGGAAGTTGAATATCTTAAGTCAGTCCACTTATGCTTGCAAATGAGTCTTACCATGCAATGAAGGGAGAAATTTATTTAGTAAAGACCAAGATACGAGATAAGTCATAGAGAATCAATTGGCTACACCCTAGAGAAAATTTAACCAACAAATAAACTTCGCTCAATTGAAAAGTTCTATAATCATCTGGAATTTTCGGACTGGAAGAAGGTTCAATTAGCATATCAAGTGTTTGAACTACCAGAGTAGAAGAAACAAGCAGAATTCTTCTTGTATAAGATTTGACTATTGAACTCTGTCTTCTTCCAACATTGCTTACAGGTGAACAGTTTGGAGAGTTTATGCTCTGCTTTTATATACTAATGACATTGTCTCAGCTTACAAATCCATTGTGAGGTAAATGCTTCTCAAAATAGTAGATAGAAGTCCTAAAATGACAAGGCACTAGTAAGTATTCTAGGACCAAAGATGCTTAAGGTTAACTCTTTGACTTTTATAGGTGATTAGTGAAGGAAAAAATTTATCACTATAACGATTGTCTTACAATCATGAAACTAGGATGAGATGTTTAGTCAATCATGAGATGGGTTAGTGGTGGGAAAGGAAAGGATTAAAGTAGGGATGAGTGCTTTGTTCAACTCTAAATGTATCAGCACTAAATGAACTCTTGGTATGAAACTAGGATGAGATGTTTAGTCAATGTTTAACAAAGACCAGTTTATTTTCAATCAAGGATTGCTGCAAGGACAAAGGAAAGACACCTACGCCTTGAGAGAAGACAAAACCTTGTGGCCTATTAATTATGACCATGAATTGAGTTGCATTGTCAAGATAAAGAACTTGTGCAATACAGGTTACTGGGATAAGATTTTCTGGGGACAACTATTTTTGTCTCCACTCTTGTATGTCGACATAAATCTCCGCAGTGATGACATTTTCATTTAGTCACTCATGGTGAAATTTGATCGTAATATATCTATCTACGTTGTAGGTCCATAAGTTCACCATCTTTTTTGCCTCATATGGCCGGTACTTCACCATATGAACAGAGAGCTAGAACGTTCTCTAGGATGTTTTCTGATGTTTGAATCCCAAGTCAAAATTCAAATGCTGCAATCTTCGATTTCTATAGGATCCATCTTTTTTTTGCTTGATTGGATGAACTTAGTGGAATTGTGTTGGCATAGTGTCTTCTCAATGCTGTCTTATCTTTTCTGGGATCATAATCTTCATCATAGCTTTCCAGTATGAAGATTTCTGATCAGCAGATGGCATTTTGGTTTAGGTACCAAGCCCAGCTTCAGCAGAACTTGACATTTCTAGCTAGAATCGCAGATGCCCAACCACAAGCACCAACCATACTTTCCCAGGTGAATTAGCTCAAAAGTCAAAAGCTTTGAAAAACTTATCGTTGAATGATTACTTTGCTTAACCTCCTCGATATATTCGCAGATGCCCTCACAGTCTGCAGCGCAACAAGGACTTGTCATGCAGCGTCCCCAAGCCCCAATGTCTCAGCAACAACAAGGTCCTTATATGCCAGAGTTGCCATTCCAGTTGAATGACCAGCAGCTGAAAAAACAATCAGTCTACCTCCAGCAACAGCAACTTCTCAAAGGGCAGATGGGCGTGAGACCAGGAGGAACAAGTGACATGTATCACGCTACTCACAGTGGCCACGGAAACACTTCTTTTGGTATACAGGGAAGCAAGCAAGATAGCTCAGAGGCCAATGCTGGAGATTTTCTTGGAAAGTTAGGTTCCAGATATAATAGTACCGAGCAGTAGGCACAGTACCTCTGGGCCTTCAAAGTTTTCCCTCTTTTTCCTTTTCAATACCTACTACTATTTTCAATCCTCTGGGCTGCTGCACTAATCATTTCAGTAGGATGATACACAACATTCCTTCCAGTGTACTCTTTTTTTGTCAGTAACAAAATTAGGCAAAGCACTTCCGTTTTTATAGGACAATTTTTTCAGTTCTGCCTTCATCTATTTTTAGTTTGTGCAGCATAGGCGAACTACTAATGCAGGCGGTACCTTCTTTTTATCTAGACAAAATAAAGTATATCCTACGATGACCACGACCAACATTTTAAAATTTCGGCTGCTAGGTCATCGTTCCTTTGTTGTTTTCCCACGCCACAGTGAAACTTCGATTGCATTATTTGTGAGAATTGTTTGACGTGAGATTGGTGCTCCTGAAAAGCTAAAGCCCGTTCAGCTTCCGCTGAGGCGAGCTAATGCATTGTTTCTTTCCTGAACCGAATGTCGGAAAGAGAAACTGCAATTTTTCATACTTGGAAAAGCACAAGGAAGCCGAGCCAATGAGTATAAGCTATCAGATGCACAATTGCAATTGTGTGCATGAATATCATTGCCAAGGGCAGCGAATTGGCTTCTGAGTTTGGATAAACAAGCACAAAAGTAAAATTGAAATTCCGACGAAGTAAAATGAAGAAAAATATATCAAAGAGACCAAAAGAAATATACGATAACAATTCCAATCAGAGAATTCAATATGATGCAAGCTGACAATTCTATCAGCGAGAATACATTCTCCAGCAGATCCTATAACCATCCCCAAACACCCCAATCAGGCGACTAGTGCATATTCCTGGACATGATATTATCCACCTGATTCCATGCCTCCCGTGATCTACAAAAGATATTCAATAAATGACCGTCGCAAGACCAATTATAAGTAGTAGAAACACAACATCAACAAAATAAGAGATTACATTCAAATATATCTACCACGAAATAATAAATTATGTTACAGCTGATTGAATTTCTTTTAACTTCATACAATGTACACAATCTGCCAACTTATCTAAGCATTGACAACAAGTGACAAATAGTAAACTCAGAAATCTCAAGGAATACAGAATTACTTTCGCTGCATCTACTCCAGAATTCACAGAGCAGATTCAACAAAATTTTGATCATGAATAACGCTTGTGGCTTTTGGTACTCATAACAAGAAAGCACACTTCAATGTATATAGCTGGACAGCAATCCCCAAAATCAGTGTAGAACATGTAAATAAACATAAGTACATATAAGCATATCCTACAATGATCGGATAAACCTGAATACATTAAAGAGGAGTGGGTGGAAGATCTGTAAAACCTTGCACACAAATAGATGCAAAACTATTGGGAATGCAATTTGGTCCATTATCTAAACAAGATCGACCGAATCCAATAGTTGCAATACATTGGCAGAACAAATATCTTCAGATGCAGCAAACAAGGCATATGGACCTCAAATACACTCAATGTAATACCATCCATATCACTTATAGGATAGCTGACACAAGATGCCACAACCCCTTTGATTCTCAACCTTCAAATGTGACACAAACAGGTAGAGAGATAATTGCTTGTCTGATTATATTAGTGATGACTCAGGAAATGTACTATTTTAATTACCCTAACCTAATCTGGTTGTTCGAAAAACATGATAATTAGCAAAAGAGCAAAAGGTGAATTCAAAATGAATATCCAAAGAGAAGATACTGCAAGCACATATAAAATTACCTACCCATGAAAGGCATACTATCTATCTTCTGGAAGGAAATGTAGCACCAGACATCCTGTGAATTTAAGATAGTATTAGCTTCAAGCTTCAATGACTATAAAAATAGAACCCTATGCATAAATTTATAGAGGCTGCAGCCTGCAAGAAGGATTTTTGCTAAACCTGCTCTGCTGTTTCCCAACAAAATTCAAGTTAGCTCTCCCATTAGCTGAGCCTGTACTTTGGCTAGTGCTCAAATTTGATCTATTAACATTGGATCCATTCCCAACTGTCGCAAATGCAGACTGCCTACTTTCAGGGCCATTTGTTTCCTGAGGATCTTTAGGCTTGCTCAAAATCTTTATATTTGAGATACCTCTAGGAAGACCGAAACCAACACCATTTGGTTGCTGATTCTGCATTACAGAGAGCTGTGCTGGCTCATCAATTGAATTCAGAGAGACGATTGCATATTCCTTGAAAGCTGTCTTGTCAGTTTTTAAATTTTTGGAGTCCGTGGATGGAATCTTTCTCAGTCGGTGAGATTGCGCCACTGGAGTGACAGCCATAGAAGGCAAAAATGAGGAGTACGGAGCTGATGCTGCAGCTGCTGCAGCAACTTTAGCCATAGCTGCTTCGGCTGCTATCATTTCTTGTGCGCCTTCTCGAAGCTGAATATAGTCTCCCTCAATGACAAATAGCTGAAATCACATTTCAAGTTTTCTCAGATTAAATAACACATCTATATCAACCAAAAGAAAACAAACGTGTATTTGAGCATTCTGAATTTCCAATAAACTCACTTCTGGGTGACCAACCACGAAGTCATCAAGCTTTCCATATTTTCTCTCGTAATCATGCCAGTGTAAAGGTGCAAGCATCTTGCCCAGCCTATTTGGTAACTGTAGGAAAGATGAATAACATATGTCATCAACTCAACCAATGTTTGAAAAAACTAGTATTGCTCGCTACGATAGCCAAAGAGTTAAAACGTGTAAATGCACTAACTGTTGAACTGATCCGAATTTGACCCCCAGCAGGAATTGTGCGAACTACACAAGCCAACAGTGATCTTTCATCAAGAAGAGCAGGCTCTGAAGCCTTCCCCACTGTTAGCGTATTTGCCTGCCCAGTTGAGACAAACGATTCAGGCAAAGCTGCAACAGTGGCATTGTTTGCTACACTTTCACCAAGATTGACAGAACGAACTGAAGGATCAGATGCTGATGGGTTGGCAGTAGAACTTGGTTGTTCTGCTGTTGAAACTTGGCCCTCTGGTCCATTTGAGGTCAGGACACGCTGCTCCTGTGCAGTTCAAGTCCAATAGAAGCTTAGTCACTGCCCCTACTTACCTGCTGCTGTAAAAAGTAACCAGCTGACTCCATAGTAACAGAAGAAATGGGAAGAAATAAAGACAAACCTTGTTTTCATTCTTTTGGTCATGAGTATCCAATCTTAAGGCATCATGAAATTGGGAAGAAATTTGTTGCAGGCTCTGCTCAGATTGGGGTACCAGATACGCCCTGTCAATTGATTCGAGAACCTGAAACAAAAAATTTGGTGGGTCCAATCAACATTGCTAAACAACAGCACCTAATTTCAAGAGAAGCAACAACTAACAAGACCTGTTGTTCCCCCGCAGACGATGAAATTACAGAATCAGGCTTTGCCCCTTGGCTGATAGGAACATCCAGATAGTCTTGATGAAGAGCTTGTCCATTAACTGACATTTCATAGTTGTAGTTCAAATCTGATCTCATTAGAGCTTGATCAGTTTGGGATGGTGGAAGTTCATTCTGTGAAGATATCTGTGAACCCTCTGATACAGCCTGAAAAAAAAAAAAAAAACAAGACAGCAGAAAAAACAGTAAGGATGAAGTTCTCATATGACCTCTATAATACTGATACATTACAATAACTGAAAAATGTTTTGAATTGTCAGAACCTGATGGTTCTGCCACTGTTGGAGGGAACCCATTGCTGCTATTGAGTGAAAATGCCCAACATGAGATGGAGGGACATGTGATGGCAAAGAATGGGGAACCCCCTGTTGATGCATAACATAAGGATGCAAAGCAGTCACTTGTCCATTTGGAAGGTAGGTAGGCATTCCAAGCAGAGATGATGGAGCAAGTGGAACACCAGGAACATGGTCAGTCTAAAAACAAATACAGAAAAAATCAGACATTGTGCACACATCTATGAAATTACTCATTTCACTTCCAATCTATAACTACAAAACTTCATTCCAAAAGGATACTTTGATGATATAATCTGCATAAACTGTTTCGTGTGCCATAGTAGGGTAGAACTCTGTTTCTTCTTTTCCATATCAGTTGTGCTAGGGCCACACCATTTTTGATAATTTAGGAAACTTTTATTAAATGTTAAATAAGGGAGGTTATCCACCCTGTGCGCTGAAAATCTATGATTCCACCCATGAACTTCATATTATGGCGCATGAAAATGATAAATTGGACAAAGCACCAGTCTTTATAGAGATTAATAACGATGACACTCCAAGTAGAATTCACCTGGGCTGGTGGATTGCCAGTTGAAGCAAAAGATGAAACACTGTCTGCATTCCCATTCGGAAGCACCCCAGGATTTCCGCCTGACGTGCCACCTCCTGTTGCATCTAGTTGGTTTCCATTACTCTGACCAAACTGAGATACATCCTTTGAATTTGTTTGGGATAAATGTGACTCATCACTGTAAGCTCCACTCCTTTCTCGTGCATCAGCCAGCTCCAGTTGGAGCTGCTGTACAGTATGCAAATGAAGTCTTTCCATCTCTGCAAACTAGCACAAAAAACCCAAAAGAAAAGAAAAGTATAAATGACACTCCGTCTTAGGTAAAATAAGCCCATGCTTAATCCCAAAACAGAAATCTCGAAATAATTGCCTTGAACAGATTATACTTAGCAGAAATTAAACAGCATTGTATTGTTTCTACTTTCTAGCGCAGCATATATTAGCCAAAGTTGGAGAACTCAATATTGCTGATAAACATAGAGACAGGTAAAGAAAACCAAAGATCAACCACAGAGATCTAATTCAAGCTTCATAAGAAAAAAGCACAGAACGCGTACTATATACATGCATGTACATCTACATACCATCCAAAAAAGTGTCAACACTTAGAACTCTGCTCTATACTCTCAAACTTCATGCACTTCCTAAAAGTGCAGGAGAGAATCGCAAAGCAAGTTTACCTGTCTTTGACAACCAAGCCACAGCTGGTTATATTGTTCAGTACGCTCTCGCAATTCAGCTTGCAACGAATGGTTTGTCGTTGATTGCAACACATCCATCTCCTGAACACGAGCAATCCAGGCTTGGGCTTCCCTTAATTGTTCATCTTTATAAAGAATGGTTTCTTGAGCAACCCTATGCTGAAAGATAGTAAAATTACAGGCAAGTGAACCTTCTATAAAATGGCAATGATAACTTTCACGAAGACTAAGAGAGGAAAAGGGAAAAAATAATGTTGAAGGTAATTATCAGTACGATAATATTTTCCAAACAAAAAAACTTGTCATCATATATCTTGTTAACTTTGAAGAAAAAACCAATGCCTTATTCAACATGAGTACTAATTATACATGCATTAGAGAACTTGAAGTTTTAACTTTCCACTTCAAACCACAACACAAGCACAAAATAAATACAAATAGGCAGACCTGTTCCTGCAACTCAATAAGCTGCCTCTCTTTTTCTTGCATGTGCTCTTGAAGGTCATGTATCTGCTTTATATGTTGGGCTCTTTCGGCTTCAGAATGATCACGCTCTCTTCTGAAAAAGGACGATATAAGAATTTGTTGAACAGGTCCAGGCCTCAATTTCAGAAGTGGCAATTAATAACACATAAAAAAATGGCACTCTCTAGTAAATAGTAGCAATATTTTAAGACAGCCATTTAGACCATAGTAACATGAGGAACCTCCTTCTTTTTCCTCAAAAAAAGGCCCATAAGCAACTGCTGTGAAGGATAACCAAAACACACAAAAAAAGAACAAACCAAATAATGGAAGAGCAGAGGAATAAAGGCTTGAATAAAAGGGCCTACAGCATAAAATAGAGATGTTTTACACGCAAATTCACACCTGAAGGATGCTAGTTCTTTATTTTGTTCTCTAAGAAGGTCCTCTTTAGCCCATGCCTGCCCAGTCAATTCAAAGGAAAGAATTCACAACTTATCGTAACACCTCAGTCAAATCAATGAAGAACATATAAAACAATCAAGCACTCAACAAACCGCTTCATTGTCCAATTTAATTGCATGCAGCTCCCTATCTTTCTCTTCCATTTTCCTTTCCAAGTCATGTATGGCCTGTTCCCTTTCGTGCAGTTGCTCCTGCCACGTAAAACCAAATTCAGAGGAAGAGAATTACTGGCCATTAGTAGCCTATTTAGAAATCTCCTCCCAGAGATCAAATCTTGACTCAACATGTGATTGCACTAAGATAGATTCCTTTACAGCAAAAAAACAGTCCACCTATGTCTTCACATGAACATCCAGATCCAGTCATGCCGGTCTCATTCTATAATCAAATTGACAGATAATGACATGAACCACTTAACATTATTATCTGCAAAGACTCTTAACAAGAAAAAAAACCCCTCCTCTCAAGTTGCACTACAACAACAACAATATTGTAAACGCATTATATTATAAATTGAATTACAAGGTCAAACCTGAAGCTTGGCAACAGCATTAACGTGCTCTTTGATCTGAGCATCAAAGTTGCTTCGCATTCTCATTACCTCAGATCGTGCAATTATTTGAGCTCTAAGTTCAATCTCCACCTGTTGCAATTCCTCTCTTTGTCTACCCACATTATGAAGTCTCTGAGGCAAAAGGTCACTGTCTAAGCTACTGTCTACTGTGATTGAACAGAAGCCAACATTAAGTGGCTCTCTTCCTTGCTGCACCTTGATAGAACAACATACCATCTTCATTATAAATAATTCCTTGCCATTATTTAAAGGTATTTCCCACATCATAATCCTTACCTCATATATAGTTCTCTCATCAGAGTGCCCTAACTTTGATCGTTCCAACTCCTAGGCAACAGAAAAATAACTACTTAATGAAGAAATAATTAACCATTAAACTCATAATCTTGACGACAAAATACCTAACTTTCAATTTGACTACCGAAGACAATGTAGGTAATGGGCTAGATAGATTTCAAATCTTGGATTACTCCATTATTTCTGACCAACGAAACTGACAGTTCTGTTTCTTTATCCTTAAGTTATCTAATTTAGATAACAAAGTAACTCCAGAATCGTGCATCAATTGAAACATAGACAAGCAAAAAAGTTTTTATTTTCAAAAGAGTTTAATCTCAACTTTACTAAATCAATAATACCAAATATTTTGTTCCTAAGCTCAGTGACTCCAGGTTCGACACCAAGAAAGAAACATAGACAGCTAAACCCAACATCAAAAAATAATCAGCAAGCTCAGAAACGTTGAGACACCCACGGTGAAGCAGCAAAACTTAGCATAAAACCTGAAACAAACAAATGCGTTTCCTTGTACTTTCCTTTCCCCATTCCCTCATCCACCAAACCAAATGTAATATTCCTTACCGCAGAAATGTGACACGTAACTTTATGCCCCAATATTTTTTCCTTCTACAAACCTTAATCCCATGATTGCTCGCTTGGAAAACCGAGGAAATTAAACTTGACGTGTAAAGAAAGGAGCGCACTAACGTAAGCGATGAACCCAAACTTTATTTGTCGATTGCGTAATTTATGTCCAATTCTACCAAGCAAAGGTTGTCACTTCCGCTAATCACTAGAACTAATGTCTAGAACCCTAATTCGTACTTCATTTACGTTTTCCTTTTCACACATTATCTCGGAAACCAAACAACCCGCAATGCGGCAAACTTTTCAACGAGACCACTACCTCATCCCCAGCGTTTCGATGCTCCGGAACGGCGCGCCACTCTTTGCGGTAGGCCGATGACGACGGTGGCAGCGGTATCGAGATAGAGACGCCACGCGTGGGGGCGGAGGCGGAGACTCCGGCCGAGGCCTCCATGGAATCAGAAGCTCCGAGACCGCTCCAACTCTCTCAGTCACTCACACAGAGGGAAAACCCTAGGTTTCGAAAGGAACCAGAAGAAAACCCTAGCGACAGAAAAGTTCCCGATGATGGTCTCGAGCGGTAGTGAAATGGAACCGGAAACGAAACTAAAAGGGGGGTTGTGTAGATTTTGTGGGTGGCGGATGCTGGAAGGGTTTTGGGATTGGAGGGTTTTTGAGGGGTTGGAGAGTAATTAGTGAAGAGTTTGACGGGGGTGAGAGAGAGGGAGGGAGAGATGTGCACACTGCACAGAGAGGTGATTGGGTGCCAGAAATTTCGACCCCGATGGGGCTCCCGCAATTTATAGGGCAACTTTATCACCTGTCGGGACAGGCTCACGCATTTCGGTGGCGAGTGCATCTTACATTCCGGTTCCGATTGTAGCCTTTGTTTTGTTTTGATGTTCTCTATATTTTGCTAATTTGGTTATTGAAAATCATATTTTATCACTTTTTTTTCTTAGTTTACGAAAAGGCAATTTGCGTAAATTTTATAAAAGTAGTCCAAAACACTACTGGCAAGTTTGTTTTTAAAATTTTATCAAAAGACCGAAAATTCTGTGTTATGTTAAAAACGAGGTGGTATTAGAATTGATGAATAAATGATAAAAGTAAAAGTAAAATTTTGAAATGTGTTTGATAAAAGTGAAAATGATAAGGGTATAAAGAATGATAAGATTTTTAGGATTTTTATTGTATTGTAAATATTTACGTAGATTGGAGTTTTTATATGTTTCTGGGTAAAAGTTGGTAAATTTTTTTAAAAATATTTAATTTTTATTTGAGTTTGTAAAAAGGTACAGAGAGATATAATTTGATGTAATTTTTTAATTAAAAAAATATTAGAGTTTGGTGAAAAAGTATAGAGTAAATTTATTATAATTTTATTTTTTTAAAAGCTATTGGAGTTTATGTGAAAAGTTATTGAAGTTTCTATCAAATGTATTGATATTTGTGTATAATTTTTTGACGTTTTGGATATTTATTTTATGAATTTTGTTATATTCATTGTAGAGTATAATATTTTTGCAAAACGAACGTGCCCTTGTGTTATCGTGCTCTCATTCTAATAAGTAGGATATAATTGATTTCTCTCGTGAATCTAAAATATATTCATACCAATTTTAAAAAACAGAAATCAACTTCCTTCCATGTTTATGAAAATTGGAAAAATTATTAGAAACCCAAAAGAAAATTGAGAAAATTATGTTGTCCATTATTAATTTAAGCTTTAATTAGTCCACTAGTCTTTATGGAATTGTTCAATCCTAAATTGGTCCTTAGAGTAAGTTTCGTCTCAGACTGTCTTGAGAATTTCTTCTTATCTTAAGGTGGTCATTTCGTCAACGTAAGTGACCTCGTAAATCGAAAAATCCAACGCACGTATTAACCAATTGGTAATAACCACGTGTCTCCCTAAATTTTCATGTATGACGGATCCCCATTAATTTAATTTCACCTAAAATTCTCTTCATCAGATTCGATCAACTCAATTTTAAAATAGTCACATCTAACAGAGAAATAATTCTAATTGACAACTCTCCCTTAAACACTGAGTTGATCCAATCTGACATAGAAAATTTGAGGTGGAACTAAAATTAATGAAAATCGGTCATATGTGGCACACTAGTTGATTTTAGCAATTAATGGAAACACGTGGTTATTAGCAAATGGTCAACACATGTCTCTGTTAACCAAGTTGATTTTTTTTTTTTCCATTTACGGGACCACTCCAAATGAAGAAATGACCACCTCATGACAAGCTGAATTCCACTCGATTAGTCTATGACAAACTTATACTAAGGACTAGTTTTAGATTAGCTAATACCTCATAAACTAATGGATTAATTAAGCGTTAATTTAAAAATACAAGAATTTTCAACTTTCGACTTCCATATGTAATAGGGTCCATTCCGTTGTGGGTTGTAAATATATTAATTTTTAATATTTTTCGCAAGAAAGTTTGTGTGTACATTCTCCATACTTGAAATCCTCCGGCATACTTAACAAGGAAAGCACTTACTATATCCTGAGGTTTTAACATTTAATGGCGCAGTTGAGCTACATTCTCTTGTTTATTCAAGGCGTATTTGGAAGAGTCGTTACAATTGTGCAGTCTTTGTTTGGAGAGTAGTCGACTAGATATTTCGTCCAAGGCTCTATTTTGTTCTAAGCCCCAAAGGCTGTGTTTCACGTGTTCATGTCTTAGGCTTAACTTGGGCTGTTTGAGGACAATTCGACATCTCTTCAAAGGCTCCGTTTTCCATCTTCTACAAAACGCTTCAGACTGTTATAGGATGTGCGCCAATACACTCACCAGAGACTTAAATGGACTGGAAAAGTACAAGATTTCGGTTTTCGGTATCCAGAAGAGAATTGGTTGCACTCGACTTTTGTATACTTGAATAAATATGACCCAATTAGAAAATACATTTACCAAATTAGAAGTGAAACGACATACTCATATACTTGAACTAGCACCATATCTTAATAATCATAAAGGTCACATATTATATATCAAGAACTTGGTAATTAACTATCTTAGCTATTTCAACAATCGATCTTTTATTAAGAGACATAGAAGATTAACTCCATAAACTAATACATACTTCCAATTAGTAATATTGGATTAATTACTTATTTCATTCGTCTTTATTTTGTGTTGTCTAGTAATTTTTAGTACTTAGACTCTAGTATTTAATCAGTCTCTAGATACTTCATCTTCTTATATCTCTAGACATGGATTCAAGTGGACAAGACACGTCATGATATTTATGTCTTACCAAAAATTAAGCATGCCCCAAATGGATAAAGATTCTTTCCAATTTGCTACTGGAATTGGATGGTTTAATTCAAAAAGAGATAGACAAGTCATATGATCCCACAATGAAGTCCACATTACCTTGTAATTAATATAGATAGTATTGATCAATGTTGTGAAATTCATATGTTGTATATATTTCTTTATGAGTTGGATCATAATTAGAATAGTAAATTAGAGAGAGAGAAAAAGTATATGGGTCTCGACGAGATCGGCGTACAGGTAGTATTGAATGCTATGTCATTCATATCTCTTTGTAAGTTGGACCATCCTATTTATACAGAAAATTAAAGAAGATTCTAGTTCCAAATAAGAACATTTACTTGGTGTTTTGGAACTGTTCCATCTTTTATAATTTTAGTATGTATATTATTTTTTTAATCAAGACCTCATATTATTTTTTTTAAAAAAAAACAAGCCTACCAACCAAAACTATGAAAGTTCAGTGCCAGCATACAACCAAGAAAGATCTAACAAAAGCTCACAACTACGGGGAGAGCCAACCAAGCTATACTCGGCGGCAACCCAACGAGCAAGGTGGTACACCAAAGAATTTGCACCTCTAAGGACATGAATAGCCTGCCATCTATGCAAATGACTACCTAGATCATGGATCTCCTGCACTACCGATTGAATACGCCACTCAGAAATTTGTGGCCATAGTCGAATCGCCCTGATAGCAGCTTCTGAATCCCCTTCTAACATCACCTCCCGAAAGCCATGAGAATGCACCAACTCCATCCCCAATTTTGCAGCCTCAACCTCGCCTTCCAGTGGATCCACAACGCCAATTTTATTGACCTTTGACCCAAGGACCACACCCTTAGAATCACAAATAATAGCTGCTATCACCGCGAACCATTCCCGAACTACTACATCAACATTTAGCTTAATAGTAGCCTCATACGGGGGAATGGTATGTATATTATTAATTTGGATACATCACACCCTCAATTAAGAGACAATTACAATTAGTGCGTATGAAGAAAGAAATCAACACAATCTCGAAAGTCATATCTTAACCGAAAAGTGTCTTCTACGAATTAAATTAAAAACTTTTAAAAGCAAACACAAATTTTAAACTTCAAAGACAAGTCTTCACCCAATAATGTTTGTTTCAAGAACTGATAAAAAATTAAATGCAATCAGTGACTAAACAACCATAGCAAGCGACCTTTGAATCTAAACAACCAAAACAATTAATTAGGTGTCCCTTCAATCTACTCGAGTGATACGTTCATGTTTGTTCTTTCTCCTTCTTTTCTAGTAGGAAGCAGAGTTGGTAATGAAGATGACAACACAACTTTTGGCCACATGCCTTGCCACCGATGCCGCTGGCTAAACTTCAACAATGCATTTCAATGGCGTAGTTTGGTTACCTAACTCTTGGATCAGCTCGATCAGGGTCAAACTCTTAAGCCCTTCCTAAAAGGAAAAACCCAATAAACAAATGATCATACTGCTGCTACTAATTCTTTTAACCAGCTTCAAACCTTTTTTTTAACCGAGCCTTGTAAGGGTTTATAGTTAGTTCCTGTTACACTGAGTCTCTTAGTGAATTGATAATATAGAATATAAAGACACCACTTAATCTACAAGTTTAAACCTCTAAATTTTCGTCTAATTATATTTTATTAATTACTCAGATTTATGACATTTTTTCAAAATAAGACAATCTTTTTTATTATCTCACACGTAGATTCAACCATTTTGGACAATAAAAAAGAAACCAACAGGCAAAGAGAGAGAGATATCCAAAGAGATCCTGGGAATATGTTCGTTTTCACATTTTTTTCAGGATTCTAAGTATATTCACAAAACTACCACCGAACATATTCAAAGTTCAAACACAAACACCAATACATTTTACACAATTTCCAACAATTTTTTAATTTTTTTATTCAACATAAATTTTCTCTCACTATACTTTTTCACGTAACTCCAATACTTTTTTATTAAATAATTACGTCAAATTATTTCTCTCTTCACTTTACACAAACACCAATAAAACACTATTTAACATAAATATTCACAATTTCTCTAAAATTCTATATTTTTACTCAAAACGAACGAAACCGAGGACCTACCAACAAGGTCACCCTTCGAAGCTCTACGGCAAATGTATCTTTTTTATATGGGATAAATGATATTTTGGTCCCTGTGGTTTGGATGAAAATCAAATTAGTCCCTTAACAATTTTTTTCATTAATAGGGTCCTTATGGTTTGCATGAAAATCAAATTAGTCCTTTATCAATTTTTTTCATCAATCGGATCCCTGATCTTTACATGCTTTTATATTAGGGATAAATGATATTTTGGTCCTTGTGGTTTGAGTGAAAATCAAATTAGTCCCTTAACAATTTTTTTCATCAATCGGGTCCCTGTAGTTTGCATGAACATCAAATTAGTCCCTCATCAATTTTTTCCCTCAATCGGGTCCCTGATCTTTACATGCTTTTATATTAAGTCATTCCATCCAAATTCGTCCACTGACTTAACAGTAAGTGCCAACCTGATCTGCTCAAGATGGAGAGCTAAGAGAATCAAGAGGCCCGAGCAGGTCAGACTGTTTGTGCTCGGGATGCTCAAACTACTTTTATATAGCCTTTGCACGAGCGGCCTTGCTACTCGGGCCTCTCGATCTGCTTATACTCGGGATGCTCGGACTAATTGTGCTCGGGATGCCGAGCTACTTGTGTTCGGGATGCTCGGGCATTTTTTGATAGAAAGAATATACCGAACATATTCAAAGTTGTGAATATACCGAACATATTCAAAGTTCAAACACAAACACCAATACATTTTACACAATCTCCAACAATTTTTTTTATTTTTTATTCAACATAAATTTTCTCTCTATACTTTTTCAAATAACTCCAATATTTTTTTATTAAACAATTACATCAAATCATTTCTCTCTCTACCTTACACAAACACCAATAAAATACTATTCAACATAAATATTCACAACTTCTCTAAAATTCTACATTTTTACTCAAAACGAAGATAACCAGGACCTACAAACAAGGTTACCCTTCGAAGCTCTACGGCAAATGTGTCTTTTTATATATTCCAAGTACAAATAGATAGAAAGAAGAAAAAAACAGACAAAGAAAGTGGAAGTACGAAACTGCAGCCTGCAGGCATCTGCATGAAACGTCCAACGATCAACTTCTAAAATAGTAAAGCATAGAGAGAAAAAAAATGCTGAAATAGGAAAGCAGTATAATAAACGTAAAAAAAACGCGTTTTGTGCTGAACGAGTTGACAATGCATTTCGTGTACTATGTCTAATCCTCTCGAACTAAAACAGCCCGTGACCATTTCTGCTCACGGCTCCAATCATCGTCGCAATATTTAAGTCACGCCCTCATCATTTTCTCTTGAGCTTTTCATTAGTCAAGGGAATTGGGGAATTTCTTAGTGTATAGGCAAAATTTATTAGCACATATAATATAAATTCATATATATTTTATTAAGAAATACCACGGGACAAAGATTACACAAATCTGAATCAACTACTGCTTTTTTAGTAAATAATAAATATCACTTGAAACATGGCAATCAGATTTTGACTTGCAAGATGATGGTTGAATTTCAACCTAAAAGGGGAAGTCCATGGAAATTTCTAGTTTGCAGAAAAAGAAAAAGATATATATATATATATATATATATATATATATATATATTGTTTATTCTAGTTCACGTATTTGAATAAAATCTAAACAAATTATTTGATACCACAACATGTGTTTGGACTAGATATTATAAAGGCAAACATTACTTTTCGGACAAAAATTATTTTAAGATCTAAATTAGCAATTTTATCACATTTATCTATTATCAAACTATCAAAATTTGTCAATACATGATTATGCCACTTAATCCATTTTCGCTCATTTTAATGTGTATATATAATCTTACTAAGGGAAAAAAATTGATGAATATACATAGTTCGAAGGATGAATGTGATAAAATTAATAATTTATATTTAAAATAATAAAATTCATTTTCGCTCATTTTAATCTGTATATATAATCTTAAAAAAATTGACGAATATAAATAGTTGAAGACTGGGTGATGAAATAAATAATTTATATTTAAAATAATATTTGTCCAAGAGTTTAGGAGTAAAAGTATCTTCTCATTGTAAAATGCTTTTTCATGTAATCATAATTTTTTTTTTGTATTGAAGTGGATGATCTTTAGTCAAATGGGGAGATTTTGAGCTAAATTTATAGAAAATCAAAGCTTTAAAATAAATAATTTCTTACCTCACCTAATAGGAGAAAGAGGTAAGCTTAGGCCCATTCATTTTTCTTGTATTTTCTGTTTACATCTCTTTTAGGGAAATTGTCTTTTCCTCTAGACACGTGTCCTGCCATTAATTGTCAACCTTATAGAGGTTTGAAACATTGAGGTTGTTCGTTTCCATGAATCCTCGGGATTTTTTGAATCAAACATCATTTTCACACCACATAAATATAACTACAACACACATACCAATAAAGTCAACATCACATAAAAATTCTCAAAACACAAAAAATCTTCACAAAACACCTTAACCGAACACACTCATTAACTTCACCGCCAAATGCCCTTTTGGATGAATTAAGCACACTTATTCTTTTAAAACAAGCTTTTGGACTCGGTCTTTATTTAATTGATGGTAATTATTTTATATCATATGCATCATACAAGTGATTATTTTAAAATAAAATAATTGGATAAAATAAAAAATTTAAAAAAAGAGAGGAGATAACTCAAGACACGCAATAGGATCATGCTCTACACATGACATATTTCTTGTTTATAGTAATCAACTAATAACAATTATAGTTTAGCTAGCTAGTTCCCCACTTTTTCAATTATGAATTAAGGAGAGTAATGTACTCAAAGTAAGATATTAAATAATAAATTTCCATTTAAAATAATGCAATATATTACACAGTTCTTGAAACTATAGTACCGAGTAAATTATAACATTTTCTTGAAAAGCCCCACGAGTGTGTAATACTCTAGTCTCATTCTCATTGCTTAGCCTGCTACTATTATAAGATTTTTTTAAAAGATTGAGAATTTTTAAATTGGTACGGAAATTATAAATTTTAATTCCATTTTTGCATTTAACAATTAAATTTAAGGGATAGATCTGAATTAAATGATAGAGATAAATGCATTTTATAATAAAAAAATTGGACCCACCGACTGTTATCTTATTATAATCTACTAGGGGAGATGTGACTTTCACTCATAAATGCCTGCAGCTAACTGTAACATTAGCTTTACTCTCCAACTTTCGAAAAGTTTATAAAAAAATTGCAGTTGCACCGTTAGCAAATTTTCAACACCCTCTCCCATCTCTCTCTCTCTCCGGTGTAAACTTCTAAAACTCTCCAGCTAACATCTCCCGCCGTCCAATGCTTTGACTGCCACTGGTCAAAGCTCTAAAACTCCTGACAATCTTCAAGAATGGGCCATTGCTGCAGCAAGAACGTCTCCGCAGTCGACACCGACTTGACCACCGGCATCGGGGATCAACCCCCCATTGCTCAAGCGGACTTGCCACCTCTATCCGAAAACTCAGGGGCCGGCGATGCCCGCTCCGGAAGGGCCACGCCAGCGTACTCCCTTTTCACCAGCCCCTTCCAGAGCCCCCTCCCGGCTGGAGTGGCCCCGTCGCCTGCGAGGACGCCAGGGAGGAAGTTCAGATGGCCGCTGCCCCCGCCGTCTCCTGCTAGGCCGATCATGAAGATTCTCCGGAGGCGCGGTCTGACTATGCCTTCGGAGGGTCCCACGCCGATACCGGAGGAAGGTGGGGTTTTGGAGGGAGGGAGAGCGCTCGATAAGAGCTTCGGGTTCTCGAAGAACTTTGGGGCGAAGTACGAGCTGGGGAAGGAAGTGGGGCGAGGGCATTTTGGTAATACTTGTCGGGCAAAGGGAAAGAAAGGAGAGCTTAAAGGACAGGCTGTTGCTGTGAAAATCATATCTAAAGCTAAGGTGTGTGTGGGTATGTGTTCGTATAATTTGTGTCATTCGTCATGCACGTATTGAACCCGTTTAGTTGGGGTCCTTGGGGAAGTGAATATTCAGTTAGATTCAGTTAATTTGTTGGGAAGTGAATATTCAGTTAGATTTAGTTAATTAGTTGGGTCGTAACTAAATAAAAAATTGAAGTGGGAAACTATTAGCTTAGTCGGTCTCATTCAAAAAAATATTATCGCGCTCTAGTTTATATTCATATAGGATGCTATGCTAAACTGTTCAGGGTGAGGGACGTACTTCAAATTGTAACTGGGATGGCTGAATGTTGCTTTTTGGATATCATACTAAAATTACGGGAAAAGCCCTAAGACTCTACGGGCTAGCGGGGCCTTCATTTGGATGACTCACGAGCGTGTCTCTACTTTTGATTTGGTCTTAGGAATTAAGTGCTTTTAGCTGAATAGACAGGAGACTGGATGTGCTGAGCAGCTGAAGGGATTAAAAAGCAGAGAATTTGCTAGATAGATTCCCTACTGGGCTGGGCTCCTATGTGTTTTGGATCATTACGAAGGAATGAACAACCAGTTACACCTCTTGGTTTGCTTTTCACAGGATGGAAACTAAATGTTGTTAGGTTGACAGAGGTTGCCATTTTTTAGCTGCAGATTCAGCATCATGTTCTGCTAGGATGAGTTGGCATGCAGTGTAGATCTTCGCACTTAAAATAAACGATGCACACACTACCAAAGGTAGTTGTTTTTGGGTTAGTGCATTGGATGAACAAGAGATGATTGGAATTGTGAGAAATGCACTACCTTTGACTAATAATTAAATGAGTGAATTATTGATGAAAGTTTCATTTCCTTCTCGATTATTAGTGACAAACATATGAGACATTTGACGTTGGTTCAAACTTCAAAAATTGGTGCAGACATGGTTCAACTCCTACAGGCACATCATCACCTTATTTGGGAGATAATCATAACTCCATTAGACATGTGAAGATCAGAATAATCTTTAATTCACCTCGCATTTTGTGAGTCTTGGAAGCAGAGAACTAAGAGCTCAGTTCAATTTAAGGGTATTGATTTCAGTACAAGTAACTAATAGCTCTCCACTATGTCCTTGTGGTTGAAGTATATAAAAATCATGGCAGTTAGTCGTCTTGTGCTCGCTGATGTTGTCCTCTGAATCATTTGGAGGAAGATTATGTGCAAATGAGACTGATTTGACTTACTTCATTGACTCACTTTTCAGTTTTAAGCTAACATTTTAATCAGGCTTTAGGTTCTATCAGGGGCCAATGCTCCCAAAAAACAAAGGAAAAAAAAAGATTATCAGCTAGAAGGAAGTTATCGATGGATGTTTACTTTTGTTCCATGGATGGTTGCAGTCTCGTAGATCCTTTTGTTAACGTTTGAGCCAAGTATTTCCCTGGCTGTTTAGTCTTCTCTCTTCAATCTTCCAGTTACTCTTATTCTCCTAAAATTTTAAGCACAACAAACATTTTGGCACAATTTACTGCTGCATGAAAACTAATTGATTTATAAAGTTGATGCCTGTAGGTTTTGGTGCGCTCTGGTCACTAACACACTGTTATGTGGCAGATGGAAACAGCAATAGCGATTGAAGATGTTCGCAGGGAAGTGAAAATATTAAAAGCCTTATCTGGGCATAACAATCTCGTCAAATTTCATGATGTGTTTGAGGATACCAACAATGTCTACATAGTTATGGAGTATGTATATTGTCATCCCTGCTCTTAGAATAAGACACCTATTTCTTGGAGACAATAGTTTAGCGTCTGGGTGATTATGTGGGGAAATTTTGAAGACATTTCAGGGCCACATGGATGATTAACTTTTTTCAGCAATCCTAAAATATTGCAAAGAATGTTCCTCTGTTAGCTGAATATTTAGATGGGCTAGTCTGTGCATTTTATTTGTATTGTTGGCCTTAGAAGTGTGTTCTGAAGTATCTGGATTTTCTTTGACCTGTCAGATTGTGTGAGGGTGGAGAACTGTTGGACAGAATTCTGTCAAGGTAAAAATGGACTACATTTTGTTTGTACAAAAAAGGTTTCTTTTAACGTGGTCAATAAGTCCACTTCTGTTTCCTATGAGTTCAGTTTGATGATTGCACTTGTTAAGCTTTGTTATCCTTTAATGTAGAGGTGGAAGATACACAGAGGAAGATGCTAAAAAAATTGTTGTGCAAATTTTGAGTGTGGTTGCGTATTGTCATCTTCAGGGTGTTGTCCATCGTGATCTGAAGCCAGAGGTATGACATTGCTTACTGACTAATAGTCTTCCTCCCCATTATACTACTATTGCATTTGGAATGAATGTGCCCATGCATATGCATGTCCTTTATTCGTGTTTTCAGTTTTCATTCCAAATTCCAATGGTAGCTTTTTATATGACTGCTTGGCAGAATTTTCTTTTTGTCACAAGAGATGAGGACTCTCCAATGAAGGTTATCGATTTTGGTCTATCTGACTTTATTAGACCAGGTAACATTTAGAGACCCTTCTCTCCCTCTCTCCCTCTCTCCCTCTCACTCTCACTCTTTCTCTGTTTGTGTATGTGTCTTTAGAGCTGATATATTTGGACTTTGATGATCGAACGAGAAGTTCAAGCTGCCGCAAACAATTATCATCCTTAATAGGCTTTGCTTCCTAAAAACTTAACTGGGTTATTACCTTTTCATTTTTCATGTAGGGTAGGAAATGAAAAGATTGGGAATTAAGAAGTATAAAAAAAACATGGACCCATTATTGTTTCCCAGTTGGATGATGGGGCATGTTGTACCATATTTGACTTCTGTCCAGAAAAAGGTCTTTGCTTGGTTACCAGCTTGCTTCAACCCTATTCATGAGTTCTTCACTGCATGGAGTTGAACTTTCCCTGTGTGAGTAAGTCAACATTGCCATGGGAGTCTCCTTTACGTGAATGAGTCACTCATACTCACCCATTGGTCACTCACAACTATTCTCAAGAAAAACGCATTCAACGCCCATGATCATGATGTTTGGTCAATGGATTCCCTCAATTACCACTGGTGATGGCTCCCGTGACTATGATAACTGCCTTCATAATGCAGTTCCATTCCAGGGTGGACAGAATTTTATGGAAATGAACTATTTACATGTGATTGAAATTGGTTAAATCCTAGAGTTATCTTGTTGCCATGGCCATATTTCAAGCACAGAAATATTTCGCTGCTGATTGGCTAGTTAGCTGGCCAAGTCAAATAGTCATAAGTTCCCTTGGCGCTTACTTATTAACAAAAGGGAGAAGGAAGTGTCCTATGATGCAGAGCATCCTGTGAAAATGGTGGGATGAGATATGGAGTAAATACATTTCTGCCGCAAAGTACGTAGTGGTGGGACTCACAAGTGTTTTGGACAGCTGTGCATGCAAGGAAAATGCCAAAAACTAGCGTTAGGTTTATTTTCTTCTTCCTTTCCCATTCTCGCCACTTATGTGTGGAGATTGTGATAATATTATATCAAGACTAAATATCTGTAGACATTGGATTTGCTTCTTTCAATATTGTTTATGGTTTTGTGTCTTAGCTTTTATACACTGGCAAATCCTTCTCATCTATACAATCCTTCACTGGTTGTTTTCCTCTTATTAGTTGTCATGTTGGTTTCACAGAAGACCTTTTGTTGTTCAATTGCAGATCAACGTCTCAATGATATTGTTGGCAGTGCATACTATGTTGCACCTGAAGTGCTTCATAGATCTTACAGTGTTGAAGGAGATTTATGGAGTATTGGTGTCATAACATATATATTGCTGTGCGGAAGTAGACCTTTTTGGGCACGTACTGAATCAGGAATATTCCGCTCTGTGCTAAGAGGTAATCCTAATTTTGATGATTCACCTTGGCCTGCGGTGTCGCCAGAAGCTAAAGATTTTGTTAAAAGGCTTCTGAACAAGGACCACAGGAAAAGAATGACTGCTGCTCAAGCTCTAAGTAAGATACGTTTGACTTGTGCAGATGTCCGTAGTTTAACTATAAATTGTTAAAAAAGTGCTCTCTCTCTCTCTCTCTCTCTCTCTCACTCTCACCCTCCCTCCTCTTTCTATTACAGTAGAACGTCTGAATTCCTACCACTTTATCTCAAAACTCCCTGATAGTTGTATGTCTATAAAATTTTGAAATTTTTACAAATGGGAAATAATGATCACCTCTATTTTTGCAGCTCACCCATGGCTACACGATGAACACCGTGCTATCCCTCTAGATATTTTGATCTACAAGTTAGTCAAGTCATATATTCGTTCCACACCTTTCAAACGCGCAGCATTAAAGGTATTGCCCACTTTTCAGTTGTGAAAAAACTCAAGTCTTTTATGTATTTATTGACAACTTGAAATACACTTCGAGTCAGTGAATAACCGCTTCCCGAACGGAAGAAGGCAGAGTACAAAGATCGATACAACCAACAGATCACTCCTAGCACACCAATTCACTAACTTGTGAGCAGTTTGGTTGCACGATCTCAGGACCCAATTGATTGACCATTCTGTGAAAAAAACTCACAGTTGCTTATAGAAGAAGATGCCTTTCATGCCTCTCTACCCCCAAACCAAAAGGGAAAAAGTGCCCCTCCACCCAAGAAAGAGAGCTACCAAAATGAAAAAAGAAAAAGAAAAAAAAAGGAGAACCAAAAGGGTGGGCTGAGATTTGATGCGTGTTTGCCTTTACATGGAACTTTAAAGTGGCACATGGCCCACTTCTTGGGGCAAGGCAGCTTTTTACAGGGTGTTACGAGTATGATTTTGCTGGTCCAATTTATGCGATATTTATTTTTGTTTAATTTGCAAAATAACTGTAGGCTCTCTCAAAAGCATTGACAGAAGATGAGCTCGTGTACCTGAGGGCTCAGTTTAAGCTATTGGAACCGAAAAATGGACGTGTCTCCCTCAATAATTTTAGAGCGGTTAGTTGATGCTTGCTTATTTTTCATTCTTTATGACATTTAAGTATCCATTTGTTTTATGGTGTAACACAGCTTTTTGTTTAGGGGAATCCAGTGTGTTAAGTACTAGAATTTCATATATTGGTTATTGTTTGTGATACATTGCAATTTATTGTGAAGAAAAGTGCAGGCTCTCGAGAGGAATGCTACCGATGCCATGAGGGAGTCGCTGGTTCTCGACATTTTAAATGCGGTAAGACATCTTGAGGCATTCTAATTTGCTTTTTCCAGAACAAATATAACACGGGATTAGCTAATGACATTTATTTCATTTCGTCTTTGTTGTTTTTCCATCCTAATAATTTTCCTTGTAAAAAAGTGTAATGTTGGTGCAATAACTCCTTTTAGTTTCTGCCTGGTTCTATGCTCTGGTGAGTCCTTGTAAAGTTTGAGACGAGTTAGTCATGCATATGCAGCTGGTTCTTTTTCAAAGAAAATGGTTCTACCTGTATCTATCCTCGGAATTCCAACTCTTTCTATACTTGTTCCATTGCTAGCTTATTTTCGCCGTTGACATTTTTAACCTTCAATGCAAAATGTTTAGGGTCAGCAACAAGAACTGTGTATTCTCTCTTTTGGTTTGTCGACTTTGAATGCTTGTGAAACTTTATGCTAACAGTTGTAATGATTAATTGAAGATGGAACCGCTATCTCACAATAGAGTGGACTTTCAAGAGTTTTGTGCGGCCGCAATCAGTCCGCATCAGCTTGAGGCTCTTGAAGGATGGGAGAACATTGCAAATACGGCTTTTGAGTACTTTGAACAGGAAGGGAACCGGGTCATTTCTGTGGAGGAATTGGCACAGGTATGGACATCCACTTCCCGGAAATCAATATACAGGATCTCACTTACAACCACATAACAACAAAACTCTTTTCAGGAATTGAATTTGGGTCCTCAAGCTTACTCTATTCTCTCGGATTGGATCAGAAGTGGCGCCGATGGAAAACTCAGCTTCCTTGGATATACCAAATTTTTACATGGTGTGACCATACGTAATTCTAGTACAAGACAATCATAGCATTTATAAACAAAGTTCAAATGCTTAACAAAAGTTGTGTCATTTTTTTTACTCCCCATGTTAAAGAAAATTGGTGTAAAGATGAATGTCGAAACAGGTTGAGATTGAGGCAATATTACTTGATGTCACAATTTGTTTTTCTTCCAGCCAGATCAAGATCTTTGTAACCTTTTCATAGAAGTACTGTATAGATAGATCATCAAACTTCATGAGATTCTTGAGGCAATAAAGATGAAAATATTCATTCAATCATATCTGTCTGAGTTTGTCGTCCTAGTTTTAGGTACCCACAAAGTCAAGCTGGAGCTCGAGACCACTAGTGTGTGCTTGATTAACTTACCAACTCCCCCAAAAGAAACAAATTTGCAGACCTCCGATTCACTAAACTCTGAGAAACTTACATCAAGAGTTGTAAAAAAAAGTGCACTCCAAGATCAAGCTAGTTAGCTGCCCCGGAAAAGAGGGAGGAAACGTAAAAGGTGACAAAAATTATACTTTAAATAATAAAAAAGGGTGGTACATAAAGGACCTACCCAAGCAACTTCCACAGAAATGGTTATGAAAATGCACGGTGTTTTGTAGATGATGATTATTATGTCTACCTACTGCGTAATATAAACTAAGGATCGAAAAGAAAACATTTTAGACAAGAAAATCAAGTTCATTCGGGTAGTTGCACAGCAAGGCTTTGGCTTTAATCAGTAAGATTTAAAAATGTCAACTGCCTAAATAGATAAGACCTTAGCCTGCGCTAGTCGTCGGTACAGTTTAGTTGTTCACGGTCTTTGACCAGTAAAACTAACTCCGGCAGTTTCGATCTATTTTTCTTTCTTTCAACGCAAGCAACTGATCACTAAATTCTGCTCGACTTAACTGGTAAACTAACCCTACCATCAAGGAAAGTGACGACAAATCTGCCCAATCAGAACTTGTTCAACATAGTTTTAACTCGAAAAAAAAATCAAAATAATTGAAGTGCTTTCTCGGCCAAACAAGGACATAGGGGAATTTCCTTTTAAGGATGTTTTTTTCTCAGTGATATCATTTGAATGTATATTTTACAAGATTTTTTCCGGCTTAGGAATTATGTCAGCAACATGTCAGAGAACATCCAATTTTTCTGGGGCCGAAGGGTCTAAAAATCTTGGTGCCCATCTGAAGAAGGTTTGGAGAGGGACAAATGTGAATGACTGTCGAGCCCCACGCTCACAACCAGCAATTCTTTAGTCCACACCTACATTCCTAACCTGGTGCGGTATCATCTGCACCAGACAGACCGCATCATGAGGGACCGAATGGAAGATTTTTAATTTCGTTAAAGCCTGAAAGGACTTCGTTCTTATCCATGGAGGTCTACATGGGGGAGGATTCCTATTAAGAGGGAATTATCTAATGGATCATAACAGGTCATTGGATGGATGACAACACATTAATGAATTCATCCAATGGTCTACATCACATGTAGAATTTTTTTTTCATTTTGTATTTTTTTTACATTTTAATATAGACCATTACATTAATTCATTAATATGTTGTCATTCATTCAATGACCTATTAAGACCCATTAGATAATCTCTATTAAGAGGGAATCTAAGTCCGTTATAGGCCACGGCAGAACCATCAAATTTCAATGGCCCTAAGCAAACCCTTTGCCCCCTTGCAAGTCCCTACCGTGTCCTACACGTTTATTTCTCTCTCTCTCTCTCTAACAAGGATTACTTTTGATGCTTTCATGTCTTCACCTTAAGTCCTTAACAACGGAACTTTGGGGATAAAGGCGAGAAGAAATAAAGAAAAAAGAGAAGCATCTTGAGATGTGCTTTTTCTTCGTTACACTCCAAATATAACAATAACAATAAATCTTATCATCCTCCTCCTGACCATCATCATCTGCAATGTCAATATGGGTATTCTATAAAAATATTTGACAAGAAATAAATAGAAACGGAAAAAGGAAAATAGATTTCCATGACTGCAACACCAAATCAAACCCTAAAGCACAAAACATGACAGTGGTGGTGGTGGTAGTGTGATTTTTCTTCATGATCAATCATGCTTTGAACGGTGCGGAACTCCTCGACGTGGCAAGGGATGGTGATGGGACCCTTCTGATCGAATCCATATTCTTTCTCCGCTTCCGTCAATAACTGCATGAAGAGCGGATGGTTGATGTAGATCACGGGGATCACGAACCTCTGTTGCTCCTCACCCTGACCCACCAAGATTGCCAAACACCCTTTAGGGATGTCCTTCAGTTCCTTCTTCTCCTGCTGGTAGCCGTGGCTGTGGCCGTGGTGGTGGTGAAAAAGAAGTTGCGGCATGTGGATGTGGAAATTCAGGCTGTGTTTGTCTACACCCATTCCCATTTGCAAGAAAACCCAGAAAGCCGATTTAAAACCACTATTTACAAAAACAAGATCTGGTCTCTTGGTTTTTCCTCGAGGGTTACAAGAAAACAACGGAGAAAGGCCAAGGGTCAGAGGAAGAGATGGCGAGGTTGAAGAGGGTTCGAGAGGAGTCTGTTAAGGATCTCGGAATATTGCTCATGATAGCTTCAACTCAAAGATAACCCACATACGAACAAGAAATGTCGAAAGATAAGATGGAGAGGGGGATTTTACAAAGTTGGAGGTGGGGGTATATATATAGGATGTCTAATGGGTTAAGGTAACGGATGCTTGTAGGGCTTCTTTCTTGCCGTTTGTACACAAAAGGTTTATGCGTTCCAGAGAAGGAATTGTTATAGGGCTGAAATAGTCGTCTCTTGGGTGGGTCTTACTATCATTGCCGTCTAAGAGCGGCCAGAGGGGTCCGTAAAACTTTTGATTTACAGCTGGATGTGTGAATGGGCTACGTACATTACAGGACTTGCTATTTCCAGAGACTGTGCATGCATGATATATATATAATTCGTTATTTTGACTTCCTTACCGGTAACCTCATGGCGAGACTTAAACATAATCCAGATTAGGGAAGAGATTATACATACATACATATATATATCGGACTTGAATTGATCTGACACAATTAAGATGCACGATGAAGCTTAAGGTGGTGTTTGTAAACAAAATTTTAGTTTATGTAAGTGTTCAAAACTTTAATTTATAATATTAATGAAAAAATGGAGAGATGATTTGAATGATTTTTTTTATATTTATTATAATAGAGAGATGATTATATGGAGAGATAAATTATTTATTATTATTTTCTTGACTCCAATTGCAAATTTTGAAGAGCTACTCAAGCTCAGACAAAAATTATAGCGTGAGTGAGCTTATTGTGTGAGTGTGTAAGTGGGCAGGTGAGATTAGAAGTTGAGAAATCTAATGACTGAAAAAATGTCACTGTCATTTAATGAATTCGACCCAAAAAATCGACATGATTTCATTAAATGATGTGACATTTTTTCAGCCATTAGATTTCTCAACTTCTAATCTCACTCGTCCACTCACACACTCACACAATAAGCTCACTGACACTATAACCGGCGCCCTCAAGCTCATCACCATCTTGACTCCCATTAAGTAGGCTCCACCTATGATAATTTGGTTAATAAACTTTATCAAATTGAATTAGCCAAGATAAGGAAGAGGTTTTCATGTTCTATACTAGGGGTAGAAACCCTGTCAAACTCAATCACCTGCTTTGATCTCATTTAATTATAAGTAAACCCACCATTAAATAAAGGGGACCCCGAATTGGGGACTGCTCGTAGCAATTTTGCTGATGGAAGTACCACAAGGTTCTGATTTTTCTAGCTGAGCGGGTAAAGACACGTGGAAAATGAGTGGCAACCTTTTTGCCGCGTCAGCAAAAGTGGGGTCGGCTGACGGTAGAACTTACCAACAGGTGACAGTGGTGTCAACACACCTCAGCAC
This sequence comes from Myrica gale, assembly GCA_963930655.1. NCBI lineage: Eukaryota > Viridiplantae > Streptophyta > Magnoliopsida > Fagales > Myricaceae > Myrica > Myrica gale. Next base: position 24,241,573 of record OZ005611.1, read on the forward strand.
GGAGGGAACATCCAATAGCAGGTTTCCAACATGTCTACCTGGACATGAAGATGACGTCACACAAGCTTCTTAATTATTTTTGTTATTGTTGTGTTATTTGGCCCTTAACAAAATGTTGACTTTTTTTTTACTTCTTCTTCTTCTTCCGTTATTAATATTAATTTTCAAATTAAAGAATTGCTTAAGGTTGCATTGCGCAACTGTGGACCAAAACTCCAATAAATTTTAACATTCAAAATATTCATATTCATAATGACATACTCATAATGTGTTATTATTTTTCAAAATTTTGTTAAATAAACATACTCATAATGACATCAGCAAGTTAGACGTTGAAATCGTAACGAGAAGTATAATTTGTGAAAATAAGTTATAACGAGTCAAAATTTATAAAAATATATGAGAATCGAACCATAATTTGAAAGAAAAAATTGTAATTAACTTTAATAAATTAATGAGAGTGCACATATTACCCGCCGCAAAGATGATTAGGTAAAATCATTCATCCTTTTGTGTCGTATTCTTTCCGAAACAAAATATTATCATAAAAAAACAAAATACCAACCCATGTCTGGTTGTATTGGGATTATGACCCATTTAAAATTATGTAGTCAGGTACGAAACCGAGTTAAATTTTCACGGCGAAAAACTAATAAATTAAATGAGAATTTAGACTGTGAGTCATCTAATCGTTTTAGTAATTTACCCGTGACACTAAAACTTCGAATATAAAGATATCTGAATCGGGTTAAAGCTTTCACCAGCCCCCTTCACTTTGATTTGAACATCTAGGTTGGTTGTGTTGTAAAATTTTAGTATTGTTAAAATTTTAGGTATTGAGTTTAGTGAAAAAGTGAAGAGAGAGGTAATTTTTTATATTTGTTTGTAGTAAATAGTAATGATTTGATGGGGAGAGAGAAATTATATTGTAATATTTAATTGTGTTAAAATTTTAGAGGGGGTAAAATTTTGGTACACAGACACCTTTAGTCAAATTGAGAGCTATAACAGGCAAACTTAGACTTTTTCCACACAAAGAATTGTAGCCCATGTGATCAATAATAATTAGAGTATCCACGTGGCAATTGATTGTGGAGTTATGACATTTCAAGGAGTTTATTGACTTATGGATGTCATATAAAAATCTCGCCTAAATTAAAGAGATCTTTTTTCCTAATTTGTTCGCCTGAATACAATATAATGTAGCCTCTTTTCCCTATTAATTTTTCCTTGAAATTATTGGTCGATCAACTTCTAATTAATTTTTAAGTTAAGAGTACCAGCTTATGAGGTTATTGTGACTTTTGTAAAAAGTCTTGAATAGCCTCATACATTGATTATTCATATATACATGCCTCCTAAGCCGTTATTTTTATACTAATACCAAAATCACACATGGAGTTCCAAACCCAATTTTTGTTGCAACGTATCCTCCTGCATGCGTGAGAGTGTCACCGTCGTAATAATTATTGCAAACAAAATATTTTGTTTCAGTGCGTACTATTATCAGGCAATGTTCTAGATAAATTATACATATATTCAGAACTAATTTCTACACTATATTTTTTTTTTCTTTTATAATTTCGTACGTACTCGAATTCCAGTCTATCTACGTGACATCTTCCATTTCTATGTCCTTTCCGTCGTACAACTGCTCATAGACTTAAGTAGGATAGTATTTTTGGCTTGAATTGTCTACAGATGAAGCCAATTCTAGTGTAAGATACTCTGGTCTCATGATCTCCTCCGGTATTATGGTCATTTTATTCTAATTTGACAGAAGATGTAAAATGCATTAAGTTTTGTGAAATGTGATAGAATTAGTAATTTAAGTGTAATAACAATTTACGTAGAAAAAAAAGGGTAATAACAATTATTCCCTCGCATTGTTCTTCTAATGTTTCCAAAAATTTTACCCAAGTATTTGTACGTACGTCGAGACTATCTAGAATTTTTCGTTCAGGCAGTAAGTAAAACTCAATCACTTGATTTTTTTATCCCCATATATATATATATATATTTAACGTTAATTACAAGATAATTTGACACATTACACATTACACCTTAAACTATCTGTTTTTGATAAATTACGTATTCCAACTATATTAATTTTATACATTTTATACCTTCCATCAATTTTTTTCTTCAAAGTAGGAGGAAATTTAGTTTTCGACACATAAAATGACGAGTATGCCCTTGATATATTACTTAGGGTGTGTTTGTGTTGTAAAATTTTAGTGTTGTTAAAATTTTAGGTATTGGGTTTAGTGAAAAAGTGAAGAGATAGGTAATTTTTTATATTTTTTGTAATGAATAGTAGTGATTTGATGGGGGGAGAGAGATTATATTGTAATTTTTTATTATGTTAAAATTTTAGAGTGTGTAAAATTTTAGAACGCAAACGCAGCCTTAATGGTTCAATAATAATACCCTCGATTAAATATGAATATCACCAAAAATGAGTCAAGATATTATTGTCATTTTTCACTGGCTTTGTTTAATAGTTTTTTTTCTATTATTTTGTCACCACTCAGCACTCATAACTAGTTCTTTTCTTTCTTTCTTTTTTTAAGTCATTACTAATTCTTTTCAGCAGCTTATAAAATCATATCGGCAAAAATGTTTGGCAGTTGCGGAAGCAGCTTATGCGGTCTAAGAATCACGAGACCTTCCCACCAGCTGACACAACTAGGGGTGGGCAAAAAACCCGAGACCCGACAACCCGAACCGGACCGACCCGTTTCTGACCCGATCGGGTCGGGTTTATTCGGGTTCGGGTTCGGGTTTGCAAGTAAATAGAAGTTCGGGTTCGGGTATATGAACAAACCCGAAATTAAACCCGAACCCGAAAATATAACTCCTCCACCCCGTAATCCTCGTTTTCCGAACCGGACCGACCTGTTTCGACCCGATATTTTCGGGTTTTTCGAGTTCGGGTTTCCTCACAAAGAAAACCGAATATTTCGGGTCGGGTTCGGGTTGAAATTTTTCGAACCCGAACCCGGTTTGCCCACCCCTAGACACAACGACTCGCTGTATGCAGGAGTTAGCCGCAATCTAGATCTAACTAGCCTTAAATCGCCGCAATTTAATTAGGTCTGATTAGCTAGGCGTAAAAGAATTTTATGTACACCCCGAGCTACGTCCTTTTCACCACCTATCATAGGGAAGATGTGCAGAACTAAACACGAGAAAAATTACTTCCGTACTTACATTATCTAAATTCTAACTTGTGCATCGAAAGTTCACCTAAAGGGAAAGCTCCGGTCGCTTTGTTCCCTCTTCCGCAGGACTAACAACTTGGAGGAAGGCTGGATAGCGGCACATTGCTCATCGGTTGGAGCAGATCATATTTGGCACAATCAAACAAGATATAAAAGTTATAAGTCCCCATTAGAAGGAAATTTTACTCAATTTTTTGGGACCGATATATATGGCTTCCTCTTTCCCTCCTATTTTGTACTGTTGATTGACTATCATTCCCACGCTCTGTTAATGCTTCCAGAAATTAAAACAGCTTTTTGGTTCTTTTTCTTCATCACGTACGACTAAGGTTAATTATCTTTCCAAGTGGTAACAACTGGTTCAATAGCACCATTCCTTCTCAAATGAAGCTGACTTAGGTGTAACATGCGAACGAAAAAGAGCTATGATCATAACTCAAATGAAAACTTATATATTGTTATATATGAATATATACAACCAAATACGTGTAAGACTAACCGTTTTTATTGATGCAGATCTTTTGGCATCTAAAACTTAATTGATGATGATCTCGATATTTAATTTATCCACTTGATGTAGTTGATGACCAAGTTGAGCTGTCTCCAACATCTTCAGTAGGTCTTTCTGGTGATGACATGAAAGGCTTGGGAGGCATTTGTAAGCATTCCAATTCTCCTTCAAGCATTCCTACAACTTCGTGCATTGAAGGACGATACTTAGGACGACACCAGTTCCCCTATGTATGCATGCGTATCCGATATTATTACATCGTTGCTCTGGAAGACATTAATATTGCAGACGTATAACCTAAAGGGTCCAAATATATATTGCAGACGTTGCTCTGGAAGACTACCCACCTAGTGATCTTCCGTCGGCCCATGAGCAGCATACTTTTGCTCTGGAAGAAGTATTTTCCCTTTCTTCAGGCCCACTATTTAATTTGCCCAGTGGAACTACATGCAATTTGATCCATAGACCCGTGCCTCATAGGGATCCACTACCTTTCCAATTCCTGATAGTGATCCATCGCTTAAAATATCCATCGACTTTAAGCGCGGTATCAAGCATATGATTAGTATCTTTCTTTTAAAATAAAAAAGATAACAGAAGCTATAAAGTAATGTATAGGAATCAGAGATTAACTGAGACAATTAGGTTAAGATCAGTTGTTACAGGAGATGGCTCCAATACTTTTGTAGAATAATTCGGTAGTAGTCATGTATCCTAATTAACCTCCCTCTTGTAACAGTCTACGATACAATGCTGTCAGTTTGCTTAATACATTTTTGTTAGGCCAAAGTGCAGAAATTTTAAGAATAAAATTATTATCAAGAACTATGTTTGTGGGGGCTTGATGTCAAAATGTAAAATCTGCACGTCACTTCCTAGCTCCATGTGAATATTCAATTCCATGAGCCATTCTTAAAAAAATATCAGCCATTTTTTGGTAGCATATATGATATATATATATATTAACCTTCCTTTGTTGTATTTACAAGAGATCCTTGAGGCACGAACCCATATACAATATATACCGCGTTTTATCCTTCAACTACGCCAAAACCAACGAGTTGATCAACAATTAATATTATAACATATAATCTTGGTGAAGCCATCCAATCCTCACAATTAGTACTTAATTTCGGTTAATAAATTCTTGCCTGTAATTAGCTTAATTAATTTGAACTTACCTAGCATCTTTGTTCCTGAAATTGATAGCTAGTCATCTTCTTAATTTCTGATAAAGAGTCAGTTAGAGGCTTGAGGTTATTTTGGCTTTGCAGAAAATCTTCAATATCTCCCGAAATTGATAATTAATGTCTTCTACGCCATTTTATATATCACCAATAAAATCACACATGGAGTCCCCAATGCCTTTCAATTTACGACAATATAGCTCATAGTTTTCCCTTCCCTTACCTAGCCTCAGTGAAACGGTTTGGTGAACCGGCCGCCATGCATGCATGCCCGGCCTTTGCAACTTTAAAAACAAACACTCTATTTTAGAATTAATTATCTACGCAATTTTCGTATTATAGAAAGTCCCAATGCCTGTAAATTCAAATATCTTGATGTGTATATATGAACCGTTTAGGCGAATGCAATTTTCCAAACTATGAGCCATAAAATGTCTTTCTTTATTAGGTCGAATGTTTTGACACTCCTTTAAGGTTAAGATTAGAAGTACTAGGAAGACTCCCCCACTGCAACTTAGGAATATAGCTTAAAGCTGTTGGACGTGACAGAGAGAGCTCACCTCCCTTCATCTTTCAGGCCAAAGGGAAAAAAGCCAAAATCATGTTATGAATAAATCCAAAACTACTCAATGTCAAATACTGGGTTAATATTTTTTTTTATAATAAGAAAAATTTGCTACACTCAATCTATATGTATCGGACTTGAATTGATCTGACACAATTAAGATGCACGAGGGGTGGTGTTTGTAAAGAAAATTTTAGTTTATGTGAGTGTCCAAAATTTTAATTTATAATATTAATGAAAAAGTGAAGAGATCATTTGAATGAATTTTTTTTATACTTATTATAATAGAGAGATGAATATATGGCGAGAGAAATTATTTATTATTATTTTCTCGACTCTAACTACAAATTCTGAAGAGCTACTCAAGCTCATCACCATCTTGACTCCCATTAAGTTGGCTCCCCTATAATAATTTGGTTAATACACTTTATCAAATTGAATTAGCCAAGATAAGGAAAGAGGTTTTCATGTTCTATACTAGGGGTAGAAACCCTGTCAAACTCAATCACCTGCTTTGATCTCATTTAATTTTAAGTAAATCCACCATTAAATAAAGGGGACCCTGAATTGGGGACTGCTCGTAGCAATTTTGCTGATGGAAGTACCGAACGGTTCTGGTTTTTCTCGCTGAGCGGGTAAAGACACGTGGAAAACGAGTGGCAACCTTTTTGCCGCGTCAGCAAAAGTGGGTCGGTGGACGGTAGAACTTACCGACAGTGGTGTAATCAACACACCTCAGCACGGAGGGAACATCCAATAGCAGGTTTCCAACATGTCTACCTGGACATGAATGTGACGTCACACCAGCTTCTTAATTGTTTTTTGTTGTTGTGTTATTTGGCCATTAACAAAATGTTTGACTTTCTTCTTCTTCTTCTTCTTCTTCTTCTTCTTCCAGTTATTAATATTAATTTTCGAATTAAAGAATTGCTTAAGGCTGCGTTGCGCAATTGTGGATCCAAGATAAGCTGGCTAAAGAAATAAACAAACCTTCGAAGTACCAAAATTGCCCCTGACTTTTGAAGATCCCACACACCATCCCCTAGTGAAACTTGTGTTATTTGTGCCTGATTTTGTGGCCAAATTTTTTCCTTGAAAGTTGTTGACCAATTCCTATTGCTTGGCATTTGTGCACCCAGGGAGTGTGCTGAACAATTGTTTCTCTTTTTTTCACCGATATTTTCTTACCAAGAAAAAATCATCCATCGATTATTCGAAAAAATAAATATAAAATAATAAAATGAGTTAATTATAATTTATCCTTTAAACTATGGATCGATTCTTAAATGTTCCACGAACTTAATTCGTTAAATTTATCTTTTTCAAATTGTTCGATGTAATAACTTTAGCAAGTTAGAGGATGAAATCATAATGAGAAATATAATTTCTGAAAGTGAGTTATAACGAGTTAAAGTTTGTACGAATATTCGAAAATCAGGTAATAATTTAAAAGAAAAAAATTATAATTAACACTAATAAAATAATGAGAGTGCACATATTAGGCTCTACAAAGAGGATTAGGCAAAATCATTCATCCTTTTGTGTCTTATTATTTCCGAAACAAAATATTATCATAAAAAACAAAATACCTCGTAATGAGAAATATAATTTGTGAAAGTAAGTTATAACGAGTTAAAGTTTGTAAGAATATTCGAAAATTGGATAATTATTTGAAAGAAAAAATTATAATTAACCCTAATAAAATAATGAGAGTGCACATATTACGCTCTACAAAGATGATTAGGCAAAATCATTCATCCTTTTGTGTCTTATTCTTTCCGGAATAAAAATATTGTCATAAAAAACAAAATACCAACCCATGTCTGGTTTTATTAGGATTATGACCCATTTAAAATTATGTAGTCAGGTACGAAACCGAGTTAAATTTTCACGGCGAAAAACTAATAAATTAAATGAGAATTTAGACTGTGAGTCATCTAATCGTTTTAGTAATTTACCCGTGACACTAAAACTTCGAATATAAAGATATCTGAATCGGGTTAAAGCTTTCACCAGCCCCCTTCACTTTGATTTGAACATCTAGGTTGGTTGTGTTGTAAAATTTTAGTATTGTTAAAATTTTAGGTATTGAGTTTAGTGAAAAAGTGAAGAGAGAGGTAATTTTTTATATTTGTTTGTAGTAAATAGTAATGATTTGATGGGGAGAGAGAAATTATATTGTAATATTTAATTGTGTTAAAATTTTAGAGGGGGTAAAATTTTGGTACACAGACACCTTTAGTCAAATTGAGAGCTATAACAGGCAAACTTAGACTTTTTCCTGGTCAACAAATCTACTTCAAAGCCAACGGTGGTGATTAGGAGTCTAGGACCGTCTCATGTGGCTCGACGAGGACAATTTGGTACTTAACAATATGAGCTCTCTGTCATATTTGGTCACCGATCGAGAGATCCAAAGTTGAGTGATTGAAGGAATAAAGGCGGGCAAGATTCACGAACGAAGCCCATGGATCGTCCTAGAAGGAAAACAAGTGTGGATGGCGAAGGGGTTTTGCTTTGGGACAAAGTAATGCTGAATAAAGTGTCGAGCATTGTCCGCCTATTTCGAATTTCCAATTAATTTTATTGGGTATCTAACTTTTTTAATGATTGTGCTGTCCACAAACCCAATTACTTACTAATACATCAATTTTTTCCCATCAGAATTTTTTTCTTTTTCTTTTTTCTTTTCATATGGGCATCTAGCACTGTGATGTGTTTCTTTTAATTGTTTATGGGTTATTTAATTATATATATTCCACGAATTCCGAATTATGTTGACTGCCTCTTACTATTTTTTCTATTAAAAAATAATAAGTTGACTACTTCTTTTCCTGGTGATTTAAAAAGTGATAAATCAATGTGAGTTATTTTAGCTAAGGTGTCTTTTGAGTTATTTAACTTTAGGACTAAGAATATGGGCCTGGGCCTGGGCCTGGGCCGGCCAGGAAAATCTTTATGGCTTCAAAGCTTTCACTCGCTAAGTGGATAACCTTCCACTGTCTGTTCCTTAACTTCTCTGCCGTTGGGCCCTACAAGATGACCCACAAAGCCTTGAAGCCCAGTCTTAAAGCAGGCCTTGAAGCTTGGTTATTTTGTTTTTGATAAATGGGAGAGCTATTACTATATGAAAAACAGTTAATTTAATAGCGTTGAGGGTTCCCTTTTTCTTTTTGGGTAGGTTAATATTATTAGTCCTGATGCTCTCATATTTTCATAAATTCAATGTTAGGTTTTTAAAATGGATAAAATAAGAACATATTTGGATGAACATAAAATATTTCAAAATTTTTATCACAAATCCTAATAGAATTTACACAACCTCTAGCAAAAAAAAAAACATAAAAAATATTCTGCCAATCTAATGTCGGTGAGAAGTAAAATTGACCAAGCCATTTCAAATGAAGTTGAATCCGGAATAATATAAGATGTTGCAATGGTTATCACAACTCAAATGAAAACATACATGTTGTACGCGAATATAAACTAGAGAAGTTGATATGGTTCCTATTGATGCAAATATATATTAGCTAGCTTTCCCTTGCAAAGATAATTGACATTTAACACTTGGTTGATAGGCTCGAGTTACCTTGATGTAGTTGATGACCAAGTTGAGCTTTCTCCAACATCTTCGGTGAGTCTTTCTGGTGATGACATGAAAGGCTTGGGAGGCATTTGTAAGCATTCCAATTCTCCTTCAAGCATTCCTACAACTTCGTGCATTGAAGGACGAAGGCTAGGCTTCATCTGTATACACCACAAAGCAACTATGATCATCTTTTTACAAATGTCCTTTTCTTCCTCTGTCACGTTGTCAATTTCTATATCCTTTCCATCCTGCAATTGGTCATAGACCCAAGTAGGAAAATAAACTTGGCTTGAATGGTCTACAGATGCATTCACATTCTTTCTTCTGCCTGCCATTTCCATTAACAACATTCCAAAGCTATAAACATCGGCCTTATACGAGAGTCCTCCAATATTTTTGTAGAATAACTCAGGAGCCATGTATCCTAACGTCCCTCTTACAGCTGTTAAAGAAACAATGCTGTCATTTACTGCATACAATCTTGCTAGACCAAAGTCAGAAACCTTGGGAGTAAAATTGTCATCAAGAAGAATGTTGTGGGGCTTAATATCAAAATGTAAGATCTGCATATCACATCCTCGATGCAAATATTCAATTCCACGAGCCACTCCTAGAGCAATATCATACAGTTTCTCGTAGCTTAAGAAGATACCTTCCTCCTGAGAAAAAATGTATTTATTGAGAGAGCCTTTGGGCATGAACTCGTACACAAGAGCTCGTTCTGCCCCTTTAACGCAAAAGCCAACAAGTTGCACAATATTAACATGGTGAATCCTTCCAATAGTTGCAACTTCGTTAATAAAATCTTGTCCATTAGCTTTGGCCTTTCCTAGCATCTTTACAGCAACAAGTTGTCCACTTCGAAGTGTTCCTTTGAATACAGTCCCATAGCCTCCTTCACCTAGTTTCTCCTTGAAATTATTGGTCATCTTCTTGATTTCTTTATAAGAGTACCTTATTGGTCTGAGATTATTGTGGCTTTGCAGAAATTCTTCAATAGCATCATACATTGAGAAATGTCTCCTACGCCATTTATATATCAAGAATACAATGACACATGGAATGCCAAATACAATTTTCAATGCAAACATTGCTCCTGTGCAGGAATATAATTAATCATCAGAACAACAGAAAGACAAATATTATTTAGTTTGCAGCACTGTAAGCATTTTTTATAGTTGAATTTGTCAATGTACGTAGCACGTCACAACTAACATATCGGTGTCTTTGTCTTCTTCAAGCAGAAGTCTTTATGTTTCTGTGTTTTTTAGCTTCACAAATTAAGAAATCGTCTACAGTACAAAATAATGTAATCTTGAAAGCAGTGATTCGAGTTCTTACCAATGGTCAGTCTTGCTGTGGGGAGAGCAAAAGAAAATACCACTGCGGAAGAATAATTTCAAGAAAGTTAATTCAATACTCAAGAAAGTTAACATTGAAATAATTTCAAGTTTTTCTTTGTTTCACAATTACTTAGATTGTGATCGATTCCTAACGATCACTTTTAAACGGTGGTATTAAGTACTCTTTTTTTCCAATAAACTTTCCACAACCTGACTTTTCTTACTCTCTTTCTTTTTAAAAATGAAGTGTACCCATTTTATCTATTTTTTGACAAAATTTATTAATAACTTTAAGTTTACATAAACAATGGCCGTCCACGCGGTTTTTGCGGGCCAACTTGTCATTCAGTTTTTTTTGTCATTCAGTTCTATTTCGAATTCTCTATTATATCCCTGAAGAACAACTTTTTTTTTTAGAAAGAACCTTACATTCGAGTAGCAGCTGAACAATAGCATCATACATTTATAGACCACACTACTTGAAATTATTCTTTAGGTGACAAAATTTTAGGTGTCAAACCAAATTTTCACCTATTATGAACTTTTCATGACAAAATATTATTTTCTTCACCCAAAACCATCCAGGAACGCCAAAACCGTCCGGACCACTCAAAACCGCATTCAGACGTATTTCAGGAGTGACGACATACACCCGTCGCCAGCGAGTGAAGGTAAAAATCATCACAAAAAATAAACACCGTCCGGACTCCAAAATACATTGTCTGGACTCTATGCTGGGTGACAAATTGCAAATCGTCCTAACTGAGTGACAATTACAATCGTCACAATTTTTCCAACACCGTTCGGGACACCACAAAAAGGCCGTTCGGATGGTTAATAGATTCTTTTACCCAGACGTCCAGACCAATAATACCAGTCCGGACGTGTAAAGTTCTAGTTCCATTTCGAATCCATCGACATATTTAATGACGTTAAATTTGATTAGACCACGTCTAACAATAAAGCAGAAACACGTGCGAACGCTTATGAAACACGTTTGGACGCTTCCAAGGGACGTCTAAACTTTGTCAAGATCACAAACTATCTCTCATCTCTTAAAATTTTCTCCTAAATTCTCTCTCTTCTCTCGAACTTTTCTCCCAAACAGTTTCACTTCCCATTCAAGATCTCTCAAACAACATAAGGTAAATTTTTTCCATGAGTTTACTTCTCAATTTCATATACTTTAAAATAATATCGTCCGCTATTTAATTTCTTGGGTTTTTTTCGTTGATCAAATCAAGTTGCTTTGGTTTGGTTCGTCGAAATATCGTTCTGACGGTGTTAAAAACAGTCCGGACTATGTTTCATAACGACTGGACTGTTTTCCAAATGTCCGGACTGTGTTTCCAAACGTTCGATCTGTTTTTCCAAACATTCGGACTGATTTATATGTTCGGACGATGTACAATTAAAACGATACAGTTTGATTTTCGTTCGAACGTTTGTCATAAGGTTCGGACGGTGTTTGCTAGGTTGAAAATGGAACACTCAGGGAGAAATAACACCAATGTCGGGTGATAGACAGAGCGACCAGCTTGGGCAGACAACTTTTTAGTGGAATTGAGGGAGAGTATTCGGGAAATAGTGATGCTTACACATTTGTTGTGTATGACGCTCCAATGTCGCATGACTGGTCTAGAGACCAAACTTGCTCTAATGGATAGGGCTCTGACGGAAGCGCTCAATATTATGCGGAGGAAACTATTCTCTGTGAGAGAACAATTGTCTGAGTTGTCCCGATCTATCCATATCGTGCCGATATAGCTAGAGACACTCATCCGACGAGTGGATAATATAGAGGAACATTTGACGCATGTTCGTGACGCCCTTGGTTTAGATCTGGACGAGCTAGCTATCGATTTTGACTAGTTTGTTGTTTATATTTTTTTAGTATTATTTACATATCGTTTGAAAGACCCTCTCAGGCTTGTACTTGACATTATCATCATATCTTTTGTTCGGTATTTGAATTATTTTTGATATTTTAAATTAGTTTATATTCTTTCACTTGATAAAATTTAGTACAATTTAAAGGGATAATTAGAAAGAATAAAATACGCGATTAGTACAAGTGTTATGTTAATAGAACATGTGGTGTAATTAACTTGTAATTATAGTTAAATAGGTGATTTGTTAATTTAAGTAAGGGAAGAAAATTGGTAAGTTAAAGCGTTCGGACGCCACCCATAACGTCGGGACTACATAACAAATAAGCGTTCGAACATAGATGGATAGAGTCCGGACTGTTATCATGATGCGACACCGTTGGAACGGATGAGGATGACGTTCGAACTCTTACGTAACCGTCACATGGTTTACACGTGTTTAGGTTACAAGATGGTAAGGAACAGTGTTTATGTTCGAACGTTACCAACACGTTCGGACATGTGAGTCAGCCAAATGTGCGCTGCCGCGCGCGCGGTTTAGAAGTAAAAACGTTCGCAAGTCTAAACAACGTCCGAACATATTTAGTGTACCGAACCGTTTTAAACGGTTTAAATTTTGGCATTTAATACGCGTGCGTTGATTGGACCACGTGTGTAAAATAACCGTCCGGACTTTCAGTATAGGGTCCGGACGACGTCAAAGAGTTTTGAAAACGCCGAACAATTCGGCATTTTCATAACAAACCCTTCGTCTCTCATCAAAATGTCATAGCCCTCAACTCTTTTCTTCACAAATTTTGGCCAAATGTCACTCTTTCGATGCTCTAATCTCTTTAAGGTATGTTTTGTTTACTTTTAACATGATTTTAGCCGTAATTTTTTTTTATAGTTTTATATATAGATTTTCAATTCTTTTTTTTGCATTGTACATTGTGTTTTTTTATTGATTTTTACGTAAAAATTGATTGTGTTAATTTTTAGCATTGTTTTGAGTATGATACTTTGTGTTTTGGTTGTATTTTTGGGCGTGTGTTGTGGTGGAGGGACGTTGCCATGACTGAGTTAACCCGGCAGTGACACAGCGTCCGAACCCTTAATACAGTCCAAACGATAATGTTTAATGTCCGGACTGTTTTGAATGTCGTATGGAGGACCTTTAGTACAGTCCAGACGTTAATGTTTAAGGGAGGAATGCAATAAGGTAAAATATTTTTATTCTGATCTGAACGTTTATTTTAGCTATTTGCTTAATTGTGTTAATATTTGTAAATGTACAATGCAGAGGAGGAGTGCAATCAACAAGGAGAATAGAGCTAAACTGAAGATTGTACACACATCGAGAGCGAGGTCATTCCAACGCGCTAAAGCGTTGTTAGTAAGAAACAAATTTACATTTTTATTATTTAATATTTAAATAAATGACTTAGGTTTTTTTAATATCAATGTTCTATATTTATTTTGGTGTACAGAAAAATCCAGAATCTGATGAAATTAGTCATTCGTTGCTTTATAAAGGACGCATACTGCCAAGGATGACATGTGTACTTCAGAAGATGCACGCGAAAATTTTGTAAGTTGTAACGTTAGTTTTAATGGTGCATTCGTATGCGTTTATGTTTCGTATGTACTATTCTAATCTTATTTTCTAATTATGTAGGAAAAATTGGAGGCTTTACAGTTGAAGCACGAGTTAGAGGGAAAGTCATACACCGAAGTAGAGATCTTCACTGAGGTGTTGGGGATGAAAACGGGTTACTTGTGAGGTTTAGGCCGTTCAATACAGTCTGTTGGATCATCTTCATCAGCATCATCCATTGATTTTTCCCGGAGATTGGAAGATGTCAGATTACAGATTGAGGAGATGAACACTATACAATTGGAATATGAAGCGCTTCTGGTCAAGCGGTCAGATATGGAGCAGACGATGCGAGAGCATCTGCAAATGATGGAAGAGCATCAATGGAAGAAAGACGAAGAGCTGATGAAGATGATGGCGGAGCAGCAATGAAAAAAGACGATGAGCACCAGAAGATGCTGCAGGAGCAGCAAAGGAACCTACTGGAACAACAAGAATGGAGGATGCAACTAATGGCAGAACAAATGCGTGAGCAGTTGATGAATCAGATCAGACAGATGCAATCTCGTTCGACACCAAAACAAAAATTTGGGTAGATTTATGTATTTTTACTACTTTGTCAATACTTATCGATTATGTATTTTATTTACTTCTAATAACGATTGCATATTTGTAGATATTTTATTATATTATGAGCAGTGAATATCTTCAAATTTATATCATTTCATAAATTTTAATTAAATTAATTATAATATATAGAATACCGTTCGAACGATTTTTAAATGTCGTTCGCACGTACCTTTTTCGTTGCTAGCTTGCGCACGCGTAACTATCCGTCCGCACACTTTGCTTAAAATTTGCTAGTCCAAATAGTGTCTATCGCGTCCACACGGAATGTAAAATAAAAAACCGTGCGCACGATACACCAACACGTTTGAACGTGTTCAACGTACAAAGAGTCCGAACTTTATACCTAAAGGTTCGAACGACTTTTTCAGATGACAAAAAAAAGTTTCGTCATAATGAAACTACTGTGCGGACGTCGTCACAAATGCGTCCGGACATCTTTACATAAACGTTCAGACATTTATATCCATCGGTGCAGACGTTTATTACGTGACAAAATGTATTTCGTCACATTGGATTAATCGTTCGCATGAGCTGTGCGAGCGTATAGAGAGAACGTCCTAACAGTTCATGTGAACGGATGAACTGTACTGGGCATGACGATTTTGAATTTCGTCAGTATGACACCATACCGTTCGAACGAGTTTATAATCCGTCCGAACGGTTTTGAGTGACAGAATATGAAAATCGTCACCTAAAACATTGGCTGACGGGCTTTAGGTAACAAATTAGGTGACAACCCGTTTTTGCCACCCAAAGTATTTTTTCTTGTAGTGCCACCAGCTAGACACAATATCATCTATTAATGAGGAGGATAGCTGGAGTAATACGTTGACATTTCAACGGAGTAATAAGGAAAATCATCATTACAATTTTTCCAAATATTAAGGAGATATGAATGGTGATCAGGTTGATTCAAGTTCAACTTGTTCTCTCGAGGTAATAAATCAAAATGATATAGAAATATCGCATGATTCCAGGGATATAGGTCTCACGGCAAAGTCTCAAGGCAAAGTTTGAAATTTTTGAATTCAAGCATAACACGATTCTAGGGATACTGCTTATCAAGTCTCACTCAAAGTTGATATTTTTTGAACTAGCTATCCCTACAAATCCTACCATATCATGATCTTATATATCTCATCTTTCAAATTAGCTAGAATCAAGCTTTGTTCCTTATCCGTAAAGTTAGCTTCTGTTAGCATAAATATAGTACCCTACAATACCTCTTGTACTTACGTTGAAAAAGAATACAAAATCGTCTATATTTTTTCAAATTTTCTTCTTTTAGAAATGCCTCTTACGCCATTTATATGTATATCAACAATACAATCACACATGGAGTCCCAAATACAATTTTTAATGCAAAGTGTGCTTCTGGGCAGGAATATAATTAATCATCAGAACAAACATAAACAACAAATATTTTATTTGCAGCACTGTAAGCATTTTTTTTCAGTTGAATTTGTCAGCGTAGGTAGCACGTCACAACTGACTTTCTGTGTTTTTACGCTTCACGAATTAAGAAATCGTCTACAACACAAAAGAATGTAATCTTGAAAGCAGAGATTCGAGTTCTTACCATTGGCCAGTACTGTTTCGTGGAGAGGAATAAGGCCAACTGCGGAAGAATAATTTCAAAAAAGTTCATTCAATACTCATCTTAAGTTAACATTGAAATAATTTCAAGTTTTTCTTTGTTTCACAGCTTAGATTGTGATTCCTAATTATCACTTTTAAACGGAGGCATTACATACTTTTTCCCCCTTGTTTTTTTCTCTCTCTTTCTTTTTAAAAATGAAGTGTACCCATTTTATCTATTTTTTGACAAAATTTATTAATAACTTTAAGGGGTAAAGTCATAGTTAGCCCCCTATGTTTGGGCAAAAATCATAGTTAGCCCCATATTTTTGAATCCAACAATTTGATACCCATAACTTTCACAACCTATCAAACTTAGCCCCCGTCTAAATCAGGTGTTAAGTCCGACGAAAATTCATGCAAAATGACCGAAATGCCCCTCCAAAGCTAAAATTTAAAATAAAATATAAATTTAAGAAATAAATTAAAATAAATATATTATTGAAATAGAGTTTCAATATAGTTTTATTTAAAAATATTAAGTTTTGAAAAAATATCATTTTTTTAATGATTTTTTTTTTTATTTTTTTAGTAATTTTATTTTGGAGGGGCATTTTGGTCATTTTTCATGCTTTTCCGTTTGATTTAATGCCTAATTTAGACGAGGGGCGAAGATTGATAGGTTTTGAAAGTTATGAGTATCAAATTGTTGGATTCAAAAATATGGGGCTAACTATGATTTTTGCCTAAACATAGGGGGCTAACTATGAGTTTACCCCTAACTTTAAGTTTACAGAAACAATGGCCGTCCACGCGGTTTTTGCAGGCCCACTTGTCATTCAGTTCTTTTTTTTTGTTGTCATTCAGTTCTATTTCGGATTCTCTATTATATCCCTGAAAAACAGCTTTTTTGAGAAAGAACCTTACAGAAGTATAGCAGCATACGCCTCGGAATAGCTGGTTGATCCAAGAAAAAGAAAAAACAAGATTAGCCTTGAGAAACTTTATAAAGCAAATCAATTAATTATAACCCATAATATAATATAATATATGCAATACACCAGTTCCACGTCACAACTAACATATCGGTGTCTTTGTCTTCTTCAAGCAGAAGTCTTTATATTTCTGTGTTTTTACGCTTCACAAATTAAGAAATCGTCTACAGCACAAAAGAATGTAATTATCATGAAAGCAGAGATTCGAGTTCTTACTAATGGGCAGTGGTGATGCGTTTGGTGCTGCGTAGAAACCACTAATAAGAAATACCACTGCGAAAGAATAATTTCAAGAAAGTTGATTCAATACTCAAGAAGGTTAACATTGAAATAATTTCAAGTTTTTCTTTGTTTCACAGCTTAGATTGTGATTCCTAATGATCACTTTTAAACGGAGGTATTATGTACTTTTTTTTCCCACAACGTGACTTTTCTTTCTGTCTTTCTTTTAAAAATGAAGTGTACCCATTTTATCTAATTTTTGACAAAATTTATTAATAACTTTGAGTTTACATAAACATTGGCCGTCCACGCAATTTTTGCGGGCCCACTTGTCATTCTGTTATATTTCGAATTCTCTATTATATCCCTGAAAAACAGCTTTTTTTTTCTAAGACCCTGAAAAACAGCTTATTCGAGAAAGAATCTTATATTCGAGTAGCAGATAAAAATGTCTCTTACGCCATTTATATATATATCAAACATGGAGTCCCATATACAATTTTTAATGCAAATTGTGATCCTGTCTAGGAATATAATTAATCATCAAACCAAATATTTTGTTTGCAGCCACTGTAAGCATTTTTTTTTCAGTTGAATTTGTCAGTGTACTGTGTCCGTATCACGTCACAACTAACTTTCTGTGTTTTTACGCTTCACTGATTAAGGCTATTGTTTAGATCTCGAGACAATTTTTATGTTTGTATTTTTTTTAATGTATTGTAGATTTTTTTGGAATTGATAAAAAATGTGTTATAGTCTGTAAAAAGTTTGATAAAAAAATTATTTGTATTAGTAAAAAATATTAAAAATAATAAAAAAATAGTAATTTTTTTTAAAAGTTTTGAGATCTAAAGCAATCGTAGCCTAAGAAATCGTCTACCGTACAAAAAAATGTAATCTTGAAAGCAGAGATTCGAGTTCTTACCAATGGCCAGTACTGCTACGTAGAGTCCACTATATGCCACTGCGAAAGTATAATGTCAAGAAAGTTAACATTGAAATAATTTCAAGTTTTTCTTTGTTTCACAATTACTTAGATTGTGATCGATTCCTAATTATCACTTTTAAACGGTGGTATTACGTACTTTTTTTTTTCTATAAACTTTCCACAACCTGACTTTTCTTTCTGTCTTTCTTTTAAAAATGAATTGTACCCATTTTATCTATTTTTTGACAAAATTTATTAATAACTTTAAGTTTACATAAACAATGGCCGTCCAAGCGGTTTTTGCGGGCCCACTTGTCATTAAGTTATATTTCGGATTCTCTATTATATCCCTGAAAAACAGCTTTTTGAGAAAGAAACCTTACATTCGAGCAAAAAAAAAAAAGAGTAACAGCTGAACAGTAGCATCATACATTTACACACTAGTCACAATATCATCTATTAATGAGGAGGATAGCTGGAGTAATAAGTTGACATTTCAAGAGAGTAATAAGGATAATCCTCATTACAATCTTTCCAAATATTTAGGAGATATGGATGGTAATAAGGTTGATTCAAGTTCAACCTGTTCTCTCAAGTTAATAAATCAAAATAATGTATAAATATAGCATGATTCCAGAGATATAGGTCTCATGGCAAAGTCTCGATACAAAATTTGAAATTTTTGAATTCAAGCATAGCATGATTATAGGGATACTGCTTATCAAGTCTCATTCAAAGTTGATATTTTTTGAACTAGCTATCCCTACAAATGCTATCATATCATATCTTGTATATCTCATCTTTCAAATTAGCTAGAATCAAGCTTTGTTCCTTATCTGTAAAGTTAACTTCTGTTAGCATAAATATAGCACCCTACAATACCTCTTGTACGAATACAAAATCGTCTATATTTTTTCAAATTTCTTCTTTTAGAAATGCCTCTTACGCCATTTATATGAATATAAACAATAAAATCACACATCGAGTCCCAAATACAATTTTTAAAGCAAAGTGTGCTCCTGGGCAGGAATATAATTAATCATCAGAACAAACAGAAACAACAAATATTTTGTTTGCAGCACAAAAGAATGCAATATTGAAAGCAGAGATTCGAGTTCTTACCAATGGCCAGTAGTGCTGCGTAGAAAACAATATATGGCACTGCGAAAGAATATTTTCAAGAAAGTTGATTCAATACTCAAGAAAGTTAACATTGAAATAATTTCAAGTTTTTCTTTGTTTCACAATTACTTAGATTGTGATCGATTCCTAACGATCACTTTTAGACGGTGGTATTAAGTACTCTTTTTTTTCCAATAAACTTTCCACAACCTGACTTTTCTTACTCTCTTTCTTTTTAAAAATGAAGTGTACCCATTTTATCTATTTTTTGACAAAATTTATTAATAACTTTAAGTTTACATAAACAATGGCCGTCCACGCGGTTTTTGCGGGCCAACTTGTCATTCAGTTTTTTTTTGTCATTCAGTTCTATTTCGGATTCTCTATTATATCCCTGAAAAACAGCTTTTTTTGAGAAAGAAACCTTACAAAAGTAGTATAGCAGCCAATCAACAATACCGCTCGTTCCAGCTGGTTGATCCAAGAAAAAGAAAAAACAAGATTAACCTTGAGAAACTTTATAAAGCAAATCAATTAATTGTAACCCATAATATAATCTATTTCGGATTCTCTATTATATCCCTGAAAAACAGCATTTTTGAGAAAGAAACCTTACATTCGAGTAACAGCCGATCAATACCGCTCGTTTCAGCTGGTTGATCCAAGAAAAAGAAAAAACAAGATTAGCCTTGAGAAACTTTATAACGCAAATCAATTAATTGTAACCCATAATATAATTTATGCAATACACCAGTTCCCCTGAATGCGTATCCGATATTATTAAATCAATCAATAATCCTTGGGATATAATTCATGAAAAAAGTTTATGCAATGACAGCAAAGTAAAAAGAATTGCAAATATATATTCAGAAATAATGTTCACCGTATTGTAGAATATGTATTATAATTAAATTGGATGTTGCATTCATTCTTTACTCACCGATGCACTGGCAATAAACTAGGTTGTCGGTGTGATTTAGGGAGCAATCAATATGTCCATATGATTCATTTCTTGTACAGTATCCCGACCTCCATGAAAGTTCGAAACCATATAGCAACATGTTGTGCACGTCCGTACAAGAAATATTTATGTCAGAATGATTTCTCGGCAACGATGAAACACACCGGTGTTCCACTTGGCACAACTCCTCCAATTCCAATGCCTTCATCTGGCCAGATAAAATATATCTATGGCGCCTCTTGGAATGGGAAGAATTAGAAGAGTTGCAAGAATACGCTTCATCATCAAAGCAATTACTAGAAATGTTCGTGTAGAATGGGGAATTCATGGGTTTTTCACAGCTCACGAAAACAAAACTGTTTTTTATAAACGACGTGTAGGGATGCCATGCCCAGGAATAGTAGCCGCCGAAATGATCTAGAGGACAATAGGGGGGGGTGGATGAGTAACTATCCTTCGGAATTCGCGGGTATACTACATGGATGCTGGAGTCGGTGTAATTGATTTTCTGTACGTTGTATTTTCCAGCGGATAAGGATAACACTGTTTGGTTGTTCTCGCAGGAAAGGTTATAGCTATCGTCGCCACAGTTTGCTGGATCGTGTTCTAACCGAAATGGATATCTTATGTTGTGGATACCGCCGCAGGAAGAAGGAGCACACTGCTGACTATCGGTGACACTGCAACCTTGATGGACAAGCACAAGAACGATAACAGCCATGAGTCCTGCAGGGAAGGGCATTCCCCTTGCCATTGAGGGAGCTGTGAGAGAGAGAGACTAGAGGATTTACACGGCAGTAGACAATTAGCATATATAAGACCTTTGTTGGAAAGAGAAATTTAAATCAAGAAATTTACTGTGATCACGACTTCAACAACGACAGATCGTATAATGGGCCATAACTTCATAAGTCTCCTTTGGTGTGCTTGACTTTGAAAAAAATTTGGAAAAACCCAATCCTCGATCTGTCAAACTCAATAACTGTTAAAAGACAGCCATGAAATTTCCTTGAAGCCTTCGGATGACAGTTCTTAACTTGCTTGATCCAGTAATTTACAAGTCCTTGAGTCTAATGGTCTATTCCATCGATATTGGAATATATTGGCATTGGATGGTCCAATCCAAATGTACCGAATAATGTAGGTTCTAAAGCATTAAATGTTTCCCATATCTTTTTCAATCTGAATTCTGTTACGAAAAAGTTAAAACAAGAAATTTCCTGGTAATGACTTGAGCATATATCGCTTAGATAAGATATTTGTGGCTATGCAGGCCCTATGCTACATGTCCCTCTAGTACTTAAAATAATAATAAAAAAGTTAAAATTGACTAAATTTTATTTAAATTGATAAAAAAACAAAATGAAAGATTAATTATATTAAATAATAGTAAATATTGCAAAATAAATTAAATCAGTTTGAAAATAATAATAGAAAATATTGTAGAAAATAAATTAAAAACTAAAAATTAAAAAAAAAAAAGAATAAGAAAGGATTGTCTAGGAATCTCGCCATATGGTCCCCAAAAATTCTTTTCCTCAAAAGAATTTTTGTTCTTTGAGAATTTAAGCAATTTGCACTGTAAACGTTTCCTTGTTCTTTCCTTTTCATTCTTTTGTTTCGTAAGATACATGTAAATATAATTGCATTCAAAGTGATAGCTTCAAATTAATTTGAACCCAATCTACACGTCGTCGTTAGTCTTGTGCAGTGTGGTGTAGGAATTTTCCTGAGCAAAGGACTAGGAATTACGTACGTGGGTAGAGTTTTCAGTCTTTCTTTTGGCTTATTCACTTGTAGATCATTTGAGCTCTATATGTGATTCCCTCCAAGATACTATCATTGCTTTCCTTCAGAGGCTGATCAGAAACGCTCCTGAAAGCCGAGATAAGCATTTGCTTAGAGATGGAAATCCCTTGGGAATGGATCAGTCCGAAGAGAGTCTGTGCGAAGGAGTGCAAAGACACGATCCAGATTTTAAAAAGAATATCCAACGGTTAATATTTCATCACATCATTTAACGAAACACTTGATACAAAATTGAGGCTCGGCTTGACTTGGCTTGACCAATCCAATTTCTTTCCCGACTTTTTCTCAACCTTTCTCCCTACTCTTCCTCTCGTCTTCCCCAACAAGAAAGAACTACGTTTTCCTTTCTTCTCCACTAAGTTTTTCTCGTCAGCTGATTGCCTTCCCTTCGAACAACACTTTGAAAGAAATCGAGTTTCCGATTACCAGAGATTTTGAGATTTCTAGAGAGAGAGAGGAAACGAGAGAAAACAATATCTCTCATTTTCTCAAAAATCGAATATTTTGTGGGAAATATTCACGAAAACCGAAAGCTAAAATAAAAAATCAGTACTAAGGAATTGAAACGAATAATTTTTCGTTGTTTTTCCGGAAAACCATATATGGAAGCTAATTAAGTTAGAATCTTTTCCAGGACGGAAAAAATCAGCGATTTGACGTGCAATTGTGTGCGGTGCAGGTACCATATTCGGATCACTCCTTTAGTCCTCGCGACTTTTTCAGTCTACCGTGTGTATAGGCATGATAAAGTGGAAAAAGAAAGAAACTGAAGCAAAGATCGAAAAGTTTTTGGAGGACTACAAAAGTTTTAAGCCCGCGAGATAGTCGTATGCTGATATTAAAAGGATTACAAATCAGTTCAGTGATAAGTTAGGGGAAGGATCCTATGGCACTGTGTTCAAAGGAAAGCTTTCCAATGAAGTCTTTGTTGCGGTGAAGATTTTGAACACTACGTCTAAAGGAGACCCAATTCACCCCCCTCTTGTGAGTGCAAAAACAACCCAAGAGGGGGGGGTGAATTGGGTTTTTCAAAAACTTTTGAATCCTTTTGAAAACAAACCCAAAATAACTCAGATCTAATTCTAGGTAAACAAGCAATGAGATCAAGACAATAAATGAGCAAGTTCAATCAAGCAATATAAGCAAGAAATAAAGAGGAGAGTAAAGAAGATGACACCAGTATTTTTAGGTGGTTCGGCCAACTCTTGCCTACGTCCACCCCCAAGGCTATTGACTTCCTTGGGCTTCCTCCACTATTCTCCAAGCGAATACACACCTTAGCTTCCGGGGTGCTAAGGAACCGTTACAAAGCGTTTTCAGAGCTCACGCTTCAACTCTTTTCACAAATCCAAAACCTAGGGATTTCTTCTACTCTCACAAGTAGGATACAGTGTTCACTCAACACTTGAAGGTTTTATAAGGTTTGGATACAATGATTGAAGGCTCTCTAAGCCAGATATACAAGTGGGTAACTCAAGAAATGAAACGGCTCTCTAAGCCAAATCTACAAGTTTAAGAACCTGAGGTGAACTAGATGAATACGATCTTCAAGGAAAGCTTCTGGATTTGCAAGATTGAATGCAAGCCTTCTTGGATGGAAGAGCTTCTCTCTTTCTTCTTAGAGCTTTGTTTCTCAAGAAATTAGGGCAAGGATGATTTTTGTGTAAAGCTTTCTTACTTTCTCCTTCAAACTTCTTCTATTTATAGTCTCTAGGGCATCAGGGATCTTCTGGTAAAGATTTGGAGCCGTTGGAGGTCATTTGGGTCCTTTGGAGACATTTTTAAGTGAGTGACGTCGCTCTAGGATCTGAGAAATCGAAGTATGTGTCGACACCTTCCTTGTATGTGTCGACACCTAGGAGTTTTGCCTGGAAACTCACTTTCGGGTGTATGACCAATGTGTCGACACTTATGTCCAATGTGTCGACACTTCTCTTCAAAGAGTTGACCCTTCAAAATGCCTTGGAAACATGCCTTCGGGTGCATGTGCAATGTGTCGACACTAATTGCATATGTGTCGACACCATCAGCTTTGGCCTGTAAACCTTGCCTTCTGTTGATAGTGCAATGTGTCGACACCTCTTGGTCTATGGGTCGACACCTTCATCTTGGCCTGGGAGCTTGCTTTCTGTTGAATGACCAATGTGTCGACACCTCTTGGCTGTGTGTCGACACCTTCACTTTGGCTTGAAACATGCCTTCTGGTGTATGACCGATGTGTCGACACCATGATGACATGTGTCGACACCTTCAATACTTAGGCTGAAAAGTGTTTCTCTTTGCACCTTTAAGCAATCCCAAAAACATCTACAATGTGAAGTTTTAACAAGTAAGCTTATGAGAGTGTTCGATTATATCTAAGGCCGATTTACAACTAGAAAACTCTTGATATCATTTTCTTAAAACGGATTTTCAAAAGTAGAATCTAAAGGTTTAAAAACTCGTTGGAAAACTTTGTTATCATCAAAATCAAAATAGATTGTTTATAAAACAACCTTGGGCTAACAATCTCCCCCTTTTTGATGATGACAAACCCAATTAATAATAAACCGTTGATACCAAAATGAAAAGCTCCCCCTGAGATTAGGCTGGAGTTTTTCATGAGTTTTTAGCAAAAAGAACTTTAAGATTCTACGAAAATTTTGCAAGAGTTCCCTTTGTAAATAGAGGTTTTCCAAATTTTCAAAACCCGTAAAAAACACTTCTATAACATCCTCCAAACTCCCCCAAACTTCATCATTCAATTTCAGATCACAAAACTTCATATAGAGGAGAGTTTCAAGGAGATTACCTGAAGTGCGATTCAAATATCCACACTTTGCAAAACCTTATAACCAACATCAATGATATACCAATAAATGCTCATAAGAAACAATGCTCATAATACCAAGAATAAACCATACATTCATCCAACAATTGTTCAAAATACAAAGTCATCCAAATGTTCAAAAGATAAGTACAGAGGAATGTTCTATAAAAAAAAATACATCAAAACGAAACTATCTATTTCTCCCCCTTTGGCATCATCAAAATCAGACCAAGGTAGAGGCAAGGATAGAGGAATGTGAAGACAAGGCGGGGACTATTGGCCAAGTGGAGGAGGATCGTAGGCGACATCCCATTTCTTCAGCCAGTTAGTCCAGGTGGTGGAGAACCAGTACGTCCAGCGGATCACACAGGGATGAAGATTACGATCAGCATCCAAATGACGCTCAGTAGCCGAGATCCCGTCTGAATGACGTCACTGGCCATTTTGATGCTTTTGTTGACTTGTTGCTGAACATCCCGTACATCCTCGGTGACGGTGTCAATGCGCTGTTGATGCTCCCCGAGCAACTTCTTGATATCCTCAAGACCCGTCTTTACGTCAGAGGAGAGACCGTCCATTTTCATGCTCAGTTGGTGCTGGGCCTCTTTAATTTCCTCAGCAGACGCTGCCAAGGAGTTAAGACGTGAATCCCGAGACCCACCAACCTCTCCTCGGGAAGTATACACAGCAGGTGAAGTAGTAACATGCACTAGAGGCCGTTCTCTCGGAGGAGTGCCAGCGGTCATGGGTACCCTATCAGTGGCCTCAACCTCCGCCTCATCAGCAGGTTCGTCCTCAGACTCCAAACCCCTTTCTTCTACCATTTGAGGTGCCCCCGCACCTTTCTTAATCCACACACCCTCATCATTCTTCATATACCCCATTAACTTCAGGGTTTTCGACACCCAGTTTGATAGAAGAACCGTGTCACCCTTGTTTTTGGGTGACAAATTGTGAGGTTCCTCAAGAAATAGCGTCCAAACGCTAACTTAGATTGTTCGGACAATTTTCATTTTGTGTGAGATTTATAAATATGTTACAGATTCGTTGTTTTTTTTTTTCTGTTCGTATGTCTCGTGCGAACGTCAATGTATTACATGACAAAATCAATTTCATCACGAAAACCTGTGCAAACGTCAATAATACAGGTTCACACGGAGTGGATTTTTATGACAAAATGTAAATTTTGTAAGCAGATTCGTTCGCACGCTAATAAACCACGTGCGGATGTTTATTGTTTTTTTTTCTAGGCAAGTGACAGGATAACATTAAGAAAGAAAAGCAATACAAAGGAAGGGGGGACCCCTACAGACACCTTAAACAACCACCAGAAACCATAAACGAATACAAAAGAAAAGAAAAAAAACTTGGACAAAAAAAGCAAAATTATTCTTCAGAGTGGTCAAGCGGGTATGGAGATGCATGTAGAACGTATGCGTCGGCTCCATTATCCTCTGGATACTCTCCTTCAGCTTCACTACGATAGCGCCTGCCCAAGCTGGTTGCTCAGTTTGTGTTTCGACCTTGGTGATACTTTTCCTGGAGCGATCCATGACCAACCTAACAAAAACCGTTCAAACATTAACAAAAATTGATCAATGACCTGATCAACATTTACGTACAGTACGGATAGTCTAATCTCAAACTGTGCATAACTTGGATAATTCAAGAATTAACAAAACAAATATTAAATAAAATTTACGCAAAACCGTTGGGACGGATTAACAGCCGTCCGCACTTGCAAAAACAAAAAGATGTTATTTCGTGAAGAAACGTCTGCACGCCCTACAGGCCATCCGAACAGTTTGAATTACCTAAACACCATTTGGACAGCTACAATAAATGTCCGGAATGCGATTGTCTAAAAAGAGATCCTTCGACAATCACACGCCCACAGACCCATTTCAATCCAAAAAACCAATCATTTTACATCACAATTTTCGCACCCAATCAACACTAAATTTTTTTTCTAAGCTACTCAAAGCATTAAACAATCAACGATCAAGCAAAACAACACATTTTTACTCAAAACCCACACAAACTGTAAGACACCGTACCTTTCAAAGTTTCCAAATCTCAAATATGTTCTTCAATCCACTCAAAGTTTGAGCAATCTATCCTGAAACTCCTCCTCAATGATTTAAATAACTCTTCTAGAAGAAATCGGAGCTAAGACGAATCTATCCTGATGTTGTCCCCTGAAAATTTTGGGATAAAAATTTATTGCCAACAATTTTGCAACAGTTCAAAATATTATCCACAATTTCAACAGCGTGTTCGAACCAGCCAACGACACCATTTTACATCAAATTCCACGACGTCGTATTAGAAAATGCACATCTGCACTGGCCAGAAAAACGTGCGTACGCCTCATTTAGAAAGCATAACACCATTTTTCGTTGAATAAACGACGTCGTTTATTCAACAACAACAACCATCCGAATGGTTAAGTAGACGTTTGAACGCTACCTATCTACGTAAATTACATTAAACATGTCGTTTATATATATATATATGTGTATGCGCGCGCGCGCGTGTATATACTATATAAAAATATATATATTAAATAATTTTGATAATACATTGATTAATTATTCATTCCTTATAAATTAATTACTTGTGTATTTCATCATAAATTTTAACATATATATATATACGTCAATAATTTTGATACTATATTTATTGATTATTCATTTCTTATAAATTAAAGTCATATTAAATTTTAACATAAGATTCTAAGTGTTACAGTGAATAACATGCTAAGTAATACATCATGAACATTACATTTGAAGTATTAACATATCCAAACCGTTAGAGGTAAATATTAAACCATAATAAAAAAAGACGCATAATGAACATCATAAAACAAGATCAATAAACATAAATATGATAATAAATATCCGAAAAATATAATGTGAGATAAAAATATTAAGAAAGTCCTAATCATGTTGCGGACTGGGTTGAATGGATCCCTCCCTTGTGGACTCGTTCATTTCTGCATAGATAATAAAACAACGTAGTTTAATGAACAAACGTGCGCTTGCTAGAATAACTGTCCGCAACAATAATACTCATAAAAAATAAATTTTCAACATGTGTATATATCCTAGACAAAACGAGAGTGTCTAAAGGCTCAACGTCTGCATTCTTCTATATCGTCGTTCGAACGATAGGTGAAAAACGACGTAGTTTGAAATAGTTAAACACAAGTACATATTTTAAACTAAACGAAGGCGTACAAAGCCAATGTTGTCTGCATATCACATTAATAATGTATGCACTACCATCTTAAAACGACAACGTTTAAAAAACTAATCGTAGAAATTTACAACTATCTGTCTAGGCTTCAAACTGTCTGAATGTGTCTTGGGGAAGAAGATCGAGTCGACTCAACCATGACCAACCTCTCTCCCACCTCCAAAACTCTTCCAAACCAACACCATACAACACAAAATTATAGCCTAAACAATCATACAATATTAGACAATCCATATTAATACAATTATCATCTGTCAAATAACTGTGGTAGTCGGAAATTCTTCATGAGCATTTCTATGTAAATAACTTAAAAACATGATTTTTATACTAAAAAACCAAATAAAAACATGATAAACGTACCTGAATATGAAGAACTCAACGAAATAGGAAGAAAAAAAATAAGATTGTTGTACGAGAAACATGAATATAGGTCTTAGAAAGGAGAGAAAATGGTGTACAAACTGCTGGTGATGTCGTTCAAATGGCTTCTATTTCTGTTTTCCACATGGACCAATCAGATTCCTACGCATTAAATTGCAAATCGTGAATGATAAGTAAAATCTTCTCGAAATGATGGCGTTTGGACTGTATGAGTCAGTGCAGAAGACTACGGGTAGGCGAACGTCTGGAACGCGTAATGTAGAGTACCACCATTAGCTGAAATTATAGTTATACGTGTTTGAACGGGAAGGAACCGTGCAGACGCGCACAACTATTCTCCACGGTCATCTGAAACAGACGCGTGTCAATCATGCGAGGATTCTCCAAATGTTTGAATGTTATGATCAGACCATGTGGAAGGGATTGCAACTTTTGTGACAATCTGATCTGCGTGACTGATGGGAGACAATGGTGTTTTGTCACCCAAACCATGTGCGCACGGCTTCGCATACAGTTCGGACGCTTTCGTTGATGCTGAAAAATGTTTTTAGTCACAAATATGTGACGTTTTGCCTTTCGTCACCTGTGATTACCGCGCAGATGTTTTTTAAGGACGTCCGAACGATTTTGTAATTCCTAATTCACCTTGCGTAACAAAATTTTTATTTTAACATAGGAGGTCATGATTTGATAATTTATTTTGACACGGGAATTTTGACGCTTAATGTCAATTTTCTTGTAGTGGAAGGACATTCTCCTTCCCATTGACGGAGATGTGAGAGAGATCAAACTAGACGATTACGAGAGAGGGAGGGTACGACTTCGGTCCACGGCAGTAGACAACAACATAAAGACCTTTGTCGGTAACAGAAATTTACTGGTCACGACTTGTGTGGCCGTCTCCCTTGGTGTGCTTGCTTTGAACGAAAATTGGGAAAATATCCTCGATCTGTCAAACTCAATCACTGTTGAAAGGCAGCCATGGAATTTCCTTGAAGCCTTCGGATGACAGTTCTTGACTTGCTTGATCCAATAAGTTACAAGTCTTTTTATGTCTAATGGTCTATTCCATCGATATTGGAATATATTGGCATTGGATGGTCCAATCCACATAAGTCTCAATTTATTTTTATGTTAATGCTCATGACGTAAAATATTCTTTTTTTTTCTACGCCTCATGATGTAAATTCAGTACTGAATAATATCTGTAGTTTCTAAAGCATTAAATGCTTGCCAAGGCCTTCAACACTTTGCGAGGTTGGTCCGCCACCCCCTGGCCACTCCCCACTAATTTTAATCGTTATGTATACTATTTTTATATTTAAAAAGATTTTTCAGTTTTTTTAATTGAGAAACAAAAAACTCTGCATATTTTATAAAAGAAAACAACCTTCCGGGAGTGCGGCCTCCCACCCATTTGGGAGGTTCCTCGACCACTCCACATGTACACCTTTCTTTTTAATTTTTAAATCATTTATTAGGTTTAATTTGTAGTTTTTAATTTATTTTTATGAAAATTTTGGGTTATTTTAATTGTTAAACAGATTTTAATTTAATTTTCATTTTTTTTTATTTTGTAGATTTTTTCATTCATTTTAATTTATTTTTCCTCATTTTATAAATATTTTAATCAATTTTAGCTTATATAGTATTCGATCTTTTATGTACTAAAATCACGACACGTGGTGCTCATGTGGCATTTATAATGTAAATTGTGCTGTTCGATGGTCGGTTGCCATTAATGGAATGAGAAGGTACTCGACGGAAGCACTAAATTTTAAAAATTAAAGTATAAATTTAGGGATTGATTTTTTTTTAAAAAGCTTATAAAACTTTTTCCTTTTTTTTTGTTCCTGGCTTATAATTGATGGTTGTAAGCGCAACCATGAGTTCCGTCGAACTGGGCCAAGTCTCCCTTGTTTTGCTTGACTATAAACAATATCTGAGTAATTTCGTTGTTTAAACGCATCCTCTTTATTTTTCTTTTCAATTTTTTTTAGAGGCTCCACACGGTGATACAGAGGAGCGGCGTTCACCCTGGTATGTTGAAAACAAGAAACAAGAAGTAAAGGAAAGGTGTAGATATAATCGCATTCGAAGTGGTAACTTTCATTTGTGCAGGGTGGTGTAGGAATTTTCCTGAGCAAAGACTATGAATTACGTGGGTAGACTTTTGAGTCTTTCTTTTGGCTTATTCCCTCCAAGATACTGTCATTGCTTTCTTTTAGAGGCTCATCAGAAGCGCTCCTGCAAACCGTGTTAAACAAATATTGCTTCGAGATGGGAATCCTTTACTTCTTGTTTCTTGTTTTCATCACCACATGCCAGGGTGAAGGCCCCTCCTCTGTCTCACCGTGTGGAAGCCACGGCCCAGCCATTCGATTTCCTTTCCGACTCAAAGACACCCAGCCAGAGCACTCTGGTTTTCCTTGGTTTGATCTATCCTGCACTGATAAAAAGGATTTAGTGCTCGAGCTCCCAAATTCAGTCAAGCTCTATGTCAAAGAGATTGACTACAAGGCTCGGGTGATTCGCCTATATGACCCACATAATCAGTCGCTTCCATGCCAACTTCTGGGGCTCGACTTATCTTCCTCGCCTTTCAAATTCAAAGAAGGATATGACCTTTGGGAAGTTCCTTTATTCAATTGTTCCCAAACAGAAGCACAATATTATGGTCAGATCTCTTGCCTTAGTGGCCCTAGCGGCCACCGGGTTTATGCCTTCTATTCTGATACTTGCATCATCGACTTGTTCCAATCCTGTACAAAGATGTATAACACAAAATTAATTCCATCTAGTATAATTAAAGGTTGGGATGACGTTCTTCAGTTAAAATGGTCCAAACACCCAAAAGGTACGGTCTTGTATCCATTGTCCACCTTAATTTGCGCTCAATTACGTGCTGCTCCAAACGTAATGGAAGCTAATTACGTTAGAATCTTTTGCAGGACGGAAAAAATCGGCGATTGAAATTGGTAAGTTGCTCGCAGGCCATTTAAAGCTTTCTTTGTTCGGGATAGTGGATATGGAAATAGCTTATTTGACGTGCGATTGTGTGCGATGCAGGTACCGTCTTCGGATCACTCCTTTTAGTCCTCGCGAGTTTTTCAGTCTACCGTGTGTATAGGCATGATAAAGTGGAAAAAGAAACTGAAGCAAAGATCGAAAAGTTTTTGGAGGACTACAGAAGTTTTAAGCCCGCGAGATACTCGTATGCTGATATTAAAAGGATTACAAATCAGTTCAGTGATAAGTTAGGGGAAGGATCCTATGGAACTGTGTTCAAAGGAAAGCTTTCCAGTGAAATCTTTGTTGCGGTGAAGATTTTGAACACTACTTCCAAAGGACATGGGGAGGAATTTATAAATGAAGTTGGAACAATGGGTAGGATTCATCATGTTAATGTGGTTCGGTTGGTTGGCTTCTGTGCTGATGGGTTTCGAAGAGCTCTCATTTATGAATTCTTACCAAATGATTCATTAGATAAGTTCATATCTTCAGCAGATTTCAAGAACCGCTTTCTTGGATGGACCAGGTTGCAAGATATTGCTCTCGGTATAGCAAAAGGAATCGACTATCTTCATCAAGGGTGTGACCAAAGAATCCTCCACTTTGACATTAAACCCCGTAATGTTTTGTTGGACGAGGACTTTAACCCTAAAATTGCTGATTTTGGTCTTGCCAAGTTGTGCTCTAAGGACCAGAGTATCGTGTCCATGACCACAGCAAGAGGGACTATGGGTTATATTGCACCCGAAGTGTTCTCTAGGAACTTTGGGAATGTGTCTTATAAGGCCGATGTTTACAGTTTTGGAATGTTGCTGCTTGAATTGGTAGGAGGGAAGAAAAATGATGATTTTAAAGAAGAAGAAACTAACCAAGTCTACTTTCCAGAATGGATTTATAACCTCTTAGAGCAAAAGGAAGACCTACGAGTCTTTATTGAGGATGATGGAGATGTCAGAATTGCAGAGAAGCTAGCAATTGTGGGACTTTGGTGCATCCAGTGGCACCCAATGGATCGTCCTTCAATGAAACTTGTGCTTCAAATGTTGGAAGGCGAAAGAGATAAATTAACCATGCCTCCTAATCCCTTTGCCTCTACAGGTCCAGTAAGAAGTAATGCTAATCTGCATGGAAGACGTTCAAATCTGGAGTTAGAAATCATCCCAGAAGAATTGTAGTGATGTAAAAGATTGCACTTGTATGGCATTTAAGGATTAGAACTATTAATCTTAAGAGTTCTATATTTGTTCTTTAGATGATAGTACATAATTAGTATTGCAAGGCACGAGGACAATAACACAAATTTCCTCACGGTTGGATATGATAATGTTTAGGCTACAAACATGTGTATCTCGTTTTTGTTTTTTGTTTCAAATAATATTATAATTTATATCCACAAAGCCCATTTCACACAGCTCAGTAGAATTGGAGATTGACTTTTTTCGCCACTTTTGTATCAACATATTTTTTACCCTTTTCAAACAAAAATGTAATTTGCAGGTGAACCCACTGAAATTTGAGCTTCATTGTCCATGAAATTCACCGACTTTTCTTTTTATTTTAAGACGAATATATATACACACGTTTGATACAGATGATTTTTTTGGAAACTTCGAAGCCAGCACTTGTATTTTTTATTTTACATGCAGCTTCCAATTACCTTTGCACTTGAAAACTGTAAAAGTGGCATGAATGCCTTCTCGGGCAAGCTGTCCAAGTTTGAAAAGAGAAGTCGCGGCCACCGGTATACAAAGGGTCGGATCCATATCAAATATCCCAACATAAGGTTCCACGAGGAGGGGACACTTACCAAACTGTTTATTTCTTTCAAATTATTGGTCAATTTGTTTAAGTCATTCTCTATTAAAAACCCTTTTTGTGTCTATTATTTTCTTTTACCACCTAGCAGACATCCTAACGTACCCGTAATTATTTTGTCTGAGGTTCCTGGAAAGTAATAATGTTGACTATGTCTTTTTTTTTTTTTACTTTATTTTGGTTGGGAATGTGACAAATTAGCTGCCTAACTCAACCCAATATTTTCTGAAGTTTGTGTTGAGTAACTTCATGCAACATTTGATCCCCAAATTCTCGACCTCTTTCCTTTTTTATGTGTTTTTTTTTTATCCTCGGCTCTGGAATAGCGCGATTGCAAACAAAAATGTAAGATACTTGGAATATCCACCAGTTTATTGACTTCTATATATATATATATATATATATGTGTGTGTGTTAAGAGAAATCATAAGAGAAAATCTATCCAGGAAAACATCAATTGTATAAGAGACCGAACTAATGGTCAGTTTACCCACATCGATTGTGGAAAGTGCTGATAGTCAGTTTATAAATATGAGGGAAAATCTCACTTCTTCAACTAGTCTTTGGGTTGCGAAAACTCAAAACCACCTAACACTGGTATTAGAGTCTAAGAGTACCAACAAGTCTTGACACAATAATCTACAATAGAAACAGATTGTCGACTCTCCACCTAGGACCCAATGTGTGAGGGGAGATTATTGAGGTTAACCCTACATTGGTGTGAAAGGGACTGATAGTCAGTTTATAAGTACGAGAGTTAGATATAAATTTAAATGTAAATATTATTGTTTGCTAATAGTAAAAATAGAAAATTGAAGGACGAAAAATATAAAATTGAAATTTAAAGATTAAAAAGTAAAAGGTGCTAAAATTTAAAACTAAAATGGCAATTTCTCAAGAATTAATTTAGACAGTACTGCCCTACTAATTGAAGGAAATACATTGACTTTTCCTGAAGCCTTTGTATGGCAGCTTGCTTTCGTAAACCTACAAGTCGTAGTCTTCAAGAATTAATTTAGACAGTACTACCCTATGAATTGAAGGAAATCCATTGAATTTTCCTCAAGCCTTTGTATGGCAGCTTGCTTTCGTAAACCTACAAGTCGTTAAGTCTCCAGGAATTAATTTAGACAGTACTACCCTACGAATTGAAGGAAATACATTGAATTTTCTTGAAGCCTTTGTATGGCAAACGTTCGTTGACAGCTTGCTTTCAGAAACCTACAAGTCGTTAAGTCTTCAAGAATTAATTTATACAGTACTACCCTACGAATTGAAGGAAATCCATTGAATTTTCCTGAAGCCTTTGTATGGCAGACGTTCGTTGGAAAGATTCTAGTGTCTCCACACGAAGAATTGTAGCCCATGTGATCAATAATAATTAGAGTATCCACGTGGCAATTGATTGAGGAGTTATTATGACATTTCAAGGAGTTTATTGACTTATGGATGTCATATAAACCTACAAGTTGTCATTTCTCAATAATTAACTTAGCCAGTACTACCCTACGAATTGAAGGAAATTTCCTGAAGCCTTTGTATGGCAGACGTTCGTTGACAGCTTGCTTTCACAAACCTACAAGTTATCATTTCTCAATAATTAATTTAGCCAGTACTACCCTACGAATGGAAGGAAATTTCCTGAAGCCTTTGTATAGCAGACGTTCGTTGACAGCTTTGCTTTCATAAACCTACAAGTTGTCATTTTCTCAAGAATTAATTTAGACAGTACTACCCTACGAATGGAAGGAAATCCATTGAATTTTCCTGAAGCCTTTGTATGGCAGACGTTCGTTGGAAAGATTCTAGTGTCTCCACACAAAGAATTGTAGCCCATGTGATCAATAATAATTAGAGTATCCACGTGGCAATTGATTGTGGAGTTATGACATTTCAAGGAGTTTATTGACTTATGGATGTCATATAAAAATCTCGCCTAAATTAAAGAGATCTTTTTTCCTAATTTGTTCGCCTGAATACAATATAATGTAGCCTCTTTTCCCTATTAATTTTTCCTTGAAATTATTGGTCGATCAACTTCTAATTAATTTTTAAGTTAAGAGTACCAGCTTATGAGGTTATTGTGACTTTTGTAAAAAGTCTTGAATAGCCTCATACATTGATTATTCATATATACATGCCTCCTAAGCCGTTATTTTTATACTAATACCAAAATCACACATGGAGTTCCAAACCCAATTTTTGTTGCAACGTATCCTCCTGCATGCGTGAGAGTGTCACCGTCGTAATAATTATTGCAAACAAAATATTTTGTTTCAGTGCGTACTATTATCAGGCAATGTTCTAGATAAATTATACATATATTCAGAACTAATTTCTACACTATATTTTTTTTTTCTTTTATAATTTCGTACGTACTCGAATTCCAGTCTATCTACGTGACATCTTCCATTTCTATGTCCTTTCCGTCGTACAACTGCTCATAGACTTAAGTAGGATAGTATTTTTGGCTTGAATTGTCTACAGATGAAGCCAATTCTAGTGTAAGATACTCTGGTCTCATGATCTCCTCCGGTATTATGGTCATTTTATTCTAATTTGACAGAAGATGTAAAATGCATTAAGTTTTGTGAAATGTGATAGAATTAGTAATTTAAGTGTAATAACAATTTACGTAGAAAAAAAAGGGTAATAACAATTATTCCCTCGCATTGTTCTTCTAATGTTTCCAAAAATTTTACCCAAGTATTTGTACGTACGTCGAGACTATCTAGAATTTTTCGTTCAGGCAGTAAGTAAAACTCAATCACTTGATTTTTTTATCCCCATATATATATATATATATTTAACGTTAATTACAAGATAATTTGACACATTACACATTACACCTTAAACTATCTGTTTTTGATAAATTACGTATTCCAACTATATTAATTTTATACATTTTATACCTTCCATCAATTTTTTTCTTCAAAGTAGGAGGAAATTTAGTTTTCGACACATAAAATGACGAGTATGCCCTTGATATATTACTTAGGGTGTGTTTGTGTTGTAAAATTTTAGTGTTGTTAAAATTTTAGGTATTGGGTTTAGTGAAAAAGTGAAGAGATAGGTAATTTTTTATATTTTTTGTAATGAATAGTAGTGATTTGATGGGGGGAGAGAGATTATATTGTAATTTTTTATTATGTTAAAATTTTAGAGTGTGTAAAATTTTAGAACGCAAACGCAGCCTTAATGGTTCAATAATAATACCCTCGATTAAATATGAATATCACCAAAAATGAGTCAAGATATTATTGTCATTTTTCACTGGCTTTGTTTAATAGTTTTTTTTCTATTATTTTGTCACCACTCAGCACTCATAACTAGTTCTTTTCTTTCTTTCTTTTTTTAAGTCATTACTAATTCTTTTCAGCAGCTTATAAAATCATATCGGCAAAAATGTTTGGCAGTTGCGGAAGCAGCTTATGCGGTCTAAGAATCACGAGACCTTCCCACCAGCTGACACAACTAGGGGTGGGCAAAAAACCCGAGACCCGACAACCCGAACCGGACCGACCCGTTTCTGACCCGATCGGGTCGGGTTTATTCGGGTTCGGGTTCGGGTTTGCAAGTAAATAGAAGTTCGGGTTCGGGTATATGAACAAACCCGAAATTAAACCCGAACCCGAAAATATAACTCCTCCACCCCGTAATCCTCGTTTTCCGAACCGGACCGACCTGTTTCGACCCGATATTTTCGGGTTTTTCGAGTTCGGGTTTCCTCACAAAGAAAACCGAATATTTCGGGTCGGGTTCGGGTTGAAATTTTTCGAACCCGAACCCGGTTTGCCCACCCCTAGACACAACGACTCGCTGTATGCAGGAGTTAGCCGCAATCTAGATCTAACTAGCCTTAAATCGCCGCAATTTAATTAGGTCTGATTAGCTAGGCGTAAAAGAATTTTATGTACACCCCGAGCTACGTCCTTTTCACCACCTATCATAGGGAAGATGTGCAGAACTAAACACGAGAAAAATTACTTCCGTACTTACATTATCTAAATTCTAACTTGTGCATCGAAAGTTCACCTAAAGGGAAAGCTCCGGTCGCTTTGTTCCCTCTTCCGCAGGACTAACAACTTGGAGGAAGGCTGGATAGCGGCACATTGCTCATCGGTTGGAGCAGATCATATTTGGCACAATCAAACAAGATATAAAAGTTATAAGTCCCCATTAGAAGGAAATTTTACTCAATTTTTTGGGACCGATATATATGGCTTCCTCTTTCCCTCCTATTTTGTACTGTTGATTGACTATCATTCCCACGCTCTGTTAATGCTTCCAGAAATTAAAACAGCTTTTTGGTTCTTTTTCTTCATCACGTACGACTAAGGTTAATTATCTTTCCAAGTGGTAACAACTGGTTCAATAGCACCATTCCTTCTCAAATGAAGCTGACTTAGGTGTAACATGCGAACGAAAAAGAGCTATGATCATAACTCAAATGAAAACTTATATATTGTTATATATGAATATATACAACCAAATACGTGTAAGACTAACCGTTTTTATTGATGCAGATCTTTTGGCATCTAAAACTTAATTGATGATGATCTCGATATTTAATTTATCCACTTGATGTAGTTGATGACCAAGTTGAGCTGTCTCCAACATCTTCAGTAGGTCTTTCTGGTGATGACATGAAAGGCTTGGGAGGCATTTGTAAGCATTCCAATTCTCCTTCAAGCATTCCTACAACTTCGTGCATTGAAGGACGATACTTAGGACGACACCAGTTCCCCTATGTATGCATGCGTATCCGATATTATTACATCGTTGCTCTGGAAGACATTAATATTGCAGACGTATAACCTAAAGGGTCCAAATATATATTGCAGACGTTGCTCTGGAAGACTACCCACCTAGTGATCTTCCGTCGGCCCATGAGCAGCATACTTTTGCTCTGGAAGAAGTATTTTCCCTTTCTTCAGGCCCACTATTTAATTTGCCCAGTGGAACTACATGCAATTTGATCCATAGACCCGTGCCTCATAGGGATCCACTACCTTTCCAATTCCTGATAGTGATCCATCGCTTAAAATATCCATCGACTTTAAGCGCGGTATCAAGCATATGATTAGTATCTTTCTTTTAAAATAAAAAAGATAACAGAAGCTATAAAGTAATGTATAGGAATCAGAGATTAACTGAGACAATTAGGTTAAGATCAGTTGTTACAGGAGATGGCTCCAATACTTTTGTAGAATAATTCGGTAGTAGTCATGTATCCTAATTAACCTCCCTCTTGTAACAGTCTACGATACAATGCTGTCAGTTTGCTTAATACATTTTTGTTAGGCCAAAGTGCAGAAATTTTAAGAATAAAATTATTATCAAGAACTATGTTTGTGGGGGCTTGATGTCAAAATGTAAAATCTGCACGTCACTTCCTAGCTCCATGTGAATATTCAATTCCATGAGCCATTCTTAAAAAAATATCAGCCATTTTTTGGTAGCATATATGATATATATATATATTAACCTTCCTTTGTTGTATTTACAAGAGATCCTTGAGGCACGAACCCATATACAATATATACCGCGTTTTATCCTTCAACTACGCCAAAACCAACGAGTTGATCAACAATTAATATTATAACATATAATCTTGGTGAAGCCATCCAATCCTCACAATTAGTACTTAATTTCGGTTAATAAATTCTTGCCTGTAATTAGCTTAATTAATTTGAACTTACCTAGCATCTTTGTTCCTGAAATTGATAGCTAGTCATCTTCTTAATTTCTGATAAAGAGTCAGTTAGAGGCTTGAGGTTATTTTGGCTTTGCAGAAAATCTTCAATATCTCCCGAAATTGATAATTAATGTCTTCTACGCCATTTTATATATCACCAATAAAATCACACATGGAGTCCCCAATGCCTTTCAATTTACGACAATATAGCTCATAGTTTTCCCTTCCCTTACCTAGCCTCAGTGAAACGGTTTGGTGAACCGGCCGCCATGCATGCATGCCCGGCCTTTGCAACTTTAAAAACAAACACTCTATTTTAGAATTAATTATCTACGCAATTTTCGTATTATAGAAAGTCCCAATGCCTGTAAATTCAAATATCTTGATGTGTATATATGAACCGTTTAGGCGAATGCAATTTTCCAAACTATGAGCCATAAAATGTCTTTCTTTATTAGGTCGAATGTTTTGACACTCCTTTAAGGTTAAGATTAGAAGTACTAGGAAGACTCCCCCACTGCAACTTAGGAATATAGCTTAAAGCTGTTGGACGTGACAGAGAGAGCTCACCTCCCTTCATCTTTCAGGCCAAAGGGAAAAAAGCCAAAATCATGTTATGAATAAATCCAAAACTACTCAATGTCAAATACTGGGTTAATATTTTTTTTTATAATAAGAAAAATTTGCTACACTCAATCTATATGTATCGGACTTGAATTGATCTGACACAATTAAGATGCACGAGGGGTGGTGTTTGTAAAGAAAATTTTAGTTTATGTGAGTGTCCAAAATTTTAATTTATAATATTAATGAAAAAGTGAAGAGATCATTTGAATGAATTTTTTTTATACTTATTATAATAGAGAGATGAATATATGGCGAGAGAAATTATTTATTATTATTTTCTCGACTCCAACTACAAATTCTGAAGAGCTACTCAAGCTCATCACCATCTTGACTCCCATTAAGTTGGCTCCCCTATAATAATTTGGTTAATACACTTTATCAAATTGAATTAGCCAAGATAAGGAAAGAGGTTTTCATGTTCTATACTAGGGGTAGAAACCCTGTCAAACTCAATCACCTGCTTTGATCTCATTTAATTTTAAGTAAATCCACCATTAAATAAAGGGGACCCTGAATTGGGGACTGCTCGTAGCAATTTTGCTGATGGAAGTACCGAACGGTTCTGGTTTTTCTCGCTGAGCGGGTAAAGACACGTGGAAAACGAGTGGCAACCTTTTTGCCGCGTCAGCAAAAGTGGGTCGGTGGACGGTAGAACTTACCGACAGTGGTGTAATCAACACACCTCAGCACGGAGGGAACATCCAATAGCAGGTTTCCAACATGTCTACCTGGACATGAATGTGACGTCACACCAGCTTCTTAATTGTTTTTTGTTGTTGTGTTATTTGGCCATTAACA
The DNA here is from genome assembly GCA_963930655.1 of Myrica gale. Classification (NCBI taxonomy): domain Eukaryota; kingdom Viridiplantae; phylum Streptophyta; class Magnoliopsida; order Fagales; family Myricaceae; genus Myrica; species Myrica gale. The sequence goes on from OZ005611.1 coordinate 24,282,100, forward strand.
AAATGTTTGACTTTCTTCTTCTTCTTCTTCTTCTTCTTCTTCTTCTTCTTCTTCTTCTTCTTCTTCTTCTTCTTCTTCTTCCAGTTATTAATATTAATTTTCGAATTAAAGAATTGCTTAAGGCTGCGTTGCGCAATTGTGGATCCAAGATAAGCTGGCTAAAGAAATAAACAAACCTTCGAAGTACCAAAATTGCCCCTGACTTTTGAAGATCCCACACACCATCCCCTAGTGAAACTTGTGTTATTTGTGCCTGATTTTGTGGCCAAATTTTTTCCTTGAAAGTTGTTGACCAATTCCTATTGCTTGGCATTTGTGCACCCAGGGAGTGTGCTGAACAATTGTTTCTCTTTTTTTCACCGATATTTTCTTACCAAGAAAAAATCATCCATCGATTATTCGAAAAAATAAATATAAAATAATAAAATGAGTTAATTATAATTTATCCTTTAAACTATGGATCGATTCTTAAATGTTCCACGAACTTAATTCGTTAAATTTATCTTTTTCAAATTGTTCGATGTAATAACTTTAGCAAGTTAGAGGATGAAATCATAATGAGAAATATAATTTCTGAAAGTGAGTTATAACGAGTTAAAGTTTGTACGAATATTCGAAAATCAGGTAATAATTTAAAAGAAAAAATTATAATTAACACTAATAAAATAATGAGAGTGCACATATTAGGCTCTACAAAGAGGATTAGGCAAAATCATTCATCCTTTTGTGTCTTATTATTTCCGAAACAAAATATTATCATAAAAAACAAAATACCTCGTAATGAGAAATATAATTTGTGAAAGTAAGTTATAACGAGTTAAAGTTTGTAAGAATATTCGAAAATTGGATAATTATTTGAAAGAAAAAATTATAATTAACCCTAATAAAATAATGAGAGTGCACATATTACGCTCTACAAAGATGATTAGGCAAAATCATTCATCCTTTTGTGTCTTATTCTTTCCGGAATAAAAATATTGTCATAAAAAACAAAATACCAACCCATGTCTGGTTTTATTAGGATTATGACCCATTTAAAATTATGTAGTCAGGTACGAAACCGAGTTAAATTTTCACGGCCGAAAAACTAATAAATTAAATGAGAATTTAGACGGTGAGTCATCTAATCGTTTTAGGAATTTACCCGTGACACTAAAACTTCGAATATAAAGATATCTGAATAGGGTTAAAGCTTTCACCAGCCCCTTCACTTTGATTTGAACATTTAGTCAAATTGAGAGCTATAACTGGCAAACTTAGACTTTTTCCTGGTCAACAAATCTACTTCAAAGCCAACGGTGGTGATTAGGACCGTCTCATGTGGCTCGAGGAGGGCAATTTGGTACTTAACAATATGAACTCTCTGTCATATTTGGTCACCGATCGAGAGATCCAAAGTTGAGTGATTGAAGGAATAAAGGCAGGCAAGATTCACGAACGAAGCCCATGTATTGTCCAAGAAGGAAAACAAGTGTGGATGGCGAAGGGGTTTTGCTATGGGACAAAGTAATGCCGAAGAGATTAAGGCTACGTTTGTTTAAGTTTTCAAATTTTTTTAAAAAATTTCTCACTTTTTCAGTAATTCTAATACATTTTCACCAATTCTAGTAATTTTTTCATCAATTTCAATACATTTTCACCAATCTCAATAACTTTTTACAAATTTCAACAATTTTTAACTAACTTTTCACAAATCTCAAGAGAATATACACAAAAAAACACAAAAACAAAAACTGTTTTGAGAACTAAACCAAACATAGCCTAAAGTGTCGAGTATTGTCTGCCTATTTCGAATTTCCAATTAATTTTTTTGGGTATTTAACTTTTTTAATGATTGTGTTGTCCACAAACCTAATTACTTACTAATACATCAATTTTTTCTTTTCATATGGGCATCTAGCACTGTGATGTGTTTCTTTTAATTGTTTATGGGTTATTTAATTATATATATTCCACGAATTCCGAATTATGTTGACTGTCTCTTACCATTTGTTCTATTAAAAAATAATAAGTTGACTACTTCTTTTCCGGGTGATTTAAAAAGTGATAAATCAATGTCAGTTATTTTAAGCTAAGGTGTCTTTTAAGTTATTTAACTTAGGACTAAGAATATGGGCCTGGGCCTGGGCCGGCCAGGAAAATCTTTATGGCTTCAAAGCTCACTCGCTAAGTGGATAACCTTGCACTGTCTGTCCCTTAATTTCTCTACCGTTGGGCCAGACAAGATAACCCACAAAGCCTTGAAGCCCACTATCTTAAAGCGGGCCTTGAAGCTTGGTTATTTTGTTTTTGATAAATGGGAGAGCTATTACTATATGAAAAACAGTTAATTTAATAGCGTTGCGGGTTCCCTTTTTCATTTTGGGTAGGTTAATATTATTAGTCCTGATGTTCTCATATTTTCATAAATTCAATGTTAGGTTTTTAAAATGGATAAAATAAGAACATATTTGGATGAACAAAAAATATTTCAAAAATTTTTATCACAAATCCTAATAGAATTTACACAACCTGTTGCAAAAAAAATTAACATAAAAAATATTCTGCCAATCTAATGTCGGTGAGAAGTAAAATTTTTTTTGATGACGAGGAAATCCCCCAAAGCTGACCTTTTTGGCCCAACCCTGAAGTACAAACCTCGGCCCCCTGGACCAACCCCATAACCCAGGGAGCGGGTAAGTCAATGACGATAATGGGAGTGTTGGGGCTTGAACTTGGGACATGTTAGAGCCCAAGCCGAAGCCTTACCACCACACCAAACCCTTGGGGGTAATGAGAAGTAAAATTGACCAAGCCATTTCAAATGAAGTTGAATCCGGAATAATATAAGATGTTGCAATGGTTATCACAACTCAAATGAAAACATACATGTTGTACGCGAATATAAACTAGAGAAGTTGATGGTTCCTATTGATGCAAATATATATTAGCTAGCTTTCCCTTGCAAAGATAATTGGCATTTAACACTTGGTTGATAGGCTCGAGTTACCTTGATGTAGTTGATGACAAAGTTGAGCTTTCTCCAACATCTTCGGTGAGTCTTTCTGGTGATGACATGAAAGGCTTGGGAGGCATTTGTAAGCATTCCAATTCTCCTTCAAGCATTCCTACAACTTCGTGCATTGAGGGACGAAGGCTAGGCTTCATCTGTATACACCACAAAGCAACTATGATCATCTTTTTACAAATGTCCTTTTCTTCCTCTGTCACATTGTCAATTTCTATATCCTTTCCATCCTGCAATTGGTCATAGACCCAAGTAGGATAATAAACTTGGCTTGAATGGTCTACAGATGCATTCACATTCTTTCTTCTGCCTGCCATTTCCATTAACAACATTCCAAAGCTATAAACATCGGCCTTATACGAGAGTCCTCCAATATTTTTGTAGAATAACTCAGGAGCCATGTATCCTAACGTCCCTCTTACAGCAGTTAAAGAAACAATGTTGTCATTTACTGCATACAATCTTGCTAGACCAAAGTCAGAAACCTTGGGAGTATAATTGTCATCAAGAAGAATGTTGTGGGGCTTAATATCAAAATGTAAGATCTGCATGTCACATCCTCGATGCAAATATTCAATTCCACGAGCCACTCCTAGAGCAATATCATACAGTTTCTCGTAGCTTAAGAAGATACCTTCCTCCTGAGAAAAAATGTATTTATTGAGGGAGCCTTTGGGCATGAACTCGTACACAAGAGCTCGTTCTGCCCCTTTAACCCAAAAGCCAACAAGTTGCACAATATTAACATGGTGAATCCTTCCAATAGTTGCAACTTCGTTAATAAAATCTTGTCCATTAGCTTTGGCCTTCCCTAGCATCTTTACAGCAACAAGTTGTCCACTTCGAAGTGTTCCTTTGAATACAGTCCCATAGCCTCCTTCACCTAGTTTCTCTTTGAAATTATTGGTCATCTTCTTGATTTCTTTATAAGAGTACCTTATTGGTTTGAGGTTATTGTGGCTTTGCAGAAATTCTTCAATAGCATCATACATTGAGAAATGTCTCCTACGCCATTTATATATCAAGAATACAATGACACATGGAATGCCAAATACAATTTTCAATGCAAACAGTGCTCCTGTGCAGGAATATAATTAATCATCAGAACAACAGAAAGACAAATATTATTTTGTTTGCAGCAGTGTAAGCATTTTTTCAGTTGAATTTGTCAGTGTACGTAGCACGTCACAACTAACATATCGGTGTCTCTGTCTTCTTCAAGCAGAAGTCTTTATATTTCTGTGTTTTTACGCTTCACAAATTAAGAAATCGTCTACAGCACAAAAGAATGTAATTATCATGAAAGCAGAGATTCGAGTTCTTACCAATGGGCAGTGGTGCTGCGTATGTTCCTACGTAGAAACCACTAATAAGAAATGCCACTGCGCAAGAATAATTTCAAGAAAGTTGATTCAATACTCAAGAAGGTTAACATTGAAATAATTTCAAGTTTTTCTTTGTTTCACAGCTTAGATTGTGATTCCTAATTATCACTTTTAAACGGAGGTATTAAGTACTTTTTTTTTCCCACAGCGTGACTTTTCTTTCTGTCTTTCTTTTAAAAATGATCTGTTAACTGTACCCATTTATCTATTTTTTGACAAAAATTTATTAATAAATTTGAGTTTACATAAACATTGGCCGTCCACGAGGTTTTTGCGGGCCCACTTGTCATTCTGTTATATTTTGGATTCTCTATTATATCCCTGAAAAACAGCTTTTTTTTCTAAGTCCCTGAAAAACAGCTTATTCGAGAAAGAATCTTATATTCGAGTAGCAGCTGAACAATAGAGCATCATACATTGAGAAATTCCTGTTACGCCATTTATATATATATCAAACATGGAGTCCCAAATACAATTTTTAATGCAAACTGTGATCCTGTGTAGGAATATAATTAATCATCAAAGCAAATATTTTGTTTGCAGCCACTGTAAGCATTTTTTTCAGTTGAATTTGTCTGTGTACTGTGTCCGTATCACGTCACAACTAACTTTCTGTGTTTTTACACTTCACAGATTAAGGCTATTGTTTAGATCTCGAGACAATTTTTATGTTTGTATTTTTTTAAAGTATTATAGATTTTTTTTGGAATTGATGAAAAATGTGTTAAAAGTTGTTGAAATTTGTAAAAAGTTTGATGAAAAAATTATTTGTATTAGTGAAAAAGTATTAAAATTGATGAAAAAATTAGTAAAAAAATTTTTAAAACATTTTGAGATCTAAAATAATCATAGCCTAAGAAATCGTCTACTGTACAAAAAAATGTAATCTTGAAAGCAGAGATTCGAGTTCTTACCAATGGCCAGTATTGCTGCGTAGAGTCCAATATATGCCACTGCGAAAGTATAATTTCAAGAGAGTTAACATTGAAATCATACATATATATATAGCTTCTGTTACAGTTGCAGCACGAGTGAGAGAGAAAGTCATACATCAAAGTAGAGATCTTCACTGAGGTGTTGGGGATGAAAGTGGGTTACTTGTGAGGTTTAGGCCGTTTAATACGGTCTGTTGGATCATCTTCATCAGCATCGTCCGTTGATTTGTCCCGGAGATTGGAAGATGTCAGATTACAGATTGAGGAGATGAACGCTATACAGTTGGAATATGAAGCGCTTTTGGTCAAGCGGTCAGATATGGAGCAGACGATGCAAGAGCATCTGCAGATGATGGAGGAGCAGCAACGGAAGAAAGACGAAGAGCTGATGAAGATGATGACAGAGCAGCAATGAAAAAAAGACGAATAACACCAGAAGATGCTGCAGGAGCAGCAAAGGAACCTAGTGGAACAACAAGAACGGAGGATGCAACTAATGGCGGAACAGATGCGTGAGCAGCTGATGGAGCAGATCAGACAGATGCAATCTCGTTTGACACCAAAACAAAAATTTGGGTAGATTTTATGTATTTTTACTACTTTGTCAGTACTTATCGATTACGTATTTTATTTACTTCTAATAACGATTGCATATTTGTAGATATTTTATTATATTATGAGCAGTGAATATCTTCAAATTTATATCATTTCATAAATTTTAATTAAATTAATTATAATATATAGAATACCGTTCAAACTGTTTTTAAATGTCGTTCGCACGTACCTTTTTCGTTGCTAGCTTGCGCACGCTTAACTATCCGTCCGCGCACTTTGCTTAAAATTCGCTAGTCCAAACGGTGTCTATCGCGTCCACACAGTATGTAAAATAAAAAATCGTGCGCAGGATACACCAACACATTTGAACGTGTTCAACGTACAACGAGCCCGAACTTTATACCTAAAGGTTCGAACGGTTTTTTCAGATGACAACAAATTTTCGTCATAATGAAACTGCGGTGCTGACGTCGTCACAAATGCGTTCGGACATCTTTATATAAACGTTCGGACGTTTATATCCATCGGTGCAGACGTTTATTACGTGACAAAATGTATTTCGTCACATTGGATTAATCGTTCATATGAGCTGTGCCAACGTATAGAGAGAACGTTCTAACAGTTCATGTGAACTGTACTGAGCACAACGATTTTTAATTTCGTCAGTGTGACACCAAACCGTTCGAACGAGTTTATAATCCGTCCAAACGGTTTTGAGTGGCAGAATATGAAAATCGTCACCTAAAACATTGGCTGACGGGCTTTAGGTAACAAACAGGGTGACAACCCGTTTTTGTGACCCAAATCCTTAGTTGACGAAATTAGTACTTTGAGTGACAAATTTTTTTATCACCCAAAGTATTTTTTGTTGTAGTGCCACCAGTTAGACACAATATCATCTATTAATGAGGAGGATAGCTGGAGTAATAAGTTGACATTTCAACTGAGTAATAAGGTTAATCCTTCTCATTACAATCTTTCCAAATATTCAGGAGATATGGATGGTGAAAAGGTTGATTCAAGTTCAACTTGTTCTCTCAAGTAATAAATCAAAATGATGTAGAAATATCGCACGATTCAAGGGATACAGGTCTCACGGCAAAGTCTCAAGGCAAAGTTTGAAATTTTTGAATTCAAACATAGCATGATTCTAGGGATACTGCTTATCAAGTCTCACTCAAGGTTGATATTTTTTTGAACTAGCTACCCCTACAAATCCTACCATATCATTTATTGTATATCTCATCTTTCAAATTAGCTAGAATCAAGCTTTGTTCCTTATCTGTAAAGTTAGCTTCTGTTAGCATTAATATAGGACCCTACAATACTTCTTGTACTCACGTTGAAAAAGAAGACAAACTCGTCTATATTTTTTTCAATTTTCTTCTTTTAGAAATGCCTCTTAGGCAATTTTCTTCTTTTGAAAAAGAATACAAAATCGTCTATTTTTTGACAAAATTTATTAATAACTTTGAGTTTACATAAACATTGGCCGTCCACGTGATTTTTGCGGGCCCACTTATCATTCTGTTATATTTCGGATTCTCTATTATATCCCTGAAAAACAGCTTATTCGAGAAAGAATCTTATATTCGAGTAACAACTGAACAATAGAGCATCATACATTGAGAAATGCCTCTTACGCCATATATATATATATATATATCAAACATGGAGTCCCATATACAATTTTTAATGCAAACTGTGATCCTGTGTAGGAATATAATTAATCATCAAAACAAATATTTTGTTTGCAGCCACTGTAAGCATTTTTTCAGTTGAATTTGTCAGTGTACTGTGTCCGTATCACGTCACAACTAACTTTCTGTGTTTTTACGCTTCACAGATTAAGGCTATTGTTTAGATCTCGAGACAATTTTTATGTTTGTATTTTTTTAAGTATTGTAGATTTTTTTTGGAATTGATGAAAAATTTGTTAAAAGTTGTTGAAATTTGTAAAAAGTTTGACGAAAAATTATTTGTATTAGTGAAAAAGTATTCAAATTGATGAAAAAAATGAGTAAACTTTTTTTTCTAACGTTTTTAGATCTAAAACAATCATAGTCTAAGGCTGCGTTTGCAAAGCTAATCTTCCCCAAAATTTTATCTCTTCTAATAAAATACTTCAATATAATCTCTCTCTCTCCCATAAAAAATATAAAAAAATTACAAAAACTATAAAAAATTACCTCTCTCTTCACCTTTTCACTAAACCCAATACCAACACATATTCCCATACCAAAAATATTACAACACAAACACAACCTAAGAAATCGTCTACAGTACAAAAAAATGTAATCTTGAAAGCAGAGATTCGAGTTCTTACCAATGGCCAGTAGTGCTGCGAAGAGACCAATAAATGCCACTGCGAAAGAATAATTTCAAGAAAGTTAATTCAATACTCAAGAAAGTTAACATTGAAATAATTTCAAGTTTTTCTTTGTTTCACAATTACTTAGATTGTGATCGATTCCTAATGATCACTTGTTTTTCTCTCTTTCTTTTTAAAAATGAAGTGTACCCATTTTATCTATTTTTTGACAAAATTTATTAATAACTTTAAGTTTACATAAACAATGGCCGTCCACGCGGTTTTTGCGGGCTCACTTGTCATTCAGTTCTATTTCGGATTCTCTATTATATCCCTGAAAAACAGCGTTTTTGAGAAAGAAACCTTACATTCGAGTAACAGCCGATCAATACCGCTCGTTTCAGCTGGTTGATCCAAGAAAAAGAAAAAACAAGATTAGCCTTCAGAAACTTTATAACGCAAATCAATTAATTATAACCCATAATATAATATATGCAATACACCAGTTCCCCTGCATGCGTATCCGACATTATTAAATCAATCAATAATCCTTGGGATATAATTCATGAAAAAAGTTTATGCAATGACAGCAAAGATAAAAAGAATTGCAAATATTTATTCAGAAATAATGTCACCGTATTAACTTATAATATGTATTAATCAGGCTGGTAAACGATAATATTGATAAATCAAAGCATGCAAAAATCACTTCATGTGCAGGAATACCAACCCGTTGTGTCACGGACATGTCATAGTTGAGGGCTATATATGGAACAGAACATTTTTATTCAAGAGGAACGTAATTTCTTCAGTACTCACCTCTGCACCAGCATTGGTAGTCGGTGCCATTTGGGGAGCAATATACACTCCCAGATGTATCATTGCTTCTACAACTTCCACCCCCCCATGATAATTCAAAACCATCTAGAAGCATGTCGTGGACGTCCGTACAAGAAGTATTTATGTCTACTTGGGACATTACCTGCCACGATGACAAACACCTGTGTTCTACTTGGCACAACTCCTCCAATTCCAATGCCTTCATCTGGCCAGATAAAATATATCTATGGCGCCTCTTGGAATGGGAAGAATTGGAAGAGTTGGAAGAATACGCTTCATCGTCAAAGCAATTACTAGAAATGTTCTGGTATAATGGGGAATTCATGGGTTTTTCACAGCTCACGAAAACAAAACCGTTAACCGGCTTGTAGGGATCCAATGTCTGGGAATAGTAGCCGGAATGATCTAGAGGACAATAGGGGGGGGTGGATGAGTAACTATCCTTCGGAATTCTTGAGTCTACTAAATGGATGCTGGAATCGGTGTAACTGATTTTCTGTACGTTGAATTTTCCAGCGGATAAGGACAACACTGTTTGGTTGTTCTCGCAGGAAAGGTTATAGCTATCGTCGCCACAGTTTGCTGGATCGTGTTCTAACCGAAATGGATATCTTATGTTGTGGATACCGCCGCAGGAAGAAGGAGCACACTGCTGACTATCGGTGACACTGCAACCTTGATGGACAAGCACAAGAACGATAACAGCCATGAGTCCTGCAGGGAAGGGCATTCCCCTTGCCATTGAGGGAGCTGTGAGAGAGAGAGACTAGAGGATTTACACGGCAGTAGACAATTAGCATATATAAGACCTTTGCTGGAAAGAGAAATTTAAATCAAGAAATTTACTGTGATAACGACTTCAACAAAGACAGATCGTATAATGGGCCATAACTTCATAAGTCTCCTTTGGTGTGCTTGACTTTGAACAAAATTTGGAAAAATCCAGTCCTCGATCTGTCAATCTGAATTCTGTTTCGAAAAAGTTAAAACAAGAAATTTCCTGGTAATGACTTGAGCATATATCGCTTAGATAAGATATTTGTGGCTATGCAGGCCCTATGCTACATGTCCCTCTACTACATAAAATAATAATAAATAAGTTAAAATTGACTACATTTTATTTAAAATGATAAAAAAACACAAAATGAAAGATTAATTATATTAAATAATAGTGAATTTTGCAAAATAAATTAAATCAGTTTGAAAATAATAATAGAAAACATTGAAGAAAATAAATTAAAAACTAAAAATTACTAAAAAAATTAAAAAATGAATAAGAAAGGATTGTCTAGGAATCTCGCCATATGGTCCCCAAAAATTCTTTTCCTCAAAAGAATTTTTGTTCTTTGAGAATTTAAGCAATTTGCACTGTAAACGTTTCCTTGTTCTTTCCTTTTCATTCTTTTGTTTCGTAAGATACATGTAAATATAATTGCATTCAAAGTGATAGCTTCAAATTAATTTGAACCCAATCTACACGTCGTCGTTAGTCTTGTGCGGTGTGGTGTAGGAATTTTCCTGAGCAAAGGACTAGGAATTACGTACGTGGGTAGAGTTTTCAGTCTTTCTTTTGGCTTATTCACTTGTAGATCATTTGAGCTCTATATGTGATTCCCTCCAAGATACTATCATTGCTTTCCTTCAGAGGCTGATCAGAAACGCTCCTGAAAACCGAGATAAGCATTTGCTTAGAGATGGAAATCCCTTGGGAATGGATCAGTCCGAAGAGAGTCTGTGCGAAGGAGTGCAAAGACCAGTGGCGGAGCCAGAAACCCAATTAATGGGGGGCAAACTTATAAGGAAAAATGACAAAAAAAAATTTTTACTACTTAATGCAAAAAAATATCTTCAGAGTATAAATAAAAAAAATTAAGGACTAAAAACACTAAAAATATTGAAATACACGTACCGTACTATTTGCTGATATTGAGAGGTGACATTAAAGATTAAATTCTTGTTGTTCAAGACACCAATAGAGCATCAACTAATCACACAAACAAAAGTATTTATATATATATATATTCTTTGTAAAACAAAACACATAAATGAAATAAAGTATTTTCAGCAATATAACTTTTTACTTCCATGAATGAAGTACTTATTTTTGTTGCCAGAAAGGATGTGCCCTATGCTCAATAAGTCCTGCTGAATTTGTTGGGATCTGTAAAAAGAAAACATAACACATAAATGAGAAAAATAAACAATTATTGTATTTCTATTATTCTTGAAAGAAATAATAGCAAATCGAAGCATATTGGAAAAAGAAGCCAAATTATCCAAAGTTCAAAAAGAATCCAGGTTCCGATGACATAAAAATACTTCTCACCCTTGCTATAGTTTTTTTAGTGTGACAGTACTATTGAACACGAGCTTCTCAAGAGTGGAATCTCTATCAACAATAAAATAACCCGAAATTGAAAGGAGAAAATACATACTTGGTAAATGATAATAGAAAAAAAATTTGGACAAAAAGTTCAATCTTAACATCCAAATAACTATTCTACTCCCCTTACAAAATGAGAAAACAGAAAAATCGTAGTTCAAAGGCTAAATTAATGACTAAAATTTTGAAGAAATAGATTTATAATTTGATCCAAACGTCACAAATTACAATGGAAAAGAAGTTCCACCTTTAGAGAAAGACAATTAAAAACAAGTTAATCTCATGGGCTATGAAAAATCAGACCTAAACAAACAAAAGATAGATGAAAATGAGTCTTACTTCAACTTTGGATTTTCATAAATTGTGGAGAAGTCAGACATATAAAATTAGATGATGATAGTAACAATAAAATGATATAACCAATGATTCTCTAGTAAGTAAAGATGGACACACAACACACTTGAATAATTGAATTATCACTTATCCAACAAGAGCACACCATCCCCTTTCTCAGTATTTGCGATATCCAAATTCTCAACCAAGTCCAACATAAAAGACAAAAGAACAAAAAAAAAAGCAGTACTAGAATAGTGAAAACATTTATTTCAATTATTACAACACACAACGATTATCAGGAATCAGGAGAAGTATATGAAATATTCGTCGCAAAATTCACGACAACGTCGACAAGTTAATATAGGATTTCAAATTTTGACATAAATAAATATCTCTCTGATTATTCTTTTAATTTGATTTTGAGGTATTGGGCTGCTTGGGTTTTAAGGGGGGCGGACTGATTCATCTAGGCAGGTAAGGGGGCAAGCATAATTTTTATTTGGCCAAGGGGGGCAAACCTAATAAAAAAAATAAAAAATAAAAAAAATTGCATGTAAAAAATTTTTTTGGGGGGAGCCAACCGGGGCAATGGCCCCGGTTCGCCCCCCCTCCCTCCGCCGATGGCAAAGACACGATCCAGATTTTAAAAAAAATATCCAACGGTTAATATTTCATCACATCATTTAACGAAACACTTGATACAAAATTGAGGCTCGGCTTGACTTGGCTTGACCAATCCAATTTCTTTCCCGACTTTTTCTCAACCTTTCTCCCTACTCTTCCTCTCGTCTTCCCCAACAAGAAAGAACTACGTTTTCCTTTCTTCTCCACTTAGTTTTTCTCGTCAGCTGATTGCCTTCCCTTCGAACAACACTTTGAAAGAAATCGAGTTTCCGATTACCAGAGATTTTGAGATTTCTAGAGAGAGAGGAAACGAGAGAAAACAATATCTCTCATTTTCTCAAAAAATCGAATATTTTGTGGGAAATATTCACGAAAACCGAAAGCTAAAATAAAAAATCAGTACTAAGGAATTGAAACGAATAATTTTTCGTTGTTTTTCCGGAAAACCATATATGGAAGCTAATTAAGTTAGAATCTTTTCCAGGACGGAAAAAATCAGTGATTTGACGTGCAATTGTGTGCGGTGCAGGTACCATATTCGGATCACTCCTTTAGTCCTCGCGACTTTTTCAGTCTACCGTGTGTATAAGCATGATAAAGTGGAAAAAGAAAAAGAAACTGAAGCAAAGATCGAAAAGTTTTTGGAGGACTACAAAAGTTTTAAGCCCGCGAGATAGTCGTATGCTGATATTAGAAGGATCCTATGGCACTGTGTTCAAAGGAAAGCTTTCCAATGAAGTCTTTGTTGCGGTGAAGATTTTGAACACTACGTCTAAAGCAGATCCTGGAGATGGGGAGGAATTTATAAATGAAGTGGGAACAATGGGTAGGATTCATCATGTTAATGTGGTTCGGTTGGTTGGCTTCTGTGCTGATGGGTTTCGAAGAGCAATAATTTATGAATTCTTAACGAATGATTCATTAGATAAGTTTATATCTTCAGCAGATTTCAAGAACCGCTTTAAATGAATGGACCAGGTTGCAAGATAGTGCTCTCGGTATAGCAAAATGAATTGACTATCTTCATCACGAGTGTGACCAAAGAATCCTCCACTTTGACATTAAACCCCGTAATGTTTTGTTGGAGGAGGGCTTCAACCCTAAAATTGCTGATTTGGGTCTTGCCAAGTTGTGCTTTAAGGACCAGAGTATCATGTCCATGACCTCAGCAAGAGGGACTATGTATATTGCACCCGAAGTGTTCTCTAGTAACTTTGGAAATGTGTCTTATAAGACTGATGTTTACAGTTTCGGAATGTTGCTGCTTGAAGAGGGAAGAAAAATGATGATTTTAAAGAAGAAGAAACTTACCAAGTCTACTTTCCAGAATGGATTTATAACCTCTTAGAGCAAAAGGAAGACCTACGAGTTTTTATTGAGGATGATATATGCAATATCCGAACAGTAAATCAATCAAAGACGTGTGAAATAAGCAACGATTTTTTTTTAAAATTAAACGGAAGCTCAAAATCAGTGGAGAAAGGCTTCAATCCATGACATGAAAAAGTAATATAATGCAATATTGCTTGTGCATTATCTCTAGAATTTTTTCTTTCTTGGTCGTCTGAACCTCCCCTCTCACCTCCTTCTCCTGCGGCAGGAGGAGCTCCAGCTCCTCCCGCCCTCCTCTCCTCCTCTGCTCGTGCTATTTGTGACCAGATCCCTCAATAAACTACCTTTCTGGTAAATTTTAGGGGCTTATTTCCGACGATTTTGGTGGCTAGATCTATGTTTTTCTAGAGGTTTTTGAAGACCACGACCGACGGGGACGAAATCTACATCGATTGGAGAAGAGTTTTGCACCAGCCAACCAGCGAAGGGACGACGCGTGTACTCTCACGCGCTGCCACGCGCCCGTCACCTTTTCTTCATTTTTCAGGGGCGGGTAGTCATATTCGGTATGCACGAGCCAGGTGGCTGAAATTTGGACATCCAGGCGCTCATCGTGGTCATCTCCGATGACCGGTTGAGCGACGCACCTCCCCATTTTCATATTTGGCCGGGTTTTCGCCTCCCGCTTCTTGTTCTGCCATCTTCTTTCTCCATCGTCTTTCCTTTTCCTATGGTCATCTCAACTTGCTGCCACTCGTGGGATTTCCACCCTTTATGGGTCTCTACCCTCCCTTTTGGACTTGGGTTTATAAGGTCGTTTGACCCCTTTGCTCGTTGGCCCGTCGCCTCTCTGGAGGGTCTGACACGCCCCTTAGAGCCTGTACTTGAGGTTTTCAAACCTCCTTGATCTTAATAAAAGTTTGCTGTTTTGACTAAAAAAATAATAATGCAACATTGCATCTGCAGTGGTAATTCGTTGCAACCGAATATTAATCTCTTTTTAGCAGCCACAAAATGACAAATCATAAGAGAAAAACTATCCAGGAACAAATTTCATAAATTATCGGAGCTCTTATATATATAGGCCTCGCATATTTCTCCATCTTGGCCCCAAATTTTCCCCAATTAGGTGCATTTTGCGTGTCTCTCTTCATCATGACTAAGATTATGATCTTCCAAAGGCAGCACATTGGTTCAATAGAATGACTAAATAATATGCCAATTAAACCATGCAGCACCAAACCTTTTCAAATGAAGTTCAATTCTTATGTGAAAAGAACGGTAAAAGCTGCTCTCATATCTCAGAAAAATGCATACATGTCATACAGACTTACGAAGTGTCTTTAATTTGTACCATCAGATACGGGAACACTAACAGTTCGATCCGAATTAAATACAAACATTAGTGTTTCCTAGTAGTGACATATATATATATACACACACACACACACATACACATAATTAGCATTTAGAACTATGTTGATTGACTTGATTCACCTGATTCAATTTATGTCTAGGTTTGAGTTGAACTGTTTCCAACATACACATTTATCAGTCTCTCTGGTGATGAGGAAAGGAAAGGCTTGAGAAGAATTTGTAAGGATTCAACTTCGTCAAGCATTCTTACAACCTCGTGCATTGAAAGACGATAGGTTGGCTTCATCTGTATGCACTATAATGCAACTACGATCATCTTTCTACCAATTTTCTTTTTTACCTCTATGACATCTTCAATTTCTCTGTCTCTTCCATCGTACAATTGCTCATAGACCCAAGTAGGATAGTATTTTTGGCTTGAATGGTCTACAGATGCATTGAAGTTCTTTCTTCTGATTGTCATTTCCATTAACAACATTCCAAAGCTATAAACATCGGCTTTGTAGGAGATGCGCCCAATATTTTTGTAGAATAACTAAGGAGCCATATATCCTAACGTCCCTCCAACAGCAGTCAACGAAACAATGTTGTCTTTTGCTAAATACAGTTTTGCTAGGCCAAAGTAAGAAATCTTAGGAGTAAAATTATCATCAAGAAGAACGTTGTGTGGCTTGATATCAAAATGTAAAATTTGCATGTTACATCCTCGATGTAAATATTCAATTCCACGAGCCACTCTTAAGGCAATGTCATATAGTGTTAGGTAGCTAATTAGGAAGACACTTTCCTTTTGTGCAAAAATGTAGTTATTGAGAGACCCTTTAGGCATGAACTCATAAATGAGAGCTCGTGTCGATCCTTCAACGCAAAAATCAAAGAGTTGCACAATATTAGGGGGTGTTTGTTTCCCCCAAATTTTGGGGTTCGAAATTTCCAACAAAACAAACACACTCCAAAATTTTTAACTTTTACACACACACACACACTCTACTTTTCACAAACCCCAATAAATCTCTATAAAGTAAAGATTCCCAAAATTTCGGGAATATTCCCCGAAATTTCCACAAACAAACACCCCCTTAATGTGGTGAATCCTTCCAATAGTTGCAACTTCGCTAATAAATTCTTCTCCATTAGCTTTGGACTTACTTAACTTCGTTATAGCTACGAGCTATTGGCCACTTCGAAGTGTTCCTTTGAATACAGTGTGTGCGATAGCCCACTTCACCCAGTTTGTCCTTAGAAATCATTGGTCATCTTCTTAATTTCTGAGTAAGTGCACCTATTGGCTTGAGGTTATTATTGTGGCTTTGCAAAAATTGTTAAATAGCATCATACATCGAGAAATGCCTCTTACGCCATTTATATACCAACAACAAAATCACCTATGGAGCCCCAATGCCAATATTTGCTGTAAGGCCTGCTCCTGTGCATGAGGGATCAGAACGATCATATATAATGGCCATGAGTCCTGTAGAGAACACTACAAGAAAATAGTTTTTGGGTGTCAAAATTTTTTGTTACCTAAAGTTAAATTTGTCAGTAAAAGTACTTATTGGTGTCAAAAAAATTTCGACACCCAGTTTGATAGAAGAACCGTGTCACCCTTGTTTTTGGGTGACAAATTGTGAGGTTCCTCAAGAAATAGCGTCCAAACGCTAACTTAGATTGTTCGGGCGATTTTCATTTTGTGTGACATTTATAAATATGTTACAGATTCGTTGTTTTTTTTTTCTGTTCGTATGTCTCTTGCGAACGTCAATGTATTACATGACAAAATCAATTTCATCACGAAAACCTGTGCAAACGTCAATAATACAGGTTCGCACGGAGTGGATTTTTATGACAAAATGTAAATTTTGTAAGCAGATTCGTTCGCACGCTAATAAACCACGTGCGGATGTTTATTGTTTTTTTTCTAGGCAAGTGACAGGATAACATTAAGAAAGAAAAGCAATACAAAGGAAGGAGGGACCCCTACAGACACCTTAAACAACCACCAGAAACCATAAACGAAAACAAAAGAAAAGAAAAAAAACCTTGGACAAAAAAAGTTGGCTAAGGAAGGGCCACAACAACAGGCGGTTAACACCATTCCAAGAAACAAAGTTCTGGGAGTCATTCGCAGTGGGTTGCAACCGAAGGTCAAAGTCGCTACAGGGAACGAGAGATGACAGATTTGGAGGTGGTGTAGCTAAGCACTAGCTTCTGGCGACTAAAAAGGAGGCTCCTGACAAAAGCGGGCAGAAACCCTAGACGACACTGGATTCATGCATGCAAGGAACAACCACGTGCCACCAACGACAGTGCTTGAAAAGCAGGCGCCTGGAGGAGAGCCAGATCGGAGGTTTGTGAAGTCGGAGTGAGGATGCGTGAACATAGGTCGACCACCTGGAGGGGCAGATCTGAATAGTTCCTAACAAAACAGCAAACCCACAAAACTAGAGAGAAAAAGAGGAGATAGGGAAGGGTGACATGAGAGGGATCCAAGAAGAGAAAGGGAAAGATGAGGAGCTGGAAAGGATACGAAGCTCCTTCCGCCAGAGGCGTAGGCGGGAAGGGGAGACGCAAGGCGCACAGGGAGAGAAAGAGAGAGAAAACAAGGGGGAACCAACAATCGATCTTTTTCAAAGGCCCTTTGAACACTTACCGTTTTTATCGTAAGGAGAAAAAAAAATTGCCACGAATGTAATGTGTGAACAGCTCTAGAATGTACGGACCTTTCTTAAATAAGGACGTGAGGACGTGGAGTTGAGTTTGAACGTTATACAATGGTAGCCCGTGCAAACGTTTATTTATTGCGTGCAGAAGAGTAACATATCACCGGACGTCTGGACTTTATTAATGTGTTCGGACGGCTCTAAATTATAATACAAAATCTTCAAATTTAATTTATTTAATTATGCATTTAATATGAAAACACTATATTAAATATACAATAAAATTAATAATGGTCTACAAATATCTAAACGAGATAATAATAAATAAAATACATAATCAAAATTAAGTACATAATATAAAAGATCAAACATAGAAATACCAAACGAAAAACATAATTATAAAGTCGAGTACAAGCTGGAGACTAACAAGGCATAAGTAAATAATAACGAAAATACATATACCAGAAACTAGTCTGAATTACGACGACGAGGTAGATGACGAGCTGGCTCACAGAGATCTTGTTCGATGGCGTCACGAACATGCTCCAACCGCTCCTCTATAATATCCACCCGTTTGATGAGTGTTCAGAGCTGTATCGGAACGGTACGGAGATATTGGTACAATTGGGACACGTGTTCTCTCATATAAATCAGTTCCATCTGCATATCATTCAGCTCCTCCCTCATACCCCTCTCTGCAAGAGCAAAATTATTCTTCAGAGTGGTCAAGCGGGTATGGAGATGCATGTAGAACGTATGTGTCGGCTCCATTATCCTCTGGATACTCTCCTTCAGCTTCACTACGATAGCGTCTGCCCAAGCTGGTTGCTCAGTTTGTGTTTCGACCTTGGTGATACTTTTCCTCGAGTGATCCATGACCAACCTAACAAAAATCGTTCAAACATTAACAAAAATTGATCAATGACCTGATCAACATTTACGTACATTACGGATAGTCTAATCTCAAACTGTGCATAACTTGGATAATTCAAGAATTAACAAAACAAATATTAAATAAAATTTACGCAAAACCGTTGGGACGGATTAACAGCCGTCCGCACTTGCAAAAACAAAAAGATGTTATTTCGTGAAGAAACGTCTGCAAGCCCTACAGGCCGTCCGAACAGTTTGAATTACCTAAACACCATTTGGACAGCTACAATAAATGTCCGGAATGCGATTGTCTAAAAACAGATCCTTCGACAATCACACGCCCACAGACCCATTTCAATCCAAAAAACCAGTCATTTTACATCACAATTTTCGCACCCAATCAACACTAAATTTTTTTCTAAGCTACTCAAAGCATTAAACAATCAACGATCAAGCAAAACAACACATTTTTACTCAAAACCCACACAAACTGTAAGACACCGTACCTTTCAAAGTTTCCAAATCTCAAATATGTTCTTCAATCCACTCAAAGTTTGAGCCATCTATCCTGAAACTCCTCCTCAATGATTTAAATAACTCTTCTAGAAGAAATCGGAGCTAAGACGAATTGTAGAGGATTTTGAGTGTTTTCGAGAGACTTGCCGAATGAACACTAGTTTCTGGGTTCCAACTTCTTAATTCCTCGAAAAACATGTTTGAATGGTAATAAGTAACATCCTGATGTTGTCTCCTGAAAATTTTGGGATAAAAATTTATTGCCAACAATTTTGCAACAGTTCGAAATATTATCCACAATTTCAACAGCGTGTTCGAACCAGCCAACGACACCATTTTACATCAAATTCCACGAAGTCGTATTAGAAAATGCACATCCACACTGGCCAAAAAAACGTGCGTACGCCTCATTTAGAAAGCATGACACCATTTTTCGTTGAATAAACGACGTCGTTTATTCAACAACAACCATCCGAATGGTTAAGTAGACGTTTGAGCGCTACCTATCTACGTTAATTACATTAAACATGTCGTTTATATATATGTGTGTATGTGTGCGCGCGCGTGTATATACTATATAAAAATATATATATTAAATAATTTTGATAATACATTGATTAATTATTCATTCCTTATAAATTAATTACTTATGTATTTCATCTTAAATTTTAATATATATATATATACTTCAATAATTTTGATACTATATTTATTGATTATTCATTTCTTATAAATTAAAGTCATATTAAATTTTAACATAAGATTCTAAGTGTTACAGTGAATAACATTCTAAGTAATACATCATGAACCTTACATTTGAAGTATTAACATATCCAAACCGTTAGAGGTAAATCCGTAAATATTAAACCATAATAAAAAAAGACGCATAATGACCATCGTAAAACAAGATCAATAAACATAAATATGATAATAAATATCCGAAAATATAACGTGAGATAAAAATATTAAGAAAGTCCTAATCATGCTGCAGACTGGGTTGAATGGATCCCTCCCTCGTGGACTCGTTCATTTCTGCACAGATAATAAAACAACGTAGTTTAATGAACAAACGTGTGCTTGCTAGAATAACTGTCCGCAACAATAATACTCATAAAAAATAAATTTTCAACATGTGTATATATCCTAGACAAAACGAGAGTGTCTAAAGGCTCAACGTCTGCATTCTTCTATATCGTCGTTCGAACGATAGGTGAAAAACGACGTAGTTTGAAACAGTTAAACACAAGTACATATTTTAAACTAAACGAAGGTGTACAAAGCCAATGTTGTCTGCATATCACATTAATAATGTATGCACTACCATCTTAAAACGACAACGTTTAAAAAACTAATCGTAGAAATTTAAAACTATCTGTTTAGGCTTCAAACCGTCTGAATGTGTCTTGGGGAAGAAGATCGAGTCGACTCAACCATGACCAACCTCTCTCCCACCTCCAAAACTCTTTCAAACCAACACCATACAACACAAAATTATAGCCTAAACAATCATACAATATTAGACAATCCATATTAATACAATTATCATCTGTCAAATAACTGTGGTAGTCGGAAATTCTTCATGAGCATTTCTATGTAAATAACTTAAAAACATGATTTTTATACTAAAAAACCAAATAAAAACATGATAAACGTACCTGAATATGAAGAACTCAACGAAATAGGAAGAAAAAATAAGATTGTTGTACGAGAAACGTGAATATAGGTCTTAGAAAGGAGAGAAAATGGTGTACAAACTGCTGGTGATGCCGTTCAAATGGCTTCTATTTCCGTTTTCCACATGGACCAATCAGATTCTCACGCATTAAATTGCAAATCGTGAATGATAAGTAAAATCTTCTCGAAATGATGGCGTTTGGACAGTATGAGTCAGTGCAGAAGACTACGGGTAGGCAAACGTCTGGAACGCGTAATATAGAGTACCACCATTAGCTGAAATTATAGTTATACGTGTTCGAACGGGAAGGAACCGTGCAGACGCGCACAACTATTCTCCACGGTCATCTGAAACAGACGCGTGTCAATCATGCGAGGATTCTCCAAATGTTTGAATGTTATGATCAGACCATGTGGAAGGGATTGCAACTTTTGTGACGATCTGATCTGCGTGACTGATGGGGGAGACAATGGTGTTTTGTCACCCAAACCATGTGTGCACAGCTTCGCATACAGTTCGGACGCTTTCGTTGATGCTGAAAAATGTTTTTAGTCACAAATATGTGACGTTTTGCCTTTCGTCACCCGTGATTACCGCGCAGATGTTTTTTAAGGACGTCCTGACGCTTTTGTAATTCCTAATTCACCTTGCGTAACAAAATTTTTATTTTAACATAGGAGGACATGATTTGATAATTTATTTTGACACGGGAATTTTGACACTTAATGTCAATTTTCTTGTAGTGGAAGGACATTCTCCTTCCCATTGACGGAGATGTGAGAGAGATCAAACTAGACGATTACGAGAGAGGGAGGGTACGACTTCGGTCCACGGCAGTAGACAACAACATAAGACCTTTGTCGGTAACAGAAATTTACTGGTCACGACTTGTGTGGCCGTCTCCCTTGGTCTGCTTGACTTTGAACGAAAATTGGGAAAATATCCTCGATCTGTCAAACTCAATCACTGTTGAAAGGCAGCCATGGAATTTCCTTGAAGCCTTCGGATGACAGTTCTTGACTTGCTTGATCCAATAAGTTACAAGTCTTTTTATGTCTAATGGTCTATTCCATCGATATTGGAATATATTGGCATTGGATGGTCCAATCCACATAAGTCTCAATTTATTTTTATGTTAATGCTCATGACGTAAAATATTCTTTTTTTTTCTACGCCTCATGATGTAAATTCAGTACTGAATAATATCTGTAGTTTCTAAAGCATTAAATGCTTGCCAAGGCCTTCAACACTTTGCGAGGTTGGTCCGCCACCCCCTGGCCACTCCCCACTAATTTTAATCGTTATGTATACTATTTTTATATTTAAAAAGATTTTTCAGTTTTTTTAATTGAGAAACAAAAAACTCTGCATATTTTAAAAAAGAAAACAACCTTCCGGGAGTGCGGCCTCCCACCCATTTGGGAGGTTCCTCGACCACTCCACATGTACACCTTTCTTTTTAATTTTTAAATCATTTATTAGGTTTAATTTGTAGTTTTTAATTTATTTTTATGAAAATTTTGGGTTATTTTAATTGTTAAACAGATTTTAATTTAATTTTCATTTTTTTTTATTTTGTAGATTTTTTCATTCATTTTAATTTATTTTTCCTCATTTTATAAATATTTTAATCAATTTTAGCTTATATAGTATTCGATCTTTTATGTACTAAAATCACGACACGTGGTGCTCATGTGGCATTTATAATGTAAATTGTGCTGTTCGATGGTCGGTTGCCATTAATGGAATGAGAAGGTACTCGACGGAAGCACTAAATTTTAAAAATTAAAGTATAAATTTAGGGATTGATTTTTTTTTAAAAAGCTTATAAAACTTTTTCCTTTTTTTTTGTTCCTGGCTTATAATTGATGGTTGTAAGCGCAACCATGAGTTCCGTCGAACTGGGCCAAGTCTCCCTTGTTTTGCTTGACTATAAACAATATCTGAGTAATTTCGTTGTTTAAACGCATCCTCTTTATTTTTCTTTTCAATTTTTTTTAGAGGCTCCACACGGTGATACAGAGGAGCGGCGTTCACCCTGGTATGTTGAAAACAAGAAACAAGAAGTAAAGGAAAGGTGTAGATATAATCGCATTCGAAGTGGTAACTTTCATTTGTGCAGGGTGGTGTAGGAATTTTCCTGAGCAAAGACTATGAATTACGTGGGTAGACTTTTGAGTCTTTCTTTTGGCTTATTCCCTCCAAGATACTGTCATTGCTTTCTTTTAGAGGCTCATCAGAAGCGCTCCTGCAAACCGTGTTAAACAAATATTGCTTCGAGATGGGAATCCTTTACTTCTTGTTTCTTGTTTTCATCACCACATGCCAGGGTGAAGGCCCCTCCTCTGTCTCACCGTGTGGAAGCCACGGCCCAGCCATTCGATTTCCTTTCCGACTCAAAGACACCCAGCCAGAGCACTCTGGTTTTCCTTGGTTTGATCTATCCTGCACTGATAAAAAGGATTTAGTGCTCGAGCTCCCAAATTCAGTCAAGCTCTATGTCAAAGAGATTGACTACAAGGCTCGGGTGATTCGCCTATATGACCCACATAATCAGTCGCTTCCATGCCAACTTCTGGGGCTCGACTTATCTTCCTCGCCTTTCAAATTCAAAGAAGGATATGACCTTTGGGAAGTTCCTTTATTCAATTGTTCCCAAACAGAAGCACAATATTATGGTCAGATCTCTTGCCTTAGTGGCCCTAGCGGCCACCGGGTTTATGCCTTCTATTCTGATACTTGCATCATCGACTTGTTCCAATCCTGTACAAAGATGTATAACACAAAATTAATTCCATCTAGTATAATTAAAGGTTGGGATGACGTTCTTCAGTTAAAATGGTCCAAACACCCAAAAGGTACGGTCTTGTATCCATTGTCCACCTTAATTTGCGCTCAATTACGTGCTGCTCCAAACGTAATGGAAGCTAATTACGTTAGAATCTTTTGCAGGACGGAAAAAATCGGCGATTGAAATTGGTAAGTTGCTCGCAGGCCATTTAAAGCTTTCTTTGTTCGGGATAGTGGATATGGAAATAGCTTATTTGACGTGCGATTGTGTGCGATGCAGGTACCGTCTTCGGATCACTCCTTTTAGTCCTCGCGAGTTTTTCAGTCTACCGTGTGTATAGGCATGATAAAGTGGAAAAAGAAACTGAAGCAAAGATCGAAAAGTTTTTGGAGGACTACAGAAGTTTTAAGCCCGCGAGATACTCGTATGCTGATATTAAAAGGATTACAAATCAGTTCAGTGATAAGTTAGGGGAAGGATCCTATGGAACTGTGTTCAAAGGAAAGCTTTCCAGTGAAATCTTTGTTGCGGTGAAGATTTTGAACACTACTTCCAAAGGACATGGGGAGGAATTTATAAATGAAGTTGGAACAATGGGTAGGATTCATCATGTTAATGTGGTTCGGTTGGTTGGCTTCTGTGCTGATGGGTTTCGAAGAGCTCTCATTTATGAATTCTTACCAAATGATTCATTAGATAAGTTCATATCTTCAGCAGATTTCAAGAACCGCTTTCTTGGATGGACCAGGTTGCAAGATATTGCTCTCGGTATAGCAAAAGGAATCGACTATCTTCATCAAGGGTGTGACCAAAGAATCCTCCACTTTGACATTAAACCCCGTAATGTTTTGTTGGACGAGGACTTTAACCCTAAAATTGCTGATTTTGGTCTTGCCAAGTTGTGCTCTAAGGACCAGAGTATCGTGTCCATGACCACAGCAAGAGGGACTATGGGTTATATTGCACCCGAAGTGTTCTCTAGGAACTTTGGGAATGTGTCTTATAAGGCCGATGTTTACAGTTTTGGAATGTTGCTGCTTGAATTGGTAGGAGGGAAGAAAAATGATGATTTTAAAGAAGAAGAAACTAACCAAGTCTACTTTCCAGAATGGATTTATAACCTCTTAGAGCAAAAGGAAGACCTACGAGTCTTTATTGAGGATGATGGAGATGTCAGAATTGCAGAGAAGCTAGCAATTGTGGGACTTTGGTGCATCCAGTGGCACCCAATGGATCGTCCTTCAATGAAACTTGTGCTTCAAATGTTGGAAGGCGAAAGAGATAAATTAACCATGCCTCCTAATCCCTTTGCCTCTACAGGTCCAGTAAGAAGTAATGCTAATCTGCATGGAAGACGTTCAAATCTGGAGTTAGAAATCATCCCAGAAGAATTGTAGTGATGTAAAAGATTGCACTTGTATGGCATTTAAGGATTAGAACTATTAATCTTAAGAGTTCTATATTTGTTCTTTAGATGATAGTACATAATTAGTATTGCAAGGCACGAGGACAATAACACAAATTTCCTCACGGTTGGATATGATAATGTTTAGGCTACAAACATGTGTATCTCGTTTTTGTTTTTTGTTTCAAATAATATTATAATTTATATCCACAAAGCCCATTTCACACAGCTCAGTAGAATTGGAGATTGACTTTTTTCGCCACTTTTGTATCAACATATTTTTTACCCTTTTCAAACAAAAATGTAATTTGCAGGTGAACCCACTGAAATTTGAGCTTCATTGTCCATGAAATTCACCGACTTTTCTTTTTATTTTAAGACGAATATATATACACACGTTTGATACAGATGATTTTTTTGGAAACTTCGAAGCCAGCACTTGTATTTTTTATTTTACATGCAGCTTCCAATTACCTTTGCACTTGAAAACTGTAAAAGTGGCATGAATGCCTTCTCGGGCAAGCTGTCCAAGTTTGAAAAGAGAAGTCGCGGCCACCGGTATACAAAGGGTCGGATCCATATCAAATATCCCAACATAAGGTTCCACGAGGAGGGGACACTTACCAAACTGTTTATTTCTTTCAAATTATTGGTCAATTTGTTTAAGTCATTCTCTATTAAAAACCCTTTTTGTGTCTATTATTTTCTTTTACCACCTAGCAGACATCCTAACGTACCCGTAATTATTTTGTCTGAGGTTCCTGGAAAGTAATAATGTTGACTATGTCTTTTTTTTTTTTTACTTTATTTTGGTTGGGAATGTGACAAATTAGCTGCCTAACTCAACCCAATATTTTCTGAAGTTTGTGTTGAGTAACTTCATGCAACATTTGATCCCCAAATTCTCGACCTCTTTCCTTTTTTATGTGTTTTTTTTTTATCCTCGGCTCTGGAATAGCGCGATTGCAAACAAAAATGTAAGATATTTGGAATATCCACCAGTTTATTGACTTCTATATATATATATATATATATGTGTGTGTGTTAAGAGAAATCATAAGAGAAAATCTATCCAGGAAAACATCAATTGTATAAGAGACCGAACTAATGGTCAGTTTACCCACATCGATTGTGGAAAGTGCTGATAGTCAGTTTATAAATATGAGGGAAAATCTCACTTCTTCAACTAGTCTTTGGGTTGCGAAAACTCAAAACCACCTAACACTGGTATTAGAGTCTAAGAGTACCAACAAGTCTTGACACAATAATCTACAATAGAAACAGATTGTCGACTCTCCACCTAGGACCCAATGTGTGAGGGGAGATTATTGAGGTTAACCCTACATTGGTGTGAAAGGGACTGATAGTCAGTTTATAAGTACGAGAGTTAGATATAAATTTAAATGTAAATATTATTGTTTGCTAATAGTAAAAATAGAAAATTGAAGGACGAAAAATATAAAATTGAAATTTAAAGATTAAAAAGTAAAAGGTGCTAAAATTTAAAACTAAAATGGCAATTTCTCAAGAATTAATTTAGACAGTACTGCCCTACTAATTGAAGGAAATACATTGACTTTTCCTGAAGCCTTTGTATGGCAGCTTGCTTTCGTAAACCTACAAGTCGTAGTCTTCAAGAATTAATTTAGACAGTACTACCCTATGAATTGAAGGAAATCCATTGAATTTTCCTCAAGCCTTTGTATGGCAGCTTGCTTTCGTAAACCTACAAGTCGTTAAGTCTCCAGGAATTAATTTAGACAGTACTACCCTACGAATTGAAGGAAATACATTGAATTTTCTTGAAGCCTTTGTATGGCAAACGTTCGTTGACAGCTTGCTTTCAGAAACCTACAAGTCGTTAAGTCTTCAAGAATTAATTTATACAGTACTACCCTACGAATTGAAGGAAATCCATTGAATTTTCCTGAAGCCTTTGTATGGCAGACGTTCGTTGGAAAGATTCTAGTGTCTCCACACGAAGAATTGTAGCCCATGTGATCAATAATAATTAGAGTATCCACGTGGCAATTGATTGAGGAGTTATTATGACATTTCAAGGAGTTTATTGACTTATGGATGTCATATAAACCTACAAGTTGTCATTTCTCAATAATTAACTTAGCCAGTACTACCCTACGAATTGAAGGAAATTTCCTGAAGCCTTTGTATGGCAGACGTTCGTTGACAGCTTGCTTTCACAAACCTACAAGTTATCATTTCTCAATAATTAATTTAGCCAGTACTACCCTACGAATGGAAGGAAATTTCCTGAAGCCTTTGTATAGCAGACGTTCGTTGACAGCTTTGCTTTCATAAACCTACAAGTTGTCATTTTCTCAAGAATTAATTTAGACAGTACTACCCTACGAATGGAAGGAAATCCATTGAATTTTCCTGAAGCCTTTGTATGGCAGACGTTCGTTGGAAAGATTCTAGTGTCTCCACACAAAGAATTGTAGCCCATGTGATCAATAATAATTAGAGTATCCACGTGGCAATTGATTGTGGAGTTATGACATTTCAAGGAGTTTATTGACTTATGGATGTCATATAAAAATCTCGCCTAAATTAAAGAGATCTTTTTTCCTAATTTGTTCGCCTGAATACAATATAATGTAGCCTCTTTTCCCTATTAATTTTTCCTTGAAATTATTGGTCGATCAACTTCTAATTAATTTTTAAGTTAAGAGTACCAGCTTATGAGGTTATTGTGACTTTTGTAAAAAGTCTTGAATAGCCTCATACATTGATTATTCATATATACATGCCTCCTAAGCCGTTATTTTTATACTAATACCAAAATCACACATGGAGTTCCAAACCCAATTTTTGTTGCAACGTATCCTCCTGCATGCGTGAGAGTGTCACCGTCGTAATAATTATTGCAAACAAAATATTTTGTTTCAGTGCGTACTATTATCAGGCAATGTTCTAGATAAATTATACATATATTCAGAACTAATTTCTACACTATATTTTTTTTTTCTTTTATAATTTCGTACGTACTCGAATTCCAGTCTATCTACGTGACATCTTCCATTTCTATGTCCTTTCCGTCGTACAACTGCTCATAGACTTAAGTAGGATAGTATTTTTGGCTTGAATTGTCTACAGATGAAGCCAATTCTAGTGTAAGATACTCTGGTCTCATGATCTCCTCCGGTATTATGGTCATTTTATTCTAATTTGACAGAAGATGTAAAATGCATTAAGTTTTGTGAAATGTGATAGAATTAGTAATTTAAGTGTAATAACAATTTACGTAGAAAAAAAAGGGTAATAACAATTATTCCCTCGCATTGTTCTTCTAATGTTTCCAAAAATTTTACCCAAGTATTTGTACGTACGTCGAGACTATCTAGAATTTTTCGTTCAGGCAGTAAGTAAAACTCAATCACTTGATTTTTTTATCCCCATATATATATATATATATTTAACGTTAATTACAAGATAATTTGACACATTACACATTACACCTTAAACTATCTGTTTTTGATAAATTACGTATTCCAACTATATTAATTTTATACATTTTATACCTTCCATCAATTTTTTTCTTCAAAGTAGGAGGAAATTTAGTTTTCGACACATAAAATGACGAGTATGCCCTTGATATATTACTTAGGGTGTGTTTGTGTTGTAAAATTTTAGTGTTGTTAAAATTTTAGGTATTGGGTTTAGTGAAAAAGTGAAGAGATAGGTAATTTTTTATATTTTTTGTAATGAATAGTAGTGATTTGATGGGGGGAGAGAGATTATATTGTAATTTTTTATTATGTTAAAATTTTAGAGTGTGTAAAATTTTAGAACGCAAACGCAGCCTTAATGGTTCAATAATAATACCCTCGATTAAATATGAATATCACCAAAAATGAGTCAAGATATTATTGTCATTTTTCACTGGCTTTGTTTAATAGTTTTTTTTCTATTATTTTGTCACCACTCAGCACTCATAACTAGTTCTTTTCTTTCTTTCTTTTTTTAAGTCATTACTAATTCTTTTCAGCAGCTTATAAAATCATATCGGCAAAAATGTTTGGCAGTTGCGGAAGCAGCTTATGCGGTCTAAGAATCACGAGACCTTCCCACCAGCTGACACAACTAGGGGTGGGCAAAAAACCCGAGACCCGACAACCCGAACCGGACCGACCCGTTTCTGACCCGATCGGGTCGGGTTTATTCGGGTTCGGGTTCGGGTTTGCAAGTAAATAGAAGTTCGGGTTCGGGTATATGAACAAACCCGAAATTAAACCCGAACCCGAAAATATAACTCCTCCACCCCGTAATCCTCGTTTTCCGAACCGGACCGACCTGTTTCGACCCGATATTTTCGGGTTTTTCGAGTTCGGGTTTCCTCACAAAGAAAACCGAATATTTCGGGTCGGGTTCGGGTTGAAATTTTTCGAACCCGAACCCGGTTTGCCCACCCCTAGACACAACGACTCGCTGTATGCAGGAGTTAGCCGCAATCTAGATCTAACTAGCCTTAAATCGCCGCAATTTAATTAGGTCTGATTAGCTAGGCGTAAAAGAATTTTATGTACACCCCGAGCTACGTCCTTTTCACCACCTATCATAGGGAAGATGTGCAGAACTAAACACGAGAAAAATTACTTCCGTACTTACATTATCTAAATTCTAACTTGTGCATCGAAAGTTCACCTAAAGGGAAAGCTCCGGTCGCTTTGTTCCCTCTTCCGCAGGACTAACAACTTGGAGGAAGGCTGGATAGCGGCACATTGCTCATCGGTTGGAGCAGATCATATTTGGCACAATCAAACAAGATATAAAAGTTATAAGTCCCCATTAGAAGGAAATTTTACTCAATTTTTTGGGACCGATATATATGGCTTCCTCTTTCCCTCCTATTTTGTACTGTTGATTGACTATCATTCCCACGCTCTGTTAATGCTTCCAGAAATTAAAACAGCTTTTTGGTTCTTTTTCTTCATCACGTACGACTAAGGTTAATTATCTTTCCAAGTGGTAACAACTGGTTCAATAGCACCATTCCTTCTCAAATGAAGCTGACTTAGGTGTAACATGCGAACGAAAAAGAGCTATGATCATAACTCAAATGAAAACTTATATATTGTTATATATGAATATATACAACCAAATACGTGTAAGACTAACCGTTTTTATTGATGCAGATCTTTTGGCATCTAAAACTTAATTGATGATGATCTCGATATTTAATTTATCCACTTGATGTAGTTGATGACCAAGTTGAGCTGTCTCCAACATCTTCAGTAGGTCTTTCTGGTGATGACATGAAAGGCTTGGGAGGCATTTGTAAGCATTCCAATTCTCCTTCAAGCATTCCTACAACTTCGTGCATTGAAGGACGATACTTAGGACGACACCAGTTCCCCTATGTATGCATGCGTATCCGATATTATTACATCGTTGCTCTGGAAGACATTAATATTGCAGACGTATAACCTAAAGGGTCCAAATATATATTGCAGACGTTGCTCTGGAAGACTACCCACCTAGTGATCTTCCGTCGGCCCATGAGCAGCATACTTTTGCTCTGGAAGAAGTATTTTCCCTTTCTTCAGGCCCACTATTTAATTTGCCCAGTGGAACTACATGCAATTTGATCCATAGACCCGTGCCTCATAGGGATCCACTACCTTTCCAATTCCTGATAGTGATCCATCGCTTAAAATATCCATCGACTTTAAGCGCGGTATCAAGCATATGATTAGTATCTTTCTTTTAAAATAAAAAAGATAACAGAAGCTATAAAGTAATGTATAGGAATCAGAGATTAACTGAGACAATTAGGTTAAGATCAGTTGTTACAGGAGATGGCTCCAATACTTTTGTAGAATAATTCGGTAGTAGTCATGTATCCTAATTAACCTCCCTCTTGTAACAGTCTACGATACAATGCTGTCAGTTTGCTTAATACATTTTTGTTAGGCCAAAGTGCAGAAATTTTAAGAATAAAATTATTATCAAGAACTATGTTTGTGGGGGCTTGATGTCAAAATGTAAAATCTGCACGTCACTTCCTAGCTCCATGTGAATATTCAATTCCATGAGCCATTCTTAAAAAAATATCAGCCATTTTTTGGTAGCATATATGATATATATATATATTAACCTTCCTTTGTTGTATTTACAAGAGATCCTTGAGGCACGAACCCATATACAATATATACCGCGTTTTATCCTTCAACTACGCCAAAACCAACGAGTTGATCAACAATTAATATTATAACATATAATCTTGGTGAAGCCATCCAATCCTCACAATTAGTACTTAATTTCGGTTAATAAATTCTTGCCTGTAATTAGCTTAATTAATTTGAACTTACCTAGCATCTTTGTTCCTGAAATTGATAGCTAGTCATCTTCTTAATTTCTGATAAAGAGTCAGTTAGAGGCTTGAGGTTATTTTGGCTTTGCAGAAAATCTTCAATATCTCCCGAAATTGATAATTAATGTCTTCTACGCCATTTTATATATCACCAATAAAATCACACATGGAGTCCCCAATGCCTTTCAATTTACGACAATATAGCTCATAGTTTTCCCTTCCCTTACCTAGCCTCAGTGAAACGGTTTGGTGAACCGGCCGCCATGCATGCATGCCCGGCCTTTGCAACTTTAAAAACAAACACTCTATTTTAGAATTAATTATCTACGCAATTTTCGTATTATAGAAAGTCCCAATGCCTGTAAATTCAAATATCTTGATGTGTATATATGAACCGTTTAGGCGAATGCAATTTTCCAAACTATGAGCCATAAAATGTCTTTCTTTATTAGGTCGAATGTTTTGACACTCCTTTAAGGTTAAGATTAGAAGTACTAGGAAGACTCCCCCACTGCAACTTAGGAATATAGCTTAAAGCTGTTGGACGTGACAGAGAGAGCTCACCTCCCTTCATCTTTCAGGCCAAAGGGAAAAAAGCCAAAATCATGTTATGAATAAATCCAAAACTACTCAATGTCAAATACTGGGTTAATATTTTTTTTTATAATAAGAAAAATTTGCTACACTCAATCTATATGTATCGGACTTGAATTGATCTGACACAATTAAGATGCACGAGGGGTGGTGTTTGTAAAGAAAATTTTAGTTTATGTGAGTGTCCAAAATTTTAATTTATAATATTAATGAAAAAGTGAAGAGATCATTTGAATGAATTTTTTTTATACTTATTATAATAGAGAGATGAATATATGGCGAGAGAAATTATTTATTATTATTTTCTCGACTCTAACTACAAATTCTGAAGAGCTACTCAAGCTCATCACCATCTTGACTCCCATTAAGTTGGCTCCCCTATAATAATTTGGTTAATACACTTTATCAAATTGAATTAGCCAAGATAAGGAAAGAGGTTTTCATGTTCTATACTAGGGGTAGAAACCCTGTCAAACTCAATCACCTGCTTTGATCTCATTTAATTTTAAGTAAATCCACCATTAAATAAAGGGGACCCTGAATTGGGGACTGCTCGTAGCAATTTTGCTGATGGAAGTACCGAACGGTTCTGGTTTTTCTCGCTGAGCGGGTAAAGACACGTGGAAAACGAGTGGCAACCTTTTTGCCGCGTCAGCAAAAGTGGGTCGGTGGACGGTAGAACTTACCGACAGTGGTGTAATCAACACACCTCAGCACGGAGGGAACATCCAATAGCAGGTTTCCAACATGTCTACCTGGACATGAATGTGACGTCACACCAGCTTCTTAATTGTTTTTTGTTGTTGTGTTATTTGGCCATTAACAAAATGTTTGACTTTCTTCTTCTTCTTCTTCTTCTTCTTCTTCTTCTTCTTCTTCTTCTTCTTCTTCTTCTTCTTCTTCTTCTTCTTCCAGTTATTAATATTAATTTTCGAATTAAAGAATTGCTTAAGGCTGCGTTGCGCAATTGTGGATCCAAGATAAGCTGGCTAAAGAAATAAACAAACCTTCGAAGTACCAAAATTGCCCCTGACTTTTGAAGATCCCACACACCATCCCCTAGTGAAACTTGTGTTATTTGTGCCTGATTTTGTGGCCAAATTTTTTCCTTGAAAGTTGTTGACCAATTCCTATTGCTTGGCATTTGTGCACCCAGGGAGTGTGCTGAACAATTGTTTCTCTTTTTTTCACCGATATTTTCTTACCAAGAAAAAATCATCCATCGATTATTCGAAAAAATAAATATAAAATAATAAAATGAGTTAATTATAATTTATCCTTTAAACTATGGATCGATTCTTAAATGTTCCACGAACTTAATTCGTTAAATTTATCTTTTTCAAATTGTTCGATGTAATAACTTTAGCAAGTTAGAGGATGAAATCATAATGAGAAATATAATTTCTGAAAGTGAGTTATAACGAGTTAAAGTTTGTACGAATATTCGAAAATCAGGTAATAATTTAAAAGAAAAAAATTATAATTAACACTAATAAAATAATGAGAGTGCACATATTAGGCTCTACAAAGAGGATTAGGCAAAATCATTCATCCTTTTGTGTCTTATTATTTCCGAAACAAAATATTATCATAAAAAACAAAATACCTCGTAATGAGAAATATAATTTGTGAAAGTAAGTTATAACGAGTTAAAGTTTGTAAGAATATTCGAAAATTGGATAATTATTTGAAAGAAAAAATTATAATTAACCCTAATAAAATAATGAGAGTGCACATATTACGCTCTACAAAGATGATTAGGCAAAATCATTCATCCTTTTGTGTCTTATTCTTTCCGGAATAAAAATATTGTCATAAAAAACAAAATACCAACCCATGTCTGGTTTTATTAGGATTATGACCCATTTAAAATTATGTAGTCAGGTACGAAACCGAGTTAAATTTTCACGGCCGAAAAACTAATAAATTAAATGAGAATTTAGACGGTGAGTCATCTAATCGTTTTAGGAATTTACCCGTGACACTAAAACTTCGAATATAAAGATATCTGAATAGGGTTAAAGCTTTCACCAGCCCCTTCACTTTGATTTGAACATTTAGTCAAATTGAGAGCTATAACTGGCAAACTTAGACTTTTTCCTGGTCAACAAATCTACTTCAAAGCCAACGGTGGTGATTAGGACCGTCTCATGTGGCTCGAGGAGGGCAATTTGGTACTTAACAATATGAACTCTCTGTCATATTTGGTCACCGATCGAGAGATCCAAAGTTGAGTGATTGAAGGAATAAAGGCAGGCAAGATTCACGAACGAAGCCCATGTATTGTCCAAGAAGGAAAACAAGTGTGGATGGCGAAGGGGTTTTGCTATGGGACAAAGTAATGCCGAAGAGATTAAGGCTACGTTTGTTTAAGTTTTCAAATTTTTTTAAAAAATTTCTCACTTTTTCAGTAATTCTAATACATTTTCACCAATTCTAGTAATTTTTTCATCAATTTCAATACATTTTCACCAATCTCAATAACTTTTTACAAATTTCAACAATTTTTAACTAACTTTTCACAAATCTCAAGAGAATATACACAAAAAAACACAAAAACAAAAACTGTTTTGAGAACTAAACCAAACATAGCCTAAAGTGTCGAGTATTGTCTGCCTATTTCGAATTTCCAATTAATTTTTTTGGGTATTTAACTTTTTTAATGATTGTGTTGTCCACAAACCTAATTACTTACTAATACATCAATTTTTTCTTTTCATATGGGCATCTAGCACTGTGATGTGTTTCTTTTAATTGTTTATGGGTTATTTAATTATATATATTCCACGAATTCCGAATTATGTTGACTGTCTCTTACCATTTGTTCTATTAAAAAATAATAAGTTGACTACTTCTTTTCCGGGTGATTTAAAAAGTGATAAATCAATGTCAGTTATTTTAAGCTAAGGTGTCTTTTAAGTTATTTAACTTAGGACTAAGAATATGGGCCTGGGCCTGGGCCGGCCAGGAAAATCTTTATGGCTTCAAAGCTCACTCGCTAAGTGGATAACCTTGCACTGTCTGTCCCTTAATTTCTCTACCGTTGGGCCAGACAAGATAACCCACAAAGCCTTGAAGCCCACTATCTTAAAGCGGGCCTTGAAGCTTGGTTATTTTGTTTTTGATAAATGGGAGAGCTATTACTATATGAAAAACAGTTAATTTAATAGCGTTGCGGGTTCCCTTTTTCATTTTGGGTAGGTTAATATTATTAGTCCTGATGTTCTCATATTTTCATAAATTCAATGTTAGGTTTTTAAAATGGATAAAATAAGAACATATTTGGATGAACAAAAAATATTTCAAAAATTTTTATCACAAATCCTAATAGAATTTACACAACCTGTTGCAAAAAAAATTAACATAAAAAATATTCTGCCAATCTAATGTCGGTGAGAAGTAAAATTTTTTTTGATGACGAGGAAATCCCCCAAAGCTGACCTTTTTGGCCCAACCCTGAAGTACAAACCTCGGCCCCCTGGACCAACCCCATAACCCAGGGAGCGGGTAAGTCAATGACGATAATGGGAGTGTTGGGGCTTGAACTTGGGACATGTTAGAGCCCAAGCCGAAGCCTTACCACCACACCAAACCCTTGGGGGTAATGAGAAGTAAAATTGACCAAGCCATTTCAAATGAAGTTGAATCCGGAATAATATAAGATGTTGCAATGGTTATCACAACTCAAATGAAAACATACATGTTGTACGCGAATATAAACTAGAGAAGTTGATGGTTCCTATTGATGCAAATATATATTAGCTAGCTTTCCCTTGCAAAGATAATTGGCATTTAACACTTGGTTGATAGGCTCGAGTTACCTTGATGTAGTTGATGACAAAGTTGAGCTTTCTCCAACATCTTCGGTGAGTCTTTCTGGTGATGACATGAAAGGCTTGGGAGGCATTTGTAAGCATTCCAATTCTCCTTCAAGCATTCCTACAACTTCGTGCATTGAGGGACGAAGGCTAGGCTTCATCTGTATACACCACAAAGCAACTATGATCATCTTTTTACAAATGTCCTTTTCTTCCTCTGTCACATTGTCAATTTCTATATCCTTTCCATCCTGCAATTGGTCATAGACCCAAGTAGGATAATAAACTTGGCTTGAATGGTCTACAGATGCATTCACATTCTTTCTTCTGCCTGCCATTTCCATTAACAACATTCCAAAGCTATAAACATCGGCCTTATACGAGAGTCCTCCAATATTTTTGTAGAATAACTCAGGAGCCATGTATCCTAACGTCCCTCTTACAGCAGTTAAAGAAACAATGTTGTCATTTACTGCATACAATCTTGCTAGACCAAAGTCAGAAACCTTGGGAGTATAATTGTCATCAAGAAGAATGTTGTGGGGCTTAATATCAAAATGTAAGATCTGCATGTCACATCCTCGATGCAAATATTCAATTCCACGAGCCACTCCTAGAGCAATATCATACAGTTTCTCGTAGCTTAAGAAGATACCTTCCTCCTGAGAAAAAATGTATTTATTGAGGGAGCCTTTGGGCATGAACTCGTACACAAGAGCTCGTTCTGCCCCTTTAACCCAAAAGCCAACAAGTTGCACAATATTAACATGGTGAATCCTTCCAATAGTTGCAACTTCGTTAATAAAATCTTGTCCATTAGCTTTGGCCTTCCCTAGCATCTTTACAGCAACAAGTTGTCCACTTCGAAGTGTTCCTTTGAATACAGTCCCATAGCCTCCTTCACCTAGTTTCTCTTTGAAATTATTGGTCATCTTCTTGATTTCTTTATAAGAGTACCTTATTGGTTTGAGGTTATTGTGGCTTTGCAGAAATTCTTCAATAGCATCATACATTGAGAAATGTCTCCTACGCCATTTATATATCAAGAATACAATGACACATGGAATGCCAAATACAATTTTCAATGCAAACAGTGCTCCTGTGCAGGAATATAATTAATCATCAGAACAACAGAAAGACAAATATTATTTTGTTTGCAGCAGTGTAAGCATTTTTTCAGTTGAATTTGTCAGTGTACGTAGCACGTCACAACTAACATATCGGTGTCTCTGTCTTCTTCAAGCAGAAGTCTTTATATTTCTGTGTTTTTACGCTTCACAAATTAAGAAATCGTCTACAGCACAAAAGAATGTAATTATCATGAAAGCAGAGATTCGAGTTCTTACCAATGGGCAGTGGTGCTGCGTATGTTCCTACGTAGAAACCACTAATAAGAAATGCCACTGCGCAAGAATAATTTCAAGAAAGTTGATTCAATACTCAAGAAGGTTAACATTGAAATAATTTCAAGTTTTTCTTTGTTTCACAGCTTAGATTGTGATTCCTAATTATCACTTTTAAACGGAGGTATTAAGTACTTTTTTTTTCCCACAGCGTGACTTTTCTTTCTGTCTTTCTTTTAAAAATGATCTGTTAACTGTACCCATTTATCTATTTTTTGACAAAAATTTATTAATAAATTTGAGTTTACATAAACATTGGCCGTCCACGAGGTTTTTGCGGGCCCACTTGTCATTCTGTTATATTTTGGATTCTCTATTATATCCCTGAAAAACAGCTTTTTTTTCTAAGTCCCTGAAAAACAGCTTATTCGAGAAAGAATCTTATATTCGAGTAGCAGCTGAACAATAGAGCATCATACATTGAGAAATTCCTGTTACGCCATTTATATATATATCAAACATGGAGTCCCAAATACAATTTTTAATGCAAACTGTGATCCTGTGTAGGAATATAATTAATCATCAAAGCAAATATTTTGTTTGCAGCCACTGTAAGCATTTTTTTCAGTTGAATTTGTCTGTGTACTGTGTCCGTATCACGTCACAACTAACTTTCTGTGTTTTTACACTTCACAGATTAAGGCTATTGTTTAGATCTCGAGACAATTTTTATGTTTGTATTTTTTTAAAGTATTATAGATTTTTTTTGGAATTGATGAAAAATGTGTTAAAAGTTGTTGAAATTTGTAAAAAGTTTGATGAAAAAATTATTTGTATTAGTGAAAAAGTATTAAAATTGATGAAAAAATTAGTAAAAAAATTTTTAAAACATTTTGAGATCTAAAATAATCATAGCCTAAGAAATCGTCTACTGTACAAAAAAATGTAATCTTGAAAGCAGAGATTCGAGTTCTTACCAATGGCCAGTATTGCTGCGTAGAGTCCAATATATGCCACTGCGAAAGTATAATTTCAAGAGAGTTAACATTGAAATCATACATATATATATAGCTTCTGTTACAGTTGCAGCACGAGTGAGAGAGAAAGTCATACATCAAAGTAGAGATCTTCACTGAGGTGTTGGGGATGAAAGTGGGTTACTTGTGAGGTTTAGGCCGTTTAATACGGTCTGTTGGATCATCTTCATCAGCATCGTCCGTTGATTTGTCCCGGAGATTGGAAGATGTCAGATTACAGATTGAGGAGATGAACGCTATACAGTTGGAATATGAAGCGCTTTTGGTCAAGCGGTCAGATATGGAGCAGACGATGCAAGAGCATCTGCAGATGATGGAGGAGCAGCAACGGAAGAAAGACGAAGAGCTGATGAAGATGATGACAGAGCAGCAATGAAAAAAAGACGAATAACACCAGAAGATGCTGCAGGAGCAGCAAAGGAACCTAGTGGAACAACAAGAACGGAGGATGCAACTAATGGCGGAACAGATGCGTGAGCAGCTGATGGAGCAGATCAGACAGATGCAATCTCGTTTGACACCAAAACAAAAATTTGGGTAGATTTTATGTATTTTTACTACTTTGTCAGTACTTATCGATTACGTATTTTATTTACTTCTAATAACGATTGCATATTTGTAGATATTTTATTATATTATGAGCAGTGAATATCTTCAAATTTATATCATTTCATAAATTTTAATTAAATTAATTATAATATATAGAATACCGTTCAAACTGTTTTTAAATGTCGTTCGCACGTACCTTTTTCGTTGCTAGCTTGCGCACGCTTAACTATCCGTCCGCGCACTTTGCTTAAAATTCGCTAGTCCAAACGGTGTCTATCGCGTCCACACAGTATGTAAAATAAAAAATCGTGCGCAGGATACACCAACACATTTGAACGTGTTCAACGTACAACGAGCCCGAACTTTATACCTAAAGGTTCGAACGGTTTTTTCAGATGACAACAAATTTTCGTCATAATGAAACTGCGGTGCTGACGTCGTCACAAATGCGTTCGGACATCTTTATATAAACGTTCGGACGTTTATATCCATCGGTGCAGACGTTTATTACGTGACAAAATGTATTTCGTCACATTGGATTAATCGTTCATATGAGCTGTGCCAACGTATAGAGAGAACGTTCTAACAGTTCATGTGAACTGTACTGAGCACAACGATTTTTAATTTCGTCAGTGTGACACCAAACCGTTCGAACGAGTTTATAATCCGTCCAAACGGTTTTGAGTGGCAGAATATGAAAATCGTCACCTAAAACATTGGCTGACGGGCTTTAGGTAACAAACAGGGTGACAACCCGTTTTTGTGACCCAAATCCTTAGTTGACGAAATTAGTACTTTGAGTGACAAATTTTTTTATCACCCAAAGTATTTTTTGTTGTAGTGCCACCAGTTAGACACAATATCATCTATTAATGAGGAGGATAGCTGGAGTAATAAGTTGACATTTCAACTGAGTAATAAGGTTAATCCTTCTCATTACAATCTTTCCAAATATTCAGGAGATATGGATGGTGAAAAGGTTGATTCAAGTTCAACTTGTTCTCTCAAGTAATAAATCAAAATGATGTAGAAATATCGCACGATTCAAGGGATACAGGTCTCACGGCAAAGTCTCAAGGCAAAGTTTGAAATTTTTGAATTCAAACATAGCATGATTCTAGGGATACTGCTTATCAAGTCTCACTCAAGGTTGATATTTTTTTGAACTAGCTACCCCTACAAATCCTACCATATCATTTATTGTATATCTCATCTTTCAAATTAGCTAGAATCAAGCTTTGTTCCTTATCTGTAAAGTTAGCTTCTGTTAGCATTAATATAGGACCCTACAATACTTCTTGTACTCACGTTGAAAAAGAAGACAAACTCGTCTATATTTTTTTCAATTTTCTTCTTTTAGAAATGCCTCTTAGGCAATTTTCTTCTTTTGAAAAAGAATACAAAATCGTCTATTTTTTGACAAAATTTATTAATAACTTTGAGTTTACATAAACATTGGCCGTCCACGTGATTTTTGCGGGCCCACTTATCATTCTGTTATATTTCGGATTCTCTATTATATCCCTGAAAAACAGCTTATTCGAGAAAGAATCTTATATTCGAGTAACAACTGAACAATAGAGCATCATACATTGAGAAATGCCTCTTACGCCATATATATATATATATATATCAAACATGGAGTCCCATATACAATTTTTAATGCAAACTGTGATCCTGTGTAGGACTATAATTAATCATCAAAACAAATATTTTGTTTGCAGCCACTGTAAGCATTTTTTCAGTTGAATTTGTCAGTGTACTGTGTCCGTATCACGTCACAACTAACTTTCTGTGTTTTTACGCTTCACAGATTAAGGCTATTGTTTAGATCTCGAGACAATTTTTATGTTTGTATTTTTTTAAGTATTGTAGATTTTTTTTGGAATTGATGAAAAATTTGTTAAAAGTTGTTGAAATTTGTAAAAAGTTTGACGAAAAATTATTTGTATTAGTGAAAAAGTATTCAAATTGATGAAAAAAATGAGTAAACTTTTTTTTCTAACGTTTTTAGATCTAAAACAATCATAGTCTAAGGCTGCGTTTGCAAAGCTAATCTTCCCCAAAATTTTATCTCTTCTAATAAAATACTTCAATATAATCTCTCTCTCTCCCATAAAAAATATAAAAAAATTACAAAAACTATAAAAAATTACCTCTCTCTTCACCTTTTCACTAAACCCAATACCAACACATATTCCCATACCAAAAATATTACAACACAAACACAACCTAAGAAATCGTCTACAGTACAAAAAAATGTAATCTTGAAAGCAGAGATTCGAGTTCTTACCAATGGCCAGTAGTGCTGCGAAGAGACCAATAAATGCCACTGCGAAAGAATAATTTCAAGAAAGTTAATTCAATACTCAAGAAAGTTAACATTGAAATAATTTCAAGTTTTTCTTTGTTTCACAATTACTTAGATTGTGATCGATTCCTAATGATCACTTGTTTTTCTCTCTTTCTTTTTAAAAATGAAGTGTACCCATTTTATCTATTTTTTGACAAAATTTATTAATAACTTTAAGTTTACATAAACAATGGCCGTCCACGCGGTTTTTGCGGGCTCACTTGTCATTCAGTTCTATTTCGGATTCTCTATTATATCCCTGAAAAACAGCGTTTTTGAGAAAGAAACCTTACATTCGAGTAACAGCCGATCAATACCGCTCGTTTCAGCTGGTTGATCCAAGAAAAAGAAAAAACAAGATTAGCCTTCAGAAACTTTATAACGCAAATCAATTAATTATAACCCATAATATAATATATGCAATACACCAGTTCCCCTGCATGCGTATCCGACATTATTAAATCAATCAATAATCCTTGGGATATAATTCATGAAAAAAGTTTATGCAATGACAGCAAAGATAAAAAGAATTGCAAATATTTATTCAGAAATAATGTCACCGTATTAACTTATAATATGTATTAATCAGGCTGGTAAACGATAATATTGATAAATCAAAGCATGCAAAAATCACTTCATGTGCAGGAATACCAACCCGTTGTGTCACGGACATGTCATAGTTGAGGGCTATATATGGAACAGAACATTTTTATTCAAGAGGAACGTAATTTCTTCAGTACTCACCTCTGCACCAGCATTGGTAGTCGGTGCCATTTGGGGAGCAATATACACTCCCAGATGTATCATTGCTTCTACAACTTCCACCCCCCCATGATAATTCAAAACCATCTAGAAGCATGTCGTGGACGTCCGTACAAGAAGTATTTATGTCTACTTGGGACATTACCTGCCACGATGACAAACACCTGTGTTCTACTTGGCACAACTCCTCCAATTCCAATGCCTTCATCTGGCCAGATAAAATATATCTATGGCGCCTCTTGGAATGGGAAGAATTGGAAGAGTTGGAAGAATACGCTTCATCGTCAAAGCAATTACTAGAAATGTTCTGGTATAATGGGGAATTCATGGGTTTTTCACAGCTCACGAAAACAAAACCGTTAACCGGCTTGTAGGGA
The DNA here is from genome assembly GCA_963930655.1 of Myrica gale. NCBI lineage: Eukaryota > Viridiplantae > Streptophyta > Magnoliopsida > Fagales > Myricaceae > Myrica > Myrica gale. Next base: position 24,324,272 of record OZ005611.1, read on the forward strand.
TCCAATGTCTGGGAATAGTAGCCGGAATGATCTAGAGGACAATAGGGGGGGGTGGATGAGTAACTATCCTTCGGAATTCTTGAGTCTACTAAATGGATGCTGGAATCGGTGTAACTGATTTTCTGTACGTTGAATTTTCCAGCGGATAAGGACAACACTGTTTGGTTGTTCTCGCAGGAAAGGTTATAGCTATCGTCGCCACAGTTTGCTGGATCGTGTTCTAACCGAAATGGATATCTTATGTTGTGGATACCGCCGCAGGAAGAAGGAGCACACTGCTGACTATCGGTGACACTGCAACCTTGATGGACAAGCACAAGAACGATAACAGCCATGAGTCCTGCAGGGAAGGGCATTCCCCTTGCCATTGAGGGAGCTGTGAGAGAGAGAGACTAGAGGATTTACACGGCAGTAGACAATTAGCATATATAAGACCTTTGCTGGAAAGAGAAATTTAAATCAAGAAATTTACTGTGATAACGACTTCAACAAAGACAGATCGTATAATGGGCCATAACTTCATAAGTCTCCTTTGGTGTGCTTGACTTTGAACAAAATTTGGAAAAATCCAGTCCTCGATCTGTCAATCTGAATTCTGTTTCGAAAAAGTTAAAACAAGAAATTTCCTGGTAATGACTTGAGCATATATCGCTTAGATAAGATATTTGTGGCTATGCAGGCCCTATGCTACATGTCCCTCTACTACATAAAATAATAATAAATAAGTTAAAATTGACTACATTTTATTTAAAATGATAAAAAAACACAAAATGAAAGATTAATTATATTAAATAATAGTGAATTTTGCAAAATAAATTAAATCAGTTTGAAAATAATAATAGAAAACATTGAAGAAAATAAATTAAAAACTAAAAATTACTAAAAAAATTAAAAAATGAATAAGAAAGGATTGTCTAGGAATCTCGCCATATGGTCCCCAAAAATTCTTTTCCTCAAAAGAATTTTTGTTCTTTGAGAATTTAAGCAATTTGCACTGTAAACGTTTCCTTGTTCTTTCCTTTTCATTCTTTTGTTTCGTAAGATACATGTAAATATAATTGCATTCAAAGTGATAGCTTCAAATTAATTTGAACCCAATCTACACGTCGTCGTTAGTCTTGTGCGGTGTGGTGTAGGAATTTTCCTGAGCAAAGGACTAGGAATTACGTACGTGGGTAGAGTTTTCAGTCTTTCTTTTGGCTTATTCACTTGTAGATCATTTGAGCTCTATATGTGATTCCCTCCAAGATACTATCATTGCTTTCCTTCAGAGGCTGATCAGAAACGCTCCTGAAAACCGAGATAAGCATTTGCTTAGAGATGGAAATCCCTTGGGAATGGATCAGTCCGAAGAGAGTCTGTGCGAAGGAGTGCAAAGACCAGTGGCGGAGCCAGAAACCCAATTAATGGGGGGCAAACTTATAAGGAAAAATGACAAAAAAAAATTTTTACTACTTAATGCAAAAAAATATCTTCAGAGTATAAATAAAAAAAATTAAGGACTAAAAACACTAAAAATATTGAAATACACGTACCGTACTATTTGCTGATATTGAGAGGTGACATTAAAGATTAAATTCTTGTTGTTCAAGACACCAATAGAGCATCAACTAATCACACAAACAAAAGTATTTATATATATATATATTCTTTGTAAAACAAAACACATAAATGAAATAAAGTATTTTCAGCAATATAACTTTTTACTTCCATGAATGAAGTACTTATTTTTGTTGCCAGAAAGGATGTGCCCTATGCTCAATAAGTCCTGCTGAATTTGTTGGGATCTGTAAAAAGAAAACATAACACATAAATGAGAAAAATAAACAATTATTGTATTTCTATTATTCTTGAAAGAAATAATAGCAAATCGAAGCATATTGGAAAAAGAAGCCAAATTATCCAAAGTTCAAAAAGAATCCAGGTTCCGATGACATAAAAATACTTCTCACCCTTGCTATAGTTTTTTTAGTGTGACAGTACTATTGAACACGAGCTTCTCAAGAGTGGAATCTCTATCAACAATAAAATAACCCGAAATTGAAAGGAGAAAATACATACTTGGTAAATGATAATAGAAAAAAAATTTGGACAAAAAGTTCAATCTTAACATCCAAATAACTATTCTACTCCCCTTACAAAATGAGAAAACAGAAAAATCGTAGTTCAAAGGCTAAATTAATGACTAAAATTTTGAAGAAATAGATTTATAATTTGATCCAAACGTCACAAATTACAATGGAAAAGAAGTTCCACCTTTAGAGAAAGACAATTAAAAACAAGTTAATCTCATGGGCTATGAAAAATCAGACCTAAACAAACAAAAGATAGATGAAAATGAGTCTTACTTCAACTTTGGATTTTCATAAATTGTGGAGAAGTCAGACATATAAAATTAGATGATGATAGTAACAATAAAATGATATAACCAATGATTCTCTAGTAAGTAAAGATGGACACACAACACACTTGAATAATTGAATTATCACTTATCCAACAAGAGCACACCATCCCCTTTCTCAGTATTTGCGATATCCAAATTCTCAACCAAGTCCAACATAAAAGACAAAAGAACAAAAAAAAAAGCAGTACTAGAATAGTGAAAACATTTATTTCAATTATTACAACACACAACGATTATCAGGAATCAGGAGAAGTATATGAAATATTCGTCGCAAAATTCACGACAACGTCGACAAGTTAATATAGGATTTCAAATTTTGACATAAATAAATATCTCTCTGATTATTCTTTTAATTTGATTTTGAGGTATTGGGCTGCTTGGGTTTTAAGGGGGGCGGACTGATTCATCTAGGCAGGTAAGGGGGCAAGCATAATTTTTATTTGGCCAAGGGGGGCAAACCTAATAAAAAAAATAAAAAATAAAAAAAATTGCATGTAAAAAATTTTTTTGGGGGGAGCCAACCGGGGCAATGGCCCCGGTTCGCCCCCCCTCCCTCCGCCGATGGCAAAGACACGATCCAGATTTTAAAAAAAATATCCAACGGTTAATATTTCATCACATCATTTAACGAAACACTTGATACAAAATTGAGGCTCGGCTTGACTTGGCTTGACCAATCCAATTTCTTTCCCGACTTTTTCTCAACCTTTCTCCCTACTCTTCCTCTCGTCTTCCCCAACAAGAAAGAACTACGTTTTCCTTTCTTCTCCACTTAGTTTTTCTCGTCAGCTGATTGCCTTCCCTTCGAACAACACTTTGAAAGAAATCGAGTTTCCGATTACCAGAGATTTTGAGATTTCTAGAGAGAGAGGAAACGAGAGAAAACAATATCTCTCATTTTCTCAAAAAATCGAATATTTTGTGGGAAATATTCACGAAAACCGAAAGCTAAAATAAAAAATCAGTACTAAGGAATTGAAACGAATAATTTTTCGTTGTTTTTCCGGAAAACCATATATGGAAGCTAATTAAGTTAGAATCTTTTCCAGGACGGAAAAAATCAGTGATTTGACGTGCAATTGTGTGCGGTGCAGGTACCATATTCGGATCACTCCTTTAGTCCTCGCGACTTTTTCAGTCTACCGTGTGTATAAGCATGATAAAGTGGAAAAAGAAAAAGAAACTGAAGCAAAGATCGAAAAGTTTTTGGAGGACTACAAAAGTTTTAAGCCCGCGAGATAGTCGTATGCTGATATTAGAAGGATCCTATGGCACTGTGTTCAAAGGAAAGCTTTCCAATGAAGTCTTTGTTGCGGTGAAGATTTTGAACACTACGTCTAAAGCAGATCCTGGAGATGGGGAGGAATTTATAAATGAAGTGGGAACAATGGGTAGGATTCATCATGTTAATGTGGTTCGGTTGGTTGGCTTCTGTGCTGATGGGTTTCGAAGAGCAATAATTTATGAATTCTTAACGAATGATTCATTAGATAAGTTTATATCTTCAGCAGATTTCAAGAACCGCTTTAAATGAATGGACCAGGTTGCAAGATAGTGCTCTCGGTATAGCAAAATGAATTGACTATCTTCATCACGAGTGTGACCAAAGAATCCTCCACTTTGACATTAAACCCCGTAATGTTTTGTTGGAGGAGGGCTTCAACCCTAAAATTGCTGATTTGGGTCTTGCCAAGTTGTGCTTTAAGGACCAGAGTATCATGTCCATGACCTCAGCAAGAGGGACTATGTATATTGCACCCGAAGTGTTCTCTAGTAACTTTGGAAATGTGTCTTATAAGACTGATGTTTACAGTTTCGGAATGTTGCTGCTTGAAGAGGGAAGAAAAATGATGATTTTAAAGAAGAAGAAACTTACCAAGTCTACTTTCCAGAATGGATTTATAACCTCTTAGAGCAAAAGGAAGACCTACGAGTTTTTATTGAGGATGATATATGCAATATCCGAACAGTAAATCAATCAAAGACGTGTGAAATAAGCAACGATTTTTTTTTAAAATTAAACGGAAGCTCAAAATCAGTGGAGAAAGGCTTCAATCCATGACATGAAAAAGTAATATAATGCAATATTGCTTGTGCATTATCTCTAGAATTTTTTCTTTCTTGGTCGTCTGAACCTCCCCTCTCACCTCCTTCTCCTGCGGCAGGAGGAGCTCCAGCTCCTCCCGCCCTCCTCTCCTCCTCTGCTCGTGCTATTTGTGACCAGATCCCTCAATAAACTACCTTTCCGGTAAATTTTAGGGGCTTATTTCCGACGATTTTGGTGGCTAGATCTATGTTTTTCTAGAGGTTTTTGAAGACCACGACCGACGGGGACGAAATCTACATCGATTGGAGAAGAGTTTTGCACCAGCCAACCAGCGAAGGGACGACGCGTGTACTCTCACGCGCTGCCACGCGCCCGTCACCTTTTCTTCATTTTTCAGGGGCGGGTAGTCATATTCGGTATGCACGAGCCAGGTGGCTGAAATTTGGACATCCAGGCGCTCATCGTGGTCATCTCCGATGACCGGTTGAGCGACGCACCTCCCCATTTTCATATTTGGCCGGGTTTTCGCCTCCCGCTTCTTGTTCTGCCATCTTCTTTCTCCATCGTCTTTCCTTTTCCTATGGTCATCTCAACTTGCTGCCACTCGTGGGATTTCCACCCTTTATGGGTCTCTACCCTCCCTTTTGGACTTGGGTTTATAAGGTCGTTTGACCCCTTTGCTCGTTGGCCCGTCGCCTCTCTGGAGGGTCTGACACGCCCCTTAGAGCCTGTACTTGAGGTTTTCAAACCTCCTTGATCTTAATAAAAGTTTGCTGTTTTGACTAAAAAAATAATAATGCAACATTGCATCTGCAGTGGTAATTCGTTGCAACCGAATATTAATCTCTTTTTAGCAGCCACAAAATGACAAATCATAAGAGAAAAACTATCCAGGAACAAATTTCATAAATTATCGGAGCTCTTATATATATAGGCCTCGCATATTTCTCCATCTTGGCCCCAAATTTTCCCCAATTAGGTGCATTTTGCGTGTCTCTCTTCATCATGACTAAGATTATGATCTTCCAAAGGCAGCACATTGGTTCAATAGAATGACTAAATAATATGCCAATTAAACCATGCAGCACCAAACCTTTTCAAATGAAGTTCAATTCTTATGTGAAAAGAACGGTAAAAGCTGCTCTCATATCTCAGAAAAATGCATACATGTCATACAGACTTACGAAGTGTCTTTAATTTGTACCATCAGATACGGGAACACTAACAGTTCGATCCGAATTAAATACAAACATTAGTGTTTCCTAGTAGTGACATATATATATATACACACACACACACACATACACATAATTAGCATTTAGAACTATGTTGATTGACTTGATTCACCTGATTCAATTTATGTCTAGGTTTGAGTTGAACTGTTTCCAACATACACATTTATCAGTCTCTCTGGTGATGAGGAAAGGAAAGGCTTGAGAAGAATTTGTAAGGATTCAACTTCGTCAAGCATTCTTACAACCTCGTGCATTGAAAGACGATAGGTTGGCTTCATCTGTATGCACTATAATGCAACTACGATCATCTTTCTACCAATTTTCTTTTTTACCTCTATGACATCTTCAATTTCTCTGTCTCTTCCATCGTACAATTGCTCATAGACCCAAGTAGGATAGTATTTTTGGCTTGAATGGTCTACAGATGCATTGAAGTTCTTTCTTCTGATTGTCATTTCCATTAACAACATTCCAAAGCTATAAACATCGGCTTTGTAGGAGATGCGCCCAATATTTTTGTAGAATAACTAAGGAGCCATATATCCTAACGTCCCTCCAACAGCAGTCAACGAAACAATGTTGTCTTTTGCTAAATACAGTTTTGCTAGGCCAAAGTAAGAAATCTTAGGAGTAAAATTATCATCAAGAAGAACGTTGTGTGGCTTGATATCAAAATGTAAAATTTGCATGTTACATCCTCGATGTAAATATTCAATTCCACGAGCCACTCTTAAGGCAATGTCATATAGTGTTAGGTAGCTAATTAGGAAGACACTTTCCTTTTGTGCAAAAATGTAGTTATTGAGAGACCCTTTAGGCATGAACTCATAAATGAGAGCTCGTGTCGATCCTTCAACGCAAAAATCAAAGAGTTGCACAATATTAGGGGGTGTTTGTTTCCCCCAAATTTTGGGGTTCGAAATTTCCAACAAAACAAACACACTCCAAAATTTTTAACTTTTACACACACACACACACTCTACTTTTCACAAACCCCAATAAATCTCTATAAAGTAAAGATTCCCAAAATTTCGGGAATATTCCCCGAAATTTCCACAAACAAACACCCCCTTAATGTGGTGAATCCTTCCAATAGTTGCAACTTCGCTAATAAATTCTTCTCCATTAGCTTTGGACTTACTTAACTTCGTTATAGCTACGAGCTATTGGCCACTTCGAAGTGTTCCTTTGAATACAGTGTGTGCGATAGCCCACTTCACCCAGTTTGTCCTTAGAAATCATTGGTCATCTTCTTAATTTCTGAGTAAGTGCACCTATTGGCTTGAGGTTATTATTGTGGCTTTGCAAAAATTGTTAAATAGCATCATACATCGAGAAATGCCTCTTACGCCATTTATATACCAACAACAAAATCACCTATGGAGCCCCAATGCCAATATTTGCTGTAAGGCCTGCTCCTGTGCATGAGGGATCAGAACGATCATATATAATGGCCATGAGTCCTGTAGAGAACACTACAAGAAAATAGTTTTTGGGTGTCAAAATTTTTTGTTACCTAAAGTTAAATTTGTCAGTAAAAGTACTTATTGGTGTCAAAAAAATTTCGACACCCAGTTTGATAGAAGAACCGTGTCACCCTTGTTTTTGGGTGACAAATTGTGAGGTTCCTCAAGAAATAGCGTCCAAACGCTAACTTAGATTGTTCGGGCGATTTTCATTTTGTGTGACATTTATAAATATGTTACAGATTCGTTGTTTTTTTTTTCTGTTCGTATGTCTCTTGCGAACGTCAATGTATTACATGACAAAATCAATTTCATCACGAAAACCTGTGCAAACGTCAATAATACAGGTTCGCACGGAGTGGATTTTTATGACAAAATGTAAATTTTGTAAGCAGATTCGTTCGCACGCTAATAAACCACGTGCGGATGTTTATTGTTTTTTTTCTAGGCAAGTGACAGGATAACATTAAGAAAGAAAAGCAATACAAAGGAAGGAGGGACCCCTACAGACACCTTAAACAACCACCAGAAACCATAAACGAAAACAAAAGAAAAGAAAAAAAACCTTGGACAAAAAAAGTTGGCTAAGGAAGGGCCACAACAACAGGCGGTTAACACCATTCCAAGAAACAAAGTTCTGGGAGTCATTCGCAGTGGGTTGCAACCGAAGGTCAAAGTCGCTACAGGGAACGAGAGATGACAGATTTGGAGGTGGTGTAGCTAAGCACTAGCTTCTGGCGACTAAAAAGGAGGCTCCTGACAAAAGCGGGCAGAAACCCTAGACGACACTGGATTCATGCATGCAAGGAACAACCACGTGCCACCAACGACAGTGCTTGAAAAGCAGGCGCCTGGAGGAGAGCCAGATCGGAGGTTTGTGAAGTCGGAGTGAGGATGCGTGAACATAGGTCGACCACCTGGAGGGGCAGATCTGAATAGTTCCTAACAAAACAGCAAACCCACAAAACTAGAGAGAAAAAGAGGAGATAGGGAAGGGTGACATGAGAGGGATCCAAGAAGAGAAAGGGAAAGATGAGGAGCTGGAAAGGATACGAAGCTCCTTCCGCCAGAGGCGTAGGCGGGAAGGGGAGACGCAAGGCGCACAGGGAGAGAAAGAGAGAGAAAACAAGGGGGAACCAACAATCGATCTTTTTCAAAGGCCCTTTGAACACTTACCGTTTTTATCGTAAGGAGAAAAAAAAATTGCCACGAATGTAATGTGTGAACAGCTCTAGAATGTACGGACCTTTCTTAAATAAGGACGTGAGGACGTGGAGTTGAGTTTGAACGTTATACAATGGTAGCCCGTGCAAACGTTTATTTATTGCGTGCAGAAGAGTAACATATCACCGGACGTCTGGACTTTATTAATGTGTTCGGACGGCTCTAAATTATAATACAAAATCTTCAAATTTAATTTATTTAATTATGCATTTAATATGAAAACACTATATTAAATATACAATAAAATTAATAATGGTCTACAAATATCTAAACGAGATAATAGTAAATAAAATACATAATCAAAATTAAGTACATAATATAAAAGATCAAACATAGAAATACCAAACGAAAAACATAATTATAAAGTCGAGTACAAGCTGGAGACTAACAAGGCATAAGTAAATAATAACGAAAATACATATACCAGAAACTAGTCTGAATTACGACGACGAGGTAGATGACGAGCTGGCTCACAGAGATCTTGTTCGATGGCGTCACGAACATGCTCCAACCGCTCCTCTATAATATCCACCCGTTTGATGAGTGTTCAGAGCTGTATCGGAACGGTACGGAGATATTGGTACAATTGGGACACGTGTTCTCTCATATAAATCAGTTCCATCTGCATATCATTCAGCTCCTCCCTCATACCCCTCTCTGCAAGAGCAAAATTATTCTTCAGAGTGGTCAAGCGGGTATGGAGATGCATGTAGAACGTATGTGTCGGCTCCATTATCCTCTGGATACTCTCCTTCAGCTTCACTACGATAGCGTCTGCCCAAGCTGGTTGCTCAGTTTGTGTTTCGACCTTGGTGATACTTTTCCTCGAGTGATCCATGACCAACCTAACAAAAATCGTTCAAACATTAACAAAAATTGATCAATGACCTGATCAACATTTACGTACATTACGGATAGTCTAATCTCAAACTGTGCATAACTTGGATAATTCAAGAATTAACAAAACAAATATTAAATAAAATTTACGCAAAACCGTTGGGACGGATTAACAGCCGTCCGCACTTGCAAAAACAAAAAGATGTTATTTCGTGAAGAAACGTCTGCAAGCCCTACAGGCCGTCCGAACAGTTTGAATTACCTAAACACCATTTGGACAGCTACAATAAATGTCCGGAATGCGATTGTCTAAAAACAGATCCTTCGACAATCACACGCCCACAGACCCATTTCAATCCAAAAAACCAGTCATTTTACATCACAATTTTCGCACCCAATCAACACTAAATTTTTTTCTAAGCTACTCAAAGCATTAAACAATCAACGATCAAGCAAAACAACACATTTTTACTCAAAACCCACACAAACTGTAAGACACCGTACCTTTCAAAGTTTCCAAATCTCAAATATGTTCTTCAATCCACTCAAAGTTTGAGCCATCTATCCTGAAACTCCTCCTCAATGATTTAAATAACTCTTCTAGAAGAAATCGGAGCTAAGACGAATTGTAGAGGATTTTGAGTGTTTTCGAGAGACTTGCCGAATGAACACTAGTTTCTGGGTTCCAACTTCTTAATTCCTCGAAAAACATGTTTGAATGGTAATAAGTAACATCCTGATGTTGTCTCCTGAAAATTTTGGGATAAAAATTTATTGCCAACAATTTTGCAACAGTTCGAAATATTATCCACAATTTCAACAGCGTGTTCGAACCAGCCAACGACACCATTTTACATCAAATTCCACGAAGTCGTATTAGAAAATGCACATCCACACTGGCCAAAAAAACGTGCGTACGCCTCATTTAGAAAGCATGACACCATTTTTCGTTGAATAAACGACGTCGTTTATTCAACAACAACCATCCGAATGGTTAAGTAGACGTTTGAGCGCTACCTATCTACGTTAATTACATTAAACATGTCGTTTATATATATGTGTGTATGTGTGCGCGCGCGTGTATATACTATATAAAAATATATATATTAAATAATTTTGATAATACATTGATTAATTATTCATTCCTTATAAATTAATTACTTATGTATTTCATCTTAAATTTTAATATATATATATATACTTCAATAATTTTGATACTATATTTATTGATTATTCATTTCTTATAAATTAAAGTCATATTAAATTTTAACATAAGATTCTAAGTGTTACAGTGAATAACATTCTAAGTAATACATCATGAACCTTACATTTGAAGTATTAACATATCCAAACCGTTAGAGGTAAATCCGTAAATATTAAACCATAATAAAAAAAGACGCATAATGACCATCGTAAAACAAGATCAATAAACATAAATATGATAATAAATATCCGAAAATATAACGTGAGATAAAAATATTAAGAAAGTCCTAATCATGCTGCAGACTGGGTTGAATGGATCCCTCCCTCGTGGACTCGTTCATTTCTGCACAGATAATAAAACAACGTAGTTTAATGAACAAACGTGTGCTTGCTAGAATAACTGTCCGCAACAATAATACTCATAAAAAATAAATTTTCAACATGTGTATATATCCTAGACAAAACGAGAGTGTCTAAAGGCTCAACGTCTGCATTCTTCTATATCGTCGTTCGAACGATAGGTGAAAAACGACGTAGTTTGAAACAGTTAAACACAAGTACATATTTTAAACTAAACGAAGGTGTACAAAGCCAATGTTGTCTGCATATCACATTAATAATGTATGCACTACCATCTTAAAACGACAACGTTTAAAAAACTAATCGTAGAAATTTAAAACTATCTGTTTAGGCTTCAAACCGTCTGAATGTGTCTTGGGGAAGAAGATCGAGTCGACTCAACCATGACCAACCTCTCTCCCACCTCCAAAACTCTTTCAAACCAACACCATACAACACAAAATTATAGCCTAAACAATCATACAATATTAGACAATCCATATTAATACAATTATCATCTGTCAAATAACTGTGGTAGTCGGAAATTCTTCATGAGCATTTCTATGTAAATAACTTAAAAACATGATTTTTATACTAAAAAACCAAATAAAAACATGATAAACGTACCTGAATATGAAGAACTCAACGAAATAGGAAGAAAAAATAAGATTGTTGTACGAGAAACGTGAATATAGGTCTTAGAAAGGAGAGAAAATGGTGTACAAACTGCTGGTGATGCCGTTCAAATGGCTTCTATTTCCGTTTTCCACATGGACCAATCAGATTCTCACGCATTAAATTGCAAATCGTGAATGATAAGTAAAATCTTCTCGAAATGATGGCGTTTGGACAGTATGAGTCAGTGCAGAAGACTACGGGTAGGCAAACGTCTGGAACGCGTAATATAGAGTACCACCATTAGCTGAAATTATAGTTATACGTGTTCGAACGGGAAGGAACCGTGCAGACGCGCACAACTATTCTCCACGGTCATCTGAAACAGACGCGTGTCAATCATGCGAGGATTCTCCAAATGTTTGAATGTTATGATCAGACCATGTGGAAGGGATTGCAACTTTTGTGACAATCTGATCTGCGTGACTGATGGGAGACAATGGTGTTTTGTCACCCAAACCATGTGCGCACGGCTTCGCATACAGTTCGGACGCTTTCGTTGATGCTGAAAAATGTTTTTAGTCACAAATATGTGACGTTTTGCCTTTCGTCACCTGTGATTACCGCGCAGATGTTTTTTAAGGACGTCCGAACGATTTTGTAATTCCTAATTCACCTTGCGTAACAAAATTTTTATTTTAACATAGGAGGTCATGATTTGATAATTTATTTTGACACGGGAATTTTGACGCTTAATGTCAATTTTCTTGTAGTGGAAGGACATTCTCCTTCCCATTGACGGAGATGTGAGAGAGATCAAACTAGACGATTACGAGAGAGGGAGGGTACGACTTCGGTCCACGGCAGTAGACAACAACATAAAGACCTTTGTCGGTAACAGAAATTTACTGGTCACGACTTGTGTGGCCGTCTCCCTTGGTGTGCTTGCTTTGAACGAAAATTGGGAAAATATCCTCGATCTGTCAAACTCAATCACTGTTGAAAGGCAGCCATGGAATTTCCTTGAAGCCTTCGGATGACAGTTCTTGACTTGCTTGATCCAATAAGTTACAAGTCTTTTTATGTCTAATGGTCTATTCCATCGATATTGGAATATATTGGCATTGGATGGTCCAATCCACATAAGTCTCAATTTATTTTTATGTTAATGCTCATGACGTAAAATATTCTTTTTTTTTCTACGCCTCATGATGTAAATTCAGTACTGAATAATATCTGTAGTTTCTAAAGCATTAAATGCTTGCCAAGGCCTTCAACACTTTGCGAGGTTGGTCCGCCACCCCCTGGCCACTCCCCACTAATTTTAATCGTTATGTATACTATTTTTATATTTAAAAAGATTTTTCAGTTTTTTTAATTGAGAAACAAAAAACTCTGCATATTTTAAAAAAGAAAACAACCTTCCGGGAGTGCGGCCTCCCACCCATTTGGGAGGTTCCTCGACCACTCCACATGTACACCTTTCTTTTTAATTTTTAAATCATTTATTAGGTTTAATTTGTAGTTTTTAATTTATTTTTATGAAAATTTTGGGTTATTTTAATTGTTAAACAGATTTTAATTTAATTTTCATTTTTTTTTATTTTGTAGATTTTTTCATTCATTTTAATTTATTTTTCCTCATTTTATAAATATTTTAATCAATTTTAGCTTATATAGTATTCGATCTTTTATGTACTAAAATCACGACACGTGGTGCTCATGTGGCATTTATAATGTAAATTGTGCTGTTCGATGGTCGGTTGCCATTAATGGAATGAGAAGGTACTCGACGGAAGCACTAAATTTTAAAAATTAAAGTATAAATTTAGGGATTGATTTTTTTTTAAAAAGCTTATAAAACTTTTTCCTTTTTTTTTGTTCCTGGCTTATAATTGATGGTTGTAAGCGCAACCATGAGTTCCGTCGAACTGGGCCAAGTCTCCCTTGTTTTGCTTGACTATAAACAATATCTGAGTAATTTCGTTGTTTAAACGCATCCTCTTTATTTTTCTTTTCAATTTTTTTTAGAGGCTCCACACGGTGATACAGAGGAGCGGCGTTCACCCTGGTATGTTGAAAACAAGAAACAAGAAGTAAAGGAAAGGTGTAGATATAATCGCATTCGAAGTGGTAACTTTCATTTGTGCAGGGTGGTGTAGGAATTTTCCTGAGCAAAGACTATGAATTACGTGGGTAGACTTTTGAGTCTTTCTTTTGGCTTATTCCCTCCAAGATACTGTCATTGCTTTCTTTTAGAGGCTCATCAGAAGCGCTCCTGCAAACCGTGTTAAACAAATATTGCTTCGAGATGGGAATCCTTTACTTCTTGTTTCTTGTTTTCATCACCACATGCCAGGGTGAAGGCCCCTCCTCTGTCTCACCGTGTGGAAGCCACGGCCCAGCCATTCGATTTCCTTTCCGACTCAAAGACACCCAGCCAGAGCACTCTGGTTTTCCTTGGTTTGATCTATCCTGCACTGATAAAAAGGATTTAGTGCTCGAGCTCCCAAATTCAGTCAAGCTCTATGTCAAAGAGATTGACTACAAGGCTCGGGTGATTCGCCTATATGACCCACATAATCAGTCGCTTCCATGCCAACTTCTGGGGCTCGACTTATCTTCCTCGCCTTTCAAATTCAAAGAAGGATATGACCTTTGGGAAGTTCCTTTATTCAATTGTTCCCAAACAGAAGCACAATATTATGGTCAGATCTCTTGCCTTAGTGGCCCTAGCGGCCACCGGGTTTATGCCTTCTATTCTGATACTTGCATCATCGACTTGTTCCAATCCTGTACAAAGATGTATAACACAAAATTAATTCCATCTAGTATAATTAAAGGTTGGGATGACGTTCTTCAGTTAAAATGGTCCAAACACCCAAAAGGTACGGTCTTGTATCCATTGTCCACCTTAATTTGCGCTCAATTACGTGCTGCTCCAAACGTAATGGAAGCTAATTACGTTAGAATCTTTTGCAGGACGGAAAAAATCGGCGATTGAAATTGGTAAGTTGCTCGCAGGCCATTTAAAGCTTTCTTTGTTCGGGATAGTGGATATGGAAATAGCTTATTTGACGTGCGATTGTGTGCGATGCAGGTACCGTCTTCGGATCACTCCTTTTAGTCCTCGCGAGTTTTTCAGTCTACCGTGTGTATAGGCATGATAAAGTGGAAAAAGAAACTGAAGCAAAGATCGAAAAGTTTTTGGAGGACTACAGAAGTTTTAAGCCCGCGAGATACTCGTATGCTGATATTAAAAGGATTACAAATCAGTTCAGTGATAAGTTAGGGGAAGGATCCTATGGAACTGTGTTCAAAGGAAAGCTTTCCAGTGAAATCTTTGTTGCGGTGAAGATTTTGAACACTACTTCCAAAGGAGATGGGGAGGAATTTATAAATGAAGTTGGAACAATGGGTAGGATTCATCATGTTAATGTGGTTCGGTTGGTTGGCTTCTGTGCTGATGGGTTTCGAAGAGCTCTCATTTATGAATTCTTACCAAATGATTCATTAGATAAGTTCATATCTTCAGCAGATTTCAAGAACCGCTTTCTTGGATGGACCAGGTTGCAAGATATTGCTCTCGGTATAGCAAAAGGAATCGACTATCTTCATCAAGGGTGTGACCAAAGAATCCTCCACTTTGACATTAAACCCCGTAATGTTTTGTTGGACGAGGACTTTAACCCTAAAATTGCTGATTTTGGTCTTGCCAAGTTGTGCTCTAAGGACCAGAGTATCGTGTCCATGACCACAGCAAGAGGGACTATGGGTTATATTGCACCCGAAGTGTTCTCTAGGAACTTTGGGAATGTGTCTTATAAGGCCGATGTTTACAGTTTTGGAATGTTGCTGCTTGAATTGGTAGGAGGGAAGAAAAATGATGATTTTAAAGAAGAAGAAACTAACCAAGTCTACTTTCCAGAATGGATTTATAACCTCTTAGAGCAAAAGGAAGACCTACGAGTCTTTATTGAGGATGATGGAGATGTCAGAATTGCAGAGAAGCTAGCAATTGTGGGACTTTGGTGCATCCAGTGGCACCCAATGGATCGTCCTTCAATGAAACTTGTGCTTCAAATGTTGGAAGGCGAAAGAGATAAATTAACCATGCCTCCTAATCCCTTTGCCTCTACAGGTCCAGTAAGAAGTAATGCTAATCTGCATGGAAGACGTTCAAATCTGGAGTTAGAAATCATCCCAGAAGAATTGTAGTGATGTAAAAGATTGCACTTGTATGGCATTTAAGGATTAGAACTATTAATCTTAAGAGTTCTATATTTGTTCTTTAGATGATAGTACATAATTAGTATTGCAAGGCACGAGGACAATAACACAAATTTCCTCACGGTTGGATATGATAATGTTTAGGCTACAAACATGTGTATCTTGTTTTTGTTTTTTGTTTCAAATAATATTATAATTTATATCCACAAAGCCCATTTCACACAGCTCAGTAGAATTGGAGATTGACTTTTTTCGCCACTTTTGTATCAACATATTTTTTACCCTTTTCAAACAAAAATGTAATTTGCAGGTGAACCCACTGAAATTTGAGCTTCATTGTCCATGAAATTCACCGACTTTTCTTTTTATTTTAAGACGAATATATATACACACGTTTGATACAGACGATTTTTTTGGAAACTTCGAAGCCAGCACTTGTATTTTTTATTTTACATGCAGCTTCCAATTACCTTTGCACTTGAAAACTGTAAAAGTGGCATGAATGCCTTCTCGGGCAAGCTGTCCAAGTTTGAAAAGAGAAGTCGCGGCCACCGGTATACAAAGGGTCGGATCCATATCAAATATCCCAACATAAGGTTCCACGAGGAGGGGACACTTACCAAACTGTTTATTTCTTTCAAATTATTGGTCAATTTGTTTAAGTCATTCTCTATTAAAAACCCTTTTTGTGTCTATTATTTTTCTTTTACCACCTAGCAGACATCCTAACGTACCCGTAATTATTTTGTCTGAGGTTCCTGGAAAGTAATAATGTTGACTATGTCTTGTTTTTTTTTTTACTTTATTTTGGTTGGGAATGTGACAAATTAGCTGCCTAACTCAACCCAATATTTTCTGAAGGTTGTGTTGAGTAACTTCATGCAACATTTGATCCCCAAATTCTCGACCTCTTTCCTTTTTTATGTGTTTTTTTTTTATCCTCGGCTCTGGAATAGCGCGATTGCAAACAAAAATGTAAGATACTTGGAATATCCACCAGTTTATTGACTTCTATATATATATATATATATATATGTGTGTGTGTGTGTTAAGAGAAATCATAAGAGAAAATCTATCCAGGAAAACATCAATTGTATAAGAGACCGAACTAATGGTCAGTTTACCCACATCGATTGTGGAAAGTGCTGATAGTCAGTTTATAAATATGAGGGAAAATCTCACTTCTTCAACTAGTCTTTGGGTTGCGAAAACTCAAAACCACCTAACACTGGTATTAGAGTCTAAGAGTACCAACAAGTCTTGACACAATAATCTACAATAGAAACAGATTGTCGACTCTCCACCTAGGACCCAATGTGTGAGGGGAGATTATTGAGGTTAACCCTACATTGGTGTGAAAGGGACTGATAGTCAGTTTATAAGTACGAGAGTTAGATATAAATTTAAATGTAAATATTATTGTTTGCTAATAGTAAAAATAGAAAATTGAAGGACGAAAAATATAAAATTGAAATTTAAAGATTAAAAAGTAAAAGGTGCTAAAATTTAAAACTAAAATGGCAATTTCTCAAGAATTAATTTAGACAGTACTGCCCTACTAATTGAAGGAAATACATTGACTTTTCCTGAAGCCTTTGTATGGCAGCTTGCTTTCGTAAACCTACAAGTCGTAGTCTTCAAGAATTAATTTAGACAGTACTACCCTATGAATTGAAGGAAATCCATTGAATTTTCCTCAAGCCTTTGTATGGCAGCTTGCTTTCGTAAACCTACAAGTCGTTAAGTCTCCAGGAATTAATTTAGACAGTACTACCCTACGAATTGAAGGAAATACATTGAATTTTCTTGAAGCCTTTGTATGGCAAACGTTCGTTGACAGCTTGCTTTCAGAAACCTACAAGTCGTTAAGTCTTCAAGAATTAATTTATACAGTACTACCCTACGAATTGAAGGAAATCCATTGAATTTTCCTGAAGCCTTTGTATGGCAGACGTTCGTTGGAAAGATTCTAGTGTCTCCACACGAAGAATTGTAGCCCATGTGATCAATAATAATTAGAGTATCCACGTGGCAATTGATTGAGGAGTTATTATGACATTTCAAGGAGTTTATTGACTTATGGATGTCATATAAACCTACAAGTTGTCATTTCTCAATAATTAACTTAGCCAGTACTACCCTACGAATTGAAGGAAATTTCCTGAAGCCTTTGTATGGCAGACGTTCGTTGACAGCTTGCTTTCACAAACCTACAAGTTATCATTTCTCAATAATTAATTTAGCCAGTACTACCCTACGAATGGAAGGAAATTTCCTGAAGCCTTTGTATAGCAGACGTTCGTTGACAGCTTTGCTTTCATAAACCTACAAGTTGTCATTTTCTCAAGAATTAATTTAGACAGTACTACCCTACGAATGGAAGGAAATCCATTGAATTTTCCTGAAGCCTTTGTATGGCAGACGTTCGTTGGAAAGATTCTAGTGTCTCCACACAAAGAATTGTAGCCCATGTGATCAATAATAATTAGAGTATCCACGTGGCAATTGATTGTGGAGTTATGACATTTCAAGGAGTTTATTGACTTATGGATGTCATATAAAAATCTCGCCTAAATTAAAGAGATCTTTTTTCCTAATTTGTTCGCCTGAATACAATATAATGTAGCCTCTTTTCCCTATTAATTTTTCCTTGAAATTATTGGTCGATCAACTTCTAATTAATTTTTAAGTTAAGAGTACCAGCTTATGAGGTTATTGTGACTTTTGTAAAAAGTCTTGAATAGCCTCATACATTGATTATTCATATATACATGCCTCCTAAGCCGTTATTTTTATACTAATACCAAAATCACACATGGAGTTCCAAACCCAATTTTTGTTGCAACGTATCCTCCTGCATGCGTGAGAGTGTCACCGTCGTAATAATTATTGCAAACAAAATATTTTGTTTCAGTGCGTACTATTATCAGGCAATGTTCTAGATAAATTATACATATATTCAGAACTAATTTCTACACTATATTTTTTTTTTCTTTTATAATTTCGTACGTACTCGAATTCCAGTCTATCTACGTGACATCTTCCATTTCTATGTCCTTTCCGTCGTACAACTGCTCATAGACTTAAGTAGGATAGTATTTTTGGCTTGAATTGTCTACAGATGAAGCCAATTCTAGTGTAAGATACTCTGGTCTCATGATCTCCTCCGGTATTATGGTCATTTTATTCTAATTTGACAGAAGATGTAAAATGCATTAAGTTTTGTGAAATGTGATAGAATTAGTAATTTAAGTGTAATAACAATTTACGTAGAAAAAAAAGGGTAATAACAATTATTCCCTCGCATTGTTCTTCTAATGTTTCCAAAAATTTTACCCAAGTATTTGTACGTACGTCGAGACTATCTAGAATTTTTCGTTCAGGCAGTAAGTAAAACTCAATCACTTGATTTTTTTATCCCCATATATATATATATATATTTAACGTTAATTACAAGATAATTTGACACATTACACATTACACCTTAAACTATCTGTTTTTGATAAATTACGTATTCCAACTATATTAATTTTATACATTTTATACCTTCCATCAATTTTTTTCTTCAAAGTAGGAGGAAATTTAGTTTTCGACACATAAAATGACGAGTATGCCCTTGATATATTACTTAGGGTGTGTTTGTGTTGTAAAATTTTAGTGTTGTTAAAATTTTAGGTATTGGGTTTAGTGAAAAAGTGAAGAGATAGGTAATTTTTTATATTTTTTGTAATGAATAGTAGTGATTTGATGGGGGGAGAGAGATTATATTGTAATTTTTTATTATGTTAAAATTTTAGAGTGTGTAAAATTTTAGAACGCAAACGCAGCCTTAATGGTTCAATAATAATACCCTCGATTAAATATGAATATCACCAAAAATGAGTCAAGATATTATTGTCATTTTTCACTGGCTTTGTTTAATAGTTTTTTTTCTATTATTTTGTCACCACTCAGCACTCATAACTAGTTCTTTTCTTTCTTTCTTTTTTTAAGTCATTACTAATTCTTTTCAGCAGCTTATAAAATCATATCGGCAAAAATGTTTGGCAGTTGCGGAAGCAGCTTATGCGGTCTAAGAATCACGAGACCTTCCCACCAGCTGACACAACTAGGGGTGGGCAAAAAACCCGAGACCCGACAACCCGAACCGGACCGACCCGTTTATGACCCGATCGGGTCGGGTTTATTCGGGTTCGGGTTCGGGTTTGCAAGTAAATAGAAGTTCGGGTTCGGGTATATGAACAAACCCGAAATTAAACCCGAACCCGAAAATATAACTCCTCCACCCCGTAATCCTCGTTTTCCGAACCGGACCGACCTGTTTCGACCCGATATTTTCGGGTTTTTCGAGTTCGGGTTTCCTCACAAAAGAAAACCGAATATTTCGGGTCGGGTTCGGGTTGAAATTTTTCGAACCCGAACCCGGTTTGCCCACCCCTAGACACAACGACTCGCTGTATGCAGGAGTTAGCCGCAATCTAGATCTAACTAGCCTTAAATCGCCGCAATTTAATTAGGTCTGATTAGCTAGGCGTAAAAGAATTTTATGTACACCCCGAGCTACGTCCTTTTCACCACCTATCATAGGGAAGATGTGCAGAACTAAACACGAGAAAAATTACTTCCGTACTTACATTATCTAAATTCTAACTTGTGCATCGAAAGTTCACCTAAAGGGAAAGCTCCGGTCGCTTTGTTCCCTCTTCCGCAGGACTAACAACTTGGAGGAAAGCTGGATAGCGGCACATTGCTCATCGGTTGGAGCAGATCATATTTGGCACAATCAAACAAGATATAAAAGTTATAAGTCCCCATTAGAAGGAAATTTTACTCAATTTTTTGGGACCGATATATATGGCTTCCTCTTTCCCTCCTATTTTGTACTGTTGATTGACTATCATTCCCACGCTCTGTTAATGCTTCCAGAAATTAAAACAGCTTTTTGGTTCTTTTTCTTCATCACGTACGACTAAGGTTAATTATCTTTCCAAGTGGTAACAACTGGTTCAATAGCACCATTCCTTCTCAAATGAAGCTGACTTAGGTGTAACATGCGAACGAAAAAGAGCTATGATCATAACTCAAATGAAAACTTATATATTGTTATATATGAATATATACAACCAAATACGTGTAAGACTAACCGTTTTTATTGATGCAGATCTTTTGGCATCTAAAACTTAATTGATGATGATCTCGATATTTAATTTATCCACTTGATGTAGTTGATGACCAAGTTGAGCTGTCTCCAACATCTTCAGTAGGTCTTTCTGGTGATGACATGAAAGGCTTGGGAGGCATTTGTAAGCATTCCAATTCTCCTTCAAGCATTCCTACAACTTCGTGCATTGAAGGACGATACTTAGGACGACACCAGTTCCCCTATGTATGCATGCGTATCCGATATTATTACATCGTTGCTCTGGAAGACATTAATATTGCAGACGTATAACCTAAAGGGTCCAAATATATATTGCAGACGTTGCTCTGGAAGACTACCCACCTAGTGATCTTCCGTCGGCCCATGAGCAGCATACTTTTGCTCTGGAAGAAGTATTTTCCCTTTCTTCAGGCCCACTATTTAATTTGCCCAGTGGAACTACATGCAATTTGATCCATAGACCCGTGCCTCATAGGGATCCACTACCTTTCCAATTCCTGATAGTGATCCATCGCTTAAAATATCCATCGACTTTAAGCGCGGTATCAAGCATATGATTAGTTTCTTTCTTTTAAAATAAAAAAGATAACAGAAGCTATAAAGTAATGTATAGGAATCAGAGATTAACTGAGACAATTAGGTTAAGATCAGTTGTTACAGGAGATGGCTCCAATATTTTTGTAGAATAATTCGGTAGTACCGTAGTAGTCATGTATCCTTATTAACCTCCCTCTTATAACAGTCTACGATACAATGCTGTCAGTTTGCTTAATACATTTTTGTTAGGCCAAAGTCATAAATTTTAAGAAAAAAATTATTATCAAGAACTATGTTTGTGGGGGCTTGATGTCAAAATGTAAAATCTGCACGTCACTTCCTAGCTCCATGTGAATATTCAATTCCATGAGCCATTCTTAAAAAAATATCAGACATTTTTTGGTAGAATATATATATATATATATTAACCTTCCTTTGTTGTATTTACAAGAGATCCTTGAGGCACGAACCCATATACAATATATACCGCGTTTTATCCTTCAACTACGCCAAAACCAACGAGTTGATCAACAATTAATATTATAACATATAATCTTGGTGAAGCCATCCAATCCTCACAATTAGTACTTAATTTCGGTTAATAAATTCTTGCCTGTAATTAGCTTAATTAATTTGAACTTACCTAGCATCTTTGTTCCTGAAATTGATAGCTAGTCATCTTCTTAATTTCTGATAAAGAGTAAGTTAGAGACTTGAGGTTATTTTGGCTTTGCAGAAAATCTTCAATATCTCCCGAAATTGATAATTAATGTCTTCTACGCCATTTTATATATCACCAATAAAATCACACATGGAGTCCCCAATGCCTTTCAATTTACGACAATATAGCTCATAGTTTTCCCTTCCCTTACCTAGCCTCAGTGAAACGGTTTGGTGAACCGGCCGCCATGCATGCATGCCCGGCCTTTGCAACTTTAAAAACAAACACTCTATTTTAGAATTAATTATATACGCAATTTTCGTATTATAGAATGTCCCAATGCCTGTAAATTCAAATATTTTGCTTTCCTTGATGACATTCCCAAGGTGATCAGTGTGGATAACAAGGTAATTGGTATGATTCGCATTAAGACTACGTACTGTCTTTGAGTACCCCTTGGGACTACAGAATTGGCTAGCTAGTAATTCCCCTAATGATGTTTTTAGCAGGAGAATTAATAATTAACCACCGACCTAAAACAAATAAATATGCAGGTTAATTTGTGTTTGTTATTGGGTCTCTAATCATACGGCCATATATAGCATAAGAGAGATTCAAACCGAAAAGCACAGACAAGGAAAACATCAATCTCTCATTCATTGCTTAATTAATTTGGTGCAAAATCTAATTTCCTTTTGAAATAAGCTTAAGGCCGGGGAAAGGTAACCCCAAAAATTAGGTAAAGGAAAAATCTGAAGGGTCCAAACAAAGCAACCATGTGTGCTAATAAGCAAATTAATGCAATTGGAAATTTGGAGGTTCACCTCTGCGAATCCGTGCAGTGCGCGTGACCAAAGAGATTAACACAACGATAATTGACCGAAATGCTCTCCAGGCGATGATAATCGCAATCGTGTCGTCCTAGACAGGTCCATTTTTCACCGACGAAAACTCACCCCCTTCCCGAGTTGAACGGCCATAGGGATTCCACCGGCAACAATCTCCCCCGGCAGCCATTGCGTCGGTGATCGGCTTAATGATCAGAATGCCCTCCCCCACCACTGCACACAAGAATGTACCTATAAACGCGACGAGTGCCACACCACTATTGGCAGGCTCTTCAGGTCGCCACAACACGGACAAGCCAAGTCCCACAATTTGCATCGGCAACGCTACCAAAACCGTGAAAGCGAGCCCATAGGTTCGAACCCTCAAGCCCTTGTTGATCACTAGTGACACCACCTTCCCACAAGAAAAGACGAAGCATATGATATACCCGATGCCAAAGGCACCAAACACAATAGTACTCAACAAAGGGTATGCACACAAAACTGCGTTTCTGTCCCCAAAAACATTTTCAGAAAGAACGGAGCTTCGTGTGAAAAATACAGGTAGTTCTCTGTTCAAAGGTACAACATACACACACATTATTTGTAGCATTAACACGGGCAAGCATGTAAAGAGAGCGAAAGGAATATCCCACATGCCGCACGATGTTTTCTTCTTGATCGAAACATTAAGGAGGAAAAGTAGGGTAACCAAGAAAGCAGGCTCCAAGAACCCTAATGAGAGAACCGCTTGGATTTTGCAGAGATGGGCTTGGTCGGAGAGGGTTGGGGAAGGGAACAGAGAATAAAGTAGATGCAGACGAAAGAACGGTATGCGGAAGAGCTCGTTGAGAGCCCAAAGCGTGATCAGGGAGACAAGAGAGAAGCGAACGGACCAGAGAGAATTGAAGTCCTGTAAATGGTAAAGGGTGCGCGACTTGAACCTAAGCTGGAAGACGAAGCAGAGGGACAAGAGGGAGAGGAGAAGGAGGGCAATGATGAGGTAAAGGGTCGCATACTCAAAGGCGGACTCGAGGAGAGTCAATAAAGGAAAGAAAAACATGGATCTCTTCAAGACTTCAACTCTCTCCCTCTCCGGCCCTCTCCTCCCTCTATCTCTCTCTCTCTCCTCTGTTTTGATAACACTCCCTTGCGTTTCCTACAATAAGGAAGGTTGATAAAATATAGGGTGGAGAAAAGTTATTATGGCGGTGGTGGCAAAGGAGGTGAAAGTGGCGGCACGTGGGCGAGAATATGCATGGAATGGTAATGGTGAGGAAATATGGCATTTGGTGATCACCGGAAGGGGATGGTGGAGAGAGAGGGATCCAGAGAGAGAGAGAGAGAGAGAGAGTGCTAAGGGTAATTTATCTCTCCCCTATTCCCTACCGGCGGGAAAAAAAAGATGGTGTTCAAGATACATGATCATTTGGATCTTGAAAGAGACGCAGATAGAGAGAGAAAGATGGGCGAAAATTGTGGAGCACTGACCAAGGCCCTTTGGTTTCGGGTTTGTACGGTTTAGAAGTTTCTTTGACTTAACTAACCCAAAAAAAAAATCTTGGACTTTTTTGTTTTTTTTTTTGCTGCAGCGTAAAAAAATTCTTGGACTTGAAAGGTATTTTCTTTGGATAATTAATTAAGATAATATATTATTTTAGTTGCACCACGTCCTTGCTTTTCCATGGGGAGAGCTGTAAACAGACATATCTTCGTAGATCGTATCATAGTCCTTAATTATAATATACGATTCATAATTACTAGGAATATCGTTCTCTTCTAATTTAATTAGCTGTATAAAATTAATTTGCGTATTTTAAAAATTAATTGAAGGGATTAACCAGAAATAATTAAGTTCTATGATGGGGTGCATGTCATGATCAATTAAACTATACAAGCTTGTGTTTGGATCTATCATGAAGTTTTAATTTGTCAATGCGCCTCATGCATTACTTTCATTCATTAGATTAATTTCAAAAAAAATTAGAAAATTTATTGGTTATATTTAGAAGAAAGAGAAAAGAAACAGACTATCTTAAAGAAAAAATATTTTTCTTAATTAACTTAACCATTGTAAAAATAGAAAAGGATTATATATATATACTTCTTGACCCACCAAACAGAGATTCGATTTCTTATCTTATTTCATCTGTAATCTTGTACCTCTTACCAAAATCCATGGTTTTTTTTATACTTGTTCCATAATCTATGCAAATATATCGACTTGATATATATATATATGTATGTATCTTCTATAATTTCTATTAAGTATCGAAAATTGACAGCTTGCACATATATAGATTCCTAAAGTTTTGTCTACTCTATCAAAAGTTGCAGGTCGATTCTTTTTTTCCCTTGGTAAGTAGTTTCTAAAGTTTCTGTCCTTAAACTAAATCGGCCGGGAATATTATTAAATATATCGCGTAATTGCCTGTTTCAGTACTCTTCCAGATCATATGCTACCCCGGCCGAACAAATCCCATAGGAAACACGAGTGCCTGACCCCAACAACAAACATCGTTAGTACACAAATCCCAAGCAAACTAACGTCCTCTAACATTAGAAGACTACATTTCTGACATCCAATTGAAAAACAACAGTTGGTCGGTTGGTACCAATATAAAGTCAATCGTTGAGAACAAGCTTGAATTATATTATACCGTGACCACATCTTATGTTGCTCTCCAGTTGATATGCTCACGCGCACCTATCGCTAAACTATTCTTTATAAAATAATCATATAAAAGCATTTATTCTGATACCCTAAAGATTTCGAACCAGAGTTATGTCTTAATTTTTTCATGAGTGATGACGGAATATAGGCCACCGGCCGGAGACCGCCCTCCTCCTAGTGATAAGAGGCACATTTACCTTCTGCTCCATCTAATGATCTCCTTCTCAGCTTTGCCATCGCGAGAAATTAATGGCTAAATTACATTTTGCAGCCTGCAGGGATCGCGGCGTTGAGTTTGGGGTTATATATTTTAATTTAGTGGAAAGCGTCTATAGCAAAGTGCATCAAGGCACAGTTCATGTTCCATCGACTTGACTGGCATTATAAAACCTCCATTTCCAGTCGTGATTACTTTCTGTTCCGCCTAAAGAAAGAAAAGATCCTCTCTCTTCCTTTCTCTTTGCGCAATAGTGCACACCTGCATCCCACTACGTACCGTGAGCAAAATTATATATGAAATGAACGATTCATGCTTTTTGAACCCACATTGTGGTCCAACTGTACTCTATCGTAAGTTATCACATTAATGGTTTACTCACAGTCTCACAGTCACAGACTGAACTCATCATTTTGGAATTAGGTTTTCTTGTGTTGCATGCAAACCATTAATTTACATTTAGGAGGAGTCCATTACAAGGTACGTACGTGAAACGATCGAAGGCGGTAAAAGAATGGGGACTAAAATTAGAAAACCATGGCTTGGACACAACTGTTTGACAGAGAATATTTTTCTCTGAAAGCTTACTATAATTTACAGTAGAGCCCGAAGTATGCTCCAAGGAATATCCACAAGGATTCTGATCATTCTCACAGTCATATAAACAACAGTCTGAGTTATCCTGAATGAATATTCTCCAATGACGCATGCATATGCTTTTCTGTTTCCTCCACATGCTCTCTGACAATCTTCTTTGAATACATAGGACACCAAGAGCTTCATGACTTAGTTCTGTACGCATGCTGATCAAGCCTAAAGATGCGGATTAGATTATAATGTACGGCATGTGAGGAAAAAAATAGAGAGGATAACGAAAAAGAAGATTTTGCGATCAAGCTCGCTCTCTCTCTCACACGCACACATACACATTTTTCTTTTCACGGATAAACTTGGCCTTAATTGAAGGGGAGGAAGGATTCGAATTATCATCAGTACTGACTACGAGGTTAATGAAAATATTATGAGTTACATGGAACATTGATCGGTACTTCCCACATTATTCTGTTTCCCAATCTGTTTCATGGTAGTACTGTTACGGAACCAGCTAAACAATTTACAATGAATGCCTGTTTGTAACGAGTTACATATATAGATATATATTAAAAGTAATTAGAGGCCAAAGATTACTACTGTTTAATCACGTGTTTAATTATAAATGAATTTGAATCCGCCATCAATATTATTGCTTGCGCGAATCTCGTGGATATATATCTGATGATCAATCCTTTAATTTACCTTCCATGATATGCATTATATATGCAAAGTGAATAGTATTTTCCATTAGAACCTGAGTTCTATTGAGAAATTGAGATGAAAAAGATGCTCAGTCCCACATTGTTGGGCTCTTGTAATTGAGGCTTATAAATAAAGTCTCTCTTATAATATCATCTGTACACCTTATTATACAAGTGTGCATTATGGACACTATCACTGCATATTCAAATAAATTAGACTCTAACAAGGGTTCATATTTTAGGAGGGAAGGTATATATACTACTATATTTCATGAAGCTAGCATTGCGTACCTTAAGGGAATCAAAGTAATCTGCTCCTCCATATATTATTATTCTAACTGATCAATTCTTTTTTCGTATTATTAATTGTTTAAAACGATCGAAATATCAATTCTCAACCCCATGAAAGAAGTGAATATATATTCTTGTTCTCTCATTGAAAAATGACCTAATTCATAACTTTTCTGAACGTATGCTAGCTATTCGTTGCTAGGAAGACAACTATATAGATGTGTCGGAGTGTGTTAAAAGGGTATAATATATATATATATATATATATAAATAACTTGGTCGAGGGAAAAACATGACAAAGCTAGAGGATTTCTCGAATTAAAAGATGATAAGAAAAGTCCGACTTGACCGGGGAACGACAGCATACACATGCATATCATGAATTGCTAGATAAAAGAGGTAAATAGATTCACAGACGCAGAAATATATGAGAAAATGTTTTCAGTTGAATCAAATGAAGCCTTAGCTAGCCATTACCTATAAATATCTAGCTAGCCATGGAATCCAGAAGGTATAGCTTGGTAGCGTTAGAAAAGAAAAAGAGGACAAAGGAAAAGAAAAGATTTCCAAAAGATGACAGAAAGATACCGCTTTTATAAAGAGGGAGACACAATAAAATAGAATCAATTCTACAGAATATTTATGCCCACTGTGAGCAGCTAGAAATCCCTAGTGCAGCTCCATCTAGCTAGGTCTCCCACTAAACATATATTTCCGCAAAATCTATCTAATATATGCATTAACAAGCCTTGGTAAAGCTGAGAAACGTGGATCATATATATATATACAGCTCTGCAGATCCATCCACCCCAATACCAAATGCAAAATTATTATTTAACTTGAAAAACAGAAGGAAAACTTTATCTGGCAACTAAAAGTTCTGTTGTTCTTTCGCGAGCCAAGTAACTAGCCTTTCCTTTTCCTTCCAATTAGATTTTTCTCTAGGATTTGAAAGGCGCAGAGTAGCCTATTCTTCAACCCTAGGGGAAAATACGAAGTTACAGAGAACGTTGAAAGCAAAACCTAGAACCGAAGAGATAACTTGAAGGTATCATGAGAAGAATCTATTCAATGATAACCCAAAGAGCGATGATAGCAGCATTGAAAATCCTTAGAGGAGATTTTAAAAGCAATGATGAAAATTCTATGTCTACCTGTCAGAACAAGACTAAATCGTCAAAGCTTTGCATCATTACATGCACAAATTGATAGCAGTTGACTGCATTGATTTATATAACGACATGAACCCATGAAACAGAGAACTTACAATACCTAAAATTAATGATTGGCCAAAAGTCAGAATTGAAACAAAACCAACCTGGAGATCATGCAGCTCATCGACTGATTCTGTTTGGTGAAAGGGAAGCAACGATTGAGGGGAATGAAGCCTGGTCCGAGGACACTGCCACATATCTGATCCTCGTATCCAGATAGGTATCGAAAGGACCTGAAAGAAGAGGAGCTGGTGAGAGGGCCTTGGACCAGGCTACATTCACCTCAACAGAGAAAGCTTCCTAAGTTCCTAGCCGTCCTTCCTCGATCTCTCTGCAAGTACTGGCTTCTTCGATCTTCTTCATTTTGTGGCTATTGTTGTCTCCAACTGTGAAAATAAACCTTCCTTTATGAATGAAATGAGATTTGGGTTTTGGCTATAATGAAATATAATGATGAAAATCATCATTTCGGTTATAGGAGAAAGATAAAGGGTGGCACAGTGGGGAGAGAGAGAGAGAGAGGGAGGGTGCATGGGGGTCCCGGGTCCGAATCGTGGTCATTTCTGGAACCCAGCTGTGGGGTTGCGTTGGGGTTGGGTTGCCTTTTGTCTCTCCTTCGCATATAATTCAGATGCACACGCTTGACGCTTCACTCCCCATATATATGATCCCGCGTCAACGTCAATTCTTCGCATTGGATCATTATGATTTATGATATGATCTCCTCCTATTCTCCAATGCCTAAAGTACGGAAAATAGAAGAGACTCATGATATTTAGGGGTGTTCATTTGCACCGACGGTTACCGTTTTAACCGCTACCGTTACCGGTAAGGGCGATTATTGTGCCTTAGCGATGCGGTGACGGTGTCAAATATGTGATTCCGTCAATTGCGGTGACGGTGACGGTTTTTGCCAAACAGTCACCTACACTACCGTTAACCACCCCTAGTTGAGACTCGAGATGATTATTGATTATGTGACATACTTTTGTTGGAATATGTTAGTTGGTTTATGTCACATTGTTGGACACTTTTATTAGACTTTAGTCTTTATGTTTGAATATGATATTATGTTATACTTTTGGACAACTTTATATTTGTTGTGATTGTTAATGATTATGATATTATATTTGAATATGTTATGATATTTATCCATTTGATATGATTATTGATTATGATATTATGTTGAAAATTTAAACAACCTAAAACAGTAAAAAAATGAAAAAGCTCAAGGAAAAAACTTATTTTTTTTTGCACAACGGTTATACGGTTTAAACGGTTATCGTATAACAAATACCGTTAATACTGTCACCAGTAAAGGCGGTTATTGTGCCTTAACGGTGCGGTGACGTGTCAAATATGTGTTTCCGTTAATTGCGGCGACAGTTTTCGCCAAACCGTCACCTACACTACCATTAACCACCCCTAATGATATTGTGGTGGGTGAAATCGTTCTATTGCAAAAACAAGCTGGGGAAAGGAATTTATGTTTTTTTTTAAGAAATCCAAAACCTCTTTAATGGACGTGTTAATATATTATAAGCCAATTAGCACTTGGAGTCATTAATTTGAGCGTGATTGGATACTTGAGAATCAACTGGCCAACAAAAAGCAAAAGAGATTCATGAGAATCAACCAAAACGTAAGCATGATCAAAGAGATTTATTTTTGGCAAACAATTTCACCTATGGTTCATGTTAAGGCAATATTGGCATCACGTGACTCTTTGCATTAAGGGGCTTATTTGTCATTTGTGCTGCTTCTAGAAGGAAATTATAAAGAGTTTGCTGACCTGGTTTCTTGAGATTGACGTGGGGCTGCCTTAAGGGCATTTCTGACTTTGTCTCATTTATCTAGAAGCTTGAAAAGGTGTTGGAAGTATGTAGAAAGGTTGTACGCGTAAAATAGATAGCCTTCGAAACGGAATTGGGGTTTTGTGTGATATAACTGCTTGTGCTGCCATTTTTGCAGGACTATTCCTCAGAGTTATCTTCTTTGAAGAAAGTTCTCTCCAAAAAGTGTGCTGAGCATCTATGTTTTCGTATTCTTGCTGAATCATTGGGGTTTTGCTAAAATAGAGAGAGCTAATCTGATATGAGGAGGATTGTCATTTGCTGATCACCGATACACATTCATTACGATTGATTGAGGCTTCCAGAGGTTCTAGAAGAGTGATTGCTGGAGGTTCCAGCAATGGTCATTGATTGCACAAGGTTTGTGCGTGAAGATCAAGAGGCGTTCGAGATCAAGGTTTCCGTTTGGATGTAGAGGTTCTACGTCGGTAAGATTTAGAGTGGATTGATAGGCTATGTTAGTCGTTTCAATAGATCACTTTGTAAATCAATTGGAAACTAGTGGATTCGAACGGCCTACGAGTCCGGAGAGTTTTTCTCCTTAAGGACGTTCCTTAGGGAGTTTCTCTTCGTAACCATTCTCGGTGTTTCGATTGTGTGATTATATTTGTTGTTCTTGATTAGTTTAACTTGTTATCTTTCTAACAAATCTTGTTCTTTGTGATTGAGAGTTCGAATCGTTTTGATCTGCGACTTTTATACAAAGGACGTCCAAGATTTGTTGTTTGGTAAGTCACTAATAAGAACTTGGTATTTGGTGAACTGATGAAGTGATTATTAATTTATTGAAGTATTGAATCTGTAATTTTCGTTTCTGTAGTTTCTTCGGAGTCACTTACGGTTTCTTCGGATTCCCTTGTTTTTCATATTTGAGTTTTATTGTTTATATGTCATATATTCATATTTGATTGGTAATTAGGTATTTGAATATTGTTAACATTGTGTTTGAGTGCATATAATTGAGAATATGTTGTGTGTATTAGAAATGAATTATTTGATAATTTTTAATATACCTATTCACCCCCCTCTAGGTATTTTCCGCATATTTGGGTCTAAAATCGGTTTGTTTAGTTCATTCTTGCAATTAGTGGTCAAATATTTAGTCTAATAAAATAATTTTAAAATAATCTTTTTTTCTCTGTCAAATTATCTCTTTTTTTAAATAAACAAAAAATATTCACTCAAATTATTTCTCTCTTCATTTTTTTTTCTCAATTTTCATATATTAAAATTTTGGTATTTTCTCTCTCTATCAAATTATCTCTTTTTATCAAAATAAACATAAAAAATTCACTCAAATTATCTCTCTTTACTTTTTCATTAATTTTCATATACTAAAAATTTTAACAACCAAATCCGCTGGTAGAGTAGTACGAACGAAAGAAACCAAACTTGTTGGGTTGTGGGCCAAAATTAGTCACACAAACGGGGGTTAATTCATATCCATATCCATTGAAGTTTGAAGCCCATTACTTTTTCTTAGGACTCCTTGAGTTCCAACGCCATTTATGCCCAAATACTGAACGCTAATGGGCCCTAAAAGTTGAAATGGGACAAAAATCTTCCAACTGATCTTCTTCAACCAATGTCGTTTTCCACGTGTAGTCGCCGTCACGTTTGTGAATTTTCGGTATTTGTGGTAATAGCTTCACTAAGCTGTTAATCACCAATGATTCGAGGACTAATTAACTAACTTTAAAATTATAGGAACAAGAATTTACCAGCTAATTGTGGTCAACATGGGTTGACACCAATGTTTTGTTGACACGTGCCTTGCAAAGCACCAAATAAACGTTTGCCAAATGCTAATCAAATTATACGGTGGCATTTGAAACCAGAGGCGGAGCTAGGGAGGGCCAGAGGGGGCCGTGGCCCCTACAAATTTTTTTGTGAAAATTTTTTAATATATATATTTAGAGGTTTGACTGAAAAAATTTACAATTGACCCTCCAAAATTTTGATATTTCTATTTGGTCTCCCAAATTAAAGTCTAACACATTTCCAATGGATCTAACCTTGGATCCTAAGAATGCATCTAACTTCTTCAATATTGATGATATTTGTAGACTTGTTGACAAATTTTACCATAAAATTTTGATATTTCTATTTGGTCTCCCAAATTAAAGTCCAACACATTTCCAATGGATCTAACCTTGGATCCTAAGAATGCATCTAACTTCTTCAATATTGATGATATTTGTAGACTCGTTGACAAATTTTACCATGAAGATTTAACAGAGCAAAAAAAGATTCAGTTGAGATATCAATTGTAAACCTTTAAGTGTGATGTGTCTCACAATCCCGATTTCAAAAGTTTGTCTACAATTTCTGAGTCATGCCGAAAATTGGTGGAAACAAGAAGGTCAAATTTTTTCCATTTGATTGATAGATTAATTCATATTGTGTCAACTCTTTCAGTTTCAATAGCTACTACAAAGCGAGTTTTTTCAGTCATAAAAATTATTAAACAATACTTTACAACAAGATAGAAGATGAATTTCTTGCAAATTCTTTGGTTATCTATATTGAGAAATAAATTGCTGCAACTGCTAGCACATAAATGTTAATAGATGATTTCAACTCTTTAAAGAGTTGTCAAGTTGCTTTGTAATAGGAAATTAGTATGTTTTTGTGTATTTTTTTAGTATATCTATATAAGATATATTTTTGTGGACTGTAATAGGAAATCAGTATGCTTTTGTATACTTTTTTTTAGTATATCTACAATCAAGTAGATAAGAAATTTTTTTGTGTACATGTTTTTAGTTCTAAATCAAGGTTAACTTATGACAAAATATTGTTGCAGATTTTTTATGTCTTATAATATTTGAATGTAATTTTTAATAATATTATTTAATTAATTTAGCCCCCTAATAGAAAATTCCTGGATCGGCCACTGTTTGAAACCAGTTTGGAGTTCTTGGATAGCCAAAAGGGAAAGAAAAGCTAATCATGCACGGCCGTCTAAGACAGAGAATAAGGTCATTTTCAGAAGTAGTTGGATGCTGAGGGGATGCATCCCTTCACACGCAGTTTCCAGCCAAAAAAGCAGCCTAGCTTCCTGGACTTGGACAACCAATTCTTGGCCCACAATACTTACTCGGTACATAGCATGACACCTTAGGCTTGCTAGTATAGAAATGAAAGAGATATGTACGTAGCCTTAAGCACTTAAAAGAAAAGCCATCTTGCTTTACCGAATTGGTCCTCCAATTTTTCCCCACTTTCTATTGTCTTGGGTCACTTTAGTTTTATCTCTTATCCTTGTTATTTTTTGTAAAAGAAAAAAAAAGAGAATCTTCACTTTTAGCGCCTGAATTATCAACTAAACCTAGATACTAATTATCTAAACAATGCATGTCACCCTATTTAACCTTTAAACTATCAGAATACAGTAATATATATTCAGGTTTTAGTAAGAGCATACAGTTGAAATCTACTTAAAATAGATTGT
Organism: Myrica gale; assembly: GCA_963930655.1. Taxonomy (NCBI): domain Eukaryota; kingdom Viridiplantae; phylum Streptophyta; class Magnoliopsida; order Fagales; family Myricaceae; genus Myrica; species Myrica gale. The sequence continues at coordinate 24,358,056 of OZ005611.1, forward strand.
GGCACAATATCAACTGTTGGATCTAATGACAGGCAAATGTTGATGTATTTTTTGAAATTTTATGAAGTAAATATGATTAAATTACATTTTCTAACAGTTTGCAAAACTTTAAAAGCAGCTCTGTTTTAAATACGTCTTCATGGTGTTAATTTCCAGTCTGTTGTTTTAGTGAAAACAGGTTCTGGGAAAACGTTCTGGAAATCAGAACCTGACGGCGAAGTGTTTGTGACCAAATTGTCAACTACAAGGGCTCGCGTACGACGCGTAGCGTGCAAGCCAGGCATAACCCGACGGGCATCTTAAGCTTGTTGACCGACACCTATTCTTGCTCGCAAGACACTTCACCAACCATGATATGGACACGGCAAACTTTACAGCCATTCTGGACAATCCAATGCCACCACACATGAACAGAACTTTGAAAAACTGGCCCTACATCTGGTCCTGATCTGGAGACCCAACTCGATAAGAAGTCGTTCCCATACTAATCCCCGAAAGCAAGTTGGATATGAAATGACCTCTGATATGATTAAAAAGCTAGCTTTCCATTGTTTCCTTTGATTTAACACGACAATCCGTCATTTGTTTGTCTGTATTAGGCGACTTGAAAGTGATCCTCATCTAGTCCTTTGGAGTTATGATGAAGTCTCAGTCTTGTTCCGCTTTCTTATCCTGTCGAAACGACAGAGATCAATATGACCTAAAATTTCATGACAGAGATTGCAAGCAAGAACCTATTTACGGTTTGTTTGGGAGTGAAACAAGAGCAATAGCTCAATTAGATTGTTGTTGGTAGAGATTTAGAAGTTTTTTTCTGAATAAAAAAGTGGAAGGGGGCGACCAACGTAACCTATTCTCCATAAGCGTAACCATAGAAACCTTCACCCGCATGTTGGTATTGAGCTATCGCTACCATCCATGGAAAAGAATTGAAATGATCCAAAATGCTTCGAGGCTTAATTTAAACTAAGAGGAGCTGATATTAGAGCTGAAAAACCGGAATGCGGTCCGGATCGGTTTTAATTTTTTTAATTTTTTTCATTTTTTTATTTTTTTAAAAAATTTTTTAGGTTAATTTGAAATGAGAAGTGTATATAAAAATGTTAAGTTTTAGTTTAGATTAAAATTAAACGTTTTATGTTTATAATTTGTATTAAAAATAATAAAAAAAATTTTTGTTTTTTTAATAAATGCGGTCCGGTCCGGACCGGACCGCATTTTAAGAAAAAGGACCGGACCGGACCGGAAATCCGGTCCGATTTTCCGGTCTGGTCCGGTCTGTAGTCCGGTCCTATTCACCCCTAGCTAGCTGATATCCTTCAACATCTTGTTAAACTTTAGAATAAAGAACACTTCATTTTTGTGAGTAAGAAACACGCTCTCTCCCTATCTGTGTATGAGGTTGATTAGTTACAACAGTGCTCAAAAGCTAACAACCGTACCTGTCATACTCCATGTTAATTCCTACTGAATTGAAAATTTGAAACCATACCATACAGCCTAATATACAAGACATGATTTACTAATAAAGATACAGAGACATATAGTAGGACTTGTTTGAGGCTCGAATAATTGGCTTCCAACAAATTGGGGTTAATATTAAAAAATTATTAAATAGTATTTCTTTCTTTCTTAAATATTTTTTTATTATTATAATATTTATTTAAATTTTTTATCTCTTCACTTTTTCACCGACTTCAATAAAATATCTTTACTTTTTCACAAACCCCAATACTCAATATTTCTCAAATCTCAAAATTTTCACGCTCAAACAACCCATAGTTTATGGATATATATATATATATATATATATATATATATATATATATATATATATATATATATATATATATATAGAAACAGAAAGATTGACAGAGAGAGATGAGAGGGAGAGTCTTGGTTCAAAAGTTCACTGCCAAGAACTTTTCTAAAGTGATTGTCAAAACTTGAATTGGAAGTTTGCGAAAAAAATCTGGTCTGAACACATAAGAGCATAAATTTGACTACTCAGAACCCATGGGAAATTATTTTCATAAACTAGCCAAGCATAACAGGCAGAGCTAAAGAGTGTCCATACAACACAGATCCTAGACAACAAGAGATCAAGAAAGGATAACACCCATTTGGACATTTTCCCTGTACTTGCAACAGAGTGATCCTTAGTCCTGGTTGAAAAGTGCAGACAAACAATGCACCCCCCCATACAACTTGCCCAATACAAGTTTCTGCAGCATGCCTTTTCTTTATAGTTTCCTTTATTTTTTTCCATTTTCATTTTGATGTATTTGTATCATTTTGACTGTTCTGAGCAACCAAACACATGAAGTGCAGACCATCTGCTATTGCTCCATGCAACAATAACAAGATAGTTAGCGCCTTCAAAATCATTGAAAAGGAAATGTTATGGACTAGCAGAGGCCAATGAAAAAGGTCAAGAGCTAGTCTAATTTTTTTTTCCCCACAAACTGCATAAGTTTATCCTTTTCGTCTTTTCCATTTAGAAAAACGCCAAAGTTGTGTGCTTTTATCGGTGACGAGTGTCCAGTCTAATTTTCTTGTTTGCATACCATTGTCCATTGTGGTGGGTCTTGGACATAGAAATAGCAGGAGTACAATGTGAAAATAGCAAGGGGGAGAAGATAGAAACGTCCACAAGGCACAAGATGGAGAATGCCTTACGAAACCCACTGCCATTGGTTGGGGATCGTCCACGAGTGTCGAGTGCCAATTACCTCAAAGCAACAGCCAAGATACTTGGCCCAAAAAACTTTTAAAAAAAGGCCAAGATTCTTGCTTCATGGCCTACCATATATCCTACATCCCGTCCTCTTCAGTAGAGTTGCAAAGAACATTAATCGAGATCGAAGATCGAGTGATATCATCTATCCATAGTAGCTGAAACAGTTTCTTCAGTATAACTCCCCATCACAACAGAAACAAAACGATGGAAGGAAGAGAGTGCACTTGCGCTGAAGCAGTGCCAGAAGGAAGACATGAAACCTTTGCCTGCCAACAGTCACCTCCAAGTCCAAGAACGAGGAACAACGAGATCAAGAACAGTAGGAGGTTCAGTGAGGAGCAAATTAAGTCGCTGGAATCAATATTTGAGTCAGAGACGAGGCTCGAGCCTAGGATGAAGTTGCAACTGGCAAGAGAGCTTGGGCTGCAACCTCGCCAGGTAGCCATTTGGTTTCAGAATAGAAGGGCTAGATGGAAGTCAAAACAGATAGAGCAAGAATACAGAGCACTCAGGGATAATTATAACAAATTAGCATCCCAGTTCGAGTCCTTGAAGAAAGAGAAGCAATCCTTGCTCCTACAGGTAATTTTTTTGAACTTTTTGTAATGTGGAAGGCATTCCCATATAGACTAGTATAGTCAACAGAAAAAAATACTTTCTGCAAGTCATAAACATGAGCATCTTATTCACCTTAACTGCTAGTCATAAACATAAGCATCCTATTTACCTTTCAAACAGTTGCAAAGCCTAGGTGATCTGCTGGAAAAGACCCGTGATGGGAACGGGGAGAGCAAGGATTTCGGAGGAAATAGCACAGCCTGTAGGTCAGATACTGTAAGTACTAATAGTGAGCCTGAAGCAAAGCCGAGTTGCTTAACGAAAGATCTGGAACTCAAGGGACAAATGTGCCTGCATGAAGATAAGAACAGCGTTGGAAGCTTTGGGGAACAAACATACGGACATCTTAACATGACAGAACCATATGGTCCCTTAGCATCACTTGAAACATGGTACAGTCACGATTCAGGTGGTCTGCTTGATCCGTCGTGTAGCAGTTCATACTGGTTGAATTCTTGGAGTTGAAACATGGACCTGCTGTAAGATGGACCCCCAAAAGGAACACAGGAGACAGGGAATGTGAAGCAGATGGTTCAAGTTCTTTCAAATTTGTCCCCTAAGCATCCCAACCTATAGTAATTTGAATTTCTCACACCGATTTGGCCGGGAAGATCAAAGTTTAACTTATAGAATACAAGGCAAGAGAATCCCCCGAAGGAGTGACCACTTGGAGGTTTGTTCAAACATGTATACTTGCTTTTTGATTATGTTCATATGTTGTGAGGCAACACCGTGAGCTTGTGAAATTTCTGACAAGCATCAACACAGAGATGGTTTGAGATATTGCTTGAAATGATTAAGTTGTGTGTTGTTTGGTTATGCGAACCATGGCTTAATTTTAACTTCCTTCTTTGGAATTATCCTTCAAAGCAAGAACATGCAAGACATATGTGAGGTTACACGAACAAGCAACTCAAGTGCGGAAAGTTTTTTTTTTTGTCTGAATAATGCCGATAGGCTTATATTGCATTAGAAACCATAGTACAAAATAAACAATAAAAACAGTTATAGATCTAAGCAAATCATGCTGCTAAACAAGACTAGCGGAACTTAAAGAGTCGGAAGACCGCCAAATACTCCATACCAGGCAGAGAGTGCGGAAAGCTACTTAATCCTCGATATTGCAGACAAAATGGCCTCTAAAGCACCTAATCATCAGTTGCACTTCAGAAGGTATTCCTCGCCTTTATTCAAGAGTATGAGCTCCAATCACCCAAAAAAAGAAATGGTTATAGTAGTCTTGAGGATTGTTTTCTATATTTTCTCTGTAGCACTGTTCGCTCTCAAGTTCAATCAAGCTTGCGGATATCGGGTATATGTTATTATTCGCAAGTTTGTTTCTTTTTTAAAAGCAAGATCACTGAGCTCTTCGCAATTAATTTTGTTAATAATGTTCAATTTTAAGCAGAACAAAAGTACTCTAAAATCTACTCTAGAAAAGGGTGATCACAGCTAAACTTTTCTCAAGGCATCAAAACATAGTATATATGATTTTTTCTCTCCATGGCCGAATAAACGTGCACGCAAGATAGCCTCAAAAAAGATGTTATAGTAGTTGCTGATAGGAAATTATTTTTGGCGAAAGCCTTGATGATGTTCTTCATCTAATGGAGAAGTTTTTTATGATCTAAATCACAACATATAACCCATCACATCAAAACTCTAAACTAATCCTTCACTTGGTCCTGGAAACCACCCTGGGAAGACTTCAAGCAATAAATTTTATATAGGGGGGCTGTTCTAAAAGTCTACATATAAAACGACCGAACCAGAAAATAAAATTTAGGAGGGAAAAAGTTGATACTATTATATTATATTGCTAGTTATCAAGAAAAGGACAGTTTGGCCGAGTGGTCTAAGGCGCCAGATTTAGGCTCTGGTCCGAAAGGGCGTGGGTTCATATCCCACAGCTGTCAGGTATATTCTATATTCACTTTTGTGTTTTCTTCTTCCTTTGGGCCTTATATAACACTTTTGGGGCCCAAATTTTAGGCTAAAATGGGCCAGGATCTTCACTTTAGTCTGTGCTTTTCAATGATCGGATTGGTCTCCCATTCAACCCTTTGAAACTGCGGAGAGACGACCCAACTGCAACAGGCCCAAAACAAAAGAAGAGAGAAAAAAATCATTAGAAAATGAAGAAATCTCCACGGTTTTGCAGCTGGGTTCGCAACATACCACCACTGTTCGGCAAAAAATATGAATTTCGGGATGTTTGTTTGCCAAAAATATTAGGGAAATATTCTCAAAATTTTGGGAATCTTTACTTTATTGAGATTTATTGGGATTTGTAAAAAGTGAAATATGTAGGTGTAAAAGTTAAAAATTTTGGAGTTTGTTTGGTTTGTCCTATTTGTTGAGACCCCAAATATTTGGGTTCTCAAACATTTAATCAACAGGCAAATTCCAAGTACGATAACTTTTATAAATTCCGAGAAGGCTAGACTAGAATCTTGGGTAAGCCATTATCTACGAGTTGATCCCAAACGCAAATTTTGCCTGGTGAATCCCAGACCGAACATGGTATCTTGTTTTTAATTATCTTTTGTCGACTGTCCAGGAGCACTTCACAATGGGAAAGAAAACAAGGACACTACTGGGTGTGATCCTATCCATTAGATGATCGAAAGGTCCACCCACGAAAAGGCCAAGACCCAATCCTCACCACATAACCAGTGACTTTCTCTCTTACCCAACTCCCGCTCGTGACCGTGGAGGAAGTCACTAGTAATGGCTTTCTCTATTTCAACACCCACAGCCTATTTTAGCTCTTTCAGTCTTCGAAATGAAATTTCCCTTTCTTCCTCACCCTTTAAGCCCCTCAAACTCCCTCCCTATTGGCCATGGGAAAAGGTATATCTTTAAACGTTCCTATATTCAGTAATTTTGTAGTATGCATTCGTGCGTCTGGTCTGTATTTTAAGTTAATGATTCAATGGTGCTGACAGGTGAAGATAGGCCGACTGAGTGTGTCTCCTATGGGGTTTGGAACGTGGGCATGGGGCAACCAGCTACTTTGGGGTTACCAGGAATCAATGGACTCTGAACTACAACAAACTTTTAACTTAGCTGTGGAGAACGGTATCAATCTCTTTGATACAGCTGACTCTTATGGGACTGGCAGGTTAAACGGGCAGAGTGAAAAGCTTCTTGGGAAGTTCATCCGCGAGTTCCAAGGTAAGTTTTCCTTTTTCAAGTAGTTCCATCTACTACGTATTCAGTCACCAAGGGATTAGAAAATAGTGGACTTTTTCAACCGGTTCTTGACAAAATGTGTTCCCCCAAGTGGTAAATTTGTCAAAAAGTGAAGGTGATCCCTTGGACTGAAGTTGCCACATTGCTTGATGTCAATGCTCCAATAAATAATTGAAGAAGATGGCAAAGATGTCTATAAAGGAAAGGGAAGAAGAGAATAGGTGCAGTAGCATAGTATGGAAAACAACGAAATATATAAGTTAACATGATAGATCTCTTTTTTCTATTTATTAATAAATGAGGTGAAAATGCAATTTTCCCTCAATCAATGAGTACCGAAGGCATTCCGGTCAGAAGAACAGCTCATCCATTCCCTCAGGATGACATTGTTATCGCTACAAAGTTTGCCGCATATCCATGGCGCTTAACACCACGGCAGTTTGTGAATGCGTGCAAGTACTATTACTTTTGCTCCTTCTATTTTCCACCTAGTATTAACACCAAAGGCAAAAATCACCCAAAACTCCTAAAATGAAATTATATGATAAAGTACAAGCCTTTCGCACCTCCTGTTTCTATTGGCTTATCTCAAATGAAGTTTGATCAAGAATGGTTTTTCAGGGCCTCCCTTGATCGGATCCAGATTGAGCAAATTGAAATAGGACAGTTGCACTGGTCAACTGCAAATTATGCTCCTTTGCAGGACTTAGCTCTTTGGGGTGGTTTAGCGGCAATGTATGAGAAGGTTACTATTTTTATATAGAAATGGAAACTATTATAGTCAACAAGATACTCTGAGATTGCCATCTTGACCAAAAAAATTGCCCCACTGTTTACTCTTGTAGCCTAGGAGTAGATTGAAGACTGCAAAGCATACGTTTTAGGTTTATGCAACTAATAAACAGTAAAGAAGTATTGTTGGAGCTTTCGGAAACTACACAAAGACAAAGTCTTACTACTTTTTGAAGAACAATGCAGAAGTGTCTTTTTTCCCCCTTTGTATTTTGGCATTTGGATGTTTTTTCAAGATGTACCTTATTTTTTATGGGAATTGCATGAAGTCATTCTTTCGAATTACAATTTGACATTCACGTTTTCCTCTCATTTAGTTTCTTTTTATTTCCCCCTTTTTTCTGGAATAGTTTTTGTCCCCAAGTACTGGATTCCATTGATTTGAAGAACAAGCATAGTTGGTAAACCTGATTTGCAAACTCAACCCTTCAAAGTAAATCAGTATGTGAAAAAGAATAGTCAAAATACGGTACCATGCAGAGTTTGGTTCAAGCAGTTGGGGTGAGCAACTATGGACCAAAGCAGCTTGTAAAGATATACGATTACCTGAAAGCCAGGGGAATCCCCTTATGCTCGGCTCAGGTACATTTTAATACGTATGTATCTATGCTTATCTTTTGCAAGACATATTGGCCTAGCTTCTTATGGTCCGTAACCAAATTAACATGGCTACTGCTAAATGTCTTATCACATATATCACTATTTTTTCCAAACACCTCTTTTTACTGAGAAAAGCAACATAAAGATATTTTATGTTCCAAGAAAAGAATGTGAAACTAGTTTTCACCTTGGTTACCATACAAGTATTGGTGATTACGCTGGTTTATACTGCCTACAGTAAAAAGACTTGTATGCTTGGCTGTAATCTTATATTCTACAATGTGCTGATTACATGTGCAATTTTCTTTGCTAAGCACGGGACATGATCAGTTGGAGATCATGAATATATGTGATTCTCTGGGCATCCGCTTGATTGCTTATAGTCCATTAGGGCTTGGAATGCTTACTGGGAAATATTCATCCAGTGAACTTCCACGTGGGCCTCGGTAAACAGGATTATATGATATTCTATCTGATTGATGCATATAGCTCTTCACTTAGGTAACCTTGTCTTTCTCTAGGGCCTTGCTTTTCAGGCAAATTCTTCCAGGATTGGAGCCTTTGCTGCGTTCACTGAGAGAAATTGCACGAAGAAGGCGCAAAACTGTGCCACAAGTATTCGCTTCTACTTCTTCACAAGTGCTTCGAATCTACTAGTTATTGAGATATAATTTGCTAGTCCAACAAATTACGAGATTCTACTGCTAATGTTTTTCTGATATACCCACGCAAATGGTACATTGCAGAAAGCATGATACGCTCTAAACTACTGCTTTCTATAAATTAAGGATGGCAAGCTGGTTTTATTGAACACAAGTGTAGTTATTGATAAAGTTATCAGAAGCTAGATTTCTGGTTAAGTAGTTAATCTAGACGTTCTAAATCAATCGTAATTTGTTCCTTCCAGTGACTGCTAGATAAAGAAATTCTGCCTCAATTTGAGTAATAATAGACCAAGCCATGAGAACAACAGGAGGATAGATAAAATGACGGGTACTGCTACAATTTCTTTTTTCTTTAATTGTTTCTTGTGGGAAGGTCCATAGTTACTTGGTGTTATATTGCTAAGCATGTTGGGTCAGCAGCAGGCTGCTGTATCTCCCTGCCGAATGCCATCCTCCAGCTGAAGCATGTTTTTTTTATGTTTTCTTCTGTCTCGATTCATGGGGTCATTTTGCCCTTGTTTTCAAGGGTGTTTAAACTTGCTTCAATCCATTTTGGCAGTTTTGGCTGGTAACAGGGGACTCATCTTTGCAAGCATCATTGAGTACTTTGATAACATATGTCTGACTCTAGAAGACTTTGCTTGCTCGTATTGCAACATTGGACTTGACTTTAGAATATGACTGACAGTAATGTGATTATGTGTGTATATTGATTTCTTTAGCATGTATGTAGATATTCAAATATGGTTGCTTCATTCAAATGAAGCACGATTGTGGGATGTAACCTTGTTTCATTGGTGAGATTAGCACTCATGCTTTGTCAACAAATCTTGAGGCTAGTGAAATCTAGTAGAGCAGATACCCAAAAGATTAGCAATAAAAAGTAAAAAAGAGGGCAATACAACTGTTCAACTAAAGTTTTGCATCTGTACGTTTCATCTAATAGCTTAGCTTTTCTATGTGCCCTAGATACTTGGTTATTCATAGTTATGAGTACAGTTAAAAAGTCCTAGATCAGGTCTTTCCATCATTTGGAGTATGGAATAAGCAATGATTGATGGACCTCTATTTTGCGACGATTACTTGTTCATGCATGCATAGACACGCACAAATTTGTCATTATTGTTTCCAGATCAACGTCAGTGCATAGTAATCTTCTTCCCTACTTGTGATATGGGTCATTCCTCATATGTTAATCCATTTGGAAATGGTGAGCCAATTTTCACCCGACAATCTTTTCTCCAGGTTGCTATAAACTGGTGCATTTGCAAGGGCACCGTTCCTATACCTGGAGTTAAGACAGTAAAACAAGCAGAGGAAAACTTGGGTGCTCTTGGCTGGCGACTCAGTTCAGATGAGTTGTTGCAGTTGGAAAATGCAGCTCGTGAGTCTCCTCAGAGGATGATTCAAAACATTTTTCAGACAAGTGTTGGGGTCCACACCCATAAGAGAGTCTACTTGCTCCCTACTTCTAGTTTATCTAGGATTCTCTTAGGGTTTTCTCTTTGTATTCTTCCCTATAAATAAGAGGCTTATGTTATAGAGAAGAGGTACGTGAGCACGTGAGAGCGTGTGCATTGGGCAGAGAGAGAGGAAGAAAAAGAGGGTGGTGTGACTATTGTATTGGGGCGGGCAGAGTAATTTTCTTAGGCTTTCTTAATAAAATTGCTCTGGGGTGGACGTAGGCCGGATTGGGGCCGAACCACGTAAATCTGGTGTTCCTTTCTTTGAATTTTCGTGACGCTTTTCCCAACAAGTGGTATCGGAGCCTGGTTCGAGGAGCCGGAGTAGTTTTTCGGGAGAAGCGGAGAAAGTCCGAAACTTTCAAAGTGGTCCGATCTGAGATTGGAGAACACCAGCCTGCAGAGGAGATCGAGACGAAGCCAGCGGTCGAAACCGCGTCGTCAGAATCGCCGGGACGCGCCTCCACGCGCCGCAGGAAGAAGAAAAGGCGCCGCCACGCGTCACACGCGCCCGCACGCGCCGAACAGAGAAGGGCGAGTGGTCTTCACTCTCTCCACGCGCCACACGCGCCAGCGACAGCAGACTGCCACGTGTCCTGTGACGTCAGCATCCACGTCATCGCCACGTCAGCAGTGGGTCCCAGGAGATCTGAGTCGGTAGTGCCACGTCATCCGCCACGTCAGCATTGCCACGTCAGCAGGGGATCAGGGTCGGCGTGCCACGTCAGCTTTGCCACGTCATCAGAGAATATTCCGGGGGAATATTCCGGTTTTTTATTTGTTCAGTGTGGTTTTTTGGCCGGTTCAGGGGCTTTTAGGCCGGTTTTCGAGTAGGTCAGACCGGTTCCTAAGGTTTTAGGTCATCCCGGATCCATTGGTGCAGTCAGAATTGTGAAATTCGGCCTCGATCAGTGTGAATGATGGCGGAGAATATGATTACCGGTATGATGATGTTGACTGCTGCAAACTACATGAGCTGGAAGCCACGGATGGAGGATATCCTTTATGCAAAGGATATGTATGATCCATTGGAGAACGAGGGAAAGAAACCGGTGGGGATTGACGAGGCAAAGTGGAATAAGATCAACCGGAAGACTATAGGGTTGATTCGACAGTGGATTGGGCCAGAGGTATTCCATCACGTAGCCAAAGTGACGAGCGCTTTTGAATTATGGGAGAAGTTGGAGACAATGTACCAGTCAAAGACTTCGCGGAATAAAGCGCTGCTAATGAGGAGGCTGGTGAATATGAAGTTGCGAGACGAGAAGTCGGTGGCGGAACATACCAGTGAGTTCCAAAACTTGATAAATCAATTGAACAGTGTCGAAATGACTTTCGAAAATGAGGTTCAAGCTTTACTGCTTCTGAGTTCCTTGCCGGATAGTTGGGAAACTCTTGTTGTTTCTCTTGGAAATTCAGCACCGAATGGGAAATTGACCATGGAATTGGTCAAAGACGCTCTATTCAGTGAAGAGGCACGAAGGAAGGAGATGGGGACTTATGACTACAGTGGATCACAAGCTCTCATCACAGAAAGAGGCAGAAGAAGCAGCTGGAATACAGGAGGCCGGGATCAATCCAGAGGAAGAGGTCGCAAGATTATCTGCTTCTATTGTGACCAAGAGGGACATATCAAGCGGAACTGTCCAAAGTACAAAGCAGAGAAAGGGAATTCATCAGAAGCCTCGGTGGTGACTGATGATTCCGGCTTCGTGTAGCACACGAAGGTGCTTGGTACCAGCCGGAGGAGATGCAAGAGCAGGGGGAGATACTGTTCTACATGGGTCCGGCTGTACAAGCAGGGGATGCGGGCACCCTATGCGGGGGTGCAGGACACTCGGATGAGAGTGTGGTCGTCTGGTGACAAGGACGAGGTTGGAGTGCCAGTAGAATAAGGTTGCAAGGGGTGGTGAGCAAGGGGAGCAACAGACACCAAGTTGCAGGAAGTTTCTACTGTTGAAAACCCGGGTAGCACTCAACCGAAAGATGTCAAGAACAAATTCTTCTCTTATGGTTATGGAGGGGGAGATTTGTTGGGGTCCACACCCATAAGAGATAGACTTAGAATAGAAGTAGACTTATTGTGGAAGTCTACTTGCTCCCTACTTCTAGTTTATCTAGGATTCTCTTAGGGTTTTCTCTTTGTATTCTTCCCTATAAATAAGAGGCTTATGTTATAGAGAAGAGGTACGTGAGCACGTGAGAGCGTGTGCATTGGGCAGAGAGAGAGGAAGAAAAAGAGGGTGGTGTGACTATTGTATTGGGGCGGGCAGAGTAATTTTCTTAGGCTTTCTTAATAAAATTGCTCTGGGGTGGACGTAGGCCGGATTGGGGCCGAACCACGTAAATCTGGTGTTCCTTTCTTTGAATTTTCGTGACGCTTTTCCCAACAACAAGGTGAGTATGTCATTCCATTCAATACTTCGTTCTTGAAACCGGCATGACATGTTTAATATCTAAATTTTCGAGTACACAACTTAATTGACTTTGCATATTTGACTGTTGATGAACAGATGAAATTGGATGAAGAAGAAGAGAGTAGTTCCTTCTTAAAAACACTAAGATCCAGGGAATACAGAATGCGAATATCAGCAAAGATTAGCGTAAGATGTTTGCCTATAATAGAAGCAGGGAAAATGGTTGTATTTTCATAAGAAAGAGAAGGGCATGTATGGTAACGGTCTTTATGGACTAATGGAAATCCAATGAGTTTATTCAAAACCCTTAGATTATTATTCCACGTTCTTAAGAAGTTCTGTCCTTCCATATCAATTTCCAAATGCCAAAAAGCCGTGAGGATCAAACCAACCCAATAGTCCAGTATTAGGTCGTTCCAAATCTGAAAGCCAATTGGCTAATCGTTGACATCAAAACAGGAAGAGTTTGGGTCCTAAAATTTCAGTCGTAACATGTCCTAACAAGAATTGTGATGTTGTCAACTCATTGATGAATTCCATCAATGGTCATTAATGAGGTTGCTTAATGTAATGGTCATTAATAGAATTCATTATGTGGGACTTGAAACCTTTTTCTATCAAAAGAACATACACAGTCTGCCGGCACTCTTGTTATTCATCGGAATTAAGCTTGTGTATTAAAATGATAACATAATGCGCTGTATTAAGCCATTTTGAAAAGTTGATTGTTCCATACCACCGCAGTGGCTCAGAGCACTAGTCTCTCTTAGAGAAAGTGGTTCATGATTTGTTGTTAGAGGGCTTCAACAGATTTCATAGCTCTTCTCGAATTTTTTATTTGTTTTCTCTTCGTTTTGAATGGATTGAAGTACTTTATATCACAAACTTTAGAGGAGAGAGAAGCAAAATTGACAACATACTGAAGCACTTAGTTCCCATGATTCTAAGGCTTATGAAGATATCTTCCTGCAAGTAAAGCAGCTTTCATGACAACAGTAATTAAATCGATCACTTCATCAGCTTTGCATTCGTTCCCCTTAAACGTCGGGGCTCCTGAGTTTTGGAAGGCAGCCATACAGTTGAGCAAGTTTTGACTGCACTCCTGGCTTAGATAGTCATCTGCGTCACAACACCATCACCATCATCAGTTTAAACCCACAGGCCACATCTACACTCAATTATACACAACTTACTACTAAAACAGCTAAAACCATCGTTTAATATTCATCAAGGATGGACACAAATCTCCTTCTGACAGACAGTACACCAAACACAATATACAAAGATGATAGGATCGGAAGGCCTTGTCCAAAGAAACCAGAGGAAAACTAAAGAAATATACAAAAGGAATGTAGAAATGTCTAAATTACTGTTTGAATTGCCTGGCTGCCTACCAAAATATCGTCAGTCTCCATCACCTCAGTACTGAATGGTGATCAATTTATGATGGGTAGTCCCACTTGCCCACCTCCCTTAACTTTTTATTGTTTGTCTTTTATTCGTGGTTCATGAGGAAGTTTTGGCCATTTCGTTTTTCCTCTATAGATTCCTCTGTACCACGCAGACACTATAGATGTTTTGTTTCTAACTCCATTGACTGGTAAATATCTGAGCCGGCGCCGAAAACTAGTATAAATGAATCTTTTTCACATCCTGCACAGTGCATATACAATACACAGAATGATTCTTGCAAAATCCAGATGCTGTCAATGCTTATGCTACACATATGGAAGCTCTTCACTTGTTTAAAAAAAAAGAACCAATTTGTGATCAAAAATCAAAGTCACTGATTGCAACAGACAGCATAACTAAGATTGCCGGCCTGAAAGTCGATTTCTACCATGGATGAACTTACTGTTCTTGTTTGTGACACAAACATCATGCTTCATGCAACAAGCGTCGAGGCCATCGCAAGGCTTCTCCCCCGGGCATCCACTGTATAAGAGTCCACAGTACTTGCCATATCTTAACAGTGGTGGTACTATCATTCAAAACGAAAACAAATAACCAAAGGAAAAATAGGACTTAATTTGCCCATTATAGAATCTTATGAAAAAAATGAGCAAATCCTTAATCCCTATTGAAATGTATAGAAATGCAGTCAGAAGTTATTAAACCCAAGAAAACAAAGCCCTTAAATGGGTACCTGTACAGAAGTCTCACTCGCATTTGCTACTGCACTCTTTACTCTACGAGCAAGTAACAATGGTCATAGAGTACAACAAAACCAGTTTGAGGCATAAGAGGACAAGAACGGAAAAAGAAAAGAATATCGTTAAGATGAGATAAGAAAGAGATTGAGGAAGAAGGACTAACCACGGTGACTGGGGCATCTGCAGCTTGATCAAGACCTATGTTAAGGGAATGGACGGGGAATACAAAATAGGTTGAGCACAATGAGGGAGCCTGAGAGGAGAAAAGCAAACTTCAATGGCGCCATTGTTGGATGGAGCAGAAAAAGAACTGACAGATGAAATCTTGAAGCTTGGTTTTGCTTAAAGGCACTGTTAGAGAGAGAGAGAGAGAGAGAGAGTAGAAAAAACAAAAGAGGCACAGATGGTGGAAGGAGAAGAAAACAGGCAGCCTGCTAGGATAAACAAGAGGGTGGTGGGATGTCTTTTAGCGGCTCGTGACAGCTTCTTTGTAATGTTGTTCACTCTAGTCACCAAAACTCTCTTGCATATCGATTAATAAAATGAACCCCTATGCCACTATCTAGTGCAGCTTGCGGGCTAACCTTGACAAAGAGAAATAATAATTTAGTTACAGAAATAGTAGAAATACAAGGGATTTATCCATGGGATTCAGAATCATAAGTGCCCGGGGAACAGAGACCTCTGAACCAATTTCAACCAAACTAATAGAGACTTCTGAAAGCTTTTTGATGATGCCTTGTGAAATACTGTAACTTTATGCGCTCATGTGCAAATTTTCAAAAAAATACAGCAAAGAATTTTCGGTGCTTATATAGGTACATAGATGCTTTGTTAACAAAATCATGTTTATGGTTCTGATTTCGCCTAGTTTCTTTGGATTGATTGCTTGTTCTGATTCTAATAGATTGCGCTATTATTGTAACCGTGGTGTTCCTCCAGCACAAGTGAGGGCTATTCAATCAACTTGGAAGCTTAGCCCTTCTTTGTCAAAAAGAAAAATAATATTCAGACATTTTCTATAATAATAAAAAAAATTAGAAACAGGTTTTAAGAAGGTTTCTGTCCTAAAAAACTATATTTTTGCTTTCTTTGGCATACTTATTAGAGTTTATTTAGTCATAAATTTACCCAAAAGAAATCGATATCATCCAATTATATGAAGAAGAGTCTTTGTACCTTGTCGAATCATGCATACAGAAGAACAGTCTTAGAGAATGAATTTATTTAGACGAAGTGGTGATCTAATTACCTGGTTCTGTGGAGTGTAGTTGTAACCAAGCAGGGCAGAAATTAAAGTGACTGAAAGACTCTGGCCGTCCCCTCCCCCTTGGTGGCTCTTAGCCCTTGGGTTAACCGGGACCCCATAGTTATAATGGTTGGGTTGCACCGAAAAAAAAAATCAGGTACAATATTTTCTTGACCTTTTTTTTCTAAATAAACATATTTATTAAGACCCACCGGTGATAACTCAAGGGGGAAACCTTGGGTTGTCACTGGAAAGGATTGAAACAGGGATAATAGCAGTAGGAATATTCCCAACAAGATTTTCAGACAACGCCCATCTAGCAAGGTTATGAGCGACTGAGTTAGCAGTGCGCTTTACATGCTTAAAAGACCAAGAGCAGTGACAGGAGCTCAGAGCTAAGGTGTCAGCAATGAGTGTACGAATACCCCAATCCATAGGGCCACCAAAATCTGATAGAGCATCAATCACAGTCTTTGAGTCCCCTTCAAAGATAATAGTCTCGTACTGTAACAAACACGCCTCCTGAACGGAAACAAGCACCGCTCTAGCCTCGCCCACAAGAGGGCTGCTGGGAGGAAGGCTCTTTGTCCAAGCAAAGAGTATAGATCCTTCTGCGTTCCGACAAACCGCAGCCACAAAAGAACAGGAGTGTCTCACGGCTACGTCGAAGTTGATTTTCCAAACATTTTCAGGAGGGGGACTCCAAAGAACAGGAGGGTTCGGCCTAAGAGCCTCATTCCAAGTCAAAGAATGCTCAAGATACAGCGCACGGATCTTAGCAATCACCACCTGAGGTTCAGCCTGAATACCATGGTGAACGAACTGGTTCCGAGAAAACCATAAAGAGTCCAGCAGAATAGCAGAAAAGAGGATGAACAGCTGGAGGTCCTCCATAGGGAGATGAAGGGCAACATCAGCATGTAAAATTAACTTGATCCACTCACCGATGCTACGGGAAGGCATACCACTAAGATTGAGCGTCCAGGGAGATTCCAACCAAGCCATACACGTTAACGAACACCCAAAAAATAAGTGCTCTAGAGTTTCAGGAACCAATTGACAGAAAGAGCAAAGTAACTCCGCTTCTCGAGGAGAGTCAGACCAGCAAGTATTGGTTTTACATGGAAGGGCGTTCCACGCAATTTTCCAAAGGAGAAGCTTGAGGCGATCCTGTAAAGGAACCTTCCATAATTTTTTCCAGTCAGCAGCAGGAAGATGACTAACCAAGTTCTGGGCAGGAGAAGGAAGAATCTGATAGGTGGACTTGACGGAAAAAATGCCTTTTGGGTTAGGAGTCCAGATAAGCTTATCCTCAGCATTACGGGATGGAATACTGTAATTAAGAATCCAATCAGCATCTTCTTCAACAAACAGATCTTTAACGACGCCGGCATTCCACAAGCTGGAGGATGGGATGAATAAACTATTCACCAAGGCTGCAGGATCACGAGAATTAGCTTCCAACCGAGGGGCAGAGGGATGGGGAAGTGGATCTAAAATCCACGGGTCAACCCAAAGCTTGATAGAAGCCCCACATCCAATTTGAAACCCAACACCTGCCTGAAGAACGGGAGCCACCCGAATAATTCCCCTCCAAAACCAAGAAGAGGTAGGTTTAGGCAATTCTTCCCAAACAAAAGTGGAGCGAAGGTATTTAGCTCTAATAACTTTGACCCATAGGCGATCCAAGTCCGTCTGAATCTGCCAAGCCAGTTTCGTGAGTTGAGCTCTATTAAGATCCCACATGAGTTTCAGTCCAAGACCACCCTGGGCTTTAGGTTGGCAAATAGACGCCCAAGACTTGAGGTATAAATGACGGTGCCCATCATCACGGTGACCCCACCAAAACCTCATCATTAAAGAATCCAGTCGGGAGCATAAAGATTTGGGCAACAAGAATTGATTCATCGTATATGCGGGAAGAGCGGAAGCCACAAACCGGATAAGGACTAATCTGCCAGCTTGGGATAAAGTTTTATGTTGCCAACTTTCCATGCGATTTTTCACTCGCTCATATATAGCTTTAAATTGGCAATTCTTATTCCTACCAATGGACACCGGCAAACCAAGGTGTTTCTCAACATGATCCTTTCTCGGGAGTTGAAGAATGTTGCAGATATCATGGGCAACATCAGAGCTCGTACTACGGCTAAAGGTAATAGAAGATTTTTTGACATTGAGCCTTTGCCCTGACCAGCTGCCATAAAGAGATAAACATTCAGAAATCGTCTGAGCTTCTACAGAATCGGCCTTACAAAAAATTAAAAGATCATCAGCATATAACAAATGAAAAATGGCAGGAACACCCCTGCCAATCCGAATACCATGAAGACGTCCTTGGGATTCCACTCGAGCAAGCATACGAGAGAACACTTCCGAACCAAGGATGAACAATAACGGAGAGAATGGGTCTCCTTGGCGGAGTCCACGTGTAGGTTTGAAGAAACCAAACGGGGACCCATTTAACATAATGGAGTAAGAGACGGTAGACAAGCACTGGTGGATCCAATGCACAAAAGTGGGGTGAAAGCCAAAGCATTGCAACACATGAATAATAAGATTCCACTCCATGCGGTCATAAGCTTTTTCAATATCAACACGAATCGCCATGTAATTCCTACCACGCCTCTTGTGCTTAAGAAAGTGAAAAACTTCATGAGTAATAATCGAATTATCTTGAATCACCCGACCTTGAACAAACGCAGATTGCATCGGTGATATGAGTCTAGAAAGAACGTTCCTCAAACGGTGTGCCAATATTTTAGAAATGATCTTATAGGCCACATTGCACAAACTAATAGGTCGGTAATGACCTATTTCCGTGGGGTGATCGATTTTAGGAATCAGAGTAATGAAAGAGTGGTTAAGAGCAGACAACATATGTCCACGACTGAAAAAATCGTGAACCATAGCAGTCACATCTAATCCAACAGTATCCCAATACTGCTTATAAAATAGGTCTGTCATCCCATCAGGACCAGGACTTTTGAGAGAACCAATACCCCATACAGCGGCACGGATCTCTTCAATAGTTGGGATAAAGCACAACTCTACATTTTCCTCCAACGAGATTTGAAGGGATATTAAACCCTTCAGGTCATCAGGAAACAGAGGGTTAGAGGAGCAAAATAAAGACTGAAAATACTCAAGGATATGATCACCAACCGAATTCCTGGAAGAAAGCCAGTGCCCGGAACCATCCTTAATAAACTCAATAGCATTCCTTCTTCTTCGAATCACAGTGGAAAGGTGAAAAAATTTGGTATTGAGGTCACGAGTCGTCAGCCA
Source organism: Myrica gale (assembly GCA_963930655.1). Lineage (NCBI taxonomy): Eukaryota > Viridiplantae > Streptophyta > Magnoliopsida > Fagales > Myricaceae > Myrica > Myrica gale. The sequence goes on from OZ005611.1 coordinate 24,377,236, forward strand.
AGCCTTTCGAGATTTAACACGCCATAGTTCCTCTTCTAATTTTTCCTCTTCCTGTAAAGCCACCACCCACCTACGTTCCAACGCCATATTTTCAGGGGAAGAAGGTAAACCCTGAACCTCCTGAAGGTGGGCGGAAAGAGATTTCAGTCGATCCTTGATCATCCCAAAATGAGCCCGGTTCCAATATTTCAATGCCTTTTTGACTGCTTTGACTTTGGAACATAGCAAGAACGCTGGAGAGCCAGGTCCATCATAAGCCCAAGCATTTGAAATCACTTGGCCACATGAACCATCTTTAACCCAAAAAGATTCAAACCGGAAAGGTTTTGGGTAAGAAGAAATATCCCCATCAGATTCAACAAGAAGAGGAGCATGGTCCGAAGAAGCTCGTAATAAGTGGGTCACTCTGCATCTGGGGAACATAGATTGTCACTCCGGATTAGCAATAACCCGGTCCAACCGCTCTTTAATATTGGCCCGACCTTCCCGGTTATTGGACCAAGTAAACATTGAGCCTTTAAACCCGAGATCGATAAGACCGAAAGAGTCCATAAGAGATTGCAGGGGATTATGGGAAGACGTAGCAAAAGGTCTACCACCCTGCTTCTCCCAACTAGCCCGTAAACAATTAAAATCTTCAAAGCAGAGCCATGGGCCTCCAAAGGCTTCCGCAATAGAATGTAAGGATTTCCAAAAATCAGCTTTTTGATGCCAAAGAGTAGGGCCATAGACAACAGATAATAACCATGGAGTATGTAAAGGATCAAAGTAAACTAACAAGCTGATAATATTCTCACTCAAAGAAACAACTTCAACATCCAACCCATGACGCCAAGTAAACACAAGACCCCCTTTTCGACCAACAGGGGGTTGAAAAACAAAATGAAAGAAACCTAAACGGTGCAACAAAGGCTCCACAACAGCAGTTTTAGTCTCAGCAAAACACAAAAAATCCGGGTTATGAGACCGAATAAACCCCCGGATTGAGCGAACTGCCGCAGCTCTACGAAGCTCACGGCAGTTCCAATAAACGCCTATCATGGCGCTGGGCTGGGAGCGGAAAGGTCCGCTGCCTCAGCCCATTTGGGATCATCAGAATTGTCAACTAAATCAAATTTAGCCGAAGGGATTAAAATCAACATATCGCTATGCATATCAGTCCGAACTTTAAGATTCTTACCATTGATAGTCGTCTGGTGTGGCTTAAGAGCAGCAAGGAAAACAACGTCCTCATCCTCCAAAGAAGCTGATAATATTCTTACCATTGATAGTCGTCTTGCGCCTCCTTCGTTCAATCAGGTCAATATTTTCTTTACCTGATTGAACGAAGGAGGCGCAAAACTGTGCCACAAGTATTTGCCTCTACTACTTCACAACTGCCAGCTACAGATCTAGCAGTTATGGAGATATAATTTGCCAGTCCGACAAGTTACGAGATTCTACTGCTAATGTTTTTCCGACATGCCCACGTGAATGGTCCATTGCAGAAAGCATGATATGCTCTAAACTACTGCTTTCTATAAATTAAGGATGGAAAATGGTTTTATTGAACACTAGTCTAGTTATTCATAAAGTTATCAGAAGCTTTTGTATTAAGATGATAACCTAATTCTGTATTAAGATCAAGGTATGTTTGGTGCCCAAATATTTGGGCTCAAATATTTGGGTTTAATCATAAAAAAATCACCACGTAATTTTTTATTATTATAATACTTATTAAAAATTCTCTCTCTTTACTTTTTCACCAACTCTCATAACATATCTTTACTTTATAATATTTCTCAAACCCCGATACTCAAATTTTTCACCCTCAAACATTACATGGAAACTCTCTCAAAGATTTTGAAAAGTTGATTGTTCAAATCCCACCGCAATGGCTCAGATCATACTTCAGATCTCTCTTAAAGAAGTGATTCATGATTTGTTGTTAAAGGGCTTCAATTTCATAGCTTTTTTCGAATTTAGCGGTCATTTCCTAAACGGAGTTTCATGATCCAGTGTTAATTAGAGTCAGCTGCTACTGATTTCATAGCATTTCCCCGTCTAAGCTAGTCTACTGCTTCGACTTATTTTTGGCAACGAAAAGCTTCATGAGGAATTTTGATCTTTTACTTTGAAACCTTAATGCCAGGAAACTCGGGGGAAGAAGATGGTAGAGATAACCCGTTTGCACTCCAGCACTCTGACCCTCGTATATAATTTGGTTTAAAAGGACATTTTTTCGGTTTAGACGAGGAAATTTACCCACTGGACAAACAGAAGAAAAAGAAAAACTGTCGCCCACCATGAAGTGAAATGAATGGATTGAAATACTTATCACAACTTTTAGAGGAGAGGGAAGGAAAATTAACGACAAACTGAAGCACTTAGTTCCCTCTCCAGTCTTCCTGAACTAGCATGAACTAGAGGAACGAAATCCCATGATTCTAAGGATGATGAAAATATTTTCCTGCAAGTAAAGCGGCTTTCATGACAGCAGTGATTACTTCGATCACCTCATCAGCTTTGCATTTGCTTCCCTTGAACGTCGGGGCTCCTGAGTTCTTGAAGGTAGCCATACAACTGATCAAGTTTTTGGAGCACTGCCGGCCTAGATAGCCATCTGCGTCACAACACCATCACCATCATCAGTTCAAAACCACAGGCAAGGATGAATTTACTGAGATTGCCAGCCTGAAAATCCATTTCTGCCATGGATGAACTTACTTTTCCTATCTGTGACACAAGCATCATGCTTCATGCAACAAGCGTCGAGGCCATCGCAAGGCTTCTCCCCCGGGCATCCACTGTATAAGATCCCACAGTACTTGCCATATCTTAAAACTGGAGGTACTGTAATATTTTCAAAACCAAAAGAAAGGACTTAATTAGCCCAGTATACAAATTTGCGAAATAAATGAGCAAATCCTCAAAATCCCAATTAAACTATATATATATATATATATATATAGTAACGTAGTCATAAGTTATTAAACCCAAGAAAGCAAAGCAATTGAAAGGGTACCTGTACAGAATTCTGACTCGCATTTCCTACTGCAGCCTTTACTCTACGAGCAAGTAACAATGGCCACGAGTACAACAAAACCATTTTGATGCATAAGAGGACAAGAACAGAAAAAGAAAAGAATATCCGTAAGATGAGATAAGAACGAGAGTGAGGAAGAAGGACTGACCACATTGACTGGGGCACCTGCAACTTTATCATCAAGGCCTATGTTAAGTGAATGGACGGGGATACAAAATAGGTTGAGCACAATGAGGGAGCCTGAGAGGAGAAGAGCAAACTTCAATGGCACCATTGTTGGATGCAGCAGGAAAAGCTAGCACCGACAGATTAGTCTGGGTTATAGGAAAAAAGCCAAAAAGACCGGACAGATGGTGAAAGGACAAGAAAACTGGCAGCTTGATAGGAGAAACAAGATCGGGTGGGATGTCTTTCAGCGGCTCGTGACAGCTTCTTTGTAATGTTGTTCACGCTAGTCACCAAAACTCGCTTGAATTCCGATTAAGAAAATGAACAACTACGCCACTCTCTAGTGCAGCTTGAGGGGGTTAACCTTGAGAAAGAGAAATAATAATTTAGTCACAGAAATAATAGACATACAAGGAATTCATGAGCCTCCGGGGAACAGAGACCTTCGAACCAATTTCCACCAAACTAATAGAGTCCACCAATAGTAATGGAATCAGGCACTTCCTAATTTGTCGAGAGCCATGTGATGAAACCTTGTGAGATACTGCAAGTTATCCGCTTCATGTGCAAATTTCATTAAAAATTAGAGCAAAGAATTTTCAGTGATTATATAGGTAGGTAGATGCTTTACATGAATCTTACTAATTTATTGTAACAATAAATTCGGAAGGTCCACCTTCCTTCATTAAAAAGATTTAAAAAAAATGTTACTAAATTATACTTAACTTCAAGGTGACAATTCCTATAAAAGAAATTAGTCATAAGTTTTAACAAGGTTGTAATATTAAAAACTCACATTTCACCTCTTTGGCATACTTAATTAGAGTTTAGTTAGTCAAAATTTACAAAAATCAATATTATCCAATTATATGAAGAAACTTGCATTTTAATCTTTTGACTGATTATGTATACTTCAAAAATTCTATTGATATTTTTTTTCTTGATGAATTGAATCAAAATCACTTAGAAACTAATTACTAAAGTTAAAAAAAAATGTAAAAAAAACACATAAAAATACATCCCATGAAACTCTAGTTTTGACCTAATGCTTTGTTAATGGAGAAAAGGTTAAGAAGTGAGTATGAAATGGAACCAAAAACCTTCCACTTAGATTAAGGAAATTAATGAAAAAAAATTATTAAATACACCTAACTTTGTAATCATTGGAATCAACCACCCAAAGCAGCCTGCCTGTCACCTCTCGAACCATGCATACAGAAGAACCGAATGAATGTTATTTAGATGATCTAACCTGCTTCTGTGGAAGTGCAGTCATGACCAAGTAGGGCATTAATTAAAGTGGCTGAAAGACCCTGGCCGTCCCGTCCCCATGGTGGCTGTTAGACCTTGGGTTAACCGGGATGCCCCGGTTTTAGTGCTCGTGTAGTACCGAAAAATCTAACCAGGTACAATATTTTCTTTACCTTTGTTGTCGCATATTTATACCCAAGTTTTTGCAAACGAGAGGCGAAAAGAAGAGCACTCGAGAGAATGTGGGCGAAAGGGAGGAGGTCGTGAAGCTTCCTATCTGTTTCCATTTTTACCCGAAAAACTTGGGTTTGAACTCGCCGAAATTTCCTGCAGCTTTCCCTAGTCAGGGATGATTTGCCGTGACTACCACTAGAGAAAATTGAGGTTTGGGGGCAATGACCAATAAAATCAGTAAAAATGCACAGGTTATGGGTTTAATTCCAACGCCTCAGGCCTCAGCGAGTTCACAACCCACCAAAACATCCTAAAAATCAAACCTTTTACACTCGGGAAGTAACAGGAACACATGTAACACAAAAAGTAACATGTTTGATTTCGAGACATCAAAAATTACCAACTCAACCTCAACGCATATCCAACGCCAGAAAATGTTTCATAGCAAGTCAAAACAAAGTAACATTGCAACCATCTCGAATGGTATAAAGCTTAAAAGCTACCAGTCTAATTTCTTTCATACTAGCAATCCGTTTTTGATGCTACAACGGTTCAGAAAAGACATCCAATAACGCAATAGTATCAATGGCACTTCTTCCTCAAAACCAGTCTACTTGATCTTCTTCTTTGGCCTCAGCTGCAATTAAGCATCAACTATTGTTAAATTTGTTACAGCAATTGAAAAATAAAAAGGACTACAATAAAGGCAACAAGAAAAGCAAATGAAAATTATTATTGAAAAAATGAGATTAATCCACGAATAACAAGGGCCTAAAATAACATACCTGGTTGCTATGTCCACACTTCTTTTTTCTGCAATTGACAGCACGTGGGTGCAACCGGGCATAACACCTGTTACGCGGAATTCAACATTAACAAACATCAGGATGAATGGCGTCCAACACAAATACTACTTCATAAAACGAGAACATCAAAATAAGAAATATAAGTAATTATAATATAGTAGTAGAAGCCCAAACTAATTCAAGTTGTAACAAATTACTCCTATCACAGAAGGAGGGATTGACAAGACACAAGAAACAGTTATCCAAACACTTGAAACAACTAAGCGAGACATCTCCTACATAAACTCCATGGAAGCCAAAACTTTGGAGAACTCCAAGGAAGCCAACAATTTCAAGTGGTGCACGAAGATACAACCCTATCCAACTCAAGAATGCAGTGAGGCAATCTTTTAAGGGCATAGTAGATCAGACAAAAACATATGAGAGTATAACCCTTATAGGCAACTGATTGCAAGTATCCAGTACCTATCATGGTCAATAACTTGGTAACGGAAACACAGAGACATCTATTCAAGAGAAAATTAAATACTACCAAATGACCTTTTCTGGAGATAGGAAAGGAGCATTAGAAATTGACTAGTAAGTAATACAAGAAGCAATATTACAACTTGCAAATTCTTTGTCATGATATAACTTGGCATTAAGTGTATGTGTAGAACTAAAATTGTGAAATGGAGACAAAATATTTGACGAGGAATTCACACCGCTCCATTTAAATTCATATGTGAAACAAGCAATTTACATATCCAGACCGAAGCCTAGAGAACCACAAATTCATTATATTTTAAGGCTCATAACTAATGTTGGCAGGTTATGAGTTAGAAATGTGAGCTCCAAATGGAAAAAAACATAGCAATTAAGATACTAAAAGCTCGAAGCTTAAAACTTCTCTCAGAAAACCAGATGTAAAACTTACTTGCGGCAGATCATTTTGTCCTGGTTGTACTTCCTGGCCAATGCCATCAGAGATGGCTCAATAATGCCACCACGAAGCCTAAGAACAAGATGAAGAGTCGACTCTGCACAAGCATATTTGCATTCGAGCCAAATAACAAATAAGGTCAAAAAGATAAACAAAAATTAAAAAGCAAATAAAAAGGCTTGGACTACTTAAAATCTCTGGATCATATAATCAACCAAACCAGAGACACAAATTAAAAGAAACTCCTTCCACCTCATCCTCAGATATGATTTTCGCAGAGCTTTACCATGATAAAGTTACTTTAAGAACGACGAAAAAAATCCCTGAACTCAAAATACATTCATCCTTTTCATACTATCGTGAAACAAATATATTGCATCTCTTTTGCCTATATTTTTATGAGCCTTGAAATTGGTCGTTCTCACAAGCCAGCTAAATGAAATACAGTGGAATTAAACCGAGAAAGCATAAATACTCTACAAACTACGGCCCTCGTTACATATTCCTAGGATCATTTGTGGCAACCAAAGACAGACTAAAATCAAGGGCACCAACCTTTCTGGATATTGTAATCAGCGAGAGTGCGGCCATCCTCGAGCTGCTTTCCAGCAAATATTAGCCTCTGCTGGTCCGGCGGAATCCCTGAGAATTTCACACCGTTAAATCGCAGACGAAAGATTTCCACGATTCAACTCCGTAGTTAAAAGAAGGCGAACTGTTTATATTCCATCCACTCCGAACCCCTTCTTCTCCGATTTTTATGAAAAAGAGTGCCATACCTTCCTTGTCTTGAATCTTGGCCTTAACATTGTCGATGGTGTCGCTGGACTCGACCTCGAGGGTGATGGTCTTGCCGGTCAGGGTTTTCACGAAGATCTGCATTTTTCCGAACTCCCTCGTCCTCTCTTCGCTTGGGCCGGGAAGGTTTCTTCTTTGTGAGGTTGTTTATATATGGGAGGGGAGATTAGGGTTCTTGCCGTGTGATAGGTGGTGTTTGGTTACAAGGTTAGGATTTTTGTTGGAAGTTTTTTCGTTGGCTATAAAGTTCCGTTTGTTTGATAGGTCTCGTGAGTCCGAACCAGAGCTGGGATAAAAATGAGGCGGTGTTTAGGTATAGTCACTTAAAGAGATTTGTTCTCGTCATTGCTTATGTCATCATTAGTTACGGGGCGTTTGTGGCCCTAAATCCAACATTCAGACCATATTATAATAATGTAGAAAACAAATTATATTATAATAATTTTTTATTATTATAATATTTACTCAAATCTTCTCTCTTTATTTTTTCACCAATTACTACAAAATATCTTCATTTTTTTCATAAACCTCAATATCCAACATTTACATCACCCCAAAATTTCCACAAACAAATACCATTATAGCATTGGGTGACTTACTTTTATTAAATATATTTTAAATTTTACTTTTACTTTTTTTCACTCCTTCATTAATTTCAATATATTTCATTTTTAACACCTACATAAAAAATTTAAAATTTTAACGCTAAAACTCGGGTAAGGGATTGAAATTACAAATAACTCAGGGAAAAAGATAAAATTACAAGTAAAAGGATGGTCCAGGAAAATTCTTAATAATTCTTTGGCCAAATTGTATTACAAAAGAGAATAGTCACACGTATAAATCTCACACTATTTATTGTTATTCATCTTAAATTTTAGACAGAATATATCCTTCGTCATGACATCGTACCATTCAAATAAGAAATTGTATTTAATCTAAATATTTTAGCATAGAAACAAAGTAGATTAACAATCCTTTTTTGTTTTCTTTGATCTTGTTTTTAATCACTTATGTGCATGAATTACTACTATTATAGCATACTCCTACGGGTGGGAGAAATTTCAAATATCTCCTCTCTGTATTTTTTAGGGAAATTTACATTTTAGTCCTTAGGTTTTGGACATTTTTTCATTTTAGTCTTTCACTTTCAAACTTCAAATTTTTAGTCATTGAGTTTTTTTTGTTTGACAAAAGCACTCATCCGTCAGTCTGTCATTCATATGTTTAACGGAGTTATTTGACACGTCAGCAAATTTGACACTTGGTGAAAGCGGTTGACCGGTATATATTTTGAAATAGATTTGGTACGTGAGCGGTCGACCAATACATGAAGCGATCGACCGATACATGAAGTTGTCAACCGGTACAAATTTGCTGAAGTGTCAGAGAGCTCCGTTAAGCATATGGACGACAGACTGACGGATGAGTGCTTTTGTAAAAAAAAAAAACTCAATGACTAAAAATTTGAAGTTTGAAAATGAATGACTAAAATGAAAAAGTACCTAAAACCTAAGGATTAAACTGTTACCGGAAATTCCAGTTTCGGTACCGAAATCGGATCTCAAATATAGAAAATTCTAAAACTGGCATTTTCAGAAATGCCAAAATTCTCGGCTCCGACATTTTAAAAAAAAAATCGTTTGAGCTCTGTTTTTTTTAAATAGGTCGCGAGTTGCTGTAAAACACTCCAATCATCTCAAAGATTGTTGTTCATGTTGTTTTAGTTGTGTGTAGTTGGTATTTGCAAGGATTTTTGAAGAAAAGAAACAACGAGAAATGCAACGGCGTGAAGCGACTTTCTTCTCGATCATTTTTTGTCGTTGGGCTGCCACCTATCAAAGGTGAATCATTTGTTGATCTTACCAAGTATATCCTGAATGTGGATGATATTTCATGGGGATCCACAGCATAAGTGAAATAATTTAGGTTGTGGGGGATGTCACCAACTTGGCCGAATGAAGAATTTTGATTGTGATAGTTAATGCTTTTATCCACATTCATGCTTTTTTTTCTCTCTCCATGGACTTTAACTATTTGGTTGATGGTTTTGAGTTGGATGTGTAACATGTGTTTGATAAATGTCTCATAAAAATGTTGTGAAAATGGGTGATAATGACTATGCTGAAAAAGGGGGATAATGGAACCGAAATGAAATTGTTAGTTTTGGTAGGTACTGGACTGGAGCCGGTATGGCCCGATTCCATTCGTTTCGATCCTCACCTTTATTCATTCTTCTCTCTTTTTACTTTTCAATGTTGGAACTTTTTTTTTCTAAATAAACTTCATTGAAACTTCAGTGGAACTATATCCATGATTGAATTTTCACTCAGAGAGTCCAACCATCATGATTATCCTAGCACTTGCCAATGTCTTCAATAATGTGAATAATTTGTCAAGTCACTTTCATGCTCCGATGCTTCATGTCAAGTGCACCACAAGTAATGCATCATAATTTATACGCATTCCATTATAATAAATACATGTAAAATATCTTTACTAACAAATGCATTCTCACAACTTCAATGAAACTACATCCTATGACCGATTGTCACTAAGCGAATGGTTACAAAGATATGTATGAGATGGGAATATTTCTCGTCACGCTTTTGGGTTGTTGCCCGTTTAGGGTGCGTTTGCACCAAAAATTTCACAAAATATTTCACCAACTCACAATAAAATACTACAATATAATCTCTCTCTCCCATCAAAAAATATAAAAAATTATCTCTCTTCACTTTTTCACTAAACTCAATACCAACACTAAACCCAATACCAAAAAAATTTCAACACAAACATAACCTTAGCAACGTTGGTGAGCTAGTATATTGCATTTCTCTTGACTCGGTGAAAAGTCCAATCATCGTGATTGTCCCAGCACCTGCGAATATCCTAGATAACGGGAATAATTTGCCACGTCACAAAAGCGTCTATGCCACGCGCACATGTGATCTATTATAGCCTTAATGCATTACGTTATAATAAATAAGGAATTTGACAAACTGGTCCTTGATTTTATACCTCATTGACAAATTGATCATTCATTTTCAAATTTTCAAATTTTAGTCTTTGAATTTTCGATGTTTGACTAAATGGTCATTCTGCCAGTCTGTCGTTCATATACTTAACGGAACTATCTAACACGTCAGCAAATTTGTAGCGGTTGACCGCTCACTTTTTACACATATATTCGGTCGACCGCTACAAATTTGTTGATGTGTCAAATAGCTCCATTAAACATATGGACGACAGACTGACGAAATGACAATTTCATCAAATATCGAAAACCCAAGGACTAAAATTTTGAAATTTGAAAGTGAATGACCCATTTGCCAAAGGGGTATGAACTCAAGGACTATTTTGTCAAATTCCCTAATAAATACATTTGAAAGGTTTCTATTAATAAATATATTATTATTTTGTGAGATTTCTCACGTGGAACACTCATAGTAAAAACTTTCCATGAACTTTTTTCGATCTCAAAATATTAACTATTTAATTATTTACTTCTTGAAATTATTTAACATGAACACAATTTTGAATCCCCTTCGACCTTCCATCGAGTCTATCCATATGTAAGAATGACACTTCCTAATCACAAATAGGATAAGTTTGTTTGTCCAAAATTTTGGATTCAAAATTTCTAACGAATAAACATACATCAAAATTTTTAACTTTTACACATACATTTCAAATTTTGTTTACAAAACCTAATAAATTTCAACATTCAAAATATTCACAAAATTTTAAGGATATAGGTAAACAAAGATCGACCACGATCGCCTGCAATTCGGGCAGCCGAATTGCAGGCAATCGCGATCCAACAAAGATACTCATAATATCGTTATTGTCTTGACGACGAGAAGCTGCTCTGAGGGAGTCTCTTTGTTCGAGGATATGTACTTTTTTTTATATAAATTCGAGATCTACTGCTTCTGGTCAAACAATGTTTAACACAAAAGTCCTATCACCAAATTCCTCCCACTTTGATTAACTGATCACATTATACACGGACACTTATTAGAACTTTCAAGTGTTTAATATGATATTGCTAAAAATTATTATATCTTTAATCTCATTAAAGATATAATAATATAAGTTGAAGAAGAGTAAGACTGCGTTTGTCACTAAAATTTTACCTAAAATTTTATCTCTCTCCTAATAAAATACTTCAATATAATCTCTCTCTCTTCCATAAAAAAATATAAAAAATTACAAAAACTATAAAATATTACCTCTCTCTTCACTTTTTCACTAAACCCAATACCAACACTAAACCCAATACCAAAAATTTTACCACACAAACCCACCCAGAATAATGAGTATATATCTCAATTTATAAGCATTGTTTATTCGTGAAAGTAAAAAATAAAGACTTCTTCTATCAAAATTATATACTAAAAGCTTTTACCACTTATCCAAATTCTAATATCACAGAAGATAACAATAAGAAGTAGATCAAGGCTCTATATTACAGATTTTCATAAAAATATTCACCATACAAGATTATCATGACGTTTGACAACTTAAAATTTTAATAGAAATTTATTTTTATTAAACATACTTTAAAATTTTACTTTTATTTTAATCACCCATTCATCGTTTTTAATATTAATTACTTTAATTTTACAATTTTGATAAAGATTGAAGATTTTTTTAATTCGAAAACCCACGCGTCCATGGCCAGTGCGGCCCAGCATTGATGATGCCGCCAAGGCGCCAACTCACCCAAACCCAAATTCCCAGAAATCTCAAGGATCCGATACCCTTAACATCCACCGATCGACAAAACAAAGTCCCAGTCAATGTCCCCAGCTCCAAGTCCCGACCCCCAACTCCTATAAGAGCCCTGCCTGCGCATGGCCTTTCTTCTAACATCTGTCCGCACGCTCTCCTCGTCCGTAATACTGTCCCACACGCACTATCCCCCTATAAACTCGCTCCGGGTAGCAGCACACAAGCCCGTCCTACACCGCAGCACTTTCAGACCGAAAGGGGTGTCTCTGGTTGACGAGAAGAAGAAGTTGGGTGGTTGTAGAGCGAAAGCGTCAATGGCAGCGGAGACAGCTGAGAAGAAGAAGGTGGAGGTCTTTGATACGGAGGAGGATCTGGCCGTGTCTCTCGCCAAGTACACTGCCGATCTGTCCGATATGTTCTCCAAAGAAAGGGGATCTTTTTCAGTCGTTTTGTCTGGTGGCTCTCTCATCAAGTCTCTCAGGTAACCAAAGAGAAAAGGCGTTACCTTTCTTCTCTCTTTTGTTTTGTTTTGGTTTCTGATGTAGTGATTGGCAAACTGTAAGGACATGAAAAGAAAATGGGATTTAGGTTTATGACAAAAATTATCTGTTACTTCTCTATGCTTGATCACTTATTCACTTGTGTGGACAAGCTGCTTTTGTTATTTGCGTTCATCCTTGTTATAGACCAAATGAAGCTGACGTAAGAATTTTCGTATTCGAAGTTCTATCTGACGGTTTACTTGGTTGTGGTGAGTTTTTGAGGTTCGATTCTGTTGAGTAGTGTTGAATTCACAAGTAAAAATGACATCTCCTTTCCCTTTATGTGGTTTTAATGACAGGAGGAATGTTTTTGCTAATTGGTTAACGTTGGAATTTCAGGAAACTACTGGAACCTCCATACATTGACTCGATTGAATGGTCGAAATGGCATGTTTTTTGGGTTGATGAACGAGTGGTGCCAAAGGATCATGAAGACAGTAACTATAAACTTGCTTATGATGGGTTTCTTTCTAAGGTATGATTGGTTTTGGAAAATTTTCAAATGCGTTGGAGCTTGTAAACCACGGATCTAAGACTAACGGGTGCACCAATTAGGTGGTGCTTTATTCGAGTGGAAGGAATTTGAGGGACACGAGGACAACAAAAATGTAATTGGGGTACCTAGCTAGAAACAACATAATTGTTACCGTCCTAATGACAGCGTAGTTCTTTTAAGAGAGCATAGTTCTTTTATGACTTTCTTGAATTGAAACCTGATTAGTCTAGGTTCAGGTAAAACGCAAAGATTTCGGTGGTGTTGGATGATGAATGATGCTTATAACATTTCTTGAAAATTTGTAATCCGCATACCATACTGTTTCCTGTGGCTGATATGAAATCATGCTCTCAATCTATTTTAGTTTGAAGGCATTAGTATGTTCTGTAATTGATTTATAATGATCAAGTTTGGTCTTGCTATCCATGGATATTCTTCGTGATAGTCTTGCATCGATGTGCACCTGTTAAACCTTTTATTTAATGACAGATACCCATTCTCCCTGGCAATGTCTATGCCATCAACGATGCCCTACCAGCTGAGGGTGCAGCGGATGATTACGAGACCGGTCTAAAACATTTGGTTAACAACAATGTGGTGGATTTTTCAGCAGCTACTGGTTTCCCAAAGTTTGATCTCATGCTTCTGGGTATGGGTCCAGATGGACATGTAGCTTCTCTGTTCCCAGGGCATCCACTCCTTGAAGAGAATCAGAAATGGGTCACTTTTATCAAGGACTCGCCAAAACCACCTCCAGAAAGAATTACGTTTACTTTTCCGGTGATAAATTCATCTGCATATCTTGCCCTTGTGGTGACTGGTGCCGGTAAAGCTGGAGCGGTGCAAACAGCATTAGGGAAGAGCGAGAGTTCCCACAAACTGCCTGTTCAAATGGTTTCACCAGAGGAGGAGTTGACTTGGTTTTTGGACAAGGGTGCAGCTTCAAAGCCGTAGAGTTGGCATTTCTATATCTGTGTGGGTTTATCCACATTAATATGCTTATTATCTTTGTCTTGTGTGTGGTTTTGATTGGAGATCATACATGTGTTCTCCTTGCTACTGAACTTCTTTTTAGTTTTCTTTGCCACTTCTTTATTGGGTCAGTGGTCTCTTTGTCATATCTAGCAAACCACAAAAGAAATAACCCCCTGCTGGATTTGTGTAAAGTCTATTGTTTGTAATGTGGAGTGTTGGCTAAGTTGCTACATCAATATTGCTGATATAGGATGACTTTTTATCCTCCATTTAACAATCTTGGAGGTTGATCCACTGCTACTCCTAACTTATTTCCATCCCGTTGTTTTGAGTAAACTTCCTTTCTCAGCCATCGTTGTTATAGAGTTTTATGATCTCTAGGAACATGGCCTTCCTTTCACATGGTTCGGTGGAGAGATTTACTTCTTGTGGTTGTTGTCCGTTCTTGTTCCCGGAGATATCTGTTCTTCACTACAGGCATAGGGATGTTCGAGTTGCAAAGGCAAGCCTTCATCATGAGTACACTTCGAGGGCCTATATTGTGGAGACTTAGCCTTACCCAGCTGTATGGGAGTGAGTGGCTACTGGCTAAGCTGTGTCTTGCTTCATTCTTCCGTTGAAGTCCTTGGTTTCTTCCATCAATTTTGATGGATTTTTGTTTTACCTGTTGTTCCATGTGTTAGATGCTCGAACGCAACGAAACAGCTTGCGCTTGTAGTTAGATCCTGCTGTCCTGTTCCGTACTGACTAGAAAAGGGGGAGGGAAAAAGAATTACTGACATGAATATTTACCTTCTAGTTTTAACATATACGAGTCTTTTGGGGTTGTTTCAAGGATTAGAAGAAATAGATTCGTACATATATGCTTAAAATAAGGGGTAAACTCATAGTTAGCCTCGTATCTTTGGGGCAAAATCAAGTTACTACCCTTAATTTTCAAACCAACAATTTGAGACCTCTATGTTTCAAAATCACTCAATCCTCGCCCCCCGTTTAAATTTACAATCAAATGAGACGGTTTTTCGTGCACGTGCGTCTATTCCACCCAAATTGACGAATTTGCCCTCAATAAGTGACCTTACGAATTTGCCCTCACTGCAACAAAGCAATACCATGGCTAGCTAGGCTCGACCGAAGCTCGTACAGACACTTCCATTATTTCATTTGCCCTGATGTTCATATGCCTCATACAGATCCATGCAATCTGACCATCGTCCCTGTATCTCACCCTATATAACCCAAATTTCTCTGCTATGTCCTTTCCACTTGAATACCTCCTCTCCCTTAAATCCACGACCCATTGTTGAGCTGTCCTTAGATCTTGTTGAATATTCCCGGAGCCTTCTACTGCCCTGCCTTGATTCCAACGCCCCTGCGCACGTCCTATAGCAGCACCCCCTGCAGCCCCAGTCGCAACTGCTCCTGCTGCGCCATAAAGAAGAGAAGAGTCAGCCAGATGCATTTCTCTTCGAAACTCACACAACATGTAAACCGGAGTGCATTCATCCCAGAAATCATGTTTGTTACCAACGTCCTTGAGAAGTTCTCTGTTCTAACAAAATAGAACATGTTGGGTACTTTCATTTATTCCAATTGGACGTTGTAGTTCACAAGATGGTTCACTTTGGAAAAATTATAATTTTCTTTCTTTTGAAGTTGCTAGCTTTGGCGTAGTTGAGATTACATCAGTCAATAACTATATTTAGTGTTCGGAACATGTACACTCTGTTCTTTTCAGCAAGTATCCTCTTCAAGTTGTCCATCCTCTTTGAGCTACAGAGTCCACTGAATCTAAAGCTTGGTAATAGCAATATTGTTAAAGTGCAAAAGTTTTTTATTTTGGTTGATTGTATCTAGTCTTATCACTTTTACAACTCATTACATTACTGAAATCTTCTAATGAAAAAGAACCCTGGTGTTTTTTCTTGTCAGATCTAGTATATCTCAATGTAAACTTCAATTAATTTCTCCTTTGGCGTTCGATTGTATATGCTTCATGTAATTTCAATTTCTTTTCATCTTCTTTCTTTTCTGGTTATCCCTTTCATCACCTTGTCATTCTTATCTAAAGAGGCCTTAACTGAGATCTCGAATACAAATTCTCAATATCCCTCTACATAACTCTCCTAAAAAACGTTCTCATTCTCCTTTTATTTTTCTTCAGTTTCCTCTTCCTTTTCTTCCACTTTTTATATGAGTATTTATTTTTTGAAATTTTAATGCAGAATCAAGAAAATGAACTATCACATTCACAGGAGTCATTCCCGATCTAGCTTGGAGTCCATCTCCACATAACGAATGAAGAGTTTGAGCTTTTTGAATAATACCTATTTTGACAGAATCTATTTCCTTAGTTTCATCAAAGAATGAGCTATTAATTTGCTTTTGATTTGATGTAGTTTCTTCATCCAGTACTACTCCAATCTCCTCTATTTTTCGGCCTCCTCATCTTTTGTCATCTTCTGTCTTTAGGTCTTCAAGCTCCTCTTCAAGTATTTTAAAACAGATACTAAATTGTTCTTGCATCTGTTTATTGAATTGTTGTTGTGAAGCATTGATTTTCTGCATCTGTTTGAGGAGGTCAGTGATTTTAAATCATTGTGTGAGCAAATCCATGTCATGATCGGTGCTCTGATACCACTTGTAATAAACCTCTTTTTGTGTATTGTTTGTTCTTGAAAAAATGGTAAAGAAAGTACAAAAATAGCTTGTCCAAACTCCAAAATACTAAAACTAATCTTCTACTATATTGCAAAACTATTGTAGACTTATATAGCCTATTATAACAACCCAATGATTCACAACCTACTAAATAACTTCTAACAACTAAGTTGTCAGCCCAACTAAACAACTAACTCAGCCCACTTGTCATTGATTCCGCGTCATTTTCTTCTTCTAGTAGCCCCTAGATTCATCTGTTAGAGCCTTTTTTTCTGCAATCCTAGGGCCTGTTTGGAAACGGGTCGAGGTCCTAGTTCAAGTCCTGGCTGTGGTTCTGGTTCTATAGTTGAACCCCGAGTTGAACCCTCAGCCAACATGCACTGCTAGCGTGTATACCGATTTTGTCTTTTCGCTTGACACATTATTTGAAGCGGGTATAGAAGTAACACACAACCCGAGGTGCTGAAAGTAAAAAACCATGCCGAGCTGCAGACATTGTCGGGGTGAATACCACGTCCGCTGCTGCCAATTTAATTGCTCCTTGCATTACCTGTAGCCGAAGCCTATTTATTGGGCTTGTGCATCTACCGTCTGGGTAAGAGAATTGGGGCCTGAGACAAGAAAGTCAAAAGCTGACAGTAAAAAAAAAAAGCAAGGCAAGGGAATATGTAAAAAATATATATATTACCTTCTGGTCTTCTTCCTTCCCTTCGAATTTTTTTTCTTCTCTTTTTCTCTATATTGTAACAGAGATTTGTTTTTTTTTCTCGTCCATCGCCATGATAGGCCTCGCCAAGCGCGAGTCGCGCGAATGGCAACTGGGCGATGTATGGAGGAATTAATGACAACCCACTTCTTCATTTTCTTTCTTGTGTCTTTCTTTTTCGTTTTTTATATGTTGTTTTCTTCTATTATATGTTTTTTGTTTTTTCAGGGCCGTCTTCTTATGTAGCTCCTTCTCTCCACTTTTTTTTTGTCTTGTCGTCTTCCTGTTCCTGTCTCAATTCTCTCTTCTTTTTCTCTTTCTATCTTCCCTTAGCCTGTTATGGAGAAAGTGAAGTAAACCCAAATAATAGGAGACTAAGGGATATTGCTTTCATTCAACTCTGTCAAATAACTTACACGTCTTTGGTCTTTGAAGGACTGTGAAAGCGGTGAAGAAATTTATCACAACTCATCCAAACGTGAGACGTTAGAAATTGAACGAGCAAAATGACGAAAAATCACCGAAAACCGACTTATGGCAAGAGGCATGACAGAGACAACAAAGGGTCCCGATGGTGGGGAACCTTTGACCAAAAGATCAAACTGGAAAGAGATATTTGATTCGTCGTCCAAATTGGCTGGATCCTGCAACTCTTCTGTGAGAATTTCTAGCAAATTTTGTACACGGTTATTCGGGCTTTGGTCGCCATGCCTCAGGCCTCACCGTTAGCATATACTTGGCAGATACGTGATGCGAAGGCAGACAAAACGCGAAAGTTACGATCGCGTGCAACTGAAAGTATGGAAGAGAAGAAAAATAATGAAGCTTTTACCTTGCGAAAAGACACCGAAAACCGCCTCAGGACTCTGGCGAACTCCAACTGATCGAGGCAAACAGAAACGTCACCCTCCGGGAGCTCAACATGCATCTCACCCAGGTCACGAGCCAACTGGAAGCCGAGAAGAAACATGGGGAGGAACTGAAACGAATCTGTTTAGCAAGCCAGGAGCAGCGCTGGTGGGAAGCTCCCATCGAAAAGCTAGGATTGCCACAGCTTCAGCAGTTGAAGGAGTCCCTTTTGTCGCTAACTCGCAAAAAATACCACCTCTGTCGCATTTAGAGGTGGTACTCGATGTTTTGAGCATAGCTTAGAGGCCACTGGGCGAAACTCGCAAAAGTCACTGGCACACCTGGGCGCATTTCGCGCCAGCGGAAAGCCAAGCGCGAGTCGCGCGAATGGCAACTGGGCGAAGCAGATGCCATTGAACTTGGGAAGGGGATGGATCCTGTGTATTCAATCAGTAGTTGGAGAAGCAGATGCCATAATAAATTTGCAAGGCAATGAACGACTGTGAGAATGGAGGAAGGAGAAGGGAGGAAGACGAGCGCATGCAACCTTGTACTGTAGGGTGTAAGACTGCAGACATCCTGTAACATAGGTTGTCAGACCGAAAGTATTCGTTATGCACTTTTTTAATACTTTAATGCCCAATCTGACGTTGCCACGTGTGCGCTAAATTTGAACCATGAACCACGCCAAACGCAGGTGTACAGACTGCGGCTTAAACCCTGGTTTGAATTGTAAAACCAGGACCTGGACCCATTTCCAAACAGGCCCCTAGTAGTTGTCAATGGTTAAGACTTTAAAATCTTCTGTATGCATCTTTATACCAAAGAAAAAATAAACGGGCTTTGATTTTGCTGGTTGCTTCAGTTTCCACAGGTTTTAGAATAATCGAGCGAAGAAGCACAAGGCAAATCCTTTTGAAAGAAGCGTCAACCAAAAATGTTCCAAATCTCCTGACAAGGAGAGATATAGCCTTAAGATTGGATCATATTTCCATAATGTTGATATTTCCTTTGGTTCTAATTCAAATTTCATAGCCTGACTCTGTGCACTTGAATAGACAATTGGAAGTTGGAACACCTCCTATTCAAACCATCATCTACTCTAGATCAGCTATGATTTTTGCATCTTTCAGTGTGTTTGTTTTTAAAATTTTATCAAAATTTTATTGAATTTTTGTGTTGGTGTTAAAAAAGATGTGGTATTAGAATTGATGAATAATTAATAAAAGTAAAAGTAAAATTTTGAAATGTAGAATAAAATTTTAATAAAATTTTTATTTAACAAACTCACTGTTTATCTTCCCGGCAGAGGAGGTGGAGGTGGGCTTGATTTCCAAACTATGGTCAAGTCCCGAAAGTATGCCTTTTATTTCTCAAGCAATGAATGCTTGCCCGAAGAAGAAAATAATATCCTATAGGCTGTAAACAAAGACTTATCTCCTCCTCTTTCTAATGGACAATGATCCTGACTTTCATCCGCGGTTAGTTAATTACAAAAATCTCTATCAAACTTTCTCACTTGTCCCAATATCCCTTAAACTTCAACTCGTGTCAATCCGCCTCTCAAAATTACGTAAATGTCTCAATTTCGTTTTTGACTCGGATTTAACGAAACCGTACAACACATACCGTCACACGTGCGTAACATGTGAGTTCCTTCATATTTAAAAGACAAATGACCCACCACAGGCTGCTTCACGGGGCACTTGCGCTTGAATGTGGAAGGAAGCTTGGGCGTAGGGGAAGACAGAGGCGGAGACGGACGTAGAAATTTCCATTGGGCTCCCGGTCCGAGTATGTGGGGACGATCGGGATCAGACGTTGATGCTCCACCACCAGGTCCTTCACCACACAGATGCATATATACAGTTACTCCTGCAATTCCTCCACCTATCGTGCTCACCGACCGTAAACGATCCCTGTCCGAAAATCCAAAATGTATAAACATAGGATTACTGGAGAGAGATGTCCAGTAATGCCAGTTTCAGCCTTCTTTGATTCCGATTCTATACAACACGTGCCTTTTTATCCACCCAACATTGGAGATTTTGAGCTTGAACTCGAACCACAGCCTGTGGTGTCTTTGTACTCTTGTAAATCTGTCCAAGTTTCTCTCCACTCAACAACCGAGTTAACACTCAAGTCAGTAGCTGCTCAAGATTCTTCTAAAATCACGTAGTACTTGATTATTTCTAATGTATTGACTTGTAAATTTATGAGAATATTGTGTAATCGAATACCTCTGTACTCTTCATAAATCTAGAATGCACGCCAGGTGCCTATGGTTATTTCAATGAAAATAGCAAACAGTTAGAATCTCAATTGTGTGTGTATGTACTACTATTGTAATCCTTCATCAATTCCCTTGTTCAATACCCAACAATTATGTTGATTGATTCACAATTAACTCCACAAATAGCCTCAAAAGAATAGTGGACTGTATAACATGCAGAGCACATTATAAAGTCAAACAATATAGAGGAGAAAAGTAGTCTTTTCTATCCGGATTTTCACAAACAAGATCTGGCTATTACATGCAGAAGAAATCATAATGTCAAAGAATTTACACAAAGTACAGATGAAAACTGTAAAGAGGCTCTCAGTCCTTCAACATTACTTCCAACGACAAACCAATTGAATGACAACTCACCCATATATGTTATCAGTTCACCCGATACAATTGGTTTAAATAGGAACCACCAAATGAAAGGGTTGTAAAAGCATTCCACACTTTGAAAAACTACCTATACAAGACTTGGAAACAAATAAAATCTGAAAAGTAAGAAAAGATAAAACAAAAAACACCTACTCGTTCAGTCTTTCTTTCTTTTTCTTTTTTCTTTTTTTGTTACATTTTTTCTCAAACAGCTCAGAGTTTATACAAAGGAACCACTGATTCTTTCACTTGAGCAATCATTCACCTGCAGTACATAAGATGGTTCGAGTAAGTAAAGAAACAACCCAATTAAACTACCTCATCATATGTTCAGACCAACGCACCTGGTCCTAGAGCTCCCCAGAGTGAGCTCTAGTTCATCTGATCCACACTCTTCATGAATCCTCCCTCCCTCCCACTGCTTCACTAGGCCTGTTGCATTGCTTCCAAATGCAAACTCGTCTGAAACTGCTTCAGACAAAGGAATGTTGGCAGTGTGATCACAGCCTGCTGCAATTGCTTCAAACCATTCTGGATTAGGAACAATTTGGCATCCAGGGCTCGGTGGAGTGGATGATGGAAGGAATGAGTAGTGCTGGCCCACCCAGCTTGGACGGGCCGACTGGTCATCCCAATCCGTTTTGAATCGGGGTGTGCGAGTAGTTGGGGAGCTCAGTGGAGGGGTGACAGGGGCACTGATTGAACCGCCACGGATGTAGAGATGAGGGAGTTTGGAAGAGGAGGTCGAAGATGATTCAGATGATAGATTTATGAGCCATGGGATAAGGGAACTGTCGTCAGCAGGGTTGCAGGACCGGAAATCAGGTCCGATTTTTGGACCGGAATACGGTCGGACCAGATTTCTGGTCCTACTAATATAGAGGACTAGACTTATAAGTGGTCTAGTCTAGTAGAAAATCGTCCCGTCTGGACCACTTTATTTTTAAATAAAAAACCTTAAGTGGTCCAAACCGGTTTTATTTATTTATAAATAAATAAACCTTTTTTTAAAAAGATTTTAATGACTCTGCCACTACTCAAGATGCACTCTACGCAGAATGCCTCCTGCGCAATGCTTGGGTCTTCTAGACTCGGTAGTATATACTTTTATTTTTTAAAAAAATATAAAATGCAGTCCGGACCAGACCTGACCGATTCCTAAAAATATTAGACCGGACCGCATTAATCTGGTTTTATGAAACCGGTCCAGACCGGACCAGATTCATCTGATAAAAACCACAGAATCGGCATGGTCCGATTTTGTGGTCCGGTCTGCGGTCCAGTTCTGCTCAGCCCTAGTCAACATTCAGATTAGCAACATAGGAGGATGAAGCTGGGTTGGGAAAGGAAGAGGAGTCTGGGCTTGGGCTGTAATGCTGTATGACGCACATGAACGAGTAACCATTAGGAGCAGATACATGACAGACAACGCCGAGGAGGAGAGAGAGCTATTAGTCTTCGTAGGTAAGAACAACTTGCCAAACCATATTAATGGAAGTACGCCATGAAAAGCTTGTTGCGCAGCAGCGCCAGTGCTCATCCCTAAGTCTTTTAATATGAAGACGGTGGGATGGAAATCATACGCAAGACATCCCCAAGTTCGCCTGTAGAATTGTTTCAACTAATAAATGGATTTTTAGGGCAGTTTTATCTTTTAATATAAGAGAACTCACGTGATACACACGCAAGACAAAAAATGTAGTACGACATTGTTAAAAATGAGTAAAAAAGCGAAGATGTTACGTTTAAGTAAGTTTAAGGGACCGGATTGACACAAGTTAAAGTTTAGGGGATAGTGAGATAAGTGAGAAAGTTTGAGGAATATTTTTGTAATTAACTCAAAAAACTTACTCCACGTTTGATGTCTTGCCTCGTGGATTGGGCGTAGGCCATCCCTCTGACTCGAAAACTTCTGGCCAATGAAATGATATTCTGATTCATTTGTGGCGCTTGTTATGACCATCGGTCAGTCCATCATTGCCAAACAGGTCGTACAAGCTGGTTGCAGAAGTGAACCTTGAGGATGGTTAATGATCAGCGCTGATAGCATGCCAAGCTTTTCCAGAGCTGGAAAACAGTACTTCAAATAAATGACAGACAGTAATCTAATTTACCTGCACTCCCGAGGGACAAGAGCATGACCCGTGACACAACCCTTTGGCGTGTTGTCACTGTTGTTGGAAGAAAGAGCCCACTTTGGACCTCATTTTTTTTCTGTTGAATCCCTTTCATGATGGAGCTATAGCTGATGCAAAAAGTTTGAAAATGTAGGACCTGCATGATATATGCAAAGGCCCCTCACCATTTGAGTTGTTGTTTTGTGTATCTTTTGTAATCACTGCATCCTTGCAACTTGCACCAAAATACCCATTTTCTGTTGTCTTTCTTTGCAGGGTTATCTGGTTATAGTCTCTGCAAGAATGCAAGGATACCAGATGCTGGCCGTACGTGTCTGGCCGACCACATGGTTTGTCTTACATATCTATGAACCACAATCGCCTAAAAGATGAAGATGCTTCTTACCTAATCAATAGCAAAAGACTTGTGTTTTCATGCCACTTGTGTGTGCCTTTGCACCATGCGATTATTCGAACATATCCGTCGCTCTGTCCTTTTTTCTTTTTTCTAATTTGCTGTTCTCTTTTCTTGTCTAAAGCCCCAGTGCGCCTAACTTTGTTGACTAAAATTAAATAGTTTGCTTGTCATTCCATTCCTTTTTCCACATGCCGACCGTCTCTAGTTGGTAGTTAAAACAATCGGATAAAGTTTCCAAAACAGCAAAAATAGACCACCAAATTCAAAAGGAAATCCCAGATAAGGCCCTCAACTTGTTAGAACAACTTCGAAGACTTGAGGCGGACCTATTTTCGGTAATTCCTTATTTTGGATTATTGTGGGATTTTTGGTGCAGTCCTAAAGGCTTCCAAATTGACCTACCAGTTGCTTACACTTATTGATTGCCCACAAGACCACAAAGAAGTTCCTTGTTTCTCTCATCAATTTGTGCAGCCCTTTAGACTCAAATCAGTTATAGTAGGACAAAATTAAAGGCGGCCAAAATTTGGGGTTTAAAATATTGGTAGACAGCAGGAATGAAAAAGGGATGAGAGTTGATTTGGGATATTCAAACCCACCTTCTTCTTTGAATAAGTTTTTCCATATTTGTTATTTAAATTGTGTTGCTAATTCTTTGAGACTATTTTAGAGATTTTAGTTTCATAATTGTCCGATTTGTATGAAACAAAATGACTGTACAGATCTCGAGACTAGTTGAAATGCGTAATCGAACATCCTATTAGAAAAAAAGGAAAGTAATTTTAAATGAGAGGCTTCTTGCCTGAAAGAATTGAAACATTATCAGTCAATGAAAAAAGTATTTGCCTAAGAAATTTCAGCGAGTAGTTGTTATAGTTAGCTTGAACATTTAACTGGAAATGAAAGTGATGTTTGTTTTCCCAATATTTCGAGACATGAAAATTTTCAGCAAGACATATACATTCTAAAAATTTTAACTTTTATACATATATTTTACTTTTCACGATAAATCTCAATAAAGTACTCAAAATTTCTCAAATATTCCTCATGTGACAAAACTACCTACCCAAGCATGCTGAAACTCCTTTACTACTTTCTTTCTAAAAATTCATGGAGACGCCATCTTCATCTCAACTAGAAAGTAAAATCTTTTTCTATATTATTTTGGAAGATTATGCTGAAACTATACATCAAATGATTATTCATCTTTCTATCATTAGTAAAGTAAGAGTTTAACCAAGATATGAGAGAGAGTTTTATAATAAAAATATATTTTTAATTTTATCCCTTTTTTTAACAAAAAAAAATACTTCCACCTTCCAAACACAGTAAAAAAAAAAGAAGAAGATTAAGAACAGAGGAGTGAAGCTTAAGCAACATTATTCCAACCCACATGTTAAAACGAAAAATTAAAAAAAAAACTTTTAAAGTCGGATTAAAAGGGTAACTTGAAGTAGCCGTATTAGTATAATAATGAAGAAACAGGTTCAAGAAAAGCACTCGATGGGAAATTGACCAAGAGCCTGGCAAGCTTTCCCCAACTCATCAATCAAGAGTCTTCCGAGTCATGAGTGCACAAATTGCATTGTTTGGTGTGCGATAACAGCCCCTACCAGATTTCACTATTTTTTTCTCTAATCATCCCACACCGAATGGCCCGATGATCACAGCGCATATATGAGATTGTGTGTACAATTAGTAAAGATTTCAAGTTCGATTCCTTCAAGAACGATGACTTAAATGAGAGATCATGGACTGTAATTAATTATGTCGTAGGTGAGTTATTCTCGTATAAAAAAAGAAATTTTTTTCTCTCATCAACATTAAATTGGCTTTTAATAATAATAAGTTAAGAGAAATTTCGTTTTACTCAAATCAGGGTAATGTTCATTTTAATTTTTTTTTATAATTCAAATTCATTCACAAAATTATCACAGAACATCTTAAGAATTCAAATACAAACAACAATACATTTAACATAATCTTCAACAATTTTTTACTTTTTTATTTAACACAAATTTTCTCTCTTTACACTTTTCACATCATTTTAATATTTTTTATTAAACAATTACATCAAATCACCTCTCTCTATTATTTACACAAATACCTGTAAAGCATTATTTTACATAAATATTCAAAATTCTACATTTTTTTACTACGCGAACGCCGTGGTTATCATTGTCATAAGCTATCTCTTTATTTTACTTGGTCCAATAAAAATAGTAAGAGTTTAATGGGTAAGGGTGAAAATATAAAATAATTGTTTTCGGGTACAATTCCCATAAATTTTGGTTATTAATTAAGGTTGTGTTTGTGTTGAAAAATTTTTGGTATTGGGTTTTGTGTTGGTATTGGGTTTAGTGAAAAAGTGAAGAGAGATAATTTTTTATATTTTTTATAAGAGAGAGAAATTATATTGTAATATTTTATTGTAATTTGGTGAAAAATATTGTGATATTTTGAGTGTAAACGCACCCTAAATCAAACTCGGGAAGTAGTTTAAAGGAATCCTCCTACGTAACTTATTCTGACCAAAATTTGAATTGTATAATTTAAATAATTGTTCATAGGACGTACAGATCTATGGTTATTGTATTTGCAATTAAAAATATATTTTGTTTTTTCCCGGGGACGAAGCTTTTGGATAACCTTACGGTTGGTTTGGTGCCGTGTGAGCAACAGAAGAGAAACGACGTCGTCTGAAAAGGTCCTAACTCCTAAGGCTTTTAGCCTTTTACATGTGAAAGGGAATATGGTCTCTCCCTCCTGACCTCCTCCAGTGGACTCTAGAGAGAGACAAAGAAAAATACTTCTATAAGAAGAAGGAGAAAGTAAAGCCAAAGCCGAACCAAAGCAGTTCCATCTCGCTCAGGAAGAAAAGAAAGCAGCTTCGTTTCAGTTTTGTGGATAACTCGAGGTTTCTTGGAGGAAGAAGGGCGTTCCAGTAATTTCCAAGTCCCCTTCCTTCCACAGATCCATGTTCCGTAATAACCACCACCACAACGGTCCCACCATCTCTGGCAGCGGCGGCGGCGGGTGGTTCTGGTTAATGGCGCGGGTGGCGACGACGGATGCGGCTGTGATTTTCACGGCTCTGGCCGGGGTCGCCTTGGTCGCCGCCGTAGTTCTCACTGCTCGTAGGTAAATAATGCCTGACCAAAAAAGAAATATTTTCACCTGCTCAGAAAGGACACACCTACTATAGCTGCGAAACCCTAGAGAAAAAATCTCGTAGGAATTTTCGGTGTTCAAATAGATGAAAGCTCTAAGACGAAGTCACACTTCGTCGTCGTCGTCTTCGAATTCGAACTCCAATTCCTCTCCTTCGTCGTCGTGGATTCACTTGCGTTCGGTTCTATTCATTGTTGCTTCTTCCTCACCAGCTTCTTGTTCTTCCTCTGATCGGTGAGTCCCTTTCTTCCTCTCTCTATAGCTTCTTCTTTAACTCTTATCTCTCGCTGTCTCTTTTAAGCTCTAGTTTCTGTAATTTCTTTAGTTGCGCTCAGATTTCTGTAAGTTCACTGATTCGATCTAGATCCCGATTCCGGAGTGCTCCAAATCGTATTTCCAGTAGCAAGCGTTAGCTCAATTTACTTGGTTTAGCCGGGGTTTTCTTTTCGGGTTAATTTGTATTCTAGGTCACTTAGTTGCGTCGTCTGTCGTCCTGTTTAAGCTTGTGTTTGCTTACGTTGGGTTGGTCCATTGCCTAATTCACTGTCTTACTTTGTTTGTCGGTGATTCTTTTTCTGTTTATTGGTGCTTCCGGATTGACACGATGCAGTAGCTTATAAACTAGTTTCTGAGTATAAGAGTCGAAGAGTTTGGGAATGAATGGATGAACATTTATCATGATCTCTATGCAAGATTGGTTCTCATGCCTGGTAATACTATGTATCTGATGTGTTTTCAAAAATAAATCCAGCTGCGAAGCTGATTGCTTTATATGCTTATCCGGACTCATGCATCCCCTTCTCTCTCTCTTTCTCTGTGTTCCTCATTCACTCTCGGTTTCTCTTTTTAGTATTAACCATTGATTGGCTAAACTGTAATTGGTGGAATTGTGCTGATGTAGCCTATTCCGATATTTGGAATTGAAAGTTTTATGAGTTTGACAATATGATGCAAAAGAGTGGTGACCGATTGTATATGATCATGTCCTTTTTTTTTGGTTGGGGGCTTAATTAGAACTACGACGAAAATAGTTGAACTTGTGCTTGAAGGATAAACTAACACTTGTATTTCTTTGTCGCATAACACAAACGCTTTGCCTTTGCATGTATTGAAAGTATCTGATTTTGCCGATGAGTGCTCACTCATTCCAAAAGGTTTTGCAAGGAATTCAACCTGAAAGTTGTATGCTTTGACAACCTCTTCTTTATGCTGGCATGATGTTTTCATTCATATATCTCCTATAAATTTTTGTGAGATTTTTGGGTACTCTTGTTTTTGTATCAATGATAATTAATTTTTGTCATTCTTTCACTTTCAGAAGTCGTCTCAAGTCACCGTGGTCGCGCAGGAAAAGAAAACATGCCCTTTCACCTCGGCAATGGAAAAGTTTGTTTACACCAGAGGGGAAGCTCCGTGATGGCGGAGTTAATTTTTTGAAAAAAGTTCGCAGTGGAGTGAGTTACCATTCTTCTCATCTATTTTATATCTTTGCTCTCACAAATGTGGAATTTCTGACCTTTAATGTTTGTGTGACTATTGCTGATTATTCATCTTGCTAATTCATGGTTCAGGGTGTTGATCCAAGCATTAGGACAGAGGTTTGGCCTTTCCTCCTAGGAGTGTAAGCATGCTCTCTCTCTCTCTCTCTCCCCTTTTCTTTTGGGCCTGTGTGTGTGTGAGCTTGCTCATGCAAAGAAGAAATAGAGTACTACTTTTATTTACTATCCTGTATGGGTGTGACAGGCCTTGTTATCTCATAAACATCCACAAATCTATTTCTCCTAGGATGACTTTGATCTTTGATTCCTGGCATATCCTTGGGGAGATTTTGGAGTTCCTTTTCCTTTCCTCCTCAAGTCTAATGACTAATTGATTGGCTGATGTATATATCCAACTTTCCTTGTGCATGCTGCTGTAGAAATCTGTACGACTCTATCCCCTACCATCCTGCTCAATCATTATTGCCCCTTGTCATCTGCAGCTATCCTTTTATCAGTTGTTTTTTTCGTTTCCCTGACGGTGCCTGATTTGGCGCAATTAGGTTGGCAAAACTACTTTGGAGACTGAAACACTATACTCCTTTCCATTTTCCCAAGCCGCTCATTCTTGGGTTTCAGATTGTTTGTGGGTCCTTGTCTAAAGCAATTGGTCACCTTAACTGGAGGCTAGATAGATACTAGTTTTTCGGTAATTATAGCTATATGTTAATCAGTTAAAGTCAGTCTTTGGTTTTTGGATGCTCGACCCATGGTTTAAGATTGAAATTTGTGTATCTACCATTGATAAAGTAAATATCTTAAAACTTTAGAATCTTCTTCTCAAATTGATACGGAAGAAAATACAAATAACTTTTTTTTTTGACAAGTAAGAAGTATTATTAACGAAAGAAGAGAAGCATCAGTACATGTGGTACTGTAGCAATGCCGCTGTTCACAGCATTCCTTGAATTAAAAACTTGGCTTCAATGTACACTTGAAGCAAATCTTTGTCCAGTTATGCATTTGAACGGATCAGCACCAGCTGTAGCGCCACTACAAAGTGCTTTTCTGTTGATTAAAAGTTCACTAACTAGTTTATAAAATCTTATGTTAATCGCTGCTGCTTTTTTCCAACCCCAGCCTTATGCTAATGTCTTTCACAACAGCATTTGAAGTTCTGAATCGTGGGCTTATACAACTTGTTTCCTAGATCATTGTGTCATTTTCACTATATTATGTCACTTATCATCATTGGAGCATATTCTTCCACTTTGCGGTGCATATGTTTAGATGTGCTGAGCTGATTTATTATTGTTCATGTATGTGTTGCCTTTGTGTCTTAGGGAGGTATCACACCTCCGAGTGCTGATTGAGTTTCTTTTCTCAACAGCTATGATTTGAACAATTCAAAAGAAGAAAGAGATGATATAAAAACCCAGAAAAGGTATGTACATGGACTTTGGTCTAAAGGTTTGATTTATTAATTCCAACCAGTTTATTCACCATGGATAATTTCAGTGGGGATGTTATGTGTATTTAGCTATTTTTCTTCTCCTTAGCTTCTAGTCTTCATAATGATTCTGTGCTTATCTCTGGATGCAGAAAGGAATATGAAAAACTTCGCAGACAATGCCGGCGACTTCTAAAACGTGGCAAAGAGGGCTTTAGTTTTAATGAGGCTAGTAGAATCAGCTGTGATGGCTACAGCGAGTGTCTCGCTCAAGATGCAGATTCTCCTAGCTCTGAAGAAGTGGTTAGTGCCAGGGAATCCCTTTCTAGTGGGGAAAGGAGCCCAGAGATTGAAGACTCCGACAATCATTCTGGTGCATTGTTGGAAAGTGATAGTGGAAGACGAATCACAAATGCTGATGCGTCTACCTTAGACACTGACTCATCTGACTCAGACTCCTCTGAAGAACAAGAAGTCAGTCAGACTTTCCCGGCAATGGAAGAGAGTGATGCTGACATGGCTTGCAAGGAGGATTCTTCTCCCTCAAGAACAGAAGTCTCATCAAAATTTCACAGTGATGAAGATTTTGCCTCTTGGCAGCGAATCATCCGCCTAGATGCTGTACGTGCCAATGCAGAATGGATACCATACTCCCCATCTCAAGCCACAGTTTTGGAGGCTAGGGCACGGCGCTCTGCCGAGGCTGTGGGATTGAAGGATTATGATCACCTTGAACCCTGCAGGATCTTCCATGCTTCTCGACTGGTTGCCATTCTTGAAGCGTATGCACTTTATGACCCTGAAATTGGCTACTGTCAGGGCATGAGTGATATTCTTTCTCCAATAATTACTGTTATTACAGAGGATCATGAGGCATTCTGGTGTTTTGTGGGTTTCATGAGGAAGGCTCGGCATAATTTTAGACTTGATGAAGTGGGAATCCGAAGGCAACTCAGCATTGTTTCAAAAATTATCAAGTCAAAGGACTCCCACCTTTATAGGCACTTGGAGAAGCTCCAGGCTGAGGATTGCTTTTTTGTTTATCGGATGGTGGTGGTACTATTTAGGAGGGAATTAACATTTGAACAGACAATTTGCCTCTGGGAGGTAATGTGGGCTGACCAGGCTGCCATTAGGGCTGGGATTAGTAAGTCTGCATGGGGCCGGATAAGGCAGCGAGCCCCACCCACAAACGATCTGTTACTTTATGCAGTTGCAGCTTCTGTGTTGCAAAGGAGGAAATTGATTATTCAGAAGTATAGCAGCATGGACGAGATTCTAAGGGAGTGTAATAGCATGGCTGGGCATCTTGATGTTTGGAAGCTCCTGGATGATGCTCACGACTTGGTGGTGACCCTCCATGACAAGATTGAGACATCCCTCTAATGGCTTCCACAGTTGTCATAATTTATATGGCTGCAGTTCCCTCTAGCGAGTTGGTTCTTTAAGGCATTAAAATATTTTAGGCACTGCATGAAACAAGCGGCTGATGTGCTAAATGTGGCCCAAAAGGGGACGTCATATTTGCTTATTCTGCTTCTGCTCACTTTCGAGGCTCAGTCATTCGAACTATTACATTGAATGCAGGCACTTCTCTTTTAAAAAAAGCCTCCCTCCTAAGAGAAGAATCACGGCAGGTAGGTCAGGGTCGGCGGATTATCAATTAATATTTACACTATTTGATGAGGAATATAAATATGATCCCATATTTATATTCTCAGTAACTGTCTTGGAATTGTGAACTATATGCTCTGGTGTTGCAGGTAGTGCATTGTGCAAAACATGCCACCTTGCTTGTTAAATCTTCTGGCGTTTATTTATTTATTTTATTTTATTAAAGAGTTGTTGGAAGGGTTTTATCAACCCGGTGGCCATCTCTTTCTTTGTTTTGCCTTCGTATGAAAACCTTAAACACTGCTTGGAGTCACGCCGTCCCTAGTCTGTGGGCGGTGGAAAGAAAACCTGAAACATGGTCCTATTTCTGAGTCTTGTAGTACATGTGGAGCCAGAAGCCGCCGACAGGTAGGGTCGGTGTGTGGCATAGTTTGCATCCGCGTCTTCACCTACACCTACCGTAGCACCAGTTGCCAGAACAGTGATACTTGACATGTGGAGGGAATATATGTTGGTCAGTTTATAAACGTAAAGAAAAGCGGCACCTCTTGAGCTAATTTTTGGAGTTCGAGAAGATTTAAGATCACTTAATATTGGTATCAGAGCCCAAGTATATTAATAAGTCTCGGATCCAATAGTCCATAAGAGATATAGGTTATCTCCTCCTAACCCAAGACAAGATGTGAGGGAGAGATTGTTAGGGTCAGTTTCATATCGGTTGTAGAAGGGGTTTATGGTCAATTTATAAGTGTAAGAGAAATCCTCACCACTTGAACTAGCTTTTGAGGTTGAGAAGGTCCAAAATCACCCAACGAAACAGTAAAAAATGTCCACTGTGAACGTGATGCTCATAGTGAAGTCCACGAAATCCTGGACAGGAAATTCACATGAGAGGTTCTCACGCGGAATGCTTCTCTCTCTAAAATCAATTTGCTGTGATCAATGGTTCTTCAGTTTCTTGGAGCTAAAGACATGCCCCAAAATGGTGGAGAATGTTGTTGATCCTAATTTTTTTTTTTTCGAAGCAAAGATAATATCATTCAAGAACAATACAACATTAAACAAAACCATAGAAGCGGAAATGGAGAGATTACAAACTGAAGGAGCACAACATAGAGGATCTAAAGGGCCGACTATTAAAGGCATAGAACCCGTTATAGAAAAGCAAAAGGACCAAAGGTCCACCGCAAGTAACCTGAAACAGCCATAAACCATAACGATCACAAAGGAGTCTAAGACCCAAACCCACATAAGGGTAGATGCTAAAGGCAAAGTTGGTCGCCGAAGGAGAGGATGCATTCCATGGCACCTCGATCCCACTTCCCCTCAGAATCGATTATGCCAACACCCGTCAAGAAGGGAGATGCACAAGAGTGGCTCTCAGCAAAAGACGAAGCAAGAACAAGCGACTCCGCGCACCAATAGGGGCGTGGAAGCACACGATTCAACATCGAGCCACGTGGCCGGAACAATTAGTATGCCCTCATGATAACAGACCAGTTCTACAATCATTTAGTATCGGAATAGGGATCACACTGCATCATTGCATGCATTCAGGGCCCTACCTGAGAGCCAAGAGGAAGATACCAGTACTAAGATACTCAGACAGAGCACTCACGACAAAATGGAAGCAACATTTATTTCCCTCCAATAATAAACTCATGAACACCCCTCCCTATGGGACAGTCAACCTTGAATTCAATTACAGCCAGTAATTGCTACTAGAATTGCCCATCGATTGAAAACAGCCATCTTGCTTATCGTCCAGGAAAACTAATGAGAGTTCAGTTCACACATCATTGACATATCGGGATGGAGGGACTAGTGCTCAATTCTGACACGTACAAACATCACAGAGAAGCTAAAATACGAAAAGCAACAGTCACTTTTAATTGTTCGAATGTAAAATGACTAATCCACAAAAGGGCATATTGCAAGTAGTAATGGACTAACTACTCTTTTTTGGTGAAGTGTCGGACAGCAAAGGCTAAACCCAAGATGAAGAGGGGAAGTAGAAACTGTAAGATCTTGATAACAAAATCCGGGGTCTTATCAGGGGCGTGAGAAGCTTGCAGGGGTGGAATGTAAGTTCTTTTTTGTGGCACAGTGGATGCATCAATCTTGCCAATGTAGTATTTCTCCATCAGCTCTCTAGCAGAATCACTGTGCCCCACATCTTCAAAATCATTTGTTGCATCCTTCCCTGCAATATTCGAACAAAAATAATCTTTAACACGCTGTTCGTCAAGTATAATGGCCATTCTGTAACAATTAACAGAGTAGCCATACCTGTTGCAGACAAAAGGACTTCATCACCTCCAGGATGCTCCTCCATGAATGGGGTTACGTCATAAACCTAAAATTGGGTGTCAATGCCTTTACAATAAAATATGCAACACAGCAAAATAAAGAACCAGAACAAAAGTTGGTGCTTTCAGTCAACATATTTTCTTTGAAGAGTTGTGTTCCAAAAGTTTTCCAGCTATAGGTGAACCGTGGCACATTGATGCTTACTTTGATGGGCATACATTTTCAAGAAACTTTATCAGCTTAAAATATAAGAGACTCACCTACTTATAAAAAAAATATATAAGAGACTCACCTAAAAGGACGGCCACTGTTTAGCTGGTAAAACATTGCTAGAACGCAACACTCATGGCAAGGACTGCTCCTGATCAGTCCTATACCCCCCCGAACAAAATAGAAACAAAAAATGACTAATGTATTTCCCATTTTACGTCCCTTACTAGCTAGTGCACTAACCAGTGACCTAGAGCACATTACACTAAACAAAGAGTTGTCTTGATAGGAGTTGATCATGGGTGAAGCAGGATAAATCTCGGGATCACAGACTAAAAGTAAGCTTTTGTGCCTAAAACGCAGCGCTTTACCACCAAGTACACCTAACCAAGCTCATAAAAGACAATGGACAAGAAGAAAATGAAAAGGCAAAAGGAAGGAAGTAGGTATGAAGAGTGGAAAACCATACATTCTGGCATTGCTATTGAGCATTGAGGTACATAAATTGTACCCAGTTAACAAAGAGTCTACTGCATCAGACTGATTCTGTAAAACAGGAGGGAAAATTCATGGTAAATGGACTCGGCAAAGAAAGGTTGGATTTCTCCCAGATACGCTTAAGGAAGAAATAGACGAGGAGATATAGGATGCAGTGAAACAAAAAAAAAAAGGGCCAAAATCTGATATAGGTACCAAAGTATATCCTACCCAATAGAGACTTTTAGATTTTACCAAGCTTCATTTACTAATTTTCCCACATTTCATCATGAATTAGTGTGATTTCCTCAAATATATGACACAGAAAACAATAGCCTTTATGCAACCAAACCTGATAAGTCTATTTGTCGATTTTTTTGGAAATTATTTTCCAACTACCAGAAGCAATCAGAATTCTGCTTTCTTACAATTTTCTCAGATGTCTCAACAATCGAACAGATACTATTAGATCAATCCAGAAAATAGATCTTCTATATTGAGGGGAAAATCAAAACAAAACAAAAAACCAATAAAGATCTGACCTTCCCAGAAATAATTAACCAACAATCTTTGGTCTTGTTGTGCTTTGCCACTTCTTCGAAAGGGTGAACCTTTGAATCTGAAGCCATTTTTCACTGACACCAGCCACGCAAACACAAAAACTTGAGAACCCATTGACGTTTATAAACCCAAAACCAAACAATATAAACGTGGGACAGATCTAAAGCACCAAACTAAAACATCCACCAACCACAAAAACACCCGACAGAAAAGAAATAACAGAACCCATCAAATTCCATGGAGAAAAAAAATCTCAAATTTATCAAGAACAGTCACAAAAAGGAACAGAAAAGATAGATTTTGAATCGGGATCAAGGAGCTGGGGAATATTTCTTACCTACAGACAGAAAGATATGAAAGACAAAAGGTTCAGATCCTCTCTGCTCTTAGTTGTTGTCAAAGTCTGACAAACTGACTAACTGCGACGATAATGGCGTAACGGGGGACCATGAACTTTAGTTTATAGTCGAAGATCTCGAAGGATATCAATAATAATAATAATAATAATAAAATCTGCTGACGATAGGGTTGGGAGACCTTATGCTCTGCTTGTTTGACTTTACGAAATACTCTCCTTCCTTACTTTTTTTTTTTTTTTTTTTTTTTTTTTATCAATTTTCACATTTTTTTCACTTTTCCACCAAATTTTTCACTGTTTTACTCTCTTCTCATTTTTTTCATCCTATCCTAGTACTTAAAATTATAATTTCTCTAAAATTTTACTTATCAAACACAACTTTCGTTGGTGTTGGTAAAATTATTATTTTTTTAATTTGTTTACAAATTTCATAATGGTCAAAATTTTGATAAGCAAATTCATTAGAGTAAGCGTGCCTCGTGATGTATTTTAAATGCATTCGTTTTATCTAACTTATTTCCATGATACATCTCAATTTTTAGGGGCTGTTCGGTTTGTTTGTATTCTCAGAATTTTTTGAATCCTGAGAATACACAAACCGAACATGTTTTTTAACATCACCTAAAAATAACTACCGCACGCATACCAATAAAGTTAACATCACCTAAAAATTTTCAAAACACAAAAAATTCTCAAAAAACTACCCAACCGAACATCCTCTTAATCTGGTTAAAAAAAATCTTAAAATTTTTAACCAATCGGGATTTTACTTTTAATAATACAGTTTGGAAAAATACATTTTTCACAACTACCTTAGGTTTGACACTTTGCACCCTAAACTACCAATTTTGATACATTACCCTTTAACTACCAATTTTTGACACTTTGCACCATTTTTCAAAATTTGATATAAAAATGACAATAGTGCCCTTGACACATTTTGTATATAGTAAAGATATTATTGTAAATTTATTAATTTATCAAGAGTATTATTATCAAATGGAGGGTGCAAAGTGTCAAAATTGGTAGTTTAGGGTGCAAAGTATCTAACATCGGTAATTTGAGGGTGCAATGTCTTAAAGATGGTAGTTTGAGGTGCAAAGTGTCAAACCTATGGTAATTTAAGGGTGAAAAATGTATTTTCCCCGTATAGTTTTGAAATCCCGCATTCGAGTGATTGGTAATTCTCCAAGCCTAAAAGTAACACAATTCAAATAAGCTCACTAAATGACTTTTTTTCTTCTTCTAGATAACACTAAATGACTTGATCATATTGAAAAATCTTAATAGATAGAGACAATTTTTGGAATACATCATCATTTGTGCATTATTTTACCCTAAAATATAGTTTCATATTTAGATGAAGAATTTAATATTTAAAGACTAAAATATCAATTTTCAATCATTTGGAAACAATAACGTAAGACATTGCTGCAACTAAAATCTACCATCAAAAGTTTGAAATGAACCTTTTAAAAAAAATAAAATAAGAACAGTGGCATTTAACCTTTTTTTGTATTAAAAAAATAATATGAACAGTTGCATTTAACTTTGTTTATGTAAGTGACGAGAGAAATTTCAAAATCTCAAGTCCTTGTGATTGCAAGTTTGGTGATAAAATCATAAAATATGAGCGGAGGTGATTGTCTAATTTAGCTTCTTATGTTTTGAGAGAAGATAATCTTAATCGTAATTCAAAATTTAATTATCATTGTTAGAATATATCTTGTGTTAATCTCGCATTATTTATAAAGTGGGTTGCTTGTATTTGGATCTTATAAATAGAATCTCTTTAAATAGTGAAGATGTAATCTTAGGATTTTGTTGGGTGGACATAGACTTATTCTAAATCACTATAAATCTCTTTATGCTCTCAAATTACTAAATCAATCTTAAATAGGAGTCCTAATTACAATCTTTAACACATCTAGCGTTATAACTATCAAATTTTATCAACTTGTACCCTTAAAAAAAGATTCAATTGTAAAAATCATGCTACGTGCGTTAAAAATGACTGAATTTTATATTAGAGCGTAAATTGATTGATTTTAAAAATTTTGAGTAATTTTTTTTTCATATTTATAAATAGGACCCATGTTTGAGATTAATTATATAGT
The DNA here is from genome assembly GCA_963930655.1 of Myrica gale. NCBI lineage: Eukaryota > Viridiplantae > Streptophyta > Magnoliopsida > Fagales > Myricaceae > Myrica > Myrica gale. The sequence continues at coordinate 24,414,283 of OZ005611.1, forward strand.
TTGAGGGCGCAACAGTACTTTTGCCCATTAACTAAAGACGTGGAAGAAACATCTTTGCCTCTTTGGTGCCAGGTAGCCATGTCTCATGAGGAGGTTTAAGGTCACAATCGTCACCCATTCTTTATGCCTTGGCTAAACGAATCGCAGAGCAAATCGCTGCTGATAGGCCACTAAAATTCAATGAATATTCTTGTAGATGTTGCAGGAGGTGTCCTAATAATTCATCCCCTTGGAAAGGAACTCGTGGTTTCACCGGAGATTGTGCTTCCCGGAGGCTGTTCGGAGAAGTCCACGCTCCCCGTACATGAACCTACTTCTTTTGTGTGACACGATCCAAATTATCAGACCAAATTCATTGTCTAGGAAGAGCTTGATTTTTTAATTATATGTAAAAAAATATATTAAAGTACTGCTTCGTGCGTCGCATGTGTATAAAATAAGATCAAAAGGCAATTGAAATGGAAGAAATGTTTTGGCTCATTCGAATAGCCACACTCCAAATGGATGAACTCTTACCGAGATTTTCCTCGATGATCTCCACCATTATAATTTATTACATGGGCTTTATAATCATTTCTAAGTGATTCTGGGCCCAATTAAGGTTCTAACAAAAAGCACAACTTACTCAGCCCAATTGGCTACAATGTATGCGACTCTCCTCTCTCAAATTTAATTCCTACTTTTGTCTCTGCATGTATAGGACTCAATGGGGAGGGATGTGAATCTGTTGACACGCAGATTACGACGCGTCGAGAAGAGGACTTGCTTCCGTTTGGTTTGATATAGAGTTGAGTTCTACGGGAGAAGCCCGTCCTCACATTGAGATAGAACTATCATTTTCCTAACTTCTAGTTCTAGGCATTGACTATCGGCTGTAATTGGAGTTAACTTCTACGCATTGAATTCCTCTAGTGGAAGCCATAGGACCACTGCACAAAACTTATCCTTCAACTCAAATCTGTATGCATTTGCAGTGGGTGCTTTAAATTAACACGCACCTCTGTACAATCAATGAGGCCCCACATCCAGAATTGTCCAAAAGTTCTCTATTTTGTTGTTACACAGAGCTTGATCTCAGTTTGATTTCCTATATTTGTGTTTCAAATGAGCAGATTGTGTTTGGCTCAGGCTGGTTGTGGCTAGTTGTTCATCAAAGGAACGAGATTAGAAACCAAAGAAAGAAAAGGATTTAGAAAAACATGTTCTAGACTAGAGCAGCTAATCAGGTTTATTTAGAGGTATTTCTTGAAAATGATGGGAACTGAACATGCATGCTTCTGAATAGTTCGTAGAAGTACTTCATTTTAAATCAAATTCTATGTTCGTTTGGCCAATGATACCCAAGCTGAATCTGATTACAAGATGTAGCTAAGAACCAGAGTACGACTGGCCTGAAAATATGGCATCACCATCCCTGCACCTACATGCATAGATCATAATTTTGTCGGCTGAATCTGATACCTCTGAGCTGTAAATGCTATATAATGGTAATGGTGGTAGCTACTATAAGCTCTTTAAAGGGTCGTCACTCTTTTTAACTCCTACGAGGAAGTTGAGCTCAAATCATTGGTCTTGAGCATGTATAGGTAATGGTGCTAGCTAGCTGCTATTAATGGATTTCTGTTCGATATGTTGCTTAAAGAATATGGTTCTTCTGCTTTGGTCGATTGCCTGCTGTATGACCGCCCTTTGGAGAATCGAGCGGTGCATAAAGTGCTCAAAAAAGCATTACATACTGAGGTAGATTTGTCCCTTAAGAGCATCAGAACTTGCATTTTCTGGTTTTTTTTTATCGACATCTGCTCTATCAGTCTAGTAGTCTACATCGCACTTTGGGCACCATCACATTTCACCCGATAATGGAGAAACTCTTTCCTGTGCCACCACTGCTAAAGCTTGTTTTTTTTTTGCTAGGCAAAATGAGGAATGACCAGCGTAACAACCCTCTCTGGGCGTGACCATAGGAGCAGCCCCATTGCAGAATGTTCGGTTTGAGCCATTAGTAAAGCTTGTTGCTCATTGGTAATTTGTTTTTTTTAACCAACTCTGCCAATTGCCATCCATTAATCATATCATTTTCAACCTTTCGTATTGTGCTGAGTAATAAAGGGTTTTAGGATGAAGGATTTGAAACGACAAAAGAGTGTTTGTAATAAAAAATCTTGGAGTAATAGGAACATTTGGACAGTAAAAATAATCTCGCAAGGTTCTCCTGACAAAATCATGATCATGACCATGACGATGCTGACAAGGCGTAGTTGTAGTCTGACTGATAATATTGATAAATTTTTTAACATATTTCCCATAAATATGCTCTAGGTATTACAATAGTTGCCAACTTCATGTTGAAAATTCTGCAGAATGTTTGCAGGCGATGCTCTGTTCATCCAAATAACTGTAATTAGCACTAGAAGTTCTTAATCCGCATCGTCTAGTAGAAGTACTTGTCATGCCAAAACAAGATTCTGTAATTGGAGCCGAAGACAACTTTCTAGCAAGGCATCCAAAATACTCACTATGTTAGCAGCTTAAAGTGGTAATTTATATTACACGCACTTACACTGAGTTCTAAGTCTACAATAGCTTGTTTGTTTAAACAAAACTGACCAGTGCTGCCCCGCGCTTCAGCTCATATACATATACTGTTGAAAGTGAGAGTCCCACATTGCTTAGCAATGTGGGGAGTAGGAAAATATTGGCTTATAAATATAAGTCCTTTGTAACCTTTTATTTTTATAAATGAGATGTAAACAAATCCAATTGGATTTTTCCATTGGGTGTCTCATTTATCTAAAGTAAAAAAATTTTTATTTCTAACATGGTATCGGAGCAAGGTTTTCGGCTTAGTCCGGTTACCTCCTGGCGACCATCCGACTTAGTACCGGCTTTCTCCTGGCTTAGTACCAGCAATTTTTCCGGCTTAGTACCGGCTTTCTCCCGGCTTAGTACCGGCAATTTCCCGGCTTAGTACCGGCTTTCTCCCGGCATAGTACCGGCGACTTCCCGGCTCAGTACCTGCTTCTTTCCGGCTCAGTACCGGCTTCTTCCCGGCTCAGTACCGGCTTCTTCCCGGCTTAGTACCGGCAACTTTTCCGGCTCAGTACCGGCAACCTCCCGGCTCAGTATCGGGGCAACCATCCGGCTCAGTACCGGCTTTCTCCTGGCTCAGTACCGGCATCCTCCCGGCGCAGTACCGGCGACTTCCCGGCTTAGTACCGGCAATCTTTGTAATTATTTTTCTGTAATCATTTTTTTTTCTCCTGTAATTATTTTTGTAACTCCAAACTCAAGGTTTGTCGGTTTGTCCACCTTGAGTTTGCGGGGGAGTGTTGAAAGTGAGAGTCCCACATTGCTTAGCAATGTGGGGAGTAGGAAAATATTGGCTTATAAATATAAGTCCTTTGTAACCTTTTATTTTTATAAATGAGATGTAAACAAATACAATTGGATTTTTCCATTGGGTGTCTCATTTATCTAAAGTAAAAAATTTTTTATTTCTAACATATACCCTATTGCAGCTTTATGAATTATTTCAAAATGCTGCACTATTGAATCGAAATAGAAACAGATACTACCATCCCCATGCTTCTCCAAGATTTGTGTCTCAGGTCACACCTGCAATAAGCTCTATTTGTCATTGCCTGCCATTATCCTCCATTTCTCTCAACGAAATTCTACTTCGCTGGAAAGAAGTTCATGCAGATGGGAGGACGTATCTTGGCCAAAGCAAGTATTGACGAAGGAAGAATCCACAACCCATCTCCACATATCAAACCAGAAGCAACTGCAGGAACCATCAAATTGGCCCTCTCCCTATTTAGTTTGTGCCATGCAAACACAATCAAACTCCCCACACACATATCAATTGCAAAGGAAGCACCAACAAGGAAAGGCACAGCCATAGCCATCGGAAGTGGAATCCATTTCCCAATTCTCTTCGGGGTAAGATCTCTCACTAAGTTGGCTGCTACGGCAAAGGCAAAAAACCCATAGCAAAGTTGCAAACAATGGTGGGGCAGGGCAGAGAAGCCTTCGACGCCTAGGATTGCCATGTTTCGGTAAATGATCGCATAAGGTGCTTTGTATTCTCCATCGGGGTTCCCAACATCAAATGCCTTGTAGAAAAGAAAGAATGTGAGAGGAGCCACCACACAGCCTATAGCTGTCCCAATAGCCTGGCTTACAAGCATTGATCGAGGGGAAGTAAATGTGAGATGGCCGGTCTTCAAATCATGCATCAAATCAGAAGAGATGGACACTATGGATTTAATCAGACCACAACCCACAAGTCCTGCGACCACGCCATTGCTTTTTCCACTCAAGGCAGCAAGCACAAAAAGAGCCACTTTCCCATAATTATAGGCCATGTTCATGTCAGTTAAACCAGCACCATAAGCATTGCAGAAGCTAAGAGTCGGTGCAAGAACATATGCAACAACTACGTAATACCACTTCAACTCAGGGAACATGTGTGGAATCACAATGATGGAGAAAACGGAGAAGAGTATGTACCCTGCACATGCCACCCATATAGGAATCCTCTCTCTTATGAATACCTCATTTCGTCGCAGGTCATCAAGAGGCTGATTCTGGTTATCGGGAGCTGCAGCAGTGAAAGAATATTAGTAATGTAATAGACAAGTGGAAGGCTTGGTGGAATCGTAATATAATAGTGCCTCTCTGGGTCATCAAACATCAAATACAGCTTGCCAAAACCCTCAAACAAGTCAATTACGCTGATTTATAAATTTTCCTAAATTTTGGTAAGATGATTGGATCCTCTCGGAACATTAACTTTAAGCTTGATGGGTACATTGGCAATCCACATAGCAGGATAGAAGGTAATGCATAAGCGACCCACTTACGTATTTTAAGGTCCTTCTTGTTCATGCTAGCATGGATGTTTGTGGCAGTGAAGTACAGTATCTTCAGAAAATTGTAGAGTCCGTCACCGAGGATCAGTGCAATGGAAATGAAAACCTGCAGCACACATGACGAGATGTTAGCACAAGATTTGTCATTCACTCCCAAGGATAAAACATGACTCTTATTAAGAAATTGAAAGTCCAGAGTTCAGACCTTGTAGCCATTAAGACTCTTCATACTGCTTTCTGATAAAGTTTCAGGATACCATTCCCCTTTGAGCCCCCTTATCAGTGGCCACATTACTCCCCAAGAAAGCACAGCACCAAGAAGCAAGGAAAAGTTAACTAGATGGGAACAGATCATTCCCGCTCCAATATATGTCATACTGAAATCAAAGTAAAATCTGCAAAATTCAATTTCATTAATCATTGATGGGGTGAAGATCATCCTCTGAAAAGGTTACTAATATGCAGATAAAACATAATGAACTCACGAATTTTTCCACGCTTTCAATCCAAATGTAGGAAACTGAACAAATCCGCACTGCTCTCCTCCTGAATAGAACCATTGAAAGAAAGCCCAAAGGAAACTAACTGAAAAGAATCTCATGAAACCATGAACCTGCTCCCTGCAAGTAGGATTGAAATTCTTTGAGTTGTTTCAGAGTGAAATTCATGTCAAGATCTAAAACCAGCAATTGAAGAAGAGTACTTGGCCATCTTGTCTCCTTTAGGAGTATGGAACCCGTTAATAAGAACAGCAGTAGCAGTTCCACTTGGATAAGGTAATTTGTAGTCTATTATCATGATCTGTAGAAGAACACAAACAGTATGTCCAAACCATATTAGTCTCTCTCGAGAGAGAGAAAGAGAGCACTCTCCAGAATTGAGGTTATCATGAATGCAGGTGACCAAATCTAATTAGCTAGACTTGGAGCCGATCTCTCAAATGATGAACTAAAATCGCAATATATAACAGACACAGTGACTCAAAGCCTACCTTTCTGAGAGGAACCAATGCCAACAGCCCCACAAAGCTGCTTACAAAGAGGAAACCAGTCATCCAACCAATACCAGGTTCCTTGGTGCTACCAGGAGTATTTCCCTCTGTATCAACCCCTGCTTGCTCATATGTCTTCCTATTCAAACCCAATAGATAAGATCCAAAACCGCCTGCAATGCCATACAGGATTAAATAACAAATATACAAGAGTATCTTCTTAAATACCTAAATTCAACAAAAATAAAAACCTTTTCGATTAAAAACGAAAAGAAAAAACAATATCAAAGTCTCCAACCTCCAACAGCAATGCTATAACATGCCACTGCACAAGTCTGAATTATAGTATTCTCCTGTCGAGTGAATGGAGTCGATACAATTCCGGCCTTCTCAAGCAGTGCAGTCCATGTCCTGATGAATACAAAGGCGAGGAGAGCAGCCGAGACATTAAGGTTGGGGACTAGGCCCGTCGTGAGGTTCAGCTTCATTACTATCACACTGTAAATGATTCCAATAGCTAAGCTCGCTATAAGTCCCCGAATTGTTATTTGTCTCTTCCATGGTGTAATTCTCTTCACGTCCTCTGGCTCTGGTCGAATCTCTTCGATGTCCTCTCTCTCCGAGTTTACCACCTCATTCAATTCGTCCTTGTTCATGTTGCCCATTGGAATGATCAAAATCTTCGGCCTAGTTCAATACAATTACCGAAATCTCAGTTTTATTAGTCGAACTAGATGATAAAACGTCCCAAGTATATAATATACCTCATAAAACAGCACAAACAGTTAGGTAAAAGTCAATAATCTTACCCCAGTAGTTTTCTTCTTCTGCTGCTTTTTTTCTTCGCTCAGTTGGGAAAAGTCAGAACTTTGGAAAGCTTTGTAGTGTCGGAACTCTTTCTTTGAATTCTAGTTGGTTATATTCAGAAGAATATTCCAGAGCAAACAAAAGACGGAAAGAGTTTTCGTCACCTTGTTCAATCTGAACACCTACAGTCCTCACGGCACAAATCACCAGATGGGTAATGGGTGTTCGGGAATCGGACCGTTGACTCACAGTAACATTCCAAAGAACATTAGAACATCCACAAACCGGGATTTGAATCCAAGCACAGAACTATTGAAAGGAATCACCCCCAAAAAAAACTTGAAAACCCAACAGATCCCCAAATGACTCTCTCAAATCCAGGGAAGGAATAGATTCAGAGCAAGTTTACATGATACCCAGTTGCAGCAAAATCCCGTATTTATTAAGGTCTCCAGTTCCATTAAAGCCCATTTGCAGGGCAGAGGAAGAAAACACCATAACCCTTACCAAGAGGAGACCTCTGCATGTACTACAAAGAAGTACATGATGTGTGTAGTACAACAATCAACTTTCCAACTACAGCTCGATTGCATTTTAGCAAATGTCCGGCTACAAAGGCAAATCCTTCTCGTTGACTAATCTCTCAGAGAAAGAAAGAGAGGAAGAGAGATGGAGGTGGGTAGGATAGGCATTGAAGTGGTTCAAGTATTTTTTCAGTTGGCTGTTCCTTTACGAGTTTCCTACTACTTTTTCATATATGGGCTCATTGTGGCAGCATCCAAGCATGGAACGGGAATGAACTCTTTGAACTCTTTCAAGGGTCAACATTCGCCCAACGCGCATTAGCACATGCTATTTGCTGATCCTTCATTCCTTGACGGAGAGTCTTGAAGGTTCTCCTGGTCGAAGTCCGCCCCGGTGGGCCCAGGGAAAATTTTAAAAGTCGTGGCGCTTGATTTTGATCCAACGGTATATATCCAGTAAAAAACGGTGACCTCACACGTCACTTCCATATCTGCTATGCTAATGGCTACTCATTGGCTAGTGCCAAAAGAACAGAGCGTGCAATCAACGCACTTTGGTGGAGAGTGGGCCTTCGATTAGGAAATTTCTTGCACTTTTTGGCAAGTGGCTCTGACTTAGAAAAAAAACAAAAAAAGGCAAGTGGCTCAGGTAATTTTAGAAGGGAATGTAAAGCTGATGTAAGCAGATTCACATTGTATCGAGAAAAAAAAACAGATTCACTTTGGGACGATTTTAGGTAATTTATGTTTGGGGTAAAGTGACTTTCGGCCTTTAAATTATTAAATAAATCATAAATAAAATTTTAAATTATTAATCTTAATACATTAAATTTACAAATTATCAAATTTTATTAAATCCCAAACTAAAACTTGACAGTTAAAATCATCAGATTTGAATCACGTGTCACGATTTTGACTAAGGTTGTGCATTTTTTTTTCAGTTCATACCGGAATATCCGGTTCCGACTATTACCGATACTGGATTCTATTTTTGAAGAAAAAACGGAACTGAAAATTCCTGCGGAATACCGAAATTTTTCAATTTCGATATATTATATATATATATATATAGATATAAAGATACTTTACTTAACGACAAAAGCAGGTCACTTTTCGTTCCCTTAAAAAAAAACCCCCCCCGCACGCCCCCCCCTTTCCTCCCTGTCGTGAGCCCCCTTTTTCCCAGCCCTCACCCCCCTTTCCCTCCTTGCCGTGAGCCCCATAAATTAGCCACACCCCTCACCCTCTTTGTCGCGGTTTCTCTCACTCAGCCATGCTCAGCTCCTCTTTCACTCTCTCAGTCGCCTTTGCAGCACAATATTGGGGGAGAATATTTTGTTTGGTTCGTTTTGGTAATCGATTGTAGCTTGTAACTTGTTGAGTATTATGTTCTTTATAGTTTTTTGGTGCTTGAGTAACTGAAAATTGTGATTGTAAGTCAGATTTGGAGCTAACTCTGGGATGAGTAACGTATAGGGGAGATGGAACCTTCAAAGGGGTTTTTGGCTTGTTCCTTGTTCTTTAATCATTTTTTTTTGTTTTTTGTTTTTTGGCATTTTTGTATAAACGGATAATGTATAGTATAGCGCTTTTCTGTTCTTTTGTTATATGTAATATGATTTTGGTTTTATTTCTGTTACGAAGTTCTAGTTTTCTAGACAAAATAAGAGATCTGAGATTATTTTTTATGTCTAGTTCTTCCTCTCTTTTGGCCATATTAGGAACTGAAATTTTCGGATTCCGTTTCTGAAAATTTCGGTTGAATACCGGAACCGGAACGGAACCGGAATGAGCCATTCCGGTTCCGGTACTCACCCTTAATTTTGACCATTTTAGTTCAATACAGGAATTGATAAAATTTGATAGTTCACGGACTTCATGTGTCAATATTAATAATTTGAGACCTTATTTATAATTTACTCGATAATTTAAAGACTCAAAGTAATTTTTTTCTTTTATATTTTTTGAGCGCTACAGAAAGTAAGATTTTTCCTATATATATATATTCTTTTTTTTTTTCTAGGCAAATCAGGCTTGTGCCTGGGGTGGGGGTGGGGGGTTTTGAACCCCAGTTCAGGACCCTCCATTGAGGAGGAAATGCCATTTGAGCCAGAGGATGGACCACGTTTCAGATACGAGCTGCTCAAGAATCGCCACATTTTTCATGCCTCGGTGTTATACTTTAAGGGCATTTATTCATTGTTCGACAAATGGAGTAATTAAGCCCTTAAACTATGCAGAACACTTAAAGAATTCCCCCGTAAAGTTCACACTTAAGTTTTCCTTCGAACAAGACCCTCTACTCTTTATATTGAATATCGCAATTTAAATAGAGATTAACATAATAAAAATTAAACATTATTAGCATTAAATAAATATTAAATAATATATAACATTTTTTATATATGTGTCTCTTTTCAAATTGCACTATACATTTAAGATAAAAGAATTGTCAAGTATCTTGATCTATTTTCTGTTTAATTGTGTTAAAATTAATATTAAAGTATGGACTTAAAAGTCAGACTTAGATTAATGTCATGGTTTTAAGTTTGATTGTCTTGAAGATAGCCATACATATATACATCTTTCCTTGTTCGAACCTATGTAAACATAATAAAACTAATCTCTACTTATAAAAAAGAGATTGCAACTCTAAAAGAAGACAATATTTTTACTTGAATTTATAGAAAACTTCTTTGATTTCAAATCTCAAACTCAACTGCAATGTTATGGGTTGGAACTTAACATAATGCATGGTCTAATTATTCCCGAGTAAGTAAAGAGAGAGAGTCTCGTTTTTTTAGAAAAAGAAGTGAGCTAAGCAAAGACCTTGATATAACAAATGTATATATGGGAGATCATGATTCTCATAAATGGTAACTTTCAAATTTTTATTTTGTTGCGTCTTTCTTATTATTATTTTTCCTATTCCAACTGTCCTCGTTAGTGATTGGAGATCAGATTAATCTCAAAACCGTAGCATTATTAGCGTTTTTTTAAGTCTTGAGCAGAATGAATTTGCTTTTGGGTTGGAGAGCAATTATCGAATTTTCTGTAGTATTTTTTTTCAAAAAAAAAAGTGGCTCATCGGAGAAAGTTATTGCATGCAGGAACTGGTTCTGTACGCCGCGAGCGCGGCTTTGAGCTGCTTGGTGTCGTTCGCAGGCCTCCGACGGCCTGGACCTGAACACAGTGACGGAGCCAGGAACTTTGTATAAGGGGGCAGAAACTTGATGAGGCCACCGCCGTTGTCGAGGACGACGACGACGTTTGACATGTCTGCTGGGAAGGAGGGGTGAGATTGGTACATGGGTTTTACGCCTTCGATCGAGTGGGGGGGGGGGGAGGGGGCGAAGTTTTTAGAAGTTTCAAAACAAATATCTAAATGGGCTAGATTTTTCCCTTGTATTGGGCCTATGGGTCTGTGCCCTTATTATTTGGACTTTGTATCCAATTTAATTTCTTCTATCTTGGGCTCATTGTCCAAACCTAATGTTGCCTGGTTCAGGTTCTGACGGTGCTCAAGCAACCATTAGGGCGTGCCGTCTCCCTCGTGTACGGAATTTGTTCATAGAGTTTGGTGTGGCCTCATTAAAAGTAAAGTGTTAAAGTCCTCGACCCAATCCCGAGTTGTTACGACGAATAAGTGCTGTATGAATGAGGTGTACAGTTTCGAGTTTAATTCTTCTTAAAAGTAAAATTATTGATTTTATTTCACCAAAAATGAGTTATAAAGCTGCAGATTAATTTTTTTTTTTAGACCTGAGGGGGCGGCTGCCCCCCGCCCCTATCTCCACCCCTGCCTGAACCGATAGGATTCCAAAAAAAAAAAAAACGCTCAAGGACAAGAAGGAAATCGCCAACTCCAATCACTATTGGGTTGCCATCTCATCCAGACCACTCACTTAGATGAAGTAGCGGAATCAGGGTCTAATTTGAAGGGAGCGAACTCTTAAAGCAAAATGACAAAACAAATTTCACTAAGTAATGCAAAAAGTGTCTTAGAATTAAAATATCGATAATTTAGGACTAAAAATATTAATTTTTTTGAAATATGAGTATTGTATCTTCTGAAAACGTTACAAAATGACTTCGTTCTCAATAGTTTTATGTTAACTAAACAAAATACAAGGTGTTTTCGAAATAGTATTCATTTTAGAAGTAGTAGACATGTTAGGAGTATCAGATGACTGCACACTAACTGAATTTTTTAATTAAAAACTTGGGATAAATTCAAAATCAATCTCTGTGCTATACGCAAAAATCGATTTAGTCATCGTGATATGAAAATCATAAATTTAGTCCCAATAATTTCATAAAGTGATAAAATCAGTCTTTGATAGAGGACTAACGACAAACGAAAATATAATCACCGGGACTAAATTTATGATTTTCATATAACATGGACTAAATCGATTTTTGCATATAGCACAAGGACCAATTTTGCATTTATCCCTAAAAACTTATACGTTTTCTAAACAAAATAAAATTCATCAGCTAATTCAATCTAAAAATTAACAAATTCACAATCATTATTCAACCCCTAATTATTCACAAATTTACAAATCATTAACCAAATTCACAATTCATAGCATTTGTTAGTTTTTTCTTCTAATCATTTATTTTAGTTCTAAGATAATATTTGTTTGGGCGCAAATTAAATATATTTGCCCTTTTTGTTTGTAATTATAACACTACTGTTTTATATATATTATTGAAACTTAAGTAAAAAATATATATGCCTTTTATTTTTGTTTTTAGAGGAAACCTCATGACACCAACCATACTGAGTAAGACCTCATGTGGTTCTCTCTTTCATGCTCTATCTTTATCTTAAATATCTCATTTTCTTTTCTTATAACTCTCTTGCATTCTCTACATTTTTCTCCAGCATTTCTCTTTAGGGTCTCTCTGTCTTCTGTGCCTCTCTCTCTACCCACTCATTTATTACCAACTCATCTTCATCACAAACTTCTTTGTTTTTTTTAATCTCGGCAGTGTCAACTAAAACTATAAATCAAATAAAGTTCAGCCCCGCACTAACAGATAACAGATGTGTGGGGATAGTCGAAATGTCAACTGAACCATAGAGATTACTGGCCGCATCCCACTGAGTTATATAAAGAAAAAGTATTTATATCTCTAGGAACTCAAGAAAAGGAACACGATCTGTGCGCAGAGAGGAAGCTTCTAAGTTCCAGCAAATTGTTCTCTTTCTTTTTTGTTTCATCTTTCTGTGTCTTGTACTTGTAGATAGAAAAAATTTTTTCCCATGGGAGCGGCTGGGGTTGGATAGGCAAAACACAAATAAAAAATTTGATGTTTGGAAGAACCAACGGGGCGATAGCCCCCCACTGCCGATGGCTGGTTCTGCCTGTGCTTACAAGGTGTGTCTATATATATAACCGGCTCCACTCCCCAACAGATCCCCAGAACCCCAGATTAGTCTCTCAAATCCAGCCTAGGAAGAGACTCGGAGCAAGTTTACATGATACCCGCCTGCACCAAAAGCCTGTATATTTTTTTTATTAAGGTCTCCACGGTGCCATGAAAGCCCATTTGAAGAGGAGAGGAACCGAGGAAGAGAATGGCAAAAGCCTTACCAAGAGCCAGACCTCTGCATGTACTGCAAAGAAGTACATGAAGTGTGTAGTACAACGATCAACTTTCCAACCACTGCTTGATTGCATTTTAACAAATGTCCAGCTACAAAGGCAAATCCTACTCATTGACTAACCTCTCTCTCTCTCTCGCTCTCTCGAGAGATCAGATGGGTAGGATAGGTACTGAAGTGGTTCAAGAATGGAGTTCAGTCGGGTGTTCCTTCAAAACTTTTCCACTTTTCCATGTTCGTGAGTTGTTGGGCTTATCGGGTGCATCCAAGCATGAAACAGAAGCAACTCTTCCAACTCCTTCAAAGGTCAACATTCGCCCAAAGCCCCATAGAGCATGCGATTGCTGATGCTTCGTTCCTTGACGGAGAGTCCGGTGGGCCCAGAAAAAATTAAAATGTCGTAGTGCTCGATTTGATTTATCTATATATATTTGATCCATCCGCATATATCCAGAAAAAAAAACAAAAAACGGGATAAGCTACGATTTCGAACCTAATTACATGCCTAGAATTGTATGCATATTATCTCTTTATTATTAAATTATTTGTTTTTATTATAATAAATATAAAACAAAAACAAAAATCATTCCAACAATCTCAATCATCTCCTCTCCTTCCTAAGTAATATCTGTATTTTTCAGTGGAATCCGTTGACGTAGGCAGGATGTAAGATTCCTCCTTATCGTTCTCCCTGCGAGTGAGTGGACGGATCGCTGTGTACAGTAGATTATCTATCACGTTTTAGATAGGAGGCGGCGATTCTTTGGTGAGTGGAGGGACTGTAAGTCTGTAGCGTACAGGAGAGGATGGATCACGTTTTAGATACGAGGTGGCGCTTTTCACGCCTCGAAGGACTTTGAACTATGCAGAGCATTACACAAGGCTTTCAACTAAGTTATTCATGTCTGGCGTTGGTAACTCAGTCAAATATAGTGGAGTCTAGACTTAAAAGTCCACTTTGATTAACCTCATGTTTTTTTTAATGTGAAATTGTCTTATAGTTTGTGGATTAATTTTGCTGTAATTTTTTATTCGGATTGTACGGTGTAATTTAGAGAGAGATAATTACAGCAATTAGACTCTATTGTAAGACTCATACAACTCAAAATTTTACATAAACAACATTAAGTGGTGGACATTGGCCCTATTAATACTGGATATAACAAATGTATGAGAAATTATTGATTCTCATGGATATTTTTGCAATTATTATTTTTTGTTGCCTTTCTTATTATTTATTTCCTATTACAATTATCCTCATTAGTGATTGAAGATCAGGTTAATCTCAAACCATAGCTTTTTTATTTCATAACTTAAAAGTTTATATTAGCGTACACAAAATTTGAAATATCCGTCCTCACTCCTCAGCCCAAACTCATGATCTTTTTGGACTTTTAGCTCCCCACGTCTCATCTCCTCAGCCAATTCTACTCTGCAGGCCTCCTCTGATCCCTATTTGCAAGCCCACAAGGGAGCCCAACCCACAATCGTCGACATTCTTATTTATCAAAACCATCCAATACCCTCGGGCGACAGCCGACCATCCACTGATCCAAGTAGGGTAGTATTGTACTTTGGTAACCTCAAGAATTCAGAGAGCCTCTAAGGACTTTCACTCTTTCGTCATCCCCAAGCTCTTCGCTTTCTCTCCGAAATTCCAAAACCCTAAACTGATATATTTGCACAGATAACGAGTAAAAATCCATAGAAAAGTACTAGAAGTAATACAAAAAATGGGTGGCTCATCGGAGCAAAGTTCTTGCAGGAACTGGTTCTGTACGCGGCGAGCGCGGCTTTGAGCTGCTTGGTGTTGTTCGCAGGGCTCCGACACCTGGACCCGAATCGAGAGACCTCAAAAAAGAGCTCGAGCACAAGAAGGAAATCGCCCAGCGCTTGGGTCGACCGCTCATCCAGACCACCCCTTACGAGGTATGAAACCTCCTCCACCCCCAAAAATCGAGGCATCGCTTAGTCTTCCTAGGTTCTTTTGGAACGCGCTATTATGTGATGTCGTTGTGTTGTGTTTTGCTTGGAGAAGCCGTAAAGTAATAACCTTTTTTGTTCTTTTTCTTTTGGTCATTTGGATATTTTGCTGTTGGGATTGGGGATGAGTTTGAATTTTGTTCTGAATTTGAAAGGTTTTAGATTGGAAGGATTTGGGATTCCTATGTCCCTGGAATTTAATGAAATTTGGGTTTTTGTCTTTTTGGATTATTTTGTTGCATTTGGTGCTCAAGGGACATACAAAGCAAGTAAAATTTCCACATTAACGTGTAATTGTATAGTCAGAATTTCACTTTTCCGGGTTCCTTATTATATGCGAATTGCGGGCTAAATGTTGACTGACATACTGGGCAGTGGCATTGTCTGTTATATTATAATCTCCCAGCTCTGGCTGAATATAAAAGCCTATATGGGATCAAACTTTTAAAATCCCGTTGTTTTTGTGGTTGGTATATTTGATCAGCCTTTTTTTTGGGTGAAATATACTTAATGAGGAGCGTTAACAGCAAGAAGCTTCTTCTCTGTGCGAGAGGGAACTACGGAAAAGAGGTGGCTGCTCCTTTTCCTAAATGACTCCACTTGTTAAACTGTGTCAAAGAGCCTAACGAATAACATATATGAATAAAGCTAAAACGGAATCTGGTATGTTTAACTCAGTAGGGATAAACTATTGTTTTAGCTTTAAGATACAGGGTTTTCAAATAAAAACATACCCTTGAGCTTGGATCATTGCTGTGAAAATCATGCTCAACTAAACCATCGGTATTAGACTTTGGATTTCATGAAGCTGTCATTTCTGTTGTGACTTGTGAGAAGCAATTTTTTTAATGGTTCCTGGCCCAGTCATGGATTTGTGCGAGTGTGAACCTCTAATTGCAACGGAATGCCCACACACTCCCTTATTTGACTAAAGCGTGAGTTTTCAGATAGGAAACAATTTCTGGTGGAGCAGACAAAAACTTGGCAAAATGCCCTTTTGGTTGGCGTGGTTGAGGCAGGCTGCTAGAGGTGAACCCATTTGTTAGATGTGTATTCCTTGTAAATTAAGTATATGTGGGTCCGCTCTAGCATTTGGAAGGTAATGTAAAGAGGGGTGAAGGTTATCTTTCCAAAATGTTCATTCCCTTTTCTAGTAAATGGAGCAATATGTTGCAGCCCACACAGAGAACTGGTTTCTAACTTGCTTCTTGTATGTCAAAATCAACCTACTTTCAAAATATTTTTTAGTTTTTTTATTAAATGGGGCAATATGTTGCAACCTACACAGAGAACTGGTTTTAAAGTTCCGTATGATATGTCAAAAGCAACTTCATTCCAACTTATTCTTTAGCTTTTCTAGTAAATGGAGCAATATTTTGCAACCTAGACGCATAACTGGTTTATAATTTACTTATTGTAAAGGGTGTGTACTGGTTGCTTGCGTGGGATCTAGAGAGAGAAGTTCTCTCTTCTCTCTAGAATTCTCTCTTAGATTCTGGTTATGCGTTAAGACTACGATCCTCGTCCCGACACAAATGACGCGTTTCTTTGTAATCTCATGATCCCGATACAGTTCGCTTTGTTTTTTACGTTCGTTTCATCCCTTGCGCAACAACATTTTCTGTGTTTAGATTGGCCCTGGATATGGCGTTTTTTCGTAGTTTGGTTCTCGAAGCGAAGACGTTTACATTTTCCGTAAGCTCGATTGGTGTGGTTACGTTATCGGAATACAGTCGAAAGTCTCAGAGTGCCATCCGTATGGGGAGGTACGGGATGGTCTGGTTGGCAAATGTTTTCGGTAAGCTGGCGAAGGATAGAGTTCATAGTGCTTTCTCGGAGAAGTTCGACGAATCACCGCGAGCGTTCCTAGCTCAGTTGTGTGAGAATAGGGGTGGCCGATATGTGGCTGTTGCAGAGTTTGGGGAGAGGCGTCGGAGAGGCGCAGTGATGGTCCCGGAGGGAAAGGTGGGCGCGGCGTGGCAGTCGTTTGCTACAACTTGTGAGGAGATTATCTTGGCTATCGGGGAACTGAGGCGCAAGCGACGGTCGGTTGCTGTTCCGGTAAGGGAGGGTTGGTCTTTTGCACACACGGTGAAGTTTGGCTTGCCGGAGAAGAAGGTGGAGTCGGAGGGGGAGCGTGGTCCTATGGTTGGTGCGGGTAGACAGCTTCGGCAAAGGCAGGGTGGCTTTCCATTGGTGAAGCATGCAGACCTTAATTGGGAAATTGATCTTCCCCATGACACTGTAAAGGCTGCGGAGGGGGCTACGTCCGACAATGCCTTGTGGACGCATTTATTGAGTCTTAAAACCGAGGTGGACTGGATTCTCGAACGGGTCAAGAGGCAGGACGAGTTGCAGCTGGTGAAGCCCCGGTCCATGCCTCTTCCCCATCTGCTGTGCCGGGCCTGTGGCTCTCAAATGGAGGCCCAACAAGCGTCCGTGGATGAGGCCCAACGTATTCTATCTAGGGAGGCCAAGCATTTAAATGTGAAGGAGGCCCAGCCGAGTCAAGCTGGGGAGGCCCAGCAATCGACCGTGGAGGAGGCCCAGCGCTCTGTTGTGATGGAGGACGAGGCCCACTTCAATGTCGGTGTAGAGGCCCCAAACATTGGTTCGGGCCCTGGTGTGGGGAATTTCGGGATGGGGTCTTTCGAGTTGGGCTGCGGGTCGGGTCTCCCGTTAGATCTGGATCTTCAGCACGCAGAGGCAACTGTCGAGCCTTCCTCGCCTGGGCCGGATGGCGTCGGTCGGTTCTCCTCCGATGGTGATGAGGGGGGACCGGCGGTGGTTGCCCCGACTCCGACGACCGAGATGGTGGTCGCCGGTACAGTTCGTGCGGCTGGTAATGTGGGAGTGGGTTCTCTCGGTAGCTTGGGTTCTCTCGGAGTGGACTCTGTTCTTTCTATTACAGGAGCTGAGGAGGGAGGTGAGTTGGTGGCTTTCGAAGGTGAGGGAGAGGAGTTCTGCACAGTTCCTATTCGGGCAGTACATCCGGATGTTGAGAGCTTACATGGAGGGAGGGTTGTCCCGTCTACGTGGGTGTTGGAGATGGTTTCATCTTTCAGGCATTTAGTGGGGGTGTCTTGTGATGGTTACGAAGCTGATCTCATGCATCTTTTTGCTGCCTTGGAGAGGGAGCGGGGGAAGAGCAGAGAGTCGATGGGCGCATCAGGTGGTAGGTTGCTTCGGGAATTAAAATCCTTGGAGACTTCTGTGAATTATGAGGGGCGTTCTTCTAGCTCTCGTAGGGGTCGGAAGGTGGGGAGGGCTCTAGTTACTTCTTTATGAAGCCTAGAATTGTTTGTTGGAACGTGAGGGGGTTGAATAACCGAGAGCAATGCATAAGTGTTGGGAATTTGTTACGAGGGTGGAAGGGTGATTTAGTGTGTCTTCAGGAAACTAAGGTAGCTGAGATGTCTCGGGCCATGGTGCGTCGGTTGTGGGGTGGGCCTCATGTTCAATGGTGTTGTCTTGATGCTGTTGGTGCTTCGGGTGGTATTCTGTGTCTTTGGGATACTCGTTCGTTGGAATTGACGGAGTCTTGTGTGGGTTATTTTTCTGTTTCGTTGAGCTTTCGCAATGTGGAGGACGGTATTCAGTGGATTTTTTCGGGAGTTTATGGCCCTAATGATGCTTGCAGTAGGAGGATCTTATGGGATGAGTTGGCCGGGGTGCAAACTTGGTGGAGTTTACCTTGGTGTATTGGGGGGGACTTTAATGTGATTCGTTTTCCTAGTGAGCGTGAGTCACTTCCAGGAGTGCCATGTTGGATTTTTCAGAGTTTGTGTCTGATCTTGGGTTGGTGGACCTCGAGTTGGTTGGGGGAGTGTACACTTGGTCTAGTGGTCGTTCTGCTTCTTCTTGGTCCAGGATTGACCGTTTCCTTGTTTGCCCAGCGTGGGATTCTTTGTACCCGGAGCTTATTCAGCGAAGGCTGCCTCGACTGTTATCTGATCACTTCCCTATTTTGTTGGAGGGTGGCATATTTGGGGGGTGTAAGAAGCCGTTCCGCTTTGAAAATATGTGGCTTAGGGTGGATGGTTTTGTGGAATTGGTAAAGGAGTGGTGGCTCGGATTTGACTTTGGGGGTTCTCCAAGCTTTGTGCTTCATGCTAAACTCAAGGCGCTGAAATACAAACTTATGGAGTGGAATCGGGATGTCTTTGGTCATTTGAGTGTTCAGAGAGTGGCTCTATTGCGCGAGCTTGAGTCTCTGGAGGCCTTGGATGAGGGGGGTCATCTTCTCGAGGAGGGGCAGGTTAGGAGGGTGGAAGTCGCTCGGGAGTTGGAATTGATTTTATTAGAGGAGGTTAGCTGGAGGCAGAAGTCCAGGGCTTTATGGTTGAAGGAGGGTGATCGGTGTACTAAGTTCTTTCACCGTATTGCCAATTCTAACAGGAGAGCGAATTGTATTTCTCGCTTGGAGGTGGAGGGAGAAGTGGTGGAGGATCCTGAAAGGATTGCTGCAGAGATAGTGGATTATTACTCCTCTCTCTACGAGGAGCCTTTCCAGTGGCGTCCTTCGGTGGATGGTCTTGTGTTTGATTCTATTACAGGAGAGGATGCTGAATGGCTCGAAAGACCCTTTGATGTGGAGGAAGTGTCTGCGGTGGTGCATAGTCTTACTGGGGACAAGGCATCAGGCCCTGATGGCTTCTCCCTTGCTTTCTATCATGCCTGTTGGGACTTTGTTAAAGAGGATGTCTTGCTGATGTTTAATGAGTTTGCGAGAGATGGGAAGTTTGTTCGGAGCTTGAACTCTTCCTTCATTGTCCTCATCCCCAAGAAGTCGGGAGCTGTGGAGCTTAAAGATTTCCGCCCCATTAGTCTTGTGGGGAGTGTTTATAAGATACTTGTCAAGGTTTTGGCTAATAGATTGAAATCTGTGGTCGATAAAATTATTTCCCCATCTCAGAATGCATTTGTTCGCGGGAGGCAAATTTTGGACTCTGTGCTCATTGCTAATGAGTGCATTGATTCTAGATTGAGGTCGGGGGTGCCGGGGATGCTTTGTAAGTTGGATGTTCAGAAGGCCTATGATCATGTGAATTGAAAGTTTCTCTTATACCTTCTTCGTCGATGCGGTTTCGGTGACAAATGGTGTAGTTGGATCTCTTTTTGTATCTCGACGGTGAAGTTCTCTGTTATGGTCAATGGCTGCCCCCAGGGTTTTTTCAGTAGCTCGCGTGGGTTAAGGCAAGGGGACCCTCTTTCTCCACCTCTGTTTGTGATTGTTATGGAAGCCTTCAGCCGAATGATGGGGAAAGCTGTGGAGCACGGCCGTTTAGAGGGTTTTGTGGTTGGTGATGGTAGTGTGAGCATTTCACTTGTTTTTTGCTGATGACACCTTGGTGATGTGTGGGGCAGAGGTGAGTCACGGACACTCGGTGCAAAGATGCTATGGTGGCGGAATGTATGGCCGAAAGGGATGGTATTGTGGTTTGGGATGTCCCCTTTGTGAGATCTGCAAATGATTGGGAGGTTCAGGAGTTCTCTGCCTTTTATTCTCTTTTGTATCGGGTCAAGATCCGGCAAGGCGAGGATGATAAGTTGTCTTGGTCTAGCTCAGCGAATGGTGTTTTTTCGGTAAAGTCCATGTATCAGTTTCTTGATGAGAGGAATAATGTGTCTCTTCCTTGGAGAGGGGTGTGGAGGTCGCGATGTCCATTGCGGGTCTCCTTCTTTGTTTGGGAGGCGATGCACGGGAGAATTCTCACGATTGATAATCTTCGGAGGAGAGGGGTCTACATGGCGGAGTGGTGCTTTCTTTGCCGAGGCGATGGTGAGTCGGTTAACCATGTGCTTCTTCATTGTTCCTTGGCGCGTGGGCTTTGGAGTCATGTTCTTAGCATCACGAAATTTCATTGGGTGATGCCGGCGACGGTGCTGCATGTGCTTTGGAGTTGGAATAGAAGACTTTATAACCCAGTTGCTAAGGCCATTTGGAGAATGATCCCATCGTGTGTTTGGTGGTGTCTTTGGCGGGAGCGGAACAATAGATGCTTCGAAGATGTTTCTTTGTCCATTGTGAAGTTGAAAGGGCTTATGTTGTTCTCCTTGTTTTGTTGGGCTAATGCAGTTTTAGGGGGCATTTTTGTCGACTTTGATGATTTCCTTAGCTTTGTTGCGTGTTTGTACTAAGCGCTTTCGGTATAGCTGAAAGGGTCCCCAGAGAAGACCTTGGACTGAACGGCTGCGAGGAGGAGGATAGCACACGAGATGCGGCGCCAATGACACCCATGGGCGCCTTTGACACATCCACAGCGCGCGCGGCAGGAGCACATGACACGCCCACAGCGCGCGCAGCCGAGACACCACAGACAAGCCATGGCATCAGCATGCGCGCGCGCGAGCAAGGCACACCGGCACCACTGACAAGCCATGGCAGCCCAGCAATGCCCATGCCCAGCAACCAAGTCAGCCAGCCGCAGACATGCCATGACAAGCTCATGGCCACCACATGGCCTTGCCATGACTTAGCACCACAGCAGGGCCCTGACCCCCAGCCAAGCCAAGCAGCAGCAGAGGGCCAAGAGTGGCTAACCACAGCAGCCACCGCCGGCGGCGGAGCACCACCACCCTTAGCGGTGACCGGACGGGAAGTGATGAGCATGACCTTGGGAGTCGGAGGAGCATGGCGGCGGCGCCACCGTGTAGGGCGGCGGACGGCGGCGAAATCAGCATCTTCAGAGATTGCCTCTGATTATGGTATTATTTGAATAAATATTATCTTCTAGAAATAGATGTTTCTAGAAGATTGTCTTTCCTTTCTGAGCTTTGATGTTTTAGGAATGTATCATCAAATCTCTCTGATTCTGGGAATTGTTTCCTTAGAATCCTGAAGATTTGATTTAGATTGATTTGATTAGGGTTTTGTAAGCTCCTGAGAAGGCCTATATAAGCACTCCTCAGGAGCATTAGAAGTCATTCAGTCATAGAGTTGAGTAGTGAGAGCTAGAGAGCTTTTCTGAGAGTGGCCAGGCATAGGCACGTTTATGCCAGTAGACTTGGGGGCTAATAACCTCTTAAGTTGGGCGTGCTTGGGCTAATAACCCTTGTACGATTGTTCTTGTGGTTCGAAGGACTAATAATCCTAAGACCACGTTGTTCGTAATAAGAGAGGTATTATTCATTTGTTGAGTGTTTTGATCCTAAATTCTTCGCTCGTGTGTTACTAGAAACGGTTCGGGAGGATCGATTACGGTGTTGGAGCGGATCGCGTGGAGGAGTTGGTGATTGTTATGGAGTCCTAGACCGGGGACCCTAACAAATTGGTGCTTTCATTGAGAGGAGTTGCTTGAAGTTTTCTTCACTTCAAGCGAGGTAAACACGAGCAAACCTTACTTTGATTCTTGTTAGTACGATTTTTGTAGAAGAAAGTTGTTTGTATTTTGTTGAAATTATAATCTGTGGAGGGGTTCGATCTTCAATTTGGAGAGAACCCAAGGTCGGAAAGTGTTTGTTCTTGATACGTTCTTGGTAAGTAAGGAGTTCGATCTTCCTTTGGGAGAGAACCCAAGGTTGGAAGTGTTCGTGAGAAGCTCTCCTTGGGAGGGGGTTCGATCTTCCTTTGGGAGAGAACCCGCGGTTGGACTTGTTGTAGACAAGTGTTCCAATGGAGGCCGCCTCGAGTTCATTCCCATCCAACAAAGACCGTTTTGAAGCTTTGGAGCTGGCATCTCGTTGGATGAAGGAGAAGATGGTGGAGACTACAACTTCCATGGCCGACATGCAAGGGGCCATCACTTCAGTGACCAATGCTACGGAGGAGAATATGAAGGCAGTGGAAGGCATGAGGCAAGACTTGCAAGCAATCTTGGCAAGACTTGGAGGAGAACCAAATGGGGGCAACCACATACCACCCCCAAGCATGGAAGAGGAGCAACCCTTGGATGGAAGAAGAACTCACATGTCCGAGTCTACAAGAGGAGAACCAAGGCAACGACCAGCACTTAGATTCGGTGGAAGAGTGGAGAATGAGCGGGAAGTAGTAGAGAGGTGGCTGCGTGAGGAAGAGCCCAACCATGATGCTGATGATGATGCAAGGACTGAAGAAGAAGTTGGTGGGAGTCGGTATAGGGAGGAGGTGCCCAATGACCGAGTCCCTGGAGATGCTAGAAGACATGGGAGACCACAAAGAGGCCACGACTACCGTGATGATGATGATGGAAATCGGTTTAACAACCGAAGACCTCGAAGGCCCCATTACCGCGGAGATGACTACGAGTTCGATGATGGAAATCGGTTTAACAACCGAGGACCAAGAAGGCCACAACACCGTGGAGGTGACTATGAAGATGATGAAGGGAATCGGTTTAACAACCGAGGACCAAGGAGACCGAAGATTGATTTCCCAAAGTTCAATGGTGGCGACCCTCATGAGTGGCTAGACAAGGCGGACCACTATTTCTATGTGTATGAAGTTCCAAGGGAGGAAAGAGTAGCCACGGCTTGTTTCTTCCTTGATGGAAAGGCAAGCAAATGGTGGAGATGGATTCGGGCCCAGTACGAGAAGGAAGGAAGAAGGCTCGGGTGGACGGCATTTGAGAGAGAGCTGTTGATGCAATTTGGGCCCTCGCCCATTATCAACCACCATGGCCAACTGGCCAAGCTAAAGCAAGAAGGCAAGGTACATGCCTACGTGGAGGAGTTCCGTCAACTCCAAACCTTGGTGAGGGGTTGGTCCGAGGAGGCGCTTGTTGGTACCTTTGTGGATGGGCTGAAGCCATGGATTGCCAAAGAGCTCAAGTTGAAGCAACCCACAAGGCTACAAGAGGCGATGAGGATGACAGAGATTCTGGAAGAAAGCCACCACTTTGAGAAGAGGCACACCAAAGACCAAGTGGCTAACAAGGCTCCTAAACCCTTGTACTCCACTGGGTCTTGGAAGGGAAAGGAGGCGGCTATGGGAGACTCGAGGAGCAAAGGAAAGGAAGTCAAGAAGTTGACCCGTGAGGAGCTGGATGAGTATATCAAGAAGGGCTTATGCTTCAAGTGTGGTGAGAAGTGGAGCCGAGACCATCAATGCAAGAAAGCCGCCAAGGTGATGTCCATGATCGATGAAGATGAGGAGCATGCGGGGAAGTCTAGTGAAGAGGAGCACGGGCATGAGGAGTCCTCTAGTGAAGGGGAAAGTGAGGAGGCCGAGCTGAGCCTTAATGCTATGTCCGGAGTGCAAAAGCCCTCAACCATGCGACTCATGGCTTGGGTTGGGAAGCATGAAGTGACCTTGTTGGTGGATAGTGGGTCTACCCACAACTTCATCAACTCCCGCATTCTTTCTAAGGTGGGATTGCATGGGGAAGAAGTAGAGCCATTCGAAGTCAAGGTGGCAAATGGCGAGAAGTTAAGATGCGAGATGGTGGTGAGAACAGTGAAGATGAATGTCCAAGGTGTCCGCATAATGGCTGATCTCCATGTACTTTCCTTGGTGGGATTGGACGTGGTCTTGGGCAACGCTTGGCTAAGAGACATTGGCAAGGTTGTCACGGACTATGAGAAGATGACTATGGAGTTCAAGCTTGGAGGAAAGAAGAGGACGTGGACAGCTCTAGCATCAAAAGAGCCAAGGCCTTGCGAGGCCCACATGTTCGAGAAGCTATGCAAAGGTGGGGCTCATTGCTTTGCCATAGTGATGGGCCAAGACAAAGAAAAAGACGAGCAAGGAGAGAAGCATGGCGATGGAAGTGAGGAGTTGCCCCAAGGTGTGAGGGCGGTTTTGGAAAGACACAAGTATTGGAGGTGCCTACCTCGTTGCCTCCAAGAAGGGAGTTTGATCACCGCATCGTGTTAAAGGATGCGAGTAAACCGGTAAATGTGCCACCATACCGGTATGCTCACTTTCAGAAGGGTGAGATTGAAAGACAAGTGGAGGAGATGTTGGCTAGTGGCTTGATCCGACCAAGCACGAGCCCTTTTTCATCGCCGGTGTTGCTTGTGAGAAAGAAGGATGGAAGTTGGCGCTTTTGCACCGACTATCGGGCCTTGAATGAAGCGACGGTGAGGGATAGATTCCCTATTCCTACTGTGGATGAGATGCTTGATGAGTTGCATGGAGCTCATGTGTTCACCAAGCTAGATTTGCGGGCCGGATACCATCAAATCCGGATGAAGGAGGAAGACACCCACAAAACGGCATTTAGGACTCACTCCGGCCACTATGAGTACCTAGTGATGCCTTTTGGGCTATGCAATGCCCCGTCGACCTTCCAAGCGGCTATGAATGCCATATTCAAGCCGTTCTTAAGGAAGTTCGTATTGGTGTTCTTCGACGACATCTTGGTGTATTCGAAGAATGTGGAGGAACACTTGGAGCAGTTGGAGCGTGTGTTGGTGATCTTGAAGGAGCACAACTTCTTCATCAAGGCATCCAAATGTGCCTTCATGCAAGAAGAGCTGGAATATCTTGGCCATATCATCTCGGGCCAAGGAGTGAAGGTGGATCAACGGAAGGTTGAAGCTATGGTGGATTGGCCCTTACCCAAGGATGTGTCAGCCTTACGAGGGTTCCTTGGATTGACGGGTTATTATCGGAGATTTGTGCAAGGCTATGTGTTGATAGCCAAGCCACTTACGTCGATGCTAAAGAAAGAGGGCTTTGAATGGACCGATGAAGGAAGGAGGGCTTTTGAAGACTTGAAGAGAGCCATGACCAAGACACCCGTCTTGGCCTTGCCCGACTTCAAGAAACCATTTGAAGTATATATTGATGCAAGTGGAGAAGGAATTGGAGCAGTGTTAGCACAAGCAAGGAGGCCCATTGCATACATCTCGAAGGCCTTAGGGCCAATGAAGAAGGCATGGAGCACTTATGCAAGGGAAATGTTGGCGGTGGTGCATGCGGTGAAGGTATGGAGACCTTACCTCTTGGGGAGAAAGTTCACCATCGTGACCGATCAGCAAGCGTTGAGACACTTGCTGGAACAAAAGATAGTGACGCCGGAGCAGCAGAAGTTCCTTGTGAAGCTGTTGGGATTTGAATATGACATCGTGTATCAACCCGGCAAGGAGAATAAGGTGGCTGATGCCTTATCGAGGAAGGAAGGAAGTCCAATGATGTGGACTCTTTATGAAGATGAGGCCGAACTTAGTGCTTTGAGTGGAGCCGAGTGGCGGATATGGGACAAGCTTAGAGAGGCCGTGGAGTTGGATGCAAGGTCTCAAGAGATCATTGAGAAGCTTGAGAGCCCATGTGATGGGGTGACCGGATTCAAGTTGCGGGATGGGCTTATCTACTATAAGTCCTACATCTATGTGCCAGACGTGCCCAACTTGAGGAAGGAGATCCTTACTCACTTCCACCATAGTAGAGAAGGTGGTCACTCGGGATGGCTCAGGACCTACATAAGGGTCAAACACTTCTTTTATTGGGAGGGTCTCAAGAGAAGTGTAAAGAAGTGGGTGGCCGAATGTGACGTGTCAGAAGGCCAAGCATGACACAAGAGCCCCCACGGGCCTATTGCAACCCTTGCCCATACCGGAAGCTATATGGGAAGACTTATCTATGGACTTCGTGGAGGGCTTGCCCACAAGTCAAGGGTTTGAAGTGATCTTGGTGGTGGCGGATCGCTTAAGTAAGTATGCTCACTTCATACCCCTTAAGCATCCATTTACGATGAAGAGTGTGGCGAAGACATTTGTGGATAATGTGGTGAAGCTCCATGGTTTTCCTAGAACCATAGTGACGGACCGGGATCGGGTGTTCATGAGCTCCTTTTGGAAGGAAGTGTTCTCACTTCAAGGAAGCAAGATGAAGACAAGTTCTTCATATCACCCGCAAACCGATGGCCAAACAGAGGTGGTCAACCGTACGCTGGAACAATACTTGCGGTGTTATTGCCATGATGAGCAAGCAAGGTGGATGGAGTATATGTCATGGGCAGAATATTGGTACAACACCACGTACCATTCATCTACCACACTTAGCCCTTTTGAAGTGGTGTATGGGAGGAAGCCTCCTACCTTGGTGACTTATGAGAAGGGCACGGCCAAGAATGCAGAAGTGGAGGAAGCCTTACTCACTAGGGATGAGATCCTAGCCAAGGTGAAGAGGGAGCTCAAGAAAGCCCAAACTAGCATGAAGAAGCAGTATGACAGAAGAAGGAGACTTGAGGAGTTTGAGCCCGGGGACTTCGTATACTTGAAGCTCCAACCATATGGGCAAAAGACAATGAAGAGAAAGGTGAGCTACAAGTTGGAGAAAAGATACTATGGGCCTTTCAAAGTGGCTGCCCGTGTCGGGATCGTTGCATATCGGTTGGAATTGCCACCAACCTCAAGACTTCACCCGGTATTTCATGTGTCTCTACTCAAGAGACGGGTTGGAGATCCTAGTTTGATCGTGGAGGAAATGCCTTCCTTTGATGAAGAAGGAAGAATGCTTCTACAACCTGCCATAGGCCTTGAGTACAAGATGGTGCCAAGGGGAAGGTTTAGGAGGAAGATTTGGAGAGTGTTGGTGCAGTGGAGTGGGCGACCAAGAGAGGAGGCAACTTGGGAGGACTATGATGAGATAGCCTCAAGGTTTCCACAATTTACCCTTGAGGACAAGGGTACACTTAATGGAAGGGGGAATGAAAGGGTCCCCAGAGAAGACCTTGGACTGAACGGCTGCGAGGAGGAGGATAGCACACGAGATGCGGCGCCAATGACACCCATGGGCGCCTTTGACACCCCCACAGCGCGCGCGGCAGGAGCACATGACACGCCCACAGCGCGCGCAGCCGAGGCACCACAGACAAGCCATGGCATCAGCATGCGCGCGCGCGAGCAAGGCACACCGGCACCACTGACAAGCCATGGCAGCCCAGCAATGCCCATGCCCAGCAACCAAGTCAGCCAGCCGCAGACATGCCATGGCAAGCTCATGGCCACCACATGGCCTTGCCATGACTTAGCACCACAGCAGGGCCCTGACCCCCAGCCAAGCCAAGCAGCAGCAGAGGGCCAAGAGTGGCTAACCACAGCAGCCACCGCCGGCGGCGGAGCACCACCACCCTTAGCGGTGACCGGACGGGAAGTGATGAGCATGACCTTGGGAGTCGGAGGAGCATCACCACCCAAGGAGGAGCATGGCGGCGGCGCCACCGTGTAGGGCGGCGGACGGCGGCGAAATCAGCATCTTCAGAGATTGCCTCTGATTATGGTATTATTTGAATAAATATTATCTTCTAGAAATAGATGTTTCTAGAAGATTGTCTTTCCTTTCTGAGCTTTGATGTTTTAGGAATGTATCATCAAATCTCCCTGATTCTGGGAATTGTTTCCTTAGAATCCTGAAGATTTGATTTAGATTGATTTGATTTGATTTGATTAGGGTTTTGTAAGCTCCTGAGAAGGCCTATATAAGCACTCCTCAGGAGCATTAGAAGTCATTCAGTCATAGAGTTGAGTAGTGAGAGCTAGAGAGCTTTTCTGAGAGTGGCCAGGCATAGGCACGTTTATGCCAGTAGACTTGGGGGCTAATAACCTCTTAAGTTGGGCGTGCTTGGGCTAATAACCCTTGTACGATTGTTCTTGTGGTTCGAAGGACTAATAATCCTAAGACCACGTTGTTCGTAATAAGAGAGGTATTATTCATTTGTTGAGTGTTTTGATCCTAAATTCTTCGCTCGTGTGTTACTAGAAACGGTTCGGGAGGATCGATTACGGTGTTGGAGCGGATCGCGTGGAGGAGTTGGTGATTGTTATGGAGTCCTAGACCGGGGACCCTAACAATAGCACCTTGTACTGGCCTCGCTTTTTCTAATAAAATTGTCTTACTTATCAAAAAAAAATTTACTTATTGTACGTCAAAATGCTCAAGAAGATTATCTATCAGACTAAAAATTCTTGGGATCTGTTTAGAAAGCACATTTAAATGCAGTTTTCATGCTTGACTTCTTTTTCTCTTTAATTTCAGGATGTCATTGCCTGCGATGTTATAAATCCTGACCACATTGATGTAGAGTTTGACTCCATTGGAGGACTTGAATCCATCAAGCAAGCTCTATTTGAACTGGTGATACTTCCACTAAGGAGGCCTTGCCTTTTCTCCTATGGCAAGCTTCTGGGACCCCAGAAAGGGGTCTTGTTATATGGACCGCCTGGTACTGGAAAGACAATGCTTGCCAAAGCTATTGCAAAAGAATCTGGAGCTGTTTTCATTAATGTGAGGATATCAAATTTGATGAGCAAATGGTTCGGTGATGCACAAAAACTTGGTGAGTGGAGATTATACTCACACTTCCCCTCTTAGGTTGGGGGTTTTACTTCATGTCTGATGCCCTCTCCAGACAGTACAATTAAACCAAGTGTTTTTGGCGTTCTAGTTTTCTTTTTCTCATGCACGGGCTAATCATGACAAAGTCAAACTCAGTTTGGCTCATGCTGTTGAACTGAGCAACAAAGAACAAGTGACTTACCTGATGTATTTGGTTAATTTAGCTGAAAACAGTAATACTGCACTTTAGTGAAACTAATTTCAAGTTTAATGAACATCTGATGATTGCTATATGTAATTTGCGTTTTTCATCTGTGATAGTATTAAATTGCCCTGCATGGTGGCCATTAACATAACCGGGGTATGTTTAATAGACATGATTTGGTAATTTCAACTACAATGTTGTAGGCCCGTCTGTTCCTACTTCACTATTATTTAAGTGTAATAGTGATTGGAACATGAGGAAAAATAAATTCCAATCAAAAGGGTTGAATAAGGAGTCAGCTTTGTCATTATGAAGGTGTCCTTTAGCCCCGCTCTTCCAATTTAAGTATATACTTGTGTTTTTGGAAAACATTAATTTTGCCTGGGGACCACAAATAGAGAAGTAGATTATAGGTTTTCTTGGTTGGGTTTCTCCTAGGCATGGGGCTTTCATTTTGATGATCTATAATAGGAAAATCATGGATTTTCTGTTATGCTTTGCAGTCTCTGCTGTATTTAGCTTGGCTTATAAACTCCAACCAGCTATTATATTCATTGATGAGGTGGATAGTTTCTTGGGGCAGCGTCGTAATACAGACCATGAAGCATTAACAAATATAAAGACTGAGTTCATGGCTTTATGGGATGGATTTACTACAGATCGTAAGTTTATTTGCTTTGAACAATGCTTTAGTCTTACGATTTTCTATCTTAAGAATCAAGTTAAGGTTGTTTGTTAATAGGATTCATGGTAATGATGTGATATACCTACACAGAATGTTTTAAGTTTTGATGATTGTTTATTGGATTTGCAGAGAATGCTCGTGTGATGGTTCTTGCTGCTACTAATCGTCCATCAGAACTTGATGAAGCAATACTCCGCCGTCTTCCTCAGGCATTTGAGATTGGGATACCTGACCGCAGAGAGAGGGCTGAGATATTAAAAGTCATTTTGAGGGATGAGAGGGTTGAGCCCAACATTAACTATGACCACATAGCTAGATTGTGTGAAGGTTACACAGGTTCAGATCTTCTTGAACTCTGCAAAAAAGCAGCGTATTTTGCTATCAGGGACCTACTAGATGAAGAGAAGAATGGGAAACAATCTTCAGTGAGTATCTATCATTCTCTTAGTCCACCATTTTTTCTGAACTAAAGCACCTTTTCTTATTGGTGGCATGCTTGAGGTTGGCAAAGCTAATGACAACATAAGACATACAATGTCATATGATTGGAATTCTCTTGCAATATGGAGTAAATTCATCTCGCAAACTAAACCAGAGTGTCTTATGTTACGTTTGTCTTAGCGGCCATTTTGTTGTCAAAGAGTTAATTGTTCAAGAATCCTCTTGTTTCTGCTCTTTGATCATTGCTTAATCTGCTCTTTAAAGTTTCCCTAAACCTGAAATTCCAGGCGCATCTTGTACCTATACCAAAATAAACGTCTATTATGCGGCAGACATAATTGAGGTTTGTTGTGTATGTTATTGACCTGTTGATTATCTTTTTGTCACAGGCACCAAGGCCATTATCACAGTCAGACTTGGAGAAAGTTCTTGGCACGACAATAAAGACGAAGGTAGCTGCTAGTGAATACACTGGATTATCGTCGCAGTCAACCGGGTGGTTCAGGGATAGAGAATCAGGTGATTACCGGGTCCAAGCAGCAATAAGTGAGCTTTCTAAGCTTGTGGTTTCCCAAATTTTGAACATTCAATCAGATGCCCAGGATCCATAAAATTCTCGCATTGAAGCCCAGTACACTGAAGCAAATATGATCCTTCGTTTACAATTACAGCAATAACTTTGTACTCAGATAGAATTTGCGTTATGTGTGAAATTTGTTGCTGCGTTTTCATATGTTCCTTTCGTAATGCCCCCACAAAATTTATTTCCTGTTCTAGTACAGGAATTGGAAAAATCAGCGGAATATGGCTCTGCTTACAGTTTTCTCACTATCCGCTTTTTGTTTTTGGAACTCCTCCATCCTCTACACTTTTTTTTTATTATTTGTTTGATATTTTAGAAATATCAGTTATCACATCTGATGCTATTGCCTATTTAGCGCAAACCATTTGTATGATTTATCTGAAAGAAGTAGAATCCTATCCGAAGATATCAGAAAAATGATTACCATCGATGTGACTACCAGTGCAGGAGAGTCTTAAGAGAATAAAGATGGCGGAGAGAAAATTAAACATACCGGTGCAGGAGTCTTGAGAGAATAAAGATGGCAGAGACAAAATTAAACTTAAAGAACGATTAATCTCATTTAAATATGCAGTGGTTTAATTTTGGTCGTTTATGTTGGTTCACAAGATAAAAATAGAGAATTTAATAAAGATGACTGAGTTCTGGTAATGACGCTATAAAGGGTCTCAACTACTTGCATGTTTTTCCTCAGTTTCCTTATAGGGCAGGAAAGATCGTGATTATCACTTAACTACGTTTAGGTATGTAATTTCGAGGGGTTGCCTTAGCAGTCAAGATTTAGACCTTGATAGTTTGCTCCCTTTAAGACCTAATTTCAAAGTATCATAGGTACTATTAACTTTTAAAACAACACAGTTTTTAATTTGGTAATTGTTCGATTTGAGTGGGACGAGTGATTGCATAGGTCCCGTGATTAATAGTGTTAGTTCAAATTTTTTTAAACCAAATTGAGATTTAAACAATGAAAATTGGCAATAAGATCACTAGGTTTATTCCACACATTTTGCCCCGTCAACGCCAGCTAATGTGATTCAGCATCCAGCTCACTCAAAATACCAACAACGCACCGTTTCACTCAAGCATACGATTTTGCCCAAAGACGTAAACGACACACAATATGAGGTTCATCATCCCCATTTTCAAGGTGCCCTAGCCTTTGCGAAAATGCTAGTATCCCCTTCTCTTTGACGCGTTTTTTAATAAATCAAACTTTGTTTGTCTGGTTCTTCATAGAATTTCAGAATCGTTTAAAACGATTTCATATCCTATAAAATGCGTCTCCATTCCCAACTAAGCCAATGTTTGATAAATATTCCCAGTTTTGGGATGCGATTTGTCACCAGCAACAAACACGCGAAGTTCTCCACCTGTTTGAAGCCACCTGCATCCAGGCGTCTTCCTGAGGCCCTTTTGTTTAATTAAATCCCTCAAGTACCATACCTCAGCCCACCTTCCGAAAGCTGCATATGCATTTGCAAGTGCCACATAATTGCCTGGATTATCTGGGTCTAAATCTAATAAATGCTTCGATAAATAATTCCAAAGTTTTAATTTCATGGCAATCTCTACAAGCAGCAATCAGATCTGTACAAAACTTCCACATCAGCCACTGCACAGTCACCCTCCAACTCAGTTCCAGATGCAGAACATTCCGGAACATGCCTGGAGATTCTCTGTCTAACTGAATGCGTTGTATTTGCTGTTGTACGTGTAGTGCATAATAGGTGCTTGGCAATATTTCTGTTAGTGTCAAAAATACGTTAGCTCAATAATTGTATATATCTACCCAATTGTAACCTTTTTATAATTCAATGAGAAATTATTATTTCAATTCAAATTTCCTTTCAACACATGGCATTATCAGAATAAGCAGATATGTGCGTCAGACCAAATTTCACATAATCAGATATGATCAAATTCCACGTTATCACATCTTTCTCAACAATCCTACTAAAAACTTTCTCTGCATCATCAATCAAACCAACAATCCCATTTCATTTTTTCATTCATTGTGCCCTTACAATATTAAATATGCGTAATTTGCAGGCATTTTCATCTTCCTCGGACCTCGCAGCTGGCTAAGAAGAAGCACTGAAAGGAAGGGAAGTTCCCGTCCTGTGGTTTCGGAAGTATTTCGCACTAGATAGTTAGAGGAACACCTATCTAAATAGGAATAGGAATGTAAATTTTCTAAAAGTTTCTGAGCGGAGAAAAAATGTTTCGGTTTTTTCATTCATTGTTTAATTGTTTGAGCTTCTTATATGCGTAAGTAGAAGGCAGCCGAATTTGCCCAATTTTTTTTTAAAGGTTTTGAGGGATGCTGAAGAGCATAAAATTGGGAAGACCTCTCCAATATTAAGATGACAATATTAAATATGCGTAAGTAGAAGGCAAAATCCCTACGATGTTGCAGATGATCTTCATCCGAACGGTAGATTTGCATCACTTGACTAATTCTTGATAGGCTAGACACCTCTTCAACAACATATAAGACTCAGCCCCCTTCACATTTCGTACTTGTCAGAAAAAGTAATGAACTCTTAGACATTGTCCGAAGATTCTGGTCCTTTTCCTTTTTGTTTGTTGTCTTTTTATTTTTATTTTTGTCATTGCCATTTGTTGAATGTGAACTTGGAGCAGTCGGGATTAAAAATAACGACTAGGGTTGAGCTGGTGTTGACTTGAGCAGTCAGCAACAAAGGATTTTCGGAGTCCTGGGTTCTTGGGTCGATGGTCAGGTACCGCGCGCGTTTGCCAATTAAACTGAAAACGTACTTCCTGTCCTGAGGAGATGAACTTTGAGATGTTATGATGCCATGCAAAGGTCTAGGAAACACGAAACGAGGCCAACAGGCTCTTAGTTGTTCCAACCTAATCCAACTAACCAGTAGATCTAGTTGAAAAGTACAAGCCGTCACTAGCAACCTAGCTGGTTAGCTTGGGTCCGTCAGTGAACCGCTGCAGCCACCTTACCACAAATGAGAAGTAAACAGATTACTCTTCATATTATTAGAAGAACATGCAATTCCAAATGCTACTCGTGCGTCTACGTACGAGAGAGGTTCTAGATGGGTCTGTAAGGGAGTACTGATTACTTAAAAGATATATGGGTAGATTATATACTTGATATATATATATATATATATATATATATATATATATATATATATATATAACAAAATAGTTTGAAAACCAGCTTATACTACACTGAATCTTATCCGAAAGGATTTGCCTTACGTCATTCCTTCCATATTTCGACTTTCTATGTTCTTTAATCGTTTGTAATTAATTTAACGACAATTAATCACCACATCGATCTTTATTAACCAATATGAAGGTACAGTCGTGCCTTAATTTGAGCTAAAATGGGGATATAATTTCTCTCAAATAATTGTCATTGCCGTACATGTTACAGCATCCATATATATATAAGTCGACATTGTATAAAGAGAATAATTAGTGTGGATGCTGGAACATGTACATCAATGACAATTATTTGAGAGAAATTATATTCCCATATTAGCTCAAATTAAGGCACGGCTGTACCTTCCTATTGGTTAGTAAAGATCGACAACATGATTAATTGTTGTTGAATTAATTACAAACGATTAAAGAACAGAAAAAGTCGAAATGTGGAAGGAACACTACAACAAATATAGTTTTAGGTGACAAACTTTTGGGTGTTAAACTAAATTTTGTCACCAGAAGTGAACTTTCTATGACAAAATATTAATTTTGTCACCCAAAACCATCCAGAAACGCCAAAATCGTCTGGACCGGTCAAAAACATGTTCGGACGTATTTCTGGTGAAACGACATACACGTGTCGCGAATGAGTGACGATAAAAATCGTCACAAAAAACAAATTTGAGTCCGGACGAACAAGAAACCGCTCGGACTCTATGCAGAGTGAAAAATTCCAAATTATCGTAACTGAGTGACAATTAAAATCGTCACAATTTTTACAATACTGTCCGGAATATTTTTGTAATACGTTCAAACGGACATTGCTTAACGAATAATAATCGTCAGGATATGGTGACAAATTAAAAATCGTAATGAACACTCCATTCAGTCGCGACGTTATCAACAACGTTCAACGAAAAATATTACATCGTCCAGACAGTACGGAAAAAGGTCCGCACAATTATCAATGCTTCTTCCGCGAATCGTGTGGTTCCACGTTGCAAAACTTCATACAAGTGACATCGATACCGTCCGACCAAAAATTAGAGTACGGACCGTATAAGTTCTAGAACATTTTCGAAACAGACATATTTAATGAGGTTAAATTTGATAAGACCACGTGTGAATATAACCACTAAGAAGAGTCCGAACGCTAATCAAATGCGTTCGGACGGTGACTGGGCACATTAAACTCGCCAGAATTTGTCAAAATCACAAACTCACTCACTTCTCTCAAACTTTTCTCCCAAACGTTTTCACTATCAGGAACTTCAGGTAAAACTTCCTTCATGAATTTGCTTCTCAATTTCTTGAATTTCGATTCAATACCGTCCGTTGTTTAGTTTGTTGTGTTATTTGTGTCAATCAAATCATGTTGTTTTGCTAGTGTTCATTGAAATACGTTCGGACGACGTTTTACACCGTCTGTACGTTGACTAAAACGTCCGAACTGTAATTTCTTCATTCAGATGTTTTTATATAATGTTCGGACTGCCTAAAATTTAAACGACACATTTTGAAATTCGTACGAACGGTTTATGATAATATCCGTTAGGTTGACATCCAGGATCGACGTAACATCACTCGTTCGAGGATCTAATTACATCCAGGTATGTTTTGCTTACTTTTAACAAGATTTTAATGGAAAAAGTTTCATTATTTTATAGTTTTAAGTATAGAATTTCAACTCCATTTTTTACATATTACATTGTGTTTTTTGATTGATTTTTACGTAGAAATTGATTATGTTAAGTGTTAGGTTTTGTTTTAAGTGTATTAGTTTGTGTTTTGGTTGTATTTTTGGGCGTGTGGGAAAGGTAGAGGGACGCTGCCATGGCTGAGTTTGCTCGGTCTTCCTCTAGAATATGTTCAGACACTTTCTAAAGGCGTTTAGACCCGTGCTTTATACGTCTGGACTCTTTCATGGGTTGTCCGGACCCATTCTTTATCTCTGTTTTACGTTCGGACGCCTGATAGTATGCCTAAGGTTATACCTTCTCATTTTGATTGTGTCCGGACACTGATTCAATTCAATCCGGACGTGTGAATGTTAAATTTAAATAGTTTTTTTTATATGTTTTGGGTTCGAACGGTAATTCAAAGCTGTTTGGACTCTTGTTAGACTTTCAAAACGGATACGTTGACGTTTTGTGAAAGTTCGGATGCTTGACGTAAATTTCCGTAGGGTAGTGTATTGTTCGGACGATGTTTATATAGGTTCAGACGTTGTTATTTGGGTTCGGACGTATTTCTAACCGTGCAAACACGTTTTTTGTGTAGATTTTGAAAAAATGAGCAAACGTGCGCGTACCAGTAGCCATGCTGATGAAGAGCAACCTTCCGCTCAAGCTTTGACGGTGGAGCAGCATACTGCCATCATTATGTCCCGCTGGATTGTTGTCGAGCGGGACATCAAGTTGGTAGATTTTAAAGATCTCACATTTGAGGGTAGGATGCTTCTGGATTTGGTGGAGGAGTTAGATTGGCTTCCGTTGATCCACAGGACCGGCTATGCATCGAAGAATCTGGTGCGGGAGTTTTATTGTGCTATACTACGGTCGACGAACCTCGAGGAGCCTAGTATGGAGGTCACTGTCTGTAACGTGCCGATCATATTCTCGCCTGACGAGCTGGCGAATTTCTTTGGGTACGAGAGAGATTTAGCAGCGTTCCTAAACCTGTCAATGAGCGAGGAGGGCCAACCTACTAAGGCCGAGGTATTCCAGACTATGTTGGGCGATGATACAGTTATTTTTTTGGGCAATTATATGATACACAGGCAGCAACTTTCTTTTTGGCGGATCATGCACCTGATTCTATGCTCTTCCATCGACCCGATGAAGTACACCACGAAGCTATCTTATAGCCGGGCCGAGTTCTTGTATCTGGTAGTTGTATGGGGGCTACCTGTTGATATAACATCATACATCTATCAGTCCATTCGTGCAGAGGCCTTGAAGAATAATGCTACTATTTCATTGTCGCATGAGATTCTTCTGACCCAGTTCCTGCCCGTCATGATGATACCTGAAGGTGCCGACAAGTCGAGGGCGCTTCTAGTAGGGGCGATCAACAATAAAACGCTCTCCAAATAGATGGCCTAGACACGCCGAGCACTGCAAGCTACTCGGCCTGCTAGAGTTAGACGACTGGAGCAACCTGAGGAGGCAATGGAGAGGCAAGATCCTAGACAGGACTCGACTCAGAGGCTTGGGGCACAGCGGCCGAGTTGGATGGACGGTATGATGACAAAGCTGACTTAGTGGATGAAGTCGATCTTGCAACCCATCCATGTCATGGTCAGTGATATCAGTCGTCGGCGGACGACTTTGGAGCAGAAGGTCGCAGATATGGACATTGGGTGGAGGAGGGAGGTCGCTGCTCTTAAAGAGGTCTTGAACGGCGTGACAACCGGTGCAGAGCTCTTTCCCCTGACTGAGCGGATTGTGCTGATAGAGGAGCACCTTCGCCAAGTCCGTCACGTTCTGAAACTCACCGATGATGATGATGATGCTGAACAGTAGTCTACCTGCTTTGTGGACATCTATTAGTTTTTTTTATTTGGACATTTTATTTATTTTTATTATGTTTTGAGGACATTTTACTTTGATATTATGTATTGTGGACATATATTGGTACTTATTTGTTGTTATTTTGTTCATTTTATGTTTTGACGATATTTGATGTATTTATGTTATTTCAGTTATGCTATTTGTATTTATTGAAACTTAGTATAATATGTTAATTAATGTTACATTTCTAATTTCGGTAAACTCCTTCAAACAAATATTGTTTTTAGAACTTAACACACTTAAGGTTGTTTATATTATTAACTAACTTTTATTATTTAAAACTTGTTAATAAATTTAATTGTATAAGTTAAGAAAATGAAAACAAGAAAAAAAACGTCAATAACCGTTTGAACAATAATTTTAACGGCCGAACGTTTTACTGTAAGCTCGAACGTTGTCGTATTATGTAAATCAAACCGTTCGAACAATGGTTTATACGGTCTAGACGCTTTTTCGTTCAAGATTCAGTTCGGACGAGTGGTTTGATATCATCCGGACGTTGTTGTTTATGATCAAACGTTGCCGTCTTGGTATTTCTAAAACGGTATCGTATAATGTAAGGTAGTGTTCGGATGTTTATGGTATATTCGGACACTTTTGAGTAATATCAGACGGTGTCGCTTGGGGATTTCTTAAACGGTGTCGTGAAATGTAAGTTTGCGTGCAGACGTGAAATAATACGTTCGGACTGTGTGAAATTTATAGCGGCAACGAACTACATTAAAGGCGTCCGAACGACTTGTATTCATTTGAAAGACCTGTATTTGCAGACAGTATAATCAAAACGTAAAAAATTTAGAAAATTTGAGAGATTTGAGCAAGAGTAGAAAGTAGGAGCTGATTTTGGACGTCAATCTCGTTGAAAAGGGTCTGAAAGGAGCAATTCATTTTGAATTTCGCATTGGATTGCATTTGAGGTTAGTGAGTTTTAAAATTTCTTTTGTTTTAGGATGAAAAACATGGATTTTAGGAAATCAAAGGATTTTTTTTTTCCAATTTTTAGGGTCTAAAATGATAGCAATGGAGTTTGAGGTTGGTTGTGATGTGTTTATATCGAAGTGTTAGTGATTTGTGTTGATTTTGACATGAATTTGCGGTGAAAATACAGTTTGTGCTCGAAGAACTATCTTGTTCGACAATCGTTGTCCGGACGTCAAGTGTTTCATCCGAACTCTGTTTTTGGTTCAGACGCTTTAGAAAAAACGTCCGAAGGGTTATATGTATGGTTCGGAAGATTGTTACGTCCGAACGGATTTTGCTGTTTTGTCATGCATTCATTTTGTAGCCCTAGCCCCTGTCTAAGTTCATTTTGTGCGTAACGTGCGTAATTGTATCTAGTATTGTGACATATGTGTTTAAAAATTTCAATGCAAATTTCCTGTTGTCCTTCGGATACACATTCATCATTGAACTTAGACACTTGTCTGAAATGGTGGGTGTTTATGCTTAATATTGTAGGCGTGTATCTGGTGACTGAGGGGAAGTGCTGTCGAAATTTCTAGTGTATCGGTCACAATGGTCGGGTCAATTACATGCAGTACGTGATATAGTAAACTTGAATGAGATATGACCTATCACCCGAAAAAATTAGAGTTGAGTATGAATGTCATCATTGTTTGCGTTATTGTTTGCATTTTTCGTCTTTGATGGAACAATATGGATAAAAGTTGGATATATGAGGCTGATAGACTCAAAAGTGTGAAGTATAGTGATGGTGTTCGAGATTTTATTAGTGTTGCCCGTAGTTATGCATATAGTCGGGGTATGATAAGATATCCATGTAAGAGATGTACGAATGTGTTGTTACAACGGGTGGACGAGATGGAGGATAATTTATTTATAATTGGGTTTGACCAGAGTTACACTCATTCGGTATTTCACGGAGAGTCAATTTCAGAAGTTTCTAACAAGGTGGTGAATTTAGAACCTGAACCGGGCAGTAAGGACTATGAGGGAAACTTAAATGATGATAACAGAGACATGTTAGAAGACTTTGAGGCTGGAGCAGGGGTTGATGAGAACATGAGTGAAAATATATCGGGTCCTGAACAAGTCCAATCTGGGTCTGAAGACGAATTTTCTGCGTATACCAAGTTATGGGCGAATGTTGAGCGAGAGTTGTATCCCGAGTGTAAGAAGTACTCGACGCTGTCTTTCGTTGTTAGGCTACTTCATGTGAAGTCGAAGAATGATATGACTGTAAATGCGTTTGAAGATGTGTTGGACTTGATATAAAATGCACTGCTGGAGGAGGAGACACTTCCTAAATCTTATTATGAGGCGAAAAAGTTAAGAAAAAATTTAGGATTTAGCTACGATAACATACATGTGTGTTTAACTGACTATATACTGTTTTGGAAAGAGCACAATGAGTTAGAAAAGTGTCTGGTGTGTGGGGAATCGAGGTGGAAGTACAGTCATAATAGTAAATCAAAGGTTACTCAAAAAGTACTGCGACATTTTGCCTTGAAACCGAAGTTTCAAAGATTGTTTCTATCGAGGCAAACGACAACGGATATGCGGTGGCAGCAAGAGAAGCGTGTGGTTGAAGATGTGGTGATTAGGCATCCTGTAGACTCTAGGGTACGGAGGGAACTCAATAAAAAATTAGAATGGTTTGGTAGGGAATCTCAGAACGTCCGGTTAGGTTTGGCGTCTGATGGGTTCAATCAGTTTGACAACATGATCTTATCGTATAGTATATGGCGAGTCGTACTAATTCCATATGATTTGCTGCCATGGAAATGTATGAAGGATTTAAGTTTCATGTTGTCGTTGCTTATTCCAGGTCCAAGAAGTCTCAGGAATGATATAGATGTCTACTTGCAGCCATTGGTAGATGAGTTGAAGGACTTGTGGGAAAATGGAATGCAGACGTACAACGCGGCCGTATTAAGTTCATTCAAGTTATATGTTGTTTTGCTTTGGACAATAAATGACTTCCCGGTTTATGGTAATCTCTCGGGTTGGAGTACAAAATGAAGGTTAGCATGCCCTAATTGCAATGCGGACACAACTTCATTTTATTTGAAACATGGGGCAAACATTGTTTTTTGGCACATCGCCGGTATTTTCCCCCTACACATGGGTGGAGGCATGATGTCGACATATTTGACAGGAAAAAAGAGTTCAGAGCAGCGCCTGAAGAAGTCACTGGAGAGGAGATACGTAAACAACTTGAATTGGTATCGTTATGTTCGTTTGGGAAGACTCAGAAGGAGAGAAAACAGGCTGACAATGAGTTAAGTTGGACGAAGTGCATCATATTTTTTGAGTTTTGTACTGGTCAGAGTTGAAACTTCGATATAATTTGGACGTTATGCACATATAGAAGAATATTTGTGACAGTGTGTTGAGAACTTTGATGAACATCGATGGTAAGACTTATTTGCTTGAACAATGTGCTCGACAGGACTTGACATTAATGAGCATTAAAAAAGAGTTGCATTTTCAAGTTCGGGGTCAACAGGAGGTGATGCCTCAAGCATTATTTACTTTAACGAAGGATGAACGTAAGAACTGTTGTGAATGGTTGAAGAGTGTCAAGTTGCTAGATGGAAACGCCTTTAACATATCCCGATGTGTAAATATAAATGAAAGGAAGATAATGGGTATGAAGAGTCACGACTCACACGTCTTGTTGCAGCGACTATTACCGGCAATAATACACGGGTTGTTAGGAAACGAAATATGTACATCGTTGACTGAGTTGAGCTTATTCTTCATAGACTTGTGCTCAAGAACAATACGTTTAGACGTTGTGGACCAGTTAGAGAAGGACATCAGAATGATTCTTTACAACTTGGAACATATATTCCCTCCATCATTTTTTACTATTATGGTTCATTTAGCTGTTCATTTAACTCGAGAGGTGAAACTTGGGGGTCCAGTTCAATATCGGTGGATGTATTCAATGAAGAAGTTGAAGCGTTTCGTTAAGAGCAGAGCACGATGTGAGGGCTCCATTACTGAGAATTATGTGTTAAATGAATGTTTAACTTTTTGCACAATGTATCTTAGTACGTATGAGACTAGATTTAATAGAAAAGACTGGAATTATGCCGACATGGATGATCGAAGTTATTGGTTCTCTGTGTTTACTCAAAGTGTTCGAC
Source organism: Myrica gale (assembly GCA_963930655.1). Classification (NCBI taxonomy): domain Eukaryota; kingdom Viridiplantae; phylum Streptophyta; class Magnoliopsida; order Fagales; family Myricaceae; genus Myrica; species Myrica gale. Next base: position 24,456,066 of record OZ005611.1, read on the forward strand.
CGTTGGGAGCTGAAAGGGGTCAAGATTTGAATAGAAATAAATTTACAAAGGTGCAGTGGTACGTACTCAACAACTGTTCAGAAATCAGTCAACATATAGAGTAAGCGCTTATAAGAATATTGGCTCACTTAAACACTTATCAATTCATTATATTTTAAGGTTGTTTATAAAATATCTTATTCCTTTATAGCGAGCACTTGGAAGAGATAAGAAGGAAATCCCCAATAAATGTTGATAAGAGATACAGAGAAGAATTTCCGTTATGGTTTAGAACTCGGGTATTTATTTAATTTTCTCCCTATTATATGTTTAGATTTAAGTGGTTATTTGTTTCAGATTCAAACTTAACACATGATTACTATTTTAGGTTCAAACTATGCATAAGGAAAATCCAGGCTCGATGTCGGATTATTTGAGGAGGAAGCTTGTGAAGATGGAGAAGGACCGTGAAGCATACCAGGAGAATTAGTCTATTGAGCTTTTTGTGGACTTTAGCTCTTTTGACATGATCTCGTTGACTAGAAATGACGTCGAGGCTTATGTGTCAGTAACCGATGAGAGTGGTACACAACTACGTGTGGTAGAAGGAAGCGATGATTCCTCGGAATCGTTCAGTGAAGATTGTAGTGATTATGAAGAATATGGCTTCGAGGATTATAGTAACTTTATCGTTTCGATTAAATTAGCGTTTATAGTTTATATTCATTTTATGTTTTCATTTCTAATATTGGTTTATTTGGTCACAGGACGACTTCATGCCAGCGGGAGGGAAACATATTCGGTGCGATTCATCAGTTCGAGCTGAGAGTTGTCCTGGTACACTACCAGTGTCTGGTCCTTCACTGGGGGATAGAAACAAATTATCGTCCCCTATCACAGCCAGTCCAGTGGGCACCTAGAGTAGTTGTGCATGTAAGTATCTTACCCCGTCAATCTTTATTAAATATTATTAATTTTTAAATTTCTATACTTCATTTGTAGCGACGTCCGGAATCAGACACGTTCGAGGAAGTACGAGCGGGATTTCCTTACTCAAGGCTCGCACCGGAGGAAAGTTGACTGTCCATATCCCTGATGGATGTACGAGAGGTGATGACAAGGCTTCCTCCATGCTCTCGAGGCATATTGGTGCGCTCGTTCGACAACATATCCCATTTGAGACAAGCAAGTGGAAGGAGGTCCCCCGACGAGGTTAAGTCGTATGCGATGAACCGAGTGTTGGTAAGTATAATTTATTAAATTTTAATTGTTGATACTTTTTTGCGTTTCTAACTGTTATATATGTTAAGGATGACTTCCAAATAGATTACGACAGAGCCGATGATCACATTATTGTGACGTCTACGATGAACACAGCGTATAAGACGAATACAAATAGAATGTTCCAGCATTACTCGGTGTTCAATTCCAAAGAGGAGGCGTTAGAGCACCCGTATCCCGATATGAACAATGAAGAATTGACTCGTGTTTATGATTTATTCGCGAGCGAGGAATTTCAGGTTAAACATTTTTATTCCGTCCTGAACGTTTATTTTAGCTATATGCTTAATTGTGGTAACAACTGTAAATGTACAATGTAGAGGAGTGCAATCAACAAAGAGAATAGACCTAAGCTGAAGATTGCACACACATCGAGAGCGCGGTCCTTCCGACGCGCTAGAGCGTTATTAGTAAGTAATAAATTTATATTTATATTATTTATTATTTAAATAAATGACTTAGGTATTTTAATATAAATGTTATGTATTTCTTTTGGTGTACAAAAAAATCCAGAATCTGATGAAATTATTCCTTCGTTGCTTTATAAAAAGATGCATACCAATAAGGATGACATGTGGACTTCAGAAGATGCACTGAGAAAATTTTAGGTCGTTCAGTACGGTCTGTTGGATTATCTTCATCAGCATTGTCCGTTGATTTGTCCCGGAGATTGAAGGAGGCCAGATTACAGATTGAGGAGATGATGGCTAGACAGATGGAATATGAAGCTCTTCTAGTCAAGCGGTCAGATATGGAGCAGACGATGTAAGAGCATCTGCAGATGATGGAGGAGCAACAACGGAAGAAAGGCGAAGAGCTGATGCAGAAGATGACGGAGTAGCAACAGAAAAAAGACGAAGAACACCAGAAGATGATGCAGGAGCAGCAAACAACCCTAGTGGAAAAATAAGAACAGATGATGCAACTAATGACGGAGCAGATCAGACACCTGCAATCTCGTTCGACACCCAAAAGAAAAATTGGGTATATTTATATATTTTTACTACTTTGTCAATATTTATTGATTATGTATTTTATTTACTTTTAATAACGATTGCATATTTGTCGACATTTTATTATATTATGAGCATCGAATATCTTTCTATTTATCTTACTTTTAAATTTTTTTAATTAAATTAATTTAAATACGCATCAACTCATTCGAACGGTAACAAAGGTTGCCCGAACAGTTATTTGGCGTCGATAACGTGCGCACGCATAACTACTTGTCCGCACACTTCGCGTTTAATTATTCCGTACGAACAGTTATTCTCGCATGCACACGGTCTGCTATTAAGCAAGCATGCGCACGATACAACAATACGTTCGAACGTGTTCGTCTGAAGAAGAGTCTGAACCGTATACGTAGTAGTTCGAACAGATTCTGATGATGACAAATAGGTATTTCTTCATAAATGAAACATCGGTGCAACGACAACGTCCGGACTCTATGTAATATCGTTCGGAAAATTTTATATAAGCGTGCGCACGGATTGTACATGACGAAATTCATTGCGTCACCTTGGACGAACCATTCGCATGAGCGGTCCGAACGTGTAAAGAGTACGTTCGCACAACTCATGTGAACGGATAGACTGTACCGGGTATGACAATTTTCAATTTCGTCGCTATGAGGCAAAACCTTTCGAACGGTTTTGAGCGACAGAACACAAAAATTGTCACCTAAAACTTTGTCTGACGGGCTTTAGGTGACAAACCGATGACAAACCAGTTGTGTCACTCAAAACCATAGCTGACGAACTGGGCACTTTGGGTGACAAATTTTTTTATCATCCAAAGTTTGTTTTCTTGTAGTGGAATGACGTAAAACGATTAAATTTTGCTTAGATATACTATTATATATTGAAATGTCAGGAATATCATGACCCTTTGTAACTAGACAGACACTACTTTGGCCATGACCCTTTTTCAGAAAACGCCACCTGACCTAGAACGATGAAATTTTGCTTAGATATACCATTATATATATATTGAACTGTCAGGAATATCATGACCCTTTGTAACCAGACAGACACTACTTTGGCCAAAAGCCACTTGACTGATCATCAATGTATATTTATAATCAAAAGAACCAAAGCAACTCTTCGCCTATGCTGAATCTCATACAAAGGCTATATAGTTAACTGCTTTTCACTTGACTATCAGGATCAAAGACTAACTGTTTACCATTTCCATTTTAAAAGTTCCCAGAGATGATCCGGCCCTGCATTAATTAAGTTCAAACTTGGAGAATCCATCAGATGCTTCATTTCCATAAGTCAATTGTTCCTCTTGGCAAAAAACTCTCAGGTGGATTAATTACATTTAAGGGCTGCAGCTTCACCATAGTGCGTGATGACGGCTGAAGATTACGCCAGGGTGATCCCGCGGGTCGCTGGTTTATATGGTCGTGCTCCAATAGGGAATATCAGAGCTAGCTGATGCGATCAACAGGTTGGAGCTAGCAGTCAGAGGACCTTTCTGAACAATATTGGGGTGAGCGCGCGGAACCCTTTTAATCACAAGATCAGTACTGTACAATACATGTTTCGAGTTTTCATTTCCATGATTTCTAGCCCAGGTATATATGGTCAATGATGTCCTCCGTTTTCAACTAATCGGGAGCTAAAAGTCTTTCAATTTTACCTTTCTATAGCTAGACCTCTGAGCTTACATATATATTTCTAATTGTGAATCCCTCCCAAGTGCTAACATTACATGAAATATTGAAATGTTATGGTTTATTTATTTCGAGAACGTATTTGGTCCTTTGATCAGGGGGCAAAAAAACCTGGAATTACTTATAGGTACCTCATGACCAAGATATATATATATATATATTGGTGACATCATTGGTGTTGTCATTGATACGATTACGAGTTAATATTCTTTTGCTTTTTATATGCAATTATACAAAGACAATTACTTAATTAATAAGTTAGGTTCAAGCACTTCAAATGCAGAACAATTTTCATTAACCTTCTTAACATTTTCAGTGTCCCGCTGGTTCTAGGAAATTGTCCAACCGAAACCTTTTCCATGAGGGGAGGACACTCCTCCCGAGCCGTCCCAAACAACTACAAAACGATAGCGGAGCCGCGATAAGCTAGGAATAGAAGATCGAAGCTCCTGGCTTCCGATCGCTAGGCTTGTTCAGCTCATGCATGCGTGCATGCATTTGCTTAACACATTAACTTTCTTAATTCTCCTATACCCTAGCGGCGATGAATCAAATTAAGTAGAAAGGATTCCCTCGTGTCTTAGTCTCAGCTGTCTACTTCAAGGAGAGAGGCAGCCAATAATTCATTAGTTTGAGGTATATGGATATATTAAAGTCTAAATCACGTGGAAAGTTTTGAGTACAAATTAATTAATACGAGTGAAAATAATTATGCTAAGTTTTAGGTATATTTTTTTCATCATATCATATATATTTAGTTGTAGTAGTGCAAAGAATACTTAGGCAGTACTCTCTGCCCTCTGGATTGGCCTTGCCCTTATAAGTAACCCTCAAAATACGCAGCACTGTCACTCATCAGTCTACAAGTTAAGTGACTTCAGTAACCGCTGCAAGTTATGGATGATCTTGATCAGGAGGTCGAGGAACATTATAAGGGTCTCACAATCATCACCGAGAAGCAAGAACGGCGTGTTCGCTCTCATCAAAGAAGGGTGCAGAATCTGACCATGGCATACCTCAAATCGCAAGTCGTACTTTTCATTGCCATCGCCCACAACCCCTCGTCCATCCAGTGCAAGGACTGGTGGCTACCATTCACTGTGTCCCTTGTAATTTCTTTGGTCTACTTCATGGCACTCGTAGACTTGAACTTTGTCAATCAGCAACTGATGTATATGCAAACCAGTCAAGTGAAAAACCATGATATAGAAGTTGTTGAACAGGATCCCTGTAGTACTGAACGGAGGGCATGGCAGGAGGTAATACAGCCTGATCATTCGCTGCTGATGAGGGGCAAGGTTTATATTGGCTCCACGATCCTTGTTTTGCTTGCTCTTGAAGCTATTATGCTATGTGCCTGCAGGTCATTTTTGTGTGGCTGATAATGGCCAAGCGGGTGCTGGTCATGCATGCTAAAGCACCGGATCGGCCAGGCCCAAATATAAATAATCACTTCCTGGGGTTCGATCGTTCTCATGACCAGAGCATGATAAAGATTACAGTGTGTGTATATGCAATTATGTTTCCCTCGCGCTTCTAGTGGCTGATGACCACCTTTCCTATGTGTGTTAATATATTATCACGACTTGTGCCAAAAGCTGTGTTAAGATTGTATATATTATATGCATGCCATTAGTCTTGATTGCTTCTTCTTTGTATGTGAATTAACACTTTTACAGGAGGACCTCCCTGCTATGGTCATGTCCAGAGAGGTTGCTACGCTAGTTGTCCCTCTTTTTTTTCAAAAACAAAAATAATTAACACTTTTTCATGTTGGCTTATAAGAGGTTCTTGCATCAATAATCAGGACTTGAAATTAGGGTTGTTCAAGTCTGGTGTAGGTGCCGGTTTTGGCCGAGGCCCATGTGAACGGCAGCCATAACTATAACGATCCTAAGGTAGCAAAATTTCTTGTTAGGTAAGTTCTAACTCGCACGAAAGGCATAACGATCTAAGCACTATCTCGGAGAGAGACTCGGTAAAATAGACATGTCTATAAAGATGCTGACTACCTGTACCTGAACAGAAAAGACCCTATGAAGCTTCACTATTCCCTGGGATTGGCTTTGGGCCTTCCCTGCACAGCTTAGGTTGAGGGCAAAGAAGGCCTCCTTTCGAGGGGGGTCGAGTCGTCAGTGAGATACCACTCTGGAAGAGCTAGAATTTTAACTTTGTGACCAAAACCGACACTTACACCGGATAAGCCGGTTTTTAAATATTAGTCACCTACACCTATATTGTTAAGGACAATAATAGGGCCTTAGCGGTGACGGTTTTAGAGGTGGCGGTTCCCGGCTAACCTACATATATTGAGCCATCTTTTAACATTTTACGCACTTGACCTAATGTATTTTTTTTTCTTTTGGTCCATTGATTACATATCAATAAAATCTAAACTAATTAAATACAAAATCACTAAACTTAGAGAACATTGATCACATAACAATAAAATCTAAACTAATAAAATTCAAAATCAATAAACTTAGAGAACATCTTAACAATATTATAATAAAAAATATGAACAAAATTAAAATCAATTTCCATCCCAAAATCTCTACTCCTTAATATCTGTAGCCAAAATGGGTAACAATACAAAAATCATACACCTTCACCATCCCACCTAGTACTCAAAGTAACCAACAATCTTAATCAATATCAAAATTCAAAGAGCGGAAGAAGCACCTATTAGCAATGGTAAATCGGTTAATGAAAGCATAAGTATCATATCAATTCTTTACTTAACAAAGAAGCAATAGTATAAACCGGTTAATGAAAACATAAGTCATATACACGCAGAGAGAAACACAACGGCCAAGCCTTCAGCAATGTAACAGCCAAGCCTTCAGCAATGTACAACGTTTAGGAAATTCTACAACGTTTAGGTTGGACTATCTCAACCTCCTCGTCAGCCTAGCCTTCAACAACGTTTAGGAAATCTAGGAGAGGAGTCGGGAACTAGGAGTGGGTTGTTTTACCCCTTTTTTTTTTAAAAAAAAAATCCCGATTTATCAGTACTCGCCTTAGCCGGTACCGAGATCCATAGAAACTGGTAAAACCACCGAGATCTTCTGTTTTTGGACCATCGACACCGGAACCGGTTAGGCCTCCCCTCGGATTACTGGAGAGATCTTCCATATATACAAACTAACTGAACTAGCAGCAGTCATTTGATTTCTTCCTTCGAAGTGTTAGGTGGAGAGCTCTTCCCAATATGTATATACATAAGCATAAATTGATAGTTAGTTGTAGAGTAATATATTTGTAGCACAGAAATATTAGTACTCAATCTTTACTCGAAGTATATTTCATAAATCAAATATCTAATTAATCTAATTGGCCATTCATTAAATGTCCAGTTATATAGTTCCTAATACAGTTTTTTAAGTGGTTTCTTTTTTTTTTTATAAGTTTTTTTAAGTGGTTTCCTAATACAGTTTTTTTAAGTGGTTTCTTGATGGGAAATCGCCACGATCCCTAGGTAGGTCTAGAGGCACGAGCTGGCTGGACTTTGCAAGCTCTCTCTGTTTGTTGCTGACAACTTCAAAACCCACTACTTACTCTGTACTTTTTACATTTAATTGGATTTCCTCTGACCATTTAATTATTCGTCGCTTCGTTTGAGGAAAGATGCATGGGTACGTCTCCTCAGGTCGCCATCAGTCATTGCTTAGGATCTTGGAGTCGAAAATTCCAACTCCTATACTCATTGTGTTACTCCATGATAGTGGATTTGCATAATCCTTTCATGCTTCGTATAATCCGTTAACTTGATTTGGAATGCCCATGAGACCAGCAGGTTACCTTCAACATGGATCGCATCAAATCATCTTCCATTAAAGTACAGAAGTGAGCTTTCCATATATTCTTTATGAATCTAAATAGGAGAGAGGAAAGTGTATGAGAGAGAGAGAGAGAGTCTAATTGAATATTTCAAGGGTATATGAGAAAAGGATAAATCTAAACAGAGGGCATGAATCATGCAATATTAATTAGTGAAATTTGCTTTTTATTCCTTAGGTTTTGGGCCCTTTTTAATTTTAGTCCTTAACTTTCAACATTCAAAATTTTAGTCCTTGAATTTTCATCTTTGTAAAATTTAGTCTTTACGTCAGTCTGCCGTCAATTTTTGTACCGGTCGACCAGATATATGTTTTGAAAGTGAGCGGTTGACCGGTACATGTAGTGGTTGTCCGCTTCATGTAGCGGTCGACCGCTTCATATACCAGTCGACCGGTACAAATTTGACGACAAACTGACGGCAGACTGACGGAAGGACTAAATTTTACAAAGATGAAAGTTCAAGGACTAAAATTTTGACCCTCTAAAATTCATGACTAAAAATGAAAAGGGGTTAAAACCTAAGGACTAAAAAGCAAATTTCCCTTAATTAAAAGCTTTCACACTGGGAAGATGGCAACGATGATCTGCTGCCCATTAATGGAGCTTCTCTGTCCACTAACATGCAAACAGTGGCGTATCTAGAATATAAAATGAGGGGGGTCGAATTTCTAAGGCAAAAAAAAGTCCAATAAAATTTTCACATAATATAAAAAATGTCTTAAAATTACAATATGACAAATTAAGAACTAAAAACATTAAAAATAATGAAATACACTTACTGAACTATTTGCTAATACTGAGAGATGATAATTTGATCATACGGGCCTTCATCTTTTGAAAACGTTGTAAAATGATTTCGTTTTCAATAATGTCAAACTAAACTAAATAGTCCAGGATGCTCAACTTCTAAGATCTTGAGTATTGTAGCACCATCATTGGTAATTGTAACATACAAGTAGCAACATGCCCTCTCTTCAGTATTCACTAAAGAGACAGCAAAACTGCCCAGCAACTGCTTCCAAATAAGTATCCAAGTACAATTCATTGTTTAAAAATGAAAATCCATAACGAAAATATTTGGCAAGTACAAATCATCACATAAAAAAGAAAGTCCATAAAGACAATATAAGGTATGCTTAAAGAGAAACAAATAACAACAGTCATGCGCAAATTGTAACTTAGAATTACAGCATTATCACTCATCCATGTATATAATACAACATGAGTCTAATAGTTGCTAAGAAAACAAAAATAAGAAAAGAAAGGAAAGGAAAGTTCATTACTTTGGCTAATCCTTATCTTCATTCATGTTATGTCATTCACAATAAGATACATTTACTATAAGGATGAGAATTTTAAAGACATTTATTTTAGGGTTAAATGCATGTCATGCCCCTGTGGTATGCGATAACAGCAAATATGCCTCTAAGGTAAACAAAGTCTTTTTCATACCCTTGAGGTAAACATTCAGGAGCAAATATGTCCTTTCATACCCTTGAGGTAAACATAACGGAAGAGCATATTTGCTCCTGAATGTTTACCTCAGGGGTATGAAAATGACTTTGTTTACCTCAGGGGCATATTTGCTATTATCGCATACTACAGGGGCATGTCATGCATTTAACCCTTTATTTTATTGATTCAAATTTTGAAATCATGGTTGTTTCGTTAGGTGCATGTTAATGGGGCAAGTATCTCTCACCTACTAAATATGGTTCATCTAGAAGTATAATTCAGTTTATTCAACTGTTGAAATATTGTTTTTGCAGACCCACCAATTTCTATTTTAAGAAGAAAAGTTTCCTCGAAATTTATTTTGGCTCTCTGAATACGTTTTCGTTTAGGGGGACGAATTGATAAATGTGGTTATAAGTAGTAGGCATTTTCGTTGTTTATTGGTTGCTTTAAACTTTGGCAAGTTCAATGAAAATCGCAAACTATTTCACAATGGCGATGGGCTTGTAAGTATTGGTCCAATCGGCCCAGTCAATTCCAATCAAAGCATCGGAAAGCCTATGGGCCGAAAGAAATATTCACCTACCAAGTCTTGACTTAAGAGGGGCCATGAAATTTTGAGAATGTCCATAAAGGCTTCGGCCTGCAGGACCATGCTTTTCTCACAAAAGCCATAGCGTGACTAATGTAATACCTCGAAATTGCTCAAAAGCCATCATAAAAGGCTCGTCTTTTACCCAGTAGCACAAAGAGAGAGGCACCTTAGGCAGATACCTCTACCTTGTTCTTCGCTCGCCCCCGCTGCCCCGTCCCGCCCCCACTGGCCCAGACCAGTGGGGGCAACCTGCTTCTTTAAAAAAAATAATTCATAGAATTTTTGGAGTTAGTGGGGGCGGCCGCCTCCACCTGCACCTCCTGGCTCCGCCTCTGCATGCAAGCTACAAGTGCAGTGGTAGAACTGCCTTTAAAAAATTGCTGGTAAAGTACTGAAACTTAGCTAAGAAACAAAACAACCGCATGAGGGTATCTTCTTCAAAACCCAATTTATCAAGTTTTTAATTGTGTCATCCAACTTATTTGAACATATATAGACTATAAACTTAAATTTTTTGAGCTCATAGTACAGAACCATATATATTTCGCTGAAAGTAATTACAAGAACATATATCAAGAAACTCTTGATCTGTACACACACAATTAGACTCATGACATATATCCCTTTCACATTAATTGTAAACATATTTTTTCGTGGCAAGTTGAGTTCTGATAAGCATCTCTAATTAATGATATAGATCACAAGTTTGAAATCCTATTTATTCAATAATCTTGTTTTTATAGAGGCATTCCCGAGATTCAATGTGGTTAGAAATTATCAAGCATGTACATATGACAGAGCGAATAATGCTAGGAACAAAAAAAACGAATAATGGTAGGAGATTAAAAATGGGACAGTACCTTTTCATCCTATGATATTCACCCTCTTGGGGGGCAGGAGGCAACCATCTATATTCTTTTTTATGCCGCAGTGCCAAAATTCAACGACCTAGGATTTGATGGCCTCCGAAATAATCTACAGAATTTACACTCTGGCCAGAGAGTTAAGTGGGGTTTGGTGGGCATCTGAAACAATCTACTACCAAAAGGTTATATAATTCACGACACATGGCATCGATCTTACGGTCAACTAAAAACACAACTTTAGAGAGAGAGAGGATCATATTCATGCACGTTTGACCTTTGTGTTTCCTAGTAGTTTAACTTTTTCCATTTTGCAAGAGCAGAGAAAATTAAAACACGCAACTTTAAAGACAGCTTTCCTGTATTCGGTTAATCAGTTATATATATTGGTCTGGTTCCTTCTCAACGTTCTGTAAAAGGGTCATGGGGTCAGCTGGGTTTGTCAAGACTGCATCTGGTTCATTTGGTGAGCAAGTTCAACAGCCCCACCCCATACCAATGATTAAGACCGTATGGTAAATAGCTGGCAGAGATCATATCGCTTTTGTGGTGGCTTCAAGCAAAGTGTTGTCAAAGCCATACCTCCTTAATTAAAGGTGGGCAGGTCCAGCCAATAAAGTGAGATTCATCAGAAACCTTGGAAGTTCCTTGATCGTCTCTCACATTCATTTAGTACTACATCTAAGCATGTAGGACCACAGGTTACAAAAAAGAAATGCGTTGCTAGATTCCTTGGGGTTTGTGTTATTATATATTACCTGTAAAAACATGTTTTGGAAAAGCACAATCTACGAGGACAATTTGGAATTAAGAAGTTGTTTGATCACTAGATCCTGTTAGAAATCATAATTACCCCGTGAATGTTTTTGCTAAAGATAATAACATTGACCATGTTATATTAGACCATCGTTAATTAATTTATTATTTAAAATTATCTTAGACTTTTCAGAATGACTTATGAATTTTAACCATTTAATCAAGCTCTCAACAAATGCAAATATCATCTTAGAGGAGTTGATAATAAATCCAGTCTGAGTGTTTAATGAGTAGTGTTTTTCAAAGATATCCACTTGCTCGTATTAGATCGAATCGGCCTGCCTATGTTTTTCCTCTTAATCTTCATCTACTAAAATGAAAAAATTTGACCATGAATTCGTATACCACATGACCCATCATACCCACCAGTATAAGGAAGCCATCAAATTATATGCTTGTGTACGTGTACAAATTAAATCGTTCTCAACAGGTTTCTGTGGCTCAATAGGTCAATGCATGGAGTGTAAAATCTATTGCATCTTTCAGCACAAAACAAAACAAATAGAAAACGACACCATTCTATTAATAACCCTAACTACCCCTAAAAATACAATCAGAGAGGCTCCGAATTGTGTTTTTCCCTGCCACCGCTCCCTCTCTCTTTCTACTCACTCTCTCCGACGTCTCTCTCTCCGATCCCGTCCCCGTTGCCCACACGGTGAGCCGGTTACCATAAAAATGTCACCTTTAAAAATCGGTTTTGTGACCAATCGGTAATCATGCCGTTTCAGTTTTTCCCCACTGCGACCTTAACGGTGTCATGCTGGTTTTGGCCATACCAGCACCTCCACCGCCATTAAACACTCCTAATTTCCCGTGTAAGCGGGAATATCCCGATGATATCTTTGTCAACCGAAATGTTAGAGAAGATCAAAAGTTGGGAGCAATCCTTTGTAGTTGGACTGTACACAATAGACAGCTGAGAAAACTTGAAAAGTGCAGTTTAATTGTTCAAAGCTGTCGACTTCCTACCTATAGAAAAGGACAGCAGCCGTTGATTTTGCAAGCGAGGCTACGTACCAAGTAACCTAGCTCACGCTTGTGTTTCTAGTTTTTTTTTTTAGGGTTAATGATAAAAATAGTACTTGAATTTTATGTGACCAAATTGAAAATTTAAGGATCAAATTCATAATAGGCATAAAATTCAGGGACTATTTTGGTAATTAATCTTTTTTTTAATATATCTTTCAACCTCTAACTGCAATTTCATGACACATTACACCTTAAATTAACAATTTTAACATATTGAACCCTCAAATTATCAATATTAGACACTTTATATCATAACTTATTCATTTTGTCACATTACACCCTCCAATTATTAATATTAAATATTTTGTATCCTTTATTTGACAATAATACTTTCGAAAAATTAATAAATTGACAACAATATCTTTAATCTATACAAAATGGGTCAAGGGTATTATCGCTATTTTAATTTAAAAATTTGACAAAAGATACAAAGTGTATGAGATTAGTAATTAGAAGGTATTATTGCTATTTTAATTTAAAATTTTGTCAAATAATTTAAAATGTATAAAATTATTAATTAAAAATTACAATATGTATGAGTAATACTTTAGAAGGTAAAGTGGAATGAAAAATTATATATATTTTTTTATTTTTTTGATAAAAGTATAACGTGTCAAACTAAGATGTGAAGTGGAATGAAAATTTATTATTTTTGTTTTTGGTAGTTGTGTTTCTCAGTTATTGCTTACACGGAAAGGATGCACCCATTTTGAGAGCTATATAGCTAGAGTTTGTCATCATTAGGCTGAGAGGGGTCGACAAGTGTGGGTGACATGACTAATATATCCCTTCGTTGAGACACCATTATACCACCACACGAAACGTACGTGTGGAGAAGTATTTGTAAATACCTTTAATAATATATATATATATATATACACACAAATTATCTTCCACTAAATTCTAAATTCTAATAGTTTCATTAATTGTCTTTTTTTGCGTGTATTTTATCCTCCAAACAGGAGCGGTTGACAATAGAACCACAAAACATTAAAAAAATAAAAAGAATTCATGCGAGCATTGAATCTTACCCCACTGATTGATTTATTTCTCTGTTCTTCTGGTCTATTAAAAAATGTTATGCTGCGCATGTCCCCTAAATGCTTAAAAAGATGATGAAAGAAAAAAACAACACCTACCCAAAAGAAGATTCAACGCACAGAGCTAGGAACTAATTTAGGACTAACCAAAAATTATTATTAAGTTGGACATCAAATATACCCCTCTACTAAAGCTGCGTTTGCGGTGTAAAATTTTACATCCTCTAAAATTTTAACACAATAAAATATTACAATATAATCTCTCTCTCCCCATCAAATTATTACTTTTCACTACAAAAAAATATAAAAATTACATCTCTCTTCACTTTTTCACTAAACTCAATACCTAAAATTTTAACAACACTAAAATTTTACAAAACAAACCGATAAAGGTGCAGGACACCTAATTTATTTCTAATTAATTATTAAGCAAAATTTATTAATTCCTAATAGATAATATATAATTTTAAAAATAACGAACATTACCAATAGTCAAGAACATTGAAAATTTTGCCCGGTACTTTTAACTACTTTTCAATAATCATCCCCTCCTAATGGTCCATAGTCTTGAGTCGTACATTCACAGCCACAGCCTAGCAAACAGGACCAAATCTCCCTCTCTCTCTCTCTCTCTCGCTCTTTTCTCCTGCCACACTTTGACCAATTAAACTGGCCGGATGGAGCCGGCTAGCTTCAAAGTCCTACCCCATTAAAATCATCCCCATTTCTGAAGCTCCAGTTTATATTCTCCACCTCGCTCTTTTCTCCTGCCACACTTTGACCAATTAAACTGGCCGGATGGAGCCGGCTAGCTTCAAAGTCCTACCCCATTAAAATCATCCCCATTTCTGAAGCTCCAGTTTATATTCTCCACCGCTTATCCTCCTTTCTCGCCTCCCCTTTTCTCTTTCTGTGATCTCCTCCAAATTCGCACCCAGAAAAGGGAACCAAATCTTAAACTTGGCATCCAACCCTTTACGGACCGGGTTTTTCACTGGTACTTCTCCCAGCTTCGTCATGTATCTAGTTTTCTTGTTTGCTATCGTTTCTTTTCTCGTTATTGTTAGGTTCATGTTCAAGACGTCTATACTTCACATTTTCTTGAAATGGTGGCGATGTTTTGAAGATCGGTTTTACGTATACCAGTCTTACAAAATCCCGCAGTACAACGAGCAGTACCAAGAAAATCAACTCTACCGGAAGGTTTCCGTTTACCTGAATTCCTTGGCCTCTCTTGACGACTCCGACCTCACGAACCTCAACCTGCTCTCGGGTTCCAAATCCACCGAGATCTTTCTCCAGTTGGACGCCAATCAGACCGTCTACGACACGTTTTTTAGTTCCAGAGTGTCGTGGACGAACGAATCAGAGAAAAACGGTGACAGAAGTAGAAGATCATATGTACTGAGGATAAGGAAAAAAGACAAACGTAGAGTTTTACGCCAGTACCTGCAGCATGTTCTTACAGACGCGGACGAGATTGAGCAGAAAAAGAAGGAGATTCGGTTGTACATGAATTTGGAGCAAGGAGATGGACGGTGGAGGTCAATTGCCTTCACGCACCCGGCGACCTTCGACACAGTGGTTATGGATGCCGATTTGAAAAACAAGGTACGGTCCGATCTCGAGCACTTTCTCAAGTCCAAGCAGTACTACCACAGGGTAGGCCGCGTTTGGAAACGGAGTTACTTGCTATACGGTCCTCCCGGTACAGGGAAAACCAGTTTCGTTGCGGCAATGGCGAGGTTCCTTTGTTATGACGTCTACGACATCGATATGTCCAAGGTTGTGGACGACTCTGATTTGAAGACGCTTTTGCTGCAAACGACGAGCAAGTCGTTGATCGTGATCGAGGATCTTGAGCGGTTTTTCTCAGAGAATTATTCCAAGGCCGTGAGCCTGTCGGGGATGTTGAATTTCATGGACGGGATCTTATCATGTTGTGGCGAAGAGCGAGTGATGGTATTCACGATGAACTGCAAAGATCAAGTTGATCAAGCGGCGATGCGGCCCGGAAGGATCGACGTGCACATCGAGTTCCCCGCCTGTAATTTCTCGGCGTTTAAGAGTTTAGCTAGTAGCTACTTGGGGGTCAAGGAGCACAAGCTGTTCCCCCAACTGGAGGAGATTTTTCAAACCGGGGCGAGCTTGAGTCACGCCCAGATCGGCGAGATCATGATCTCGAACCGGAATTCGCCGAGTCGAGCCCTGAAATCGGTCATCACGGCGCTGCAAACCAACGGTGACGGCAGGGGATTGAGTAAGTCCGCGCCGATATTGAGCGGAAGTGGGTCGGGCCGGTCAACGGAGGACGACACGAACGAAACCGCAGGCTTCTTTTATCGAGAAGGCGTTCATACGGTGAGAGAGTTTCGGAAATTGTACGGGCTGTTGAAGATGGGAAGCCGAAGAAAAAACTCGGTGGATTTGAGTTCGGCCGAGAAGGAAGGGCATAGGCACGACGTTTAGGACTCGGCTTTCCAAAGCTAATACGGAGCTCCAAAATTGGGGAATTATTATTTTTTCTTTAAGACCACCTATGGAAAAGGGATTATTTTCATGGTGATGTATAATTTAATAATCACCTCTAGGCATTAAATTCCATCATAAAATAGTTGGTTTTTTTTTCCCTCTACTTCTGAGTTTGCTCCGTTTTATATACAATTAAATTAATGATAAGCGCGTGAGAAACAAGCGACGCTGCACGTGAATTTTTGTCATTTTTTAAATATTAAAAGCATAAAATTTTCAAATATTATTTTATTTTGTCATAGTTTTTTAATATATTAATGTCATAGAATCATCATAAGTTGGATCGGGAGGCCTTGCTTATCGAGAAATAAAGTTGGGCCTGCAAATAGTGGGTACAGCCTTGGAAATTCTCTCCTCATTCTGTCCCTCTATCAGTTCCCTCACGTGAGATTCTATATGGATCGTGAACAAATTGGGCCGTGATTATCGAGACAATAAGTTGGGCCTGCAAATAGTGGGTCCGGCCTTGGAAATTCTCTCCTCATTCTGTCCTCTATCAGTTCTCTCACGTGCTAATGTGCTATCACGTGAAAATGAGGTCGCTTGCTCAATGGGCGTTGAGTAGTCGTCCCCGTAAGTGTTCTTCTTCTCCATTTCCTGAACTGTTGATCTCACATCGATCGAGGGGTTTTGCTTTCTCTCTCTTCAGCCCTGATTCCCAATTTCCCAGTCTAGTTTTGGCTCCGGTACCGTCTATTTGGTAATTTCTTCGTCCTCAAACTTGTAAGGTACGGAACCGATCTCTCAATTTCCATGCGGAATCCGACTTTGTAATTATTGGAATTGTGGATTGATCCTAATTTCAACTTGTTTGTGGTTTTGGTCCGGCTGTATTTTTTGCCTTCCCTATATGAATGGTTGATTAGACATCTACTTCTTGGCATACTCAAGAGTCACAACGTATGTGATTAGGAGCTTCTTACGTTAATGTGCTGTGGGCGTTTTGAACTTTGAAGAATCTGAGCTTGCTATGCACAATAATCTGGGAATTTTTTTATGTTCACGCATCGACAGCCGGAGGGGAACACACACACATACACGACTTTTCTATATCTAGCAATTGAGAAGAATAATATGGCCCTCGGTGCTCTTAGTAATTAGGCATTTTGTAACTATTGTCGAGGTCTTTCAGCTTATTTTGAGCTTGGGTTCTGTAATTTTTCTGAGCTTGTAACGTATGTGTTTTGTGCACAGACGCATAGACTGATGGTCAAGCATTGATTATGAGCTTATAGCATGCCTGCCCTTGGTTGTGGGTTTCAATTTTAGCTGAGAAAGACTGGGTTTTTGAGCAACTCTAACTTGGAATTTGGTCAATGTGCCTGTTTTGCTAAAGCAGTTGTTGTGCTTCCAGCTTAAATTTGACACTGAATTTCACAGGTGCATAGAGGGTAAGGCTTTAGGTTTTGGGATTTGACTCTGATCAGCATGGTGAGTTTACATGACCAGCTCAGGATAACTCCAATGATTACATTCTTGTGTTCTCTGTTGCAATGCACGATTCATGTCAATAAAAAGAGTGTTTTGACATTTTTGTTTATCCCAGAATTACCTAATTGGAGCTTTCAAGCCATCCTTCAATATTTCAATCACATTTTCGGATGGAAAAACACGCAAGCAGGTAGCTTGTCAATTTTGATTGTTTTCAGTGTTCTATTCATAGCGCTAGTATGTTTGACTTCATTTAAGGTTGTGAAAGAATTTTGGTGGGAAAGCAGTTGGTTGATGTTTCCATTAGGTCATTGTATTGGGAATCAGTATATTCTCATTTTTTATTTAAGGCATGACGTGAAGTTTAGAAGGAGTGGATAACAATGACGCATGGCCTGTTGCAAGCCTCACTTTGTTGTGGCTTGACGAACTTAACCACAATGCATCTTAGTATAATGTGAAGTTTAACTCCTTTTGACTGTTAAACTGATGGCTTTAACGCCTTTAACATCTGATGACTTCTGTTGAAGAACTTATGCGTAATGTTCTTATAGTGTTTTGAGCAGAAGTGTTTTGGTTATGGTTTCACAATGTTCTTTTTTTCCCATTTTTTATATGCTCGCATAGGTCCCTCTGAAGAAGGAAAATGGTCACACAGTCATGGTCCCACTTTTCCAAAGTCAAGAAAACATTGCAGGGGAGGTATATAATTGATAGAGTATTTCTGGATGATATGCATTCTCCTGCAAAATGAGAATCTATGGGAATTGGTTAGGAATGCTTGATCTTTAAAAACGTTACTACTAAATTTTGTTCTTCTTTGATTTCTTTGGTCCTGTGGTCTTATTTTCAGATTTCAATAGAACCAGTCCAAGGGAAGAAGGTCGATCACAATGGTGTTAAAGTTGAGCTCCTAGGGCAGATAGGTATGGTATTGTTTTGAAATTTCAATGTTATACATGCAATGGTTTGAGAAAGGGGAGGTACTTCAAGAGAATAATCGGAAAACATTTCTCTTTTTACCCCTGCTATTGATGGAATTCTTACATGTAAAACATTTCTCTTTTATGGGAACAATTACCCTGTTTGAGAAACGTGCTCCTCCATTGTCCTTTTGCGCGGGGGCTTTGGAACCATTTGCTAGGCATTTTGAATTTTCCTTGGGTGATGCCCGCGAAGGTGGAGGGAGTGTTGTGGAGTTGGAATAGGAGATTCTCAAATTCGATTGCTAAGTCTATATGGAGAATGATTTCTTCATGTATTTGGTGGTCTTTGGAGGGAGCGGAATAGTAGATGTTTTGAAGATTGTTCCGTGTCTTTGGTGAAGTTGCAAGGATTTTTGTTTCTTTCTCTATTTAGTTGGGCTAATGCGGTGCTTGGTTGTTCTTTTGTTGATTTTGCTGATTTCCTTAGTTTTGTTGCTCGTCTAGATTAAGCGTTTTCAGTAAGATTGGTTATTTGTCAAAAAAATGACTTTCTTTCATTTTTTGTAAAGAATTTTTTCTTAATATACTCTTTTCTATTTTTGAATACTTATCAGTGGGACATCTGTTGGCATAGCTTTCATTGTCCTCCTTGCACATGATTAGAAACATTCTATTTTAATCCATGTGAACATTTCACAATGAAGTATGCTTGAAAGTGGTAACTTATTGGTGATCTCAGGAGCTGATATCATTTGTTTGCTATAGATAGCATGATACTATAGTTGGTGTAGCTATGAGAGATTCCAGTAATGGGCACTGGGCAGTGAAGGAAGCATCTTCTCCTCTATATTTTTCACCTTATTGTTCTGTTTGTTTCTCTTAGGAGTACTTGTTCCTTAGTCACTGGTAGAAATCACTTCCTAGGACTTAATTTCTTTCTTATTATCAAGAGGAATCTTCATTGAAATTTATTTTACTCACAGAGATGTATTTCGACAGAGGCAACTTCTATGACTTTACCTCCCTTGGTGAGTATACTTCCGCTTTGATTACAAGCTGTCAAAAACTTCATTTGCTTTCAGTTTGTTTTTCTTGTCAACTACCAGTCTGAAGTTTAAAAATTTGTGAGCAAATCAATTTGACAGGTTTATTTTCTTTTATTGCTCTTGTTTATAGTTCGTGAACTGGATGTTCCTGGAGATATATATGAGAAGAAAACCTATCCATTTGAATTCTCCATGGTTGAAATGCCATATGAGACATATAATGGGGTTCATGTGAGACTTAGGTAAGCTATTTATCATACGTAAACTTTTATTGCCAACTGTGTATTATACAATGGGGTTCATGTGAAGCTTAGGTAAGTTATTTACCATATATAAGCTTTCATTGCCCACCTGTGCATTATACTTTCTGTTAGTATCTCCTTTGTGATTGGCACGTTTACCTTTGGCCACTTCTCGCTATAAAGATGATTTGAGTGCTTGAAGATATGTTGACTAAAATAGCAATGCTTCATTCACCCTTTTCCTATGCTTTCATAGGGGGTTACAACAATGTGTTAGGCTAGTAGCCCCATCCCCTTTCCCTTTCTTAAGAGCTAATTAAATGCACCAGCATCCTTTCACTTTTTGAAAGATCTAAAATATATAAGTATAGGTGTCATGTGATTAAACCACTTTCATGTTCCTGCAATGGAAGTGTACTATATCTTAGCACAACCATATGATGCAGTATGTGGTTGATGCTTAGTTACTCTCAAGTCGCTTTCCAGACTTGTGGATTGCTGCTTGAGAACGAATTACCTGAAATTTAAGAATTATTGTGTCTCCAAATGATTGCTCCATAGGGGAAAAATAGTCATTTAACCTTTATTAGATTGCTTGTTGTTATGTATGACTGGCAATTATGATGTTTGTGTTGAGTATTTGTGAGTTGTGGATCACGGCTGATTCTTGAAATCTTTTGTCTTTTACTGCATATTAAAGGACAAATAATTTTGCTTGTTGTTTATCTTGTCTGATAAGTAGATTGCCCTTTAATTATACTGCAGTAGTTAATGTGAAATACATTGTTAGCATCAGTAACTTACAACCTTTTGGAATCTCCTCTTTCCAGGTATGTCCTAAAAGTCACAATCAGTCGTGGTTATGCTGGTAGCATAATTGAATATCAGGATTTTATGGTAGTAGCTCTCTCTCTCTCTCTCTCTCTCTCTCTCTCCTCGTCCCCTCCCCCTCCGCATTCTTTCTTTTCGTTGCAGTAATTGGGGACGTCAAATCTGCTATTTTTTATCCTGCAAAAGTCTACCTTAAGTTCTACCTAGCTGTCGCTTAGCTTCTTAAATTTGGTATATAATTTTGCTTTACTGAGTAATGATCTTGGAAGAGGAAGCTCTTAAATTTTCTTGGGGAAAAAAGAAATAAGACCTAACTGATGGTAATCACCTAAGAGGGATCTCTATTTAAAGTTGAAAAAAAATCAGGAATGAGGAGTCCTCGACCCACAACAGATAGAGGAGGCTCATATTGGAATTGGGATCCGAAGGAAACTTGGGCATTTTAGGAGATTAGCTTTTCTCATGTCTGTTGTCGGTCATCCATCAGTTGCTTTCAACAATTACTTTAAATACAATGGCTGCTATTCATATTTAAATTTGTTCCTGTATACTGTTTTAAAATAGTTTCCCATTGTGAGGTTGCACAAGTTATAACTAGGTACTTGTCCCAGTTGGTTCCTTTTAGAGCTTTTCACTAATGTTCCAGAAATTATTACTGCCGTGGCATCTCATTCTTATTATCTTTCTTTGTGCACCAGGTTCGCAATTATTCCCCAGCACCATCAATTAACAATAGCATCAAGGTGAGGCAATAATATATGTTTTGTTTGGTGAAGCTTGTGTGTTTGTTTCTGTCTCAGCCTGCCTTGTTGTTTGTAATAGTTATTGATAGAGTGAAAAATCTTGCTTGCAGTAACCTATATGATTGTATATCATTTTGTCTAATACGCTGCAACGAGTGATGTTGCTGGGGATTCTCATAATTTTATTGTTCCATGCAGATGGAAGTTGGAATTGAGGATTGCCTACACATTGAGTTTGAGTATAACAAAAGCAAGTATGTCGAACATGTACTGAAACTGGGATTTTCAGTTGTTAAGAAAGATTAGTTAGATCTGGCTAAACCTATGTATATAGGTACATGGTTGCCAGTTCAGTCCATAATTCGTCTGACTATTGTGGAGTAGCAAGCAATTTTATTTGTTTATATTTATAACATGTTTATCATTGCTTACGTGCTTAAAAATATACAGGTATCATTTGAAAGATGTAATTATTGGCAAGATATATTTTCTCCTTGTAAGAATCAAGATAAAGAATATGGATCTGGAGATCAGGCGACGAGAATCAACAGGATCAGGGGCCAATACTCATGTTGAGACAGAGACGCTTGCTAAATTTGAGTTGATGGATGGTGCTCCAGTTCGAGGTATATGAGAATACTCTATGATTTTCTTTAAATTCTGATCAATATAAATTTGGCCATAGTTTAATGCACATGGAACTTTTGGGATTATGAGATCAAAGGTAAGTGAAGTTCTTTTTAGATGAGTAATTAGGTTTTGATTTTACAAAGGACTGTTCTGCAATTTGAATTGCCTGCGCTGCAGTGGCTTATGTCATGTGCTTGATTTTATAGGTGAATCGATTCCAATCAGACTTTTCCTTAGCCCTTACGAACTGACACCCACTTATCGAAACATCAACAACAAATTCAGTGTGAAGTATTTTTTGAATCTTGTTCTAGTTGACGAAGAGGACCGCCGGTACTTTAAGCAGCAGGAAATCACCATATATAGGCTTCAGGAACCTTCCTGATTACTTCTCTTACGTGGTCTCAACATTTGATCCCAGTTGAAAGGGAGAGGAAGACGATAGATTGTCTCAGGACACCTTGTGAAGCTTTGTTAGGTTTGATTTCACCACTGAGATAATCTTGTTTCTATAAACGGTTAGAATGGCCTGTTACTCTCGCCGGGTGACAGCACTGATATGTCTTTGTTGCAAATGATGTACATGGGCCATGCTGGGTCGGGAAAGATCTTTGTTCACTATTTATGATACAGTTCTGAACAATCTTCTGAAAACTAGCTGTTGTGACTTCCTATTGCAGCAAAGTATCTTCCAGGTTTTCATTTTTGTTATTTTTTTCTTGGTGTTTTATCTCATAGACACGGATGTTGCCCTAGGGATGCAATGATTACTGTATATTCGTGGCCCCCCTCTCCCATTTATATGAGTTGTTTGGGATTTGGATTGTTTCTGTTTGGATCTCCACGAATTTTCTGCATGCTATATCAAGTACCATTGCACAACAAAGAAAATCGGATGTTCCTAAAATAGAGAAGCCTAGAAGAGGCTCACTGTACAGTTCTTCCTTCCAATTTTAGCTTTGGCTTCATCCGTATTTGTTTGATGATAATAGCTAAGACTTCCTATTGTCAATTGTAAGGTTTCCTACTGGATTTCGATGAGAGCCTCCAGCATGATTGCATCACGGTCTTCGTAGAAAGAAGATAAATTTTGGAGAAATGTAGTCAATCACCATGAGTCTTCCGTTGACATTCTCCTTTTGTGACAAAACTTAAGCTACGTTGGAAGCTCCATCCGATTCTTTACTCGTCTGAAACCGCTGGCAAGCCCTCTTTGGACCATGTGTAGAGGCCCCCTTCCAAGTGGAAAACATTGGTGTAGCCGTTGAGGACAAGCAAGTAGGCCGCTATCAGTGACCTGTTGAAAAAGCAGCGTAAATAATCATTGCATTCCCTCATTTTGGGCTTTGAATGTGAAGAGAGTTACGGACCACTTTAGGCACTGAATATGCTAAGAGATGAACCGCCTAGCGATAGTTATGGTGGCAAAGAAGTACTTGCCTTTGCTACAAATATGTGACGTAAAAGAATACACGAAAAGTGTCTAGTTTGACCTTTTATGTTTGGATCATTCATTTGCTACTTGAATATGGTTTAATTCGAAGAAATAAAAACACAACAAACGGCTTCCACAACATTCAATACTGCCGTATTAATTACGAAGTAGTGTAAACCTCACTGTGAGACCCATATGTTGTGTCTATATCTCTCTAAATTGGACTCTCCAATTTGGGGAATAAATTGGAGGAGATCTCTATCCATGTTTGGCCTGGTTATATCTCATCACTTCTAGATCTATAATTGTTGTCGCTTCATTGAGCATAGTGATATACAATAATACTGGCAATGTATAATATATCTTCCCATATAAATGCGATAGACTGTTTTCTTTTCTCCAACTATCATTATTAATTTATTAAAATGTGTTGAAGGCCTATTGTATCTATATGTATGTTGATTAACTATATTTTAACGCACACGTGAAAATACCTGCAGTAAGGTGCAATGAAGTCTCAAGGGAGGAAGGTATAGAAAAGTATTCATAAATAGAAGGATCGGATCACTACGTGTGAAAACCCGGTCTTTAGATAAAAAAAGGAGAAGAAAACATTGTTTTTGCATGGCTGAGATTCGAACCCAGGCAGAAAGGAGGAGAGAGGGCGTTCATGACCACTGAGGCACCTTTGTTGTTTTTCCTTATATGGTGAAGTTTTATTTTATTTAAACACGTTTTGCCCGAATTGAATTTTTAAGTAAAACGGTGTGTTTTGATCTTCTTCTTCCCCAAACTTTGGAATCTCGATTTTTATGCCCTAGCCGCCGTTTTCAACCCTTCAGTTTCTCTCTCATCAATTTCCTCTCTCTCTCTTCAATTTCACATCCGTTTTAGCACCTTTTCGACTGATTTTCGTGGCCTTTTAACTCCATTGTTAGGATCTTAACGTTTTCTCAATAAGTCAAACGATTTATGGTGGTTAATGGAGGATTTTGAAAGGGCAACCATTTTGGGTTGTTACACTTTGATTCGCCCTATAAAAGGGGACCTTCTACTCAGAGATTATTCACACCTCTCAATTTCGACATTAGTCATTTTTGAGATTCATCTCTCTTTCTCTAGGTCAATTTCGGCCATTGTTGAGTTTCTCGATTTTCTTCGGTTCTTTTGGGTCACTGCAATACGTGGATTCTATGGTGGTTCGATTGTTGAAGAAAATCTGGTAAGCGGAGCTACTATAATATTTTTCTCCAAAAATTATGAACACGTTTTCATAAACGATTTTGTGGAAAATATTTTATTGCAAGTTTATGTTATTCTGAAAACAAATGTGAAATTTTAAAAGACCTACTGAGATTGTTTATATGACTGTTCTGAATTATTTCTCAGAGATTCTGTATTCTGCTGAACATCATTTCTAATTTTAAATCTGAGTTCTGATATTATATATTATACTGTTTTCAAACCCCGAGGCGATATTCTGATTACTGATTACTGCTGCTGTTGGTACCAACTCATTACTGATTACTGGTGCGCCCATTCTTCGGATTGGTTTCTGTGTGGGTTTCTCCCTAGTGCACACTTAGCGTACGTGGCTAAGTCTTAGGTGATGTTCGTTTTGAGAAAAAATGTAGGATTTTAGAGAAGTTGTGAATTTTTATGTTGAATAGTGTTTTATTGGTGTTTGTGTAAAGTGGAGAGAGAAATGATTTGATGTAATTGTTTAATAAAAAAGTATTGGAGTTATGTGAAAAAGTATAGAGAGAGAAAATTTATGTTGAATAAAAAATTAAAAAGTTGTTGGAGATTGTGTAAAATGTATTGGTTTTTGTGTTTGAATTCTGAATATGTTCGGTGGTAGAATTGTGAATATACTTAGAATCCTGAAAAAATGGTGAAAACGAACATACCCTTAGTAAGGCAAACTCCACTTTCTGTTGGCTTAATTCGGTTTGACCGCCGGTTAAGTCGTTGCACAACCCTGCCACAGGGGTCAATGTGACTTACTGTTGATGTCAAGGAGATTTTCTGAAAAGCTATTTTATTTTCTGTATTTCTGGTCACTGAATTGAGTATTATTTTCAAAATAAAAAATATATTTTTTTTATTCTCTGCTTACTGAGTTGTCAAACTCACTCCGTTATTATTTTCTCCACTTTCAGAGATTTTTGAAGAACGTGACAAGGATGATACTTAGATGGCATGCGGGCGGGAGTAGTATTGTTTTGAAAATTGTACAAGTTTATGTTTTAAAGCATTGAAGTTTTGATGATGTTTTTATTTAGAATAAAGGAAATGATGTCTCAAAGTTGTTTTAATGAAAATTTCAAATGTTGATTTTTGGGGCGTGACACTACGTACCTTGACTGTTGACCTTCTGGCAGACTTTGGGATGGTTTCATTGTACCCCCAGATGAGCAAAGCTACTATTATTTTTGCAGTTTTATCCAATTTCGCTTCCACACCTGTAAGCATATTCAAACATTATGTTACTTCTACAACGCTAAGATTGGATAAAATCACGTAAGAAGATGGAAGATTGGCTAACTATGCCATACTCTGTATGAACTCTGGATTCTCTTCTGTACCAGAGAAGATGCCAAAAAAGGCAAATGCAGCCCGTCTGGCAATGTCCCATGCTGTCCCTTCCTTTATGAGCCTGTATATTTGCACATTAATAGCTCCAGGGGGATGAGCCTACAACCAAAACCATTATAAGAACACTTGGGTAGAGAATGAAATCTACGTAAGAATCATAATTATTGCTCAGTTGGCCATAACTTGGTCAGTAAAAATATTGCTTTATGGATTATGTGAAGTCCAGGTCCATCAGTGAGTTTTATCCCAAGGGGGAGAGTTTTCAGAAAATTGTTAAAAGAACTTCCAGTAAGTCTGCTGGATTACCAAGTGTGCATACTTTCCCACATCCCCGAAGTTATCGGGCATTGGGTTACTACCCAAATCACCATGGAATTTACCCTATTTTTGTGGTTGCTATGTTGCTAAATTGGATGACAGATAGTGAGTGGATTACCTCTTTAAAGTCTGCTTCAGGCCGTACATCAAGGATCACAAAGTTGTTTTCCTTCTGAAGGCGTAGAGCTTCCTTTACATCCGCACTCCTTACCTGAAAAAATGGAAATAAATTAACCCCGACATTCATCTCAGGTTCTGCTAAGCATCACCCAATTCCCCTGTGGTCTGGCCTAGTACTTACCCTTTTATTCAACCAAGGTGATAAATATCTGTTTCTAACATTTCCCTGAGAAAAACAATTTTTTTTCCCTCCTAAGAAGTTACGAACACAATAGATATGAGCTCTTTCTCATTCTTCAGCTCTTGATCAATCAGCTCACTATTTATTGTCCTACTTATTCACTTCTTAATGCAGGTGAAGAACTGTTGTAATAGTCATTGTTCTATTAATCTTTTGTCCTCAAAATTCTTTGAGTGGTATCTGATTTAACATTAGACTTGGGTAACGTTAAGGAATGAGATAGGACTGTCAACTACTCCTCCAACACCAGTTTTGTGATTACTGCTCTTGCTGGCAAAAGGAATCGTCGTTCTCTTTCACCGTGTTTATTTTCAGTGTGTGCGCGCGCGCAAGAGAGAGGGAGGGAAAGCTGCAGATATACCTTTTTCTGCAGAAGATACTCTCTCTTAATCTTCCAGTCTTCTTCAGCTAACCCCTCCAAGAGAATCGTAGAAAAGTTGAAAATCAGTGTCAACTAGGACAAAAACATATCAACACAAACTTGTTTCTATTCCAGTGATCATGTCGTCTTGAGAATCCCATCCCATGGAGATTCTTATTAATTAAACTTATCCTAGAAAAGACGTACCTGGTGACTTTGCAGGTTTGGTGGCTGCACTTCGGATTCTCAGGCCCTTTGGTACAGTCCTTGACGACAACCATTGCTGCCTCGGTGCTTTGAACCAGCAGGGACCAGGATCATGAGTATGTTTTGGAGAAAATGCTGGCGGTGAGTAATAGATATTAGGACGTAGAGATGAGCGCAGGGTGATTGAACTCATACTAGCCATTCTTGTAAGCTTCACTTCAGCAGCTATGGAATTTTCTAAGTCCAAGTTGTTACTAATCTAGAATTGCATCATTTGAGCTACTTCTGCTATACCTTTCTTGAGGGTACTTGGGGGAGGTCATGGTGTCAGAGTTATTTTGGATATTTTGATCTGAGAGAATCTGAATTTGTGGTGGCTGTTTTAAAGTCTGTTCCGATTGGATATCAATCGTCCCCACCCACCACTTTGTTTTGTTTTCTGCAGGACTTCATACAGCAATTAGTGCTGTTTGCCTTAAACTTCTTAATAAAGTTTTCTTCACGTTTCTCCTCCAACTTTTTCTTTTCTTTCTTATGAGATCCAAGTTGCTGTAATATGGGAGTATTCAACTGATAATATTGTCCGAGCATTGTTTAGACTGTTTGGTTTTTGGGTCTTTTGACCCGTTTGTTTGTACTGGGCCTTTATGCCCCCTTTTAGTTGTTGTCAAGGGCTCCATGCCCATGTTTCTTTTAGCCTGCCATTGGGGCCTCTCTCCCCATGCAGCACCACCAGTTGTATTCCCCTGTTTCTCCAATGGAAGTTATGAGATTATCCCAGGGGAAAAAAGAAAGTCCCAAGCATTGCTTAGAGACTGGTAGGTAGAAAAAAGTTCAATTCTCCAAATAATACTTCTTTTTATCGATAAAAAAGTAGGTAGGAAATGTATTTATGCTTCAAACCATCCAGAAATTTACCAATAAAACAAGCATCAGAGCAAAAAAAAGTACACAAGATTAGAAGTCCCTTGTTAGGTTGAAACTGGGTCATGGTATGGTAGGAACTAGGGAAATCCATGACACTTAAACGAAGAGACTTCTTCTTGTCAAACTTGAACCATTGAATTATCCAAAAATTCTGACCCTGACAAGCACATGCCTCCTTGATTTGCGTTTATGTGCATCAATCTCTTTCCTGCTGGGAAAGTCGTATTGAATTGATTCTAAGTGAGAGATCTCTTGACTCCAGTCTTAAAAATGACAAATAAAATAAACTCCACCATAATAACAAGTCTACTGTTGAATATCAAAACTGTTTGGGATTACCAGTTAATTAAAAAACACCTTAAATTTCGCAACAACTGACTTAAGGCTTATAATTATAAGACATACTTTAATGATATAAATGAATAATTTATTACAAAATTGTGTTCACGGGCTTCACCATGTATATATATTTTTTAAAATTTACTAATTATATGTTGCAATTCAAATAAGAAATTACAGATATCTTACTATAGTGTTGTAATTCCGCCCACCACATTAAGGGGCATGATCCAACGGTTCAGTGTATACTGACAAGTGTGTCGGTCCAGTATTTCGTCGTGCTATTTTACGAATTTCGTACTGCCCTCTCGCCACTCCGCCAGTAGAACCACCGACATCGAAGGACCCGATAGAGGTGAATTAACCATGTTGATATAGCCACGTGTCACATCTAGCCAAGCTGGATTAAAGTAATGGCAAACCGTGT